>JADMNL010000033.1:59037500-60276666 GCA_016271365.2 Neoceratodus forsteri
AAAGAGACCTAGGCATCACTAGATCAAGAGATCTGAAGGTGGCAAAGCACTCTGAGAGAGCAGTGGCCAGAGGCAGCAGAGTGCTGGGCTGCATTGGGAGGGGGATTACCAGTAGGAGGAAGGAGGTTATAGTACCTTTATACTCCCATCTGGTTAGGCCGCATCTGGAATATGGGTTCCAGTTCCAAAAGCCATATTTCAGAAAGGATGTGCGGAGGCTGGAGCAAGTTCAGAGGAGGGCGACGAAGATGGTAAAGGGGCTTAGTCACCTGTCTTATGAGGAAAGGTTTAGAGACTTGAACATGTACTCCCTGAAGCAGAGGATGAAAAGGGAGGACATAACTGAGACCTTCAAGTACCTTCAAAGGTATAAACCAAGTGCCAGTGGAAAGCATCTTCCAACTGAAAGGTAATCAGAGGACTAGGGTCCATGGGTTGCAGATTGTGGGGGTACAGTTCAAGGGTAACATTAGGAAGTACTATTTCACAGAGAGGGTGGCAGATTAAGTGGAATAGGCTCCCTGAGGTAGTTGGAGAAACAACAGTGGAAGGGTTCAAAAGAGCATGGGACAAGGCACAAGGGATTGTTGAAGGTGTGTGTGTGTGTGGGGAAGGCATGTCCTACCAGATAACTAGGCAAGTGAGCAGACTGGGTGAGCCTGGTGGTCCTTTTCTGCCATCACATTTCTATGTATCTATGTAAGGAGTTATTCCCAGGGTTTTGGAATTATAAGGGTGGGGATACATAGCCCTCCATGATAGTGTCACATTGTAGGGGTTATAGAGTTATCCCCAGGGTTTTTGCTCAGATTACTAAGGCAAGGGTATTAGCCCTCCATGCAGGGCCAATTTTAGAGTTTTTGGGGCTCCCAGCAAGATAAGTAATGGGGTCCTACTTTGTCCCATATGTATGACATTTTATTTTTAATACGGTCAGTTTTATATGTGTGTATATGGGTGTGTGTGTGTGTGTATGCAGGTGTGTGTGTGTGTGTGTGTGTGTGTTTGAGGGGAAGGTAGCAATGTTAGTGCTTAGGACTCCACTGCCCTTCAAATTTATGTCTGTCCATTGGCCTCTGATTGGCTGGGCCATACCCTGGTGAGTAATTGCATTATGTCATGAGGTGACATCAGAGGACTCCATGGGGCTCAAACACTCATGCCCTTTGTGGCTGTTTTACTTTAAACATTACAGCAATTAAAAATATTTGAAAGTAAATTGGTACTCTGGCTGGGGGCCCAAATAAGCAGGGGTCCCCAGCAATCACAGGGTTCCCTGGTACCTAAAACCAACTACACTCCATAGCTCCATGATAGTGTCACATTGTAGGAATTAGGGAGTTATTCCCAGGGTTCTGACTGGGATTACTGGGGCAGTGGTATATGGTGATGATGATGATGATTAAAAGTTTATTTTTATACAGGAACTTTTACCTTAGAGCGCAACTGCTCTATTTACAAGTAAAGGCCTGTGTAAATTCAATACAAATATATATATATTACTAAATATATATATATATATATATATATATATATATATATATATATATATATATATATATATATATATGGGGAGTATCTTCAAGATGAAAGGAAGTCAGAGGACCAGGGGCATGGCCTGCAGGTGGAGGGAGGACAGTTCAGGGTAACATTAGAAAATACTATTACACAGAGAGAGTGGTAGAAAAGTGGAACAGACTCCCAGAAGCAGTCGTTGGAGAGGAAACAGTGGAGGGATTCAAAAGGGCATGGGACAACCACGTGGGAGTGTTAAGGGGGGGAGGCACAGGTCCAAGCAGATAGCTGGGCAAATGGGCAGACTTGGTGGGCCTAGTTTGGTCCTTTTCTGCCGTCACGCTTCTATGAATCTATGAATTAGGAGCATACATACAAACATATGAAATTGCCGGCCTAAAAAGGCCCACAGGTCTGTCACATCTGCCTGATTGTGCAGCGCTTAGCTTCATATCACTACAACTGCCCCATCCAAACTTCTCCCTTCCTCCTCTTTCCCAGTCCTTCCCTCCTTTGTGTTCTTGTCTGTACTAACCCTGCCCTTGACTCAATTCCAACCGCACTTAAAACTGTCCACTGTCCTTTGAGTGATTAACTCCTCCGGTAGTGCATTCCAACCCGCCACCACTCTCTCTGTGAAGTAGTGCCTCCTCATCTCCCTCCTAAACCTTCCCCCTTCCAACTTCAGACTGTGCCACCTATTGACCCTCCCCCCTTTAAGTGGAACACTCCTCCCTCCCTGACTTTGTTTATGCCTTTTAAGTACTTAAAGGTCTCTATCATGTCCTCTGTTTTCCTTCTCTCTTCCAGCAAGTACATGTTGAGCTCCTTCAACCTTTCCTCGCACGGCAGCTCCCCTAGTCCCATGATCATTTTTGTAGTCCTACACTGCACCCCCTCCATTAATCTCCCATATTTTTTGAGGTATAGGCACCAGTACTGTACACAGTACTCCAAGTGTGGCCTCACCAGTGATCTATACAATGGCAGTATGACCTCCCCCTTTCTAGAAGTGATCCCTCTGGCAATGCACCCCAGCATCCTATTTGCCCTTGCTGTTGCCCTTCCACACTGTGATGATACCTTCATGTCCCCTGTAACTATTACCCCCAGGTCCCTTTCCTCCTGTGAAGCTGTTACCTATACTCCCCCCAGCCAGTAGCTGTTCCTGGGATTTCTGGCTCCGAGATGCATGACTTTGCACTTCTTAGCATTAAACCCCAACTGCCACTCCCTAGACCAGCATTCGAGTTTAACTAGATCCTCTCTGTGTGCCTGCCTCCGTTCCTCATTGTCCACTTTTGCATAAATCTTAGTGTCATCTGCGAACAGGCTGATCTTACTCAGGACCCTTTCTGCAATGTCTCCAATAAAGACATTGAATAAAACAGGGCCCAGCACTGAACCCTGTGGTACCCTACTCATTACTGGCCATGGCTTGGATGTCTCCTCCCCCCCTCACAACTACCCTCTGTTGTTTGCCCTGAAGCCAGCTCTCCACGCACCCCACCAGTTTTCCCCAACCCCCGTGTCCCTCAGCTTGCTCATTAACCTCCTGTGGGGCACCAAGTTGAAAGCCTTGCTGAAGTCCAGAAACAGGACATCCACAGCATGGCCTTCGTCAACCACCCTAGTGACTCAGCTGAAGAAGTCGATCAGGTTAGTTTGGCAAGATCTTCCCGTAACAAACCCATGCTGTCTCTTGTCCTGCAGACCATTGCTATTGAGAAAGGTTATCAAGCTCTCCTTCAGAATGGTCTCCATCAGCTTCCCCACTATGGAAATCAAGCTCACCAATCTGTAGTTGCCGGTAGTACTTGGGTCCATTCTTGTGAAGGGGCACCATGTGAGCCATCCTCCAGTCCCTGTGCACATTCCCTGTCTTCGTGGAGGTGTTGAACAGGTCCATCAGAGGGCCTGCCAACACCTCTGCCAGTTCCTTCAAGACCCTTGGGTGTACACCATCTGGTCCTGGTGCCTTGTCTGCTCACAAGGCTTTAAGGCCCTTCAGAACTCTATCCTCTTGGATAACCCCATCTGTTATCTCTGCCCCCCTCCACCCTTGCCCCTTTTCCCCTTCGGTGGTGGGCCATTCCTTTCTTTCGTGAACACCGAGCAGAAATACTCATTGAGTGTCTCTGCCTGATCTTCCCCTTGTTCCACCCATGCCCACTCTCTCTCTTGATTCTAACAATGTAATCCCTACTACTCCTCTTCTCTCTTACATGTTTAAAGAACTACTTTTCCCCCTCTCTGATCCCCTGAGCTAACTTCAGCTCCTTTGCTGTCTTGGCTGCCTTGACTGACCGGGTCACCTCATTAGATAGCTTTGTGAACACCTCTTTCCTCCTCACGCCCTAATTTTTTTAACTTAATGAAGGCCAATTTTTTTTCTCTCACCTTCACCTCTGCCTCCTTGCTGAGCCAGCTATTTTATTTTTTAATTTTTTTAACTTTCTATTTCTCCTCCTTACCCCCACCCTGGAGCTGCGCTCCTTCTGGAGAGTCCAATGTGCCCCCCTGCGACTGACCTACTTGAATCCCCAGGAGTTCCCCCATGGAGCCATAGTTATATCCCCCAGGTGGGTACGGGGTGGGGCCTGGACACCCCGATATCTTCTAGTCCATTGGGTCCCCCGGTGATCAGGCAGGCAGTCGCAATTAGGGCTGGCACTGGAGCTCCATTTACCCACACTCTGGCAGTGCTTTTTCCTGTTTCTCTCTGTATGGTGTGTACCCTGACATCAAGGTGTTACGCTGACATCCACCACACAGCTCCCCTTGGTCTGTCCTACCAGCTTGCTGTACCTCGGACCTTCACCTGGGGTCAGACAAGCCACAGAACCTGTCCCTCCCTCCCCCACTGGAGAAGGCAAGCAGTCCCTAGGACGCTCAAGCCTTCTACCCCGGACGCTCCTCCAGTGACCTGAGTCCGGTCCCGAACCCGGGTCACCGGCATCACAAGTGGAAATCCAACTGCTGTGCTGACGGGCCGGCCCAGCTAGTTCTTTTTATCTGGACTGCTTACTCTGAGATTTGGCACACATGTTCATGGCCTCATTCAGCCCCTTCCCAATGATTGCCCACTTCTGTTCAGTATCCATCCCTGGGTTAATTTTAGCTAAATACTCCTCCAGGATGCTGTCCATTCTGTCAAAATCTGCCTTCCTGAAGTACAACACTCTTGTCCTGGTCTCAACCGACTCCCTCCCTGTGTTGAGGAGGAACCACACTGAGCAGTGGTCACTTCCTGCTAGAGGGTCCTGTACTACTACATCCTGGACTCGATCCCCACTTGTTAGCACCAAGTCCAGTATGTTCCCCTCCCTAGTAGAACCCATCACCCCTTGCACTAGGTAGCTGTCTTGGATAGCCTCCAGCAGCACCTGTTCCCTGGCATGTGCTGTAGTTACTGTCTGCCAGTCAACCCCAGGTAGGCTGAAGTCTCCCACTATAACTGTATTCCCTTTGCCACTGACCTTCCTGATTTGCTCCCCCAGTTCCCTATCCACCTCCTCGTTCTGTGAGGGTGGTCTGTACACCACTCCCATCCTGAGCTTCTTACCTTTAGGGCTTTGGAGTAATACCCATAAGGCTTCTGGCCTCCCCTCATCCCCCTCCTCCCTGGTACACAGTATACCCTCCCTGACATAAATAGCTGCCCCTCCCCCCTTCCCCCCCTCCCTATCCCTGCGGAACACCTTGTATTCCTGGATCGTGAGGTCCCAGTCATGGTATTGGATGGCCCAGGTCTCTGAGATGGCGGCAATATCTACCTCTTCCTCTGCCATCATTGCCTGGAACTCTGCCACCTTGTTTGCTAAGCTCCTTGCATTCAAGGATACTACAGTCCACCTTGTGTTCTGCCCCTCCTCTTCCCATCTCTCCCTCTTCCACTTTTGTCTTGTTAACTTCCCCTCATTCTCCTTCTTCTCTGGGGGCAAAGCCTTCTGGTCTTCCCTGGAAGGTGCCTCCTCCCTGCTATCTGACTCAGCTCTCCCCTCTCCTCAGTTTAAATCTATGTTGTTTTTAATGTACTTCTCCAGTCTCTGTCCCAATGCCCTTGTACCCTTGATGTTGAGATGCAGCCTATCCTTGGCGTAAAGCCCCTTATTATTCCACATCTCACCCCACCCCCCACTACCCCGTACCCCATTTCTGCACACCACCCTTTCAGCCACCCATTAAACTCCTGTATTCTTAGCTTCCTCACCGTGCTTGCCCTAGGTACTGGGAGTACCTCGGAGAACATCACTGAGCTTCCCACCTGATTGCAGATACCCCCCACTTCCCTGAATACAAACATAAAATACTATTCAACAATTGGAACATAGGAAAAATCATGCACACAGATCACGTATTTTCCAGACATTGGCAGGTATGGGAAATCTCCAGAGTAATTTTATTTCTTAAATATATTCAGAGTTGCCAGTGCTTGAACAATAGATGAGAGTTTGTCCCGGGAATTTGCTATAATGTCATTTAAGGTGTTTAAACCATATTTAGTTCACAGAGGAAAGGGAGGGGCCACAAAAAAGTAACAGAAGCATTGGCGGGAGGGAGGTGAACATTAGCTTTTGGAGGAGAGAGTTCTGAAGGGACTTGCTAATCTGAAAGTGGACAAAGCAATGGGGCCAGACAGGGTGCATCCAGGGGTGCTGAGAGAGCTCAGTGCTGTACTGACTGCACCTCTGACAGTCCTAATTAACAGCTCATTGGAAACAGGAGTGGTTCCGGAGGACTGGAAAAGGGCAGATGCAGGCCCACTACACAAAAGTGGTAGCACAGAAGAGGCTGGTAATTATAGGCCAGTCAGCCTGACATTGGTGGTGGGAAAGTTAATGGAATCACTGCTGAGGGAAAGGATTGTGGGTTACATGATCTGAGGCAGTGTAGATTCACTGGGGGGGGGGATCATGTCAAACAAAGGTGATAGATTTCTTTAGCCCTGTTTACATGGTCACATTTGCACTGGAGTAACCCCATCGCTCGGGTTGCTCCACTGCAAATGCAACTGTGTGGACACATACCCGATCGCGGTAAGGTGCCCATTAAGCCAGTCCCATGCTTCCTGTCAAGCTGGGGATGCTGACCAGAGTGAGCAACTTGCAGCAGATTAAACTGCTGTGTGGATTGTCCATGCCATTGTATCCCATCCGTTCTGTCTTTACAGTGGAGAGCGTTGGTCCGGCCCCCTGATGCATGGCCCCTCACCAGCTCAGACTGTAGCAGTGCAGAGAGAGGCCATGTGGACAGGCAGATTCTCACGTGCAGGTGGTCGGGACCACACTGTTGTGGTCGGAATCTGTAGCGCTGCTGCCATATAAACATGGCTTTTGACTAAGTGACCAAGGAATTAGATCAGGGCAGAGTGGTGGACATGGTCTACCTAGATTTCAGTAAAGCTTTTGATGCCATTCCACAGGAGGCTAGCAAGCAAGCTGGGTAACTTAGGAGTGGGTCCAAAGGTAGTAAACAGGGTCAGTAATTGATTAGGAGATAGGCAGCGGAGGGTAGTGGTAAACAAGAGTTCACTCCAAGGAAGGAAGGAAGGGTAACCAGCAGGGTTCCTCAGGGATCAGTGGTGGTACCGGTCCTCTTTAAGGTCTTTATAAGTGACATTGTAGAGGAGGTGGAAGTGAAGGTCTGCCTCTTTGCTGATGACACCAACATCTGAAAGTGGATGGACACTCAGGGTATGTGTGTGTGGAAAGGAGGAGCAGTGACCTGAAAAAACTCGAGGAATGGTCAAGGGTATGGCAGCTGGGTTTCAGTGTGAAAAAATGCAAAGTAATACACAGTGGGGCACAGAAACTCAGAGGCAGAGTACAAAATGGGAGGAGTGGTACTGACAACCGCCAAGCAGGAAAAAGATCTGGAGGTAATCATATTGGATGACCTAAAGGTGGTCAGGCAGTGCAACCAGGCAGTAGGGAGAGCAATTGTGATGCTGGGGTGCATAGGGAGGGGTGTCACCAGCAGAAAGATGGTGGTGGTGTTGCCTCTATATAGATTGCTGGTAAGACCCCACCTTGAGCACTGTATTCAGTTCTGGAGACCACATCTCTGGAAGAACATAGAAAGAGTGGAGGTGGTCCAGAGCAGGACAATTAAAATGGTGCAGGGATCCCTGCTAGATGAGCTCTACACCGTATCATCAGCATATGTTCTAGCTGTGGAATTTGTAACCACCAGAGGATTTATGAAAATAAAAAACAAATGAAGACCTGGAGATCAATTAGGGTCTGCAGTGATACTGAAGGTAGGAAAAATGGGTGGACTGGGTGGGTCAAGTGGTCCTTATCTGCCATCAAATTCTTTGTTTTTATGTTTCTAAAACATGGCCCAGTATGGATTCCTGTGGCACTCCCTCAAAAATCTTCATACTTCGAGATAGGGAGTCTGTCACAGAGACCCCTTGGGACCATCCAGTCAGATAAGATTTAAACTAAGTTATAGAATTATTTCCTACTCCAACTGCCTTTACGTAATGGATCAATAATACATGGTCCACAAAATCAAATGCCTTAGATAAGTTCACAAATGCTGCTGCGTTTCATTGCCACTTTCCAGTGAAGAACATACAGCGTTATGGAAATCAACGAGGGCAGTGTTCGCGGAGCATCCTGTCCAAAAATCATGCTGCTGGGATGATAACAGATTGATGAGTTCCCAAAAAAATTGAAAGCTGAAAGTGGACATCTGTTTCTAGGGTTTTAGAAAGGATGGGGAGCAATGAAATAGGCCTAAAATTTGAGTGGTTTAATGGAGCCCCACTCCTGGCCTTCCATGCTAGTGTCACATTGAAGGGGTAAGGGAGATGTTCCCAGGGTCCTGGAATACTGGAGCAGGGGTGGCACTCTGATGCTCACTCAGGGGTTGATATCAACTTTTGGAGTCACTGGTCAGCAGTGCCATAGACTGGAAAAATCCACAGTCCCACATACATTCCACTGGTCCAATGGTTGCAGTTATTAAAATGTTACCTCATCTAGTACCAGCATGTAGGGCTAGTCAAAGGACAATCTGGTACAACATTCTGGAGCATTTGGCCAGTGGGCCAGTGCCAGTTTTGACTCTTTGACCCCTGATTGCCACATAATAGGGATTAGGAAATTATCCCCAGAGTTACAGAATACAGGGTCAGAAGCCTGTAGCTACAATTGACACATTATATAGTATTATGGAGCCAGCCTGGTGGTGCTGAGTGTTAAGGTGCTGGATGCCACACCTCATGCCACACCAGTGACCCGGGTTCAGGAACGGACTCAGGCCACTGGGGTTCAGCAGAGGAAGGAGATGATTGAGCGTCCAGAGGACTGCTCTCCTCTTCTTGGGTGGGTGGTCGGTGCTCCTTGCTACTCTAGTGGCTCCTAGTGGAGGCTGGAAAACTGGAGCGAGAAGTGGAGCACGCACTGGGGTAAGCGAGCAACAGCAGACGTTGTGCAAGTGGGTGCGGGAGCATGCCCGCGATGCGCTGGACGTCATTGCATGTCTGCACTCCCGGGGCAACAGAACATAGAAAAAAGGCCCTAGCACCTATGAAGGCAACGGTGGGTCCAGTGGACTGTCCCCACGCTCATCGCTGGGTTTCTCCCAGCCAGTCTCTGGCCCTCCTCCACACTCTGATAGCCCCGTCCAGATTATAGATAGAGTGCCAGAGAGGAGTAGGCAGCCCCACCTCGGGGGGCTCAGAGCTGGGGGGCTTGGGAGGGTCGCTAGATGTGGAGGCAGGGGTGGTCCACTGGAGAACTGGCATAGAAAGAACCTTAAACAGAGCGGGAAAAATACTGGTCCAAGTGGCCACATCTGAGAGAGACCTAAGGGACCAGTGAGGTAGAAGGATAAAAAGAATTGGAAAAAAAAATAATAAATATATACACACACACACATATATATATATATATATATATATCTATATAGTATTATGGAAATTTTATATTTAGTCATATGTAAAATCTGATTGGCTCCAGGCCTCCTCAAAATGTTCTGTATTTGGAAGCCCAAGAGGTTACTCTGCCCAAGTATTCCTACAAAATGGGTAAGAGAAGTCCTGGACTGTGATTGGTGGGATACATCCATATGACCATGTGGTTATATAGTACTGTATACAAAACAAAAATCGAAGCAGACTCGACTCCTATATTAATTTGGAATTTTTTATTTTACTCCGAGATGCCATCTGGAAGTTGGAATAGCCCACTTTTCTTGACCAGAGTCACTTTTTATGGTTATGTTGGTGTTTAAATGTTTGTAAGAGAGATGCAACTCTAATTTGTGTAGCTCCAGGGCATGCAGTTCGAGAAAAAGTTGGGTGCCCTAGGGGATCATCAGATTCCAGTTGTCCTGGTAGCACAGCTGGCTAGTGCAGCAGAATGGTATTCTGAGCAAACCTGGGTTCAAATCCCAGCCGGGGCACTTATTTCTTTCTCACTTCTAAAATTGTGTTTCAGGTATATATGCACACTGCACTCCTTGGCAATAAATGTGTAACTTCAGGGTGTGTATTTCAAGAAAAGGTTGAGTGCCCTTGGGGATCCTCAGGTTCTAGTCATCATGGTAGCACAGCTGGTTAATGCAGTGGAATGGTATTCTTAACAGACCTGGGTTCAAATCCCAGCAGGGCCTTTATTTCTTTCTCACTTCTACAACTCTGTGCTTAGCAGGTTGCAATCCTTTATTCCATCGTGATCTTTCAGGATCACTCAGGAGCGCTCCTGTGATCACGGAGGCAGCTGGTAGTGCACGTCTTTTTGACAGCAAGAAGAATCCACTCTGAGGAGGGAGATAATCATAGTATGTTACTGGGATAGCTGACCGGCTAAGAAAGATCATAATTTCTCAAATCCCATCTTTCAAAGACTAGTATAACAATTTGAGTATAGTAGCAAATAATGACAGAATTTCCTCTCTTATTTGAGGTAATTTTAATGTGTTTGATAAGACTTGGGTCTCCTTTCTTAAAGATGCAGCTTACTTTATAGATGCCTCCTAACTCGTTTTACAAACTGTACTAGAGAAGTTATAAGAATATCCGAACCCATTCTACTTTTTAGCCTACAGCTTTTTAATCCTAGGGCTTTATATTCATAAATATTGTAATTAATATGTTTTGTAGTATTGCCTATTGCTGTATATCATTTCTTAATTGCTCATTTGTTGTTTACTTGTTTTATACGTTAAATAAAATTTCTGTTGGCAAAAAGAAAGATCGTATTGGAACTAAAGAAAGTAAAATAGGAAATAGTAAACAGTAATAGTAACAGTAAAACCAACATTTCCAAAGATTATTTATGTGTTTATTTATTTATTGAAAATGTCAGAGAATTACCTTTGAGCACAAGTGCTCATTTACAAAGGTTCCACGTCAAATACATAGTCACAAAAAACATTACAAGTACAATAAGCAGTTTCAGAAAAAATGCAGTTGAATCAGGCTCAAAGCGCTTAAGGCAGAACAATTACTTAATAAAATAAATCTATACAGATCGTTGTATAAAAAGTCCACAAGTTATGTACAGAGAGAAAACCAAATCTAATGGTTACAATTGCATTGCACTGCAAGGGCAGACTACAAAGATCTCATAAACTGATTAAACTTGGGGAGATTCAGTGGTGTATCAGGCAGTTCATTTAACCAGTCAGTGGCCCTGACAGCAAATGACTGCTTGCCCAGCTGAGTATGCCAGAAAGAAGGCTTAAGGGCATTATTGGCTATGTTCCTGGTGTTGTATTGGGTGAAGATGGTGCCAAAGCAATTTGTTAAAGCAGGGAGTGTTAGGCCCAAGAGTGCCTTTCTAGCTAGGAAACAGGTGTGGATTTTTATTTTGTTGGGTAAAGATAGCCAGTTACTGGATGCATACACAGTGGAACCATGAGTGTGGTTATCTGCACCCAGTACAAAACAGTATACCTTATTACAGATCAGCTTTACTCTGTTTAGAGTTGTGTCACAGGCAGCTGTACAGAGAGCGGCCCAGATATTCAAAAGGGTTGCGCATGGCGCAACAGTGTTGGGCCATGAACAACCCACTGATGTGCCCAGGAGTGATATTCAAAAGAGAAAAGTGTGCAGCACAAATCCCGATGCGCCTGAACACATCAGTAATGTATGCAGGCACAGGTGGTGGGGGGGGGGTGCCCATGAATAATCTGCACAGCCCGATATTCAGCCTGGGATGTGCAGAGTCATGCATGCACAACCCCTACCTGCGCCTGCACAAAGTTACACCACCAAAAAAAAGGAACAAGTGATGGCCACCCACAGGTGAGCTGTCACATTGCAGGGCACAACACAGCAGCTGCCACCTGTGGGTGGCCACCCGAGTTCCTGCCGCACCTGGCGGTGCCCTCCCATGCCCCATCGCGGGCATCCATGTAGCAAACTCCCCACAAGTCCAATATCCCTGGTGGTCTTGTGGACCGCACTGAGCCCGATCGTGGACATCAGTAATAGAACCCCCCCCCCAAGTCCAATATCCGTGGTGGTCCAGTGGACCGATTGCTGTCCGATCGCAGGCATCTGTACCACATCAAATATCCCTAAGACCCTGGTGGCTCTGTGTACCCCACCCACCCGCCCACTGGGTCCACTGCCCATTCCCCCCATCAGCGGTGGTGGCAGCACCCCACCCGCCTGCCGCCCTGCTGCCTGCCGACTGACAGCTGCTTGGAGCTGCACGCCCATTGGTTCACAGCGTGAGCCAATGGGCGTGCAGCCCATACCATACTACTCAGTCCAGATATGTGAATGAAATTCACGGAGCCAGTCACATCCTCCTTCCAGCCACAACTGCTTCTGCCTGCACTAGCACCTGCACTCAGCCAGGTGGCAGTGTTACAGAGCTGGGTGCCCACCCTGTACAGGGAAGGAGACTGTTTCCTCTGGGATGCTCAATACGCCTCCCCCACCTACTGGTCCTCTGACGAGTTAAGTTCATTCTCAAACCAGGTCCCTGGCATTATGAGTGCCAGCATTGCTACTGCTGTGATAGACCAGTGGAGAGGAACTCACGTTTTTTTTTTATCTAATTTTTTTCCCCCTTGATCTGGCATTGCTTGATCCAGCTTGAAGGGGACACACCCTACTCCACTGTCCCAGCCTGATGCTCCCATTCCAACTCTGCAGGTAGTCCCCCACATAATGGGCAGAGGGAGGCAGGTCCTTCTCTCAGAACAGGGGTGAGTTGAGGGGGAGCAGGTGGCTGTATGGGGTCCGAGTGCACCCAGACTTTATCCATCTGAGCTAGCTGATTTTGTGCCTCCAGATGTCTCCCTTCCAGGATACTGGTGGCAAGGGCTTCAGTGTGCCTTCATGCATGGTGCCAGACAGCGTCCGATCTCCCCAACTACTGCAGTCGGCACTGCCACTTACATTCACCCAAGTGGCATTGCTGCAGGGGTGATCCATGTTGGTCCATTCCAGAGAAGAAGAAGAAGAAGAAGAAGAAGAAGAAGAAGAAGAAGAAGAAGAAGAAGAGGAAGAAGAGGAGCACCCTCTGGGGATGTGCAATCCTTCTCCCCTATGCTGACCCTTGGACAGCTTGGGCTCGCTCCCAAACCCAGGACACTGGTGTTGAGCATCAGCACTGCTGCTGTGCCAGCACTACCAGTGCATCAGCGAGGAACTCTTAGCTTTCAACATCCTATACTAGGTCAAACCATCAAGAGTGCAGTCAGAAATGTCAGGGTTTTTTTCATCAACATTTTCTCTCCAAGCTAGCCGGTCCCACTCTGGCCAACAGCCAGGTACTGCCTCCCCCGTGACTCACCTGCAGAGTAATTCCCAATGGATTTCCCCCCATGGTGGAGCCGAGGGAGGGGTGTAACCTCTGTCTGGGTGAACTCACATCCAGATGCTGCAGGGGCCTTGGCAGTGGCATGGGCCACACGACGAGCCGGGCATCATCCACTGGCTTCAGTTTCCCATTTTGTCCCCCAGCCAGCAGTGTGTATATGTGTGTGTGCATGTGCATGTATGTGTGCTTGTGTGTGCACGCACATGTGTGTGCATGTGCACACATGTGTAAGTGTGTGTGCATGTGTCTCACGTAATTTGTGTGTGTGTGGAGCATGTGCGTGTTTGCTTGTGTGTGTCACTGGTATGAATTGTCTGAAAAGTGATAGGCCAAGGATGTAAGGGGTAAATTCTCCCCTAGTAATACATTAACATGATCGCAAAACCTGAAAGGGCCACTTATGAAAGTGGTAGGGCCCATGTCCATAGTGGCCCCTTGTTCCAGCACCTATAGCGTGTTTGTGTATGTGTGTGTGTGTGGGGGGGTGCAGTTTGCATATGTGCATGTGGAGGTATGCACACACTATGTGTTCTGCCTCCAGGCATCCCAGTATTGTGTCAGTCCTGCTGCCCCACTGCCATGCCTTCAGGAGGCGGCAATCTTGGAGTGGTGTGGCCATCCCCAGGACTCTGGGAGAGATCAGTCCCTCCAGTGCTTCATCCCCTCCCCCACAGCTGACCTACACATTACCCAGGTCTACTCTCAAACCCAGGTTGCTGGCAAGGCAGGTGGCAGCACTATCACTGACCCACTGGGTTGGCCTCAAAAGTTCAGTTTGCGCCCACTCTCTCCGACTGTTGTACCCCCTCCAGTGCTTCATCCCTCCCTCACAGCTGACCTACACGTTACCCAGGTCTACTCTCAAACCCAGGTCACTGGCAAGGCAGGTGGCAGCACTATCACTGACCCACTGGGTTGGCCTCAAAGTTCAGTTTGCGCCCACTCTCTCCGACTGTTGTACCCCCTCCAGTGCTTCATCCCTCCCTCACAGCTGACCTACACATTACCCAGGTCTACTCTCAAACCCAGGTCGCTGGCAAGGCAGGTGGCAGCACTATCACTGACCCACTGGGTTGGCCTCAAAAAGTTCAGTTTGCACCCACTCTCTCCGACTGTTGTACCCCCTCCAGTGCTTAGTTCTACATGACCTTGTATCAATGTGTACTTAAAATTGCTGCCAGAAGATATTTTTTTTTCTGACTGCGTTGCAAGAGGAAAGAACAGTCTCATCTAATCTCTCAACAGGTAACACACTTATATTCATGCACCAAATTACAGAATTAGAATTAAAACTGTCACAGCCACTAAGCAGTGTCCACTTTCAAATGCACCAGTGGAGTGCTCTCCTCTGTGTCATATTAGAACAACTGTTAGGAGGGACACTTAAATGAAACCAGACACAAATGTGTACATAGGGTATACCTGCCTATACTCCTGCTTTTAAAACCACAACCAGAGGGCCTGCTGCTGGGGTAGTTTCTTATCTGGTACAGTGCAATGCGTACCGAATCAAGGTTTTCTAGCCTGCTAAGAAAAACGTCAGGGTCTACCAGGTCAGAAACTTTCGTTATGTCAATAGACACACCACCCAAAAGGTGTTTTTTTATCCAAAGATTTCACTTTTTCATATGTTACCTTAAAGAGTGAAGTTATTGTAGAAAGGTGTGGTCTAAATCCTGACTGAATGTTGAAGGCAGCAGTTCAGCTTACGGCAACATTTCTGCACCTGTACAGCTGTACTTCATTGTAGATCATCCTTTTTCTCCCATCTTCTAAAAAAAACAGCATTTCCTTTAGGCCTCCATTGTCTCTACAGAAAGATTAAGGAATGCAGTCACCATGGGAAAGTGATGCAGTTTTCAGTAAAGCACTGGGAAATCACCATGGAGTTACCGGACAGAAATGTCACATTGGTCTGGGAGCCGTGCCAAAGCTCTCCTGAGTTCAGGCCTCTAGTGGCTGCTTATTTATTTACAGCACTTACATGGTATTTTAGACTATTTCCACAGTATCCTGGCATGCTGAATGCCTGGCCCCTACCCCCGTCATCACACATGTAGCGTGATCCAGTTTTCTCTCCGACTATGCCCTGGCCAGGCAAAAAAGGACTGAACCCCAGGATGTAAGCCAGGTTGTCCAAGTGTATGTGGTTGGAGGGGACAGACACCATGCCACTGGGCCCCCAAGTCTGCATGTGGTGATTAGGAGAATGATACCGGCAGGCGGATCTGACCTGATAGTACACCTGATTGGGGGAGGTGGTGGTGGGGACTGACACCATACAGCAGAGTTTAAAAGTCAGCATGTGGAGACTAGGACCATGATACCGGCAGGAGGACCAGACCTGACAGGATGTCTGATTGGGGAAGGAGTGGTGGTGACTGACACCACCCAGCAGGGCTCAAAAGTCAGCATGTGCAGACTTGTAGTGTGATACTGGCTGGAGGAGTGGACCTGACAGTACACCTGACTGGGGTGGTGGTGACTGACACCATACAGCAGGGCTCAAAAGTCAACATGTGGAGACTAGGGGTATGACAGTGGTAGGTGGATGGAACCTGACAGTATACCTCACTGAGGGAGTGGTTGGTGGCGACTGACACCATACAGCAGAGCTCTCAGGTCAGCATGTGAAAATTAGAAGTGTGATACTGGCATGAAGACTGGACCTGCCAGTATTCCTGATGGTGGTGGTGGTGGTGGGGTGACAGATACCATGCAGTAGGGCTCAAAAGTCAACATGTGCAAACTAGGAGCATGATACTGGCAGGAGGACCGGACCTGACAGTACGCGTGTTTGGGGGAGGGGGTGGTGGTGACTGACACCGTACAGCAGGGCTCCCAAGTTATCATGTGCAGACTAGAAGTGTGATACTGGCAGGAGGGCCAGACCTGACAGGACGTCAGATTGGTGGCAGGGCAAAAACATAGAAAAAAAACTCTGCAGAGGTCTGTCCAATATGGTGTTGGCAGCACAGCCACCTGGGAAACTGAGGTGTGCATGCCTGCCATGGGATACCACACTGAGGCCTGGGGGGGTTAGTGTGTTGTGGAAATAAGGTGATTGGCTCTTGGGGAGGAGGGGGCGGGTTAGCCAGCATTCATGCCCCCTCCGATGGCAAACCAAGAAGCGCCATTAGTATCAATGATGAAGACAACCACTCCCTTCCCCCTCCCAGTAAAAGGAAGGGGGCAGCTATGGTGGCCCCATTGGGGGAGGGCATTGAGGCAGTTGTATAAGGCAACACAGGGAACCAGAATAATCAATAAAATATGTTCTGCACTCGGGTGAATATGGACATATTATAATAAACTGCTGCTGCTTGCTATTCAACTTATTACACCTCCAAGCAATGGAAGACCTTATTGCGAATGGTTAATCACATAGAAAAATAATTTTCACAATGACTGCAGACCCCCCCCCCCCATTAATACTATAGGCCTGGGGTGGATCTAGACAAGTCATAAGGAGGAAGGGGTCCTATACATTTTTAGTGGGGTTCAGCGAGAAGAAGCCCTTTAAAGTTTGTAGAAATGGGGATAAAAAGTGGAGTTTTGTCCCATTAACTTCCCCTTGTGGATCTGTCACTGGGTTATGCCATGTGCTGGCAAAAAATATTTCATTTATTTTTATCTTTGGGTTTAGACCTCTATGGCTGCATCAGTGACTTCTATAGAGGTCAAATTCTGTAGATAAAAATACATTTGATATTATTAGTCATCTCATAGCATATGTCATTTAGAACCACTCTGTCCATACCTCTCAGCTGTTCCACATTACAAAAGGGATAACCCTACTGTGTAAGTTTATGGGTCCGGTTGGAGGGCCTCATGTGGATATGAGTGTTGCCTCTCAACGTCTTGGGACCAGAGGACTACGAACCGAAGCTCTGTTTGGAATACACTTCCTCCAGATGATGTCTTCTCTGGGCTTTGCACAGGTGGTTGTCTCTGGTACCCACCAAAGTGGCCATACCTTGGCTCTGGTTTTCTCAATGGGTCTTGATATCAGCAATAACGGAGTTGATCTGGTTGTTTGGTTGGATCATCATGTTGTGCAGTTTCTTTGCGGGGCTCCCCATTTTACCACCCCAGTAGAGATGCTCAGTTACTGGTCATTTAGAAATTTGGAGCCTCAAAGTTTCATGGTGGTACTGGACATCTCAGGCATGGAGATCACCTGTGCAATGGGAACTAAGGCAGCTGTGGAGGGTTATAACTTGGCCCATGTGACTGCGTTTCACCATGGTATGATATAGACCTGCGGAAGTTGAAGACTAAGGGCTAGAGGTTAGAGTGCTGTTGATCGAGATCCCGCTTGGAGGTGGATAAATTGGCACTGAGAGCTCATTATAGTTAGTATGTTATTTGTGTTGTAAATGGGAAGAAACTCTAATAAAACTTATAAAGTAAAAAAAAAAAGTATCAGTGGGCAATCACTCTCAAAAAGTCAGTGTTCTTATCATGAGTGATTGTTGCTGGAAGGAACCAGTCTGCTCAGCTCTTCAACACTGTGGACAAACTATTAAATCCAGTCCGTCTCCAGTCTTATAGAGCCTTTTCATTCTATAAATGTGAAAAGTTCAACTGGTTCTTTCTAGACAAGGTGTCCTCCATCCGGGCTGGGATATCTACAAGCAGTCTACCAGGGCTGACAGTACCCAGCCTTCATCAGACAGAGGAGCTCTATTTTTATGGGATGAGTTTGAGCCGTGTAGGCCTATGATGTTTCTTGGGTGGTTCCTAGTCTGTGGCTCACCTTCTGTGTGTTGGACCCTGGGCTGATCCAGCTTTTGCTAGAATGCTAGTGTAACCCCCCTACAAATGGGGGTTCCTGAAGTCTTCCTCGAGCTTGCCTAAATGCTCACTGCCAGGTTGGTGTCCTGCATTTTTAAGCAATAAGGCATGACCAGGGGTTAGATTAAC
Organism: Neoceratodus forsteri; assembly: GCA_016271365.2. Classification (NCBI taxonomy): domain Eukaryota; kingdom Metazoa; phylum Chordata; order Ceratodontiformes; family Ceratodontidae; genus Neoceratodus; species Neoceratodus forsteri. The sequence continues at coordinate 59,055,740 of JADMNL010000033.1, forward strand.
AGTCTGTTAATCACCCCCTAGGGATGTAATGTGGCATGAGGCGCAGCTAAGTGCCATATTGCCCCGGGGGTGATTAACTGACTGTTAATCTAACTCCTGAGAGTGCCTTATTGCTATTATAAAAATTGATTCCAAAAGAAAAGTGTTAAAAGTATACTTTTTGAATGTTTTCTTCATTTAGGGGGAGGATTTGTAATAAAATAGTTCTTCCACCAACAGTTTAAGAATGCTGGTTCAAAATCAGAATGCAGCATTCCAGTCACTCAGCAGTGATAGAGGATGGAATGCTGAAAGGAAGAATCCACGTTCCATGGTGATCAGGCTGTACGTGACAGTATAACATGGATTAATGTAAGGCTGTTGGAAATCTAACAGCCAATCAGATTGCAGCATTTCTGAGACCCTTTTTATAATAGCAGTTAAACGTTATTGCCAGAGACTGCCTGTGTACTGCCTCTTTAAGGGCTACCTAGATTGCAGTGGTGATTAATCTGGGAGGGGGCTGAGTGCTGTCATGCTCGAGTTCTGCCCGGGCTGCCTGGTAATCACTCCGTTTCTGCCATCGCTAATTGCGTAGAGGGAGCTCTGTTAGAAGATGTAACTGTTTGCTGAAAACCTATTAGAGTGATAATGATACTGTAGTTTGTCTAACCTGCCTTTTTTGCAGCAAGGACTGTTTTGTTTATCCCCACCATTTATTCCAGGACTGCAAATTGGACCAATCAGTACTGGTGGGACCTAAAATGGAGCCGGACTACAGGAGCAGTCTGGATCCAAAATCTGTAGGAATTGTAGTTTTGGGCTTTTGGTGCCTTTTTGCACCTGAAGGGGGAGCCTTTGTTGTGACTGACAGACAGATCTGCCAACCAAACCTTTTGGATTCTGGGGAAAGTCCCAGGCTTGCTGGCAGTTGAGTGAGATCTAAATTGGAAGCTGAGGAAGCAGCAGCTCGAGACAGTCGAGCAGCCGTCTGCGTAGTTTCGTGCATGAGAACTGTGGAAAGGCCTGAGTTTTGGCCTGCATGTCTGCCTGCTGCCCTGAGAGGGAGAAGAGAATCTTTTTAGACTAAATCCGGGTTTGTGAAAATGAAGTAAGCCACTGAAGTGTGACCAGATTCAACCTGAAGAAGACCGAAGATTTACTGTATGCGATAGGTCTGTCAGGAGTTCCAGCTATCCCTAAGCTCCCGGTGTGTGCAGAGACTTTGCGATTGCAACCAGAGAGCAGTTTGCCTGGTACAGTAGAATTTCCTTACATGTAAATGTGCTGTGTATTGAAAGTGGGTCATGATTTGGTTCCCCACTGTGTGAACTGTGTTCTGCTTGCTGGAAGCTTTATCTAGCCTAATTGGACTGAATCTGCGTTCATCTCCATTTGGCCTGGGCCATGCCATGCTGGCCCTGCTAGACTACCTCACTGCACAGAGAAAGCCACCAATGAGAGACCTGACTGGGGATCAGCCCCCTGCTCCATGCTTGAACAGGAACAACGCCTCGGTGAATCGTGTGGGCCCTGCTTCTCCTGGCACTCCAGATCAACCACCTGCTGTCTCGATTTTCGTCCCGCCTGTGTCCAGTCTTGGGTATCTTGAGTAAATAGGGTAGGTCCCTGCAACAACAGCTTAATCTAAGTGTGTCATCTGATTGTCTTGTTTCTTTTTCTTCATTGAACTGAGCCCTCTGGCTCCAGATTACAAATAGTGTGTACTGTGCATGTTGTCTTTTCCATCACAGGGCCCCAACCAGTTGCAACACCAGCCTAATCCGGGCAACGGTCCTGGCTAGCCCATCTCCTCTCCACCTGGGTACCCAGAGGGTGTGACTGTTTAGGGACTCTGAAGTGCATGCATAACTGTTTAATTGATAGAGCCTTTAAGCAAATCAACCTGATTATGCCCCTCCCTTGTTCAAGTACCCTGAATAAATCAGATCTAACCTTTTTTGCATTTAATCTGACTGTGGTTCCAGTTTGTGCTAAAAGTACTGTACTGTTGCTAGTTGCTTTGCCTAACCTTGTTTTACGGGGGTCCCCAGGGCCGAGCTAGAGAACTGCCCTGGTGGTAAGTGTAAACAGTGTGGGTACTCTGTGCGGTGTACAAGGCACAGAACATAATTATTGTGCAGTGTTTAGCCATCACAGGGAAAGTGAGGGGAGTTACAGTGTCCTGAAGGGCTGTGCCCTGGTTAGCTTGACCACTACCAACCCTGACCTCTGGGTTTAGGCACCCGCTACAGAACCTAGGCCCCTTAACCTGCTACTAGCCATGCAGGCAGGGGTAGTAGCCCTTCTGATAGTGCCACCTAGGGGTTACACTGGGATTTGCTTGGTCCGATTGTGGTGGAGATCATGAGGGGTTCTCTTGGTGAGGAGGTTTTCCCATCTGCCCTTAAAAAGTTGGTGGCGAGATCCTTTCTCAAGAAATCTTCCTTGGACCCTGATGTTCTCTCCAATTACAGGCTTCTCTGGAACCTTCCCTTCTTGGGTAATTTGATTGAGAAGGTGGTGGACGGTGCAGCTGGAATAGCATCTGGAGAAACATAACATCTATAAGCCTTTCCAGTCTGGGTTTTGACCTCATCATAGTACAGAGTTCACGCTAGTCAGGATGCACCATGATCGCCTCTTTGCGAGGGATAGTGGACAACATTCCATTCTTGTCCTGCTTAAACTCTCTTTAACTTTTGGTACTGTAGATCATGGGGTGTTGTTGGCCCACCTGAGGCACTACGTGGGACTTTCAGGAACGATGATGCGATGGTTTCAATTCTACCTGTCTGGCAGGGTGCAACAGGTGACGCTTGGTTCATTTACAATGAGCTGTGCTGCATTATGCTATGGGGTGCCTCAGGGTTTGATTCTGGCCCCCATGTTGTTTGCTGTGTACATGCTGCCCTTGGGGGAGATCATCAGATGGTATGGCATGGGTTTTCACTGTTATGCAGATGATATCTGACTGTATGCGTCTTCTGCCACTGATGATGCGGTGGTGATATTGGAACTGAACAAGTGTTTACGTGAAATGCTGGAGTGGATGGTAGCTAGTTGGCTTAGAGTGATCCCTTCGAAGACAGAGGTGCTACTAGTGGAAGTGGCTCAGACGAGTTCTGCAGTGTCAAGCAGCAGTGCCTTCCTCCCTGTGCTGGGCGGCGTGGCACTTCAAGCCACAGATAGGGTGAGGAATCCAGGGATCACTGTAGACTCCAAGCTGACCCTAGAACCCCAGGTGTCGGCTGTTGCCCGCAGTGACTTTTACCATCTACGAAACATCGCACAGATCTGGCAACACTGGTGCATGCCTTAGTAACACTGAGGATGGATTACTGCAACATTCCATACCTTGGGCTATCCACAAGTGAAGCACTTGATACAGTAATGAAAAAGTTTTACGTTCCATATTTAATGGAAGGAAAGAGATCCTATTTGTCCTTTGTGGAGCCACAAGCATGGTCCCTTCCGAGTCCCAATCAGTTGGCACCACCCTTGTACTCAGATATTTCATAATGTCTAAATTTGGATAGAAGTGAATGGAGAACTTTTTAGAAAACTTATTTTTTATATATTTTAAAGGATCATTTGCAAAACATCCATCACCACTCAACTAACAAGAGCCCTGATAGTCGAGTGGTGGCTTTGATTTCTGCCTGACGCAGCAGACCCCAGAGCCAGTACGCTCTACTTCACTTAACCCTTCCTCCTTAATCCACTCTCTCATAGATTGAGTTCTCCCTTCCCCCTACTGCATTCTGCCACCCTCACTGACACACTCAGTGACCTACATATGTTCTACTGTGGGTGCAAGGTCCAGCAGCCCTCTGTTCCCCGAAAGGTCATTCGGCTCAAACCCTGTAGGTCACGTGACCTGCTGTCTGACCTCTGTGCCACCAACTGGTCCTTTATCTTTGCCAAGTTCTCATGCTAAATGTTGCATCAGCTGGGACAGGTACGCTCCCCTTCGGAAGGCTTGTGTAAAACAATTTTGTCTTCCATGGTTTTCTGCTGAGCTTATCTTTGGTTTTCATGTGAGATGCAGTGCTTGATACATTCACAAGACCACTAACTTCACAGAGGACTTAGCAAGGTACTTAGAAACTGCTCTGAAATGCTTTCACCTAAGCTACCAGGCTAGCCTTATCAGAATACTTTGCCTGAAACCAAAAGAGTAATATTAACTGCCCCTATAACCTAGAAATGGTTGTACACTCTGTTTTTGATTCCCTCACTTAGTTTGCCATCCCAGTATAGTACACAAAAGAGGCCATTCCATTGTATCCAACCCAGTGAGGTAGCTGCCTCCTCCCTCCTTTGACCACTTTTCCTCTACCTTGCCCATCCCATTTTTACCCTGTCTTCCCCTCCTCTCCCACTAGCCCCAACACCCCTTCTCCACCCTTTCTACATCCTGGCAACCCCTCTGATATTGCCTGTGTCCCTTTTTCTCCCTCGGCCTCTCTGAAGTACATAGCTCAGATGGGCTTGCTTTCCAAGGTTTAGGCTGGCAGTATAGCCTAGAGGTTAGAGTAATGAGCTATGAATGAGCTTGGTTCAGCAGACCTGGGTATGATTCCCCCAACCTCCGCTTGCATACTGTGTGACTCTGAGCAAGTCACTTAACTAGCCTAAAGCTCCCGGGTTGCCTCTAAAAACAGGCAGCTGTGCCTAGTGGGCCTTACCCAATTAATAAAAGAATAATAAAAAAAAAAGTTTCACTGTCTTTCAGCCCCTGCTATGGCCCCCACTATTTCTGCCCTCCTTGAGCTCTCCTTTCTCATCGGCCCTGACCCTGAAGTTTGGAAGAAGGTCAAGGTCGCCTCCCCTGCACAAAGGTAGTAACACCTTCCTAGGTAACCATCGCCTTATTTTTCTTATCCCTGTTCTGTCCAGATTCTGAGAGCACCTAGTTCTCATCCAGTTTGCCCTTTTTCTTTTTTAATCAAGCTTTTTCTCCACAGGCAGGTGTTCCACAAGGCTCCATCTTTGATTCTGTCTTATTCTTGAACTTCCTAAATGACCTGCCTAAGGCTTGGGACTCCCTATACACTCACATCTATGTGGATGACACTGTACTATATGCATCTGGCCCTTCCCTTGATGGAAAAGGGATGCCTGGATACTGTGGCAGTCACTGAAACATGGTATACAGAGAACCATGACTGAGATGTCAACATACCAGGATATGCAACCTACAGGAGGGACAGGGAGGGTAAAAAAGGAGGAGGAGTAGCTCTCTATGTAAGGGAAGGGATTAAAGCAACAGAACTAAAGAGTAAACATGAAGTAGATGAGTCACTATGGGTCACTCTGGAGAAAGGAAATGGCACCACAATCCACATGGGAGTTGTGTACAGACCCCATCTCAGGGGGAGGGAATGGACAAGGAAATGATAGAAGGCACCCTTAAAATGGCACAAAAAGGGGAGATATTGTTGATGGGTACCTGAATATGGCAGATGTTAACTGGAGCACCTTTACTGCAGGCACATCCAGGAGCAGGGTCATTCTTTATGCCCTACAAGGGGCATGCTTCAGACAGCTACTGTTTGAACCCACTTGGGAGGGAGCAATCTTAGACCTGGTACTCTCAAATGGGGACGGAGAAAGGATCTTGGATTTAGAAGTGGGTAGCCATCAGGGAACAAGCGACCACCAAACAGTGTGGTTCACAATAAACACAGCCATGGAGTCAAGCCATAGAAAAGCAAGAGTATTGGACTTTAGGAGGGTTGAGAGAGTGCCTCAGAAAAGCACTAGCAAATGGGCAAGAAGGAGGTATGGAGGAACAATGGGGAATAATCAAAACAGCTATCACAGAGGCAACAGGCCTTTGTGTGAAGCGAATCAGTAAAGCAAAATGAAGGAAAAAAACACTATGGTTCTCAAAAGAGGTGACAGGGAAGGATAAGGAGAAAAGGATACCATTCAGGCAATATAAGGAAACACAGAAGGAGCAGGACAGAGAACTTTATAAGTTAAAGCAGAAGGAGGCAGGGAAGGGAGTCAGAATAGCAAAGGCCCAAACCAAGGAAAAGATAGCTAATTCTGTTACAAAGGGAGATGAAACCTTTTATAGGTACATTAGGGAGTGAAGAAAGACCAAGGGAGGGGTACAGAGACTTAATAAAGGGGATGGAATGTGGGTAGAGGGTGATAGTGAAAAAGCAGGGATACTGAATGAATATTTCTGCTCAGTATTCACAACAGAGGAGGATGGGGAGGTACCTATACCAAACAAGAGAAACACTCTAGATAGGGGGGTCAATACCAGTCCATTTACAGAAGAAAGGGTTTTGAAAGAACTCTTGAAACTGAGGGTGGACAAAGCAATGGGGCCCGATAGGATTCACCCCAGAATTATAAAAGAACTAAGCGTAGAACTAGTGACACCACTGACTATTCTCTTTAACAAATCATGGGAGGATGGGGTGGTACCTGAGGACTGGAGGAGGGTGGATGTGATTCTACTTCACAAAAATGGGAGCAGGGCAGAGGCAGGAAACTATAGACCTGTTAGTTTGACCTCAGTGGTAGGGAAAATGATGGAATCACTTCTGAAGGAAAGAATTGTTGAGTACCTAGAGGCCAGTGGGGTACAGGACCCAAGGCAGCATGGATTTACAGCGGGAAGGTCGTGTCAGATGAATCTAATAGATTTCTTTGACCGGGTGACCAAAGTAGTAGACCATGGAGGGGCTGTGGATATGGCCTACCTAGATTTTAGCAAGGCATTTGACACAGTCCTGCACAAAAGATTAATATACAATTTAGCCTGCCTTGGAGTGGGTCCCAAGGTGATAGCCTGGATAGAAAATTGGCTGGACAACAGGATGCAGAGGGTAACAGTAAACGGAGTCCACAATGAAGAAAGGAGGGTAACTAGCGGGCTACCGCACATTCAGTACTGGGACTGGTCCTCTTTAATGTCTTTATAAGTGACATTGGAGAGCACCTAGAAGGAAAAATATGTCTCTTTGCAGACTACACAAAGATCTGCAACAGGGTTGATACACAAGATGGGGTGGAAAGGATGAAAAGGGACTTGGCAAGGTTGGAGAAATGGTCAAATGTATGGCAGCTCAGATTCAGTGCAAAGAAGTGCAAGGTAATGTACCCGGGAAACAATAATCCAGGGGGCAAGTACACAGTGGGGGGTGAGATACTAACAACAAAAATTGAAAGGGACCTGGGAGTAATCATATCAGATGACCTAAAGGTGGGCATGCAATGTGAGAAGGCAGTAAGGATGCTGGGGGCATACTGGGATGCAATGGGAGAGGCCTCAACTGTAGAAAACAGGAAGTTGTTATCCCTCTGTACAGACAGTTGGTGAGACCCCATCTGGAGTACTGTGTACAGTTCTGGAGACCCCATCTCTGCAAAAACATAGACAGAGTGGAGGCTATTCAGAGGAGGGCAACCAAAATGGTGCAGAGTCTGCACCAGAAGACATATGAAGAGAGACTAAAGCAGCTTAATATGTATACCCTCGAGGGGACATGATAGAAACTTTCAACTACCTCAAAGGAATTAACAAAGTCCAAGAGGGTAGCATCTTTCAGAAAAAGAGATGTGCAAGAACAAGGGGCAACAAGGGGGCACAATTTGAAGATAGAGGGGAGACGGCTCAGAGGTAATGTTAGAAAGTATTTTTTTCACAGAGAAGGTTGTGGATGTATGGAACAGCCTTCCTGAAGAGGTTGTGAGATCAAGAACAGTTGGAAAATTCAAGAATGCATGGAACAGTCATAAAGCAATTCTAGTGGGGGTAGGAGGAAGTAAGCTGTTGGTTAACTAGAATCTGCAGCTTATCCATCAGGTAGGGACATGGGCAGACTAGGTGGGCCAAGCGGTCCTTATCTGCCGTCAAATTCTATGTTTCTATGTTTCTGCCTCTGACTTGGCTGCATAGCTTCAGTATGACTGTAACAGTCTCCATCAACAGTTCTGCATCAATCAGCTTACCCTAAACACCAAAAAAGACTGTGTCCATGACCATAGGCACAAGGCTGCAGCTGGGTAAAATCTAGACACTCCTGTAGTCTTCATGACTCTTGATGTCTCCCAACAGTAAAAAGTCTCTTCCTTTAAAGATCAAATGCACACCTATTTCATAAAAATCAATCAATCAAAACTTTATTTGTAAAAGGCGCCTTTCCAGAACCAAGGCGCCTGTACATAACATAATAAAAACAGTATAACTAAAACAATAAAATTAATCCAGACCTAACAACATTTAAAACTCATTATATGCATGTTTAAAAAGATAGGTTTTTAATGCCCCCTTAAAGGTTTGAACAGTCGGGCAGCTTGAATTCACTTGAATTCACATCCCTGTGTCATGAGTAGTGTTTCCTGAAAATATGCTGTTTGGTTTTGTGGTTTTCTTTAAATCAGCATCTGTTAATGTACTCTGCAGTAACTGAAAACTGAAGAAACAATGAAGTCGTTTCTGTCCCTGTCATTGAGCAATGACATCATACCTGTCGTGCCTGCTGTTTCTGCAATTAAGTCCCTGATTGCTAAATAAGCTGTTGCAGTCCCTAGTTAAAGCAGTCTGTAGAATGAACTGGTTTCACTCAGAGTTTGTTACTAACCCATCTGGTTTGTGTTTAGAGAGATATGCTTAAAATTTATCTTTCTGTTCTCATAAAAAGTTGATCATTTGGGGTTCAGTGCTAAATTGAAATGGTATGAATGAATCAGTGAGAAATAACATTTTCTGTATCACAGTTCTCAGTCATCACAACTCTGCATTCTATTCTGGCTATATAACACAGGGTTGTTTAAGGGATATAAAATAAAGGGGAGAGGGGACATGATAGAAACTTTCAAGTACCTCAAGGGAATCAACAAAGTCCAAGAGGGTAGCATCTTTCAGAAAAGAGATGTGCAAGAACAAGGGGCACAATTTGAAGATTGAGGGGACGGCTCAGAGGTAATGTGAGGAAGTATTTTTTCATGGAGAGGGTTGTGGATGCATGGAACAGCCTCCCTGAGGAGGTCGTGGAGTCAAGAACAGTGGGGGAATTCAAGAATGCATGGGACAGACATAAGGCAGTCCTAGTGGGGGGTAGGAGGAAGTAAGCTGTTGGTTAACTAGGATCTGCAGCTTATCTGTTAGGTAGGAAAATGGGCAGACTAGGTGGGCCAAGCGGTCCTTATCTGCCGTCAAATTCTATGTTTCTATTCCATTAATTCATAGAAGCAGCGTGTATTTAATGTAGTCTCAATAAATATGTTCATGTGATAACAATTTTGTTTCCATGTCAGATTGACAAATGTGTGTCTGCCACACTGCTATTTCAGGAACATGTACTGCATGAACTCCTAACCTTCAGTTCTTTGAGGTTTTCAATGTGGAAGTAAATAGGGAATACATAATGGGTTGCAGTGGAATAACACATTTATCTTCACTAGTGAGTGTAAGACCCATAACTCATGAGTGACGAAGCCACGAGTTAGTTATAAAGGTCTTACCACTCATGTGTGGAGATGAATGTGTTGTTCTACTGTAGTCCATTATGTGTTTGATGTATACCACACCCTTTATAGCGTTTTTACTGGTGTTTTACCTTAAAACTGCCTTTCTTTCCATTGTAAGTTCTCTATCTGGCCTATTGTTCTCTGTTTCATTTCCATATTCTAAGTGGAAATAACATGTTCTAAGTTATATAAATATTGTCCTAAGTTATATAAATGGTGTTCTAAGTGAAAATAAATATTTATCCCAAAATAACAGGATTTATTCACCCAATGTATTCACCACCGATGTGGTATATATCATGTGTATGTACAACTAGAAATGCTATATGGCATCCTGATGCTCCTATCTTCTACCTCTCAGTTGAGGCTGCTGCAACCTGCTTCCCTCTGTCCCTCACCCCCACAGTCAGGGCCAATGCACTCTGTTGCTCACTTTTCCTGTCCCCACAGACAGGGCTGATTTGCTCAGCTAAGTCCTAGAGTCTCAGGGCCTCTGCATCCACAGTTTGGGCTGCTGCACCATTCTGCCCCAGGCCACCAAAGGTGGGGCTTTTGCTGCACCCTGCTACCCACTTATATTGCCCCAAATGGGCAGGGCCGCTGCACCACGTGCACCCTGGCACACAGTCAGGGCTGCAGTACTCTGATGCCTCACTGTGTCCTGCACCACAATCAAGGCTTCTGCATCATGCTGTCCTCTGTCCCCTGACAGCACTGTGCCCTGCTGCAGCATAGACCCTCTTACCTCCACAGTTAGAGTCGTTGCACCGTGCTGCTCCCTGCCACTAGAGTCGAAACTTCTCAAAAGAGAAAAACAAAAATTACTTTCATCTTGTGTTAGAGGGTGGAGGACAGAGGGTAGCAGGGTGCAGTAGCCTCAACTGTTTGTGCAGAAGGCAGCAGGGTGCAGCAGCAGCCCTGACTGTGTGGAGAAGACAGTGGGCTGCAGCAGCCTCAAATGGGGACAGGAGACAGGGGGCTTTTGAGGCAGGGGAAAGGGGGCAGCAGAGAGCTGCTGCCTAAACTGTCAGGCAGGAGACAATGGCATCAGGATGACATATAGCATTTTTAGTTACACATACATAATGTATTTTCACACAGAAATCCTCTAAGAACTGAATTTTACGAGTTCATACAGTACATGCTCCTGAAATAGCAGAGTGTGGCAGACACACATTTGTCAATCTGATATTAAAACAAACTTATAGCATGAACATATTTATTGAGGCTACGTTAAATACACGCTGCATCTATGAATTAATGGAATGTAGTTTATTTTATATCCATTATACAGCCAGAATAGAATGCAGAGTTTTGATGACAGAGAACTGAGAGCTGTGATACAGAAACTGTTATTTCTCAGATTCATTCATACCACGTCAATTCAGCACTGAACCCCAAGTGATCAACTTTTTAAAGACAGATAGATTTTAAGCATCTCTCTTTAAACACAAACCAGATTGGTTACAATCTCTGAGTGAAAACAGTTCTACAGACTGCTCTAACTAGGGACTGCAACAGCTTATTTAGTCAGTTAGGGACTTAATTGCAGAAGCAGCAGGCAGGACAGGTATGATGTCATTGCTCACTGACAGGGACAGAAACATCTTCACAGTTTCTTCACTGTTTTCAGTTACTGCAGAGCACATTAACAGATGCTGATTTAAAGAAAACCGCAAAACCAAACAGCATGGGATTTTCAGGAATCACTAATCATGACACAGGGATGTGTATTCAAGGGGGTTCAAGCTTTTCATGGAACATATGCATTTGATCCTTAATCTGGCATACCGGATGGATCTTGAGTCTTTTTCTGTCCATAAACATCCACATATCCTTAAATGTCTCAGTGTCTGGCTTGGTGGTCATCTTGATTTCTCTATCCATAGTCATGCCATCAGCAGCAAACCCCACCCAAGGTCAGCTCGCTCTACAGTAAAAATCCATACCCCCTCCCAGTTCAACATGACATCATTGTGAAAATATTCTCCAAGCCTGCAACCATAGGGGTCTAGTTAACAGAGCTGCCTCCATGTCCTCCTTTGCACATCTCCCAACTGTCCCACTTTACACGAAACTGTCCAAAATTACGCGGAACTGTTCCACATTATGCGGAACTGTCTCACATTACGTGGAACTGTCCCACATTATGTAGAACTGTTCTACATTACACAGAACTGTCCCACATTACACGGAACTGTCTTACATTGCAAGAAACTGTCTCACATTATGCGGAACTGTCCCATATTACGTGGAACTGTCCCACATTACACAGAACTATCTCACATTGCAAGAAACTGTCTCACATTACACGGAACTGTCCCACATTACACGGAACTCTCCCACATTACACAGAACTGTCCCACATTACACAGAACTGTCCCACATTACACAGAAGTGTCCCACATTACACAGAAGTGTCCCACATTACACAGAAGTGTCCCATATTACGTGGAACTGTCCCACATTACACAGAACTATCTCACATTACATGGAACTGTCCCACATTACACGGAACTGTCCCACATTACATAGAACTGTCCCACATTACACAGAACTGTCCCACATTACACAGAAGTGTCCCACATTACACAGAAGTGTCCCACATTATGCGAAACAGTTCCTCATTTGACTTCACAAAATCCCCTTGTTCTACATTGAGAGGGTATGTTCCTTATTCAATGTTAACATTTAAAGCAAAAATCAATAGCAATTAATATGAAAACTATATTATTCCACTAACAGTAAACTTTGTGGACATGAAGACACACATTTCAACAGTGTTCAGAGCTTCTAAGTTAAAGATTTTATGATATATCCCACATTTTGCCAGTTTGTTCCACATTTCGATGGCCAATGTTTCACATTTAGGGGACAAAAGCCTGGGAAGTATGCTCCCTCACCCGCATGGACCCTCTGTTCCATTTCTTGTGTCGCTTTGCCCTTGATTGCCCTACTCATACCCATCACTGCTCCCTCTACTCTTCCTGTTACCTTCCCTCTCTTCAAGGCCATCGCGCCTCTCTCTCTCACTGTACCTCCCTCAGAGAGCAAGCTCCGGTTTGTTTCCTTCCTTTGCGATGTCAGCTCCCCCTTGCCTTGGCCTTGTTTCTTTTCAAATTCCCTCCACTCTAACAGGCCCTTGATCAGTTTCTATTCCCTGGGCCAACCCCCATGCAAAACAGTCAAATTTCTCCTGCAAACCCCTTCATCTCATCTATCCTACCCCTCTCTGTCTGCTTCATCTCCTCCTCCTTTGCCCTGACAGACCTCCATGCTCACACATCTCAAGTCTGCTACTGCACTTGATTCCCGAAGTACATTTTAAACCCTAGCTGCCCACATGTACTATTTTATTCGTGTTTAATTTGTACCTGACTGCTTCTGTCCCTGTTGCAGTCTCTGCCAATCACTATCCACAGTTCTGCTCAGCCAACAATGCATTCTCCATTGTTTTTTTTTTTTACATAAAAGTTTTCATTTTGTAAGTAAACAAGAAAAGCAAGCATATGGTATACATTTTGAGATCTGCAATTCTAGGCCGAGGCAAAGCTCCTTGGAAATACAACTGTAAGACTCATTAATAAATACAAGAAAAAACAAGCATATTATATATGTAAACCAGTCAAACCACAGAACACTCACCCAGCCAAAAAACAAAAATTCACTGCAATGGTTGAATTTCAATAGGATTTTACTTGCAGAAAAGGAGCGTACAAATGCAGAAGCAGCTCGGTAGGAGAGGTAACCTCAACTTACAACATTTCACCTGGTAGGGCTTTGTCAGAGTGTACTGGTTACAGAGAGCAGGTGCTTTTTATACAGTCTGAAAGCAATTAAACAATTTAAATAAAGTGTAGCATTTAAAGTGACAGTGCACATGGATTCAAGTGTTTCCAAATAAAGTATCACTGACCCTGCTTAATGTTGTAACTTCACACTAATACCACTTGTTAGTTGATGTCTTTCTGTTCTGCAATGTTTCATCACCTGTAAATGTCTTGTATTCCTTGTTGACTTGGAGCCTTTGTAAACGAGCCCCCAGCTCAAAGGTATTAATCCGAATTTGAAATAAATAAATAAATACATAAAACTTCTCATTCTCTCAGTACAAGTACTATAAGCTACTCCATGTATAAAATCAGCATATATAGTGACATGGCTGTAAGAACACCATATCAAAATACAAATCCTTAACACTAAATGATTTTTTTTTAAATGCAAATTTAAGTACTACTAAGCTATGCTGATTCCAAAGCCTAATTCAAAAGGGATAGTAGGCTCAGACTTCAAATGTATCCAGATTCTTAAAAGAAAAAAAATGTTCTTCTTTCTATATTAATCAGTATCTCAAACTGTTTTGGTCCTAAAAGCAGAACAACAGGGTAGAAAACACTCAGATAGAAAGAGGAGAAAATGATAGAAAGGAAAAGGAGGGGGTGGAGGGAAGAAAAGAAGGGGGGATGAAACAAGAAAGAAAGTGGGTAGAGATCCATCCCAAAAGTGTGTGTTGGGGAGAGGGGAAACACAAAGACAAAAAGAAGGAAAAAGATAAAGGAAAGAAACAGTGGATATCTTGTGTGCTATCAGCGCATTGCTTGGACACAGGGTCTTCTTAGTACGAAATCCTCTGTGGATCAGGGATTGCATGTGAACCACTGCCAGTACCTGGAGTGCTCTGAAAAAGTGCATAAAAAGCACATAAGAACACTGAGAGTGAGAAAAGGCAAAGCACAATATGGCTGCAGTATTACAGCTACCTTACCTTCCCCACTGTCACCCTACCCCTCACTACCTACCCACCTACTATATTCCTATATGCTTCACCTCCCTTCCCTGCTATTCTTATTTTCCCTTCTTTCACCCCCCACCTCAGACGATGCCCCTCTCAGCTGACCACCCCACCCTCACCCCCGTGACGAGGCCCAATCCTGGCTGACCACCCTACCATCTCTGTCTTTTTGGTTGACCTACCATCAAGTGAACACTAAGACAGAGTACCGCCCTCCTCTCCCTTCCTAATCCCTTCTCTGGCACCACTGTTAATAAGATGTATATCATTGCAATGTGCTTGCCTGTGTAAATTCTTTCCTGTTGTTCTGCATACTTTGTACTATCTGTAATGTTTATCCACCACTGACTTGGAACCTTTGAAAATGAGTCCTTGACTCAAAGGTAATAATCCTAAACTGAAATAAATAAATAAATAAAATAAATAAAGTATTCAATCAAGAAAGGTTCCAGCTCTAACACATCAAGACCCTTTTTAGAAATGTAGGCTCCAAATCTAAAAATTATATGTGTCTTGATATCTATAATTCCTGGTCAGGGCAAAGCCCCTTGGAAGTACAACTCCTCACAGGAGAATGCATTGGGTGGTATAGTGAATGAACCAGCTACTGGATCACCACCCAGTACATTTCCATGTGCAACCTTGGGCTGCGTATTATGCCTGTTTTTGTGCATTATTATACAGGAGCTTTATTTTATTGTATGCTGTTTTTCCTATTTTTTGTCTCATGTATTCTTTTACTTGCATGCTTTTTGCTTATTGTTGTAAGCATTTGCTTGTTATTGTATGCCTTTTGTTTATCATACAAGTTTACTTATTATTGAATGCTTTTTGTTTGATGATATCTTTTTTTGCTTATAATCGTAAACTTTTTGCTTACTGAGTGCTTTTTGCTTATTATTATATGCTTTTTGCTTATTGGGGCCTAGATATTTAAAGCAGATGCACCGCACAACCTGAGATGCGCCAACGAAACCAGAAGATGCACCATGGAGCAATATTGAAAGAGCAGAGAGTCGCAGCACAAAGCCAGATGTACTGGAGCGCAACTATAATGTATGCAGCGCATGTGAGGGGGCATTCCCGTGAATGTGCCATGCAGCCTCATATTCAGCAAGGAGGAGTTATGCATCCATGGCGCAACCAGCACATGTGCTGCGCAAAGATAGGCATATAAAAAGCATGCCTAAGTGCAGTCCACCCACAGGCAGATAGCAGCATAGCAGCCATGGATGGGACAGTGTTCCTGATGGCAGCAGTTATGAGGGGAGTGAGGAGACAGGAGGAACAACAGTGTGGATATGGAAGGGCCTGTAGGTGGTACTCCCAGCAGAGATGGTACCATGCCTGTGTCACATTCGACCACCTGCGTGACATGGAGAATGTGGGCCAGTACAGACTCAACAGGGCACTGCTGAGACAGCTCTGTGAGCTGCTCCTTGATGTCCTGCAGGCACCCACACACAGGAGTCACGCCATGATGGTGGAGACAAAGGTGACAGCAGCAATGTGCCTGCTCACCATGGGCACCTTCCAGATGCCAGTGGGTGACACCACTAGCATCACACAGTCTGCCACGTCCCAGCTCCTCACCCAATTCCTCACTCCTCTACTGCCACATGCTTCGTAGTACATCAAATTCCTAAGCACACAGGCAGAGCAGACAGAAACCATGCAGCACTTCCACAGGGTGGTGCGCATGCCAGGCATGCTAGGGGCCATAGACTGCACCCACGTGACAATAAGCGCATCACCTGGCCCAGATGGAGTGACATACCTAAATAGAAAGGGCTACCACTCTGTCAAATGCCAGGTGGTGTGCAATGCCACAGGGCGCATTACTAATGTGTGTGCCATGCACCATGGAAGTGCACATGATGCCAACGTCTGGCAGCAATCAGCCCTGTACCACCTGTTTGAGAGTGGGGGAATACCCAGCAACCACTTAGTAGGTGAGTGGGGCATGACAATGGGCCCACACAGCACACAATACAGTGTGCATAAGTGCCGTGTGGGAAACAGAAAGGACCCGCCATGCCAAACAGGCAAGCAGTACCACAGGCCATGTGTGGCCACTGTACTGTGAGTCACATGTGGCAGGTGTGTGCTGTGCAAGGGGGGAGCATGTCCGGGGACACAGACTGCAACCATATGCATACAGGCAGGCAGTGCCACAGGGCATGGGCCACACACAGGCGCTGTGGTGCTACAGAGATGCACAGCTGAACAGGACAGTGTCTGTCACCAGCAGGGGAAGGGCACGTGCACGGCAGTGCCTGTTCATGGGAGGTCATGGCATGCCAGGCACATGCCCATCGTGCAATGCACAAGTGGCACACACAATGACGTCATGATGCATGCATGCCCTGTGTGCCATGTGGTGGGGTGGCAGGGTGTGGGCCACACAGGGTAATGGCAGACATACAGCAACATTGCAGGAAACCTGTAAATGACAGCTGTACACATAATGGAATCTCTCTTCCACAGCTGACTGTGCATACCCCCTACAGCCGTGGATGCTCACCCCCATATGCCAGCCCACATCCGTCCCAGAGCAATGGTACAATGAGGGACATGCTGCAACACACAATGTCATTGAGTGTGTGTTCGGCATGCTCAAGATGCGATTCAGATGTCTGGACAGGTCTGGTGGTGCCTTACAGTACAGCCCAGAGAAGGCATGTGGTATATTCCTGGCCTGCTGTATGCTAGACAACATGGCCTTAGACCGTGGAATCCATGTCCAGCCTGAATTGGGTGACAACACCGAGGATGAGGGGCAACAGGAAGGGGTGGGCAAGAATGCCACAACCGTAGGGACCCACGGCTGGTCACCCGAGCAAGGCGGCACAGGGACACGATTGTGGAGGAGCACTTCGGAGACTGCAGGTGGGTAACAGAGTGGGACACTGTGGGGTTGGCCAATATCCTGTGGTAATGGGGGGAATCACGTGATGGTTGGCAGATGTGGCATGGCTGACAGGTACACAGTGTTGGGGGTACACACACATGCAGGTGGGTCCACAGCCAAAGAGTCATGTCTGGGTCTACATGGGGCACTGCACTTTATGGCATGGATCAGTGTGCAATGTCCGCACACATGCACAGCGGATACACAAGGCAGCACTCATCATGTCCATGCCAGACAACACAGCAGTAGTGCCCCACTGCATGCCTGGAGAACCACACAGACAGCATGGACATGCACACCACAGGCCCATGCGTGTGCCCCGCAGGCAGACCTGTGATCAGACAGCAGGGTGGGTGCGAAAACAATGGCTGGATGGTGACTGTGCCATGACAGCTGTACACAGGTGGAATCACTGTGACCTACCATGGCCGCCACGGACACGTGGGTGGCCATGCCCATGACGTATGCCCACCTCTGGGGTGGTAATCACATTGGCAGGGGACCCAACCATGCTAGCAGTGGCAGACCCATGAGACCATGACTGTGTGCTCATGGGTGTCTCATTGCCAAAGTCAAGCTGTGACCCAGGGGTGTTGGGGATACCTGAGGCAGGGGAGGGCATTGGTAGCAATGGGGCCACACTACGCCATGGGGCGGGAGTGCTGGTGGCACTATGTATTGTACGGTGGGCACTCCTGTGTCTGCAGGTCACGAGGGAGGCATAGCCCACCTCAATGGCCTGTGCTGTACTCTCGAAGCCTGCAGTCATGTCCTTCCCCAGTTGACGAATCTTGCCAACAACATCCGCCAGAAGCTGATGTATCTCACCAACCAACTGGGAGCGGCTTGCAGAGACATGGTCATCCATGATGCCCACCTGCACACGCAGGCCCTGGCACACCTCTCTGAGTGCACCCTGATGTCCCACAGAGGCCTGCAGTAGCCGGGTGTGCTCATCAAGCCCGTCAGCAGGGGACCTGTCCTTTGGGGGATGCTGACATGCGGGTGGCGTACAGGCTGTGGACGCTGCATGGCTGGCTGCTGTTTGGGTGGGGACTGTGCATGGGCAGGCACAGTGTGTCCCTGTATGGTCACATCACGTGCATGGGTGGCATGTTGCTGCCACACAATGCCCTGCTGCTCCAGGGTGATGGCCCCTGTCCCCACTGCCATACCCCAGACCTGGCCGCCCATATCGGCCTCGGGTGCCGTCGGTGGTGGGCCATCCCATCTGGGGCATTGCATGGGTGCAGGGTGCCCCACCCTGTCCAACGCAATCTGTGTGGCCACCTACACTGTGGCAGTGCCACCACTGTGTGTGGTAGCCTCAATCTGTGTGGCATCATCATCATCATCATCTTTCTCCATGGCTGATGTAGCACTGTGAGGTCATCAGGCAGCTCAATGTCGGGCAAGGCGGCCAGACCCATGAACCTCATTAGGTCCTGGAACAGGTCGTCCCTGCCCGCACTGGCCTCAATCCCAGCTGATGTCCTCCTCCACCTCCTCCACCTGTCCCTCTGGCTGCGTGATGTGCCCTGCAGCTCCCCTGTGGTGTGATGGCACTGTAAGGCAAACAGGTATGCATGTTTAGGGCAGCAGTTCCGTGGATGTCCATTGACAGGTGCACATGGGGCCGTGTGGCATGACGCACAGTTGTGCGGACACTGACACACATGGAATGCACTGGCACTGTGACATGTGTCACAGACACCATCATGTGCTGCGTGCAATGCATGCTGGAGGGCCATGCATGCATGTTTCCATGAGGTGGATGACCACCGGGACATGGGTGTGCACAGGCCCACCCCCAGGCAAGGGGCACTGTCACCTGTGTGCAGGCACACCAGCAACAGTGACAATCCACAATGGTGCATTGCACGGTCATGTGGTGCCAATGTTCAGGAACATGGCACATGAACACGGGTGGACTGTGTCCATCACTGGCTGCACCAGCTCAGCAGGCAGATGTCCCCGGTGTCACAGTCAGTCATGGCAGCATGCATTGGCTGCATGGGGGACACTGCATGGCCATGGGGGGGGCATGCAATGGTGGATGCACTGCATGGCGGCATAGTAACAACATGGGCAGCCATATGTAGCATGTCCTGCACACCCAGGCCCACAGCACACAGCCAGACAGATATTGTGCCACATGCATACTCACAGTGCTGTTCAGGGCCCCCACCTGTCTGAAAGCCACCTCCACGAATTTCCTCCACCGATGCCCGGGACAGTGTGGATAAGAGCACCTCCTCCCATGCAGTTAGTGGTGGCACTGTGCAGAGCCCCCCTCCGGTGGCATGTAGGGCTACACGCATGTTGGCCAGGCACTCCCTAGTCCTGGCCCTCTCACTGTTCATGCACTTCATGCATTCTTGGGGGGGTTCGGTTGTACATGCCATGTGCATTCACCACCTGTGCCACCACTTCCCAGCCCTGTGCTCTCTGCTGCCGCATGTCAGTCTTCCCTGACAGGAGGTCCTGCATCCGGACATATGCCTCAACAAGGGCCCCCAGCTCATCATCCGTGAAGTTCAGACATCTCCTCCATCTCAGCTCCTCCTCCGCTGCCATACTAGTGCCTGTGGTGTGGAACTGTGACAGCCATTAGCACAGTACACAGTGATCATGCACATCTCACAGGCATGGAGTCCTCCAGGCCAGAGACCAGGAAACAGTGTAGCTGTGGTAAACGAACCTCCAAGCTGCAGTACCTGTTGGTCACCAGTGGTGTGTGGTAGCGCAGAGCAGCCTATTTCTTGCTCAGCACATGTAAATTAGGCTCTGTCCAGCCTATAATGAGAGGCAAATGTGGTGACTTGTGGTAGGACTGGGCAATGATGCAATCTGCATATCCTGGCTGAATATGGCTCGTTTGCTCCCAGTTCATCTCACTTTGCTCCACGCATATGATTGAGCTCATTACTTGCACATTGCACATCTTAGCACACGCTCTGCTCACTGGCACATACCGTCCATGCGCAGCTGGCTGTCACCTAGCGACACGTTGCGCAGAGCGGCACAGCGCATCATCAAGCATGCATGATAGTCTGCAATGCACATGTCATGCACAGTGGTGCATGCACTGTGACGTTGCACAGTGCATGTACTCATTGATGCATGATACAATTGGCTGCTGTGTGGCATTTTGCGCCCTCCCCAGCATGGCCAACATTCCGGTCACGCACGTGCACTGCATGATGACCTGACCCCACACTCCTGCCCATCATTGCAGCAATGTGCATGCACACTGATGCACAATTGACCACCTACCGTGCATTGACATTGCACATCCATGTGCTGCATAGGCCGGCATGCATGCCTAATGTGGCATCGGCCGTGAGTAGGCCATATGGTGCATGGATCTGCATGCCTGTAGTGTTACTAGCAGCACACTGTGGTAACAATGGCAAGTGCGAGTGTTGAAGGCCCATGGGCTCTTGACTGGAGCAATACTGAGTTGGTCAACCTTGTGGCACTGGTGCAGCCTGTGGAGGGCCAACTGTTTGGTACTGAGGCCTTGCAGGTGCCTAGGTCCCAGGTCTGGGCCAATGTGGCCTACAGGCTTGTTCAGAGGACGGGGATGCCATACACTGGGGAACAGTGCAGGCACTGCTATGGGGACCTGCGGAGGAGGCACCCTGAGCAACTGAGGGTGCTGCAGGAGCATGCCCGCAGGGGTGAGGTGCCATGACTAGGTATGCCCAATGTTAACCACTCTGCCATATCCGGCATTCTGTTCCTGTACATGGAGCTGTATTGCTATATCCTGTGTGAGCTGCAGGGTTTGTGTGCATGTGTGTGTGTGTGTGTGTGTGTGTGTGTGTGTATTGTTGGGTGGGATGGGGGGTGGTGCCACCATATGCTGCTCATCTCTCCCTTCCATTGTGTTTCCCTTGCAAGCCAGGAAGAGCGCCAATGGGTGGTGGACAGAGGCCACAACTGCAGTAGGTCCGGGGGAATGCAGGCAGAGGGTGCTGGGCTGCATAGGGTGCTATCTCAACCTGCGGAAGGTAGGTGTGCTTTTCTATTGTTGTACTGTTATCTAAGTGGTGAGGGTGTGTGTGTGTGTGTGTGTTGTGGGGTTTCCTGTGTTCACCGCGGCCACATGGCCGCTAACCATGTATGCCTTGTCTGTGCCAGTTGGCACACTGTGGCCATTGTCCTGGCACCGTGTGGTAGTCCCGCTGTGCACCATGCCCATGTGTGACCAACGTGTTGTCTGTGTCCCATCGGGACTGTGGGTGCCTGGTACTGTATGCCACACGCATGGTCCACAGGGCATCCAGCCATAGTGCCCATCGGCCAGTGTGTGTGTAGCATGGCATCATGTCCCACGGCAACGTCCATTGCATGCACCTGCTGCCATTACATTGCACCGTCCCACAGTTGGGTCACTGTGTGGCCTGCATGGCTGTTCACTGGCATATCGTGTGCATGGTGCATTGTTGGGTATATGTCTGTGTCCCATCAATGTCCTGTGTGTGCATCATTTCCTGGGGGGGCAGGCCTGTGTATATTGTGGCACTGAGTGCATGTCCTTTGTTTCACCACACAGGTCATCCTGCTGCAGATGGTACCCATGGTACAGGCTGGGGTAGAGGCAGACAACGGGACCAGGTCCGATGCTACCCAGGGACATTGACTGCAATCCATTGCAGGCAGGGGATGATCTTTAGGCACTTGGGGACCATTCTGAGAGCCATTTGAGAGCAGATGGAGGTGCTCTGCAGGTTGAGCCAGGGCAACTGCCCCCCCCCAACGGGGATCAGGTCCAGTGATGACGTGTGTGGCCATTGGACTGCTTGGGCCGGACTATCCTATGCACACCCCTACAATACACCCCTCCCCTGTGCCATCTCCTGCTGTTCTCTGCCCCACCTGCATTCCCTGTCTCCTCATCATCCTCCCAGTTTAAGTTTTTTGTTGCTGTTGTTCCATCATTTTCTGTTGTACCTGTTTTTGAATAAACCATTTTCTACTGGACATTCCCTTTGTCTGTGATCATTCTGTGCTGTATTGGCAGGTTGATGTTCTGTTGCTTACACTGTCCACTGCCCCTTGCCCTTCATGGCTTGCCTGTTTGTGTCCTCTAGAGCATGATCTCCCTGTCTGCACACACAGGCCACCACCATGCTTGCCATGGACATCTCAGTGGTGCCTCTGTGCTGACACCCCCTGTTGCCCACTGCAGCATGTTTGCTGTGTGTGCCCCCAATGCTGTGCCATCCACGCTGTTTGCACCGCGCGCCACGCTGCGTACCTTCCCACATTGTGTGTCCCTGGACATGTGTACATTATGTAGCCTGAGCATATCTGGCACATCTGGCTACCTGGCACTGCCAGTGCATGTGCTGGCCATGCTGTCCATTGCCATCTCCAGTGTTCTGTCCCATCATCCATATCCTTGTCAGTGTCATGCTATCAGTGTGTGCTGGGCCCTGTGCATGCTGCTGTATGTGTTGCCACATCCTGTGCCCCTGCTGTGCTGCATGCTGCCCATCCTGCTCCTCTGCAGTGCCACTCTGTCCACCATGGCCATGGTTGCTGGGCCACCCCGTCTTTGCACGTGCATTGTGCTCCTGGCCCACCGCGGGCACAGACACGCTGCTCCAGATCCAGGTGGGACTGCTCCACCTGCTATATTTAGGGAGGCAGTATAGCGCAGTGGTTTAAGGCTCTGAGCTGAAAATCTGGAGACCTGGGTTTGAATCCCACAGCCCCCACTTGAATACTGTGTGACCCTGAGCAAGTCACTTAACTTCCCTGTGCTCCCAGGCTGCACCTATAAACAAGCATTCAGCTTAGTGTGCCACTCCTGGTTAAACAATTGAAAAAAAAAAAAATTCTGTCCTGTCCTTCTGCATTGTTCTTGTGCGGTTGCGCTATGGCACATCCATGGTATAGTCAGTGGCATTTGCGCTGGCGCAACCTGTGGCACATCATCTGAATACGGCAGTGGTTTGGGGCAGTGCATCTTGGTTGCACTGTGCAGCCATTTATGCTGTGTGCCTGGGGACCTTTAATATCTTGGCCGATATTTTTACTTATAATTGCATGATTTGCTTATTGTATGGATTTTGCCTATGGAATATGTTTTCTGATTATTGTATACTTTTTACCTATTGCATGCTTTTGCTCATTATGGGAAGCATTTTGCTTATGAAATACTATTTGCTTATTGTATGTTTTCTGCTTATTATTGTATGCCCTTTGCTTATTATTAAATAATGTTTTGCTTATCATTTCATTCCTTTTGTTTATTATTATGTTTGTAAGCAATAAGACACGATGGGGTGTGCATTAGACAGTTCTAATGCACTGCTATGGGGACGTAGTGAGGCACGAGGCCACAGGCTGAGTGTATCCAGTCCCCTAGCCGTGCATTAGAACTGTCTAATGCACATCCCCGGAGTGGCTTATTGCACTTATAAAATGGGCCTGTGTATTCTAAATGGGGGTTCTAGTTTTAGCTGTGCATTAGACACATCTAATGCACAGCTAACAACCAATCAGATTGCTTGAAATATTTTGCCAGTTTTATAAGTCTTATTATTGCATGCTTCTGCTTACAATTACATTATTTTTTCCTTATTATTATATGCTTTTTGCTTATTATTTGCAGTTGAGGCACAGGTAAGGAAGCATAGGAAAACCAGGAGCAGTTGTAGAATTCACAAAAACATATTTATTTGTATTAGCAGTTACAAAACAAAATAAACATGTTCTGTATAACTATCTACAAAGGCAGAATAAAATAGAAAAGATCCATTAGAGTTTTCCTTCAATCTCTGTGTCCCCTGTTTGCACGCAATTGCAGCTCTGTCTTATAAGTCCTCACAAACCCTCTTCTTAACAAGCATCCTGTGTTTTTCTAAAGTGTTCTTGTAAATTTCCAGTGTTCTTGTGTCAGGCAGGTGCAAGCAGGAACATAATGTCCAAGAACAGAGGCCCTCTTTCCACAGCTCTTCTGCAAAGGGCTTCAAAATTGCTCCCAGGTAACCTCTTGAGTTTCCAAAAGCTTTTTGCAATCATCTCAAACTATAATTATATGCATTTCAACAGTGGCATTATATCATTTCTAAACAAAAGGATCCCAATATCAGTTACATTTCCACATAATGATTTGCATATATTTTATATCAGCAGATATGCAAGGGAGGAAAAGACAGAACAGCAAGGGAAGACTGAGAGACAGATAACTGCAAGACTGTTGGGGTGATCAAATCCTAGGTCTCACCATAAAATTTGGTTGCATAACCAGACAGACAAGAGACAGAAAAGGAAAGAACAGAACAGATCCCTGCATTCAAACTCTCCATAACAACTAGGACAGGGTCCTATTCTACCTTGTCACATACACCCCCTCCTTAAGAGGGAACCTGTTTTATGAAACAGGTTTCCACAACTTTCTATTAATTCTCTACTAAGATTTGCTGCTAACTTTCAGAAATTAAGCACATGTGCAGTATACTTTTTCTATAACAGTACAGCAAACAGTGAAGTTTAAACTCATACATTTGTTTTTCAACCTTCATAGAAACATAGAAATAGACTTTGATGGCAGATAAGGACCGTCTGGCCCACCTATTCTGCCCATTTCCCTACCTACCTACTGGATAAGCTGCAGATCCTAGTTAACCAACAGCCTATTTCTTCCTACCCCCCACAAGAATTGCCTTATGTCTGTCCCATGCATTCTTGAATTCCCCCACTGTTTTTGACCCCACAACCTCCTCAGGAAGGCCGTTCCATGCGTCCACCACCCTCTCTGTGAAAACATACTTCCTCACATTGCCCCTGAGCCATCCCCCCATTATCTTCAAATTGTGTCCCCTTGTTCTTGCACATCTCTTTTTCTGAAAGATGCTACCCTCTTGAACTTTGTTGATTCCCTTGAGATACTTGAAAGTTTCTATCATGTCCCCCTCTCCCTCCTTTCCCTCAATTCCTGATCCATATCTTGACAGAAAATCAGCATTGCTATTCTCTTTACCAGATTTGTGTATGGCTGTAGTGCCAGGTACCACCTTGTGATTCTGGAATTTTTATCTTTCATTTGTTTAAGCCAACAGAGAGGATTGTGACATGTTATAAGTACAAAGTCAGTTGCTAGCAAATAAAACTTAAGGGACTCCATGGCCCACTTTGCTGCTAAACATTCCTTTTCGATGGTGGAGTACCTTTTCTCTCTGTCATGCAAATTCCTACTTATGTACAGAATAGGATGTTCTGTCCCATCTATATTTTGACTCTGGACTGCACATAAGCCTACCTCTGATGCATCTGTTTGTAACACAAATGGCTTCTCGAAGTCTGGGCTTCTCAAAACAGGGGCTGAACATAATGCAGTCTTAATTGCCCCAAAAGCTTCATCAATATTTTCTTTATCAGTTTCTGGTAAAACTAGCAAAGCAGCATTTGGCATTTTTTCAACTTATTTCTTGAGGAGGTTAACATGGTATATTTTAGTAAGATTTTTCCTGTCAGGGGTCTCAGTCTCATAGTTAACAGTGCCAGTAAATCTAAACACTTTATAAGGCCCTTGCCACTTCATTAACAGTTTATTTTCTGTTGTGGGTAACAGTAGCAAAACCTTTTCACCTGGCTCAAAAATGTTTTCTTTTACCCCATAGTCATAATATACCTTCTGCTGGTTTTGGGCCTCTTCCCGATTACTATGGGCAATTTCAACATATTTTGCCAGCTTCTTTCTTAGGGCACACATATAAGACGTTATAGATTGTTTCTGAGTGGGGTTATCTTTCCACGTTTCTTTTATCACATCCAGTGGCCCTCTTGGCTGCTTAGCATACAGCATTTCAAAATGGTGAAAACCCTGTTGATGCCTGTGACACTTCTCTGTAAGTAAAAAGTAGATAAGGCAAGTACTGGTCCCAATCTTTCTCTTCCCCTTTTACAAACTTTTTAACATGCATTTTAGGGTTTGGTTAAAATGCTCAACAAACCTGCCTGTCTGAGGGTGACAGGGGGAGGTTCTTATGGCAGTAATACCTAGTAGTCTGTACAGCTCCTTAAGTAATGCAGCACCAAAATTACTACCCTGATCAGTAATAATCTCTTTAGGTATGCCCACTCTGCTGAAAATGTTGGCAAGCTCTGATGCAACTTTTGGGGCTGTAACAGTATGGCACTGGAACAGGCTCTGGGTATCGAGTAGCACATTCGCATACTACCAGGATAAATTTATTACCCTTTTTACTTTTGTCTAAAGCACCAACCACATCCATTGCAATTCTCTCAAAAGGCACATCTATCAAGGGTGGGGGCACCAGGGGCACCTTGTCTTTTCTAGTGACTGGGGCTACTTTCTGACTGTGTAGTGTCCATACTGTTGTAGGCAAGTTGGGCTTTCCCTGTCAGGTAGGGTACCAGTCTGATTGTCCATTGCTGCTTTGGCCATTGGCAGGCTGTGGCAACTCTTTCAAAAATTGTCAGGTATGCCTTGATATCATCCGAGGGGCACAACTTTGTAAGATTAATGACTTTTAAGTTGCTTGTGTTTTGTTGCTCATCTGGATCTATGCCATATCCTCTGCCTTTGATAGCTTGCAAGGCATCCAGCCATCGCTGCTCCTGTTGCTGCATCTCTTCTCTCTTCTGCAGCTTCTCTTCTCTTCTCTCATCTGCTTCTCCATTTTTTTTTTGTTGTATAGCCCACCATTTGAAAAAGTCCGTCAGGCTTTCAGGTTCTGTCACTGCCTGTTCTTTTTCCATAACTTGTGCTGGCTGTACAATCTCAGCTTGGACTTCTATCTCTGCTAGTTTGGCTGTCATTCTCCTGATAACCACTCCTGGACTTGCTGCTGCAGAATCCATACCTTTCTCTATGCTTCCCTAGTACTAGGTCCAGTACCCACACACAGAACTCCTGGCTTAGAGTGTGCACAGCGTAAATCCCACTTAGGCTGACACCATCTGTTGTTGAGGCACAAGTCAGTAAGCATAGAAAAACCAGGAGCAGTTGTAGAATTGACAAAAACATATTTATTTGCACTAGCAGTAACAAAACAAAATACACTTGTTCTGTATAGCTATTTACCAAGGCAGAAAAAATGGAAACGATTCATCAGAGTTTTTCTTCAGTCTCTGTGTGTCCCCTCTTTGCAAGCAATTACAGCTCTGTCTTATAAGTCCTTGCTAACCCCCTTCTTAACAAGCATCCTGTTTTTGCATTCGCTTGCGCAAGGAACATCTTGTGCTAACAGTACATTTCAGAGGTGCGACTGTGTTGGTGAATTCAGGGCACGCTGTAGTAGGTGCGTCCTGCATTCCCTAATAAGGCAGCATGCTAGCGCTGACACACGCTGACACCAACATTATGTAAAGTGGACAAAACTTCTAAGAAAAATGCCGCTGCAGTCAGAGACGAGATCATGATACAGTGGCACCAATGACATGCCTCCCGACGAACGTTTTCTGGTGAAGCATTTAAAGCGCTAGTGGATTTGAGTTTTTGTTTTCGCTCCATTGCTATTTCAATTTCCCTAATTAAGAAAACCCCAGATTCTGTCCAAAACCTTCCCGCAACTGCCCACTGTGTGCTGTACCACCCCAGCCCCGTCTTCCCAATTCATGCAGGTAAGCAGAGTGTAAGTAAACCCTCCTGCAACCCACTGTGCACTGTACCGCCCCCACCCCTCCAAATCCTTTGCACAAATCACCCAGTTCACGATTGGCATGGCATCCTTTTTTTATTTATTTTTAAACGGTAACAAGAAAACTGTCTATCAATGTCTTTTGTGCCACCGGACCCTCCCTCTGAGCACCCCCCCGCAGCCCTTACTTACCCATCAGGGGTCGGACCTCTGACACGTCTTCACTCTTCAAAGCCCGACCCTAAACTGAAGAAATGGGTGTGCCACACTGCCATTCAGTGTATAGCTGGTAATAACTTTATATTAAACGTTTTCCCCAGACCTCGTTAAGAGCAAATCAGGCTGATTTCCTTGGGAACAGTAAGAAGCCAGATGTGTTTAAAATCTATCTACAGTAAGTAACTCGATGTGCTGCAGCGAGTTTTGAATACTATTGCTTCCAGTTGTAAGACTTTTTGGTTAACATGCTGGCTATCTTAACCTTATGGTTCGTCTCTGGCTGATGGTAAATGCTCCTCAATTTTACAGTATCACTGGCAAGACTTTTATTTTTTTAGACTGCCATGGGGCCACAATTTACAGTCTTATTGTATGGGGACTCTCAGGGACATTTGTGATTATTTACAAATGTGCTGCCAGAAAATTTTTAATTAACCTGGTTCAGTTCTGTGTAGCAGCACTTTGATTTTTGTGGAAAAGATCTAGAAGATTCTCAGTGAGGACTCTGCATTTTTTCCCTAATTAAAAAAAAAAGATTCTCTCCACCCATAACCAGTCCACCCCCTCCCTGGTGCCCCTGATCAACTACTATGTTTTCATAAAGAGACTCCACATTTCTTCCTAAAGAAACACTCCCACAACTGCTCACTGTGCACTGTACCACCCAGGCCCTGTCTTCCCAATCATGCAGGCAAGTAGATTTAGAGCGTAAGCAAATCCTCCTGTAACTGCCCGCTGTGCACTGCACCACCTGCACCCCTTCAATCCCTCCCTCAGCACAAATCACCCGGTTCCCTCCCCCGAAATATAACTATGGCACTGGGAGTTTTGTTTGGAGTTGTTAATATAGGCTCAAATCAGCATTTTCTTTATGTTTTATACATGTATTTACTTTTCACAGTTATTAAAGAAATAAATAACTCAGTCCCTAGCCCCAGTCCTCCGTTGGCTATCCGCAGTGTGAAGAAGCTCCATTGCTGTTGGTGCACTGTATGTAGACCCGGTTAACAAAAGCTAAATAAATAAATATCAGTAGATAGCTAGTTGAATGCGCTGCAGCTTTATCTGGCAGCACCCGCTGCCTCCCAATGCTACAGGAGAAGGGGCACAGAGCCACACTCTGCCTGTCCCATTTATAGTTTAACACGCTTACCTTTTAGGAACACAACTCTGGCGGTATTCCCATCCACAGCGGTATTCCTGATGGCCATACAGTTTCCTCTCCACCATGACACTTGAGACATAACCCATAGGTGAGCGGGTGGGGGTGCCAGAGCTTGGCTAACCTAGCTCTGAAATGAGCCCTGATAGCACATGCATCGCTGCAGGACGTGTAATGGGAAGGCGGGGGGGGGGGGTTACATTTAGAGATAGCACCCTTATAGGTCCCCTAGCTCCCAAAGCTGTCATGAAATGTAATTCCAGCACGGGTGGTGTTTTTGTTGAGCCCCACTCCCCAAAAGCACCACTTTTTTTTCTTTCCTTTCCTAACTCTGCATTTATTATTTTCATTCTCCATATTTCTGTCTTCCTACTTTGTCCTGTCTGTAACTTATCTAAAGCTGCTTTTATCTTTACTCCTGTGCTGTCATATACACATTCATATCACTCCAGTCTCTGTCTCTGCTCACCTCTCGGGACTGTATTTTCTCCATGTTTACTTATTTTTCTGATTAATTTTAATAGGTCTGGAAGGACGTTGATTCCTTCCCCACCAGATAAGTATTACTTTACATCTAACTGATTTTATCCTTCCTGTTTACTTCCTAAGAACTAAGCATCCTTTGTGTCCCCTTTCCCTTATTTTATTTTACAGGTCTGATGGATGCTGGCTCTACAAGATTCCTACCTCTTCCCCTCCTCCCCCCCAGTACACTGATAAGAGATCATCAACATATTACCTATACTTGTTGCCACAGATGGTGTGGTGTGCGTGCATGTGTGCAGAATGCACAATCTGCAGTGCTTTGTAACTAGCCAATAGTATTGTAACTGTGAGGGTGGGGGGGGGACTGTTGTCAGTACCAGCCATGGAAGGTGGTGTGTGTGTGTGTGCATGTGTGTGTGCATGTGTGTCTGCATGTGTGTGTGTCTATGTGTGTGCGTGTGTGTGTGTGTGCATGTGTCTGCGTATGCGCATGTGTGCATGTCTGTGTGAGTGTGTGTGTGTGTGTGTGTGTTCACAGTAGTACAGGTGGGTGAATAGCTTATTTGGAATATTTGGCTGAGTATTTGCATTTGAGTCCCAAAATGCTCAGCATTCAATATTTGTTGTTCATGTTCCTGTGGGGGAAAACAGATAAAAACAGGCCCCAACCCTCCTCCACAGCAAAACTGTCTAAAGATTACAACCTCAGTCCCCTAACCCTTCCTTCCTATCACCAGAACCTACAGTTTATTCAACTGTACCACAATGGGTGACTGGCACAACCCACCCACCTCCACGGCTGAACGCTGTCTCTTGTAGCGAGCTAAATAATAGCCCACCCTTTCACCCCAGCAGCATTCAACTCCTAACCTCACCAGCACCAACATTTTCTTACTGTAAGGAAGCCTCCAGGCATGGAAACGTATCTGACTCAACCTGCCCACCTCCATAGCTGGTTGCCTTCTTGTGAATGAAAGAGCTTCCATGCTTGTTGGCATAGTAAAACGGCTGATCATGTGATCAGCTTTTTCACTATACGAGCATGCATGGTAGCACTTTCGTTCACAGGAAGGTGACCAGCCATGCAGGAGAGCAGATTGAGGCAATTGCCTTTCTGTGCCTGTGGTATCTTCTTCATAGTAAGAAAAAATGGGTGCTACAAGAGAAGTCGGACAGCTATGGAGGCGAGCAGGTTGTGTCAGTCATCCATCGTGGTATAATTGTTAAAACAATAAATTTTGGGTGCTGCCAGGGTGAGAGGGTGGGTGGGGAATGGGGGTTGTAGATTTTTAAACAGTTTGGCAGTGGGTGCCACTTTTAACTTTATTTTAAAGTATTTTATGAATATGAATAGTAGTGCCACTGTTCTTTATTCATATCTCAATAACGAATAGTGCATTTTCCATTATTTGTAGTATTTGATAAATACTATTAATCCTTCACACACTCCTACACAGCAGATTGTTGACAGCTGAGAGTTTGAGTGTGGAGAGTGATTGAGTGGTGAGGGTGTATGTGAGAATGTCAGAATTTAGCTGTGTTGTGTCTGTGTCTCTGTGTGTGTATGCATGTGTGCGGCAGGCCTGGATTTGGTGACCATAACAGAATCTCATGGTACACCAATAACAGTAGCTCAAATTTGGCCATTTCAGGATACACCATGTTATGACAGGACAGGGAGGGGATGTTTTACATGTTACAGAAGGCATAAAGGACAGAGGTACACAGAAATCCTTCCCCTTTTCCCATTCTTGTTCCTTCAGGTTCTTGCTCACTCTTGTGGCTCCTCATAGCTGTGTACCCCTCCCTTGTCTCCTCCTAGTAACAACCCCTCTCTCCTGACCATGCAACTCTCTACTATACTTCCCATTGTCCTTTCGTTCCTACCATTTCTGTTGCCTACAACCTCTCTCCCTCCTGCAAGCTTCCCTGATCCCCCTCTCCTATGCCCCTTCTCCTAGCCCCCACCCCTCATCTCCCCTCCTCCTGCCTCCTCCCCATCCCACTCCCAGGCTGTTCCCTCCTCCCATTAGTTTCCTCCTGGCTTCACCTGGTGTCCATCAGAACCACTGTCCCCCTCCACCCTCCTGATCCCCCTTCATCTCCACTGCATCACCATTGCCCCCAGCCACCAGTAAGCTCATCTTACTTCTACCAGTCCTCATAGCCGGTGATGTTGTACCTAACTCCAGTGCTGCCCATTCCCGTCCCTCCGATCTCTCCGAAGGACTCCAGGTGACCCACATCAACATCCGTAGTTTCCTGCCCAAAATTGATCAGCTACAGCCCCCATGGCTTCCCTCCTCCTTGCTGTCCTGATAGTTTTGGAATCTTAACTTTCCCCCAATATTCCCGACTCCACTGTTTCCATCCCTGGTTACACCCTCACCTGCCAAGACCACACCATGAAAGATGGCGTTATCACCATCTACCTCTCTTCCTCTATTCAGTTTAATATAGTGCTGTCTGACACCTCCCTTGATGCTTACGGAGGCTAGAAATTACATGCCAGTCACTCTCATATTACTGGTGTGGAAATTAATGGTGACTGTACTGAAGGAGAGGCTGATGGGGTATGTGGAGTCAAATGGGCTGCATGACCAACATCATGGTTTAACGGATGGGAGCTCATGTGACACAGATCTCACAGATTTCTTTGACTGGGTGACTAGGGAAGTGTATTAGGTGAACGTACTGGATGTTGCCTATCTGGACTTCAGTAATGCCTTTGACACTGTGCCACACAGGAGGCTAAAAAAGAAACTTAGCAACCTGGGTTTGAGGATAAGGCAGTACAGTAGGTATCAAACAGGTTGCAGAATAGGAGATAGAGAAGGCTCAGAATGTATATAGCACTTTTCATACACATTGTATCCCAAAGCACTTTACAAGCACTGCTAGACTAAACTGACGTGACTGAATGTATAGTGGCAGCCATTTTGCACATCAACGCCCACACACAGCCTTGGACAATTGGATGAACCAGTTTGAAGGGAAGGGAAGGGGAGGGAAATGTTGGTCAGGACACCAGAGAAAGTTCCCTACTGTTTGTGTAAAGTACCTTGGGTTATCTTACTTTCACCGTGACACCCATCAGGACAGCACCAGAGATGGGTAGAAGGGACCTCAGTTTAACGTTTGATCTAAAGAATGCCACAGCCTGACAGTGCAGCACCCCCCTAGTACTGCACTCAGGTGCCAGCATGTATGGTATGAGCCCAATCCCAGTGTGGGACTAGATCCAATGACCTTCTGTCCCAGAGGTGGATGTGCTACCAAGTGAGCCAAGCTGACATCTGGTGGTACATGGAATTCCCTCTGGAGAATGGGACAGTGACCAACAGAATCACAAGGATTGATATTGGGTCCTGTCCTCTTCAGTGAATCCATAAGTGTCATTGCTGAGGAACTAGAGGGGAAGGTGTGTTTGCAGTGATACAATACTCTGTGACAGGGTGGCCACTCAGGAGGTGTTATAGAGAATACAAAGGGATCGGGGGAAACTGAAGGAATGGTCTGGGGTGGCAGCTGTGTTTCAGTGCCTAAAAGAGCAAAGTTATGCACTTGGTACAGGGAAACATGGGCACTGAGTATATGATGGGGTACTTATAGTCATCAAGTAAGAGAGGGACAGTGGGCAAATCATATCTGAGGATCTCAAGGTGGCAGGGCAGTGCAACAGGGCAGCTGATAAAGTTATTGCATTGCTAGGGTGCATATATAGGGGTTGTTTAAACAGGAGAGGGTGGACGGTGTTGCACCTGTATCACTCAGTAGTGGTACCACACCTAGAGTACTGTGTATACTGTTAGTTCTGAAGATCACAACCCCTCAAGGACATTGACTGGGTGGAGGTGATCCAGAGGAGGGCTTCCAAATCATGCATGGAACTGCATGAGAAAACATACAAGGAGAGACTGTAGGAATGCAGTATTTACCTCCCTGGAGAAGAGCTCGAGTGGACATGACTGAGCCATACGGATCTCACAGGAGTAAACAAGGAACAGGAGGGGAGTCTGTTTCAGAGAAGGAGGAGCACCACAATAGGGCACATGCAAAGAAGCTTGAACAGGGGAAGTTTAGCAGTGACGTGAGGAAATCATACTTCTTAGAAAGGCATAATGGATGCCTGTAACAGCATGCCACAAGAGGTGGTAGGACAAAGACAGTGGGGGGGGGTCTTCAAACATGCATGGGTAAAACTCATGGACATGATACGTAGAGTAAAGGGAGGAGGTAGTGACATCTGAGGCTGAATACAAACATAGAATTTGACGGCAGATAAGGACCGCTTGGCCCACCTAGTCTGCTCATTTCCTTACCTACTGGATAAGCTGCAGATCCTAGTTAACCAACAGCATCAATTCAGGGGAGTAGCAGCCAGCAGGGAAATGGGGCAAGCTTTATGGGCTTGAGCCTACGGGTTCTTTTTCTCCCATTAGATTCCAGGTTTCTGTGTTGCTAGAGTACACAGATGACTTGCACCCCTATACAAGAGTACATCATATTGTACTCCTCCTTGTGAGGAAGTGCAGACACAACACGAGTCTCTGAATAGCAGCCAGCTTTTGAAGTGTGGCACAACCAGGTTTTGAAAGTGTTACCCAAAAGAGAGACCTACATATAAGACAAAGGGACCGGCCAAAATACCAGAAATACAGATGGGTCACTATGTATATTCCTTGCCTTCCAGGAGGTCACGCAGATATGTATGATGTGCTGAAAGAGGTATATTGGTGCTAGGTAAAGAAATATAGCAGACACACCAAGAGAAAATAAAATCATTTTTATTATGCCGGTATGACAAACAGTGTGATGAATGATATCATTGCTTGCTTGTAAGATTCCTGCTGAACTATGTCTTCTAATGTAAAAACGTTGAAGTTTAATAAGCATTATAAAATATAACACATTTACCATCTAGCTGTATGTTGACAGTCTTACTTCCCCATCTCAGCTTTTGACTTCCACCTGGTGGGTGCACATTGCTAGTGCAGGCTCTGAGAGGTCTCAAAAGGTGTGGACTGCAATTTTTGGGTGTGTACAGCACATATCATCACTCACACACTGTCGAGCTACAGTGACTAAGGGAACTGAACAGAAAAATTGATAAATGGCATTCAGGCAGGCTTAATGAAGCCCCATGTGCTTTCCCTTGTCAGAAACTGCCACTTGATCCCTGTGACATGTTTGGGTTGTGCTTCAGATGGGACCCTTCCACCTCTGGTCAACCCAGTGGAAAGAATCTATGGGGAGATTCAAGCCACCGTAACTGGGAGAGGAGGTAGCCAGTCAAGGGAAGTTGGGGATAGGGTTGAGTGAAGGTCTCAGTGTCTCAGTCATGTCCCCCCTGTCCCTTCTCTCTTCCAGGGAGTACATATTGAGATCACTCAGCCTGTCCTCATATGTTTTTCAGTCCAGTCTCTGGATCATCTTTGTGGCTCTGCGCTGCACCCCCTCTAGTAGCCTGATGTCCTTCTTTCTTTAGGAATGAGAATCAGGACTGCATGCAGTACTGTAGGTGCGGCCTGACCAGTGACCTATATAGGGGAAGGATTACCTCCCCTTCTTCTGAAGGAGATACCCATTGCTATACACTGCAGCATATTGCTGGCTTTTGTTGCTACCCTATTCCTCCATGGAGCTTTCTAGTTGTCCCCCTCCCAGGTGGTAATCACACCCCAGGTTGCTAGCTCAGAAATGCAGCACCTTGCATTTCTTGGTATTGAAACCCAGCTGCCATGTTTCTGACCACTCCTTTAGCCTAGTCAGATTCTTCTGCAGTCCCTTCCCCCTTCAATGTCATCCACCACAGCTCCCAGTTTGGTATCATCTGCTTACAGACTGATTTTACTCTTGATCCCGTGTGAGATGTCTGCTATGAACAGCCCGAAAAGCACCAGTCCCAGCACTGAACCCAACAGGCCATGGTGCACTGGTCTAAGAACAACAGTAGTGTAAGTGATCAGCTCAACCTAATGACTACTGCCAGCAGCTCTGTCTCACATTCCTAGGATGAAAGCTGTACTGTCCACTTGCTGTGCAGAACAAAAGCGGAGGGCTCCCAGTTTAACACCACAGTGTTCCAGTCAACACTCCCTGATTTTAGGGCATGTCCTGATTTTGCCACCAAAACTTCCCAGGTCCCTCTTAACTGAGGCATCTCTGTCACTGACGAGAGGTGATTTGAAACACAAAAATCCTACACAGCTGTAAGTGTTATTCTCTAGAAACCTCTTTTGTGTTTTATTGCATGTGTTTTTTAAAAGTGGATATTTTCAGGGTTTTCAAAGATGCTGAGGCCCCCAGTACAACTCAAGTATTTGCCCCAGTTTTGTATGCACTGTCTCTTTATTATGGTAACAGGATGTGTTTCATAAGTTTCATAAGTTAAGTCAAGCTTCGGGACTTTTGTCCATAATGCTCGCCATTTTTTTTTTTTTTTTTAAAACATAGTAGTCTTATCATAAAGATATTTATCAAGTTGGGATTTGAACATGTCCATACTAGTACTCCCTACCATGTTTATCGGCAAGCAATTCCATGCAGACACCACCCTTGTAGTGAACCAGTGCTTCCTTAAGTTGGTATTCCATTTAGGCAGTTCTAGTTGCATACAGTGCTTACAAACACTAGACTAGCCTGCTCTATATGACATTTTTAGATCTTCTCTTAGTGTAGCGTCTTGTGATATCCTAAACATCATACAAAGATCTCCTCCTAGTCTTCTATGGCCCAAGGTGTATAAATTGAGTTTAGTTAATCTCTCATTTTAGGACAGATTTTTTAAGGTTAACACTGATCTTGTCGTTCTACGCTGAACACTTTCGATTCTCACAATATCCTCTCTGTACTGAGGTGACCACAGTTGCGCACAGTACTCGAGGCGTGGCCTCACCAATGCACCATACAATGGAATGATCACATTTTCATATCTGCTAGAAATATGTCTCAAAACACAGTTTAAACTCTGATTAGCCCTTTTAACTTGTTGTTTGCAATGTGATCTAAACTTTAAATCTGGAGTAATTTTAATACCTAAATCGCTTCTTCTACTGTTGTTGCCAAGATATTATTCCCAATATAATATATATGTTTATTGTTGTTACGACCATATGCATGATTTTACATTTGGAAATATTGAGTTCCAGTTTGGAAGTTTTAGTCCACTCATAAATTTCTATTATGGCCTGTTGCAGGAAAGTGCCTCTGTTGTTGAAGTCACAGATGTTCCTAGTCTGCAATAACAGCAAACTTAGAAATCCATATATGAGGATTGCTGAGCTGCAGTGATGAAATGTAGATGTTGAAGAGGCATGGTCCCAACACTCAACCCCTGAGGGGCACACCACTAGTGACCTCAGACCAATCAGACTTCACACCCCCAGCCACCACTCTCTGCTTTCTACCCGTCAGCCATTTAGCTATCCAATTAATAATTTTGTTGTTAATTCCAGTTTTAATCAGAGTTTGTATTAATTCCTCATGAGGTAATTTATCGAACGCTTTTGCAAAATCCATAAAAACCACATCCACTGGTTTGCCTTTGTCCAATTTTTCGTTAACATTTCCATAAAAGGATAATAAGTTTGTTTGACATGATCTAGATTTAATAAAGCCATGTTGTACAGGATCAGATAAATTGTTTGTTGTTATATAGTCAACTATAATATCCTTTAAAATACCCTCCATAACTTTAGCTAATAGTGATGTCAAACTAATAGGCCTAAAATTGGCTGGGTCAGATCTTGATCCTTTTTATGAGAGGAACTACAAGGCATTTCTCCAGGCTTGAGGACTTTGCCTCTATCTAAGGATGCTTGATATAAAAGTTTAGTGGTTCTGCCAGATGATCAGCAAGTTGTTGTAAAATTCTAGGGTGAATATTATCAGGGCCTGGGGATTTATTGATGTCTAGTTTACTTAATCTGTTCTTTACCTCTGTGGATGTTATTTTAATATTTTCAACTAAGGGAGTTAAAGTGTCAAAAGTAAGAGGTGTATTACCAGGATTAAAAATAGAGCAAAAATAATTGTTTTGTATGTTGACTGTTTCTTGTTCATTATGTAGACCACCATTATTGTCTTTAAAAGGTCCCAGTAATGCATGATGAATCTTTCTACTATTGTTATGAGCAAAAAAAGATTTTTTATTATCTCTGATTTTGTTGGCCAAGGTAAATTCTTGCTGGGCTTTTTGTTGTGTGTTGAGGGGTATGATCTGTGGTGAGTCTTGTAACTTAGGGAAATGGAGCACTTTACCTTTAAATGGCTAGTATAAATTATTAATATTGATTTTTGCAGGGAAATAGACTAATGTAGGGCTCCTTAGGAGTAAGTTACACAATCATTATGCTATATTACAGGAACACTGCCTAGGGATCTGTGAGCCCCTGTTCACATCCCCCTAAATTAAGTCCCTGGGAACCAGGCATCAGGTAAACAGACCAGACTTAATCTGACCCTTCTGGTGTATTTGTGAGTGCACCTTTTCCGAGACTGAATGCAGCTTGGAATTTAATACGTGAAACCCTGTGCTTTGACCAGCTCACAGTAGGCTTTCCCTTAATAAACAACAAAACTAAACAAAAAATTATGCACTGCCTGTCCAGGACCTGCTATCAAGATCCAGCAGGCAGCATTACAGTAGTCAGGGTTTGGGAAGCTGGACTTGATTCACTGATGCTCAATGCAGCTGCACGGATAGCAACCAGTGTCACCTCTTTTCAGTCAGTGAAATACGACTTTCTACAGTAGGTCTGAGGACGTCTTGGAGACGAGAAGTACCACACTTTGGCGGTGGCCCCTCTTTCATACTTTGGAGCTTCTCTATTATGGTCGATGACCCAAAGGCACGCCTTACTTCACTGCCAATCCTATTATGCACTCCTGCACTACCATTGTCAGTGCCAGCAAGCCAACATTCGGCATTGACAAATGCTTGTTTGCAGAGAAAGACAGAGGGGGAGAAGATGAAAAGAAGAGAGAGAGAAGAGAGGGACAGAGGGGGTGAAGAGAGAGTGACAGAAGGGGATAAGAGAGAGAGACAGAGGGGGAGAAAGACAGAGCGAGGTAGAGGAAGAGAGAGAGAATAGGGAGTAGGGGAGAGCGAGAGAGAGAGAGAGACAGTGGGGGAAAGAGGGACCATACCTCTCAGCTTTCCCTGATTTTTCCTCAAAATGTTCCTGTCCCTCCTAAAATTGGTGTTTCTGTGACTGAACAGTAGGTATACTGTATGCTCACAATATTGTCAAACAGAGGCACAGACTTGCTCCTCTGCAGACAAAGTATTTTACACCAGTACTCTTACACTGCCTGCTTCAGGGGATTGAACCAATTGTTAAACTGTGTCACTCCTTTTACTTTGTCACTGATTTTTTAAGCCATGTCCAACTGCCAAACACCACTGCAAATACCTGCAAGCAAACATTCGGCATTGACAAATGCTTCTTTTCTAAAGTGTTCTTGTAAATAGCCAGTGTACTTGTAAATGTCAGGCAGGTGCAAGCAGGAACATAATGTCCAAGAACAGAGGCCCCCTTTTCCAGCGAGAGGCAAATAATTGCTGGACTGTCGAGATGATCAAGTCCTAGGTTTCACAGGAAAATTTGGTTGCGCAGACAGACAGACAAGAGACAGAAAAGGAAAGAACAGAACAGATCCCTGCATTCAAACTCTCCATAACAACTGGGACAGGGCCTTATTCTACCCTGTCACATTACTGAATGCTGTTTACTTAATATATGTTTTTTTTGTCATTAGTGTATGTTCTTGTATATTATTTGCTTATTATTGTACGCTTCTGCTTATCATTAAATGTTTTGGTTATTACTTCATGCTTTTACTTATTGTTGCATGTTCTTTGTTTATTACTTGCTTCTTGTATGCTATTTGCTTGTTACTGAATGTGTTTTGCTTATTATTGAATGTTCTTAGTGTATGATTATTATTATATGCTCATTGCTTATTGCATGCTCTTTGCTTAATATTAAATGTTATTGGCTTATTAGTGTATGCTCATCCCTTATTTTTGAATGCCTTTTAATTATAACTGTATACTCTTTGCATATTATTGTATGCTTTAGCATTCTCCTATCCTCTTGCACCCTTCCCATTAGATGGCTCTGGAGATGAGCTGCTCACAGCATACTACACCTGTCCTGGTAAAATTTCTGAATAAGTAAGTTAATAAGTAAACTAACTATTGC
Source organism: Neoceratodus forsteri (assembly GCA_016271365.2). Taxonomy (NCBI): domain Eukaryota; kingdom Metazoa; phylum Chordata; order Ceratodontiformes; family Ceratodontidae; genus Neoceratodus; species Neoceratodus forsteri. The sequence goes on from JADMNL010000033.1 coordinate 59,095,617, forward strand.
ACCAGATCACTTCCATCAGCCCTCGAGGTATGGTAGATGCGTTTGGTAGTGGACCGACTGGGCAAAAGGTCACATGCCACTGCATATACGATGCCTCCCAAGCAGGCAGAACAAGGTAGCAAGTTCATGGTCTTTGGTACTCCAGGGAAGTGGACACGGCAGCAGAGCTGGACGAAGACCATCTGGCATTAAGGCTAGACTGCAAGGTAGACCTGGACTTGGAGGGAGGGGGTCCTTCAAACCTCTATTCCCTGTCCAGAGTTCTTGTAGTCCTAGGCTATGCAGCAAAAGACATGTGATGGACCTCCCCCACCCAAAAGGTAACTATAGTATGCTGATTTATAGCAGATCATAAAAAGATGGTGTTGGGGCTTGGGAGGGGACTGGGCAATGGTGAAGAGAAACTGGAGCTGCCAGCTTTCAGAAGAGGTTATTTTGTTGCAGCAGGGTCAACAAGTTTGTTTTAAGAACCTGTTTTAAACAAACAACAACAACAAAAAAAAAAACATCATCTTGAGATGCTGCAATATTTTACAAGAGACAGGAACTCACAAAATGAGGACCTGAAGAAGAAATTAAAATGTTGACAAAATGTAAACAATCTGGGTCCATTTTGAAAATTTCTGCCCATGCGCATGTCTCCATAGCCAGCTGGGAAATGTCTCCCAGGGAGAGACGGAGTGGTGGTGGGGAGTTAAAAAAATCAGTTCAGTGATTTGTGGCCATTGTGAAGTTTGGCATGGCCTAATCCAAAGGTGTCCACTCTGGGCCACAGAAGTGTCAGTAGCTCCTTAAAGGGACAGCTTCAGTCCTTTTTAGGCTAAATAAGGGCCTTCATTAACCTGCACTGGAACATTCTTCTGCCTCTCTGGCTAATATTATTCTGATTAGGGTGGTAGTGCTGTATGAGGCAAAGTCAAAGTTACAACCACTGGTTCAAAAATTCATGACGCCCCCAAGCCCCCCACTGTTAGCTGATCTTGTAAGGACTTAAACAGCCCAATTTTTGGAATCTTTATGCTCATACTTTCTTTTGGGGAAGGGATTGGACATCCTTGTATTGAGGAGCAGGCTGCCAGATCCTTTCCTCTTCTGGGTTCACTGCAGTGAAAACCCCACCCCCGTGCCGCGGAGTGTTCCACACTCCAAGCAGCAGTATTGATGTAAACCAAGTAGACCTGTAAAATATAAATCAATACAACTTCAAATCTGCCCCCATTGAAATCAATAGAGTGCACCCCAGCCCTCTACAAACTCCTATGCCACAACACATTTGAGTGGGGTGATGGAGCTTTCACTGCAAAGTACCAGGAAGTGGAAAGGATCACGCAGCCAGCACCTCTATATAACAATTTACAATCCCTTCCCCAAAAGAAAGTATAAGCATAAACATTCTAAAAACTGGACTGTTGTAATCCTTGTCAGGTAAGCTAACAGTGAGGGGCTTGGGGAATGCACCAAAACAGCTTTATGCCTGGTTGGTATAGGCAGTGTGGAACAGCCCTCTCTGTTCTCAGATACGAAACCAATAAACATTTTTTTTCAACAGTAATATGTATTTTTGTCTGTTTTTTGTGCCTGTCTCCCAACTACATACATACATACATACATATGTGTTATGGGATACTCCTGGTGTATTCACAAACAGTACTGTTCACCTTTAAATATGCCACAGTAATGCATGCTTTTTTATATACAATTTTTATTGAGTCTTACCAACAGTAGACAGTAACGATAATAACAAGTCAGTTAAACATAGTTCCATCTCAGAGTCAGGTTTGGAGACAACTTACTAACATACATTAAAATAATAAGCAATAAACAGTTAACATATTTCTTACAATCAGATGAAATCCATCATGTTTAAGCAAGTAATAACACATGACAGAGTGTGCAGTAATGCTGAATTACTGCATGACCCATTGGGTTGTAATGCACGAGGTGCAGCCAAATGCCTTCTACTACCTGGGAAGTGCAGTAATTAATAGTAGTAGTAAAAGTTTATTTTTATACAGGTAAAGATGGTTTTACAACATCATTGGGTCAAAGACCCTTTTTCAAGATGTACCTGTTTTCTTCATTTAAAAAAGCACTTAAAATACACTCTAAACATTTAAGTTACATGCTTATTCCACAATTTGCTAAACAAACATAATTTATACAAACCTACATACATGATACACGATTTCACTAAACAAGCATGATTAATATTAATCTACATTTCAAAAAATTACCACACACCTTGGAGTGTGTTATTATGCTTATAGAATGGTATTAAGAGTTAAAAAAGCAGGAAAAAAGAAAGTAAAAGTTGAGCTGTGTGGTAATTGAAAGATAATACACTGTCCTGTGACCAGTTTTGACCAATCAGATTGCTTGTTTGATTCAAGCCATTTTATGAAACGCATTAATACACCATTAAATTTCAGAAACATATAGAGATTAAGGATCACAAATGAAGAAAAACTGTATGATCCATAGAAAAGAGATTAATGTATTATGGGAGATGGAAGGAAAGGGGTTGTAGAAAATGAAAGAAAAGAGAGGTAGCGGAGACAGATAGTTTGAACATAACTACTGCATTGAGATGAATGTAAAGTAGCTAATTAGGAGATGCAGAGTAATTCAGAAAAATTCCCCATTTCTTCTTAAACCATTTTTTTATCTCTTGCACTATGTGCTACTTTTTCTAGCATAAGGGTTTGTGTTACTAGTAAAATGTACTTTTTATTTTATTTAGCTTTTGTTTACCAGGTAAGCACACTAGACTGTCAGGTGCCTATTTTCAGGTGCGAACCGGGAGAATTACAAGGCACAGGCAATAACAGTACAGAGTCAAGGCGCAGCAATCAACAAGGGACAGGCAGGTACAGGTTAAACAATAGTGTCAAAGCATGGCAATCAACAAGGGACAGGCAGGCACAGGTTAAACAATAGCGTCAAAGCATGGCAATCAACAAGGGACAGGCAGGCATAGGTTAAACAATAGCGTCAAAGCATGGCAATCAACAAGGGACAGGCAGGCACAGGTTAAACAATAGCGTCAAAGCATGGCAATCAACAAGGGACAGGCAGGCACAGGTTAAACAATAGCGTCAAGGGACAGGCAGGTACAGGTTAAACAATAGCGTCAAAGCATGGCAATCAACAAGGGACAGGCAGGTACAGGTTAAACAATAGCGTCAAAGCATGGCAATCAACAAGGGACAGGCAGGCACAGGTTAAACAATAGCGTCAAAGCATGGCAATCAACAAGGGACAGGCAGGCACAGGTTAAACAATAGCGTCAAAGCATGGCAATCAACAAGGGACAGGCAGGCACAGGTTAAACAATAGCGTCAAAGCATGGCAATCAACAAGGGACAGGCAGGCACAGGTTAAACAATAGCGTCAAAGCATGGCAATCAACAAGGGACAGGCAGGTACAGGTTAAACAATAGCGTCAAAGCATGGCAATCAACAAGGGACAGGCAGGCACAGGTTAAACAATAGCGTCAAGGGACAGGCAGGTACAGGTTAAACAATAGCGTCAAAGCATGGCAATCAACAAGGGACAGGCAGGTACAGGTTAAACAATAGCGTCAAAGCATGGCAATCAACAAGGGACAGGCAGGCACAGGTTAAACAATAGCGTCAAAGCATGGCAATCAACAAAGACGAAACGGAAGGCACAGGTTAAACAATAGCGTCAAAGCATGGCAATCAACAAGGGACAGGCAAGCACAGGTTAAACAATAGCGTCAAAGCATGGCAATCAACAAGGGACAGGCAGGCACAGGTTAAACAATAGCGTCAAAGCATGGAATCAACAAGGAGCAGACAAGAAATAACATTACATAGCGGCTGGGCTGGGTCATTTTATTCAATTATCTGTTTAAAACACTTTGGATTGTCCCCTAACTATCCTCACAAGTGCTATATTTGTGACATCACAGTCCGTTGTCATGGTGATAAGCACCATGATTTCACAAGGCAATATGAATTCAGAAAATAAACTAGTCCAAGCTTTTTACGCAGAGTTCCAGAAAAAGGCACACATGTACTGAAAAACCTGGGCAAAGATGAGGGAAAAAAAAAGTGATTCACTTGTAATACTGGCACAGAGTAAGTTTCTCAAGTTATGGATGGAAGTAGAGGCTTAGGGTTTGGCTTAGCCATTGACACCTGTGAAGCTGTTGCCTTGGGGAACAAAGCTTCTTGGTCTTCCTGCTCTGATGACACATGTGGAGAACCTGTGCAGAATATATTTCACAGACAACAGTGCCACCTGTAGTCCAGACCATAGAAGTGACAGGAGATGGTCCCACAATGACCATTGCCCTGGTTATTTGTAGAACATGGCAGTTAAAACAAGTGACTACATTTCTGTTATTAAATACCTATGCCTAGCTTCACAGACTTGTGACTCCCCCTCCCCCACTGCTCAGATAGGACATGTCTCTTTATAGATTTGCGGGCTAAGTGCCCCCCCTCAATTAAATTAGTCAGGGACAGGGCATTTTCTGTGGTGGTCTGATTTTTTGGAACGTCCTTCCTTCCTTCCTTCCTTCCTGTGTATCAAGGTGGGGGACAGAAGCAAACCACACAAGGACAAAGGTCCTGGACTTTAGAAGGGCGGACTTTAAAGAAATCTGCCTTAGGAACAGCCTAGCAGAGCTGGATGGCCAGAGTGGAGTAGAGAAACACTGGAGACAAACTAAGGAAGGTCTGGTGAATGCAGCTAGCCTCTGTGCAAAAGAAGTGAGGAAATACAGGAGGAAAAGAAGCCACTGTGACACTCTAGGGAGGTGGCCATGAAAGTGAAGGAAAACAGATGGCATTCAACAGGTACAAAGGAATACAGATGGAGGAGGACAGGGATAAATACCAGATAAAACAGAAGGAAGCGGGGAGGGCAGTGAGGCAAGCAAAGGCACAAACAGAAGAAAACATAGCCAAAGGGGTGGCAGAATGAGACAAGACTTTCTTCAGGTACATATATGCAAAGAGGAAGGCAAGGGGTGGGATAGTGAGGACAAGGAAGTCAGTAAATGGTGACTGCATAGAAAATGATCAGGAAAGAGCTGACATCCTCAATGGATACTTTTGTTCGGCCTTTACAGTGGAGAGGAAGGGGGATGGACCAAAAAGAAACAGCAGGAACATGGGTTGGGGGGGTAAACACTAGTCCATTTCTAGAGGAAAGACTCTTGAAGGGAATTAAGTGGACAAGGCCATGGGACTGGACAGGATACTTCCAAGGGTGCTAAGGGAACTCAGGGAGGAGCTTGCTGCACCACTGGCAGCCTTATTCAACACATCACTGGAACCAGGAGAAGTTCCAGTGGGCTGGAGAAGAGCCAATGTACAGATGTGGTGAAATAACATTTTGCAGGCGAAATTCCCGTGAAATCTGCTATTTCGCTGTGTGAAATAACTCATGAAACTCCATTCTGAAAAAGTTTTCACAGGTTTGAAGTTGTAAAATATTATCCACGAAATGTGAAATTTCTCCCCAAAACAGCAAAATTTCACCCGCAAGTGGTGAATTTCATTATTTCACAGGCAGATTTCGCACTCTGCTGGTGAAATTTCACACCCACTAAACATTTAGCGTAATGTACAAATTTTGCAAAATATTTCACATAACAAAAGTTTTCAAATTTGCCCATCTCCAAGCTGATGTAGTTCTGCTCCATGAAAGTGGCAGCAGGGAGGAGGTTATCAAACTATAAACCAGTCAGTCTCACACCAGTAGTGGGGAGATTAACACAAACCTTGCTAAAAGAAAGGCTAGTATGGCCCAGAGGGTTGAAGCACTGGATGCCACACCTCACGCTATGCCAGCCACCTGGGTTTGGGAATGGACTCTGGGTCATCGGGGACCAGCAAGGGGGCGGAGGATTGAGCATCCCAATGGATGCTGTCCTCCACCAGGGGTGGGTGACCGGGTGTGTCCTGTGCACTCAACGTTCCTGGGGGCCAGTGGAAGCACTGGTTCTGCTGGCATGGGCAGGATTTCCTCCCGAGAGCCAGGGAGGGAGGACGCTGTGAGCACTTGATAATGGTGTGCATCAGCACATCATCTGCCTGGACTTCTGTCCTTCACTCCAGTGTTCTTGGGGGTTCAAGGGGAGAAATCGGGCAAAAAATCATACAACCCCAGCCCCCTGAGCACAATGAAGCTGGTGTGAGGCGGCCTTGCATAGCCCAGGTGAAGGGAGTTGAAGGGGGTATGAGGTCCCCTCTGAAAGCTGTGGGAGCTGGGCAAGTGCAAAAAAAAGAAAAGCTAGCAGAATATCTTGAATCCAGGGGGTCGCAAGACAAAAGATAGGATGGATTCATGAGGGAGAGGTCATGTCAAACAAATCTGATAGATTTCTTTGACTGAGTAACCAGGGGAATTTATTTATTGAAATGTTTCACAAGGCAGTCACACTGAGCAACAAGTTACTCATCTCCGGGTGTGACCTGGGGGGTAGGGAACAATGTAATAGAATACAGAGACGTGTTACAATGTTGGAATATAGTTTGCTTACTTGCATACAATGAGAGGAGGATGGATTACAGGTAGATCACATTGGCTAACAATGCAACAGTTAGCTATAGTAGATATGAAGACACATACAGCAAATTGGCAACAGTTGGTGACAGTGGGTAACACTGGAATACATATAATAACTTAGCAACAGAATGTAGCACTAGATGGTAAGGCGACCCAATAGTAATAGGTAGACATTAGTGTAACATAGATATTAAAGATTTACAGTGATTAGAGTAAATAGAGGAAGAATGGAAGGAGGGGGTGAAAAATTGCAGAGGGTAGAATGGAAGAAGGGAAAGGAAATTTACAGAGAGACGCAGGCAGAATATGATTTCTGAGGCAAACAGAGACAACAGGGTGGCCTAAACTGCATATAAGAGGGGTATTAGGTTAGGTTATAAGTGCTTAATTGAGTGTAGGATCAGGCCAGTGGTAGGCTATGCCAACTGGAAGAGGGGTAGGAGGAGAGGAGAGGTAGAGGAATAGATCAGTGAAGGGCAGTGGATGTAGCCTATTTGGATTTAGCAAAGCCTTCAATACTGTACCACATAGGAGACTGATAAAAGAAACTAGATAGTCTAGGCGTGAGAGCCAAAGCTGTAAATTGAGTAAAAAAAATGGCTGATGGATAGGAGGAAGAGGGTGGTGGTAAATGCACTACCCAATATCATTGTCCAAAGCAGTAACAAAGATATCTTGAAAAAAGACTTGAATAATTATGTACTTAAAAGTGGTGTAAAATGTGCCCTGATGTGGGTGGACAGACTTGATAGGCAATTTGGCCTTTTTCTGTCCATAAAACCAGGTATGAAGTGGGACAGGGAGAACAAGTATGTGGTGTGTAGGGTGGTAGTGTCAGGGGAGGGAACAAGGGCTGACTAGATGGGCCAATGGGGTATTTTTCTGCTGACAAACCTCTATGATGCTGTGACGTTCATGCATGACCAGCAGGGTGCCATAGGGTCAGTATTGGGGCCGGGTCTGTTCAACACCTTCATAAGTGACATTACAGAACAGCTTGAAGGAAATGCATGCCTTTTTGCAGATGACACCAGGATCTGTAACAGGTAGATAGTCAGGAGGGGGTGGTGAAAACAAGAAGGGTCCTTAGAAAACTTGAGGAGTTGTGAAGGGTATGGCAATTGGGGTTCAATGCCTAAAAGTATAAAGTCATGAACCTGGGGCATAGAAACTGAGGAGCTGAGTATAAAATGGGGAAGGGAGTACTGTAGGTCACTAAGAAGGAAAGGGACCTAATGGTTATAATATCTGAGGACCTCAAAGTCGCAGGGAAGTGTGACAAGGCAGAGGGCAGGGCCAGTGGAATGCTGGGGTGCACAGTGAGAGGTATCACCAGCAGAAGGAGGGAGGTGATATTACTGCTGTATAGATCATTGGTGAGGCCACTCCTGGAATACTGTGTACAGTTCTGGAGGTCACAACTCAGAAAAGGCATAGACTGGGTAGAGGCAGTCCAGAGGAGGGAAACACAAATGGCGCATGGGTTGCATGAGAAACTGTATGATGAAAGATTGAGGGATCTCAACAGGTACACCCTGGAGGAGAGGAGGGAGAGGGGGGGACATTGTAGAGATCTTTGAGTACCTCATGGAAGTGAACAAGGTACAGGTGGGAAGCCGGTTTCAAATGAAGAAGTGCAACAGAACAAGAGGGCATAAAATGAAGCTGGATTGGGGGAGTTTAAGATGAACATGAGGAAACATTACTTCACTAAAGGAGTGGTGAATGCCTGGAACAGCCTGCCACAAGAGGTAGTAGGGAAAACTGGGGGGGGGTCAAAAATGCATGAGATAGACTTTGAGGAATACTAATAAATAAAAGGGGGAGGGTTCCCAGAGACCAGTTAGGGTGTGCTGAGTCACACTAATGAGGGAAAAACTCGACAGATTTAGTGGGTCAAGTGATCCATTTCTGGTGATAAATTCTATTTCCTTCCTTCCTCCCTCCCTCCCACCATATGTTCAAATGATCATCCCAGAGTCAAGTCAGGGTGACGGCCAAGAGTTTACTTTGCAATCTGGTGTATGCTAGCCCTATAATACAGTTTTTTTTGTTTCTTTAATGTATAATTGCTGGCATTTTCTAAATTCTAAATTTTTCTGTTTTCGTTTTAATTTGGTCCCAGGTTCCTACATGCAGTTGAAGCCCTACACGCCAAATATGAAGCCACAGATAAAGTCAGTGGATGCATTTCAGAGAGGTTTGAGTTAGGTGGGGGACATGACAGGGGTGCACCCTCTCTTCTTTGCTTTAAGTTTGGAGGCACTGGCGGTTGCAGCTTCCCAAAGTCCACTTATCAGGGGCATCCAAACAGGCCAACAGGAACACAAAGTGTTCCTTTATGCTGACACCAGCTTTTTTCCATTCCAGAGTTGAAACATCAGCCCCTGCCCTTCTTGGCCTCCTGGCTAATTGAAGTGCACTCTCTGGGTATAAGTTAAATTATGCTAAATCAGAAGTGATCCGACTAAGCAGCACCTGTTCACCAGAATATAAAAATAGCCTTCCATTTACTTGGGCATGAGACAGTCAGATTAGATATTTAGGGGTACAGGTTACCCCACAAACTTTTAGGTTGTTCAGATTAAACTATCAACCCCTATATATGACAATGCAGTCTGATATCACAAGGTGGAAACTACTGCCTCTCTTCTTGCTGGGACGTGTTATTATTACTCTTAAGGTGAATCTTCTGCCGTGTATTTGTTCTTATTTCACAGGTTACCGATCATTGTCCCTTCATCTCACTGGACATTGGTGCTAGGAGAAATAACTCAATTTATTTGGGGGAGACACAATCCCAGAGTTAGTCAATCATTACTAATGAACCCTGGGGACAAGGAAGGCCAGGCCAAGCTGGACATCGAGGCTTATTATAAGGGGGCCCAGGCAGCCTCAATGATCACCTGGGCAAAGCAGAGAAAGGGCTTGCAATGGTGTATGATGGGATGTGGTAACAGGATGGGGATTCCTCCGTTTACACCAATTACAGCTCCCGTTAGGCAGGATCTTCTTGAAAAAGTAACTATTCCTTGGGTTAAACATTCTTTGCAAATACTCTCAAGACTGCGGAACTGTACACAGATACCTAACCAGCCAGGCCCCCTCTCCCTAATAAAACATACATAGAGAATACTGGATGGGCAACTACACACAAACCAGTGTGTTCCTCCACAGAGGGGTTCTGATTCCCTCTGACCTCGAGAGTGAAGCTTGAGAAGTCCATGGGAATTAGAACCACAAGGTGGCACAACACACTGGTTGTGCATAGTTGCTCATCCTGTATTTTTTTAGTGTATGGTATTGTGTGAAATAAGTGTTTTGTGAGTTAGTTTGCTTTCAAAATGAAACTGATGCATGCAGTCTCTAGAGGTTCTAGAATGCTGTTCTACCACAGTAGGGTAGAATCACATTTATGACCTTTGAACTGTGGTACAACAGCATTTTGAAAGGGATAGAATTCTATACAGAACAATACTCTACTAGATATTATTTAGTTAACATACATTTCTCCAGGTATACTGGTGGATTTACCACGGCTGCTGTGGTTCGGTCATGAGGTGCAGTGACTTAACCACACCAGAAGTGGTAAATGCACCAGTATACCCACTCCCTGGAGGAGTATATTGCTATAATACATTGTTCTCCTGCTTTTTTTGTGTAAAACAAATAAATAAAAGCACATTCTGTGGCAGTTTTAATGATTTTTACTGACTGTATTCTTGCACCAGACAACTGGTGACGTTGTAAGAGGTGGAGCATAGCGAGGAATAGAGCAGACAGCAAGCAAACTGAAGAAAGAGCGTGGCATGAGGTGGGTGTTGTTTTCGACTGAGGGACAACTTTTGAAAAAAAAAAATGATGTCGTTTTGGAATTTAAAATACCGGTTTATTTTTCCAGTTTAGTGGGAGTTAATGTGACATTTTTTGTTAGCCTGCAGGTGATGGAGTATCTTGCTGTGTGTCGTCGTGTTTGCAGTCCATCATGGTGATTTTGAAATGGTCGGACTCAGAGTGATTTAAAAGGGGGGTTTTCCTGCAGCTCACCGGTGGCTGGCACCTTTTCCTGTGGGTACACTGGAGGATTTACCATGCTGAAAAGATGCCAGCCAATCAATCAGGATGCAAGATTTGGGCCATTTAATTTACTACATTGTATAAAATACAATTTATGCCCAAGTAGCAGGATAGAGGGTACAGACTGTGGGAGCAGAAGGGGTTGACTCATTTCACACAGTGCTTGACAGGGGAACAGGCAAAGAGCTTTCAAGAACTAGCCCAACAATTCCAGTTACCCCAGACCAAATGTTGTTGTTTTCAACAGGTTAGATATTTTATTCAGTCAAATGGAAGCTATCAAGATTTGACTAATCAGCTGACCACTTTAGAAGACTTCTTTTATTGGGGGGGGGGGGTGACCCTCTGACATGTATGCTATTATTCAGAAAAAAGCAGCTCTCCCAATAGTGAAGCTTAGAGTTAAGTGGGAACTGGAGAGTGGGGAACAAATCACCCAGTCTGCATGGGAATGTCCATTAGCAGAGGGCTGGAAAGTCACATCTTTTCCAACACAGAGGGAATTCAAATGCAAGGTAGTCTAATTGTTTTGCACACCTACTGTCACTAAACATTTCCAGATGATTAACACCAACACATGCTGGAGATTTTGTGGGGATAGGGTATCTCATGTCCATATGTTCTGGACAGGCCCCGTGTTAAATTACTGTTGGAGAGCAGTCAGAGACATTATACAGCAGGTAACACAGGCTATGATACCACACACTTTCTGTAGTCTGGTCTCAGGCCTACTACCATCCCATATTTAAAAAAAAAAACAACTTAAAAATGTATTTTATATTTTGCTAGCTATAGCATGGCAATGAATTATGTTACTATAGCTATTGACTGTAACCCCACAGGTACCACATGGATACACAAGGTGCGAGAAGAACAAGAGATGAAAGAATCACTGCAAAACTACAGCTCTGACTGGACCAGTTTCTGGACTGTTGGCACCAATGGGATCTCCACATGCAAGTGGACCTCACACAGTAAGGGGGAAGTCTTGGCAGACAGAAATACTCACCGTCATCCTCATCCCGCACCATGCATAACTGTGACACTCCTACTTTATAGATGTCTGTTCAAAGTTAATTTTAATGCCCTTGCTGTCTTATTCATTATTAAGTGTTCTTAGTTCTGTGTTTTTTTATTGTCTTTTTCTCTTGTGGTTTTATAGAGAAATGTATGCTATCAGATTATGTTTAGATGTAACAACTGCAGATGTAACAACTGTAAGAATGGCTTCTGTTCAATAAGGCTGAATTGTAACAAAATGTGTAATTGTTACTTCTGTTTAATTATGTTTTTGTTAATTGTGGATGTATTTATACATTTATTTGTCATTATATTGTACAGGACTTTAAGACATTGAAAAGCACTTAATAAAATAAAAATGTCATTCCAATATTGGTTTGTGGGTTGTCAAGCTGCTTTTTGACAAATAAATCTGTACTCTTGTGAACACGGTTCGTCGTTCCACAACCCGTCGGGCAAGAGGTGAGCACAGTTCTCATGGCGAGCTCCATTAGGTTCTCCTGGATTCCAAAACCTGTAAAGCAATTTCAGCAGCTGTTAAAATACTGCAGAGGACACAAATAACCTGAAATGAAATTCAGAGAAAAACAGAAAATAGACACAGAGCACAAACACTGTAGTCCAGATCATTTTATTATTTATTTCAAAAGTTTTACCAGGAAACCTAGGTAGTTCTTCCTAGTCATCAACTATTTAAGGGATTTATTTAACTCCAAAATTTGATTAGCGTTTTGCTCATAAAAGTGCTAAAACATTGTGCAAATGCATAGCACTTACCTCACTGTGTTTAACAAACATAACACTTCTAGAAAACCTATATAAATACTTTCTTTACAGTTAGCATTGTCCCAAGAAAAAAAACTGCTAATCAATTATTTAAAACCCTGTATTTCCTAAATAGGACAGAGATATTGTGATTGAAGTGTCATTTATTTTTTTACTGGGATAATGACTATGCAGTCTATGCAAAGGAGATATAGTGTGGATAATAATTGGGCTGGATACTTACAACTCAGCCTGCGAGATTTAATAATACAGAGACCTGCAGAGTAGCAGTGATGGTATTACTGCATTACCAACAGGTAGAGGGGCATGTATGCAAACTCGGAGCATTAGAATGAATGCCATTTGGAAATGCTCCCTCTGCTCATTCCTGGTAGGAAGGAATTTAGGAGATGCGATAGTGTAGCACGACTGGGAGGCCTAGGCAGATTTTTTCAGGGAACACTCAGAGATGATATAGATAACAGTTTTAAAGTTCAAAACAAAATGGCTTTTAATTCAGCATACAGCAAAACACAAATAAAAATAAACTATCAGACTCTCTCTCTCTCTTGCTGGAGATTCCCACTTCAGCCTGCCCTGTATGTGGCTTCTTCGCAGTCTTTTTATGTTTGCTTGCACGCATGTGCAAGAAACATACTGCCATCATACGAGTTTTCTAGAGGTGTGTCAGCCTGTTCCAGTTCAGTCCGTGTGTTTGCAGGCACGGTCGCAGTGCGCCAATCACTGCTGCAGCTGTCTAAGATAGCAGGAAAATGCAGTGGCATATAGTTGAAAGGGAGAGCTCCACTTCAGTGAGCAGAGCTCCCCCTTACACACACACTCACACATGCAAGCACGCATATTGCATGCTGATGCACTCCCCCCCAAAACGCACACACTGGGTGGCCGACAGGGTGCTCAATCCCCTGTCGGCTCCATGCCTCCCCCCCACAACAGCTGTCCAGGTGCCACGCTGGGAGCCCACCCCAGCATGGCAAGAACTGTCATAGCCAATGGGGGTGCCCAATCCCCCATCGGCAACACGGCTGCACGCCCCCCCCAAAAAGCTTTCAATGTGCCACTCTGGGAGCCCACCCCAGCGTGGCAAAGCATGTTATGGGCGATGGGGGTGCCCAACCCCCTGTCGGCTCCAGTCCCCCCAAACAGCCTTTCCAGCTGCCATGCTGGGAGCCCACCCCAGCGTGGCAAATGTCCCGTGTCGTCTAAAAACCTGTAAAGAAGAAAACTGTCCCTCGCAGTCTCCTCGCCCCCCAACAACCCGCACCCATCCACTGCACACCCTGCCTCCCCTCACCCCATACTTACTCTGGAGCTCAGCATGACGCATCATCGTGGACCGGAACACGCCTGCACTCTTCAAAGCCGACTGAGGAAATGCCGTAAACTGTATAATGGAATAAGTAGGGTTTTTTCAACTTTGTTGCATATCTCAGGCATTTTTGGGAATTTTGGCCCCAAATTTTCAACATGGGTTTTTTGGGACCCTCCTCATGAATTTTTGCACTGTCATGAGTAGTATTGTCTCAAGGGTGATTCTCAGAATCACTGCAAAATCACCTTTTGGGACCCATTAATGAAATGACACTGGCAGTGTTCATAAGGTGGGCTCTCAAAAAGCCTATGTTGAAAATTTGGTGAAAAAATTTCTAAAAATGACTGTTTTACGAGCATGCATTGCGCAGTTCCAACGCATGCTCGTAAGTTCACGAATTTTCAATATTTTCACTCCAGATTTTCAACATTGCCATTTTATCACACCTTCTTATGAGCAGTACAGCTGTCATTTTTCACATCTCACCCAAAACGTGTTTCCGCCCATGTAACGCATAATGGCTAGCATAAAAGCAAATCAATGTACAGGACACATTAAGAAAATCACAGTGACACTGTTCATGAGCAGAGGTCTTAAAATGGCTATGTTGAAAATTTGGTGGAAAAATTCCTAAAAATGACTGTTTTACGAGTGTGCGTTGCAGAGTTCCTACGCATGCTCGTAAGTTCTCAAATTTTCAATATTTTCACTCCAGATTTTCAACATTGCCATTTTACCACAGCTCCTTCTGAGCAGTACTGCTGTCATTTTTCACACCTTGCCCACAATGTGTTTCCGCCCATGTAGCGCACAATGGCGCAGTTGGTGTGTGAAATCAATGTATGGGACACATTAAGAAAATCACAGTGACACTGGTCATGAGCAGAGGTGTTAAAATGGCTATGTTGAAAATTTGGTGAAAAAATTCCCAAAAATGACTGTTGTAGGAGCGCACGTTACGCAGTTCCTACGCACGCTGGCAAGTTTGCTGAATTTGTAATATTTGCACCAGATTTCAACAGTGCCATTTTACCGCACTTCCTTATGAGCAGTACAGCTACCATTTTTCACATCCTCACCAAATTGTGTTTACGCACATGTAGCGCAGTGGTACAGTCGAAAAGAAACAATGTTTGGGACAGATTAAAAAATCACAGTGACACTGGTCATGAGCAGATGTCTTAAAATGGCTATGTTGAAAATTTGGTGACAAACTCCATAAAATGACTGTGTTACGAGTGAGCATTGCGCAGTTTCCACGCACCCTCGTAAGTTCATGAATTTGTAATATTTTCAATCCAGATTTTCACCGGTGGCATTTTTCCACACCTCCTTAGGAAGAGTACAGCTGTCATTTTCCACAACATGGCCGAAATGTGTTTTCACACTTTCAGCACAGAAATGCGTGGTCACTGTGGCAAATCATTGTTCGGGACAGATAAAGAAAATCACACTGACACTGTTCATGATTGGAGGTCCCAAAATGCCTGTGTTAACAATCTGCTGTAAAAAAAATCCCCAAACTAGTTACATTACGGGTGTGCTTTGCACAGTTTCTACGCACACTCGTGACTTCACCAGTTTTTTTAAGATTTTTCACAGCAGATTTTCAACATTGCCATTTTTTACGCCTCCCTATAAACAGTACCACTGTCATTTTTCACATCCTGTTTGGAATGTGTTTTTGCACCTGTGGTGCCAAATGCTGTAGTCACTGTGCAAAAGCAGTTTTTGGCTAACAAACTGATATTGCCACTGTTCATGAGGTGGGGGTTACAAAAACCACGTTGGAAATTTGGAGTGAAAATACTAACGAATGCCTGAGGCGTTAGGGTTTCCACCATAACGCCCACCCTGTAGAGAATGACAGGTATCAGGGTGTGACTTATGATTCTTGCCTGTAATGCTCATATTATTCCACCTCACCACACCCTGCAGCCAGTGAGAGGCATCAAGGTGTGCCTCGGACTCTTCGGTCCAAACTTCACCCCATTCTCCTATACCGCACCTATCTCACCATATTTCTTGATGGAATGAGGTGCATAAGGCCAAAGACCCCAAGGCACACCGTGACACTTGTCAGTGTCTGCAGGGTGGGTGTGGTGAAATGGCATGCGTTATGCCTGACGACCCAAAGGCACACCCCAATGCCTGTCACTCTCTGCAGGGTGGTGGTGGGGTTGGCTTCAGTTCAATACTTCACTGCCATTCCTATTATGCAGCTCTGTAACTTCTACTGCTAATGCCAGCAAGCAAACATTCGGCATTGACAAATGCTTGTTTACTTTAGTTTTACAATTTTTCACCAGGAAAGACACATTAAGATAATGCTTGTTTCCAGGTGCATGCTGGGAGCTCAGGGAAGTTCAGTGACTTGCTCATGGTCACACAGTATCCAAGGGTAGCTGTGGGATTCAAACCCAGGTCTCCTGCTTGGCAGCTTAGTGCTCTTAACCACTACACTAAACTGCCGCACAAAAAAATTTATAACACAAATTACTTTTCAGTCCTTATCCACAGGCACTACTGCCTGCTTCTTTCTGGTAGAAGAAGCTCACGTCTGCTCTTCCTGTGTTACCCAGCAGGTTTCTACCTCTGGATTTCACTGCAGTGTTTTCTCTCTATACAGTAATTTCAGCCACCCTCTCCTATGCTGAGAAATGCCAGTTGAGCTGCTCTTCAACTGCTCTCAATTATTCAGTTAGGGCCTGGCTGCCCCTGGCCAGGAATGCTTATGTAGTAGGACCTGAAGGCTGTATTATTAAAGGGCCTAAGAAAAAACGGTACACATCTACCGAACCCTGGTTCAGCTCTCTGCAGAGCCCAACAAAACCTCCATGGGTACAGAGAAGTGATGAAGAGCGATGTCACGCTGTCACGAGGGGCTGATATAGGGGATTATGGAAATCAGTGCTTGACTTTGGGGTTTCGCCATTTGCAAATATTTATTTATTTTGTGTTTGGTAACTGGGTAGGTACACTAAACAACTGAATGCTTTTTTTCAGGTATGACCTGGGAGGGTACAGAACAAAATTCTTCAAACAAATACAGAGACAAATTTAGAGAGCTCACAGTTTCAAGGTCAGTAAAGGTACAACGTGAAACAATACAATTTATAAATAGTGAACAGAATACAAAATATGTCGGTCAGATACATTCTGGGATGCAGGCAAATCTGAGATACAATGAATTAGGCAAGGTTACGAGCAAGAATGGCAGTAAAGGACATACAGTTTGAGGATGGTATTGATAGGGTGGAGTGAGAAGCATGGAAGTGCGTGGACGATGGGTCTAGAAACAGCTGCAGGACATGGATAATGTTAGATAAGATTTAAAGGAAAACAATGGATTTACTAAATCCCACTGCCGCATCCCAAGGCCCCGATTTGCATTTTCATCTTAAATTAAAAATGTTAAAAATACCTCCTGATGTAATTTTTAAGTTTATTATTTTCGTCTATGGTTCCAGTTTAAAAGAATGTCCGCAGCCATCTTGCGGCTGCTGTGCACATTCTGCACTCGCTGTATGCTACATCCATGCAGTATAGCACAGTGCTTTAAGGCTCTGAGCTGCAAATCTGGTGACATCCAGTAAACCAGACCTGGGTTTGAATCCCACAGCTTCCACTTGCATACTGTGTGACCCTGAGTAAGTCACTTAACTTCCTTGTGCTCCCAGGTTGTTTCTGTAAAAAAGCTTTCAGCTTAGTGTGCTACTCCTGGTAAAACAACTAAAAAAAATGCTATATCCCTCATTTTCTTTATGCTAGTATACCCTGCTGACTAATAGCAGAATCAGAAGGGTGTATTAGCATACAGTGAGTGCAGAAGATGCACAGCAGCCGTGAGATGCACAGAGTTTTCATTTAGAAAATATTATAAAAAGGGTCTCAGAAATGCTGCAATCTGATTGGCTGTTAGGATTCCAACAGCCTTACATTAATCCATGTTATACTGTCATGTACAGCCTGATTACCAAGGAACATGGATTCTTCCTGTCAGCATTCCATCCTCTAGCACTGCTGAATGACTGGAATGATGCATTCTGATTTTGAATCAGCATTCTTAAACTGTTGGTGGAAGAACTATTTTATAAAAAATCTCTCTCCACATGAAAAAAACATTCAAAAAGAATACTTTTAACACTTTTCTTTTGGAATAATTTGTTATAATAGCAATAAGGCACTTCGAGGAGTTAGATTAACAGTCAATCGCCCGCTAGGAGCAATATGGCACTCGGCTGTGCCTCATGCCACATTACACCCATGGGGGTGATTAACAGACCATTAATCTAACCCCTGGTCACGCCTTATTACTTAAGTCTACATTCTGGGGTACCATTCCACAGGTAGAAATAACGAAAGAGCTGAACAAACTGCTCTAAGTTATTGTAGAAGAAAGTTCCTTTCCTGGGGTCCCAGGCTAACTCCCAGCCCCAACAGCAGTCTGGTCTCAGTCAAGCAAGCTCCAAACATACTGTCGCCTCTTGATGAGATACATGGTCACCCTGTCTTGTGTCAGTGATTCTCACTTTCCTTATGGTGCAGGTGACTACATCTTGTACTGTGGCAGCCCAACTCTCCCTGTGCTTTCCTAAGTTATGGGGCAGTTGTTGTCAAGATGGCTCCTCTCCTCTGTTTCCTTCCTCAGCAGTACCTTAATGTCGCTCCGCCTTCCACTGTCCTAATGAGGTCCTTCCACTTCAGTTTCCTGTTCAGTGCTTAAGTCTTTTTCCCCATGTACCATCGGGCTGCAATACCCTTATGGTGCAAACCACAATTTCCAGGTTTTTAGTGTACTGCTGTTACGCTTTTAATATTCAATGAAAATAATTATGGACCCAGTGCCTGCTTATGTGGCCACCTGCTGATTCCTCGCTGAGTCCTCCCTGGCCAAGCATGAGCGAAGCACCACTCAGCCAGCAGTCACACATAGACATGTGTGAGCCGCGGCCAGGCTAGCTACCATACCCATGCAGGCCATCGGAGTTGGACTGCTGCAGTCACGTTGATGTGCCCACCACTATGGGTAATCTCATCTATACCAGAGAGGAATCTCCTACATTGTCTTTGCAGTGTTCCTGCCCACTGCAGACTCGCCTGCTTCTTCAGGTGCTGCCTCGATGTCTTTGGGGGAACTCACCACAGGCTCTCTCTTGAGGGGACCCCCCAGGTGTTTCCACACTCTCCCGGTAGTTCTACTACATACTTCCTCACAACGTCCAAGTTACCCTGACATGTCCCCAAATCCCCCACTCACCAGAAGCTTTTTCGAGGCATCGGATGCAATTGCTTGCTACCTTCTCCCTCACTACCTGCTGCACAGAAACCAGCTGTGCAGAACTCAGCATCCCTTCGACTCATGCCTTGGCACCCTGAGGGCACATGCTTTTTCTTTTTTAAACTCCCACCAAACAATCCCTTGGTGACACCAGTAAGATCTGAGGTCAAGCACTCTTTGTAACACAACCACCTTCCTCCTCTTCTGTGCATTGTTGATTATGCTGCCTGGGGATCAGTTTATAATGTTTTACATAAAGCAATCAAATATAAGTAAAGACAGAAGTTGATATAATCCATTTATATGAGCACTTAGGGTGTCTCCTACTGATATAAGACTCTCTCCTCATTTATTATGTGGGTGAAAAACAAACTGCAACAAAGAGGAGGAGTCCTGGAACCCAAAGGATGCAAATAGTGACGGTTTTATACTGGTAAGAGATGCACTAAGGGACATCTACCATACAGAAAAGGTAAAAAAAATCCCATTTGTTAAAATAATACCCCCCATCCCACATTTTCTAAGTGCTGCTTTCCACGTTTTCAAATTCTACTTGTGAGGTCATCTTCTGGTTATAAAACATCCACACGCAGAGCCCAGTTTCAGCACTGACTGATTCCACTACTCAAGCTGTGGAGGGCAGATTGCTCAACTTCTGATTTATTCTTGCCAAAACATGCCAACATAAGACAGCGCCTCTTTAAGGGCTGAGTTTCTTGTATTCTGTACTTACTTTACATTTGTGAGGTAGTCCATGCCATCAACCCAGCGCCAATCCCCTTCTTTCACGGTGTCGCTAAGTCCAATCCAGAAGCGCACTTTGTTAGCTATACCCTTTAAAAACTCCTGCATGAAAACATACACACCTCATTATTAGCAGGCATTTTATATTTTACTCGCTGTATTAGAGAGGGGCCCAGCCATATGAAAAAACAAAAACACAATTTTCTGAACCAAAATGCACATTGTAAGAAACATAGAAACATAGAATTTGATGACAGATAAGGACTGCTTGGCCCCACCTAGTCTGCCCGTTTCCCTACCTACTGGATAAGCTGCAGATCCTAGTTAACCAACAGCCTACTTCCTCCTACCCCCACCAGAATTGCCTTATGTCTGTCCCATGCATTCTTGAATTCCCCCACTGTTTTTGACTCTATGACCTCCCCAGGAAGGCTGTTCCATGCATGTACAACCCTCTCTGTGAAGAAATTCTTCCTCACATTACCTCTGAGCCGTCCCCCCTCTATCTTCAGATTGTGTCCCCTTGTTCTTGCACATCTTTTTTTCTGAAAGATGTTACCCTCTTGGACTTTGTTGATTCCCTTGAGGTATTTGAAAGTTTCTGTCATGTCCCCCTTTCCCTCCTTTCCTCGAGGCTATATATCTTAAGCTCCTTTAATCTTTCTTCATATGTCTTTTGGTGTATACAGTACATCCATTCACTCTACAGAGAAACATAGAAACATTGAATCTGACAGCAGATAAGGACTGCTTGGCCCACCTAGTCTGCCCATTTCCCTATCTAACGGATAAGCTGCAGATCCTAGTTAACCAACAGCCTACTTCCTCCTACCCTCCACTAGAATTGCCTTATGTCTGTCCCATGCATTCTTGAATTTCCCCACTGTTTTTGACTCTATGACCTCCTCAGGAAGGCTGTTCCATGCATCTACAACCCTCTCTGTGAAGAAATACTTCCTCACATTACCTCTGAGCCGTCCTCCCTCTATCTTCAAATTGTGCCCCCTTGTTCTTGCACATCTCTTTTTTTGAAAGATGCTATCCTCTTGTTCTTTGTTGATTCCCTTGAGGTATTTGAAAGTTTCTATCATGTTCCCCCTCTTCCTCCTTTCCTTGAGGCTATACATCTTAAGTTCCTTTAGTCTTTCTTCATATGTGTTCTGGTGCAGACCCTGCACCATTTTGTTTGCCCTCCTCTGGACAGCCTCGACCCTGTCTATGTCTTTGCAGAGATGGGGTCTCCAGAACTGTACACAGTACTCCAGATGTGGTCTTACCAACTGTCTGTACAGAGGGCCAACAACTTTCTGTTTTCTACTGGTGATGCCTCTCCCTATGTATCCCGAGTAACCCCCAGAGTGGCCCATGAACACTTCTCACCCAATGGTTATGACTTACATTTATCCCCAAAGTGGAATTACCAACTTGGTGCCGAGGACCCCCTCTAAAATAAGATACAGTGACACAATAACCCATGCACCAGAGGGGAGCACAAATATACAGTTCAGACAGTGTACCTTGCAAACAACAAATCTGATTTATTGAAGGGGAGGTAAGAAGGGTGGGGGAAATCAGGTTGACTAGCTTAACACTCTACTATATCAGGGCATTGTGCACAGGCCAGACCTATAAGTCACTGTCCCTGGGTACCCAGGCAATAAGAGGCTAGCCTATTCGGTGCAGCTGGTTGGGGCCCTGATGAATGAAAGCAAGTATTCGAGACCCAGATTGGTTAATAAGAGCCAGCAGGCTTAGTTCACGGAGCGACCAGACAGATCTTGCTCTTGCTATAAATATCTAACAGGGAGCTACCCTGATTTAGTACTCATGACTCCTGCAGAAAGATCCCTCTCACACCACTTGCAGGACATAGCCTGTGATCCAAACACTTCTTCACACATTTATATGTATAACAGAGGGGTACCATACCAGGCAGCTGCTTTAGACTCCCGATGACTTTCACTGCACAAACCGGGTGACGCAACGCAGCTTCACTTGTCCTGACAGACCGAGCGTGATTGAAGCCGATTCTCCAGTCCTCTACAGGGTGAGCCTGGTAGGTAGCTGTAATCGTACAGCCTCCTCTATCTGTCTGAAGGTCAGGGGTAGGGGGCAACAGACTTCTTGGAAAACATAAACTGAACTTACAGGCTCAAATGGGCAGACTGGGTGGGCCATAGACCCTTATCTGCCGACACTGTCTATGTATCTATGTATGTATCTATGCACTCCTACACAGATCTTGTCCGCTCCTTACGGCGATTCTGCCACCTGACTTCTTGGCCTGCACACGCACTTCCCACGTGAAAACCTGCACAGTGCAGGAGCCAGAGCTCCTTCTACCTTCACGATCACCAACAACTCTGCCCCTTGGCAGTTTGAGCAGGGAATATCGTTCAGGCACCACCCGATCCCATTGGAGGGCTGCATATGCCAGTCACTCAATACTGCCCTCATTGGTGCAAAAAGGCGCCATAGTTCAGAACTTCACTTCCTAGAATTACTGGCTGTATCCCCTATGGCCAGCCAGCTCCAAAGAGAGTCCTGATTCTAGTTGGTCGCTCAATACACCATTTTAAGCGCCCCTCACTTCCAATTGGATCCAAGAGGCAGTTCTGATCCAAAATGGAGGGGCAGAATACACAAAGTCCCAGCTGCAAGGGAAACAGATTAAATAAACAACAATTTTACTGCCACACTACATTTGTTCCAGAAAACAGTTTCATCCTTCAATAATGCTCCCTCTGCTTGCTTAGCGACAGCAGAAACGGAGCGATTCAAACCGCAGCTTGAGTGGGAGTCGAGCAGTAAACCCACAGCCCCCCTTGTAAACTATCAAAGCCTGCAGGCAGGCAGGCAGCTCTTAAAGAGACAGTACCAGAGGCTCTAAAAGCACTCACAGCGCCCACACTTAAACGGCATCACGCCGAACGCCAGTTGGGCAGGGAGCCTTAGGCAAGCTCCAAGAAGGCTTTTAGGAACCCCCATTTGTAGGGGAGTTACACCAGTATCCCCCCAGCCCTCCTTACTGCCTTCTCACATTTCTGGCCCACTTTTAGGTTGTCTGATATGACTACCCCAGGTCCCTTTCCATTTTTGTTGTTGTCAGTATCTCACCCCCCATTGTGTACTCCTGTCCTGGGTTTTTGTTTCCCAGGTGCATTACTTTGCACTTCTTTGCATTGAATCTAAGCTGCCATACATTTGACCATTCCTCCAACCTTGCCAAGTCCCTTCTCATCCTTTCCATCCCACCTTGCTTATCAACCCTGTTGCAGATCTTTGTGTCATCTGCAAAGAGACATACCTTCCCCTCCAGTTCCTCCGCAATGTCATTTATAAAGATATTAAAAAGGACCGGCCCCAGTACTGAACCCTGTGGTACCCCACTAGTAACCCCTTTTCTTCACTGTGGACTCCATTTGCTATTACCCGCTGTGTTCTGTTGCCCAGCCAGTGTTTTACCCAGGCTACCACCCTGGGACCCACTCCCAGGCTGGCTAATTTGTTTATTAATCTTTTGTGCGGGACTGTGTCAAATGCCTTGCTAAAGTCTAGGTAGGCCATGTCCACAGCCCCTTCCTGGTCTACTACTTTGGTCTCCCAGTCAAAGAAATCAATTAGATTTGTTTGACATGACCTTCCTGCTGTGAATCCATGCTGCATTGGGTTCTGTGCCCCACTGGCCTCTAGGTACTCAACAATTCTTTCCTTCAGAAATGATTCCATCATTTTCCCTACCACTGAGGTCAAACTGACAGGTCTGTAGTTTCCTACCTCTGTCTTGCTCCCACTTTTGTGAAAGGGAATCACATCCGCCCTTCTCCAGTCCTCAGGTACCACACCATCCTCCCATGATTTATTAAAAAGGGTAGTCAGTGGTGATACTAGTTCTTCCCTTAGTTCTTTTAGAATTCTGGGATGAATCCCATCAGGCCCCATTGCTTTATCCACCTTCAGTTTTAAGAGTTCTTTCAGAACCCTTTCTTCTGTGAAAGGACTAATATCAATCCCTCCCCCCTATCCAGAGTGCTTCTATTGACTGGATTAGGTCTCTCCCCCTGCTTTTCCATTGTGAATACTGAGCAGACATATTCATTCTGTATCCCTGCTTTTTCACTGTCGCTCTCTGCCCAACCACCTTCCTCTTTATTCAGCCTCAATATCCCAGCCTTCATCTTTCTTCGCTCCCTAATGTACCTATAAAAGGTTTTATCCCCCTTCTTAACCGAGTTGGCTATCGTTTCCTCAGTTCGGGCCTATGCTATTCTGACTGCCTTCCCTACTTCCTTCTGCTTTAACTGGTACAGTTCTCTGTCCTGCTCCTTCTGTGTTTCCTTATACAGCTATGCTAGTACAGTAAGCTAGTCTGTTCTTTATTACTGAAGGCATTTGTGAGAAAACTGGAACTCTGTACTTTGAGTCCATCTGCTCCTGATTTCTTTTTCTTTTCCCATAAAGCTTTTTACCTTCAAGTCAGGTGGCAGACTCTAAGCCCCATACCTGCTCCTCCTGACCAGTGTCCGCCCCCCCAGTCCTTCAGATCAAGTCCCCCATGGATTTTCATGGTGGGGCCAGAGGAGGGAGGACCTTGCTTCCTCCCCAGTGCACACATATGGATGTGCCCAAGGACTGGGCAGTGGTGCAGGCCTAGAGGGAGCAGGCGGCGCTTCATTTGGGCCACCTGGATCTTCCCCCCATGTGATCCGGTGATGAGGGACACTAGACTACCAGAGATATTAGTCATCACATTATACCAATGGGGATTGGGTGAGGAAGGGGGACACTAGACTACCAGGGATATTAGTCATCACATTATACCAATGGGGATTGGGTGAGGGCGGGGGACACTAGACTACCAAGGATATTAGTCATTACATTATGCCAATGGGGATTGGGTGAGGGAGGGAGGGGGACACCAGACTACCAAGGATATTGGTCATTACATTATGCCTATGGGGATCAGGTGAGGGGGGCACTAGACTACGATATTAGTCATCACATTATACCAATGGGGATTGGGTGAGGCCGGGGGACACTAGACTACCAAGGATATTAGTCATTACATTATGCCAATGGGGATTGGGTGAGGAAGGGAGGGGGACACCAGACTACCAAGGATATTAGTCATTACATTATGCCTATGGGGATCAGGTGAGGGAGGGGGCACTAGACTACCAGGGATATTAGTCATTACATGATGCCATTGGGAATCGGGTGAGGAAGGGGGCACTAGACTACCAGGGATATTAGTCATTACTTTATGCCTATAGGGATCGGGTGGGGGGGGGCTCTACACTACCAGAGGTATTAGTCATTACATTATGCCTATCGGGATTGGGTGGTGGGGCATTAGACTACCAGAGATATTAGTCATCATCTTATACTTATGGGGATCGGGTGGTGGTCATAAAAGTTTGTTTTCAGCTGCATTGACAAGTGCTGCACTGTTTGCCTAATGGCGCTGCTGAAAGCATTTCAGTATGCCAGTGCAGAGCTATGCAGGCTCTAGCATGTATTAGCATAGGTGCTAGGAACCATTTGGTGCACATGTGGTAACAAGTTAGCACTGCGGTAATTGTTTTCTTTTTAATATAGTAGCGGTAGCAGTAACAGGCTGTCAGGTGCCCTATTCGTAATTAATATGGCAGCAATCCTGTTACGGGATGCTTACTTTCTGAATATTTGGCTGAAAGCTCCACAGTCTCTCTATAAATACTCTGAGTAATGAAGGATGGAATGACTTGAAATGTAACGTGTTTTTAGTATGTAGTCCAGTTTTGTTCTGCCAGTACCAGCTGTGATTGATTCTTTGCGGTTGGATGGATCCCTACTTTAAAGATGTGAACTTTGAGACTTTTTATTTGTTTCAGTACTTGTCGATGGGTAAAGCTTTACCTGTTCAGCTGCACTAGTGATGACGACCAGCTTCGAATTCTGGGATTCACACCATGGCTTGGCCTTCTCCCAACTGAGTGTATGGGTTGTAAGCAGGTAGCATTTGTCCTTAAAGTGCTTCCATCCTAAACTCTCTGGTCCACATGGAGGAGCTGTGAAAATGCAACCATCATACTTTAGTTTACATTATACACCTTGTCCGCATCTTGTATTAAATACTCTAGGTTGATTGGTCAGTGCAATGTGTTATCAGCCAGTAAATGCATGGCAGATGCTTCAGGGCACCATTCCATAGGTTGCCATGGTCCACCCTGGTAACTTGGCAACATCTAAAACAGTTTTAACAATTTTAAACAATTCAAAAAATAAATGACCAGTGGTAGGATTTATTCCCAAGGGATAATTCCTGCCTTAGCTCATTACATTTCAAGAGCATCCCTTGACTTAAGTATTTTATTGTTTTCACACAAAATTCATAGTTGGCAACAATGGAACTTATGCAACCCCCCCCCCTTCCCTAAATTCCCCGATGGACATGACTGCATTCTCATGAGGTAGGCACAGTCGAGAGAACTCTTTGTCATAGAGTATTGCAAAGAGGGTCAAAAAATCCAGAATCCTGATTGACTGAAGGGAACGGAATGTATCCTTCTACTGACAGAACGGGGTGGAGTGGGAGACCTCTTTCATTCAGGTCCCCCTCCCCCTGCAATGGACCATTTAGACCATGCTGAACCTCCGATATTTTTCGTAATTCATTTCTCCTTATCGGGGCTTGAGCTGCTAGGTCGGCTGCATTTGAGTGCGGCTAATCTTTCCTGCCTGAACCTCGGGGGCTGAATGCTCTGCTAAAATTATGGTGTTACCTCTTGTTCCTGAAACCCTGAGTTGGAAGGAATCAGTGACTTTGGATTTATTTCTTGCCCCTGAAACCGTTGAGCTGAAAGGAATCAGTGACTTTGGATTTGTGTGTCGGCTGATTTTTGGGCGCGAGTTTTGAATAAAAACACGCCTGCTTGATTTGCTCTGTGCTTCTGTGACATCTAGCTCAGCCAGCTCTTAAGGGCTGACTCTGAGCATCGCTGACCAGGCATCCTTCTACTGACAAAACAGGGGTGGAGCTGGAGACCTCTTGCACTTGAGTCCCCCTCTCCCTGCAATAGACCATTTAGATCGCACTGAACCTCCGATATTTTTCAGCTTGAATTTCTCTGCACCGGAGCTGGAGATGCTGGGTCAGCTGCATTTGGGTGTGGCTAACCTCTCCTGCCTGAACCTTGGGGGCTGAATGCTCTGCTAAAATTTCAGCATTACTTCTTGCTCCGGAAACCGTGAGTTGGAAGGAATCTGTGAATTTGGATTTTTCCTGCCCACCCGCGCCATTCCCTCCTCATGTTAAATGAGTTCTAGCCCCACCCACTCCTTGGGTGGGCAATCTCCAGCGCCTTCTATTCAGATTCAGCTAAATTCTTATGTCCACTGATCACTGCTGTCCTTGCACCCACTGATCACTGCTGCCTAGGGCCACACATCTGACTTTCCTTCCTAACCTTTTTCCTCCACAGTATTCTTCACTGTTTATTGTACTGCTACTGACTTTTTCATATAATATTCTCAACGCCAGCAGAATCTGTTTTATCTAAATTTATAAGCCTCTACTACCTGATAGCTTTAATCACCATTTGTATTGCTAGCTAATTTTACATCTAGTATCTCAACGACTGCAGAACTGTTATATAAATTTATTAAGCCTCAGCTACCTGCATGATCTAGCCAAGACTAATCTGTATGTGGGAGGCATGCCTGCTTTTCTGAGCCATACAAAAGGGTTGTTTTTTTCCCCTCTCCTGCCTTCACTGTAACTGCATGATTGTTGGCTCCTCACTGGTGGGGGATTGCTACTAAACTGCTGATTCTTCCTCCAAAAGCTTTCTCAGTGTTCTTCTAGTGCATCTGATTATTTTCTCCTTCTTGCCTGGACTTGATTATTTACTCTTCCACTATGTCCCGCTGCCGGCATGTCTTCCACCCAGCCTCCTCTCTAGTGGCACATTAAAAAGGGCCTAAAAGGCTTGGCCCGGTGGCGCTGAGGGTTTAGGTGCTGGACGTCACACCTCACGCCATGCCGGCGACCTGAGTTTGGGAGCGAGCTCGGGTGCCAGGGGTCGGCAGGGGAGGGACAGGATGAAGTGCCCACTGGGCTGTTCTTCTGTCCCGGGGGAGGGTGATGGGTGGTTCGGTACTCCGGCGACCCCGGTGGAGATTGGGGGAGTTGCAGAGTGCTGAGCAGCACATACTCAGCGTGGCCCAATGCTGGCAGGCTGCCATGCACTGAGAAGTCAGGAACGTGCCCACGCATGGGAGGGAGAGGACTAAGGGGTGTAAAAGAGAAACACCCTCCTTAGCCGGATAGGCGACGGCTTCCTCCAGTGCCACCGCCACACGTCCAATGCCAGTCTCCCATCACTGTCCCCTTCAAAATCTCTGGGGCTGTTAGCCCCCATGGCCATGGGGGTCATAATTACCTTGAAGATGACAGGAGACACGGGGGATGGTAGAGCGGTTAAGCCAGTGGGAATAGCCCGAGAGAGTTCCAGTGCAAGGAGAAAGAGAGTTAAAAAAAAAGGGCCTAAAAGTTGCCCACATCAATGTCCGCAGCCTCCTAGCTAACCTCCCTGAGCTGACTGCCTGTGTTGCTCACTAGAACCCAAACATCCTGGGGGTCTCTGAAACATGGCTCAAGTCAGCCTCCCCTGACTCTGTGTGTGCCATCCCAGGGTACAACACTGTCAGACAGGATAGGGTGGGGAACAAATGAGGGGGTAGGCTACTGCTCTACTATAAGGCCCACCTTAATGTGTCTATCATACTCCACCTCCCCTTTCCCTCATGCGAGTTTCTGCATGCCCTCCTTCTGCTGGGCAACTCCCAAAAGCTTCACCTGGCCTGTGTATACAATCCTCCTGAAGGTGGCGCTCATGGCCTCCCCTTCCTCCTCGACTGCCTCAGTCCCAAGGTGGGTACCAGTGAACTCCTTGTGTTTGGTGACTTCAACCTAAACTGGCTGGGTGACAACTCCAAGCTATATAAGCTCCTGCTGTCAGGCCTTGCCCTCCGCCAGCTCATCTCCGAACCAACCAGACCTTCTTCCTCATGGGTAAAAGGCACCCTCATTGACTGGATGCTGAGCGACCGGCTGGACCACATCACTGCGTCTGGTCTCTTCCCAGACTCCATCTTGGACCACTCCCCCACCTACTGTATCTGGAAAGTCTCCACCCCTAGGGTCCCCAACAAAGTTATCCAGATGAGGGACTACTCGAAATTCAATGCCAATTACTTCCTCACTGACCTCTGCTGGACCGACTGGTCCCAGGTTACAGCTGCCAGTAACCCCACAGCTGCTGTTGACTGCTTTCTATCCATGTTTTCCCCCTACAGGATAGGCATGCCCCCTCACAAGAAGGAGGGTGAGGGGCACTGTCACCAAATAGCTACATGGCAGCCTGTTTTCCCTAATGAAACTCAGGGATAAACTCTGACATAAATTCAAGGTCTCCGGTGACAGCTCTGACTTCTCACAATACAGGCAGCTCAGGAACTCCTGTAAGAGGGCTATCCGCTCATCAAAGAGCGAATTCTGCAAATCCTCCCTTGAAGCTACAGCCAATAACCCTTGGAGTTTCTGGCATACCATCAAGCGCACAGTGAGTGGCCCTGCCAGCACTCAGGACTTTGATATGCCAATTGGAGGAGTCAGCTGTAATAATGCCCAGACTATTGCCAACGTGTTCAATGCCCAGTTTTCTGACCTGTCTACCTTCATTCCCTCTTCCCCGTCTCCATTGAGATGGCCCCCTCAGGGGATGGTGTGACCCCTCTACCCCCACTCTATTTCAAGACAGTATCCTGGAGTGAGACACGGAATCTCCTAGCTGGTCTCTCCCCTCACTCTGGAGCCGGGCACGACAATCTTGAGCCTAAACTGCTCTGCCTGGGTGCCCCTTTTCTGGCCTGGCCTGTCTCCCATATCCTTAATTTCTCTCTCATGACCGGTAACATCCCTAACATATGGAAAGTGGCTCAGTGGTCCCAGTCCTCAAGCACAGCAACCCTAAAACACTAGAAAACCATTGCCCCATAGCAATATTGTCAGCTGTTAGCAAGCTGCTTGAGAAGGTGGCGGTCTCCCAGCTCACCCTCTTCATCCACACCCACGGCCTTCTCTCCCCAGCGCAGCATGGGTTCCACAAAGGTCACAGCACTGCCACTGCCCTTGCCCAGGTCACTTCTGTGGTCAGAATTGCAATTGACCAAGGCAAACTTACTGGAGCTATATTCATTGACCTGTCTAGGGCCTTTGGCCTGGTCGACCACATACTCTTGGGCTCCACCCTTTGGTCCCTTGGCCTCTCCCCTCCAGTCCTAGCCTGGTTTGCCAGCTACCTGTCGGGCAGGCAGCAGTACACAAACTTCCAAAAAGCCCTCTCTGGGCTTACAGTGACATGTAGGGTGCCACAAGGGTCTGTCCTTGGCCCCATACCATTCTCCCTCTTCAACAACCAG
The DNA here is from genome assembly GCA_016271365.2 of Neoceratodus forsteri. Lineage (NCBI taxonomy): Eukaryota > Metazoa > Chordata > Ceratodontiformes > Ceratodontidae > Neoceratodus > Neoceratodus forsteri. Next base: position 59,125,845 of record JADMNL010000033.1, read on the forward strand.
CTGCCTTCAGTCCCTGCCCTTGGGCAGTCCACCCTGTATGCCGATGACCTTGTGATACTAACCAGTTCCCAGTACATCAACGTCATTAACTCCAGACTACTCTGACCTCGACCTCATCCAGTCTTGGCTGAAGGTCCATAAGCTTGTCCTCAACCTCCGTAAAACCCAGGCCATGCTCTTCAGTTCCCTGGCCAAGACAAGAACATTCCCTGCCTCATTCAAAATCGTTGGGGCAGATGGTTCTCCCTTACGAATGGTTGACTCATTCAAGTACCCGAGGGTGACCCCTGATCCTCAGCTTGACCTCTCCCAGCATATACGCAACTCTTGCAAGGCCATAAACTGCAAGCTGGGCCTGGCTTACCGAGCCAAAAGTTGCCTCACCTCCGCTGCTTGACTTGCCCTTGCAAAAGGAGCTCTTCTCCCCACACTATGCTGTGGGCTCACCTCCTTCCTGAATGCTTCAAAAACCTGGATCACTAAATGGGACACAGCATACAATAACATCTGTCACTTCGTCCTGTCTGCCCCCTGCCTCACGCATCACTGCCAGATCTACTCCAGGCTTGGGTGGCTCTCCTCTGACAAACACCGAACCTTTGTCATGGGAAACCTCATTGACAATATTGTCAGAATGTCCACTCCTACTTGTAGAACTGCTCAAGCCTGTCCCCCATGCCTACCAGCTGAGGTCCACTGACTCTCAGGCCCTCAAGTTCCCCAAAACTCGCTCCCTTGCTGGGGATTGAGCCTTTACTGCCCTTGCCCCCAGAACATGGAAACTTCTCCCTGCCCAGATAAGAGCTGCTCCCTCTCACTCCATCTTCAGGTCCTCCCTCCCTCCTGGGGCCACCTGAAGCAACCATCTGCCTACTCCTACGCTTAGTACCCCCTCCCTGCATGGGTGACCCAGTGCCACTCAGACTCCGGGCGGCTGCCTCAAGTGCCAGGGGTAATACACTGTGTATCCCCAAGCTCCCTGGCCTGTCTTGCTTGTAGCCTAAGTCGCCATCTACTGCTTATGCACTTGTTATACTTTGCTCACCCTGTTAGGGGTACGCGTCCCCTGCCAGGCTAGCAGTCATATGTTATCCTCACATGCCCCCTTGCTCTTGGTGCTAATGTTTGCTAATGTTTTCCCTTCTCCCCTGCTGCGCTTGTACCACTACTCCTTGCTCCTTGTGTACACATACTGGGCACCCCTACCTACCTGCCAGGATGCTTCCTGATGTTATTTTCTGTAGGTTCCCTGTTGACTGCCATATTTTTGACCCTGTTATTGCCTACACCTTGTAATTCTCCCTGGTTGCACTCTGTAGTGTTTAACCTGTACCCGACTGTCCATTGTTGATTGCCGTGCCTTAACCCTGTACTTGACTGCCATGTTTTTGACTCAGTACTGTTATTACCTGTACCTTGTAATTCTCCCACGTTGCACCTAAAAATAGGCACCTGACTGTCTAGTGGGCTTCCCTGGTAAACAAAAGCTAAATAAGTAGTGCTGATATCTCAGCAGAACAGCACTGGAAAAAGATCTGTGACCTAACTGTCCTACTTACATTATGCAGGCACAGCTGTATCAATACGCCTCCATTTACTTACCTGTATTTAAATAAAAAAAAAAATAGTATTAGCACCTACCATCTACTGGCCAAACAGCAAAATTACAATGGCTCAATAGGACTACTTTTTCTCCTTGTTTTGCCTTTTTCCTCATTTCAATTAAACTAATTATTCTTCACTTATCCTAATGACCCACAATAAGGCAAGACAGGGTGTGCTTTATCCTGGGATGATGGCACTTCTCGGGTGGTGGCCTCTGGTCTCATGCTTCAAGCCACCTAAGGCGTGCCGTTGTCCCAGTGTGAAGTATACCGTATCATGCCTTATTGCTTAATAATGATGTTACATCTCAGCAGGAGCCCCTTGCTAATGAGCACACATTTTTAACCAGTTCCTCCTTTCTTCTTTATTGATGAACTGCCGAGAGACGTGCCTTAGCTGGTTGGAATAATCATTTCAACATGGGCATTTCTTGTCCTTTACTGAGATATTTGGGATGCAGAGCACAACAGTAAATTCATCTGGTCACAAAGACCCAAATCATTGTTATTTTTACACAATTAATCACGGTACTCTTTCGAATATGCCTCATTCCCAGCACCACAGCCAGGGCCTGACATATACCGATGTCCTGGACTCACCCAGGCTCTGTTATCCTGGCAATGACAATCTATTTGGAAACCTTCCTGGTCCCACCTTAGTGAACTAACTGAGAATCTCGGTTTCCTGTGTAACCCCCTACAAATGGGGGTTCCCGAAAGTCTTCCTTGGGTGTGCCTAAATGCCCACTGCCAGGCTGGTGTCCTGTGTCCTTACAGGTTTAAAATTGTCAGCATGTGAGTGCACTGTTAGCCTCTGTGCCTGTCTCTTTAAGAGCTGCCAATAACATGGTGCTTATATAATCTGGGAGGGGGCTGAGGGTTTCTATGCTCGAGTCCTGCTTCCAGGTAATTACTCTGTTCTGCTATCAATATTTATGCAGAGGGAGCTCTGTTAGAAGCTGTACTTATTTGCTGATTATCTATTAGCATGGCAATAGTATTGTAGTTTGTTTAACCTGCTTTCGTTGCAGCATGAACTTTATGTATTACGCCACAATTTTGGTTTTGGACTGCCAGTCAGCACCAGTCAGTACCTTTGGGGACTCTAAAATGGAACCTGTCCCCAGGGTTCTTGTGGGAGCAAATTTCTGTAGGAATCGTAGTTTTTACATTTTGGTGCCAAAACAGACCTGGAGGGGGAGCCCTTGCTTTGACAGACAAATGGATCAACCAATTGAACCTTTTGGACTGAAGGGAAGTTCCCAAGCTGCCTGCTGCAGTCAGTCAGTCTGGAGTTAGAGTTTGCAGAATAAACAGCTTGAGCGATTCAAGCAGCAGCTCGAGCATAGGTCGTGCGGGAGATTGGTGGAAAGACTGAGTCTGGCCTGTCTGCCTGCAGTCCCTAGAGAGGGAATCCTTTGAAAGGTTTAATACTCCGGACTGTATCCGAATTGAGTGAGAGAAAAGCCACTGAAGTGTGACCAGGGTTAAACCTGAAGAAGACCGAAGATTTGCTGTAGGAGACCAACCTGTCAGGACATCCATTCACCATAGAACTCCTGGTTTTGCTCAGAGACACTGATATTGCTGCCGGACTGCTATCCGCTTTGTGGAATGGTGATTGCTTTACTATAAATGTGCTGTGTGCTGTTAGTGGGTTGCGATTCCCCACTGTTTAATTGTGCCATGCTTGCTGGAAGCTACATCCAGCCTTCTCAGACTGATTTCTGAACTGTTTTACCCAGCCTGGGCCCTGCCACACTGGCCCAACCAGCTACTTCAGGTGCAGAGAACACCATCGACGAGAGACTCACCTGGGGATCACCCCCCTGCTCAACATCTCAAACAGGAATGACACCTCGGTGATTTGTGTGAGCCCTGCTTCTTCTGGCATACCAGTTGTCAACCTGCAGTCTCCATTTCATCCCTCCTGTGTCTTGCACTGGGTAGCATGAGTAACAATCAGGGTAGCTCCCTGCAACAACAGCTAAATCTCAAGTGTTGTCATCTGATTGCATTGTTGTTTTTCCTTTCACAAACTGAGCCTCCAGGCTCTAGATTACAAATTGTGTGTGGTTGTGCATGCCTTTTCATCACAGGGCACCTACCAGCTGCAATGCTGACCTACCCCGGGCAATGTTCCAGGCTAGCCCACCTTACTTCCAACTGGGTACCCAGAGTGTTTGACTGATAATTGCCTGACTAGATCAGTTTTCGAATCAATCAACCTGATTATGCCCTTCCCTTGTTCAATTCCCCTGAATAAAATCAGATCTAACACTTTTTGCATTTAATCTGACTGTGGTTCCAGTTTGTACCAAAAGCACTGTACTGTTGTTATTTGGTGTGCCTAACCTTGTTTTACATGCAATTTCCAGGGTCGAACTGGTGGAACCAGTCCTGGTGGTGAGTGTAAACAGTGTGGGGAATTGTATGCTGAATAGGGGCTACTGTGAAAGTGTTTGGTGCATATTGTCTAGGCCACCAGAGGGGAAGAGGGGGGTTACAGTGTCCCGGAGGGCTATACCCAGGTTAGCCTTGTTACTAACAACCCTGTCCTCTGGGCAGAGGCACCGGTTTCAGTACCCTGGCCCCTTAACCTGCAACTAGCCATGCAGGCAGGGGTAGTAGCCCTTGGGATAGTATCACCTAGGGGTTACATCTTGGAGGCACCGCTGGGATTAGTGCTCCCCTAGTGGTCAGACATTAGAATCATTGTTGCTGGAATATGGCCACACCAGTAGAAGTCATTATGCACCAGTTGGTTGGGTGGTGTGTGGGGGGAAGGAGGTTGACCCCCATCAAGCCGTGCTTACACTAGACATTCCCTTGAGTATTAGTATGGACACAATAGAAGGAGTTCTCTCCAAAGTTAAGGTTTGAAAAATGCTGTGGTGATGGGTCTGCAGGCTGATTTAACGACCCAAACACTCATAGCTTTGGTGGAGTGGAGTGACCTAGTGGACGGTGTGACACTTGGACAGCTGGTTCTGATTAATATATGCTTTTTTGTAATATAAAAATATGTTACTGAATGTCTCTCTTGAGACATACTATGTTGTGGGGTGACACCCCCCCCCCAGGTTCAACTACAAGCTGTTATCCTAAAAGCCAGGAGATAATTACAGGCTAGAAGAGACTTAAATTAAGGATCTCATGTTTATCTAGCTTGATTGTAGCTGCTAGGATAGGAAATCATAAACTTTTATGACATGAGAGGTAGAAACCAGGTTATGTCACTTAGGTGCTAAGTCATAAAAGGTCCTTTGATGTCATTGAGAGAGGAAACTGCTCATGGATGAAACAAGATACTGGAAAAGACACGCTAGATCAAAGGGGTCATGAGGAAACAAGTTTTTGCTAATTTACCTTCTGAATGATGAGACATCCTGGTTGTATGATTTTTAATAAACAGAGGAGGAGCTGGGTGACATCATTGAGCAGGCAGGCTCAAGACAGTTGTTTTAATTATGCTGTGACTGACTTTGAGAAACACACATATTTGGACTCTGATGTTACAACATCTACTTTTTTTAGCACTATTAGAAGAATACATTAGATAGGCAAGTCTAAGTGTATGGTTGGTAGGAAATTGCACTTTTAAACTGTATTCTTTTAAATGAGTGTACGTTTTGTGATATATTGTTCTGTAATTACATTTTACATATTTTTTTATCTATCTTGAGTAAAACCTCTTATTTTAAGAGACTACTTGGTGTGCCTTTGAAATTCTTTATTTGGCAAGTGAAGCATATATGGTTAAAGCTGACACTGTGCAAAGCTTACTGGTTTACCAAACTGGGAAAAAGGTAAGAGTTTATCTGAGGTCTTTAATAGAGTTTTTAAAGGTTCATTTTGTATGCCTGGTTAGGCGCCCATAGGCGAAAGATATCTGCCCCCCCAAAGAGCAGAATTATCTGAGCCTGTACATTGGGTACACTAGCAAGAGGTTCACAGTCTGAATCTTTCCAGAACTTGAGACCAAAGGTTGATGCGAACTCACAAAACAGAGAGGAGGGTCACCCTATTTCTGTTCCTGTTCACAATACTGCACTCAGATGTTGGCACTGTGGGAGCAGAGGGCCTGACCTGCTGAGTGGGGTTGTGACAGATTGGTCGGCAGTGGTGTGCATAAGTTTGGTATTACAAGCTTTATTGTTCAGTGTGTTGGCTTGGGACTGTCAGCTCACTTGCAAAAAAAGAAAAAGGCAGTGATTTATTTTTAAAAGGAAACAGAACTATATCACTTGGCTTACAGTCAAGTTCCTACCTGTTTTATTTATTTTTTTCTAAAGTGCAAGTCAGAGTAGCCGTAGTTAGGGAAGAAGATGGCTTCCAACTACAGCGGGCACATTGTAGACTACTTAAAGCAGTTGTGCAGGGACAGAGGAGTCCCGTTTGAGGTGAAAGCCACCTAGCAGAACCTTGTGGATGCACTGATGATAGCAGATACCCAGAGCATCGAGTCACAGATGGTGACTGCAAGGGACCGAGCCTTGAATGTGGAAGGGCTAGCGGCCAGTGCAGTCTCCAGATCCAGTGAGGATGACAGCAGGACCAGTGCAAGTGAAGGGCCACAGTAACAGGGAAAGGTCACCAGTATTCTGCAGCCAGAAGTACTCAGGCTGCAGATTGAGTTGCGCCGAATGAAGCTGGAGTTCCAGGAGAAGAGAGCGCGAGAACAGCAAGAGGTGAAATGAGAGAGATAAGAGGCTGAGCGGGAACAGCAGGAGGCTGAGCGTGAGGAGTATGAGCACCAGTGAGCTGCAGAGGACAAGAGGGACCATGAACAGCAGGAGGTGGACCGTGAGAAGTGTGAGCACCAAAGGCGACATGGACTGGAGATGCTACGACTCCGACCACCAGCACCAGAGCAGGTAAGTGGCTTGGGTTTAACTGGGACTACAAGACTGGGTTACAAATTGAATTCCAAATTGAGAGTCGAATTTAAAGAGGGGGAGGGTATCAATACCTTTTTAAATTGTTTTGAAAAAGTTTGTGTTCAGGCTAAAATTCCTAGAGAGTCTTGGAGCTTCCAGCTATCCCCGCTACTTACCGGGAAAGCTCAGGATGCATTGGGTCAAATGGACAATGAGGACGGTAATGATTACAGAAAACTTAAAGCTGCACTGTTAAAGAAATTTGAATTAACTGCTGAATCATACAGAGGTAAATTCCGTAAGCTCAGGAGAAGCCCTGACATGAGCTGCGAGGAGCTAGCCACAAAACAACGTCACTTTTTTAAAACGTTGGTGGGAAGGAATTGAAGCAGACTCTGTTGATAAAATTGAAAATGTGATTTTGTTAGAACAGTTTTTCTGGGCATGCCCAGCAGAGCTGAAAACTTGGCTAGAGGACCAAGATCCCAAAACAGTGCAAGAGGCTGCCGAACTCTCGGACCGCTATGCCAAGAGCAGACCTGCTCTGAGAGCGAATGGTGTGGCAGCGCAGAAAGGGAAAAGCGCACCTTCAGGGCAGCTAAAACCCTCACTGCCTCCACCAAAAACAGTTAGCCCCAGGTTTCAGAGAAGAGATTTCTCTGAGAAAAGAAGTGAATGTTGGTTTTGTAAAGAAAGTGGGCATATTGCCAGACAGTGTCCCAAAAGGTGAGCAATACACAACTGGGGGCTAGGAAAGAAGTGGGCTGTTTGTGTGTCCTTGGAAGCATGCCCATGAACATGAGGGAACACATGCACCCAGTCATGGTGAATAATGTACAGACGCAAGGGTTAAGGGACGCAAGGGCATCCCTAACATTGGTAAAAGGGGATCTAGTAGAGCATGGTCAGCTTATACCCAATAAATATGTCACTGTACAAGACTTTACTAAGGGGGAGAAAACATTGCCCCTCGCTAGTGTTCTCCTAGACTGGGGTGAAACAGTGGGAACTGTGCAACATGTGGCAGTAGCCAAAATGTTAGCAGTGGACGTCATCCTTGGCAACAATCTCCAACAGAGGATGGTGTGTGCAGTTACCCGTAGCCAAGCGGCATGGGAAAATTGTAGTTCCCTGAACCCCACGGAAGCCATGGTGGAAACCACTGGGTGGCTGGTTTCCCAGCCTGTGTCTCCAGAGGGGGAGACTAATGAAAAGGGGGCAGAAATGTCCCCAGTAGTAAGTAACCACACAGCTACAGTGGGTTACTCTGAAGAGGGAGAGGTGACCCATTGTCAGAGGGTTAGAGATGACAGTGATCCTGAGTGCCCTGATGCTAGTGCTAGGGAGCTAGTTTAGAGACCGAAGGGGACCTGTCCCATGCCTTGGGAATCTGTGAGGAGTTTGCAGCTGCTCAGAGAAGTGCCATTAGTCTAGAGAAGCTGAGGGCTTGGGCAGACTCTGATGGAGCACAGGGAGGTGATGGCAGACATAAGGTTTATTGGGAAAATGGACTTATGTATACTCAGGCTGTGCAGACAGAGGGAGGGGTGCTAGGCTGGCAGCTTGTCATTCTCCAGGGGTATCGTGAGCAGTTGCTCAAGATTGCACATGATATTCCCTTATCTGGTCATCTGGGGATTGTGCGTACTACGCAGTGGTTGGCCCAGAATTTCTATTGGCCTAACTTCACCCAGAAGGTGAAGGAGTATTGCAGGTCTTGTCACTGGTGCCAAGAAATAGAGAAAGAAGGCAAGAAAACCCAAGCTGCCCTGATTCCATTGCCCATAGTGGAGGAGCCATTCCAGAGGGTGGGAATGGATATTGTGGGGCCTTTAAATACCCCCAGCTTCTCAGGGATGAGATTCATCCTGACTGTGGTGGATTATGCCACCTGGTACCCAGATGCAGTCACCCTATCCTCACTGAGGATAGACAAAGTGGCAGATGCCTTACTTGGGATTTTCTCCCGTGTTGGGTTTCCACAGGAGGTTATCACCGATAGAGGGGTTCCTCTATGTTGGACCTGATGAAATGTTTGTAGAAGTGTGGGGTGGTGCAGAGATGCACAACACCGTATCACCCACAAGCCAATGTGCTTGAGGAAAGATTTAATGGTGCCCTGAAGTCAACGCTCCAAGCATTTGCTGACAGCATGGGAGGGACTGGGAGAAATACCTTCCCCACCTGTTGTTTGCATACAGGGAGGTGCCCCAAGAGTCAACAGGATTTTCCCCCTTCAAACTCTTATATGGACGCTGGCTACGTGGGCCCCTAGACTTGATCCGGGAGGTCTGGGAGGGCAAACATGCCATCCAGGGAACTCCCATACTGGATTACGCCCTTAGGTTTAGAGAAAGGCTGAAGGAGCTTATGGGGACAGCCCAGAGCAACCTGGCAGCTGCCCAACAGAAACAAAAAGTGTGGTACGACTGCAGAGCCAGAGCTCGCTCATACATGGTGGGTCAGGAAGTCATGGTCTTTATCCCAGTCCAGAAAGACAAGCTGCAGGCTGAGTGAGCAGGACCGTACAAAGTAGTTAGGAAGGTAAATGATGTGAACTATATCATAGAGTTACCTGACAGAAGACAGACAGAAAGGATATATCATGTCAACATGATGAAGCCATATGCTAATAGGGCTGACATGGTGTTTCCAGGATGTAGTCCTGGGAAGGGGATGAATGAAGGAGACCCCCTTCCAGCGCTTCAGATAAGTCAATTTTGGACGTATTTTACGTCCAAAAATCAGCTAAAAACGTCCAAAAATGCACTATCTGGAGTCAATTGATGTCAGTAATACTTATGTAGTTTAATGCTGACGCCTGGTTTTTATAGTGTGGACGTCACGTCATCATTTGTTTTACTCAGTTTTGGAGTAGTCTAGCCCGCCCACTGTGGAGAGACTAAAAATTTTTTTCAGTGCAGTCCTGTCCATCTGCTGCACACCATCCAAAATGGGCAATAATGCTCCTTCTGGCTCCTGTGACGGTGAGCGTGCCAACTTGTATATGAAATGCACCAATAATGATGGATGATTGAGTAAGGAGGAGAGTTGGGAGCTGCTTTACTGGTGGTGCTTCTAAGTTTAACCGTGATGCAATGCACCACGACTTGGCGGGAGAGTGTGCTGTGTGCCACCAGCAGTCTGCACAGAGGAGGAAAAGAGCTCTGTGGCTGCACAGAGAACCGTGTTTGATCATCGGTGTGCATCTTGTCCGTTGTCCCATAAGGCCGCATTGTACAAAATATAGTTCAAGTCATTATCAGACAGAGATCTGATCTGTCTGTGTCATCCGGTCCACTTTACTGTAGAGACAGTAAAGACAGTAGAGGCCAAGAGCAGGCTGGAGACCCTGTGTGGTGCCCAATCCCATCGTCCTTGAGCGGCAGTAATGAGAAACTCAATACCAAAACAACTCGAATCGCAACTGAAGCCAGACCAACAGTGAGCCCTGGACCTGAGGAGGAGAGGCTCGGAGCCACCTGAGGACAGCCAGTCAGGAACAACAGCGGAGGATCGAGTCGAGATCAGAAGTGCTCCGTGACCGTGCGCACAAAGAAAATGCCCATAGCTCAGCCTGGGTGAGGCCCTAGTTGGAGCCACGACTCACGAGTGTGCCGTAGTGAGTGGACAGAGAACAGGACCAACTGAACACCTGCAGCAGCAGCCAGTCAGTTCTCAGAGGTGGGTGTAATTAAAATTAAAATTTAAAGTTTAAGTTAAGCTAAAGGATTGTGTGGGTGGGTCGGTGTGTATTAGATTAGGATGGAGTGGGGAGGCACCTCAACACCACCAGTAGGTTGCAAGGGAAGGCCTGCAGGCTGAACAGCAGACTAATGGTGTTGGCCGTGCTGCTGTAAGGGATGGAGAGTGGAGCAGTGGTGGGTCGGGCGACTTGAGCACACTGGGTGGGGTGAGGAGGGAGGAGGTTGGTTTGGGCAGGCGGCAGGCCTACAAGTGGCGGACTCTCCGGTGGTGGTCTCTGGTTGGTGTCCTCCGGCGGCCGCGCGGCACAACAAAGCACAAAGGCAGAGTAGCAGGTCAGTTGGAGCCTCAGAGGAGCGAGGTGAGTAGCAGAGGAGTTCAGTGGAGGCGCATCAGCACAGCCAGCCAGCATCTTCCCCAGCAAAGGTAAGCAGCTGTTGGCAGCTAGGACATTGTTTCTTATTTGGCCTTGCCCTTACCCTTAAGCCAGGAACACTAGTACAAATACCTCAGTATGAATTAAGGAAGACCGCCATTTTGCAGTTCCTTACATCATGGTCTTTGTGGGTTCTGGGTTTATCAGAGCAGGTGCCCACTTCCCAGCATATAATTTAAAATGCAAATTTGTCAGCAATCCCACCAAGGCAACATCAGTGGGTCAGCAACACTGGGTACACAGGAACTTTATAAAGGATTTTATCAAAATAAAAGAAAATATATGAATCAGCGACTGAGTGAATATATTGGAATGTAGTCCTGAGCTCCCAGCTTTTGGTTTTCTGGACGACTTTAGAACACCTTCTGAGCTCTACTTAAAAAGACTTTTGACACCATTACCCAATTTTTTTGTATTATGGTTTGTATGAAATCTAGGTAGGTCACTCGCATCCACCTCCATCTCTGATCCACTTCCCTGGTCACCCTGTCTAAGTACTCTATCAGATTTGTTTGACAAGATCTTCCCGCTGTGTATCCATGCTGGTTTCATGCCCAGGTTCCTAAACTTGTGCTGTAGCCAATCACAACTGGCCGGCCGGCAAGCACATTTTGTGGTTTTGGATTGTCTGTGTGTGCCAGTCGGGTGGGGGTGGGATCACTCCAAGTCTTGAAATGAAATGTTTGGTTTTCATGCATACAATCACAATGTCAGTGCTGAAGCATCTTGCTTGCAAATGTAATAGCCCATGTAGAGTAGCAAGCAGTAGTAGAGTGGTGTCATCACAGGTGGCAGTGGCACCTCCACAACCATAGAAGCACAGCACAGCACTGTCTCTATAAAAACTTCATACGTTTCGCTTGCTTTTTCCCTGATGCAGGCAGCATAGCATCTGACTGACGGTGAGCTGAGCTGACTGAAGGAGTCACACCACAAACCAGTAGAAGAAGTCAGCAGCAACAGGGGTACCCTGGGTAGCATGTGGTGATCGACCACGTATATCATTCCGAGAGGAAGCCATCTCAGCGACAGCATTCATCACCTTTTATTTGCAAAGTACTTACGTTACTGTTACCCTACTGTACCTCTTCAGTAGAGAAATGTTAAATGCTTTTTTTGTTGGGTTTGAGGCCAGGTTGCTGGGGGTAGTTGGTGGGGAGATAGTACTGTGGATGTGGGTAGCTACCATAGATATAGAGGAAGGATAATGCATGAGCATCAGTGGTTAACCATAATGATGAAAAGGGACTTGGCAAGGTTGGAGGAATGGTCAGAAGTATGGCAGGTTTCATTCAATGCAAAGAAGTATAAAATAATGCACCGGGGGAAACTAAACACAGGGGAAAGAGTACACAGTTGGGGGGGAGGTAGTAACAACAACAGCTTTGGGCATGTGTACTAGGTTCAGTCTGCACAGTTGGGGTTTGTGTTTACAGAATAAGCTGTGTATTTACCACTGGGTCCAGGAGATTGATGGGGCCATGCTAGACCTATCTTCTGGAGGGGAACCCAGTAAGTCCATGCATGAAGCAATAACGTAATGTCCAGACCTGCAGTCTGCAGATGGGATCCTACAGACTAGTGTGACTTTATTAAAACAAATTCTCTTTAGAACAACTTAGAGTAGTCTGGTCACCCAAAGCTTTTACAACATAACACTTGGCAAATGTATTACTTCCATTAACCCCATACATTACAATGGGGTTTCGATACTTGTTTTGTCACTATGTGATGACAGTCATATGTGATTGCTTTGCTGGTAAAGTAGCGTACACATGTTGAAGTGACTTTATATATGCTTTAGATAACCTGCTGGCTGACAACAACCTGAACCAACTGTGCATAAACAACACCTCGTGACACAAATTTTGAGAAGGAACTGTCGTGACACATCGAATATGTCAAGCTCAGGTCAAGCGGTGTGAAGAGACCAAAAGAGAACCACCACCACTACCACAAACTCTTTATTAGACTGCTGGTTAATAAAAAATGTCCTGCAACTCAGTGCCTTGCGACTGACTCTGAGGGAGTTCATCATCTGTGAATGGACCGACTGCTGATTGTTCTTCCAATTCCAATACTGAAATGGAAAGTGACAGCTGCAACCTTGCTGTAACTTCAATTTGTTATTCTGATGACTTTCCTACACTTCAGTTATCAGATAGTGATGATTGCTTCTTCTTATGATATCCCACAATCTGCAGTTTCTCAGGGTCACACACAAGTGACACAACAATTATCAGTTGTTCAGAAATCATGCAGTGGTGACACTAGAAATCAGAACAGTCAATTATCAGATGCTGTGAAATCTGTTGTTATGCGTAATTACAGACATCAGTGGGAAACTGAATTTGATTGGCTGGAGGCAAGAGATGGGAAAATGTTTTGCTCTGTGTGCCGTTCAGATCGCCGTCTCACAAACAAATTTGCTACTACAAGGTGCAGGTGCGTTAATGTGCATGCAGTATGTCCTGACAATGTGGTTCGAGTAGCCTGATTGGCTGTCACAAATGGGCTTTGGCTTCTCAGTTCACAGCGGTGGTAGTGAATTAAGTGGTAAGGCATGCCATGAGTGACATCATAACCATCTAGGGAGAGTTATGGTGTGATAACAGCCGCCCACCTCCAGATGTTTTGAAGCACGAGGTGTGTGTGAGCCAAGTGCTTCCACCACTCGAGCAGGGCCCCGTTGCCCAACCACTACTCACCCCATGAAGTGCCATATTGTGCTAATGAAATGTGTCCTTTTTGGAAACCATTATGAATTTTTAAACAGGTTATTTCAACTGGACCACATTGTGCTGTGATAACAGTCCAGTAGTCAGTAATTTATTAAAAGGTTAACCTGGGCTGTTGTGGTGGGATTATGGGTCAGTCATACAAAAAGCATCTGTGCCAATCAGAATTCAGCATTTTTCTACACATTTCATAATCTGATATTGAAATCGGTAGAAGGGATGCTGAATTCTGATTGGCAGACAGATGCTTTTTGTATGACTGACCCATAATCCCACCACAACAGCCCAGGTTAACCTCTTTAACAAATTAATAACATTTCAAAAAAATTACCGATTTTATTACCACAATACAGCACTTCAGGGGGTGGCGGGGGTGCTTTATGTAATCAATAAGACATGACAGGGTGTGCATGGATGGAACAGATTTTAATGCACACATGGCCAGGGGCATAATTTGGCACAAGGCCTTGGCCGAGTACCTTTAGCCCTTGACGTGCGGTAAAATCTGTTCCATGCATACCCATCTTATTGCTTATTTTATATTCATCATAGTTCATCTAGTGAAGGCTTGCTACTTTTATTAATAATTTTAACAGAAATGACAATTTCTGACTCAAGTATCGTTGACTTTGTCACCTGTGTTTCAGGACTGCACTGTCCCTCCCCACCTAGATGCTAATAAGTTTGATAACATGAGCGGACATAGCATGGTGGAGTGCAAGCAACCAATAGAATCCTGCAGTCTATCTGTACAGAGAATGTAATACTAGTCACCACACCAGTATTATCTACTTTTAGAATATCACAGAACATACATAGATCTTCTTTGGGGTGATCTCACTCATCAGGTAGGTATGGTACCAGTACCGCAGCAGCACCACTAACACTATAGCGATAGGAATGTCACTGTCAGTGAATGAAATCCACATGGAAGATTCTCCATGATACATTGCTCACTCCTCAGTTCTTTTCCACCATCGAGTTGCAAGCACATTCTCCAGTGAAGAGCAGCAGTGCAGTGTTGGTGGATTTAGCACCTTCTTCAAAGTAGGGCCTACTGCCACTTGGAGTACAATAGTATCACACAGTTGTTTCACCGAGGTGAGTATTACTGTCTTGATATATTTAGAGCCCATGCATTTTTGGAAGGGATCCTACGGACTTCTGTCTTAAGTTCATGGAGTCACCTGGGCAGATTCACTTGCCAAGCTCTTCTGTTTTGAGCTTAAGAAAGATCCTTGGCTTGGCCATTTGTTCCAAGTCTCCTGTCTTAAGTTTATGGAGTCACGGGCAGATTCAACTTGCCAAGCTCTTCTGTCTTGAGCTTAAGAAGATCCTTGGCTTGGCCATTTTAATCCCAAGTCTCCTGTCTTAAGTTTATGGAGTCATGGGCAGATTCACTTACAAGCTCTTCTGTTTTGAGCTTAAGAAGATCCTTGGCTTGGCCATTTGTTCCAAGTCTCCTGTCTTAAGTTTAGGAGTCATGGGCAGATTCACTTGCCAAGCTCTTCTGTTTTGAGCTTAAGAAGATCCTTGGCTGGCCATTTGTTCCAAGTCTCCTGTCTTAAGTTTATGGAGTCATGGGCAGATTCACTTGCCAAGCTCTTCTGTTTTGAGCTTAAGAAGATCCTTGGCTTGGCCATTGTTCCAAGTCTCCTGTCTTAAGTTTATGGAGTCACGGTGTTGGGCAGATTCACTTGCCAGGTCTTCCCAGGGCTTGCAAGTTGTGCGTTGATCTGATCCCTTCTTTACTAGAGTGATGGTGGGGAAGGACTGCGGATGGGTGTGTGTGAATGACTAGTGCCACAACTATATTGGGCTGGTGAGGTCTTGCTGATGGTGTCACATGTGTGTACAAAGTTGCAAACTTAATAAAAACCTGGTGTGTTTACTGTCATTCCATGATGGTGAAGAGTGCCTATGGTGCACTTGTAATCCACCTGGTGAGTGAGATCACCTTATAGATCTACTCTTTTATGGTACATTCTACATATCTGTTATTTCCCTGTGTCACTGATGTATGCCATTTCATTGTGTGCGTAAAACGCAGACAGCAACTTAGCCTTTACAGTTTTATTCTTCTCTTATCCAATTCCATAGTATTTACAAGAAAATAATTTTCCTATTTTGAAAATTGTCAGAAATCAACCCTCAGGAAGCACAGTCAGACAAAGGACCATCGTACAGCACTGGAAGCAGACATTCTTAGAAGGAGACTGTATGCAGTTAGTGACAATGATGCGACGAAAGTTCAGAAGATAATGATTCAGCTATTAAATTTGTAAAAGACAGTGAACGTAATCTGTTTAAAGCGGTGTACTTTGCAGCAAAACAGATATGGCAAATTGCAGTGTCAACCAGCTTTTACATTTCATTCGCTGGACAGGAGGTCAATGCTCAGTACATGATATAAGTGATTACACTGTTCATGATGTTCAGAGAAGTATTGTGAAAGTATTAGATAGCAAAGTCATAAAGAAGCCTTGCAAAGTCCTGTGTTTGGCTTGCTAGTTGATGAATCCACAGATCTTCCAGTCCACAAAACTGTAATAATGTATATTCGATATGTCAGTGAAGGGAAATGAAAACAAAACTAATTGGCAACATCAGGGTAAAGGATGGTTCAGCACATCACTTAACTGAGGCTATTGTAAACAGATGTCAGGCCCTGGGCTTTGTCATGAGTAAACTTGTGGGGTTAGGTAGTGATGGGCTAGTGTAATGATGGGCAAGTCCAATGGTGTTGGTGCACTTTTGACTTCCTACATTCACCTTTTATGGTTCATGTCCACTGTTTGGCTCATAGATTGGCTTTGGCCTGTTCAGATCTGCTACTCACTTTAGATACCTACAAGACTTTCAGAGTAACATTAATGGTACATATGCCTATTTCAGTACATCTGCTGTTAGGCAGGCAAAGCTAGAAGATATGCAAAGGGTGATTGGTACAGTAAAGGAAAGCTGAAAGAAGCAATTAACATACGTTGGCTGTCAATGCAAAATGCTGTAAATGCATTACATAAATGTTACCTGCTATTCTCCTATACTTAAAGAAGACAGGAACCATGCCAAAGCTCAGGGCCTTCACACGTTTCTCACTACTTATATTTCTGCAGCTGTTCTATGTATGTTCTGTGATATCCTTAAAGTAATGGGAACTCTTTGTAAATCCTTTCAAAAGCAGGATGTGCTGTATGTGGATGTGAAACCACAAGTGTTCTGTGCAATTGGTGAGTTAGAAAACATGAAAAGTGAGCCAGGCCCAATCCTGACAGCGTTTCAAGAGGCATGTGAATTGAGACTAGCGATAGTGGACAAATGACAGCATGTTGGAAAATAAAGGAATCTCAGCAAGATGACATTCAGATTGAACTCAAGTGTTCACATAAAATGACAGCACAATTCTCAAAACTGAGGGAGGATATCTCAATACTCTTATAAGCAACATGAAGTGTAGGTTGTGCCCAAATTCTAAAACGGAGCACTTCTGGATGCATTGCCAATCTAACTGACCCACAGTCTGTAGTAGACTGTAATACAGTCAATGTTCAGAAAAGTTTAGAAGTTGTTTGTGAAAAATTTGGTTCCAACACACAATATGACACTGATCAAGATGATACTGAGACAAATATTCATAAATGCAAGCCTTTACTAGATGAAAATTGTCTCCGCTCAGACTGGGCAAAAGCAAAGGCAATGATGCTTGGATGCTATAGGAACCTTAGTTCCGAAAGCTTTATGAGAAGGGTAATTTCAAAGTACTCTGATACAATGCCAGTATATTCAACATTATGTAATATCGCTTTATGCATTCCACTGACATCTGTAGAATGTGAGCGAGGTTTCAGTGTGCAGAATAGGATAAAGACAAAATTTCGTTGTTCACTAACAGAAGATAGCCTACAGCTACTAATGAAACTAAACATGGGGCCTGACTTCTCCGACTTTGAAGTCGATAAATCTGTGACGTGTTGGAAAAAGAGAAAAAAGGCGCTATATGTCTTTGTGGCAAAAATCAAAAAGGAGGAGACTGGAGAAGCCAAAGTCCCAGACAGAGACAGTCAGGTTTCATGTTTCTGGTAGCAGCAGCAGCAGCAATACTGGTGGTAGCTGTGCCGTATTATCCAGAGGTAGCCACACATCAAACAATGATTATGTCAGTATGTCACTATGTATCAGCAGCAATACCTGTTCTGACACTGCAGATGATGGCAGCGTGGTGCCAGTGCCACTGCAGTTTATCCTACAAGCAGTACTAACAGAAGTGCTCATGATGGGGAGGGCTGAAGATAGTGAATTAGGCGATGAGGATTTCTGGAAATAATAGAGGCATGGATGACAACAATAGCGAATAATTACACAACTTTCAAATTGGACTCGTTTGATCCAGGTTCAGGTACATTTTGGCCCAAATACAACTTACTGACAGACATACTGCTGCACATTGAATCTGCAGAAGTAATTATCTGAAAACCAGTATTATAAATAGTAAATTCACCGAAAGCTGTGAAGAAAGCAAAATGTTTATTTTCTTTTTGTTGCATACTACTGTCACAGTGCTGCTGTGCACTGTACATGGATGGAGGTATGGACAAGGCAGCGATAGCTGGTGCAGGAAGCATTGTTGCAGCCTAGCTGCTGCAAAAGTGCAGTGGTGATGGCTGGGAGAGGAGTGGGGACTGGTGTGACTGTGAGTTGCTGAACATAATGGAATATGGTAGGCATTGGATAATGAAAAATTAGTTGCTTACTGTTAAAAGAAGACACAAAGCCTATTGTTCACATCACATGATGATGTGCTGTACCTTGGTTGGTGGCAATTTATGGTGACAGACACTAGCAGACGTAGAGGTACATACTACATCTAGTAAGTACACAACAGGTTGCATTGCCTCACATTGCTTGCAGGTAATGGATGTGATACAGCAGTCACATTACATAACGCAAGAATGGGTTATTAAATGTATCATGGGGTCGGACATACAGGGATAAGTGCATTGTTAAGGCTACATGTTTTCTGCATTACTCTGTCTCCCCCAAATCAATTCTCCACACGTAACCAAAAAACTGGTTTGCGTACCCAGCAAGACAACATCTTGCCAGGCCATTAGTCACTCACTGTTATATATTTGACAAATTTTAGCACTGACTCACACAGACTGATTTTTTTTGGCCTTGATAAGCATCAAAAATGTCATCACTGCAGGAGTCACCCAATTTCTGCAAAGTGTCAACTTAAGTTCATCCAACCAAGTGCCAACACCTATGGTACCAGCAAGTTGAAATGTTTTTATGTTTCAAAGTATAATAATTGTGGCTTACCAATTTAAATGTTATCATTAGCACTTTACCTTGTTAAATAAGTTCAAGTTAGAATGGTAAGGTAGGTTTAAAACAGCTGTTCCTTGATTGAAAAGACTGTACAGTTAAATCTCATGGACGATGCACACAATACCCCACCCAGGCACTGTCAGGCTGCAGCAGACACCCATGTAGGACTTGGCTATTTGTCCATGATGTGTTATGTATTACAATACATATACACAATACCAGGCAGGGCCAGCCAAATACATTGAGTAAATACATCATGTTATTTTGGAACAATTATGTAAGTTTCACTTTATACAACATCATATATTTCACTGTACTACAATTTAATTAACTTGTTATAATGTTATTTCCACTTGTAGAAATGGAACGGACAAAAAAACACAGATAACAACAATGGGCCAGATAGGAAACTTACAACAGAAAGAAAGGCAGCTTTGAGATAATACAAGGTAAAACACAAAACTAATACAATACTTTAACAAACAGTACAGAACCATTGAAAATGGTGTTAAGACTACTGTTTTAAGTTTATGGAGTCCTTTGCAGATTCAGTTGTCCTTTTGTCAAGATCTTCTGTCTTAAGTTTAAGAAGATCCTTGCAGGTGGCTCTATATAGCATGTGGTGGGTGTGTGGTATATAGCAGGGACTCCTGTCTTAAGTTTATGGAGTCCTTTGCAGATTCAGTTGTCCTTTGTTAAGATCTTCTGTCTTAAGTTTAAGAAGATCCTAGGCTCTATATAATACCACCACACACCATTTGTAATGATTGTTTGTGGTGTTTATCTTTGTTTTACCTCAAAACTTCCTTTCTTTCTATTGGAATATCCATATGTGGCAGGGAAGCCCATTATTCTGAGTTCAATTACCAGGCTATAAGTGGAGAAAACATCTTGTAATACATTACTAAATTGTAATGTAAGTGAAATAAATGGTGTTATAAAGTGAGAAAAAAATATTTATGCAAAAATAAGATTTATTTAGCCAGTTTATTCGCATTGCCAGACAGTGCCACTGGAGTATTTATGATGCAGTGTGGCAGTCGGCAGAATAGCCCATTTTTCCAACACGAGTTGTGATGGTAATAACAAATTACTAAAGATTTTACTTTATAACTAAATAAACAATGGGTAGAGTAATCAATCACTGATTACCACACTATGAATCATAATGTAGGTGGCAGCAGCCTAGCATACTGCTAGCAGCAGGCATCTATCTGCAAGCAACTGAAAGAGCCGCTAATGCCAAAAGTGCTACATTGCAGATTCTGAATAAGCATACTGCCAGTAAATCTCATACCAAAAACTAGATTTTACCTTACTTCGTTTTAAAGTCAGTAGCCATTTGTAACCTTGACTGCACTACCTGTGCAATAAAAGCAGGTGTCGTTGAAGTGCTGTAGCTCTGTAACATACTAGATAATATTGTATACAGTGCACAATGATTATTACTAATCTATGCACAGCAATGATTTGAAGATACTGGCATGGCATTGTCTACTATACAAGAACTGAACAATTCATGAAATAAACACATTGTCTGAAACGATTACTGCGTACTTACGTTTCATTTCTTATCATTGAGAAATGTATTTATGTGGATGTAGCATGGATTACAGTAATGTACTCAGAAGGCCAGTGAGTTGACTTCTAAAACTATAGGAGTTGGAGTATTTTGACTGCCAAAATTTGTCGACTGGAATTATTTTGACTTCCAAAAATTGACAACTGGAGTATTTTGACTCCAGTAAAACTGAAATGACTTCCAAATTTCAACCCATGGAAGTATTTGACTTCCACCCAAAAAAAATTATCTGAAGCCCTGCCCCCTTCTGGACTTGCTGGAAGAAAGCAAGTGGGAGTCCTCTGTGAAGGCAGTTAAACATCACTGCAGCTGGCCCCGGACAAGATCCAGGAAGTAAGGGAGGTTTTAGCAGACTTTGCCCCACTGTTTAGCACCAAGCCTGGACTAACCCGCTTAGCGATGCAAGATGTGGAGACAGGGACACAGACGCCCATACGGCGGACAGCATATCGGGTGTCAGAGGCTGTCCAAAAGGACATTAGGAGGGAAGTGGAGGAGATGCTGGATTTAGGGGTAATCCAGAGATCCCACAGCCCCTGGGCCTCACCTGTAGTCCTTGTGCCCAAGTCAGATGGCTCTACTCATTTCTGTGTGGACTATCATGGACTGAATGCAGTCACAAAGTCAGGCACCCACCCGATGCCCCGGACAGATGAACTCCTGGACAAGCTGGGAGGGGTGACCTATCTTACGACTACTGACCTGACAAAGGGGTATTGGCAGGTCAAGTTAACTGACAGAGCTAGGGAGAGGTTGGCCTTCATCACTCTGATAGGCTTATTTGAATTTAAAGTAATGCCTTTCAGAATGAAGAACATCCCGGCCACTTTCCAAAGGTTGGTGAACCAGGTGTTAAATGGTGCTGAGGAGTACGCCATGGCGTATTTGGATGACATTGCCATCTTTAGTGCCAGCTAGGAGGAACACCTGTCCCACCTTAGGGAAGTGATGGGCAGGATACAGAGGGCCTGGCTCACTGTCAAAGCTGAGAAGTGCCAGGTGGCCATGGGGGAAGTGGCATACCTCGGGCATGTTGTAGGCCGGGGACAGCACCGTCCTAACCAAGCATAAATAGAGGTGATCAAGGCATGGCCCAGACCAGAAATGCAGAAGCAGGTCAGGAGTTTCCTCAGAACAGCAGGGTACTATAGGAAATTTGTACCCAATTACAGTGTCCTGGCTACTCCCTTATCTGACCTGGTAAAGAAAAGGATGCCTAAGAAAATTACCTGGGAACTAGCCTGTGAGAAAGCCTTTACCAGACTGAAGGAGGCACTGTGCAGTGCTCCTGTATTGACAAGTCCTGACTATAGCAGACCCTTTATAGTTCAGACTGATGCATCAGATGTGGGTATTGGGGCTGTACTGAGTCAGACATCCAACCAAGGAAAAGATCACCCTGTAGTGTACCTGAGTAAAAAGTTACTTCCCAGGGAGCAGGCATACTCTACTGTGGAAAAAGAGTGTCTTGCCATAGTGTGGACCCTAAAGAAGTTAGAGCCATACTTATATGGGCAGCATTTTGTGGTACAAACTGACCACAACCCCCTGGTTTGGCTGACACAAATGGGAAAAAATAATGGTAGACTGTTAAGATGGAGTCTTGCCTTACAAGGGTATGACATGACAATCCTACATAGGGCTGGAGCGAACAATCAGAACAGCGATGGCCTTTCGCGTATTTATGAGGAGTGAATTGATCTGGGAAGCTCATCCCATGCAGGGGATAGAGCCCCCAAATTCAGTCTAGGTGGGAAGGATTGAAAAGCTTGACCAGCTGGTTCTGATTGTTCTATGATTTTTTAATATAGAATATAGTGTGTGATTGTCAGTGCTTCCATGAATATCACCCCCCCCCAGGTTTCAGAGAAGCAACAGGATATGCTAACCTGAAACCAGGAGGTAACTAAAGACTAGAGATACATAATTAAGGGCTTCCTGTTTATTTGACTTAATTGGAGCTGACCAACTGCCAAGATATAGGTCTTGTAAACATTTTATGACGTCTTAGAGGAAAAACGTGGTATCCCACTAAGGTGTTAAAAAAGCTATATTGCACCTAAGTGAGAAATGGCAGAGTTGTTTAAAATCCTTTGATCTTTTGGAAAAGAGGATCTGCTGGAGATCAAAGAGGGGGATGTTAATTAAGGAATCATATTGGCAAATGAGTTTTTGCTGATGTCACCTTATTTAATATACTTCCTGATAGGACATCCTGTTTGTATATTTTTTATATTTAACAAGGAGGAGCTAGGTGACATCATGGAAGGGGTGTGTTTGAGAGACAGTTTAAGCTATTCTGTGTCTGATCTTTTATACACATTTTCTTTGTGGGCTCCTAGAAACAAGAATGAACTATTAGCTCTGTAAGAAGGAAATACATTAGATAGGAAAGTCTAATTGTATTGTGGTAGGAGTTTATGTTTGTACTTTTCCTTGTTTTCTTTTAAGTGATTGTATGCTTTGTGATATAGTGTTCTGTGTTTACATTTCACATATTTCTTTCCATTTTTAAGTAAACCTCTTTATTTTAAAGAGACTGCCTGGGTCTTTGAAGCTCTTTCTGTTGCATGTGAAGTAAAGATGGTTGAGACTGACTAACTGTTCAAAGCTTGATGGTATACTAAACTGGGAAAAGGTAAGAATATACCTAAGGTCTTTTATAAAGTTTTAAGGGTTCATTTTAGAGACCTGGTTAGGTGCCCTTAGGTGGAAAATATCTGGCATCCCCTGAAGAGCAGATTATCTGAGCCTGTACATTTGGTATGCTAGCATAAGGTTCACAGTTTGAATCCTGCCAGAACTTGAGACTAAAGGTGATTCAGATCCACAAGCAGACAGGAGGGTTACCCTGTTCTGTTACCTGTTCACAATACTGCGCTCGGAGGTTGGCAATGTGGGAGCAGGGGGCCTGACCTGCTGAGTGGGTTTGTGACAATACGCGTAGGGATGACTTCACTGCCTGGTCTGGCTGACTGCTAGTCTGGCAGTGGCAACACTCTCAGACAGTCAACAAACTTCCATTGCATGTTCCACACTCTGACTGCTGGCTACTAAATCCCACGTGCAGGTGAACTAAATGCTACAGCCATGGGGCTGGATGGACCGTGCATGACAGGATGAGGCTTCTTCATTTTTTTTATTTTATCACCCACAATGGCGTGGTTTCTTTGGCACTTTCATCATGAATTAGTTGTTGTTTGCTGTCAAGCAACCATCCACTGCAAGTGGTCCCATGTGCCTTGGCTGCCTGGCATGGGACCACTTGCAGGTCGGGATGGCTCTTGGCAAAGGACAGCTACTTCATTGTGAATCAGAGTGCCATGCCCAAGGCCCAGACAAAACAGCATTTACAAAAAAGGCCGCCTGGACAAAAATTTACACCTTGAAAAGAGGACATGTCCGGTAAAACCAGACATCTGGTAACCCTACCCACAACTCCTTTCACCTGATCCTGCTCAGAAGCCATTTGTGAAACATCCCTGGGTGTCTCACTCCTCGGCATTACTCTCATTGAGTCTACTGTCACTGCCTTTACATGGTACCTCTGGTGCAACTTCCCAATTCTCCATGATCCCCAGCTGTGTATTCCCTTCCAGTCCCCCAGCTGGGGAGGTTATTTTTGTCAGTACCCCACGGATATGGTCCATATGTCTTTTTACCACTTTCCCTGATGCTAACTGCTTCTTAAAGAACACTGGACCTGTTTGTGCACCTTTATTTATTTTATTTATTTATTATCTAGGAAAGTACCTGTAAGCCAAAGGCTCTTTTACAGAGTTTCCACGTCATAGCAATCACATATGTACAAATTCAAAATACAGAGGTTACATATACACAGCCATCAAATGTTCAGTTTACAGTAAAGCAATGTACAACCAGTAAAAGTATCAAACGAGGAGTTCAAAATACTGAGCAGAAAATGCTAGAACAGGTTCAGTTGGTAAAGTTATGCACTTTTGCAGATATAGACAGTTGCTTTGGGGTCAGGGTATCATACAGTAGTATAACCAGGACAAGGTCACTTGGCCCAGTTAAGAAAATAAGGCAGTTAGCAATATAGGATGTTTCAGGAAATACGGTGTGCATCAGAACTAAAATTAGGCAAGCTATGAAAACACTTACCTAGGTTGCCAGAACATGTTAAAGCATCTGTTCTAGTGTCTGAAGTGCTAATAAGAATAGACAGCAGGGAGGCCCATGTTATTAGGGTGAGAAGTGACAGGCAGAGACCCTGAAGCCTATGGGAGGGAGTGACTTACCAGGGTGGGAGGGGGAAGTGAACAAAAGTAAAATGAGGGAGAAGGTGAACAAGAAAAATTGAGGGAGATGGGGAGGGAGGGAAATGAGAAAATTGGAGAGGGAGAGAGAAGGGCTGGAGAGTGTGAAGGGAGGGGCAAAGGAATGACTATGGGCAGAGAGGGGGTGAGGCTGGAAGATGGGAGAGCATGGGGAAATCCAGGGGCAGAGAGAGGGTGGGGGGTGGAAGGAAGGGGGGAAACAAAGGGAAGGAAACAGGGAGGAGGTACACTGGGGAGGTAGAGGAGAGGGGATGAGGGAATAGGAGTTTCACTGGGATGTAGGAGAGCGGAGGTGGAGGGGACCTGGCACCCAATGATTTTCATCTCTGAAACTTGTAAACCAAACTGAACTTTCCACTTGCAAGGAACTTGGGTCAGTCCTACACCCTCTGGCCCCTTGCATTTCTGCCTGACTCTGATACACTTTGGTCCCCAAAACTAAGTTGATCAAATCCAGATGGGAATGAAGTGTCCTGCCAAACAATCACTCAGCTGGTGACACCCCTATCATTGCAAGTGGTGTAAACCAGTATCGCAACAAAAACCTCACTATATGCGTTTGCATAGATCCTGAACCCAAGTGCCACAGCCCTTCTTTCACTGTTTGCACCACCCTTTCGGCTAAACCATTAGAGTCTGGGTGGTAAGGTACAGTCTGAATGAGTCGGATTCCATTGCATTCCAAAAATTCTTGAAACCCCCTTGACATAAATGTGGGCCCATTGTCGGAAAAAAAAATTTCTGGTAACCCATGAATGGAAAATATTTGCCTAAGTTGGGCCACAGTGGCCTCTGTGGTGACCGAAGACATTACCTGCACCTCCAGTCACATGGAGTATGCATCCATCAGGACTAACAACATTTTCCCCAGAAAGGCCCTGTAAAATCAGCATGCACCTATACCCAGGGTCTATCTGGCCACTCCCAAGGGTGCACTGGTACTGGAACTGGTGCATGGCGTGTCTCCTGACAAGCTATACACTTGCTGACCAGTTCCTTTATTTCCTTGTCAATACCTGACCACCAAATCACACCCCGTGCCCCCCTTCATTCTTGAAATGCCAGAATGGGCATCATGTAATTGCCCTAAAACCTTAGCCCTCAACTGATGGGGTACTACCACTCTGCTTCCCCACATCAGACAGCCGGCATGCATTCCCAACTCGAAACACTGCTGAAAAATGGCTTTAATGCCTCCTCCAGCACCCAGCCGGGCCACCCATTCTGTACCTGTCCCACAACAGATGCCAATGTTGGGTCCCGATGGGTCTCCCTCCTAACATGATTTGCTGTCACTAGGGTCCCTGCTAACAAATCCAATAACAGGATCATGTCTCCTGGCTCCAGAACCTGCTTTGGGTAGTCTGACAAAGGTACCCTGCTAAAGGCCTCAGCATTGGAATGCAACCTCCAGGACAATATTTGATTTCATACTGGTAGGCAGACAAGGTCAGTGCCCACCACTGCATATGGCTTGATGCCAGTGGAGACACTGATTTGCATTTACCAAAAAGGCTCACCAGAGGCTTATGATCTGTGAGGACTGTGAATTGGTATCCATACAAATACTGGTGAAATTTCTTTATTCCAAATATTATTGCCACTGCCTCTTTGTCTAACTGAGAATATTTTTTTCCCTGCATGTGCCATCATGTGCAATGTAAACCGAATGGGCCTCTCAGATCCACCCTGTAATACATGTGAGAGGACAGCCCCCATACCTTATTGGGATGGGTCATAGACCAGGGCCATCAGTAACTTGGGGTAAAAATGTTTCAGTGATTGAGAAGACTGCAACAACGTTTTTGAAGCCAAGAATGCCGCCTCCTGAGCCTTCTCCCATTTCCATGGAACCCGCTTGAGCAAAAGCAAATGCAATGGTGCTAAAACTCTTGATAACTTGGGCAAGAAATGGTGGTAATAATTTAAAAGCCTCAAGTGGCACAGGAGTTTCTGCAACTGCCCTTAACTTATCCCCTACAGGGTGCAGGCCCTGTACATCAATTATATGACCCAAAAACTGTACAGACATAACCATGAAAGAACATTTGTCCCTGTGAAGCTTCAGTCCTGCCTGCTGCAGTCTCTGAAGCACAGTCCATAAAATGTCCAAATGTGACTCCTTGTCTGGTCCCATCAGGAATATGTCATCCAGATACACCAGAACATTTAGTACGCCCTGTAACACTCCCTCAATTGCTGAATTACAAATTCCCGGGGCCGATGTCACTGCAAAAGGTTGACGGGTATATCTGAACAACCCCCGGCCCCAGTGTATATTGATTGTACACATGAGCATTACCTGATGAAGGGCTCTGTGTAGCGTGAAAGCATGTAGTCCTCCATCAGGTAATGCCCATGTGTAAAATGTTTATCGGTGCTACCCAATGTATTTAAGATTCTTTTCTTGAAGATTCTGCCATTACCTGATAAAGAGCTGTGTGTACCCTGAACACTTGGGGTTTTTAAATCTCTTGTTGGTCCAATAAAAGGTATTAAATCTCCCATTTCAGGGTTTTAAATAATTGATTAGCAGTTTTTTTCTTGGGACAATACTAACTGTACAGAAAGCATTTATATAGGTTTTCTAGAAGTGTTATGTTTGTTAAACACAGTGATGCAAGTGCTATGCATTTTCACAACGTTTTAGAACTTTTATAAGCAAAACGCTAATCAATTTTTAGAGTTAGATAAAACCCTGCATTTTGTTCTTCTTTCTGCCAGAAATATGTGAACAATCTGTTGCTACATGCTGATGATGTTACTATTCCTGACGATGCTGTGATTTATTCTACAGCAACAGATGTTTCATCTCTTAATACTAAACTGATCAGTGAATTTTCTAAATTGCAATCGCGTATTGATGGGAACAGATTAGTGGTGAACAGGAAGAAGACAAAAGCAATGGTCCTGTGTACCCCTCAAAATACCCCTCAGAAACTCACAAAAATGTTTGTTGATTTTAATGTAATGATGAATGACAATTCTTATTTAGAAAAAGTGGATAAGAAATGTGATTGGCTGGATATATAATAAACGGGGTTTGTTGTACAGACTGTGAAATGTGCTACCTAATGAAACAAGGAAAACAATTGCCAGGAACAGCCTTCTTCCAATACTAGAATATGGACACTTGATTTGGGGCTCTGCCTCCACTGGGGTAAAGAACAATTGAACAGCCCTGTATAACATGATCTGCAGATTCATACTGAATACTCATAGGTGTAAAACACCATTGCAGTCTATACAACAAACTTAAATGGCTTACCCTCCAGTACAGGGACACACACACACGCACTCTCTCTCTCTCTCTCCCCCCCCCCATTGTTCTAACTCTGTCTGAGTAGCTCTTTCTGGTGCCTCAGGTCAGACACCCCCACCCAATTTCTCCCTGCTTTGCTCTCTGCCCCTTTTCGCACCTACTCCACTGTGTAGTCCCACCTAATCTTTTGTCCTGCTCTTATCCCACCCACTGTCTTAGCCCTGATCTCTACTATACCAAGCTGTATCTGTAATCTCTTTCTCTCTCTCTTTGCAGTTCCTGTGCCTTGAGCAGGGTCACCATCTATGACTGTGGCTAAGGCTCTCTGCACAGCCAGCCACAGTCACCATTTCCAGCACATCTGCCTGAAGATCTGAACAAGGTAGGCTCCTGCCTGATTGAAAGGCTTCAAAGCCGTTGCTCCCATTGGTGCACTCTGGCTGCTTTTGGATGCTAATTAATCATTTTGGCACTGGGAGCAGCTCTTTGTTGGACTACACTGACTTCCATACTTAGCTGGCACTCATTTCTAAATTGGACTTGTCCTCTTACTTGATTTTTTGGCCCACTCACCCCCACCCCGACCTCTATTAAATACACTTAAACTCCGCCCCATCTACCTGCTTCCACCCATTGGTTTCTTTGTATTAATAAACCTTCCAAACTCATAGGGTCCTCAGTCCTTACTCCGAGCCACAGCTGTCACTAGCTTTTCAGATTCCTATAGCTTGCTAACTGTTGCTGTTACCTCATTTTTATGATGTACCAAGTAACCTTAGTACTCCTTTTCTTCTTGGCATTGCCAGCCAGAAATCATAGCATTCAGTACAACCCCTCTAGCATCAGATTTTCAATCCATTCTTTACCCAGAATCCCCACCCAATTTGGAATAATGCAACTTATACCCTATTACTCTCACTGGTCTCTAGCATCCCCACTAAATTCAAGGCTATTCTCCTTCAATTTATGACATTGAACTATCATTCAGCCCTTCAGAGGAATTGGGCTCCCACTTTAAGTTATAAATATGCTTCTGCTTATATAAGGCACACTCTCTTTTCTAGATTCTGGTTACTTCGAGTTCTCCTGTAGCTCCTCCTATGCTTTGGCAATGTGGAGCCAAATTCTGGTCCAGCACCACTGTCTATAAACCCCATGGATTTTGCTACAGCAAAAGGACTAAAATCCATGCTGTTAAACATATGCAACATTCAGAGAAAATTCACTGAGCTGCAAGCCGGGGTCTCCCATACTATACCAGATGTTCTGGTCTTGACATAAACATGGCTAGAAGGCCATGTTACAGATCATGCTGTTTCGCTTCCATCATATTCTCTCTTCCATGTAGATAGGCTTACTAGATGTGGAGGGGTGGCCATCTTCATCAATGATAAATTCTCTGTCTATGTCATTAACTCCTGCTCCAAACCTAAACAATGGGAATGCTTAGCTGTTAAAATTAATATATCAGCCTCAGAATCACTAAACATTATTGGTTGCTATAGAATTCCTTCTGCAGGCTTTGGTATTTTATCACATTTTCATCAATTCCTAGATGTCAGCAGCACTAATGAGACACTGATTCTAGGTGACCTAAACATGGACTGGTTTAATAAATCAGCACCGCTCAAGAATGTCTGTGGTCAATTTGGACTCTCACGACTATTCTTGGAAGCCACTAGGCCAGGCCACACAAATCACTCCCTTGGCTCCCTAACTGATGTCATTCTGACAAATAGACCCCATAAAATTACACATGAAGCAGTCTGGCACAACCCGCTGAGTGACCGTAATATTGCAGTATGTATCAGTAATCTTCTTAAATTGCTAAATCCAAGTAAGATGATAGCTAAAAGATCCTTCAGACACTTTAACCCAGCAGACTTCCTAGCCGGCCTGCGTGATATTCATTGGCACCAATTCTACCTAGCCCCATCAGTTACTGAGGCACTGGCCTGTTTTAATGCAATACTTACAGGTATCATAGACTCCCATGCACCTGTCAGAACATATAGAGTGAAAAAGGCTTCATGCCCCTGGTTCAATGCTGATATTAAGTCTATGCTAACAAAACAGATACGCTTCGGGCAACTGTCAGACACACAAAAACACCCACAGACTGGACAGCATTCAGGATATGTCAAAATGCCTGCACTAGATTGATTAGGCATACTAAAGAAAACTATTACCTAAGCACCCCAGAGTCAGCCAGTGGTAACCCTTTCAAGATTTGGCGCACCTTTAAACTAATTGAGGGAAGCAAAGCTCCACCATCTCTCCACACTACCACTACCTATCAGGGCACCTTAAT
Source organism: Neoceratodus forsteri (assembly GCA_016271365.2). Classification (NCBI taxonomy): domain Eukaryota; kingdom Metazoa; phylum Chordata; order Ceratodontiformes; family Ceratodontidae; genus Neoceratodus; species Neoceratodus forsteri. Next base: position 59,155,995 of record JADMNL010000033.1, read on the forward strand.
TACAGATAAGTTTGTCATACTTGACAGACTTAATGAGCATTTTGCCACAGCGGGTCTTGCAATCGATTCTTCTCCATCAACCAGCCTAAGAACCTCTCTCCTTCACCCACCTGCACCACCCAACATCTCAACACACTCACCCTTCTCTTTCTCACCTATCACCTTTAAATAGGTGGAAGACCAACTGCTCAGGTTGGATGTTAAAAAGAGTGGAGGTGCGGACAACATTGACCCTTTCTTTTTGAAACCAGGCTATTGTTTTTTAACTGCTCCAGTCAATCATTTATTTAATCTCTCGCTATCTGAAAGTGTCATGCCCCAAGATTGGTAAGTTGCACACTTCATACCCTTTTTCAAATCTGGTGACCTCAATGATGTTAACAACTACTGGCCTATCACTATCTTGCCTTCCCTCTCAAAAATTCTGGAGAAACTGGTCAGTGTCCAACTCAGATCCTTCCTTGAAAATTCTCAGTTGCTAACTCCGAAACAATCAGGTTTCAGACCCAATCATAGTACTGTCTCAGCCTTGTCCAAAGTTACTAATGACTGGTTGGTGGCCATGGACAGCAAATTGTGTCACTAGTGCGGTATTTTTGGTCTTTGATACCATGGATCACCCCCTGCTGCTTGACGTCCCATGGCTTGTCAGATGCTACGGTATCCTGGTTTGCCAGTTACCTAGGAAACAGACATCAATGCATTAAGATAAATGGAACCTCCTTGTCACTCTTGCCAGTACCACAAGGATCCATCCTGGGTCCATTGTTGTTCCTAATATGTAAATAATCTGGGCTTGGGCATCATAGACTCCCATATTGACTTATTTGTGGATGATACAGTCCTCTACAAATTGAAACCTACAGTTAGTCAAGTATGTTCTGTTCTCCAGTCTGATTTTGTCAGACTTCAGCATAACTGGATAATAGCCAAACTGCTCCTAAATTAAAAAACCAAAAAACAAAGGTTATGTTCTTCTATCCCCCAGTGTCCCCTCAGCATGCCCCATGACAAACCACTATACTCCCATCACCACCCTATCAGGAGAGTCTCTTGAAGTGGTGAATCACTTTAAATACTTAGGCTTCATACTTGACTCGGACCTATCCTTTTCATCACATGTTGAAGCTCTCACCAAAAAACTGAAATTTAGGCTTGGTTTCTTTTTCAGGAACAAATCATTGCTTTCCCGAGAGTCCAGAACTAGAGTGATACAGGCCACCTTCATGCCTCTGCTTGATTACGCTGATATTCTCTATAACAGTTGCACACCCGTCTACCTGCATAAGTTAAACATGTTCTATCACTGGGCCATCCATTTCATTGCCAATGCCCCAGCCAGAACCCATCATTGTACCTTGTATGAGGCGATGAAGTGGACCTCCTTATCCACCAGAAGAATGGTGCACATTTATACTTGGACATATAAAGCGCTTCTCAGTAAGCTACCCCCTCACATATCAGCCTTCTTCTCATGCTTAACTAGCACCTACTCCCTCAGAAAATGTGCATATATTACCCTGAATGTGCCAAATTATTGGACACAGTTTGGTAGAGCATTTATAAGCTTTTCTCTTCCCTGTCTTTGGAATAAGCTTCAAGCTACCCTAAAACTCCATACCCTTATCCCAGTTAGGGCGTTCATTGGTAGGGTACGTGAGATCACTGCTGAGACCTGCAACTGCACTTAGCTACTCTCGTGGGTCTACCTTCTCCCCATCCCACTGCTATTGTCTTTGTAGAATCCTGTGTATACTGGAATGCACCTTCCTTCCTTCCTTCCTTCCTTCCTTCCTTCCTTCCTTCCTTCCTTCCTTCCTTCCTTCCTTCCTCCCACCCTCCTCCCCCTTTTGTCCATTCTACCTAAGTTGTTATCTCCCATATTTATTAGATGTGGTAAACTTACTGTTAAGTGATACTTCTAATTTAGCTCTATGTATTGCTGTAACCAACCTATTCTACGTACTGTGATATCCCTGCTGTTCTTCTATGTTGTACTACTTGTACTGATTGTCTGTGATGATTTTTATTAGACAGTGGTGGTAACCTTACTGACTATCATGTGCCTTTATGTATTTGTTATGGTTACCCATGAAAACGGCCACTACAAATGAGCGACGGCAAATTAGCGACTGGATAATCGCGACTGCTCTATCAGCGACCAGCACAATTGAGCGAATAAACTATTTTGGCGACCGCGCATTGAAAATTAATAGTCATAATAGCGATTACACAAATTCAGCGACTATTCCATCTAAACTCACACAATTTGGCACTCTCACCTGGAAAAGTATACAATATGCACCAAGATCATAAGTCCCAGGGTGGGGGAGTTGCCATGTATATTTCATTGTCTATCAACAACTCTGTCTGCCTCAGTGAATTGCTTCTAATACTGAAAACACTGTCATGGCTGTTTAGAGCCCTCTGCTGACAAGTTAAGTTAAGGCAAGTTAAAAGGTCGGGAGATCACGGGTGGTATGTCACTCTATCATCAGGAAGGCTGGGGGATCACGGGAGGCATGTCATAATAGTGACTGACAAATAAACAAAAACATTTATTCTTAATTAGCAACTAAACAGCCAGCCAAATCAAAGAAACAAACCAATTAAAAAAGCCATTTAATCTGTCAAATCAAGAAAAAAAAAATTCAAAAAGGCAATTAATCTGCCAAATCCCAAAAAAAATTTAAAAATCCAATTGTTCGAGGTGCTCTTAGGTGCATTCACGCCTGAAATTGAAAGTTGTGAGTGAGACCGTAGAGATAATCGTACAAGCTTCTTGTTCCATAAGAAGCTACTATAGCTGCGATGCGAGCATTGCTGTCCTTGTATTTTTTTTTCCAGTCGCGGTATATGCCCCAGACACAATTTGCTCTAATCTAATTTCCGTGAGCCTCTGTTCTTCCTTAAGTGATTGAATCAACTTCCACACGCTGGGATGACAGGCACCTAATCTGGAATTGAATCCCCTGTGCCAGCCCTCTACAGTGTTATTTGTTCGTGCAATTCCCAACATTGTAGCACTGTGGCAACTCCACTGATGAGGGGGGAATGCTGCCCTCCTAAGTCCAGAATGGCTCCATTGCCTTCCAACCCAAGTGGTCTCGAAATAGTCAAGTAAGGGCAACAGTAGTTCATCATGGTGTTATAAAAATTCAAACTGGCGCATATTGTCAAATGTATTAGCTACATCATCTGGTGGTATAAAAGTAAGTGACAGAAGCATGCGAATGTATAAAGCAAAATCAGGGTCTGCACTATAATGTTCATGTATATCTCGTAACTTCTGAATTTTTCTCCAGATACATTGTGCTAGATGGAAAAAGCACCCACGCAGGTCTGCAGATGGAAAAGCATTGGCGACTGCTTTCCATGCAGACTTCTCAAAGTCAAGAATAGCAGTAATCGGTGCTAGGTTGGGCAACAGGGATTTAAGTTGGGAATATACCCTGTCACATGTAGCATGAAAAAACTGAGCACAAAAACAGCAGTGACAACAGTTCCTGACTTAACACCATGTGTGGTGTACAGTTGGTCAAAAAGCGTGGGACACGATTTGAATGTACCGTCCATCATCCAATCAGTGCACTCACTGAGAAATCTTAAATTTGCACTGGTTGCAAACATTAGAATCCTGTCCTGCTCCTTGCCACTATTGAACAGCAGGAAATTTTCACCACCTTCAGTTACTGTAAATTCAGGTGGAATGACCAATTCCTGCACTGTGCTAGGTGTAGCGGGGCAACCGTGTTCTACCTGCCATATCCTTTGCACAGTTCTTTTAATTAACTGTACATCTGGCATTCGACCAGCAACTGAGTGAGGTGCAGTAGAAGTGCATTGCACTACAACCTGTGAAGTGCTGTCTACACAACCTCTTGCACGCTCTCTTACACTAGCCATGACTTTACGTACATCAACTCCTCCAGCATCCACAACATGAGTACGTTCTCTGATTTGAGCAATTACCTTGCCTTCTATTGTGTGGATGCATGCAAGGCAGTTGAAGCGGTGTGCATCTGCACGTTGTCAGTACACCTTTCCTCCTTTTTCTTTGTCACGGCGATAAAGGAAGCCAGAAAATAAGGCTAGTGGCTTTCCCTTCTGGCTTGCGATAAACTCCACGTCCATGGTAACCTCGATCTCGGTACTGACACGGTACTGGTACCTTTAAGAGTTAGGCTAATGCATTGTGGGATCCACAAAACAGGAAGTAATACTAAGTAGTATATCATAAGTATCAGAAGAGCAGTTTACTACAACACAAACTCCATAAATAGTAAGTAAACTCTGACTGAATGCATAGCGCTATTATTACATGGTAGCTGAGATTGTGGGGCACTGAAATTTGTGAGCGCTATTAATGTAGTCACTGAAAAGGAGACGCTCAAACTGTAGTCGCAATTTTATAATCGCGATTTTCACATGGAACCTTTGTTACAACCAATCTACTCTACGTACCATGATATACCTGCAGTATTACTATGATGTATCCTTGTACTGACTGTCTGTGATGTTTAGTACTTTGTATCAGGGACCTCCTTGTGAATGAGCATGCTCAATGGAACCTTTCCCTACACAATAAACTGAACTGAGGGATCTCTTGGGCTTGGCACTCTTACAAGGCAGTTACTCTTGGCCCTGGAAGCCCCCTATCTAATTGACTGAAATGTGATGGGACCAACAGAGACTTGAGGCCATCTAATCAACACCTTCTGGTTGTTCCAGCTTTAAAGATGATAACTGGGTGGAAAGCCTTTTCATATATTGCTTCTAATATAGTAAATGGAACAGTATTCCATCATGGATTCGACAAGCCTGTTGTTAGACTGAATTTAAACAGCAGCTAACAAAATCCTTGTTTTCTAATGTTGGGTGTAACTGTTATTAATTGGAAGGCTTGGCCTGTAGTTCAGTTGACAAGCAGCCAGCCACACCCTCTTCCTGAGCTACAGTATATAACCAGTTCCTCTCAGCCTCCTTCTGAAGCACTTTTTTCTGTGTCAGTCGGAAGCTCTGTTGGTTTGTCCTCTGAGCTGGCTGGGACCTCCCTGGGGCCTTGCCCCCCGCCACCTTGCTGTTTCTCTATGCTGGACTTCGGTGTTTGTTTTCCTGATTCTGGTTTGTATTTGCCTCTCGCTGTGTGCTTCTTCTGTCCTCGCTTTCTGTGTTTTTTGTGTATTTTTGTTTTGTTTTGGGCCTTTGTTCTCTGTTTTTCGTGTTTCTGTGTTTTGGTTTTGTCTTTTGGGGTTTTGTTTCTAAGCTCCTAGCATAATGCAACTCCAGAGCTCATACAACTGCTCAGTTACTCCTGAGCTCATATTACTTGCTCTCAGTTACTCACACCTCTCAAATTACTTGCAATGCAGCTGCAACAATTATCTCTGTGTTTCAGCTTACCCATAGCTGCTCTCCATGCTGCACTTAATTGTTTTCACCTGATTCAGGCTCACACTGAACCATAGCTGATTCAGGCTCACTCTGAAACCCTAGCTATGCAGCTTCCTCATGCTCTCAACTCATTCTACTCTCTCAATGCTGCAGTTTCATTGCATTGCCAGGTGATAGCTACTTCAGAGCATAGCGTCACCTTCCTTCTATGTTTAATTAAAGTTTACAACTCAGTGTAGTCAATACAAATGCTGCTTCTATGTTTGTACACTCTGTTATACCCTGAGGTTAGCTAAAGCTACTGCTGATGTCATCTAGTTTCAATACCTGGATGTGGGTCTCGGCCTATCCATCGCTTTCTTGTTTTTCCTACAGCGGGAACCTGGAGGTGTTTGGGGAGTCATGGCCCTGTGTGACTACTTATTTGTGTTCTAAATCCTGTCTCCACTGCCAACAAATCCTCAGAGTATGTGTCACATTTATTAGCTTTTTGAATGCCTGGCTGGCTTGCCCCACTATTGACAGTGCTGTTTCATTGCTACAATGTTTTGCTGACCTACGTGCAGGTCCACCTACTGCTACATTGTTTACTGATCTACGTGCAGGACCACTCTTGCTTACGCAATTATTGCTTCATGCCTACCACCATCCTCTCGGCTTCAGCCTTTGGGGTGTCTGCTGCACGCACTACTGCATCCAACCTTTGCAAGGTCTCAGCACTTAATGCTCATTAAGGTCTCAGCGCACCAGTGCTCCTTCAACTGCTCACCAGTATCTGGGGCATGCCAGCCATACCATTCTGGCACAGGGCTCCCTGCAGCCGATGGTCTTGCTCTGCACCCAGAGTCCGCAGCTTGAGCATGCAAAGCTTGGAGCATGGTCCTTCTCACCTGCCCGCTGAACTGTGGATCCTACATCTGCTTCATATTAACGATAGCACAGACTTTCATTATCAATTCCCCTCGATGCTTACCACCATCCCCTTGGCTTCAGCCTCTGGGATGTCAGCTGCAGCTGGGAATGTCCTTGCTCTGGGTGGACCTTCAGTCATCAACCATACCGATGGCACCTCAGGTTGTAGAAGTTAAGACTCAGCTTGACGGGGTGGGGTTCTCACGGGGGCCCCTTTAGCTGCCTGAGTGGGTTCAGAGGCACCCTTCAAAGCTATTCTCCCCATGACTTCGTCTGGTTCACCTGGTTTGTGTTTAGGGTGAGTAGGTCAGGTGAGTGCCTCAGCAGTTGTTGCTCTCCTCCTCCTGCCTTGGTTGCCCAATGTTGTAGAGTAGCACTTGCAATCTTCCACAGCATTCCCACTAGAGGGATTGAGCGAGAGCTTTCCACCAAACTGGAATATTTTCCACCTCCCTTTAATTGGGTTTTCCAAATTGCAGCTGCAGAGCTGTCACTAAATAAAATATCCCAAGCCTGGAGGGAAGGCAACCTAGGCCTTGGATCCCCAGAGATTTCCTCCTCATAGGGTTTTTTTTCTCTCCTCTATGCCTCAGGTCACAACTGTTAGTTAGCATAGTAGTGTTCCCTAGTTTCTTCAGGTAGGTTCCACTGGTGGATGGAGGCGGATGGTGTCCTTGCCATTCCCTCTCTCCTTAGAAGATCCCCTCATTCTCAATGCCAACCATCAAATCATGCCACACAAGGCATCTCATTATGTTATCAAGCTGACTGATGCTTTATCTACTACTACATCACAGCTACTGCTTGCTTATGTGCTTTGTACTACTTCATTCTTTTTGGGGACCCTTCCTAAGGTACCTTTAGCCATGGGAATAGTCATGTGGCACCTCTAGGGGGTAGAACCCTCTTTGAGGGTTCCTTGCCTTTGGTACCCCTTCAGGGTGGTAATTCCTTTGGAATAGAGAGTGCAACTGGCCAAAACAAGACTAACACAGTTGCACAAGCATAACACTATACTGGCTGCATAGGCCATTGAATTGGAAGGCTTGGCCTGTAGTTCAATGGACAAGCAGCCAGCCACTCCCACTTCCTCAGCTATATAACCAGTTCCTCTTAGCCTCCTTCTGAAGCACTTTTTCTTTGTCCCACCATCCTCCCCCCCTCCTCCTCCTCCAGCAGCAGTGCTTCTCTCCTTGGGATCCTTCCTAAGGTACCTTTAGCCACGAGAATTGTCCCGTGTCACCTCTAGGGGTGGAACCCTCTTTGAGGGTTCCTTGTCTTTGGTACCCTTACAGGGTGGTAATTCCTATGGAATAGAGAGTGCAAACAGCCAAAACAAAACTAACACAGTTGCACAAGCATAACACTATACTGTCTGCTTAGGCCATTGAACATTAGTTTGCTTATTTATGGTTAGCTATATGTACAAATATGTACAATTTGTCTTTTATGTATTTATTAGTTTTAATCTCTGTGATGCATGGTTAACAGTCCTTTTGATCCAGTGTACCAACCCGGTACCCAAAAAACTAATTTAAAAAAATCAGTCAATGTATATGAGATGACGTGGGTACCATTAATAATACAACAGATGTTTTAAGTTATGTAAACTGTTTCTCATCAACTTTATAGGGATGATTTGACAACACTGTCCTATGCTTTATAATGACAAATACTGCCATTTGTTCCCCATTATCACATTGGCTGTATTAATCCTGCTTGTCCCCCAACCCCCCTGGTAACTCCCGGCTAGGTCTTGACACCTGCTGTCAACAGCATGGAGTATGGCCTTCTCCAGAATACTGCCAAGTCTTGCTCATAACCCGGATGCTTTTCACTTAGCGCCAGTCATTCATATGGGACTTAACCTGGCGTCCCATTCTTATAGGCATAAGCTGAAGGGAAAATGAAAACTTACGTTTTGCTTTCAGCTTTGCAACTTCATTCTGAATGGCTGTCAACAGCTCTTGCTTTTGTACATTTTGCATTCCACTCATTGAAGTAGAGTCTTGAAACTGCAAAGGAAAAAACAGAGAAAGGAAGACTTTTAAGCAAATTGGAGTAGTGTTATGTTTTTAGAGCCATGACTGTCTAAGCCATCCAGTGGTCAAGCAGAAGTGTGGTACACTTAAATGTGGGTGCCACTAGCTCAGGGACAAACTTGGATACTTATGACTGGGCAATCAGTGATGGGGAGACCATTTGTCACTGACAGCATGTCTCAGCACAAAGATGGTTGGGGCCAGAGGCTGGCACCACAGTGGCTCCATGCTGTGACCAGGTAACCTCACTCCCTCAGAAGGAAGAGGCATCCACAATCAATGCTACGGTGGCAGAAGGACATCTGAGGCTATCTGCAGTGTTGGGGAGGTGGTCGGCACTCAGAACTAGGAAAAATCCTGTCCCTTTCTGGATGGTGGCCGGATTTATTTATTTTTTTAATTTATTTATTCATTTTTAGGATTACAAATACCTTTGAACCAGGGGTTCTTTTACAAAGATTCCATGTCAGGAAAATATACAAAGTATACATTGTTGAAAAGGTAATAACCAGTGGGATAAATACAGAATCAGGAAAACAAATAAGGAGATTACAGTACAACAAGATTACAATAGTAGGAACAAGTGGAGCAGACATGTTACAATTGGGTAAACAGTTTAAAAACAAAATAACACAAATAGCGGATGGATTATCAGGTCATGTTAGATGTGTTCCTCAGGGGGATAATAGGGAACCCTCTCTTAACCCACCATGAAGACTACGCAGTGGTGAATGAAGGCCGGGAGCCAGGGGTTGACAGGGCCGGTTGGGGCAGGAGGAGTGCACAGACCAATCAGAATGCAAGGTACCACAGGATGAGAATGTCACTGCTATCATTTTCTTGAGTATAAAATGGCAGTTGTGAGTTTGCCGATGGAATAATCTGTTTGTAACTCTGGCTTGCTAATTGGAGGAGAGTGACCACATGCCATATAACACAAGAATATAGAAGATGGTGTTTCAAGTTCTGTAAATTATTTCTCATTAACTTCAAAGGGATGCTTTACCAGCACCCCCTTATGTTTTTGTTGGGGTAATTATCACCATTTTGTGTCCCATATATCTCACTGGATCAGCTAATGTCCCCCCTCCTGGTAACTCCTGGCTAGGTCTTGACACCTGCTGTCAACAGCAGTGGAATATTGCCTTCTCCAGAATACTGCCAAGTCTTTCTCATAACCCAGATGCTTATCACTTAGTGCCAGTCATTCATGTGTGACTTAACCTGGTGCTCCATTCTTAGCAGCATAGGCTGAAGGGAAAATGAAAACTTACATTCTGCTTTCAGCTTTGCAACTTCAGTCTGAATGCCTGTCAACAGCTCTTGCTTTAGTGCATTTTGCATTCCACTCATTGAAGTAGAGAGTCTCGAAACTACAAAGGCAAAACCAGAGAAAGGAAGACTTTTAAGCAAATTGAAGTAGTGTTGTGTTTTTAGAGCCATGCCTGTCTAAGCCATCTAGTGGTCATGTAGAAGCATGGTACACTTAAATGTGGGTGTCACTGGCTCAGGGACAGACTTGGATATTTACAACTGGGCAGTCAGTGATGGGGAGACCATTTGCCACTGACAGCATGTCTTAGCACAAAGATGGTTGGGGCCACAGCCTGGCTCCGTAGTGGCTCCATGCTGTGACCAGGCAAACGTGCTCCCCCCAAAAGGAAGAGGCACCCACAGTCAATGCTACAGTTGCAGAAGGCCATCTGAGGCTATGTGCAGTGTCGGGGAGGTGGTTCACACTCAGAACAAGGAAAACTCCTGCCCCTTTCTGGATGGAGGCTGGATTTACTTTTTTTTAATGTATTTATTCATTACTAGGATTACAAAAACCTTTGAACCAAGGGTTCCTTTACAAAGGTTCCACGTCAGTAAAATATACAAAGTATACATTGTTGAAAAGGTAATAACCAGTGGGATAAATACAGAATCAGGAAAACAAATGAGGTGATTACAACAAGATTACAATAGTAGGAACAAGTGGAGCAGGCACGTTACAATTGGGTAAACAGTTTAAAAACAAAATAATACAAACAGCAGACAGAATCTCAGCCATGCTAGATGTGTTCCTCAGGGGGATACTAGGGAACCCTCTCTTAACCCACCATGAAGACTAAGCAGTGGTGAATGAAGGTTGGGAGCCAGGGGTTGACAGGGCTGGTTGGGGCAGGAGGGGAGCAGTGACCAATCAGAATCTAAGGTAGCATAGGATGACAATGTCATTGCTGTTATTTAATTTATAATAAAATGGCAGTTGTGAGTTTACTGGGGGAATAATCTATTTGTAACTCTGGCTTGTTAATTGGAGGAGAGTGACCACAATCTACATAACACAAGAATATACAGTAGTTCAATGTTTGGGGACCAACAATGGGTATATAGTGTTTGTGTAACTTGTAGTACTTTTTGTGGCATAACTCTATTCCCACACTTGAGTAGTAGGTATGTAGGTATTAAGTTGTAGGGAACAGAAGGCCCAGGAACAAGGGTGAGATAAGTGCTGGAGAAAGAGGAGGAGGGGATGCTGGTCGATGAAAAACACCCCCTAAGCAAATGGGGTGTGAGTACTAGAAGGCTTAACTAAATGTTGTGGGAGCAGCTATTCCCCACATTGAACCCCAGGCAAAGCTCTCCCCATTTAATGTTTGGGGAATAGCAATGGGGTATATAGTGCTTGTGTAACTTGTAGTACTTTTTGTGGCTTAACTCTGTTCCCACCCTTGAGTACTAGGTATGTAGGTATTTAGTTGTAGGGAATAGAAGGCCCAAAAAAGATACCTCCTCCAACTCACGGAGAGTATGACCCCTTGGCACTCAGGAGAGGAAAACCCCCCAGGTGGAGGAAATCTCTGAGGACCCATGGTCGGTGGTCTGTCCATCCTCTGGGCATACTAAAAGGAAAAGGACCTACATTCTAGTAACCATGACTAAATTTTTTGGGAAGGTGATCTTCCTGGAGAGATGACAGTCCATCCTTGATCCATTGCCGATGCCGATTGAATGATGATCTTGAGGTTGATGAGACGATCTTTTCTGTAGAAGTGGTGGAATCCTAAGGTTGAAGCTGATCCAGTTAAAGAGCAAATGAAGTTCATATTACCGAGGTGATGAAGGATGCCTGTCTATAGGGAGTTGCATGAACGTAATGAACAGAGATTGCATGAAGTAATCGAAAATTACTAGACACTGGAAGGTGGACATGCTTTGCTATAAGAAGTCATGGGTGACTGATTGAACTTGAGTAAGAACTGACTTTCAGCGTAAGGTGTGGAGGCAAGGAATGCAGTTGTGAGTGAGGAGTTGCTAAGACAGCTTCCATGAAGTAAAAAATTAGTAGAAGAGAGTCTTTGAGTGCCTTGGAGATGATGGTCCATTCTTGATTCATGGGCGATGTGGTTTGACTGATGGTCCTGAGGGTAAAAAGAGTGTTTTTTTTCTGAAGGTACAGTAGAATCCTAGGTGTGGAGCAGACCCAGTTGAGGAAGAGCAAATGGAGTCTGGATTTCAGAGGGGATAAATGATGCGAGTCCAAAGGGATTGCAGAGGCATAATGAGCTGGGAGAGAATAATTTGATTGATATGCTACCAGACAGTGAACTGAGGGAATTGGACTGATTTGTGCAGTCATAGGTGAATGATATGATTTGTGTAAGGCTGATTGTCAAGGTAAAGTATGGGGGCAAAGAATGCAACAGTTGAGCAATGAGTAGCCAAGTAGGCAGCCGCACAGTAGAAATGAGTAGAGGAGAGTCTGTGCATGCCTGATAGGAGGACTGCCTTAAGTGATTAGTAGACAAATAGTGGGAGATGTGCAGGTGCAGTCCTGAAGGCAATCGGATATGTATAGAGACTGTATACTTGCATATGCTCGGCTAGTATGCTGGCTGAAGTAAATACAGGTATTTCTGCAACATGACTGTCGATGAGATGCACTGTGGTGGCTTATGGTGGGTTAGTTTACAGGTAATCCGATACCTAAGTCCTTGAGAGCAGCTTGGAGGTGGATACGTTAAAAGGTCTGTAGACTTAACGGTTGCGGATTTCCAGATGGAAATAGGAAGAGCCTAGTTTCAGTGACAGTCTTTACTGGAGAGATTAATGTAGAAAGTTGATGAAGGAGAGCTAGAGGGTCTGCTGGAAGGGCGACTAGCTTGACTGAAGGTACTAGATGGAGAAGTGTGGATGGATGAATGTATGAGGACAAATGATGTCCAGGAGCCAAAAATGATGGTTTGGATGGTGTGGTGTTCATAAGCAGCTAGACGGTGGAAATCCAACAATGAATAATCTGAAGTCAGCTGGGAAGGTCTTTGAACGTGCAATGTCTATTGAGGAAGTAAGAGTCTAATACCATAGTTAGCAAATTTGATGATGTTGGAAAGCTGCGGTCTGAAAGTAGGCAATGTCCGAGATGCCATGATGTATCTTGCAAGTCCTGGGATCCAGAGGAGCGATTCTGGAGAGTAAGTCGGAGCATAACAGGAGAAGTTACATCCTTACCATGCGAGAAGATAGCACACGATGCGTGGTAGATGGGAAGTCCATAAAGACCGAATAGGCAAGATTCATAGGGAGTATCCAATAGAGACAGAATGTATGTTTCTAGTGTCCAGACGAATGAGAGTCTGGAATGATCGAGGAGAGCTGATTGGGTGGTATGAAAAAACATTAATCAATGTAAGAGTTTCTGAGGCATGTTGCTAAGGAATGCATGCTAGAAGTAGATTCCTCAAGTGAAATGAATTGTGATCCATCGAGTAATGAATGGGAGCTGCAAGGATGGCCAGAGTAGGAGTATGCACTGAATACATGAGGGTAGGAGTTGCCTGAGTAGGACTACTGGCCAGGGATATGGTAGTACACCCAAAAGAGCAACAGCATGCAGAACGAAGACCTGAGCCAGCAGGCAGAAATGGAAAGCAGCTATCCAAAGATAGGAGGAAAGTATGGAGCAAATCCCAATTGACAGAAGGACTGATCCAGGACAACATCGAGGTGAAAGAAACCAGATGGCATACTGTGCTAGAAGGAACTGGACCAGGTCAGCTCCTCTGCAAATGGCAGCAGAATACAGCAAGGCAGTAGCAGTCACTCAGTGATGATCCATGGAGGGCTGATGAGTGAAGGGAAGTACTAAGAGCAATGGGGTGAAGTACATAAGCCCTACATCAGACAAAGGCTTCAACCAACTTGCGAAGGGATGGAAGGAGCCAGAGCGAAGAAGGGTAAAGTTCCCACATCAGAAGAAGAAAATAAACTCTGATATCAACTGGATGGGTGATGTGCAGCAATGAATTCCCAGAGGAAGTCAAACTTGGTCAAGATGGATAGCAGACCAGTTGGCAAGATTCAAAGCATGGGGGAAAGTAGGCTAAGGGAGTGAAGTATGAAGTATCCACAATGAGCGGGAAGGCGAGTGGTGAGGAAGGCTGGAATTTAGCATGAGTAAATGGGTCCCGAGACAGGAGGAGAGTGGCAACATCATGGACATCTTGCAGACTCCAGCCAGAAGTAGGCGAGGTGAGACAAAGGGCATAATGCTCCCGTTAATGGGTAAAGGTGAAGGTACGTTCAGGAGATGCTCCAGGCCAGGAGGGCGCAGCAAGAGATGGCTGGGTGGAGAGCAGGTACGATGGGAATTGTTGATTGAAGAAACAAACTTCCAGGCACGGGACATGGAGAGAGACCTAGCAAATGATATCACTCTGTAGAGGCAGTAGGATGGAAGCAGACAAAGAACTGAGGTCTCTTCAAACAAGAAGTAGCATCCGGCAACATATAGAGGAGAGAATAACCCAGTGCATCCAGGGATGGACTATGAGTCCATGATGATGATGATAAGATGATGTGCAATCCAAATTGACAGGCAGAGTTGAAGGTGGAAGGCAGGTGGTGCGCAGTGGTCCCATTCCTGAAGGGAAGCGTCGATGTCTTTCTGGGAGACAAGGGAGAATGAAGACTGTGGGCAGGAGGATGTCAAGGTCCAGAAGAGATGTGGCATCCAAGAGCAGGTTGCGAATGAATACATATGGAACAGTGGAGAGTAAAGTTGGACAACCATTCGCAAATGTAGAGGTCGAACACAGATTCAGGCCCCCGGCCCTGTAGGTTAGCAAGAATGAGGCAAGACCAAGTTCCTGAAGGGAAGACGCATCCAGTTAGCAGGCTGAGGAGGGGGAAATAAAATGGTAGAATGTAGACTCAGACATCTGCTGGGGACGACTGAAGCAGGATGAAGGTGACATGAGGCAGCCAGGCAGAGGCAGATCGATGAGGGCACCTGGGTGAAGAAGTTCCATTTCCAAAGAGAAGCAGCAACTGATATGAAGTAGAGAAGGTATGGTAAACTAAGACTGTAGACATGGTTCTGTTCCCTGGTAGTTGGGGAGAGCTAACCTGCACTCGATGCTTCCAAGCAGAGTTAGGGATGGAGGATGTCAGGTTGGTAAGTAGGAGATATTGGTTGTAATGGAACCCCATCCCCAGTAGACAAAGGAAGCCTACAGCATCTCAGAAGGTGCAAGTTAGGGACGGAGTCCAGAATACTGCTGGTATGGGCTGGCTAAAGTGCAAGCGCTGCTATAGAGAGAGAGAGAGAGAGTATAATTAGGACATGTAAACAGGGAAAGGATGAAGAAGCAAGAAGTGACATTGAGATACAGTATAGGTAGGGTGGTGTGTGGGGTACAACCTAGTAGGGATAACGTGTAAGGGAAGTGCCTTAAGGCATAAGATGCATAAGGTGGAGGAAGGATCGTGATGAACAAAGGCAGGGATGAGGGAGCTAGTCATGGAATGGAGGAGGCAAAAACATAAGGGGAGTAAAGGGAAGTAAGTAACGTAGCTGAAGGACTGGGATACATCTTTCTCTCCATCCAGATGAAAATGCCAGTGACTCAAGGTAACGGGAACTGGGAGCAACCCAAAGAAGGACAGAAGTCAGAATATGAGTGAAGCATAGGGCAGCCTGAGATAGGCAGCAGGTGTGATGTAACCTATGAAATGGGCCTGTATACACCCCCCACTCCTGTTTTCCATATGGTAAGCAGGCAAGTGACACCCCCCCCACCGTTTTTTCAGTAGCTGAGGTGAGATTCAGCTAACGTAGACTGCAGCCGGAAAATAAAATGAGTCCTGAGGCATCATGAAGAAATATGAGATTGTAGAAATTAAAATTAGGTGAAAAGCTCCAAACTTGTAAGAGGTCAGTGTGCTAGGAGATAAGCAGACCGGTGAGTTGAGTGAGCAATTGCCCCTGTAAGGCGTTTGCAGGCAAAGTGAACTGGAGAAGGACAATGGACGCTGGGATTTCTGCTGTGGAGAGCTAGAAAAGCTGGTGAGGCAGGAGAACTCCTGCACCTCCGGAGACTGATGAGACTGCCTGTTGTAAAGATCTCAAACAAGGTACAAAAATGTGACAATGGAGAGTGGGGTGAATGTGTCAGTGCTCTCTGCCCGAGATGTTGCTGGGAAGGGGGTGGAGTTACTGAAGAAATGGAAATCACATTTGACTTAATGCAAGCTGCAGGAGGCTGCATGAAGATTAATATGGTAAGCTCAGTCTGGATGTGCCAAAACCTCTGTCCAGTAGCAAGACCACATTTCCACTGTTGAACAGCTCGAGACCCTCTGTTGATGAGGGGGATAGGCAAGGAAGATCGGAAATGAAGGGCCTAAAAAAGCCACGAGGCTGAGCGAGGAGTAGGAGCTGTGGAAGGCAGGGGATGTGACTTAATGCGAGACAAGATGGCGGGAAGAGGTAGCATGGACGAGAGGGGAAGAAGGCTGGACAGGAGGGGCAGAGTGGGGACACTTGGGAGTGCCTTTGGCAGGGAGTTGGGCAGAGTGTGAAGCCTCAGTAGCACTGTTGGTGGGGAAAAGAAGAGCCCCCAAACAACAAACAAACGACAGAACTGGAACCCCAGGACACCCGGGAAGGGGAAGGAAGGAAGAAAGGGAGTAGAGAGGTGGCTGGAGCAGCCATGGAGACCAAGGAAGGAATGGCACACAAGGAGGGGAAAACCCAGGACAGGAGGGCAAAGAAAAACAACAAAAAAAAGAAAAGACAGCAGAACAATGGAAGCACAAAGGAGAGCAGCACGCAGGCAGCACAGCCACACAAGCCACACAGGGAACTACACAAACGCTTGGAGGCGGGGAGGTACAAAAAACACCACCTAAGCAAGGGGTTGCGATTAGTAGAAGGCTTAAGTAAAGGTTGTGGGAGGAGCTATTCCCCACATTGAACCACGGGCAAAGCCCTCCCAAAGATGGTGTTTTAAGTTCTGTAAACTATTTCTCATCAACTTCAAAGGAATGCTTCACAACCACTCCATTATGTATTTGTTGGGTTAATATCACAATTTTTTGCCCCATATATCTCATTGGATTTACTATCACCCCCCACCCCCGCCTGGTAACTCCTGGCTAGGTCTTGACACCTGCTGTTAACAGCAGTGGAATGTTGCCTTCTCCGGAATACTGCCAAGTCTTGCTCATAACCTAGATGCTTTTCACTTAGCGCCAGCCATTCATATGTGACTTAATCTGGTACCCCATTCTTAGCAGCATAGGCTGAAGGGAAAATTAAAACTTACGTTCTGCTTTCAACTTTGCATCTTTGTTCTGATTGTCTGTCAGCAGCTCTTGCTTTAATGCATTTTGCATTACACTCATTGAAGTAGAGAGTCGTGAAACTGCAAATGCAAAAACAGGGAAAGGAAGACTTTTAAACAAATTGGAGTAGTGTTATGTTTTAGAGCCATGTCTGTCTAAGCCACCCAGAGGTTGAGCAGAAGCATGGTACACTTAAATGAGGGTGCTGCCCCAGAAGGAAGAGGCACCCGCAGCTAGAGCTACGGTGTCAGGAGACCATCTGAAGCTATGTGCATTGTCAGTGAGGTGGTTGGCACTCAGAACAAGGAAAAATCCTGTCCCTTTCTGGATGGTGACTGGATTTATTTATTTTTTTAATTTATTTATTCATTTTTAAGATTGCAAATACCTTTGAACAAGGGGTTCCTTTACAAAGATTCCACGTTAGGAAAATATACAAAGTATACATGGTTGAAAAGGTAATAACCAGTGGGATAAATACAGAAACAGGAAAACAAATATGGTGATTACAACAAGATTACAATAGTAGGAACAAGTGGAGCAGACATGTTACAATTGGGTAAACAGGTTGAAAAACAAAATAACCCAAATAACGGATGGATTATCAGGTCATGCTAGATAAGTTCCTCAGGGGGATAATAGGGAATCCTCTCTCAACCCACCATGAAGACTACGCAGTGATGAATGAAGGCCGGGAGCCAGGGTTTGACAGGGCTGGTTGGGGCAGGATGGGAGCACAGACCAATCAGAATGTAAGGTACCACAGGATGAGAATGTCACTGCTATCATTTTCTTGAGAATAAACTGGCAGTTGTGTTTGCCGACAGAATAATCTGTTTGTAACTCTGACTTGTTAATTGGAGGAGAGTGACCACATGCCATATAACACAAGAATATAGAAGATGGTGTTTTAAGTTTTGTAAACTATTTCTCATTAACTTCAAAGGGATGCTTTACCAGCACCCCCTTATGTTTTTATTGGGGTAACTATCACCATTTTGTGTCCCATATATCTCACTGGATCCGCTAATGTCCCCCCTCCTGGTAACTCCTGGCTAGGTCTTGACACCTGCTGTCAACAGCATGGAGTAAGGCCTTCTCCAGAATACTGCCAAGTCTTTCTCATAACCTGTATGCTTTTCATTTTGTGTCATTCATTCATATGTGACTTAACCTGGCACGCCATTGTTAGCAGCATAGGCTGGAGGGAAGATTAAAACTTACCAGGGATTTATTTAACTCTAAAAATTGATTAGCGTTTTGCTCATAAAAGTGCTAAATCTTTGTGAAAATGCATAGCTCTTGCCTTACTGTTCTTAACAAACACAGCACTTCTAGAAAATCTATATAAATACCTTCCGTACAGTTAGTATAGTCCCAAGAAAAAAATTGCTAATCAATTATTTAAAACCCTGCTTACATTCTGCTTTCAGCTTTGCAACTTCAGTCTGAATGCCTGTCAACAGCTCTTGCTTTAGTGCATTTTGCATTCCACTCATTGAAGTAGAGAGTCTCGAAACTACAAAGGCAAAAACAGAGAAAGGAAGACTTTTAAGCAAATTGGAGTAGTGTTATGTTTTTAGAGCCATGCCTGTCTAAGCCATCCAGTGGTCAAGCAGAAGCATGGTACACTTAAATGTGGGTGTCACTGGCTCAGGGACAGACTTGGATGCCTACGACTGGGCAGTCAGTGATGGGGAGACCATTTGCCACTGACAGCATGTCTCAGCACAAAGATGGTTGGGGCCACAGCCTGGCTCCGTAGTGGCTCCACGCTGTGACCAGGCAAACGTGCTCCCCCAAAAGGAAGAGGCACCCACAGTCAATGCTATGGTTGCAGGAGGCCATCTGAGGCTATATGCAGTGTCGGGGAGGTGGTTCACACTCAGAACAAGGAAAACTCCTGCCCCTTTCTGGATGGAGGCTGGATTTACTTTTTTTTAATGTATTTATTCATTACTAGAATTACAAAAACCTTTGAACCAAGGGTTCTTTTACAAAGTTCCACATCAGTAAAATATACAAAGTATACATTGTTGAAAAGGTAATAACCAGTGGGATAAATACAGAATCAGGAAAACAAATGAGGTGATTACAACAAGATTACAATAGTAGGAACAAGTGGAGCAGACGTGTTACAATTGGGTAAACAGTTTGAAAAACAAAATAACACAAACAACAGACGTATTCTCCAGTAATGCTTGATGTGTTCTTCAGGATGATACTAGGGAACCCTCTCTTAACCCACCATGAAGACTATGCTGTGGTGAATGAAGGCTGGGAGCCATGGGTTGACAGGGCTGGTTGGGGCAGGAGGGGAGCAGTGATCAACCAGAATGTAAGGTAGTATAGGATGTGAATGTCACTGCTGTTATTTTATTGATAATAAAATGGCAGTTGTGAGTTTACTGGGGGATTAATCTGTTTGTAACTCTGGCTTGTTAATTGGAGGAGAGTGACCACATGCTGTATAACACAAGAATATACAGTAGTTCGATGTTTGGGAAATAGCAATGGGTATATAGTGTTTGTGTAACTTGTAGTACTTTTTGTGGCTTAACTCTATTCCCACCCTTGTGTAGTAGGTATGTAGGTATTAAGTTGTAGGGAACAGAAGGCCCAGGAACAAGGGTGAGAAGAGCGCCAGAGAAAGAGAAGGAGGGGATAGTGGTGGACGAAAAACACTCCCTAAGCAAAGGGGGTGTGAGTACTAGAAGGCTTAACTAAAAGTTATGGGAGCAGCTATTCCCCACATTGAACCATGGGCAAAGTTCTCCCATTTAATGTTTGGGGAATAGCAATGGGGTATACAGTGCTTGTGTAACTTGTAGTACCTTTTGTGGCTTAACTCTATTCCCACCCTTGAGTAGTAGGTATGTAGGTATTAAGTTGTAGGGAATAGATGGCCCAAAAAAGATACCTCCTCCAACTCACGGAGAGTATCACCCCTTGGTACTCAGGAGAGGAAAACCCCCCAGGTGGAGGAAATCTCTGAGGACCCATGGCTGGAGGTCTGTCCATCCTCTAGGCATACTAAAAGGAAAATGGCCTACGTTCTAGTAACCATGACTACATTTTTAGGGAAGGTGATCTTCTTGGAGAGATGACAGTCCATCATTGATCCATTGCCAATGTCGATTGAATGATGATCCTGAGGTTGATGAGATGATCTTTTCTGTAGGAGCAGTGGAATCCTAAGTGTGAAGCTGATCCAGTTAAAGAGCAAATGAAGTTCAAATTACCGAGGTGATGAAGGATGCCTGTCTATAGGGAGTTTCATGAATGTAATGAACAGATATTGCATGAAGTAATCGAAAATTACTAGACAGTGGAGGGTAGACGTGCTATGGTATAAGAAGTCATGGGTGACTGATTGAACTTGAGTAAGGACTGACTTTCAGTGTAAGGTGTGGAGGCAAGGAATGCAGTTGTGAGTGAGGAGTTGCTAAGACAGCTTCCATGAAGTAGAAAATGAGTAGAATAGAGTCTTTGAGTGCCTTGGAGATGATGGCCCATTCTTGATTCATGGGTGATGCGGTTTGACTGATGATGCTGAGGGTAAACAGTGTTTTTTTTTTTCTGAAGGAACAGTAGAATCCTAAGTATGGAGCAGACCCAGTTGAGGAAGAGCAAATGGAGTCTGGATTTCAAAGGGGATAAAGGATGCGAGTCCAAAGGGATTGCAGAGGCGTAATGAGCTGGGAGAGAATAATTTGATTGATATGCTACCAGACAGTGAACTGAGGGAATTAGACTGATTTGTGCAGTCATAGGTGAATGATACGACTTGTGTAAGGCTGATTGTCAAGGTAAAGTCTGGGGGCAAAGAATGTAACAGTTGAGCAATGAGTAGCTAAGTAGGCAGTCGTACAGTAGAAATGAGTAGAGGAGAGTCTGTGCGTGCCTGATAGGAGGACTGCCTCAAGGGATTAGTAGACAAATAGTGGGAGATATGCAGATGCAGTCCTGATGGCAATCGGATATGTATAGAGACTGTATACTTGTATACGCTCAGCTAGTATGCTGGCTGAAGTAAATACAGGTATTTCTGCAACATAATTGTCCATGAGATGCACTATGGTGGCTTATGGTGGGTTAGTTTACAGGTAATCTGATACCTAAGTCCTTGAGAGCAGCTTGGAGGCGGATACGTTGAAAGGTCTGTATACTTAACGGTTGCGGATTTCCAGATGGAAACAGGAAGAGCCAAGTCTTTACTGGAGAGATTAATGTAGAAAGTTGATGAAGGAGAGCTGGAGGGTCTGCTGGAAGGGCAACTAGCTCGACTGAAGGTACTAGATGGAGACGTGTGGATGAATGTATGAGGACAAATGATGTCCAGGAGCCAAAAATGATGGTTTGGATGGTGTGGTGTTCATAAGCAGCTAGGTGGTGGAAATCCAGTGATGAATAATCTGAAGTCAGCTGGGAAGGTCTTTGAATGTGCAATGTCTATTGAGCAAGTAAGAGTCTAATACCATAGCTAGCAAATTTGATGATGTTGGAAAGCTGTGGTCTGAAAGTAGGTAATGTCCGAGATGCCATGATGTATCTTGCAAGTCCTGGGATCCAGAGGAGTGATTCTGGAAAGTAAGTCACAGCATAACAGAAGTTACATCCTTTCCATGCGAGAAGATAGCCTGTGATGCGTGGTAGATGGGAAAGTCCATAAAGACTGAATAGGCAAGATTAATAGGGAGTATCCAATAGAGACAGAATGTATGTTTCTAGTGTCCAGATGAATGAGAGTCTGGAATGATCGAGGAGAGCTGATTGGGTGGTATGAAAAATATTAATCAACATAAGAGTTTCTGAGGCATGTTGCTAAGGAATGCGTGCCAGAAGTAGATTCCTCAAGTGAAATGAATTGTGATCCATCGAGTAGTGAATGGGAGCTGCAAGCATGGCCAGAGTAGGATTATGCACTGAATACATGAGGGTAGGAGTTGCCTGAGTAGGACTACTGGCCAGGGATATGGTAGTACACCGAAAAGAGCAACAGCATGCAGAACGAAGACCCGAGCCAGCAAGGCAGAAATGGAAAGCAGCTATCCAAAGATAGGAGGAAAGTCCGGAGCAAATCCCAATTGACAAAAGGACTGATCCAGGACAGCATCAAGTTGAAAGAAACCAGATGGCATACTGTGCTAGAAGGAACAGGACCAGGTCAGCTCCTCTGCAAATAGCAGCAGAATACAGCAAGGCAGTAGCAGTCACTCAGTGATGATCCATGGAGGGCTGATGAGTGAAAGGAAGTACTAAGAACAACAGGGTGAAGTCCATATGCCCTACATCAGACAAAGGCTTCAACCAACTTGCGAAGGGATGGAAGGAGCCAGAGCAAAGAAGGGTAATGTTCCCATATCAGAAGAAGAAAATAAACTCTGATATCAACTGGATGGGTGATGTGCAGCAATGAATTCCCAGAGGCAGTCAAACTTGGTCAAGATGGATAGCAGACCAGTTGACAAGATTCAAAGCATGGGGGAAAGTAGGCTAAGGGAGTGAAGTATGAAGTATCCACAATGAGTGGGAAGGTGAGTGGTGAGGAAGGCTGGAAGGTAGTGTGAGTAAATGGGTCCTGAGACAGGAGGAGAGTGGCAACATCATGGACATCTTGCAGACTCCAGCCAGAAGTAGGCGAGGTGAGACAAAGGGCAGAATGCTCCCGATAATGGGTAAAGGTGAAGGTACGTTCAGGAGATGCTCCAGGCCAGGAGGGAGCAGCAAGAGATGGTTGGGTGGAGAGCAGGTACGATGGGAATTGTTGATTGAAGAAACAAACTTCCAGGCACGGGACATGGAGAGAGACCTAGCAAATGATATCACTCTGTAGAGGCAGTAGGATGGAAGCAGACGAAGAAGTGAGGTCTCTTCAAATTGGAAGCAGCATCTGGCAACATATAGAGGAGACAATGACCCAGTGCATCCAGGGATGGACTACGAGTCCATGATGATGATAAGGTGATGTGCAATCCAAATTGACAGGCAGAGCTGAAGGTGGAAGGCAGGTGGTGTGCAGTGATCCCATTCCTGAAGGGAAGCGTCGATGTGTTTCTGGGAGACAAGGGAGAATGAAGACTGGGGGCAGGGGAATATCAAGGTCCAGAAGAGATGTGGCATCCAAGAGCAGGTCGAGAATGAATACATGTGGAACAGTGGAAAGTAAAGTTGGACAACCATTCGCAACTGTAGAGGTCAAACACGGATTCAGGCCCCCTGGACCTGTAGGTTAGCAAGAATGAGGCAAGACCAAGTTCCTGAAGGGAAGAAGCATCCAGGTAGGAGGCTGAGTAGGTGGAAATGAAACAGTAGAATGTAGACTCAGACATCTGCTGGGGACGACTGAAACGGGATGAAGGTGACATGAGGCAGCCAGGCAGAGGCAGATCGATGAGGGCACCTGGGTGAAGAAGTTCCATTCCCAAAGGGAAGCAGCAACTGATATGAAGTAGAGAAGGTATGGTAAACTAAGATTATAGACATGGTTTCCTTCCCTGGTAGTCGGGGAGAGCTAACCTGCACTCGGTGCTTCCAGGCAGAGTTAGGGACGGAGGATGTCAGGTTGTTAAGTAGGAAATATTGGTTGTAATGGAACCCCATCCCCAATAGACAAGGGAGGCCAACCTTTGATCAGCATCTCAGAAGGTGCAAGTTAGGGACGGAGTCCAGAATACTGCTAGTATGGGCTGGCTAAAGTGCCAACACTGCTATAGAAAGAGAGAGAGAGAGAAAGTAGAATTAGGAAATGTAAACAGGGAAAGGATGAAGAAGCAAGAAGTGACATTGAGATACAGTATAGGTAGGGTGATTTGTGGGGTAAAACCTAGTAGGGATAACGTGTAAGGGAAGTGCCTTAAGGCGTAAGATGCATAAGGTGGATGAAGAATCATGATGAACAAAGGCAGGGATGAGGGAGCTAGTCATGGAATGGAGGAGGCAAAAACTTAAGGGGAGTAAAGGGAAGTAAGTAACGTAGCTGAAGGACTGGGTTACATCTTTCTCTCCATCTAGATGAAAACGCCAATGACTCAAGGTGATGGGAATTGGGAGCAACCCGGAGAGGGACAGAAGTCAGAATATGAGTGAAGCATAGGGCAGCCTGAGATAGGCAGCAGGTGTGATGTAACCTATGAAATGGGCCTGAATGCACCCCCCACTCCTGTTTTCCATATGGTAAGCAGGCGAGTGACACCCCCCCCCCACCATTTTCTCTGTAGCTGAGGTGAAATTCAGCTAACGTAGACTGCAGCCAGAAAATAAAATGAGTCCTGAGGCATCATGAAGAAATATGAGAATGTGGAAATTAAAATTAGGTGGAAAGCTCCAAAATTGTAACAGGTCGGTGTGCTAGGAGATAAGCAGGTCGGTGTGCTAGGAGATAAGCAGGTCGGTGTGCTAGGAGATAAGCTGGTTGGTGTACTAGGAGATGAACAGACCGGTGAGTTGAATGAGCAATTGCCCCTGTAAGGCGTTTGCAGGCAAAGTGAACTGGAGAAGGACAATGGACGCTGGGATTTCTGCTGTGGAGAGCTAGAAAAGCTGGTGAGGCAGGAGAACTCCTGCACCTCCGGAGACTGATGAGACTGCCCGTTGTAAAGGTCTCAAACAAGGTACAAAAATGTGACAATGGAGAGTGGGGTGAATGTGTCAGTGCTCTCTGCCCGAGATGTTGCTGGGAAGGGGTGGAGTTACTGAAGAAATGGAAATCACATTTGACTTAATGCAAGCTGCAGGAGGCTGCATGAAGATTAATATGGTAAGCTCAGTCTGGATGTGCCAAAACCTCTGTCCAGTAGCAAGACCACATTTCCACTGTTGTACAGCTCGAGACCCTCTGTTGATGAGGGGGATAGGCAAGGAAGATCGGAAATGAAGGGCCTAAAAAAGCCACGAGGCTGAGCGAGGAGTAGGAGCTGTGGAAGGCAGGGGATGTGACTTAATGCGAGACAAGATGGCGGGAAGAGGTAGCATGGACGAGAGGGGAAGAAGGCTGGACAGGAGGGGCAGAGTGGGGACACTTGGGATTGCCTTTGGCAGGGAGTTGGGCAGAGTGTGAAGCCTCAGTAGCACTGTTGGTGGGGAAAAGAAGAGCCCCCAAACAACAAACAAACGACAGAACTGGAACCCCAGGACACCCGGGAAGGGGAAGGAAGGAAGAAAGGGAGTAGAGAGGTGGCTGGAGCAGCCATGGAGACCAAGGAAGGAATGGCACACAAGGAGGGGAAAACCCACGACTGGAGGGCAAAGAAAAACAACAAAAAAAAGAAAAGACAGCAGAACAATGGAAGCACAAAGGAGAGCAGCACGCAGGCAGCACAGCCACACAAGCCACACAGGGAACTACACAAATGCTTGGAGGCGGGGAGGTACAAAAAACACCACCTAAGCAAGGGGTTGCGATTAGTAGAAGGCTTAAGTAAAGGTTGTAGGAGGAGCTATTCCCCACATTGAACCACAGGCAAAGCCCTCCCAAAGATGGCGTTTTAAGTTCTGTAAACTATTTCTCATCAACTTCAAAGGGATGCTTTCCCACCACTCTATTATGTTTTTGTGGGGGTAAATATCACCATTTTGTGTCCCATATATCTAATTGGATTTACTATCCCCCCCTGATAACTCCTGGCTAGGCCTTGAGACCTGCTGTCAACAGCATGGAGTATGGTCTTCTCCAGAATACTGCCAAGTCTTGCTCATAACCCGGATGCTTTTCACTTAGTCCCAGTCATTCATATGTGACTTAACCTGGTGCCCCATTCTTGGCAGCATAGGCTGCTGGGAAAATGAAAACTTATGTTCTGCTTTCAGCTTTGCAACTGCGTTCTGAATGCCTGTCGATAGCTCTTGCTTTACTGCATTTTGTATTCCACTCATTGAAGTAGAGTCCTGAAACTACAAAGGCAAAAACAGAGAAAGGAAAACTTTTAAGCAAATCGAAGTAGTGTTATTTTTTTAGAGCCATGTCTGTCTAAGCCACCCAGAGGTCAAGCAGAAGTGTGGTACACTTAAATGTGGATGCCACTGGCTCAGGGACAGACTTGGATGCCTACATCTGGGCAGTCAGTGATGGGGAGACCATTTGCCGCTGACAGCATGTCTCAGCACAAACATGGTTTGGACCAGAGCCTGGCACTGTAGTGGCTTCATGCTGTGACCAGGTAAGCTTGCTCCCACAGAAGGAAGAGGCAATTGCAGTCAATGCTACAGTGGCAGGAGGCCATCTGAGGCTGTGTGCAGTGTCGGGAGGTGGTTGGCACCGAAAACAAAGAAAACACCTGTGTCTTTCTGGATGGTGGCTGGATTTATATTTTTTAATCTATTTTATTAGTTACTAGGATTACAAATACCTTTGAACCAGGGGTTCTTTTACAAAGTTCCATGTCAGGAAAATATACAATGTATACATTGTTGAAAATGTAATAACCAGTGGGATAAATACAGAATCAGGAAAACAAATATGGTGATTACAACAAGATTACAACAGTAGGAAATGGAGCAGACATGTTACAATTGGGTAAACAGTTTTAAAACAAAATAATACAAACAGCAGACGGAGTCTCAGGCCATGCTAGATGTGTTCCTGAGGGGGATACTAGGTAACCCTCTCTTAACCCACCATGAAGACTAAGCTGTGGTGAATGAAGGCTGGGAGCCAGCGGTTGACAGGACCGGTTGGGGCAGGAGGGGAGTGCCGGCCAATCAGAATGTAAGATACCATAGGATGAGAATGTCACTGCTATCATTTTATTGATAATAAAATGGCGGTTGTGAGTTTGCTGGGGGAATAATCTGTTTGTAACTCTGTCTTGTTAATTGGAAGAGAGTTACCACATGCTGTCTTAACAGTGGTTCTGCTGCCCTCCTCGGGCCAGGTCTCCCCTGAATGAACCACCACCTGTGGTTCGAATCCCTCTGCTGGACCTACCCTGCTCCTCCTAACTTAAGGTACGGAGCTGCTCAGACCTGTGTCCCTTTATGAATTTTTGGCGCCTAAAGCAGCGTTGTCTGAATAGTGGTGCAGCTGAATTTGAAATGCAGAGATGTGCCCTGACCGGATCGCAGCCCTCTGCTTGCCGCCTTCAAGTTTGCAGGCTCAAACAGAGAAACGCAGCTCCCAAGGCTAATTAAGCAACTTAACTGGGACTGCTGTGCTGTACTGAGGACAGAAGTTGAATTATTTGGCCCTGCCTGCTTTTCAGAACTTGAACTTTGCATTGTTTCCTGCTAGAATTGTATGCTTTCATTGGGTAACACTTTGTGTCTTACTATATTGATTTGCACCTAACCACCTAAATGTTCAGTGAAATGCCAGTTTACTTGTAGCAAATCACTCTTACTTTTGCTGTTTATTTTTATGGCTAAGTCCCTGTTCTGATTCAACCTTTCTTTCTCTCACTGCTTGATTTTTGGTTAAGTCCCTGTTCTGATTCCGAGCCCCAAACATTTTTTTGTCCATTTTCCCATTAGCAAGTTATACTGTACTGCCACTAGAGGGACACACTCTTTATCTAAAGTGATCCCTGCCTATTGTTCATATAGATACTTTCCTAATCTACAGCTACCCCCTCTGTATGACCAGTTCCCCACTTTGCGCTCACTGCTTACAAATTCTTCCTGTTCCTAAATCAATTGTTCATTAATTTCTCTGCTTTTATGAAGAATGCATACACTCTCCTCTCTCTCCTTGTTCTGCTCATATCCCTCCTTTACCACCTCCACTTTCTCACAACTCATCTATTCCCAATAACTCTCTCACCCCCATTAGTTATTATATCCAGTCCCCAACCCACATCCATGCTATCACTCCTCCCCCCATTTGAAATATGGTCTCACACTACCACTATTCCTCATGCAGCTTTTATAACGGTGTCCACTTTCACTGCAGTTCTCCACCTTCTTCTTCTTCCTCCTCACTTATCCACTCCCTTCTTCTCAAAACTCCCAACCTCCTTGCCCGCCCCTTCAAAATCCCCTAAGCTCTACTTTCTCATACTCACTCTCCTCTTGCTCTCTGCCAGGGATATCCTCCACAACACAGGCCCTATTTCCCCTTGCTCTTCTGGTGCTTCTTCCTCCACTACCTCTCCCCACTCTCTTCTCCCAGCCCTCCAAAAGGGCTTAAAGATCCTACATCTAAACACCCGCAGTTTGTTGTAAAAAATAGACCAGATTCAGACCATGGTGTGCACTCTAAAACCAGACATCCTAGTTACCTCAGAAACTTGGCCAAAGAGCACGATCCCTGACCACTCAGTCTCCATTCCTGGCTACTCACTGCTAAGGCAAGACCGTGCTGGCAGGGGTGGTGGTGTGGTCATTTATGTCCTAGTCTCCATCCAATATGCCATCCTCTGCTCATCCTCCAATCTTGAGACCCATGATACCCTAGCTATCCATGTGACCCTTCCCTTCACTCTCCCAGTCTTCACAGCCTGCATATGCTACTGCCCAAATGTCCATCATTCAGTCGCGCTAGACCTCCTAACCTCCATCACTTCCGTTGCTTGCTCTGGGGAATTAGTCATCCTAAGTGACTTCAAGATAAATTGGTTGTCACCTAAAATTACCAAAACTGTAAATGAAATCAGAGCCCTAAACTTCTCCCAACTGATCTCCAAACCCACCCACCCAAACCGCAAGGCACAACAACACTTCCTACTGGACTGGGCCCTTACCTCCCACCCCACTGCATCATCACCTCTGGCATTCTCCCCGATGCTGTCGGTGACCATAACCCAATATTCACAGTTGGGAAAGTCCACAGAAGTTAATCAACACACAAAACCATACAACTACACTCGATTTCAAGTCTCTTGACCTTGAACCACTCCTGAGTAACCTTGCCACTTCTGATTGGTCCCCCCAACCTCCTTCCCCTCAGATGATTAGCCCCTTGCCTACTGCAAAGAAATCTTTCTTGTAAACTGGAATGCCTTTGCTCCACTCAAACAAACCAGAATCAGAGGTAACCACTTACCTTGGATAACCCCTGAACTTCTGGCATGCCTCAGGGTTTGAGATTGAGCCTGGAAGCATAATAAAGCTACATAGCATCCTAGTGACCACGCAAACTACCGCATGCTCTGAAATGCTTGCACCAGAGCTACAAGGTTAGCCATGTCCGAATATTTCAAATGTGCCTTCATCACCAATATAAATTCCCCTTCAAAGTTCTGGAAAGTGGTCCACACCCTATTTACCCCCTCATCTCGCCCGCCCGGTACTTAAACTAAATAGCTCACTAGTGTCCGACCCATCAGCCATAGCTGAGGAATTTAACTCCTGCTATACCTCCTGTGCCACTGAGCTACTGAAATCCCTCCCCTCCCATCCTACCCACCCTCCCTCTACTGGTGTGCCTGCTCCACCATCCTCCCACCTCCCATTCTCTTTCACTACTGTAACCCCAAATGATGCCCTAAGTGCCCTCCCGACCATCAACCCCTCTAAAGTTGACTCCCCTGATGGCCTCGACCCAAAACTCTTCTTCCTCTCCACTTCAACCATTGCCTACCCCCTCTCAACAATCCTAACTCTTTCATTCTCTACTGCCTCGGTCCCCTCTTCATGGAAACATGCAGTAGTCCTCCCTCTACCCAAAGGGGTGACCCCTCATCCCCTGGCAATGATTGCCTCATTTCTCTCCTCCCTGCCCTTGCCAAACTTCAAGAACACATTGTCCTCTCCAACCTTGCCTCTTTTCTATCTGACACCTCCTTTTTCACCCCTTTCCAGTCTGGTTTCAGGAAAACACATACAACCACCATCTCTCTCATATGGCTCACTGATTCCATCCTAACCGGGATCGACAATGGCCAAATTACCTCTGCCATTTCTGTCAACCTGGCCAAGGCCTTCAACACCGTCTCTCACTCCCTTCTCCTCAACTCACTCCCAGCAGCTGGCCTATCTCCCTCCGCCACAAACTTGTTCAAGGCCTACCTTATTCGCAGAACCCAATCAGCAAAGATCTTGGACGCCACTTCCCTTCCCCTCCCAATTAGCACCAGTGTCCTCCAGGGCTCTGTATTATGGCCCCTCCTATTCTCCATCTTCTTAAATGACCTTCCCTCTGTTTGCTCCCCCTCCTCCGCTATACATATGTATGCCAATGATACAGTCCTGTATTCATCTGGCTCCTGTCCTGCTGAGGTTACAACCAGCTTACAGCAAGACTTCGATTAGGTTCAGCTCTGGTTTGCTAACCATCTTTTCCTCAATGCCAAGAAGACTGTCTCCATGACCTTTGGCACAAGGCAGAGACTCTCTTGGCTTCTCTCCCTACCCACTTTCCACACCCTTGATGGGACTTTACTTGAGGACACATCCTCCTTCAGGTACTGAAGTGTTTGGTTGGAACAACACCTAAACTTCTCTGGACATATTGATGCCATCCAGAAAAAGCTGCACCCCAGCTTGGTGCCGTGTTCAGGAATGCAAGTAGTTGCGGAGGAGCAGTGCGGCTACGAGAAGATGAGGTAGCGGGTCTGTGAGCTCACCGGTGATATTCCTATTTTAAGTGAGCTATGCCTAGTCTTGCTAAATATTTGGTCGTAACGGAATATTATAGTTAATTTAAAAGAAATCGCTACTACATGACTTTAGTCGCTTTTCTATTTTTATTTTAAATTTGATTCGTATGGTCAAACTTCTACCTGACATGTCGAACGGAAGGCCTCGTTCACCCCGCTCCCCCGGGACACTAAATTCCAACTGTATTAATTCAAATGGGCTCCAGGAGAACTTTGCCACAAAAGGAGATATAGAACAAATAAAAGAAATACTGTCAGAAATAAAAATTGGGCTGTCAGAGGTCATGCAATCTACGGCAACTCTTTCAAAACAGAATGTGCAGATGGGGGCACATATTGGATTAAACACTAAAAAAATATCTGAATTAACCTTGACGGTATGTTATCTTGATCAACTGACCCAACATCAATCTGAACATTTGTCATTCTTATCCCAAAAAGTTGATGACCTAGAAAACAGAGGCCGCAGAAGCAATGTCAGAATTCTAGGTGTACTGGAAGGAGCTGAAGGTAAAAACATGATTTCCTTTCTACAAAGTTTTCTCCCAGATCTATCAGGTTTCCAGTGGCCCCAACCCCTTGATATACAACGGGTTCGCAGATCATTAGGTCCTAAACTACCTAATCAGCACCCCAGACCGATTATTGCCTATTTTTTAAGATACACTGACAAGGAGGATGTCATGAGACTTGCTAGAGAAAGGAAACTGCTGAAATGGAGGCGAACGTAGTCTATTATTTCAGGACCTTTCTATGGAGGTTGTGACCAAAAGAAAATAATTATTTGAAGCTAAACAGCAATTAAGGGACTTTGGACTGAAATATTACTTTAAATACTCAGTGGTGCTTATTATTCAGGATCCAGAAGGGAACTTAATTAAATGCTCTACTGTAAGTGATGTTTGGGGTTTCATTCAAGCCTTTAAAGACTCTCCTTTTTTTAATCCTGCAGTTAAACCCTACAACCGCCCACATTCAAACAGTCCACGAGGACTTCACAGGTCAGAATCTCAAGGAACCAGCATGCGAGCAGGTTCCAAACATTCCATGCCACTGAACTCCCCTCGAGATGAAGGCCCAAGGCAGTCTCCTCCTTCTAAAATCCTTGAATCTACAACCCCTTACCTGTTCTCAGAGGCTGTTTATGAACCCAAAAGATTGCCTTGGGAAAGAGAGATGCAAAGGAAAACCAGACCTTCAGCTCACCTTTCTAGCATTCCCAACCTGTTAATTTACAATATAACCCTAAAAAACGCTCCTGCAGTAAGGAGTGTAATCATTCCTCAATCCGGAATTCCCCGGAACTGTTCACTGGGCAGGAAATGGATATACAAGCTCGCAGTGTCACAAACTCTCCTGCTCCCTCACACGGAACTAATAATTCAATTATTATGGGAGGTGCCGATCCACAAATTACTCCAGCTTAATTTCCTCTTCCTGTGTACTTATGGATTCGTGAGGATTTGACTTACCGTGGGACTGTAGAGTTTTACCTTTCACTGTGGTAGATTTGTCTACTAAGCCTTAATATTACCAGGGAAAGTATCCAAAAAAGGGGCTGTTATTACTTTTCCTATCTTACTTCTAGGACATGCTTCATAATGCTTGTACTCAGGTGAGGATGCATATGCAAATTAATTTGCTGATAATATCAGCGTTTTTTTTTGTATCCTTTGTATCCATTAGTTGCAGTGAGATATGGCTATACTGATGGTTACTGTGGTTACAGTGATTTACTAGGTTACTTAGCGTACCAAAGCATCATATATTCATGCTGATTTCCTAGTTGTTATGTGGTTTTATGTTGTCCCCCCTCCCATTTTTGTGGTTGGATTTTTGTTATTTGGATTTAACTATGCCTGATAACTGTTGATCTCTTTCCCTCCTGTATTCCTGGTTATCATAAGGTGGATTTGATCTAAAAATTGCACTTGCTGCGAAGAAGGAAAAAAGAGAGGCTGCTGTAAGTGATCATAAGTGTATGGTTGCCACTGCTGTCCAGATTACCAGTTAGTTATCAGATAACCGTGAATGGTTTGAACACATCATGGCTGTGTAGCAAAACATTTTTGTTTCAGGCAGTTCTTATGACCATTTCATTATGGTTTTGATGGATAAACTGGACTTCAGGGTGCCATTATGAGCTTGGATCTACAGTGTCCTTTTATTAGACTTAGTCATGTGATATACCAGGTTGTCGCTTACTTTGTGTTTATCTTAACAATCGGCCTCTAGAACTATATAGTGGGCTCTGTCATTATTCTTGCTGTACTTGTCATGTTTGCACATCACCTGATCATCTTATTAAAAGTGCTTGGTTACACTAACATACCTCAAGTTACATTGGTGTCAGTCCCTCTTATTGCAATTTAATGATATGATGGGGAAAAAAAAATTCTATTCCTAATTAGTTAATAAAAGGCAATGTCACCTACTACAGGCACTTGGGAAGGATCTCCTCACTCTAAAGACAAGATCAAAGAAGTTTGGTCTACCTGAACCAGTGCTGCCTGGGATATTTATCCGGTGGACTTACCTGGTTACACAGTAGACTACATCCTGCTGTTCTTTTTATAGTGTTGTTAGCTTAAATAAATTAATTCTAGTTATAGATCATATTCGAATTAGAAGACATAACTTTTCTGTTCTCATAATTACTCACTGCTTTTTTAAATCTTAATCCAAGCAGACTTAAACTGTGCATTTTATTGGTCTATATTGTTTAAAAGTGTTATTTGCTCACCAGGAATAGTATACTTTAGTTATAGAGTTCGGGTTTTTCTTTACTACGCTTTTTTGTGCATATATATATATATATATATATATATATATATATATATATAAACATTACTTTTCCTGTTTACCTCATACAAGGAATAATAGTTTACGCTCAGACCTAGTTACCTTGCATTTTTACTTCCTGCTGTCAGTATCTAGGTATCTAAGCATGAAGCCGTTTAGAATAGTTTCCTGGAATGTTAATGGTTCAGGGACTCCCATTAAAAGGAAAAAAATGTTGTCACATCTCAACAAAAAACATGTAGATATTGCTTTGTTACAGGAAACCCATCTAGATGCCGCTGAATCCACAAAACTTGCTAGATCCTGGGTATCACAAGTGGAATTTAGTTCATACAACTGCAAAAAAAGAGATACTGCAATTCTCATTAGAAAGGGAATTAATTTCATTAAAACATTGCACATTGCTGATCCTTATGGCAGATTCCAGATTTTGACGGGTTTACTTGATGGACTACAGGTAGTGATTTGTAATATTTACGCTCCCAATTTGTGTCAAGCTGAATTTTTTGATTCAATTTACAAATCACTTCCTAACTTTTCTATTCATAATTTAATTTTAGGAGATTTCAATGACGTTATTGATACTCTATTAGCTAGAAACCCCCTTAAATCTTCTTTGACACTTTCTAAAGACCGTAAAGCTCTGAATGATTTGTTAAGTGGTCTATTCCTATCTGATATCTGGAGGCTGATCCACCCTCAAGAAAAAGATGTTACCTTTTTGTCTAATCGTCACTCCACTTATAGTCTTTTGGACTTTTTTTGTGTTTCAGCTGACCTAGTTAATTCAGAACTTGGTGCTGAGATTGATAATATAGTCATCTCAGATCATGTCCTGATTTCACTAGATGTAGTCTTGAGTTCTGGACAGCCAAAGGAGTTTAGATGGAGGATGAATACTTCCCTCTTGCAAGACAAGAAATCTTCCGATTGGCTTACTAAAGAAACAAATGAGTACTTCTCTACGAATGATAATGGAGAGGTTAGCTTTGCCTGCCTTTGGGAAGTCTATAATGCATTTATTCGTGGCAGATTAATAAGTTATTAGGCCTCTCGGAAAAAAGAGACGGCTAAAATGCTGGAAGAAAAGCAGGCCAAACTTAGAAATCTGGAATGTCGTGCAAAATTTTCAGGATTATTAGATAAAACTCTCCTTTATGAAACTGCACTAATTAAATATGACATAAATAAATTACTTTCTGCTCAAGCTGAGTATGCCGTTTTTTGTACTAAGCAAGGGTATTGGGAATCGGGTGAAAAAGTTGGAAAACTACTTGCTCACCGATTAAAAAAATTACAGGATCAAAATATTATCCCGGGCATTCGAAGTTCAACTGGGCAGGTAGTAAACAACAGTAATGAAATCAATAGAATATATAGAGAGACTTCTGTGTTCAAGTATATGATCAGAAACAGATCGATACTGATAAAGTATTGTGTTTTCTTGCAGGCACCAATACCCCTAAGCTTGCTATAGAAAGTCAAAAGCAACTTGATAAAGAATTGCCCCTAGAGGAAATTTCTCAGGCTATTGACTCACCTCCTAGTAATAAGACCCCAGGTATTGATGGGCTTCCAGGAGAATTCTATAAATTATTGAATTCAAAGCTAGCCACTCATTTGTTTAATATGTACCTTGAGGCTTTTGATCAAAAATCCCTTCCCAAAACACTCACCCAGGCCCTCGTTACTCTTATTTATAAAAAAAAAATAAAGATCCACTGCTTTGTGATAGTTACTGTTCTATTTCACTGATGAGCTCTGATTACAAAATATTAGCTAAAGTACTAACGGCTAGAATTCAGGCTGTAATATGTGACCTTATTGGGAAGGAACAGGTGGGCTTTATGCATGGTAGATCTGGAGCTGTCTGTGTCAGAAGACTGATTAATGTGATGTGGATAGCCAATGAGGCCAAAGAACCCTACTTAGTTTTTTCTCTGGATCTATTTAAAGCATTTGATTCCCTTGCATGGGAATATATGTTTCTAGCCCTAAAACATTTTGGTTGTGGTAATATTTACAATTCTTGGGTCTCACTATTATATAATAACTCATCGGCCCAAATCCTCTCAAATGGAATAATATCTGACTCAATCCCTTTGGCCTATAGAGCCAGACAAAGCTGTCCTTTATCCCCGTACCTTTTTATCCTGGCTGTTGAGCCCCTGATTAGAGCTATTGCTGATCACCCTGAAATAACAGGCTTCAAAACAAATAATTATACCCATAAAACATTTGCATTTGCAGATGATTTACTTCTAACTCTCTCTAAGCCTGTATAGTCTTATAAAGCTCTTAAAACACTTCTTAGGAATTTTGGTTCCATTTCAGGTCTCCAAGTTAACTGGGACAAATCTCAGAATCTATGCCCGAACCCTATGCCTTATGTTCTAAGAAACCTAAAAGAAATCTTTGACAATAAATAGGTGAGAAATCAGATAACCTGTTTAGGATTGCAAATTTCTACTAATTTGGACTCATTAATGGACATAAATTATCTTCCATTATTTCGCACCATAGAACAGGATTTGAATAGATGGGATTACCTCAACCTTTCCATTTGGGGTAAAGTGAACTCAGCCAAAATGATCATTGCTCCTAAGATTTTCTATATTTTCTGAATATTCCTGTTTTGCTACCTAAAAGACTAATGAGTAAACTAAACTCTATGATCAGAAATTTTGTATGGGGTACTAAACCCCCCAGATTGAGTCTAGTAAACTTAGAGCTCCATATGAGTTAGGAGGTTTAGGTCTTCCTCATTGGGAATGGTATCAGTGGGCTTTTATGTTTAAACAATGTGCTGCCCTTTTGCTCCCTGAAGTTAAAGATGCCACTCACCTTCCTTTATGGATGTCAGAATTGGCATTGCTTAAGCCTAATAAGCTCACTGACTTCATATACCTTCCATCTCCCATAAGTCTAAAGAGCAACCCCTGTCTCAGTAATTCTTTTAGAGTCACTAAAAGAGTTAACAAAGCAGTCAACCCTCTCTCTATGCCTTTACTTTCAATGCCTCTTTGGTCTTATCCTTCTCTAACATGAGGTAATGTACCATTGTCTAATAATGTATGGTCACAAGTGGGCATTAATTATATAGGTGATCTTTTATATATAGATTTGGCTGCACTTATGTCCTTTTCAGACCTTAAGAAGAAATTTGGCCTTCCATGGTTCTACTTTCATTACTATTTACAGTTAAGACACACTCTAGTGGACTACCTCTCTGAGGTAGATTTTTCTTTGCCCAATAATAAGATTTGGGATCAACTAGTGAAGACAGGTCCACTTAAAAAAGGAGCCAGTTTAATTTATAAATCTCTCACATTCTCTCTCACTTCACCATCTCTCACTTCCTTAGCCAAACAGAAGTGGGAAGTGGAGTTAGGAACTGAAATTGATGATCAAGACTGGAGCTCCACCTGGGTCTATGCCTATCGTGGATGTAAAGACCTGCAAGGTAAGCTCATCCAATATAAAGTCTTCCATCTATTTTATAGAGCACCAGTAAGTCTATTTGAAATGGGGCTAGTTTCAAATGCTTGTAGTTGGAAATGTAACTTGGATGATACTAATATGCTCCACATGCTATGGGAATGCCACACATTACAAAGATTTTGGCTGGATGTAAAAAATAAATGTGAAACTTCCCTATCAGTGACATTGCCATATTCTTCACTTATTTTAATATTGGGCATCTTTCCACTAAATACAACCTTAAATTACAATCAGAAACAGGCCGGCCCGGTGGCGCTGAGGGTTGAGGCGCTGTACACCACATCTCGCACCATGCCGGCGACCCGGGTTCGGATACAGACTTGGGTTGCTGATGATCATCTGGGGGATGGAGGCTTGAGCGTCCCAACAGACGATCTCCTCCTCCGTCGGGGAGGGTTACCAGGGGTGCTTAATGCAACCAATGTCCATAAGTGTTGGTGGAAGCACTGACTCTTGGGGGCATTGGCGGCTCCTCTACAGAGGAGTCGGGGAGGGGAGGACGCTGTTATGCACTTGGCAGGTGTGTGTAAGCATGTTCCTGCCTGAGCTGGCATCCTCAGGGGTTGTAGGGGAAACCACAAGAAAAATGGAAACCACCCTCACTGTTCCTAGATGATGAGTGCTCCAGCCACCCGGTCCAGAAACTGCCGACAGATCCCACTGTGTAAAGTGCTCCACGGAGGCAAGAGGGAGGTAGGACTCACCAAGATCACTCTACGGGCAGACTCAGGGTTGAGAGAGTGGGTGGCATGAACTAAGCCTGAAGGAGTGGAACGTCAAGGTAATAAGGTGGATAAAAAGTAATTTAAAAAAAAAAATTACAATCAGAAACTATGGATTTCAGTGGCCTTGGTTTGTGCCAAAAGGTTAATTCTTAAAAACTGGAAAACACCACAGGTGCCTTCCCTAGCTGAGTGGTTAAATATGATGAGTTTTACTACTAATAATGAAAGAATCTCCTATCTACTTGAGAATAAGTTGAACAGGTTTTTAGATATTTGGGGATAGTTCCCCCAATTAAACACTTTTAATGCGAGCATTCCAGATGTGCAGTAATATTATATTGATTTCTAGATTGCATGTAGGAAGTAAAATGCTTTTGAATAAGTTTATTTGCCTTTATATCCTAATCAGCTAGATATGATTGTAATCTCTATTTTATTTATTTATTTATTTATTTTTTGGACTAATAAGTTAATTATCTTAATCTAGTTTAATGCTAGACTAATGCATGTTGTTTAAACTGACTGTGTTATTCTTAAACATTGCTTAGTTATTGTTATTGGTTAGGAAATCTTTGTAATGTCCATATTATTTAATTGGTACATACATTTTACCTGAATCTATTCTGTATTGATTTGCTTGATTAAATTTTAATAAAAATTATTATGGAAAAAAAAAGGAACCGTAGTTGCATCCCTCCTATGGCTAGGCGTGAACTTGTTCAGAAGATGATACTGCCCATTTTCGACTACTGTGACATAGTATATGGTGCTGCCCTTAAGTCCTCTCTGGCCAGACTGGACACCCTCTTCAGTTCCTTCTACCGCTTTGCCCTGGATGCCCCCCACTCGCACCCACCACAGCGATCTTTATCGTACCCTATCCTTCACTTCTCTTACAAATAGGCGACTCTCCCACTGTGCTAAATTCACCTCCAAGCACTAGCTGGGTGAGTTCCCTTCCTACCTCACTTCCTCCTTTATAACAACCCTCACATCCTCCCATTCACTTAGGTCAACCAACTCCTACACCCTGGTAGTCCCCCTCAGAGTCACCCAAATCGGCCAATCGAGTTACTTTCACCGCCTGCCAAAGATTTGGAATCCCACCCCCTCCCAAATCTGGCACTTATCCTCTGCCTAGTCCATCAGCTCTGCCCTCAATAATTACCTTGCACCTAGCTGCTCCTGCCATGTCCCTCCCTAATTCACTCCTCTAATCCCTGGACAAACCCTACATCTCTACTGTCACCTTCATTTTACCGTGTGTACCCCTGCCCCCCCAAATTTCTAGCTCTCCTCACCTTCCTCCAAATTGCTCCCCCTTACTGTCCTCCCTTGATCTCTTACAGAATGTAAGGCACCCAAAATGCTCTCCATGGGTCCCTCTCCTTCCCCCCAAGGGGCATGTATATCTCATCTACTTCCTTCATCACCATCCCTCCTATCTCCTTAAACTTGCAGTCCTCTTGCAGGGTTCTTAGCATCCTTACAGAGTCCTACTGCATCTGGGCTTGTCTCCTCTCCTTCCCCTTCCCCATTTACCTATCTGCCTAGCCTTTGCATTCCTCTTGCAGGGTTCTCAACATCCTGAATGAGCCCTACTGCACCTAGTCAAGTCTCCTCTCCTTCCCCTCCTCCATTCTACCTTTTTTCCCTAACCTTTGCAGTCCCCTTGCAGGGTTCTTAGCACCCTGAAGGGTCCTACTGGGCCTAGGCTTGTCTCCTCTCCTCCCCCATCCCATATCCCTTTCTTCCTAGTCTTCCCATTCCCCCTTGCAGGGTTCTTAGCATCCTGAGGGGGTCCTACTGCACATAGTCTTGTCTCCAATCCTTCCCGTCCCCCATATACCTTTCTCCCTAGCCAGTGCAGTCTCCTTGCAGGGTTCTCAGCATCATGAAGGGGTCCAACTGAGCCTTAGTATAGCTCCCCTATTCCATCTAGCCACTATCTTGGCTTTCCATGACTACCAGCAGGGTCCAATGCATTCTGATGGACTATAGATTAGGCCCCATCCCCTCAAAAGGTGCAAATTCTCTTCCTCTCAAGGGTTCAATTCTTACTCCCGCCCTCCGTCTCCTGTCACTCTCTTTATCCCTATATACTGATCTTCCCCAACCCCCTTACAGGGTACCCCGCATCCTGAAGGGTCCTCTCTTGGGTTAGGTCCTATTCCTCCTCCTAGTACTTAAGTCACACTTCCTCCTCTCTCTCTTCTCTCTTTAAATCCCTACAGACTTATTCCCCTTTCTGTCTAGCCCCACAGCCCCCCTTGCAGGGTTCCCTACATCCTGAAGGGTTCGCTCTGGGACAGTGCCTTATCTCCTTCTCTCTGGTCCTCCCAGTCCCCTTGCAAGGTTCCTTGAATCCTGAAGGGGTCTCCAGGGACGCAACTCCTTTACTTATTAACCCAGCACTTATTATTGTTCACTCTTTCTACCTATTATGCACAACACTGTTGTAACACTGTTTGTAACACCTGCCTTACAACTGTATGTTAATGTTGATCTTGTAACTTGAATGTTTAATGTCTCATTCCTATTGTACCCTTTCCCCCTAGGTCACACCAGGAGATGAGCGACTTGTCGCTCAGTGTGCCTTCCTGGTGAAATATTTCAGTAAATAAATAAAATTAACACAAGAATATAGAAGATGGTGTTTTAAGTTCCATAAACTATTTCTCATCAGTTTCAAAGGGATGCTTTACCACCAATTCCATTGTATTTTTGTGGGGGTAACTATCAGCATTTTGTTTCCAATATATTTCACTTTATTTACTAACAACCTCCCCCCCCCAGTAACTCCTGGCAAGGGCTTGACACTGGCTGTCAACAGCATGGAGTAAGGCCTTCTCCAGAATCCTGCCAAGTCTTGCTCATAACCTAGATGCTTTCACTTAGCGCCAGCCATTCATATGTGACTTAACCTGTTGCCCCATCTTGGCAGCATAGGCTGAAGGGAAAATGAAAACTTACGTTCTGCTTTCAGCTTTGCATCTTCGTTCCGAATGCCTGTCAACAGCTCTTGCTTTAGTCCACTCATTGAAGTAGAGAGTCCTGAAACTGCAAAGGCAAAAACAGGGAAAGAAGACTTTTAAGCAAATTGGAGTAGTGTTATGTTTTTAGAGCCATGTCTGTTTAAGCCAACCAATGGTCAAGCAGAAGCATGGTACACTTAAATGTGAGTGCCACTGGCACAGGGACAGGCTGGTGTAAACCCCCCTACAAATGGGGGTCCTAAAATGTCTTCTTGGATTTGCCTAATGCCCACTGCCAGGCTGGTGTTCTGTGTCCTAGCAGTTTAAAAGTGTTTTGCAAGTGAGTGCCTAGCTAGCCTCCGTGCCTGTCTCTTTAAGAGGCATCATTTCATAGTGTATAATTAATCTGGGTAGGGGCCGAGTAGTTTCAGACTCGAGTCCCGCCTGGGCTGCAGTACAATTGCTCCATTCTGCCATCGCTAATTGTGCAGAGGGAACTCTATCAAGAACTGTGATTGTTTGTTGACTATCTTTTTTTTAATAATAATGATATTGTAGTTTGTCTAATCTGCTTTCCTTTGCAGCATGGACTTTCGGTATTGCACTACCATCTTTGGTTCTGGACTGTCAGTTTGGGCCAATCAGTATATTTGGGGATCCTAAAAATGGAGTCTGCCCCAGGGGTCTTGTGGGAGTGAATTGCTGTAGGAATTGTAGTTTTTACATTCTGGTGCCTAAATGAACCTGGAGGGGGAGCCCTTGCTGTGACAGACAGATGGATCAACCAACCAAATCTTTTGGATCTCTGGGAAAGCCCCAAGCTGCCTGCAGCAGTGAGTCAGTGCAGAGTTGGAGTTTAAAGAGTGAACAGCTCGAGAGTTTCGGGCTGCTGCTCCTGCGTAGGTGCACAGGGGGAAATCGGCAGGAAGGCTGTGTCTGGCCTGCTTGCCACCATCTTCCCTAGTGAGGGAGTTTGCAGAAAACTTTTGGACTGCATCCAAAAGTGTATTGTGACCAGATCACTGAATTGTGACTGCATTTCGCCTGAAGAGGACCAAAGACTTGCTTTTATGCGATCGTCCTGTCAGGACTTACCAAACTACCGCAGAGCATACAATTTGCGCAGAGACATTATGAGTTGCAACCAGCTGTCATCCGAATCTGTAGTATTTATCTGCCTTTACTATAAGTGTGCTGAATGTGGAGTGTAGGTCGCGATTTGGCTCCCCACCTCTCCTAATGTGTCACGCTTGCTGGAAGCTGCATCCAACACTTAACTGGACTGCATCCAACTTGTACACCTGGTCTGGGCCTTGCCAACCTGGCCCAGACAGTCACTCATGCCGCATATAAAACAACTGATGAGAGACCCGCCAGGGGATTCGGCTCCCTGCTTAACATTAACAAACAGGAACAACACCACGGTGCTTCATGTGGGCCCTGCTTCTCCTGGCCATTCAGCTCATCATCTGGAAGTCTCCATTTTGTCCCTCCTGCCTTCTGTATGGGGTAGCGTGAGTAAACATCAAGGCAGCTCCCTGCAGCAAGGTTCAAATCAAAGTGTGTCAACTGATTTAATAATTGTTGCTAATCTTTTCAGACTGAGACACCCGGCTCTGGATTACAAATTAAGGGTTACAGTGTATGTTGTGCTTTTTCCTTCCAAAGGGCTCCAGCCAGCTGCAACGCCAGCCTACCCCGGGCAATGCTTTAGGCTAGCCTATAGTTCCAACTGGGTACCCAGAGTGTGTGTGACTGTATTACAGGGACCTTTGAATGCATGCCTTATAACCTGAATAAATCAGATCTAAAATCAACCTCTAGATTTCTGCCCTTCCCTTGTTGCCATCCAACTAATAAATCAGATCTAAGGAGGGATTCATCTTGTGTTATGAAAGTGTGTTGGGATAGTTGCAAGCTTAGCCAGGCCACTAGGGGTAAAGAGGGGGGTATCAGTATCCGAGAGGACTGTACTGAAGGCAGTCACTTTGCCAACAACCCTGTTCTCTGGCAGTTGGCACCCGTTCAGAGAGCCCAG
Source organism: Neoceratodus forsteri (assembly GCA_016271365.2). Lineage (NCBI taxonomy): Eukaryota > Metazoa > Chordata > Ceratodontiformes > Ceratodontidae > Neoceratodus > Neoceratodus forsteri. Next base: position 59,198,529 of record JADMNL010000033.1, read on the forward strand.
GCCCCTCAACCTGCAGACTATAGTGCTTGCAGGGGTAGTATCCCTTGGGATAGTGCCACCTAGGGGTTACACTTGGATGCCTACGACTGGGCAGTCAGTGATGGGGAGGCCATTTGCCACTGACAGCATGTCTCAGCACAAAGATGGTTGGGGCCACAGTCTGGCACTGTAGTGGATCCACGCTGTGGCCAGGTAAGCTTGCTCCCCCAGAAGGAAGAGGCACCCACAGTCAATGCTACGGTGGTAGGAGGCCATCTGAGGCTATCTGCAGTGTTGGGGAGGTGGTTGGCACTCAGAACAAGGAAAAATCCTATCCCTTTCTGGATGGTGGTTGGATTTATTTATTTTTTTTTTTATGTATTTATTCATTACTGGGATTACAAATACGTTTGAACCAAGGGTTCTTTTACAAAGTTCCATGTCAGGAAAATATACAATGTATACATTGCTGAAAAGGTAATAACCAGTGGGATAAATACAGAATCAGGAAAACAAATGAGGTGATTACAACAAGATTACAATAGTAGGAACAAGTGGAGCAGACATGTTACAATTGGGTAAACAGTTTTAAAAACAAAATAATACAATCAACAGATGGATTCTCAGGTCATGTTAGATGCGTTCCTCAGGGGGATACTAGGGAACCCTCTCTTAACCCACCATGAAGACTAAGCTGTGGTGAATGAAGGCCAGGTGCAAGGGGTTGACATGGCTGGTTGGAGCAGGAGGGGAGCACAGACCAATCAGAATGTAAGGTACCATAGGATGAGAATGTCACTGCTATCATTTTATTGAGAATAAAATGGCAGCTGTGAGTTTACTGGGGGAATAATCTGTTTGTAACTCTGGCTTGTTAATTAGAGGAGAGTGACCACATGCCCTATAAACACAAGAATATAGAAGATGGTGTTTTAAGTTCTGTAAACTATTTGTCATCAACTTCAAAGGGATGCTTTACCAGCACCCCCTTATGTTTTTGTGGGGGTAAATATCACCATTCTGTGCCCCATATAGCTCACTGGATCAACTAACCCCGGTAACTCCTGGCTAGGTCTTATCACCTAACTTGACTTGAACTGTGTGGAGTGTGACCTTCCCCAGAATTCCTCCAAATCATTCTTATAACTCAGATGCAAATCAGACAGCACCAGTCATTAACTAGTGACTAAGCCTGGAGCCCCAGTTCTAGCTATAGCACATGCTGTAGGAAAAATGAAAACTTTCATTCTATTTTCAAATTAGCAACTTCTTACTTCATTTTTGTGTATTCTGACTGCCTGCCAACAGCTGGGCTATTTCTTGCTTTAAAGTATTTTGCATTCCAGTCACTGATGTGTAGAGTCCCAAAACTACAATTTTCAAAACCAGAGGCAGGAAGACTTAAAATGGGAGTCGTGTTGCATTTTTAGTGGTAACTTCTGCCTAAGCACCCAGTGGCCCAGCAGAAGTGCCATACACTTCCATGTGGGTCTCCTGGGCTCAGGGAAAGACTTGAGTACCTTCAACTGGGCAGTCAGTGATGGGATGCCCATTGTCAGTGGCAGCATGTCACAGAGGGTTGGTGCCACATCCTGCACCATAGTAGCCATCATTGTGGGCCAGTAAGTGTTCTCACTCATAAGAGGCATTTATTCAAAAACAGTAGTTGTAGTCATTCAGGCATTGGGATACCCTGCACCCCTTCTTTTTCATTTAAATAGGAAACTAGCAAGTTCAATTTTTTTTCTATTATTTCTTTATCCACTTTACACTCTGGTGGTCTTCCCTATGGCGGCAACCCCAGCCCCATCACGCACACTACCGAGGACGTATCCTCCTTACCTCCAGAACTGCCATGGCTGGTAAGGTGCCTTGGTGGGTGGTGCAAGCTATGAGGGGGTGCTGCCATCATCTACCTCCAGAGCTGTTTTTCCCTTTTTATGGCTGTGTGCGTGGAGCTTTGCAGAAGTTATGGCATCGCCGGAGGTTTACTAGAGCACTGTGGAAGCACATGACCTGACTGCTGTCCGGTGTGCTTCCACAGTGCTCTGCTGAATGTCCAGTGGTGTTGTTTATGTGTCCCTTCCCCTCTGCGGGCTGCATAAACACACCGCCTTGGTGGTACTCTACTTCTTCTGCAACTGCGGAAGTGACGGCCACCATGCCCAAGATGGCGATTCTAACTAAAACTGCACATGGGTGAGTATCACACATGTGCAGTTCAGTCAGTGCCACCATCTTGCGAATGGTGGACTCCAGTGTGGTGAGAACTATGAGTATTCATTTACTTGTTCTCACTGCACTCTTGTAGCTTTGAGCAGCCATATTGGCTCTGACCAGAACTTGTGTTTTTTGCAGCTTTTCCCAGGACTAGCATACATGCCTTGGCACACACACACTGTGTGAAGACGAAGTGATGCTTCCATGCCTGCATCTTGCTACCCAGTTTTGTGACTGCTGACATGCCACCTAACCTCCACTAGCATGTCCCCTTCCCCAAATGAGGAGAGCTGTTGTAGGACACTTAGTCCTCCTTCTTCCAGATGGCCTCTGAGTGACCCTAGCCTGTTCCCGAATCTGGGTCACCAGCATGGCTAGAGATAGGCCCCCTGCCTCTGTTCAATGAGCCTCTGAAAAATAACATTAGTACGTCAAGTCAAATGTTATGAGTTTTTGTGAAAAGCATGGAATTTTGGGTTGATTTTCAGAAAACCATCTCAATAACTTTTGCAAAGCCATATACAGGAGCTTCCATGAAGAAGGAAGGAAGGAAAAGACTAGGCAGAGTGGCAATACGGTAGCATTAATAGGGGACTCCTTGGTAGAGGTTGCAAGAGAGTAGAGGTGCTTCACAGGACCATGATGTTAACGCAGGTAATGTGACTTGCCTGCCTTCAGTACAGTTCAAAAGAATGTGATCCATGGCCAAGCATTGAGACTAGAGGTACAGTATGAGCCGACTGTTGTTAGCCACGTTGGTATAAATGACATAGAGAGAACAACTCCTGAGGACACGATGCAGATATATATACAGAGCTAGGGATATTGTAATAAGAAAGGTATCCAGAGGGATCTTTGCTAAGATCCTCAGGGTCCTGGACCTGTGAGAAATAATAGACTTTTGGGAAAACTGAAGCTTGCAAATAGTCCAATGAAATGGAGAAGGTATTTTTTTTTATCTGGCCAGCTAGAAAGTATTGTGGGACAACAACGCCTAGATGTCGAAGATGAGATGCAATTGTGCCAGAAGGAAGGGGGGTAGAGAGAATGGACAGGGCAGTCGAGAGGAATATAAAATAAAGGATGAGGGGGGCAGTTATTGTAGGAGCTCACCCAGACTGTAGGCAGATGCATGGGCTCACCAAGGGATGGACAACAGCTGGGTCACACAAATGAAAGACCCCCAGTAGAAGTAGGGAATTATAGAGGGGCAGCAATTCTCAACTGAATGCAGAACATATGAAAATTAATCCCAGCAAAACTGACATGTCTAAAAGCCTGATGCACATGGAAGTCCAGGATTTAAAGGCACTAAACAGAGAACTGCTGGGGGGGGGTAGAAAATGACTGGGACACCATCAAGGAAAAGTTTGAACTGTTCCAAAGACCTTCTATTAGGCAGTATTCACTGCATTGAGTTCTTCACTGCTGCCTAGTATAACCAAGAATGCAATCAGGCTTCCCAGTCCCAACCAAAGAATGGTTATAAGCAGGTCTATTGCAGCGGTGAGGGACTCAGCCTCCGCAGCTTGTTGATAGAATGCATTGGCACCCTACTGACCAATGATAACGTGACACCCTACTGACCAATGATAAAGTGTCATTTCCTTTACATGAAGCCTCTCACCCACCCACCTTGCTTAACGGCAAGGTGTGGCCACCCTAATATTTTGGGGGCAAGGGGTAGAGCTGGTGTAGGGGAATTAGTGCACTAAAAACTCATTTGTTAGCATGAAGGTATATAATTTACATTTGTATAATCTTTCAAAGGGCTCGTGGGTTCACTTTACCCTAATCAACAGCATTACAAAATGTACATAACCTCCCTAAGTGACATACCTGTATTTACCAGCTTGAGAATGTCTGTGTTCAGTTTATCTTCCGACGTCTTGGTACTATTGGATGCCGCTAAAGCTAGTATGAGAAAAAAACAAAGACAATTCTAAGGTCATCAGGACAGAAATAGGACTCTATCCCCATTGACGCCAACCCATATTTCTTGGAGTAACAGCTGGCTGTGTATTTAGATATATACTAATCTGATTTCTTTTTTAATAAATCGTCATCCCTACTTTTCACAAGATGTCATGGAAAGGTATTCCAAACCCTCTCCAGCTTCTGCGTGTAAAACGGTGTCCTTTTTGGTACTTTTAAAATAGAATGTCTAAAATTGTTGTTTGTGTCCCCTTGACTCCTCACTAGAAAGGGAATCTTTAATAGATATGCAATTTAAGGGAGAATATAGTTGTGTAGGAAGGGACAAGGATTAACCAAACTTCACAAAATGGCGGGGGAGGGAGGGGTAGGTCATCATGACTTTTTGAACAAGCAGTAACGAAACACGTACACTTAAAATTAAAACTCTCTCTGTCACATGGGATTTCAACCCCTGCATTCGTGAAAGGGTCTAATCCTAGGCTCAGGAAGGGGGTCGATATGTCCCAGGTGTCGGGGATTCAAGATATTTGGAAATGCTGAGAGGCAGTAACATTTAAGGCTCTACACTTATAACATTTTTTAGCAGTCCTCAAGCTGACAGGATGGTATGCACTCTCCACCAGCTAGTCACTAGCCTGTAGTTAAATACTTAAGCAGTAAGGCTAACAGGTTGCGGTCATTGTGGGAGTTACCCATGCCTTCAGTGTTCGGGCAGTATGCAGTTTTATGCCTTAAACCACAAGGAAGTAGGAACGTTGTACAACAACTCTAACCATGACATGCCTCATTGTGATTGTCATATGAATCCCAGTTTTAAAAAGTTTAAAAAGATAACAAAAAAAAGGAAAAAATGCCCTTTTACTAAAAACAAAAAACAAACAATTGAACAAAACTTGACAACAATGGGTCCTGTGCACGAAGGTGTGGAATGGTTACGTGCCACGTAACATGGGCACATAGCCACCCCACACCTTTAACGCCCCCCCATGGGGGTTGCACAACTTGGGGGCATGCGGACCCAATGCATACTTCTGGTTTGCGGACTTTTAGGAAATATAATAAATTCTGTTGTGGTGCAAGAAAAATATTGCTTTTGTGAGCTAATGCTAAACCAGAGGATAAGCCTTATGGGGCAAGGAGCAGCCCAATTTGTACAGTTTTCCTTTAAGAAAGGCTGGTAGAAAGGGTGGGTGCAAGGGCTTTTACAATCCCTCCAGCCACATAAATCTTTAAACTAAATTCCACTTTAAGCTAAATTAAAAAAATATGTAGAACAATAGCAAAACTTACAAAAATCCTCTCCACACTAACTCTCTCCTCAGTAAGAATTAACTAATGATCCCCCAGCATGACTATTTGCACCTCAGCTGTGAGAAATGCTCTTTCCTCTGTTTTGCTGTATCTCCATAAGTAAGGTAACAGTGCCACCTTCAGTAATTGTGCATCATTACAACTGACCTTGGAGATTAGTACCTTCATTGCGCCATTATCTGCTTAGTAATGTAACTTTTACAGTAGTTAGGACAGTTGCTCAGAAAACCTGTTTTTGTCCAATTATATTCACATCATGTATCTTTCTTAGCCGCTGCTATAGTAATTATCAGGATATAAGACCCCTTGTAGCACATAGCTCTCTGAGAGAGACTGTCTGCTTTTACCTAGATCAGAAGCAAATGATTTGATACTTTTATGGATCAACATAGATAATAAAAGAACAGTGTTAGCGACCAACCAGTCCTTCTTCAGAGGCTCTGCTTAAGCATGAGCTTCTGAAGAAGGACTGGTTGGTCTGAAAGCTAGAGCACTTTGTTCTTGTTGTTACATCTATGTTGGTCCATGAAAAGGTATCAAATCATTTGCTTCTGGATCTATTCTTGCAAGGACCAATATGGCTACTACTAAATCTAGATTGCTTTTACCTAGGTAAGGAAACCAGCTTCTTCCAGTGTTTACACTGTACTGGTAATAAGTCTGTATTAGAAATTTAGTCTGTGTAGACTGTATTCGGACTATCTGTAATAAACTTCATTTATTGCATAAGTACCACTTGTCTGTCGTCTCTTCTTTATTGCGTAGTTTCACCAAGAACCTGACAAAGAGGATTTTGTGACCCTTTACAATCTTTTTTTGTCCCACTGGCTATTGATTCAACTAAAATTGGAAAGATTTAAATGCAATCAGTTTAAAAATGACAGATGTGATAGCTAATATCTAAACTTCTAAAAGCTGTAAGTGAAGGGAAGACTGTTAATATACCTGACAGAAGAACCCATGTCATGTGGCCTTGGACATTTATGAACTGTAGCCTCTGTGCAATAGCTGAATTTTGGTGCCATAAAAGTTGTGGCACAGTGTCCAATGAATAGTCAGCCTTACATGCAATAAACTAAAGCATTGCAGCAACTACAATTATAGTCAGCTTCACCGATTTACTGTATGCTGTTCACAGGAAGAAAATGGTAAAGATCCCACAGCACGACTATCTGCACCTCAGTAAAAGTGACCGGAATTTCATGGAGACATAGAAACATAGAATTTGATGGCAGATAAGAAGTGCATAGCCCGCATAGTCTGCCCAAGTTCCCTACCGTCACACTGTAGACCCTACTTGATCTCTGGCTTTACCCTCCCCCTTTCCCTGCCTCTAAGGTTCACTTTTACCTGTTCTATACCTTTTTAAATCCCATTACAGTTTCTGCTCCCACCACCTCCTCAGGGAGGCTGTTCCAGACATCCACCATACTTTCTGTGAAGAAAATTGGAATTTTATACCAGAGAAGTAAATCTATATGATTGATGTTTTGCAATATATTATTTACTGTACTATTTTTATCTTGTCTTATTTAAGTTGGTTTGCATACAGCCGTGATTCATTCTGTATATGTTGTTCATACATAAACCAAATGCTAGACAGATGAATCCCAGTAAAATCTAGACATGTGGCTAGCAGTCACTGGTGGGATTCTGGACCTTCAGCTCTTGAGAACAGAATTTTAACACTTCATTAATCCTAGGCCAGTGGGCCTGATTATGGTGGTAAATTCAGGGGTAATGCTAGGAGAACCTTTTCTCCCAGAGGGTGGCGAACCTATGGAATGACCTACCAAAGGAAATAGTGGACATAAAGACAGCAGAGGCCGATATTATTTATTTTTCCCAATTGTTTAACCAGGAGAGGCACACTAAGCTGAAATCTAGTTTACAGGTGTGACCTGGGAGCACAGCAAAGTTAAGTGACTTGCTCAGGGTCATAGAGTATGCAAGTGGGGGCTATGGGATTCAAACCCAGGTCTCTAGATTTGCAGCCCAGAGCCTTAAACCACTGCACTATACTGCCTATTATTAGGCAGGATTCAATGAACTGAGCTCTACATTAGGCAGGATTCAGTGTACTGAACCCTACATTAGGCAGGATTCAGTGTACTGAACCCTACATTAGGTAGGATTCAATGTACTGAGTAAGCCCTACATTAGGCAGGATTCAGTGTACTGAGTCCTGCATTAGGCAGGATTCATTGTACAGGGTCCTACATTAGGCAGGATTCAGTGTACTGAGCCCACATTAGGCAGGATTCAGTGTACTGAGTGAGCCCTACATTAGGCAGGATTCAGTGTACTGAGTCCTGCATTAGGCAGGATTCATTGTACAGAGCCCTACATTAGGCCAGATTCAGTGTACTGAGCCTTACATTAGGCAGGATTCAGTGTACTGAGCCCAACATTAATCAGGATTCAGTGTACTGAGTCCTGCATTAGTCAGGATTCAGTGTACTGAGTGAGCCCTACATTAGGCAGGATTCAGTGTACTGAGTCCTGCATTAGTCAGGATTCAGTGTACTGAGTGAGCCCTACATTAGGCAGGATTCTGTGTACTGAGCCCTAAATTAGGCAGGATTCAGTGTACTGAGCCCCACATTAGGAAGGATTCAGTGTACTGATCCCACACTAGGCAGGATTCAGTGTACTGAGCCCTACATTAGGCAGGATTCAGTGTACTGAGCCCACATTAGGCAGGATTCAGTGTACTTAGCCCACATTAGGCAGGATTCAGTGTACTGAGCCTTACATTAGGCAGCATTCAGTGTACTGAGCCCACATTAGGCAGGATTTAGTATACTGAGCCCTACATTAGACAGGATTCAGTGTACTGAGCCTTACAGTAGACAGGATTCAGTGTACTGAGCCTTACATTAGGCAGGATTCAGTGTACTGAGCCCACATTAGGCAGGATTCAGTGTACTGATCCCACATTAGGCAGGATTCAGCATACTGAGCCTTACATTAGGCAGGATTCAGTGTACTGAGCCCACATTAGGCAGGATTCAGTGTACCAAACCTTACATTAGACAGGATTCAGCGTACTGAGCCCACATTAGGCAGGATTCAGTGTACTGAGCCCACATTAGGCAGGATTCGGTGTACTGAGCCCACATTAGGCAGGATTCAGTGTACTGAGCCTTGCATTAGGCAGGCTTGACTGTACTAAGACCTACATTAGACAGGATTCAGTGAACTGAACCCTACATTAGGCAGGATTCAGTGAACTAAGACCTATATTAGGTAGGATTCAGTATACTGAGCCCTGCATTAGTCAGAATTCAGTGTACTGAGCCCTGTATTAGGCAGGATTCCACGTACTGAGCTCTACATTAGGTAGGATTCAGTATACTGAGCCTTACATTAGGCAGAATTGACTGTACTAAGACCTACATAAAGCAGGATTCAGTGTACTGAACCCTACATTAGGCAGGATTCAGTGAACTAAGATCTACATTAGGCAAGATTCAGTGTACTGAGCCCTAAATTAGGCAGGGTTCAGTGTACTGGGCCCTACATTAGGCAGGATTGATTGTACTAAGACCTACATTAGGCAGGATACAGTGTACTGAACCCTACATTAGGCAGGATTCAGTTTACTGAGCTGTACATTAGGCAGGATTCAGTGTACTAAGCCCTACATTAAGTAGGATTCAGTGTACTGAGCCCACATTAGGCAGGATTCAGTGTACCAAGCCTTACATTAGGCAGGATTCAGTGTACTGAGCCCACATTAGGCAGGATTCAGTGTACTGAGCCCACATTAGGCAGGATTCAGTGTACTGAGTCTTACCTTAGGCAGGCTTCAGTGTACTGAGCCCACATTAGGCAGGATTCAGTGTACTGAGCCCACATTAGGCAGGATTCAGTGTACTGAGCCTTGCATTAGGCAGGCTTAACTGTACTAAGACCTACATTAGATAGGATTAAGTGTACTGAACCCTACATTAGGCAGGATTCAGTGAACTAAGACCTACATTAGGTAGGATTCAGTATACTGAGCCCTGCATTAGTCAGAATTCAGTGTACTGAGCCCTGTATTAGGCAGGATATGTACTGAGCTCTCCATTAGGTAGGATTCAGTATACTGAGCCTTACATTAGGCAGAATTGACTGTACTAAGACCTACATAAAGCAGGATTCAGTGTACTGAACCCTACATTAGGCAGGATTCAGTGAACTAAGATCTACATTAGGCAAGATTCAGTGTACTGAGCCCTAAATTAGGCAGGGTTCAGTGTACTGGGCCCTACATGAGGCAGGATTGATTGTACTAAGACCTACATTAGGCAGGATTCAGTGTACTGAACCCTACATTAGGCAGGATTCAGTGAACTAAGACCTACATTAGGTAGGATTCAGTATATTGAGCCCTGCATTAGTCAGAATTCAGTGTACTGAGCCCTGTATTAGGCAGGATTCCATGTACTGAGCTCTACATTAGGTAGGATTCAGTATACTGAGCCTTACATTAGGCAGAATTGACTGTACTAAGACCTACATAAAGCAGGATTCAGTGTACTGAACCCTACATTAGGAAGGATTCAGTGAACTAAGATCTACATTAGGCAAGATTCAGTGTACTGAGCCCTAAATTAGGCAGGGTTCAGTGTACTGGGCCCTACATTAGGCAGGATTGATTGTACTAAGACCTACATTAGGCAGGGTTCAGTGTACTGAACCCTACATTAGGCAGGATTCAGTGTACTGAGCTGTACATTAGGCAGGATTCAGTGTACTAAGCCCTACATTAAGCAGGATTTAGTGTACTGAGCCCACATTAGGTAGGATTCAGTGTACCGAGCCTTACATTAGGCAAGATTCAGTGTACTGAGCCCACATTAGGCAGGATTCAGTGTACTGAGCTCACATTAGGCAGGATTCAGTGTACTGAGCCTTACATTAGGCAGGCTTGACTGTACTAAGACCTACATTAGACAGGATTCAGTGTACTGAACCCTACATTAGGCAGGATTCAGTGAACTAAGACCTACATTAGGTAGGATTCAGTATACTGAGCCCTGCATTAGTCAGAATTCAGTGTACTGAGCCCTATATTAGGCAGGATTCAGTGTACTGAGCTCTACTTTAGGTAGGATTCAGTATACTGAGCCTTACATTAGGCAGAATTGACTGTACTAAGACCTACATTAGGTAGGATTCAGTGTACTGAGTCTTACCTTAGGCTGGCTTCAGTGTACTGAGCCCACATTAGGCAGGATTCAGTGTACCGAGCCTTACATTAGGCAGGATTCAGTGTACTGGCCCACATTAGGCAGGATTCAGTGTACTGAGCCCACATTAGGCAGGCTTGACTGTACTAAGACCTACATTAGGCAGGATTCAGTGTACTGAACCCTACATTAGGCAGGATTCAGTGAACTAAGACCTATATTAGGTAGGATTCAGTATACTGAGCCCTGCATTAGTCAGAATTCAGTGTACTGAGCCCTATATTAGGCAGGATTCAGTATACTGAGTTCTACTTTAGGTAGGATTCAGTATACTGAGCCTTACATTAGGCAGAATTGACTGTACTAAGACCTACATTAGGCAGGATTCAGTGTGCTAAGCTGTACATTAAGCAGGATTCAGTGTGCTGAGCTGTACATTAGGCAGGATTCAGTGCACTGAGCCCTACATTAGGCAGGGTTCAGTATACTGAGCCCTACATTAGGCAGGATTCAGTGTACTGAGCCCTGCATAAGGCAGAAGTCACTCTTCTGTACATTGCATTAGGCAAGATTTACTACACTGACCTCTACACTGCTACCTGATATAACCACGACCACAGTCAGGGTTCACAACATGTGACTGGATAGGGAGCAGGAGTAGATCTGTTGGTGTTGAAATACTTGAATTCATGATGATTGTTGCTAGAATTCATGCACCCCCTACTGAACAATCATAGCATGGCATTTCCTGTACATGCAGCTTCTCACCCACCCACCTCGTTTGAGGGTAAGGTGTTTCCACCCCAGTAAGCCAGGGGACATGGCTAAGAGTTGGTGTGTGTGGGGGGATTAATCCACTAAGAATTGTTTTGTTATCATGAAGGCATACAAGTACAACCTGTTAGTTCAATCTTCCAAAGAGCTAGTTGGTTCACTGTTTTGGTACCTTAAAGCTAATAAACTAGCAATACAGCCAGTGTCACTGATTGGTGGTGCTCACCAGAAGGAACTGGCACAATTTCCACAGCATTACTGTCGGCACTTAGATGGAATTTGACATTTTATACCAGCAAGGTGAATCTACATGACTTGTATTTGCCTAAACATTATTTACTGTGCTATATTTCTCTTGCCTTATTTACATACGAACATATGAAGAAGAAAGCAGAAGAAGGCCATTTGGTCTATCAAGTCTGATCACATCGCAGGGTCCACAACTTGAGCTAATGTACCTGCCCTACCTCCCAACTCCTCCCATCCTCCCTACACATGGTCTTTACCTTCCCCCTATGCTTATCCCAGCCTCTCTTAAAGCTGCCCACTGTCTTCAATGAGACAACCTCTTCCAGCAGTGCATTCCAAGTGTCCACCACCCTCTTTGTGAAGAAGTGCTGCCTGACCTCCCTCCTCAACCTCCCACCCTCCAGCTTAAGACTGTGTCCTCTCGTGTTATGGCTGACACTCCGCTTAAAGAGACTCTCCTTATCAACCTTTTTTATCCCTTTCAAGTACTTGAAGGTCCCAATCATGTCCCCTCTCTCTCGCTCTTGTCTTCCAGGGAGTACATGTTCAGTGCCCTCAGCTTCTCCTGGTATGCCTTACCCTGCTGACCGGCTATCATCTTTGTAGCCCTCCTCTGGACTGTTTCCAGCAGATTAATGTCCTTTTTGAGGTGTGGGCACCAGTACTGAACTCCATACTCTAGATGCTGCCTCACCAGTGACCTGTACGAGGGCAATATAATCTCCTCTCTCCTACTACTGATCCCCCTAGATATGCATCCCAGTATCTTGTTTGCCTTTGCTGCTGCTTTCTTGGACTGCGTGGAGAGCTTCAGGTCACTAGTGATCATAACTTCCAAGTCCTTCTCCTTCTCTGATGCAGATACTTGGACTCCACCCAGATAGTACTCTGTTCTGGGATTCTTGGCTCCAATATGCATAACTTTGCATTTCTTGGCATTGAAGCCAAGCTGCCAGATCCTGGACCACTTTCCCAGCTTTTCCAGATTTTCCAGTAGGTCCTGTATTCCTTAAGCTGTGTCCACTCTCTCACAAAGCTTGGTGTCATCCGCAAGTAGGGACATTTTGCCCTTAATGCCATCCCCAATGTCACTGATGAAGACATTGAACAACACGGGCCCCAGCACCAAGCCCTGCGGGACACCAGTGGTTACCTCTCTGGTGCCAGATAACTCTCCCCCCACAACCACCCTCTGGGTTCTGTCCCTCAGCCAGTTTTCCACCCATCTGGCCATCTTTTTCCCAACCCCGAGATCCACCAACTTCCTGATCAACCTTTTGTGGGGCACAGAGCCAAATGCCTTGCTGAAATCAAGATAGAGATGTCTACCACTTGGCCCCTGTCTACTGTCTTAGTGACACAGTCAAAGAAGTCAATCAGATTTGTTTGACATGATCTCCCCCTCATGAACCCATGCTGCCTCACATCCTGGAAACCATACTCCTCTAGATATTCCACCAACCTTTCCTTTAGTATGGTCTCTAAGAGTTAACCCACAATAGAGGTCAGACTAACTAGTCTGTAATTCCCTACGTGATCGTTGGGACTGCTTTTGTGGAGGGGCACTACATGTGCTGTTCTCCAGTCCTGCTGCACCATGTCTGACTCTAGTGAGCTATTAAATAGATCTTCCAGTGGCCCTGCCAGCTCCTCAGTCAGTTCCTTTAGTACCCTTGGATGTACCCTGACCAGGCCTGATGATTTGTCCACCATCAATGCCAGCAGCCCCTCCCTCACTCTATCCTCCTCTATCACTACATCTGTGTTCCCCTCCCCCTGCTCCTCTTTTCACTCCTGAAGGTGCTGGTCCATCCTTCTCCCTGGTGAAGATGGAATAGATGTATTCTTTTAGTATCTCTGCTTTTCCCCCATTATTCTCCACCCACTCCACCCCTTTCTTAAGTATTACAATCCCTTCCTTCTTGTCTCTTTTCTCGCTTACATAGCAAAAGAAAGCCTTCTCCCCTTCTTTATTCCTTTAGCTCTCTGCAGCTCCTTCTGTGCCTTTGCTCACTGGACTTCCTTACTTGCCTCACTAGTCAACCGTAGGTAATTTTCCCTATCCACCTCTCTCTTGGTCTTCCTGAATTTTCTGTAGGACAATCTCTTTTCCCTTACTGCATGGGCAACCCCAGAACTGAACCAGCTGGGCACTTTGGCCCTTGTGTTCTTCCTCCTGAGCCTGATGCACTCATCTGTGGCAACCAGTATTCCTTCCTTAATGATGGACCACCTTTGGTCCACCGACGTATTTGCTCTGATGCCTACCAGATGGTTCCTTAGCACTTCACCCATTTTCCTGAAGTCCGCCCTCCTGAAATCCAAGATTTTGGTCTTAGTCTGGATGCTTTCTCTGCCCATAGCTAACTGGAACCACACTGTGCAATGGTCACTTCTACCCAGTGGCTCCCTGACCATTATTTGTGAGCACCAGATCAAGAATTGCCTTAACGCTTGTTGGTTCAGTGACACCCTGAGTCAGGAACCCACTCTGCAGTCCTTCCAGGATCATCTGACTCCTAGCACATGTTGTGGATGATATGCTCCAGTCCACCTTGGGCAGGTTGATGTCCCCCGTAATTACCACCTCTTCTTTCCCCATAGCTTCCAATATTTGTAAGCTCATTTTCCTGTCCATCTCCTCATCCTGACTGGTTGGTCTATAAACCTCCCCCAACCTCACCTTTCTCCCTCTGTTTGACCTTAACTAAACCCATAATGCCTCCACCTCCCCTTGCTCTGACTCCACCCTTGTGCAAGTTATTCCCTCCCTGATATAAAGTGCCACATTTGAGTTGGTTTGTACAGTACATAGCTCTGTCTCAGACTGTATATTTATACATAAACCAAAAGCTAGAGAGATGAATCCCAGTAAACTCCAGAAATGAGACCAGCATTCACTGGTGTAGTCCTGAACCTTCAGATGTTGAAAACAGAATTTAATTTCATCACCTCTTTTACCATAAATATGTGGGCCTGATTCTAACTATTTGTTAGGAGCTGGGTCTAGCTTTGGTCTTCTTCTCCCATCCTCTCCATCTTGCCCTTTGAGTTATTCCTTCTCACCCCCTTACCCCTCTCTTCCCATCCTTCTCCCCTGAACTGGGGCAACTCAGGAACTAGATGGTGTGTTGGTATGGCAGAATATCAAATGCTGACCGGTACTAGTCATTAAAGGGGACGGGAACTGTTGCAGCATGCCGGATCCATATTTCCACCCACCCCTTCTCTTTCTGGATATGTCTCTTTTTTAGATTTCTATTTTCCTGTTCTTTAAAACCAAAACAAAAAGTTCCTTCAGCACTCTTGGTAGCATCCCATCTGGCCCCATGGTTTTGTCCACCCTCAGATGAGTGAGTGCTTTCCTGACCCTCTCCTTAGAAAAGAGACTGGTACCCACTTCCCTCCTCTCAAAGCTCTTGGTGCCTTTCCATGGTCCCTTCCCTTCTCCCTTCTACTATGAACACTGAGCAGAATTATGTGTTTAAGACATTTGCCTTTTCTTGGTCCTCCTCTGTACAGTACCCCCCTCCCAGTCTTTGGGGAGGGACTGTAAGGGGAACACTGTGGGGGTAAACATGTCTGACTTGAGAAGGCTGCGTGGTGCAGGAGTTAGAGCACTGAGCTGTGAAATAGGATAACCTATGCTGAAATCCCAGCACAGCCACTGGCTCACTGTATGACCCTGAGCAAGCCACTTGACCTCCCTGTGTTCTTCAGTCCCTCAGAGTTGTAAAACCAGGTACAAGAAAGACCTGTCTTGAAAAAAAATGAAATGATGTTTCCCGGTTAGGCTATCACAGGTAAATAAAATGTAAACAAATAACAGTTTGTACACAAAGTCCTTATAGGGGAACATAGGTGTCCAGGGCCTTTCATAGTCCTAAAGCCCATAAAGGATGTTCAAATGAGATATTTGGCTGATCTCTAGGCATAGTCCAGAGATATTCCTGTTTAAATCAGTCCCAGATTAAATAAAGACAATAATCATTTAATGGAACCTTGAGACAGAAGATGGCTTCACAGTTGGGGAAGCTGTGTACTCTAGGCATCCTGTGACATTTCTTTCTGTCTCAAAGATCCATGAACTAGTAATCACCTGAAACAATATAAGGCTAATTTAGACATGGATATCTCTGACAATATCTATAGGTTAATCCAATACCTTATTTACAAAAGCTTTGTACAAACTTTCAGACTTTGAGGGGCCCCTACAGACTCCAGTCTTCCTTTAATTTTAATAAAGAAAAGGTTCTGGTTCTTACCTATCTGCTTCAGTACCATAGCCTCGTCCCTGGTTCCGTTACGCTCGGCCCTGATTCCGCTATTTGGGTCAGGAACTGAAGACTGACCTTGGACTAAATTAGTAACATAAACAAAAGTATTTTTAAAGCTATTTGAAAAGAAAAGGTTGATCTTCACCAATGATCGAAATAAACATAACACATGTGGGGTCACTGATGTGACAGGTAAAGCAATGAGAATTCTGATTTATACAATCTAGCGGAGAGTCAAACCACACAACAAAAGCATTCGTTTTTTAGCCAGTGAAGCATTCTAAATGAAGGTACACAGAATAATGTTGGGCAGCCTTACACAACAAGCCTGTGTTTCCATCGAGGGGTGAGATGACATCACAGAGCTCGAGAGCGAAGCTTGACAGGTCTCTATGATGTTGTCTCATCCCCAGATGGAAACATCAGTCTTGTTATATATGATTGCCTATACATTATTTTGTGTAATATGTGTCTGTTTTCATTCTTTTATGGTCTTTTTATCTATGTCTTGAGCAAAGGTCAAATAAACAGAAAACAGAGCAAACAGCAGGATTACAATTAAAAAATGGTCAGTGTGATTTAAGCAATAGCTACACAAGCTGGCAACATTCCTAGCCATTCATGGGTTTTCAGTCTTGCTGACATCTTTGTTATGAGGAATCTGTTCTGCAGTGTAGGTAAGCATAAGGAATCTTAGTAGACACTGGATTCTATGCTTTTGTTCCACGGTAGTGACATCACTGCTATGGTACAACAGCATTCTGACATCACTAATGTGGTACAACAGCATTCTGACATCACTGCTATGGTACAACAGCACTCTGATATCACTACTGTGGTACAACAGCATTCTGACATCACTGCTGGGATACAACAGCATTCTGACATCACTACTATAGTACAACAGCATTCTGACATCACTGCTGGGGTACAACAGCATTCTGACATCACTGCTGGGGTACAACAGCATTCTGACATCACTACTGTGGTACAACAGCATTCTGACATCACTACTGTAGTACAACAGCATTCTGACATCACTGCTGGGGTACAACAACATTCTGAATCACTGCTGGGCTACAACAGCATTCTGACATCACTACTGTGGTACAACAGCATTCTGATATCACTGCTGGGGTACAACAGCAATCTTACATCACTGCTGGGGTACAGCAGCATTCTGATATCAGTACTGTGGTACAACATTCTGACATTACTGCTGTGGTACAGCAACATTCTGACATCACTGCTGTGGTACAGCAGCATTCTGACATCACTACTGTGGTTTTTAGAATGAAACTGGCTTGTGCAGTCTCTAGAGGTTTTACATAGAAACACAGACTCTGATGGCAGATAAGGACCACTTGGCCCATTCAGTCTGTCCATTCCTCCCGACCTACACTGTTGCATCAGACCATGCATGATCAACAGCTCTTTCTCCCTCCCCTCCTTCCTTTCATTTTAGAACCCTGTTGTACCTCAGAAGGGTACAATCACATTCCATGACCTCTGAACTGTGGTACAACATCATTTTGAAATGGATGGAGTTCTATACAGAACAACGCTCTACTAGACACTATAAACCATCACTAACTGCCTTGGTACTGCCCTCGAACAGGTACAATTTTTAAGTTTCTTGGCGTCACCATAGACAGCAACCTATCATGTGGGATACATATAGATAACACTGCTAAAGCTGTAAATATTCGTATTGGTCTACTCTACAGAGACAGACAATCTCTGACCCCTGAAGCCTTAAGGATAGCTGTGCAGAGCTCTATTTCTATAATTGACTATGGACTGATCATCTATGGCTCTGCGACTGATATTGTCCTCCGGCGTATCTTCACTGCTCTTAACAAGGCATGTCGTCTCATCACAGGAATCCACCATCTCACCCGCACGTGTGACCTCTATGCCCTAACCGCTACAGCTTAAAAATCGCATCAAATACCAAACGTGCCTGATGGCCAAGAAAATAACCTTAGGTCTCTTGCGACCTGGAGTACAAAATCTTCTAAGCCCCCCTCATAATCCATGCCGCTCTCGAGATTCTGAATCTCAGCTCCTATAGGTCCCTCATAGCCGAACCACACAGGGGCAAAGATCGTTCACCTACAGGGAGCCCCCTCTGGATGAATGCTTTCAACAGTGTCATCACCGCCGAAACCAAGCTGGGCCTGTTCAAGTCCAAGCTTCGGTCACTACTCTCTACAGCTAGCACCTGTGACTGTCTCCCTTAATCATGTTTTCCCAAACCTCAACCATAGCACTCAACCTCTTTTATAGTAACTTAGCACTCTTGCCTCCTACCCTCCCCTGCATCCCCCCATCCCACCACCTTCCTCCTCCCTTGCCCCACCTCTCCTCACCTCCTCCACTCCCACCCCTCTTACTCTTTCCAGCCCATCCTCCCACACCCCTTCCTACACCCTGTGCCCTGTTTGACTTGACAAAGCCTGCTGGCCGATATCAATGTACTGTGTGCATTTTCCTGTGCCTGAAACTGATTAGTGTAATGTGTCTCTGTTGTTTTACGTTGACTGTCCATTATGATTTTCTGTCCATTATGAGTATTGTACCTCCAATTTACACTTCATTGTACTGTACTTTACTGTTCTGTTTAATCTGTTGTCCTTTCTACTGACGTGGAACCTTTGTAAAAGAGCTCTTAGCTCAAAGGTGTATGTAATCTGAGACTCAAATAAATAAAATTAATAAAAATTTATCTCCACAGTGTGTGCATCATCAGCATTTGTTTCTACTTTTGGTTGATCACAAAGGGATCCTTAACCAATGGAAAAGCAGCTTGTACAATGCCTGATGACATCACAGTGACCACTCCTGCTCTCGAATCAGAGCAGTGAAATGAAGCAGAAATCGTTAAAGTTTCATAACATGAACTCATTTAAAAGCTTTACAATTTAAAATATATTGTATAAATTAGGCACCCTATGGCTTGGCTTGGAATATGCCACTTACCATCACTTGTGAGGGGACAGGACTTACTTAACTTACTTGTGGCCCTGCCACTTCTGAGTTACTGTCATGCCCCCTCCCTCATGAAGATAAACCAGCATATGCTAGGACAGGCCATTATGTGCCTATCCCAGACTGAGCACATATATGGAGATACATTTTCAAGGGCAACATTTTATTTTTTGTTAATTACACAGGCAGCCTCAAAATAATATATTTTATAAAGTTACAAATATCAAAGACATTGTTAAATCAGTGAGAGAACAACTAACACAATGACGGATTACATCATAGAGGCCCGTGTTGTACTCTGAGCAGCAGCTGAACTCAAACAGAAGCAATTAAATCTTTAAATAAAGAGACAGTTTAAAAGTGAAATTTTATACATACAAAGAGCCATAAATGGTATAGGACAGAAAAAGAGTAGGCAGAATATTGGAAGCTCGGAAACAGCACCCGCTAAACCCGGGATCCAAAGCGCATTAGTACCTGGGGCAAACTGCAGGTATATTGCAAGATGCCTGAAGAACACTAAAAGCATGTTCGAATATTCCCTCTGACAAATGCAGGCACTAACCCGTTTGCTCCTTGCAAAACACAGCCCCCTCTACTGACCACATGAGGTATGTGTCCAGTTAGGAGCAATAGGGATCCAACGAGCAAATGAGGAGTTAACGCCTGTAAAAGGTGATTGCTTCTGTGGAGCAACCAGCCATATTAGAACTTCCCTATGCAAATGTTCCCATGGTACATGTAAGGTGCCATGGGTAATTTTCATCTCAATTTGGGCTCATGTGACCATGAGGCGGGTTGCAATAGATAAGATTTCCAGGTACAGCATTTAAGGGCCGTTTACATGTCTGCTTTCGCACTGCAGTAACCTGAGCAC
Organism: Neoceratodus forsteri; assembly: GCA_016271365.2. NCBI lineage: Eukaryota > Metazoa > Chordata > Ceratodontiformes > Ceratodontidae > Neoceratodus > Neoceratodus forsteri. Next base: position 59,218,325 of record JADMNL010000033.1, read on the forward strand.
TTGGGTTGCTCTGGTGCAAAAGCGGCCGTGTGAACACTTACCAGATCATGGTAAGTCAATGCCCAATGCAGTCCTGGAGTCCCAGCTGAGCTGCGGACATGTGTTGCGATGTGAGAGGTGTAAGCTGCTGTGGGGACAGGCAGCACCACTCTCATTGTAGCAAACGCAATTAAGTGCTGCAGATAAATGTTGCAGAATGCCCACCCCAGAACTCACAGCTGGCTTGCGTTGGTGCTGAGGGAGGATGTGAAGATGCAGCGTCTAGATTGTTGCAGGAGGAGGAGGAGGGATGATTGGAGCAAGGACTGCAGCCTTACCTCTGCCATGTAAACACTGCTTTAGACTACCTGGGCCAGATATTCAAAACTTTGCCTCAGGGCTAAATTAGCACTGCCTGGTGGGCAAAGTTAGCCCGGAGCACAAAACAAGCTATATTCAAAAGAAATAGCCCAGGGCAAACAGCCCCTGAATATAGCATGGAAATGAGGCCGGGCAAATTGGGCTGGGAGTGCAGGGCAAACATAGCTCTGTAATAAGACAGCTCTGAGTATAGCAACCAGGAAGTGCAGACCACAACAGGAACACAGTGCACAGTGACGTGAAGGTAGGTAGAGGTGACCTATGTGGCCAATGTGTGTTCCAGCAAATGCATAGACCCAGTACAGCTGCAGGGAGCAGCCTACCAGAAAGTACAGTGTGCAAAACAGTATAATATTCCCCGAACCGTTTGTGTGGAGCTAACGCGTTTGCATGGGATTAGCGCGGAGCTAAGCTGTTTGCACGGTGCTAAACTTTGCCATATTCAAAACTGACATGCAAATGAGCCTACTTAGGTAGTCTCTGGGCAAACAGCCATATTAGCATCTCATTATGCCCTGATTTGCATGCAATTTGCCCAGCATTACTGTGACAGAAATGGGAAGGAAAGAGTTAATGGCTTGGATTCTCTAGCTGGTGTTTTTTTAGCAGTTTGGAAAAAACACACACACAGGCTAAAATCCACTGTCCAGCAGCATCCACAAGCTGTAATTCTCTGTCCTCCCTAGCTGCTAGGTAAGACCTGGGTCGTAAATCCCGAGTGGACATGTCCACACACACAGGCCAGTTTGAAATGATTGGTTCACTCAAATATAAACTTATGGTTAAAAGGGAATATAATTGGTCACTGATAGGTGTTCAGTCCGATTGGGACAATTAAATACATACATGTTAGATGGTTGGTGCATTCAAAGGAGGAATAGGCATTACCTTTTTCCAGGAGAATATATAAGAGGCTGAAAGACAATGAAGTGTGTTCTTACTTTGAAGCTGGAGGAAGAATCTAAGCTTGGGTGCCTACCCTTTTAGCTATGTCCGTGGGAGCTGGCAGTTAGCAAAGGTCCAGTGTCTCTTGTAAGGACAGGGAAGGGTAAGTTTAGTACTAGCATATTACAGTAATAGCCTTTTTCTTTTGCCACCTGTTTAAAAACATTTGTTTACTTTTCCTGTATGAGTGTTATTCTCTTGTGTTGTAAATATATATCCTGTAAATGCTCAGTGCACTTTCTGTTAAGTAAAAAGCTATTTACTTGCTCAACAGTTGTGACTGTGATGTCATTTTTCTAAGGTAATATTTGGTTTCCACTGGCTGAGGTAAACTCTGTGTAGCATCTGCCACCTGAGAGAGACACACTACCAGACTTTAATTTGTGCAATTGCACATTTGATTATTAAAGTTTGTGAATTTGGAGGTTGGCGCTGGACAACTCCAGCTGGTGGCAGCGAATACCCGAGGACAGACACCTCTCGAAAAGCTGTTTCAGCCCAGAGGGAGAGGTGGGTTGTCACAGTTACTGCAGGGTCCCACAGCTCCACCTGTAGGTCAGTCAGGCAGTGCATGATGATAGCTGCAGGCTACATGTGAACAGTACAGCACAGCATAGCATATCATACCCCAGGGGACAACACAGCATAGGCACAGGTGATGGTGGTGCTGCATGCAACCATCACACTGTAGGTCATGCTACAGTGCACAGCAAACACTACAGTAGCAAGGGGGCCAGTACAGTGAAGGACACAGCAATACCTATGGTATGTAGGGCAGTGATAACCACTGCACTGTACACAGTGACAGGCCCAGCATGCAGGTGATTAGTGACTGTGGACAGTACTGCTACGCTGTTGTGTGATCCAAAGATGCTGCACCTGTGGCATGGAATGCTCACAGTGACATATACATGGCCGACTGTGTGTGCTGTGGCATCTGTGCAGTTGTGCGGTATGTGGCTGGGGGGGCAAGTAAGAGCCGACAGGCACACAGGTGGTGGGGTATTCCTACTACTGGTCCAAGTGCACTGCATGATGTGTCCCAGCCATGTGGCCACACCTGGGCTGTGGTGAGGTCTGGCCACCCGTACACCCTCCCCCTCAATGGTCACCATGCCCACAGTGCTGCATGCGTGTGCTGGCATCTGTTGGTCACCACTGACGTATGGTCTGCAGGTGTGTGCTGTATGGCCACACTACCATGATGTCCCCTGTGGGCCAGATCACCCCTTACTGCCTGGCATGGCTGGGACTGGTGGCAGCTGTTGGCATTATGGTGGTGCCAACAGTGAGCAGCATGTGTCCTCCATGTCTAGCATTTTCTAAGTGTCATATTCATATGTTAGGGTCACGCAAGCCATGCAAAAGCCGCACAAACACCGCGCAAAGTAACAATGTCGCGCAAAGCTGTTTGCCCAGGGTTAAGACCAGCTTCTCCTGGGCGGTAATTTGTACCTCGCTAAGGGTCGCGCTAAGTTGTGCTAAACACCTTAGTGTAGCACTAGTCACTGAATACCTCATAGCGCCTGTATTCATGTTCACCTTGCCACTTGCATATAATTATGATTTGCCTGGTGCGAATGCAGTTTGCGCATGTTATTTGGCCTTTTGATTATGACAGACTTGTGCTAATCCTGCGCTAAACCCACACAAATGGTTAGCGCACCATGCAAAGCTTTGAATATCTGGGCCCCTGGCTCCTATCCACTGTTTGTGTTACTGAGTTGAAGAAGTCACTCAAGTTAGTTTGACACAACCTTCCCTTATAAAGTCATGCTGATTTCTGACGTTTATCTGTTCTGCTATGATTGGTTCCTGTGTCTTGGCTATTATTGACATCAAGCTCACTGGTATATAGTTTCCTGGGTTTATCCTATCCTCATTCTTGTGTACTGGGACCCTGTTTGCCACCTTTTTGTCCGAAGGGCCTTTTCCTGAAATCAGAGATTTATTAAATAGTTCTGCCAAGGAATCTGTCAGTGACCAAATCTTCTCCTACAGTACCTGTAGGTACAGCCCCTTTAGTGCTGGAGACTTGGTGACATTGAAGTCTTGTAGAACTATTTCCCTAGTTACACACCTAACTGTAACCTGCTACTATCACTACCCTGGAATCTATTTTTGCAGTCGGTAAGTAGCCTAGTATTTTCTCGTGTGATCACTGAACCAAAGTACTTAAGTTAGTCTTTTACATTTTTATTCTCCTCTATGCGTGTTCCATCCCTCTTTGTTTTCACTTTCTTTTTTGTTTGTCATTTTTCCAGGTGTACCTATGGAAGGGACAGTATTGCCATTTTTCCTTGTGCACCTATAAAGAGTCTTGTCATTTTTCCTTGTGTAGCAAAATAAATTGCAATTTGTCCTTTGGTACCTATAGAAAGTCTTGCTGTTTTTGCTAATCATAGAATCATAGAATGCTATCAGCAGAAAAGGACACCAGTAGCCCATCGAGTCTGCTCTCCCCCATACGTATTTATACCCTCATCCTTCACTGTCCTACTATTCTTTTTTACCCGGCTAATCCCTTAAATCTGTCCCATGTCCTCTTGAATCCCCCACTGTTTCAGCTCCCACCACCTCCCCTGATAGTCCATTCCAGGAATCCACCACCCTTTGGTGAAGTAATGAACCCGTAAACTCCCCTTGAATATCCCCCCCTCCAACCTCAGACTGTGGCTCCCAGTTCTTTCTGTGTATTTTCTCTTGAAGAGGTTCCCCTCCCCTGCCTTGTTTATTCCTTTCACATACTTGAATGTTTCAATCATGTCTCCCCTCTCCCTTCTGTTCTTCAGTGAGTACCTATAGAAATTATGCCATTTTCCTTGTGCACCTATAGAACATCTTGTCATTGTTCCTTGTGTACCTATATACATTATTACCATTTTCCTTTGGTGCCTATAGAAAGTCTTGCCATTGTTCCTTGCGCACCTATAGAAATTATTGCCATTATTCTGTTGGTACCTATAGAAAGTCTTACCATTGTTCCTTGTGCACCTAGAGAAATCATTGCCATTTTTCCTTTGGTACCCATAGAAAGTCTTGCCATTGTTCCCTGTGTACCCATATAAAATATTGCAATTTTTCCTTTGGTACCTATAGAAAGTATTGTCATTGTTCCTTGTGTGCCTATAGAAATTATTGCTATTTTCCTTGGGTATCCATAGAAAGTCTTGCTATTGTTCCTTGTGTACCTATATACATTATTGCCAATTTCCTTTGGGACCTATAGAAAGTATTGGCATTGTTCCTTGTGTACCTATAGACATTATTACAATTGTGCCTTTGGTACCTGTAGAAAGTCTTGCAATTGTCCATTGTGCACCTAGAGAAATCATTGTCATGTTCCTTTGGTACCCATAGAAAGACTTGCCATTGTTCCTTGTGTACCTATAGAAATTATTGCCATTTTCCTTGGGTACCCATATAAAGTCTTGCCATTGTTCCTTGTGCACCTGTATACATTATTGCCATTTTCCTTTGGTACCTATGGAAAATCTTGTAATTGTTCCTTGTGTACCTGTAGACAGTATTGCATTTTTTCCTTTGGTACCTATAGAAAGTCTTGCCATTGTTCCTTGTGCACCTATGTAAATTATTGCCATTGTTCCTTGGGTACCTACAGAAAGTCTTTCCATTTTTACTCCTTCAGCTACCCATAGTTTTGTACTCACTTTAGTCCTCCTTATGATGTCCTTACATTTTCCTAATTTATCTTTATATATGGTGCAGCCCTGTAGGGCTACTTCTGGTACCTTTTGTATGACCCCAAAGCCTCTCTTTTGTCTCACATTACCTCTCCCAGTTGCTTGTTGAGCTAAAGTGGCTTCCTGTACTTCTTGGTCATATTTGCAGACTGTACACATGCTTAGGTGGCTTCTAGTATGGCATGTTAATCACTGCCTGCTTGTTTTCTGCCCTTCTGTTTTGTGCAGGTCCTTCAGCTGGTCATCTATTATCTTCATCTTACTGTAATCTACTAGTAGAACCAAAAATAACACAAAGGAAAAGCCACTTTTTAAAAACTATTTTTGTGGGATTTTTCTCCCTATTTGCCAGTCAGACCCATCAGTCCTGTCCATTCACACAGCCTCATCCCCTGTCTTCCCAGGACTTACCTCTCCCTCCTTGTAACAACCTGGCTTACCCTCCCCCAGGTGGGGCCATTTGGAGGAAAACATTACCTCTGACAGAAACACGGTGTGTCAGAGGAGAGTGCCTCGGTTGGTGGTGTTATGCCTGCAGTAAGGGGTGGGTGTCGTCCTGCAGTGTCTGGCAGTTTTTCCTTGTTCAGACTCAGCCCCTTGTAGGATGCTGAGATCTTAATGTGTGTGCATGCATGTGGGTGCATTGCATGTCAGAGCATGTCAATGTCCTCCCTAAATCCACAGCTCTGCTTGCACTGCCAGCTGGGGTCACCTAGCTGTAGCACAACACAGTCCAACCTCCCTCCCTGAGATGGAGAGTATGCGCTGGAATACTCAGATCCCTTCCCCTGGTCAATCCTCTCATGACTCGGGCTTTTCCTGAGCAGCTGTGATGTCACAGTCAGTGAGGTTGCAATGTTGATGATGTAATGGGAGGAACACAGCTATGTCAGCTACAAGGTAAAGTGCTGTTCCACAAATCACACCTACTAACATCAGGTTAAAAAATCTTCTAATTAACCAAAGAGAAAAGAAAATATACCTCAGACATAAAAGATAATAGTTAATTGCTTTTAAAAACTAATGTTAGTTTTAGGTAGTACCCTAGATCTTTAAAGTCTGGGACCATAATACTGGATTTAAAGCTCAAAGCAGCACCACTTGTCAGTGGCAGAAACATTTAACATATCATTTTTTTAGTAATAATGTACATATTTCTGGTATAAACGTCACTATATCCACTTTTTATTGTACTTCATTCTTGAAGTAGGATACATGGTTTTGAAGATTCTAAGAGTTCCTACTCACTTGCCATGCCCGCTATGAATAAATTAAAACTCCTAGTGCGATTCTCTGCTGTTTGCATCCAAAACACATGCTAGCACCATGGCAATCCATTCACAGCACAAATCTCGTCTGTACAGCCAGTCACCTCAGTGAAAGAGGTTTTTAAACGCTGTCCTTGGCAGCCATCTTTATTGTCATGAGTCATTAATTACAAAATCAGTAATAAAAGCTGGTTTAGCAATATTTGAAGAAATTAAAAATAGACCGAGGATAAATCTAAGGCTGTCACAAATACAGACCTGCTAGAAACTATATGATGAAATCTTTTGCCGACTAACAAATACCGCTGCTTGTAGCTGCTCAGCGCCTGATACTATGTTGAATCTGTACACACTGGCACAGCCTTATGTCAGATTGTAGAACAGATCTACATGCTGTATTACATTAAATTAGTAGTCTATGTAACACAGTAACATAGTACTGTGATAATGAAAGGGACGTAGTTCCGCCTCTCCTGCCACAATGGACAGTGCCTATAACACAGCCTCTACCCCAGTTAGGTTATGAAGACACCTCTGATTTTAACTACTGGAATGCTACCCCTACTCATGCTGTGTAACCCCCAAGGCTACTCTCCCCCATGAATCTGTCTATTCCTGCTTTCAAAGCCTGATCAGTGCTGGCTTCCACTGTTTCACCAGGTTGGAGTAGCAAGTATTTCTTGCCAGCTTTACAGGTTTCATGGGGTTCTTGTTTTTTTAGAGCTGGTTCTGCCATCCTGAACATACAGCATTACTTACATTTAAGTACTGTTACTACAAAGAGTCCACTGATCAGAATGATGAAATGGCCAGTAGAATGTAGATACACAGCGTCGATCTTGTTCATCGAGGAGCAATGCCTGAAATGACAGAGAGTATGGTATTTGTGTTTACTGTCACTACACTTTCTCTTTATTTACCTCAAACCATTTTCTTACACATTTCTGGAACTGAAACTGACTTAAAAATGTGCAGTGTTGCTGTGTCTCATGGGTGCTGGAACAGGAGGAACGATTTTTTGGGGGGATTACAGATAAGGCCATGATTGCTTCCCTTTTGACCATGCGTGCATTAAAGGGGTACTTTGAATGCTCATTGGCAAAAGGGGTGGCTACAGTCCCCCTCCCACCCATAGGGTCTTGCACCTATGCATCTTTTTTATCTTACATAGCTTTTTATGTTAAAAAATGATCTTGTAATACTAGATCGTATGGGGACCTATACATACACAACAAACATAACATTTCAAGGGCAGACGTTTTAAAGGGCTGAAAATGGGCCAGAGACTAATTCCCAGCTAGATTTTAATTTTTTTTTGTAAATCTACATTTTTTCTGCCCCTTTTCTGGGAGCTGCCCCCTTTGTGGGGATATGCATCTGGCCCTGTCTGGTGTCCCCATCACCAGGAATGCCACAGGGCCATAATTGAGCCCTCAGCTGTTTTCTCCTACCCATGCCAGAGCTGCGTGTATGCATGTGGGGGCATGCGCACACTGCAGTTCTGCAGTGCCCTCCCTATTTGTGCTGCCCACTCACCTGTACTACCCTCAAGCCTCCACCTGGGGGCTGTTGTACTATGGTGGTGACAGTATTCCTCCCAGAAGAGTACAGCTACTCAAATTGGCTCCCTCCTCCCTCCCTCTTCCACCAGCCGACCCTAAAAACACAGGATCACTCCTGAACCCGGGCTGCCGGCATAGTACAAGGTGTGGCATCCAAAGTCTCAACCCTCAGCACCACCAAGCTGGCTCCAGCTAGATTTTCAGAGCACCTGAAAGTTGCACGGCTGAGGTAACAAACTGGCACAAGGGGTCTACACTTGCAGAGCCGCAGTTTTTCCCACAGCCGTCACATTTTCAAAGGTGAAGCTGGTTGATGACCGGCTCCATGATTTACGGTAGCTTGCAGCCAGTTTCTGGCACAGCTGCACCGAACTGTTACACACGGTGGGACCAAGTGTAACATCCCCCACAGCTGCACCTGCTGAAGATCTGAATCTCCGCAAGTATAGTGATTTTGTGATGTGGCAGTGGCTGCAGAGTGGGACTTAGTCCCTGAGGGGCTGAAAATCCAGCCCTCTGTGTTGCAGTCCACTGGTGTAGAAAAAAAATCTCTGCACCAGCAGACATTCCTATTTTCGGCCAGTTGAGTGCAGGGGCAGTGAGTGTGACTGTGGAGAATGTTATGCCTAATGCTACCAAGGTGTAGCATTCTGATGCAGCTGTGTAAGGGAAACAGACACAAACTGCACACAAAATATGATAAGTGTAGCTAGAAACAATGGCCTAGTGGAAATCTGTAATGCTCCTGCACCAGTAACCTGGGTTTGGATGTGAGATCAGATCAATGAGGTAGGGCAGCTGGACTGAAGAAACTGCTGTCTACCCCTGCCAGGTGTGGGGAGAAGTCTTTGTTTACCACTACAGTGACCCCCTCTGGTGGGCCAACAAGCTTTCTTTCTAGGGTTGCAGGCACCTGGTGCTGAGAGCTGCTGTGGCGAGCAAGGTTGTTTGGTGGCGCTGTTGTGATGTCAGGGTTGATGTAGGGGTTAAGGGTCACCACAAGCATGATACTCTGCACTGGCTACACAATATAGACTGATAACCACTCCTGCACCCCATCTGCATGACAGAGCATCTCACTTGAGTAACATGCCACAACACCTGGCCTGCCAACCAAATATGATAAGACTGCAGGGAAGGGGGAACCCTGCACTGTAGAGCCCCACGACAAGGGGCAAATCAAGGGGAAACCTGGAGGCCAGTGAGTGGAAATGGAACTGGATGATCATGCTGACAGAGCTGATCTGTGTATGGGGAAATGAAACAGTTTATTTTTTTATTTTGGAATTTTGTTCCACTCCACAACCTCAGTGCCTGATGCCTTTAGGAACCCCGTGGCAAAACCAACACCTTTGCACCTCACAGACCTGCACTTACTTGCCTCCAACAAGCCTTGGAAACCCCTCTCAAGTGAGGTCAGGGTATAGAGGGTGTTCCCCCAATAAAGTTTATACATTAAGTGGTAATGCAGTGGCGGTATGTGCCAGATATGCCTGGGTTCATTGTCGTTAGGCATTGGGGCCAGTTTTGTAGCTTTCCTGACACTCCCCTGAGACAGTGGCTGCCGTAACACCATATGTGAGTGCACATGGAATGCATGAACATGCAGCATTGCCCAGCGTCTCCCCACCCCAAAGGCAGGCTGCATGGCACCACCACCTGTGGTTGCTGAGATGGTATGTTACGGCAGTGGTACATAGCCTCCTTCCCCAGAGAAGGAGTGCATCCACTGGGACATTTATTTTGCTCCTCCCTCTGCACCCCAACTGACCCCTCCTTCAGACCGCCTAGGACCTACTTGCCCCAGGCAACCCCAGTTGTCAACTGCTGCCCCATTCTTGGCAACCCCCAGGGTAACCCAATAACCCTTCATCAGATGGGTCCTCTCCTTCTGGAAAGAATGTGCCTTACCGACTTCCTTCTTGGCTGTGGGTGCTGCTGGGGTTGGTCCTGGGTGTCCATGGGCTCCGTGGCAGCGAGGGTCCAGCAGCCATCATTCAGTCAGCTGGGGTGTTGCAGTACAAGTTCTTGGCCTTAAGTGCATGGCTTCCTCAGGCAGTAGCATCCAGGGGGTGTGTAAAGGCATCACAACCCCCAAGCATGCACCCACTCCACACAGAAGTGCCCAGGAAGATCCCACCTCCCAAGGGGAGAAGCGTCCAATGGAGGCTTGCGCATCCCCGCCCTGCTGGACTCCACTCCTGGTACCCAGGCTTAGGGTGCGAACCTGAGTCACCAGCATGTTAAGTGAACCGCTTTGCTCGGCACCACAGAGACGGCCTCACTGGGACACTTAATACCTCTTACCATGGCTAGCCCCCAGAGACCCAGGCTTGTTTTCAAACCCAGGCAAAACGAAAGGTCAGCACACTCAAAGGAACTATCTTAGTAACAACTGATATTAGTCAGATAGTTACAGTAAATAGGCAAACGTGTATTCACTCATTACCAGAGCAGCATACAACATATGCGGATGCACTGTCTAGGTGCCCTGGTATTTCACTCTCTTGAGCTTTGTCAGGGGGTCCAAATCCCCCCCCCCATCACCAGCATTACAAGTGCTAGCTCTCTCAATGCGCTGACAGGCCAGTAACAGCTTAATTTTACAAAAAAAATTATAAATCGAATTAAATATTCATGAGCCTAGAGAGATCTCCTGATTGGCTACTGGATCAGTCATCAATGCCTTAGAAATGCCTGATCCAGCTGCCAGCTCCCACGGTGTGGCATGCACGGTTCATGCCACTCTGCCAAAATAAATAATTTCAGTGAAAGTTGTTATTGTGATTAGACTTTTAATCGCAATAACAGCCTCAAACCCAGCCATTTCCTTGGAGCAGCAACAAGCTGGAGGGAGGTGGCCAGGACGATGCCACTGCACCTCAGGTCACCCAACCCCCAACTGGTCATTAAACCCATGGAAATGACCAGCTTCTTGGTCATTATTACCTGAATTTGCATTCCTGAGCTGGCCACGTGGCACAGGAGCAGCACATTCTGTTGCCACCTGGGAGCACAGAGTTTGCATGGGAGTCCCAAAATCACACTGCAGGGCAGGGTGGGGGCTGGGCACATCACAGAAGTGAGGAGCTCAGCTTCCAAGCAACTGCTAACCCTTTTAGCCAGAAGAATGAAGGAACAGGAGTGGGGGGTGCTCTGATTGCTGGGGCATAAAGAATGGGCAAAGTGGAATAAAAATTCAGAGATAACCAGAATGAAACGGAACAGTCCTCCTCCCCCCCATCCATAAGCATAGCTCAGGGAATTTCTTGGGTGCCCAGAAACTCTCTCCCACCATACTTCCAATACATTTTCATAAAAAAAGATTTTTGTACACCTGGCCTAAATAATGGGATATCTTTTGTGGAATCCCCCATTATCAAATTCTGTTTACGCCCCTGCCCGTCTCTTCCAGTAACCCAGCAATACACGTTACCTTGATCAAGCTCCATTTCTCCTCGTAGTATTTCCATTCTCATGGCCAACTGTGACTCCTTCCACTACGTCTTAGGGCTCCATAAACCACTGCAATGCCTTATATGAGGTTAGGGTGAGGTAGTACAGCATGGGAGACACGTGGTGCTTTAACATATGAGGATCTTAACAAAGAAAATGGAACTGAAACAGAGAATCCTCACCCCATGTCCTTTTCTGAGAAAGCATTAATGCAATTTTTTTTTAACCCAAGAAAGGCCATTTGTGAAGCTGCATCTCGTTTTCACTGAGGTCCTACTTTGTCCCGATTTTACATCTGAGCAGAATACATTGAGATCAGGTGACCTGGCATCACTCAGTGAGTAAATGGCCCTGGTGGTATTTGATTCAGAGCCGCTTGCTTCCCAAGTTGTTGCTCCAACCACTACGCCTTACTCCCTTCTTTCATTCCAGTGTTAGGAATCCAACTGGAGCCCCTGTAGAATTTTTGCATAATTACACTCTGAGCCACAATTTTATAGTTTTCAGCGGGGAACTGTAAACTCACGGAATTTGCCTGCATGCTGGTACAATCATAGAATTTCACAGAATTTGACATTTTATACCAAAGCAGTACATCTGCATAACACGCAGTTTGCTGTCAATATTTTCCCATATTATTTCCGTTTTGCTTTATTTAATTTGCTTTGTCTATATATCTTCCTTATATTTGATATATTTATACACTTAAATATTTTTATTTATACCATGGAAATCATAAATAACATTGGAAAATAAAACAAATTATTCTGCCCTGTTACTCTGCGGCAGTGAAAGGAACGTTATTAAATATTTATGGTGAAACTGTTGAAAGAAACGCTATGGAATAAAACGAATGTGGTTGGAGCTACTTTGTATGATGTCATGATATGTTGTATCCTGCTTTGTATGATGTCATGATATATTGTTTCCTGCTTTGTATGATGTCATGATATGTTGTATCCTGCTTTGTATGATGTCATGATATATTGTATCCTGCTTTGTATGATGTCATGATATGTTGTATCCTACTTTGTATGATGTCATGATATGGTGTATCCTGGGTATGTAACTATTGATAGCTAGCAAAGCTGGTTACATCACAAGGAAATACTAAACCAGATGCAACTGTCACAAGACAAGGCAATTTTATTTGCTAAACACCCTGTCCTAGAGGCTCAGGGTACGTGTCACATAGATGCACCAATCAAAACAACAGCCTCATATAACCATACCACACCTAAAAATACAGGCCATTACCACCCTCACCCCTGTGTGTGGCTCCCACAAGCAGCAAAACCCCCAGTCTCCACTGGGAGTCGCAGTACAGCGAAAGACTGGCAGCCCCCATGCCTGTCCCTCCAAACAGGCCCTACCTGGGTTAGAGGTTCCCCCAGGCCCCCTCACCAGTGAGCCATAAGCTGCCTTGCTACATCAGGAGACAGAGGCCCTGCCACCACCTGCTGCCATTCCGACAACCTAGGCCCACCCAGACTCTGGGGCCCTACCTATCCTGCATCTCCATTTCTCTCCCTTCCACCCCACCAGAGCCTGAGGCCCCACAAATATATCCGCAGCTACCTGCCTCATACCCTGCCTCGGACCCTTACTCAGAGGACCTGACGCACTGCCACTGAAGAAGCCAGCCTGCCTACACATGTGTCTTTGGGGGGTTCCCTACCCTGTACTGCCCTGCCACACCCGTCGGTTTTCTTTCTCTGCTGATCCTCTCCTCCTAACTTCCTGTTCCTCCCCTGATATACTGCCCAGACCCTACTGTCTGCTGCCATCAAGTGGTGGCTAACAGAATTTGTTGCCTCATAAGACTAACAGATCCCTAATCTCTGGGGGCAACTGAGAAGGAAGGGGACCCTAAGGGAACGCAAGCCTCTTTCAAATGAGAGGGGGCTTACAATAGGACAGAGTGATATGCTGCTAGGATGCTGGGGTTGCCTGGTGTTAAGTCAAGGTTTTGTTTGGCAGTATTTGTGCTGCAGAAAAGGCCCACGTTAAACCCTTTTGTACAGTGCAAAGCTGCTGAACGTGGGGTAGCACAGCTATTCAAGGCCACGTCTTCCTCTTGCCCATAAGCATACTTTATGTTTTCTGTGGCACAGCTGCGTCAACCCCCTTCCCACAAACTGTGCCCAGTTTTAGTAGGTCAGGTGCAGGTATGACGCTTTACCTGATGTACAGCAGTGTGTGCCAGATATTTGGTGCAAACCCCATAAAAAAGGTACCTGGTATTGCCGCAAGCTAGACCAGAAAAAGTTGGTCTAAATAGTGACAATTGGTGCATGAGATTGAAAATCCCAATTACCGGCTGGGAGAATGCAGTAAGCCCGTATGTGTGATGAACCTGGAATTTGTGGCTTTCTCTGCCATTTGAAAATCTGGTCCTGTGCGTCAGTTTTACACAAATACAAACTGGAACAAGCACCGTATGTAAACAGCAGATGCACACACAGTTGTATGTTACACTCGTGACTAAGCAAGCAGTGACATACATGTGCACACACACACACACACACACACACACACACACACACCCAAACACACCTGCACCCGAGTATATAACCACACACCAAACACATGTACACCCTGGCGTATAACTGTGTACTCCTATATAACTGTGTACCTCCAGAATGTAAACATGTTATATACACAGATAAACAATTAAAAACTAAAAGTAATGTCATTAAAATGGCAGAAAGTTTTTTCTTCCATTAGTAAACAACTGGGCCAATGGGTTTTTGTTCCAGTAACTGGGGATTGACATACCTGGGTCTGGCTTGCCTGGATGCCTGGGCGAACAGCTGGTTACCAGGACTCATCATAACAGGCCCATACAGGTCTGCACAGCACCTTGGGCTTGTCTAATGGTGTGGCCTGATGAGCTGACTGATGCCATTGAGGGCTGCTGCGGCTCCTTCTCCCATCGGAGGCACCCCAGGCGGATCTGTCTTTGGGTGGCCCTGTTCCCCTCTCTCATCCTACTAGAGCAGTTCTAGGTCCTGGACCAGGTCACGGGATGTAGGGGCTCCACGCCAGTTACTACCTAGCTCTAGCCCACTGGAGCATGAGGGTTCCTATTGGTCAGATGTAGCAGCGCAATGACAGGATTGGATGCCACATCCATATTATATTGTATGTTAATAGCACCACTGAGACCACTCTTACAGCTGTAAGCAGTAGAGCCAGAATTTAGAGTAACGAGCTATGAATGAGCCAGGTGTATCAAGCAGACCTGGGTTTGATTCCCACAACCTCCCCTTGCATACTGTGTAACTCTGAGCAAGTCAATTAACCTCTCTAGTACTCCCGGGTCACCCTTAAAAACAGCCACTTATTCCTAGTTACCAAAAGAATATCAAACAAACAAAACAAGCATGGTCTCATGCACAGTCTTAGGATACGAGATCCATGAACCACAGGTGAGCAGTTCTGATACAATAAGCATGTAAGAGAGACCACTCTTACAACAGTAAGAGTGGTCTCAATGGTGGTATTACAATATTATTGATCAAGATCAATCAATAATATATTAAAAAACCTGCATCAAACATGCATGTTTCCAGGGCAGCTGTGTGTGAGACACTCTTCACAGAATAAAAGTGCTTCACATACTGAGGAAAGGAGCTCTCTGATTGGTCAGGAGCAATCCCTCGATCTATAATCGGGAATTATGATACAGAAGTAAATTGTGTATGTACCTGGAGTGGCCTAACCAGCTTCCAGTGTCCTCCATTCTGGTTTCTGCAGCTGTTCCGGTCCAGGGCCAGGGTCCAGCAGAAGTAGGACTCATAAGGGACAGCCCACTGTTTGGGCCATGTTTCACGGGTACGTTCCCACGTTAATGATATGGCAGATGGAGGATGTGTTGAATCCCGTGCAAACAGTGCTGGCTGTCCAGTAGTCAAAGCCAGGACTTAAAGGGCCAGCGTCCTGCAATGACACAAATAATGCAAAGAGATACAGGATACCCACTGTGGTTGGCCCGTGTGTGCACTGTCACTCCATATAACGAATAATGCATGGGTAACCATGCACAACAAGGCTGTGTCTCCATTGAGGGGCTCTTAGGACATCATAAGGACCTCAAGAATGAAGCTTGAGAGGTCCCAGATGTCATCAAAACCCCAAGATGGAAATGTAGCTGAGTTGAGAATGACTATCCATGTGTTATTTTGTATAGTATATGATTTGAAACATAACAAACAATCTGCTTTTTTCTTCCAAAGAAATATTGGGTTTAATCTTTTATTATTTCAAAACTTGGGTCTAATCTTTTATTATTCAAAAAAAAAAAACAACAACTTTGCCCTGCTGCTTAGAACCCACACTGGGGAACTGTAGGTTTCTGTTTTTTAAAATAACGAAACAAGAGAAGAGTTTGTGTTAGGAGAATGTCTGAGTGCTGTGTGTGGGGGGAAATGAAAGTAAATCAACAGGTGGCACAAGTCTCCATTCTAATCAAAAAAAGCTATTGTACCACAGAGGGGCACAACAGCATTCTATGACCTTTGAACTTTGGTACTACAACAGTTTACTTTGGATGGAAATCCATACACAAGGGATAATCATATATTATATATAGAATAATGTATGGGTGACCATACACACCATGGCTGTGTTTCTATCGAGGGGATGTGATGATGTCATACAGACCCAAAGTGAAGCTCAAGAGGTCTGAATGACATTGTCACATCCCCCAGATAGAAACCTCGCCTTAGTTGTGTATGACATCCATACACTGTTTTGTATAGTATATGGTTAAAAAACGGCAGGGGGAGGTCAGCCTGGTGGCACTGAAGGGTGAGGTGCTGGGCAACTTAACTCGCGCCGTTCTGGCAACCTGGGTTTTGGAACAACCTCGGACCATCAGGGTGCTGGCATGGGGACAGGGAGGGAAGGAGTGAGTGGGATCAAGCAGCTGATGGCAGCTCTCCCCTCTCAGGGGTGGTTGTCTGCCCCCCCCCGTAGATCCACTCCCACTGGGTGAGGGTCGGATGGGAAACATAGATGGGAGCGGGTGGCGGTGATTGCCAGGGGTGGGGTGGAAGGGGCCGAGCTGGTACCCAGCGTGCATGTGCACCTCCACGGACACACACGCATGCACGCACGCACACACGTACGTGTCTGCCAGGGTCCCGGATCAGGGGAAAAAAGTCACAAAAACTATATACAAACAAGCATTTGTCAATGCCGAATGTTGATTGCGTTGGTCCATTGAGCTTGCTCAATGCCCCTCTGTCACTTGCTCAGTCTGTTTTTCCTGGTGCTGCAGGCTGCTCTTTTGTACTGGGCTCCAGCCTGCGTTGTCACCTTTTTCTGTCCACTAAGAAATCCGTAGCTGTCCCAACAGAGCTCCGTTGAGGTGGCTCACACCCCCTCTCTTACTCTCTCATTCTGTTTCTCCTGGCGCTGCAGGCTGCCCTTTTGTACTGGGCTCCTGCCTCTGTTGGTGGCTTTTTCTGCCCACAAAGAAATCTGCAGCAGTCCCGACACAGCTCTGTTGAGCCTGCTCACTCCTCCTCTCTCACTCACTCATTCCGTTTCTGTCAGCGCTGCAGGCTGGCCTTTTGTACTGGGCTCCTGCCTGCGTTGCTGCCTTTTTCTGCCAACAAAGAAATCCGCAGCAGTAATGACAGAGCTCCATTGAGCTCGCTCACTCCCCCTCTCTCACTCACTCATTGTGTTTCTCGAAGCGCTGCAGGCTGCCATTTTGTACTGGACTCCTACCTGCATTGGCACTTTTTTCTGCCCACAAAGAAGTCCACAGCTGTCCCGACAGAGATCCGTTGAGGTCACTTACTCCCCCTGTCACACTCACTCATTCTGTTTCTCCTGGTGCTGCAGGCTGCCCTTTTGTACTGGGCTCCTGCCTCTGTTGGTGCCCTTTTCTGCCCACAAAGAAATCTGCAGCAGTCCCTGCAGAGCTCCGTTGCGCTCGCTCACTCCCCTTCTCTCACTCACTCATTCTGTTTCTGCCGGGCTGCAGGCTGCCTCCTTTACTGGGCTCCTGCCTGCATTGGCAGCTTTTTCTGGCCACGAAAAAATCTGCAGCAGTCCTGACACAGCTCCATTGAGCTCACTCGCTCCAACTCTCTCACTCGCTCGTTTCATTTCTGCCAGTGCTGCAGGCTGGCCTTTTGTACTGGGGTCCTGCCTGCATTGCTGCCTTTTTCTGCCCACAAAGAAATCCGCAGCAGTTGCAATAGAGCTCCGTTGAGCTCGCTCACTCCCGCTCTGCCACTCACTCATTCTGTTTTTCTTGGCGCTGCAGGCTGCGCTTTTGTACGGGGCTCCTGGCTGCGTTGGCTCCTTTGTCTGCCCACAAAGAAATCCACAGCTGTCCCGACAGAGCTCCGTTGAGGTTGCTCAGTCTCCCTCTCTCACACGCTCTGTTTGTCCTGGCACTGCAGGCTGCCCTTTTGTACGGGGCTCCTGCCTGCATTGGCGCCTTTTTCTGCCCACAAAGAAATCCGCAGCAGTCCTGATAGAGCTTCATTGAACTCACTCAGTCCCCCTGTCTCACTCACTCATACTGTTTCTCCCACCGCTGCAGGCTGGCCTTTTGTACTGGTCCCCATGCCTCCATTGACGCCTTTTTCTGCCCACAAAGAAATCCGCAGCAGTCCTGACAGCGCTCCGGTGAGTTTGCTCACTCCCCCCTCCCTCACTCGCTCTCTTGTTCTGTTTCTCCCAGTGTTGCAGGCTGCCCTTTTGTACTGGGCTCTTGCGTTGGGGCCATTTTCTGCCCACAAAGAAATCCGCAGCAGTCCCGACAGAACTCATTTGAGCTCGGTCACTCCCCCCTCTCACTCGCTCGATCTTAATCTGTCCCAAACACTGATTTCCCGCAGCGACTGTGCTATTCTCCGGCAGGAGTGCAAAAACATGTTTTAGCCAGGATGTGAAAAATGACAGCTGTACTGTTCATAAGGAGGTGTGAAAAAATGCCACTGTTGAAAATGTGGTGTGAAAATATAACAAATTTGCGAAGTTACAAGGATGCGTAGAAACAGTTCAACACACGCTTGTAACACAGTCATGTTATGGAGTTTCGTCACCAAATTTTCAACATAGAGATTTTAGGACCTCTGCTCATGAACAGTGCCACTGACATTTTCTTAATCTGTCCCGAACAGTGATTTCCCACAGTGACCGCGTTATTCTGCGCTGGAAGTGCGAAAACACATTTTGGCCAGGATGGAAAAAATGACAGCTATACTGTTCATAAGTAGGTGTGGGAAAATGACAATGTCGAAAATCTGGAATGAAAATATTACAAATTTGTGAAGTTACAAGAGTGCATGCAAGCTGTGCAACGCACGCTCGTAACACAGTCATTTTATGGAATATCATCACCAAATTTTCAACATAGGCAATTTAGGACCTCTGCTCATGAACAATGTCACTGTCATTTTCTTAATCTGTCCCGAACACTGATTTCCCACACCGACTGTGCTATTCTGCGCCGGAAGTGCGAAAACACATTTCGACCAGGATGTGAACAATGTCAGCTATACTGTTCACAAGGATGTGTAAAAAAATGCCAATGTTGAAAATCTTGCATGAAAATACTGCAAATTCGCGAAGTTATAAGCGTGCGTAGCAACTGTGCAACGCATGCCCATAAAACAGTAATTTTTGGGATTTTTTCCGCCAAATGTGCAACATAGGCTTTTTGAGAGCCCACCTCATGAACAGTGACACTGTCGTTACATCTGAGCTCCGAAGGTGATTCCGCAGTGACGCAAATCACCATTCGGGCCGATTAATGCCCATGACAGTGCAAGAATTCATGAGGAGGGGTCCCAAAAACCCCACATTGAAAATATGGTGACAAAATTCCCCAAAATGACTGAGATATGCATGAAAGTTGGAAAAACCCTATTTATTCCATTATACAGCTTACCGGCATTTCCTCAGTTTGTGGTTGGCTTTGAAGAGCGCAGACGTGTTCCTGGTCCACCGAAGATCGTCGCGCCAGACTCCGAAGGTAAGTATGGGGTGAGGTTGGTATGGGGAGGCAGGGTGCACAGAGGTTGGGCGCAGGTTGCGGGAGGGGGGCAGGGACACCGCCAAGGGACCGTTTCCTTTTTTCACAGGTCAAAAAAAAAAAAAGACATCGCGGGACCATTTTTTGTTTTCAGGGGCATGTGGCACACTGGGGTGGGCTCCTGGCATGCCAACGGAGTCGTTCTTGGGGAGGCAGCTGTAGCCAATGGGGGATTGGGCACCCCCGTCGGCACACAACAAAAGGGAGGAGGCCATATCATGCCGACGGGGATTGGAGCACCCGTCGACACTAAAGGGAGGTGCAAGAGCCGGGGGGATTGGGCACCCCTCAGCACTGGGTTATTAATATTGTTTATGAACATGGCGGCAAGCCGCCGCCATGTTCACAAACAATATTGCACTTGGAAAGTTCCGCCCAGCAATGACGGGTCACTCCCTCATTGCAGTGAATGGCTGATGCTGCAATGATGAGGTGGCCCCTGATTGCAGTGGCTGAAACTTTTCAAAGTTGTGGCACGCACGCTGAACTAGTGTCAGCAGCAGCATGCCACGGCATTGGGGAAAGCCGGCCAAGCCTTTAAAGGCACTGGGGGCATTGGCCACATCAGTGCCGCACCTCCACAACCTGCTTCTGGCAACCTGCCGCAATATGTTTCTTACACATGCGCACAATCAACATAAAAAAATGGTAGTGGCAGCTGAAAGTGTTTTAGTGTGAGGGAGGAGGTAATTGTGCCCTGAGGCTCTTACCATCGGTAATTGGTGCTGTCAGTTGCTTCACTCCCGCTGCTCTGTGTAAAACCACTGTCAAGGCTGAATATCAGCCACATTTGTTTGTTAAAAAAAATAAGAAAGGGTGATGTGTTTCGTAGCGGAGAGATAACTATGTGCCCATGAGTCAACTGCCATGGACAACTGCTCACTAAGTGGTGCCACTATTTCCTCTTTAAGGTTTTCTGAAAGCCCCAGATTTAACCAATTGGTTGGCACGTCAAGTCTGCAAAGTTGTTGTAGTATCACTGTGATGTCAGAATGATACTATAACCTTCCTTGACCTTTGAACTGTCCTACAAAAAGTCTTTTAAAGTCATCAATTTCCATGCACAATAAGCACTAACTATATACTATATAGAGAATAATGTATGGGCAACCATGCACAACAAGGCTGTGTTTCCATCAAGGGGTTGAGATGACAGCATATGAATCTCGAGAGCGAAGGAAGTTTTGTCCGCGCCAGTAACAATTATTCCTGGTGTGTTGGGACCAGTACTGTAGTGGTGTCTGCTGCTGGTGCACCTATGTTGCTGTTCTCCAGTGATAGTGCTGCATTTGGTCAATGTGGGGTGAGCCACCTCCTTATAAGGTGGGGTCAAGGGGCAGACCATGGGCATAGGACATCCGCAGATATGGCCCTTTGGCTCTTCCCACCATCATTATAGACTGGGTCGTGTGCGCATTTCCCACAAGCCACCACAGCACTACTTATGTAGCATTTAAACTTATTTCAGGCCCCTTAGTGAATCAGAACCTAAGTGATTAAAATACAAATCAGCAATAAACGTGTAATTAGCAAATCTTGAAAATGCAAAATATATGCAAATTATAGCTTCATAAAGAGGTTTCATAACAGGCACCAAATGTGTTTGCACTCTATAGTTTTGATGTGGATAGACTTTTAAACTGTAATTACACTGTAATTAACGTGGTAGCTGAAACTTAATATAACGTGTACCAAGAATTTCGGGGGGGGGGATTAAAATTAGAATTGAAACAGTCTCTGCTCATTATGCGGGCATACCATCATACTGTGAAAAGTGCCAAGAATGAGACAAAAAATACATGGTAACTTACGCAGCACTGTGATTTTTCTCTGCAGCTAGTTCCAAAAACTGCAACTGTTAAATAAGTTTATTCTAACAAACAGCTGGGGGTGGGGGCAGGAGTGGTTCAGACAGCTTGGCTCCTAATGAGTTTGTACTATATGTTTCCAGGTCACTGCCACAGCTGTGATCAGCAAAAAATGAAAAGGGAACTCAAACAGTTCAGTCAGGTCATGGCAGAAGAGACAAGGGGTCATAAAAGTTGATGAGTCCAGATCTCGAAGCCAGTCCAATTTTTAGAAGTCATAATAATTTCCAATTCACTGTCCCTTGCAATGGATTTGCTGTCCCCAGTCATGGTCCTAATGTCGTTCCTTCCCCCCAGCAACGATGTGGTTCTTGCTCTATGGCATACTTACGCATGTTAGCTGCTAAGAAAGCTAGAACTCACTTGTGGATTCAATCCAGACCTCCACAATTACAGCAATAATATGCCATGGAGTGATTACCTGCTTCCTGTCATGATACATGACCCCAATTCAACGCTAGATGACAACGCTGGGCGATACATATTATGGCTAAGGGTAATAATTTTATGCCATAGTGTTCTCTGGAGTCAAATTTTGTAAGAAATAGACCATCAATATTGGATTTTGCTATTTTTTTTGAACAGGGGTGCCTATGGTTCAACCAGTTTCAAATACAAATGGAAGAGAGTTCTGTATACATTATGGCAACGTACCTATTATTATTCATCCGTCACAAGTACTTCACAACCATGTGGTGATATGATGTATGACTGTACATTTGTCACTCTTTGTATCACACTGATGCCAAGGCTGAGCTGTTCTTTGCTTCAATAAAGACTTATCTAAAAAAAAAACAATAATTTCCAATTCCCAAGTTGTGGAAGCTAAGAGTCTAAGGCAGGCACAGTTTTGAAGCTTTTAAATACTATTGATAAAATGAACTTTCTTTCAGCAACAGTACTCGTGTTTGACTTTCACAGTCAGTTTAGTTTGAAGTCGTTGAGTTGGACTCCTCTGAGGTGTTCACATGACATGGGAGCTCACACACCAGGGGGCACAAGTACAATTTGGGGGGTGGGGCAGTTTCAGGAGGGATGTGAGATATGTTTCCTTGCGCGCATACCCAAGAAACATTATGTGGCAGCTTAGGAGAGAAACGGGTTGTGGAGGTGCGGCACTGTGGCGGCCAATGCCGGCACTGCATTGTTGGTCTTGGGCAGTGCTCAACCAATGCAGGCCCAGTGTCCTGATGACACTGGTTCTGCAGAGTGCCACCAACTTATAACGATTTCACCACTGCAAACACGGGCCACCTCATCATTGCAGTGTCAGCCATTCCGCTGCAATAAGGGAGCAACCCGTTATTGCAGGGCGGTACCTACCTTGCCTGGTGTAACATTTCGTCAACAAGGCCTCAGAGCCCCATGAAAGCCAATGGGTGCCCAATCCCCTGTCAGCATCCCCGACCCAGTTCATTTGCTGATGGGGAGCCCCTCTCGTCGGCATAATACCCCCCATTTGTTGTGTGCTGAGGGGTGCCAATCCGCATCATGCCCCCAAACAGTCTTTCTTTGCTGACCGGGGCCCAATCCTGTTGGCTTCAGTCTCCCTCTCCCAAAATGCAGGTGATACACTGGGAGCCCACCCCAGTGTGCAAAAACAAACCTGAAAACAAAAACCTTCCTAATACATCTTTTTTTCTCCTGAAACCAAGAAAACGGTCTCTGAGTGTTTGCCCCTCCCTCCCCAACCCACAGACACCCTCTGTGCACCCTGCCTCCACACACCCCTTCACCCCCATACTTACCTCCGGAGCCCAGCGCGACGATCTTTGGTGGACCGGGAACACGTCTACACTCTTCAAAGCCAACTGCAAACTGAAGAAATACCGGTAAGCTGTTTAATGGCATAAATAGGTTTTTTTTCAACTTTGGTGCATATCTCGGGCATTTTGGCATCAAATTTTTAACATGGGGTTATTGGGACCCCTCCTCATGAATTAATTCAGTCACTGTCATGGTGTTATTCAGTCCGGAAAAGTGATTTTCTGGTCACTGCGCAGAATCACCTTTCGGGACTGAGTAATGAAATGACAGTACCACGGTTTATGAGGTGGGCTCTCAAAAAGCCTATATTGCAAATTTGGTGAAAAAAATCCCCATAATTACTGTTTTACTAGTGTACATTGAGCAGTTTCCACGCACGCTCATAACTTCGCGAATTTGGAATATCTTCACTCCAGATTTTCAGCACTGGCATGTTTCCACACCTCCTTATGAACAGTACAGCTGTCATTTTACACATCCTGGCTGAAATGTGTTTTCACACTTCTGGTGCAGAATAGCACGGTCGCTGTGGGAAATCAGTTTTTGGGACAGATTAAGAAAATAACAGTGACACTGTTCATGAGCAGAGGTCCTAAAATGCCTATGTTGAAAATCTGGTAACGAAAGTCCATAAAATGACTGTGTTACAAGAATGCATTGCACAATTTCCCCGCACCCTTGTAACTTCACAAATTTATAATATTTTCATGCCAGATGTTCAACACTGGCATTTTTTCACACCTCCTTATGAACAGTACAGCTGCCATTTTTCATATCCTGGCTGAAATGTGTTTTCGCACTTCCGGCACAGAATAGCGTGGTTACTGTGGGAAATCAGTGTTTGGGACAGATTAACAACAAACGAGTGAGAGAGGGGGAGTGAGCAAGCTCAACGGAGCTCTGTCAGGACTGCTGCAGATTTCTTTGTGGGCAGAAAAAAGGTGCCAATGCAGGCAGGAGCGCAGTACAAAAGGGCGGCCTGCAGTGCCAGTAGAAACAAAACGAGCAAGTGAGAGAGGGGGAATGAGCGAGCTCAACAGAGCTCTGTCAGGACTGCTGTAGATTTCTTTGTGGGCAGGAAAAAGGCGCCATGCAGGCAGGAGCCCAGTACAAAGGGCAGCCTGCAGCGCCGGGAGAAATAGAATGGAGCGAGTGAGAAAGGGGAGTGAGCGGCTCAACGGAGCTCTTTCGAGACTTCAGAGTTGCCCCCCCTCCCGCCCAGTTTCCTGTGTGGTCCTATATTACAGCAGGGTCTCTGGGGTAGAGAGACAAAGCAATGATTGGATACTTTTAGGATTGCTGTAATAATACAGATTTAGTTGTTCTGTTTATTTCTCTAACTGAGCTGAGTAATACTTGGAGTGCAATAGGATTTCTAACTGGGCTATGTGAAACTGTATGACAGCTGAGAACAAAAAATATGGTAGCTGAGGGGTGAAAAACAGACAAGGAGGCTTTAGGATTGCTACAGTAATACAGTGTCTAACGGATGAGATCTGAGACTGAATTAACCCGGTCAGCAAGGGGGCAGTAGGGGGACTAGTGTGGGGGGGAACAGGAATTTGAGTAAATAGGGACCTAACAGTTGTAGTAGGGTACAGAAACCAGGAGTAAGAGCCCGTAACATAAGATGGGGGCCAAAATGGGGCAGATGCCACATGTCAATAGGGCAGGCAACTTTGGAAGGGTGGTGGGGTGTACAGGGTGTGGGTCCACCCTGATGATGGACTGGGCTTAGAGGATGGGGGTGAATGGTCTGTAGACAACTGGCTAGTCTGAGGGTGGAACTGTGGAAGTTAGGGAGGAGTCTAAGCGGCAGTACAGATGAGTATGGTAGGCATCCTGGCTGGGGGGCAGAGGGGATGGCAAGGGGGGACAGGGGAAGGAAAAACTAGGGACTGAAACTGACCCCAGTATCAGGGGCACTAGCAGAAAAGAGAGGAGAAGGGAGGGGGTGCCCAAGGCGAGGGGGTGTCCTCCTGATGGGGGAGGAAGAGACCACAAGGAGTACCAGGGGAGAGAGCAGATGGCTGCAGGTAGGGAGGGACCAGGAGTGGGACCGGGGGGGGCATGGAGGGGAACAAGTAGGAGGGAGAAACCGGCAGGGGGAAGAGGTGTAGGAGGGGTACCGACTAGGAATAGATTTGAGTCTCTGCTATGGGAGAAAGAGGGGGAGCAGGAACATACTGAAGGGGGGCGGACAAGTGGGACATGAGAGGGATGGCAACAGGTAGGGGAAGAGATAGCGAGACAAAAGGGTAGAAGGGGGCCAGTGAGGAAGAAGGGGTGACTGGAGGAGAGAAGGCTATGGGAAGGGAAGGATGGGAGGGCATCACTATCGGGGTAGAAGGGAATGGGGGCTCTAAATCAAAAACAGCGGGGATAGGAGAGGGGTTGGAAATCAGCAGGGGAGGAGGGGAGGTCAACATGTGAAGCCCAGTAGGAAGTAGTCAGTCTGGGAAGGGGTTCAAGGGGGATGGGAGGAATAAGGCAGAGAAAAGGGGTGAAGCGGAAGTAGGGGATGCAGATACAGAAGTCACAGAGGGTGCAGCTGGAGGGGGTAAGGGGCAGAGAAGAACGAATACCGGGGTGGTGGAAGGGGCATTAGAAGGGAAAGGGGGTACTCACCCTGGGGGATTCTATACTGAAAGAGGTGAGATAGAGCAGAAGGGGGGAAGACATAGTCATAGTTGGGTTGAAGCTATCCCCGGGTTGACTGCAGAAGGGGCAGGGCAGGCACTACTTAAGTGTACAGCAAGTGGGAGGAAGAAACCTCATTTAGTGTTGCATGTGGGTACAAATGAGTTGGCAGGAGAGACTGTGGAAGTAGTGAGGGGGAGGTTCAAGTAGTTGGCCAGGCAGTGTGAGGGGGTGGGGGAGTCGGTGGCATTCTCGGAGGTACTCCCAGTACCATGTGCAAGCACAGGGAGTGAAGGTTAGGACTGAGGAGCTCAATGAGTGGCTGAGAGATTGATGCCACACCAAAAATTATGGGTTAGTGACTAACTGGGGTAGGATCTGGTGGAACAGTGATTTGTATGCGGGGGACAGGCTACACTTGAGCAGGGAGGGGAGTATTAAAGGCGGGATTAGAAGGGTATATCTCTACTAAGGTGGATTTAGGCCTAGTGGTGTTGAGGGTTGAGGTGCTGGATGCCACAACTCACGCTATGCTGGCAACCCGGGTTCAGGAATGGACTCGGGCCACCAGGGGCTGGCTGGGGAGAGGAAGGACTGAGCGTCCCATGACTGCGCTCCTTCCTCTGGGGTGGGTGTATGGCATCACGCTGCAGCGGCGGTTGGTGGAGGCCAGCTGCACTACAGTTGCGTGCTCGAGAGGGAGGAATGCGGTGGGTGGCGGCACTACGTGCCTTTGACGCCATTACGCATCTGGCTCCCAGGGAGAAAATGGGAGGCAGAACATAGCGAGGCAATCTCACCGGCTGATGGCCATGCCCTGCACCACCAGACATGAGATCGGCGCACCCCCAGGGGTACGGCCGATCCTGGGTGAAAGGTGAGTTTCTCTCTCGCGCATGACCTTGTCCGGGGGTGCGGAAGCCGGTAGCTGGAGGTCGCTAGAGCCTGCTCCACTAGAGGAGAAATGGTGACATGATAAAACAACTAAGGTGGATTTAAACTAGTGGGGGGGGAGGTGGCCAAAAGACTGAGGTTGGTAGAAAGGTCCGGACAGGAGAGCCTAATGAGCTCACCTCCCTAAATATAGGTAAAGGCATAGGCGTAGTAACCCTGGGAGGGGGCAGGCAGAGTGGTCTGAGTGTAATACAGAAGGCACCACCACCCGGTAAGAATAAGGAGGAGAAAGGGTGCGGACTACGAGGAGGAGGGACACAGGCCAAGGAGGAGAAGGAGGGATACAGGTGGAAGGTGGTCTCTCTCAACACAAGAAGCCTGGGGAACAAACTTGCAGAGCTTCAGGTTCTCCTTTCAGAGGGGAAGGTGGACATTGCTGCAGTGACAGAGACTTGGGCCACAGAGTACCATGATAGGGACTTGGCAATCCTGGGATACAGGATATACAGGAGGGACCAGGGGTTTGGAAGGGGGGGTGCACTCTATGTGAGGGAAGAGATCAAATGCATAAGGGATGAGGGAGAAGAGGAGAGGACAGAGGCACTTTGGGTGCAGCTCCTGGACTCCAAGGGTAGAAAGCTGAGGCAGGGAGTGGTGTACAGACCACCAGCCCAATCCGGGGAACTGTATGGGGAGTTGGCAGAGCAGATAAGGAGGGTGTGTAGGAGGGGGAGTGTGATTATAGTGGGGGATTTTAACCTACCAGAGGTTGACTGGAGCACCTTGACACTAGCAGTACCAGGGCAGGTGCTCCTTGATGCAGTCGGTGGATGGCCTTCTGACGCAATTGGTAGAGCCTACAAAGCTTGGTAGCACTCTGACCTAGGGTACTGGCAAATGGGGAGGTGGTGAGGGAGGTAAGGTGAGGACCCACTAGTGAGCTTGCGACCACCAAACAATGTGGCTCGTTCTTGCACTGGGTAGGGAGACAGGAGGCACTGGTACTAAGGTGGTGGACTTTAGTAGGGTGGACTTTGGGGGGATGGGAGCAATACTGCAAGGGAGACTCCATGATATAAGGCCTGGGATGGATGCAGAACAAAAGTGGGGAGTCATAAAGACTGGGTAACAGAGGCCACAGTAGCCTGCACCAGGGCCAGGAGTAAGAAGAGCAGAGCCAAGAAACCATGCTGGCTGAACAAGGAAGTGCTGCAAGGGGTGAGGGCAAAGAGGGCTGCATACTGGAAGTACAGGAGAACAGGGAAGGGAGAGGATAAGGAGGCTTATGGGAGTTGGTCAAGAGAGGTGGCCAGGAGGGTGAGGCCTCCAGGGAATTAAGGTTAGCACAGGGCATAAAGGGAGGGGAAAAGGACTTTTTATGTTTGCTTACACGCATGTGCAAGAAACACAGTGCGATGATCCAAAATGTAGTGCCGTACAGTTGAAAGGGAGAGCTACACTTCAGTGAGCAGCGATAAGATATCACATGCTCATGCACGCTCCCCCCCCCCCACACACACACATACTGCGTGCTCGTGCCCCTCCCCACGCACACAGAGTTCCAGATGCCACGCTGGGAGCCCACCCCAGCATGGCAACAGATGGTATGGCCGACGGGGGTGCCCAATCCCCCGTTGGCTCCATGCCCCCCCCAACAGCCTTCCAGCTGCCATGCTGGGAGCCCACCCCAGCGTGGCACAAGTCCTGTGTCGTCTAAGTTTAAAAAAAAAAACCTGAAAGAAAAAAACTTCCTCGCTGACTGTCCTGACCCAATCTCCCCCCACCCACGCCCACCATCTGCGCACCCTGCCTCCCCACACCCCCCCTTCACCCCATACTTACCTCTGGAGCTCAGTGCGAAGATATTCAGTGGACCGGGAACACGTCTGCACTCTTCAAAGCCGACTGCGAACTGAGGAAATGCCGGTAAGCTGTATAATGCAATAAATAGGGTTTTTTCAACTTTAGTACATATCTTGGGCTTTTGGGGAATTTTTTCACCAAATTTTCAACATGGGGTTTTTGGGACCCCACCTCATGAATTCTGTCACTGTCATGGCATTAATCGGCCCCGAAAAGTTGATTTTGCGGTCACTGTGTGGAACCACCTTTCGGGACTGATTTATGAAATGACAGTGTCACAATTCATGAGGTAGGCCCACTAAAACCCCATGTTGAAAATTTGGTGAAAAAATTCCCAAAAATGACTGTTTTATGAGCATGAGTTGCGCTGTTCCTACGCACTGTCATAAGTTCGCGAATTTTCAATATGTTCACTCCAGATTTTCAACATTCCCATTTTACCATACCTCCTTATGAGCAGTACAGCTGTCATTTCTCACATCTGACCCAAAATATGTTTCCGCGCATGTAGCGCACAATAGCGCAGTCGGTGTGCAAAATCAATGTTCGGGACAGATTAAGAAAATCACTGTGACACTGTTCATGAGCAGAGGTGTTAAACTGGGAGGCAGTATAGCGCAGGGGTCTAAGGCTCTGAGCTGCAAATCTGGTGATATCCAGCAAACCAGACCTGGGGTTTGAATCCCACAGCTTCCACTTGCATACTGTGTGACCCTGAGCAAGTCACTTAACCTCCTTGTGCTCCCAGGTCGCTCCTGTAAAAAAGCTTTCAGCTTAGTGTGCTATACCTGGTTAAACAACTAAATTAAAAAAAAAATAATTAATTAAATTAAAATGGGTATGTTAAAAATTTGGTAAAAAAATTCCCAAAAATTACTGTTTTAAGAGCGTGCGTTGCGCTGTTCCTATGCATGCTCGTAAGTTCGCAAATTTTCAATATTTTCACTTCAGATTTTCAACATTGCCATTTTACCATACCTCCTTATGAGCAGTACAGCTGTCATTTTTCACATCTTGGCCAAAACGTGTTTCCGCCCAGGTAGCGTACAATGGCGCAGTAGGGTGTGCAAAATCAATGTTCGGGATAGATTAAGAAAATCACAGTGACAATGTTCATGAGCAGAGGTGTTAAAATTGCTATGTTAAAATTTGTGAAATTTTTCCATAAATGACTGTTATTTAGACGACCATTATGCAGTTTCCACACACCCTCGTAACTTCATAGATTTCTAATATTTTCAGTCCAGATTTTTACCACTGGCATTTTTCCACACTTCCTTATGAACAATACAGCTATCATTTTTCACATCATGGCCGAAATGTGTTTGCGCACTTCCAGCACAGAAATGCATGGTCGCTGTGGGAAATCACTGTTTGGGACACTGTTCATGAGTGGAGGTTACAAAATCCCTGTGTTGACAATCTGCTGTAAAAAATCCCCAAATTAATTGCATTATGGGTGTGCATTGCGCATTTTCTAGGCACACTCGTGACTTCACCAGTTTTTTTAATATTTTCGCTACAGAATTTCAACATTGCCATTTTTTGCACCTCCCCATGAACAGTACAGCTGTCATTTTTCAGATCTTGTTCGAAATGTGTTTTCGTACCTGTGGTGCCAAATAGCGTAGTCGCTGTGCAAAATCAGCTTTTGGCTAGCAAACTGATATTGCCACTGTTCATAAGGTGAGGGTCACAAAAAACCATGTTGAAAATTTGGAGTCAAATGTTGACGAACGCCTTGAGGCATTAGGGTTTCCAACATAACGCCTCAGCCTGTAGAGATTGAGAGGCATCAGGGTGTGACTTGGGATTCTCACCGTAATGCTCATACCATTCCACACCCTGCAGCCAGTGAGAGGCATCGAGGTGTGCCTTGGACTCTTCTGCCCCAAAGTTCACCCTACTCTCCTATACTGCACCCATCTCACCGTATTTCCTGATGGAGTGGGGTGAGCATAAGGGCCAAAGACACCAAGGCACACTGTGACACTTGTCAGTGTCTGCAGGGTAGGGTGTGGTGAAATGGCATGGCCGTTATGTCTGATGACCCAAAGGCACACCCCAATGCCTGTCAGTCTCTGCAGGGTGGTGGTTGGGTTGGCTTCAGTTCAATACTTCACTGCCATTCCTATTATGCATCTCTCTAACTTCTACACTACCAATGCCAATGCCAGCAAGCAAACATTCGGCATTGACAAATGCTTGTTTTTTGTAAAGCAGCTTTTTTCTTCAGTGTTTTGAGACTTGTTTTTATGAATAGGGTTATATTTGTGGTTACTGATTGGCTGGATGTGAGGGTGATGAACTGGGATTGGCTGGCTGTTAGTGTGATTGTGTCATGAGGGTTTGGGTATGCATGTGCTGTGATTAGGCGATTTTATCTGATGATGGTGAGGATAAGGAGGAAGGCAGAGGGTGACTACGCAGAGGAGGAGCAGGAAAAAGCAGACATCCTGAACAGGTGCTTCTGCTTGATCTTCAGAATGAAGGGAAGGGGGGAATGAATCACCGAAGAGCAGTAGGAACACTGTGGGGAGGAGGTGGACACAAGCCCTTTTAAAGGGAAAAGAGTCCTGAAGGGACATGCAAATCTGAAAGTGGACAAGGCCATGGGACCGGATGGGATACACCCAAGTGTGCTAAGGGAACTCAGGGAGGTGCCTGCTGTGCCACCAATGACCTTATTCAACAACTCACTGGAAACAGGTGTGGTACTAGAAGACTGGAGAAGAGCTAGCGTAGTCCTGCTCTAACAGTGGCAGTAGGGAGAAGGCTAGAAACTATAAACTGGCCAGTCTCACGTTAGTGGTGGGGAAATTAATGGGAACGCTGTTAAAAGAAAGACTAGAGGAATATCTTGACTCTAACAGGTTACAAGACCAAAGACAGCATGGCTTCATGCTGGGGGGGGGGGGATCAAACCAGATGAATCTGATTGAGTTCTTCCTCTGGGTGACCAAGGAAATAGATCAGGGAAGGGCAGTGGACGTAGCCTACTTAGACTTCGGCAGGCTTTCAAAACTGTCCCTCATAGGAGACTGCTAAAGAAATCGGATGGTCTGGGGTGGGCTCCAAAGTAGTAAACTGAGTAAAAAACTGGCCAGTGGATAGGTGTCAGAGGGTGGTGGTGAACAGCACTCGCCCTGACTTTCTAAGCAGGAAAGAGACCTTGGGGTTATAATATCGGATGACCTCAAAGTGGCAGGACAGTGTGACAAGGCAGTAGGTAGGGTGAGTGGGATGAAGGGGTGCATAGGTGAGTTGTCAACAGCAGGAGAAGGGAGGTGGTATTACCACTGTATAGGTCACTAGTGAGATCCCACCTAGAGTACTGTCTCCAGTTCTGGAGGCGGCATCTCAGAAAGGACAGAGATTGGGCGGAAGCAGTCCAGTGGAGGGCAACTAAAATGGTGCAGGGTTTGCACAAAACGTCCTATGAGGAGAAACTGATGGTCCTCAGCATGTACACCCTAGAGGAGAAGAGGGAGAGTGGGGACATGATAGAGACCTATAAGTACCTCACAGGAGTGACCAGGGTACAGGAGGTGGGTGTGTATTTCAAATCAGGGTGTGCACCAGGACAAGAGGGCATGCAATGAAGCTGGAAATGTTAATGTTTAAAAACTAATTTGTTCCCATAGACGCCATATGGCGTCGGAACCATCCATTGCTGGATCCAACCCAAAATGGCCAACGGGAGCAAATGAGTTAAGAGGGATGTGAAAAAGTACTATTTTACTGAAAGAGTGGTGGATGCCTGGAACAGTCTTCCAGCGGAGTTGGTGGGGTTGAAAACAGTGCAGGGCTTCAAGCATGCATGGGATAGGCACAGGGAAATACTGGAGAACAGGTGGGGGGGGGGAGGGTTGCCGGAGACCAGGTAGGGTCTGTGAAGAAGTCAGGGAACATATGGGCAAACTGGGTGGGGCAAACAGTCCTTTTCTGCCAACAATGTCTCTATTTCTGTTAAATTCAAACTCCCTCATTTTAAGGACAATTTCTTCTCCCGTGACAGAACTGTTAGATTCTGATAGATTTTTGCTGATCACAGCTGTGGTGGTGGTGGTGGTGGTGGTGGGACTAGAATCTCAAGCCCTCGTTCGGAGCCAGGCTGTTTGATTCAAACCCCCAGCTGTTTGTTAGAATACATTTATTCAACACTTTCAGTTCTTCAAAATAGCAGATAAAAAATTATGCCAAAGTGCTACACGAGTTACAAAGTTTATTCTTTTTTTTTTTGGTAACTTTCCATATAAGCCAAATAAATGGTTTTATGAGATTTCCCATTCAAACTTTAACCACTATACAGCTGATGCAAAATCTCACTGGGAATCTGACGTTAATATTTCAATCCCAGATGACACTTGGAAAAAACTTTGGACTAATGCGTTTAGGACCAGCAAAGATATACAGGGAAAACTTATCCAATTTAAAACCCTCATTATTATCATTCTAGCCCTAAGAAATTAGACTCCGAGGGCTTATCAAGGGACAGTTGCCGCTGGAGACGTTAATTATCCTTATGCATCCACATCTCATACTGTATGTTATAGTCCTGCCCAAAAATGTTCACTGCCTGGACAAAATTAAGAGACCTATGTAAACTTCTCACCAAACTAGATTTATTTCTTATTTATTGAAAGAGGTTTACGAGGAAATACATACTGAGCCATAAAGCTTGTTTCCAGATGTGCCCTGGGGGAACAGAGGTGGGAATAAATACATAGTGTAAGCAAAGCGCAGTAATCAGATAAGCAAAAGGCACAGCTATGTACAGTATATACAGTAACAAAAATGGCAAATTGCTAAACATATATGGAGAAATGCAATGGGCCAAGGATGGAGCCTTGGGGTACTCCAGTATGGATAGGGAGGGAGCGGACGCAGAATCTCCAGTTCTCACAGATCGAGACCCACCTACCAGATAGGAGCTGAACCAATTAGTTGCCGAGTCTGAGAGACCCGCTGTCTTGAGTTTATCAAGAATAATTTGGGAGACAGTGTTGAAAGCTTTCTCTAAATCAACAAAGATGGCAGATGTGAGGTGGCCATGGTCCATACCAGTAAGGATGGAGTCAGTGAGCCTGAGAGGAGGAGAATAGGTGGTGGAATGACGTTTGCGAAAGCCAGACTGGAAGGGGGTAAGGATATTCTCAATTATTTCCCAGTCTAACTTTTATCAAAGAACCTGGCTACATCTTGTGGCAATAACTCTAGAGAGGATTATTCTTAGAAACTGGAAAACAGACTCAGACATACTAATGGAGGAATGATGGACTCTTATGGCTTCCTGCACAGCTAATGAACACATTGCATAGTCTATTGGATAAATCTGAACTTTTCTATAAAATCTGGCAACCTTTTATAACTTACTGTAACATTAATCCGTAATACAAAGTAGTGGGTTGTAATGTTGTCTTTAGTCCCTGGACCACTCTTAGTTATTTTGTTAGCCTGGTTTTAGTTAGTTGTGTACTGTATGTTGTATTTGATGTAGTTGAATCCCCTTTAATTGTATCATTTTTGCATTACTATTAAAGATTTTACGTAAGATATTCATTGCAAAAAAACTCCATTAATGCATCAGTTAGGGTTGCTAGCACAGGGACAAAAGTTTGGAAATTCGATGTTAGGGTGCCCACTCCTACCACCACCCCCACCTTCCACACACCAACAGGCATCAGGGCATGCCATGGGGTCGTCAGGCCTAACTGTCACCCCATTCCATGTGTAAACAAGCTGACGCTCTACAGTATACGATAATGGGGTGAAAGTTAGGCTCAAACATAGAAACATAGAATTTGACGGCAGATAAGGACCGCTTGGCCCACCCAGTCTGCCCATTTCCCTACCTAATGGATAAGCTGCAGCTCCTAGCTAAACAGCCTACTTCTTCCTACCCCCACCCCCTAGAATTGCCTTATGATTGTCCCATGTATTCTTGAATTCCACCACTGTTATTGACTCCACAACCTCCTCAGGAAGGCTGTTCCATACATCCACAACCCTCTCCGTGAAAAAATACTTCCTCACATTACCTCTGAGCCATCCCCCCCAGCTTCAAATTGTGCCCCTTTGTTCTTGCACACCTCTTTTTCTGAAAGATGCTACCCTCTTGAACTTTGTTGATTCCCTTGAGGTACTTAAAAGTTTCTATCATGTCCCCCCTCTCCCTCCTCTCCTGAGGCTATACATATTAAGCTCCCTTAAGTCTCTCTTGATATGTCTTCTGGTGCAGACCCTGCACCATTTTAGTGCCCTCCTCTGGACTGCCTCCATCCTGTCTATGTCTTTGCGGAGATTGGGTCTCCAGAACTGCATGCAGCACTCCAGATGGGGTCTTACCAGCTGTCTGTACAGAGGAATAACAACTTCTTGTTTTCT
Source organism: Neoceratodus forsteri (assembly GCA_016271365.2). Taxonomy (NCBI): domain Eukaryota; kingdom Metazoa; phylum Chordata; order Ceratodontiformes; family Ceratodontidae; genus Neoceratodus; species Neoceratodus forsteri. The sequence continues at coordinate 59,253,101 of JADMNL010000033.1, forward strand.
ATTAGTGATGCCTCTCCCTATGCATCCCAGTATCCCCCAGCCCTCTTTAATGCCCTCTCACATTGCTTGCCCACCTTTAGGTCATCTGATATGACTACCCCCAGGTTACTTTCCATTTTTTGTTGTTGTTAGTATCTCACCCCACATTGTGTACTCTTCATCTGGGTTTTTGTTTCCCAGGTGCATTACTTTGCATTTCTAAGCATTGAATCTAAGCTGCCATACATTTGACCATTCCTCCAACCTTGCCAAGTCCCTTCTCATCCTTTCTACCCCACCTTGTGTATCACCCCTGTTGCAGATCTTTGTGTCGTCTGCAAAGAGACATACTTTTCCTTCCAGTCCCTTTGCAATGTTGCTTATAAAGACATTATGTATTTATTTAAAAGTTTTACCAGGAAGACACACTGAGCACTAGTGCTCATTTCCAGGTGCATCCTGGGGGAAGGGGGCAAAGGGAAACAGTACATATACATCGTCAGTAGAACAACCATACATGTAAAGAGCACAGGGTAATATTGTTACAAGAAATTTGCAGGAATACGCAAGTTATACAGAAGCATTATATACAGAGCGGATTTAATCACAACAGGCACATCCAGTAGAATGAGGAGAAGAGGATGACAGTAAAGAGACATTAAAGAGGACCGGTCCTAGTACTGAACCTTACGGTACCCCACTAGTAACCCCCTTTCTTCAGAGTGGACTCCATTTATTATTACCCTCTGTGCCCTGTTCTCCAGCCAATTCTTTACCCAGGCTACCATCTTGGGACTCACTCCCAGGCTGGCTAACTTGTATATTGATCTTTTGTGCAGAACTGTGCCAAATGCCTTGCTAAAGTCTAGGTAGGCCATGTCCATAGCCCCTCCCTGATCTACTACTTTGGTCGCCCAGTGAAAGAAATCTATTAGATTCATCTGACATGAACTTCCCACTGTGAATCTATGTTGCCTTGGGTCCTGTGCCCCTCTGGCCTCTAGGTACTCAACAATTCTTTCCTTCAGAAGTGATTCCATGATTTTCCCAATCACTGAGGTTAAACTAACAGGTCTGCAGTTTCCTGCTTCTGCCCTGCTCCCACTTTTGTGAAGAGGAATTACATCCACCCTCCTCCAGTCCTCAGGTATCACCCCATCCTCCCATGATTTATTAAAAAGGGTAGTCAGTGGTGTCACTAGTTCTACCCTTAGTTCTTTTAGAATTCTGGGATGAATCCCATCAGGCCCCATTGCTTTGTCCACCTTCAGTTTTAAGAATTCTTTCAGAACCTTTCTTCTGTGAATGAACTAGTATCAACCCCCATATCCGGTGTGTTTCTATTGTTTAGTTTAGGTACCTCCCCCTCTTCATTTGTGAATACTGAGCAAAAATATTTGTTTAATATCTCTGCCTTTTCACAGTCACCCTCTGCCCACCGCCTCCCCTTTATTAAGCCTCATTATCCCTCCCTTGGCCTTCCTTCACTCCCTGATGTACCTATAAAAGGTTTTATCTCCCTTCTTAACTGAGTTGGCTATCTTTTCCTCAGTTTGGGCCTTTGCTGTTCTGACTGCCTTTCCTGCTCCCTTTTGTTTTAACTGATACAATTCTCTGTCCTGCTCTTTCTGTGATTCCTTGCACTTCCTGAATGCTCTCTTTTTCTCCCTAACCTTCACTGCCACCTCCTTTGAGAACCATAGTGGTTTCTTACATCATTTTGTTTTGTTTATTTGCTTCACACAAAGGCTTGTTGCCTCTGTGATGGCAGTTTTGATTATTCCCCATTGTTCTTCTACTCCTCCTTCCTGCCCATTTGCTAGTGCATTCCTTAGGCACTCACCCATTTTGGCAAAGTCAGCCCTCCTGAAGTCCAGTACCTTTGCCTTTGTATGGCTTGACTCTATTGCTGTGTTTATCGTGAACCATACTGTTCGATGGTCACTAGTTCCCAGATGGCTACCTACTTCTAAATCTGTGATCCTCTCGCCATCTCCATTTGAGAGTACCAGGTCTAAGATTGCTCCCTCTCTAGTGGGTTCTGATACTAGTTGCCTAAGACGTGCCCCCTGTAGGGCATCTAGAATGACGCCTCTCTTAGAAGTGGCTGCTGCAAATGCACTCCAGTTAACATCTGGCATATTCAGATCACCCATCAGCAATATCTCCCCTTTTTCTGCCATTCTAAGGATACTTTCTATCATTTCCTTGTCCATTTCCTCCACTGAGATGGGGGTCCATATACAACCCCTGTGCGGATTATGGTGCCATTGCCTGTCTCCACATTGACCCACAGTGCTTCCTCTCCTCTCTGTTTACCCTTTTGTTCTGTTGCTTTGATTCCTTCCCTTATGTAGAAAGCTACTCCTCCTCCTGTTTCACCCTCCCTGTCCCTCCTTTAAATAGTGTATCCTGGTATGTTTATGGCCCAGTCATGGTTTTGTGTGTACCATGTTTCCGTGACTGCCATGATATCCAGATGTTCCTCCTCCATCAAGGCCACTAATTTAGGAAGCTTGTTACTCAGACTACGCTTAGGGCAAAGACACTTATCATATAAGCATAAGTGTCAGGATCTGGGTTCTACTAATGCATATTATGTGCCGTTATGTTTTACTGATACATTTTAGCCATGAGAGATGCTTTTTACTCTATTTTTACTGTACTTTGTATAAGTTAGCCAACAGTGCCATCTTTAGTAACTGTGCACCATTAGAAGTGCAACTGACCTTGGGATAATAAGTGGTCCCATTGTATTGTGTTATCTCCTGCAAGCTATGCAGGTTTCATACTAGTTAGGATAGTTACTCAGGTGTACATTTTATGTATCTTCTTTTGCTGTTGCTATGGTTATTATCAGGGTATAAAACCCTCTGTAGCATGTAGCTTTTTCTGAGAAGAGAGACTGCGTTACCTAGGTAAGGAAAACTGGTAGTTCTCCTAGTGATTACACTGTAGGTAGTAAGCCTGTATTATTGATCTGTAATAAATTTCATTTATTACATGAGTACCAGTTGTCTGTTGTCTCTTCCATTTGTGCCATTCCACCAAGGACCTGAGAAGGTAATTTATTACCAGGTTACAACACGAACAGGTGTTTACCTAAGTGGGAGCTGAGGAAGACATCCTGCATTTAGTTTGTAAAAATAATGATCAGAAAAAGTTCTGGCCTCATGTCATGTCATTGGGCCACATGTCTCAAATTTGCGAAAGTTTCGCAAAGGAACTTTCACAGATTTGTGGCACTTCTAACGACCGAAGTGCAAAACCATATTTCTGGCCATTATTTTTAAAATCTGACAGCAGGATTGTGTTTTGAGGCCCCTGATTAGGTAAACACAATGGTTGGTGTTTACCTAGGGGCAGTAAGTTTTAAATTACAGCCCTTTTTCTACACCGCTAACAGAGAACAAGATGGCGGTGGCACAACAGAAAAAGGGCCATGTGCGACAGTGAAATGTACTGGCGGCAGCTTTCAAGAGACACATTTTTTCCCCCATTTACTATAATGGGAAATTTGATTTATGAATAACTTTTGAACAGTTTAATAGTTTTTCACCAAATCTTTGAAAGGCACATCAGTGAACCAGATCGTATCTTCCCTGAAGATTTCAGACCAAACGGACAAATCATGCGGGCTGTAGCCACGAGCAAAAAACATGCAAAATCCCAGTTTCTTTTGTGTTTTGGGGGGCTCTGCAGTTCCGCAACTGCTCATCTGACCTAAACACAACTTGCCAGATCCAGAGAGCTATGGCACCAGACCGTGCATTCAAAATTTCAGGTAAATCCATTGTACGGTGCCGAAGTTATTAAAGTACAAAATTTGGGGGTTAACATAGAAGTGGCCAGGCAACCCTAACTCCTCTGCAGAGTAATTCCCAAAGGAGTCCCCCCCATGGTGGATCCAGGAAGGGGAGGCATCCTCTGTCTGGGTGACTCACATCCAGATGCAGCAGCATGGGCCACACAACCAGCTGGGCATCATCCACTGGCTCCAGTTTCTCCTTTTGTCCCCCATCCAGCAGTGTGTGTGTATATACTGTATGTGTATGTGTGTGTGTGTGTGTGTGCGCGCGCGTGTGTGTGTGTGCGCGTGTGCATGTGTGCGTGCGCAAGTGCGTGCGTGTGTGTGTGTGTGTGTGACGCATGGTGGAATTGTCTGAAAAGTGATAGGCCAAGGATGAAAGGGGTAAATTCTCCTCTAGTAATACATTAACATAATTGCAAAAACTGAAAGGGCCACTTATGAAAGTGGTAGGGCCCATGTCCATAGTGGCCCCCCTTGTTCCAGCACTTATGATGTTTGTGTGTGTGGGGGTGCGCAGTTTGCATATGTGCATGTGGAGGTATGCACGCACTATGTGTTCTGCCACCAGCCATCCCAGTATTGTGTCACTCCTGCTGCCTCACTGCCATGTCTTCAGGAGTGGATCGGCCATCCCCAGGACTCTGGGAGAGATCAGTCCCTCCAGTGCTTTATCCCTTCCCCCACAGCTGACCTGCACATTACCCAGGTCTACTCTCAAACCCAGGTCGCTGGCAAGGCAGGCGGCAGCTCTATCACTGACCCACTGGGTTGGCCTCAAAAAGTTCAGTTTGCACCCACTCTCCCCAACTGTTGTACCCCCTCCAGTGCTTAGTTCTACATGGCCTTGTATCAATGTGTACTTAAAATTGCTGCCAGAAGACATTTGTTTTCTGACTGTATTGCAAGAGGAAAGAACAGTGTCTCATATAATCTTTCAACAGGTAACACACATATCCATGCACCAAATTACAGAATTAAAATGGTCACAGCCACTAAGCAGTGTCCACTTTCAAATGCACCAGTGGAGTGATCTCTGTGTCACATTAGAATGATAACTGTTAGGAGGGACACTTAAATGAAACCAGACATAAATGCATATATAGGGTATGCCTGCCTACACTCCTGCTTTTAAAACCACAACCCGAGGGCCTGCTGCTGGGTAGCTTCTCATCTGGCACAGTGCAATGAGTGACAAACCTAGATTTTCTAGCCTGCTAAGAAAAACTTCAGGGTTTACCTGGTCAGAAGCTTGTGTTACGTCAGTAGACACAACACCCAAAAGGTGTCTTTTATCCAAAGATGTCACAATGTCATATATTACCTAAAAGAGTGAAGTTATTGTAGAAAGGTGGGGTCTAAATCCTGACTGAATGTTGAAGGCAGCAGTTCAGCTTACGGCAACATTTCTGCACCTGTACCACTGTACTTCATTGTAGATCATCCTTTTTCTCCCATCTTCTAAAAAAACAGCATTTCCTTTAGGCCTCCAGTGTCTCTACAGAAAGATTAAGGAGTGCAGTCACCATGGGAAAGTGATGCAGTTTTCAGTAAAGCACTGGGAAATCACCATGGAGTTACCGGACAGAAATGTCACATTGGTCTGGGAGCTGTGCCAAAGCTCTCCTGAGTTCAGGCCTCTAGTGGCTGCTTATTTATTTACAGCACTTACATGGTATTTTAGACTATTTCTACAGTATCCTGGCATGCTGAACGCCTGGCCCCTGCCCCCGCCATCACACATGCATTGTGATCCAGTTTTCTCTCTGACTATGCCCTGGCCAGGCAAAAAAGGACCAAACCCCAGGGTGTAAGCCAGGTTGTCCAAGTGTATGTGGTTGGAGGTGACAGACACCATGCCACCAGGCCCCCAAGTCTGCATGTGGCGATTAGGAGAGTGATACTGGCAGGTGGATCTGACCTGATAGCACACCTGATTGGGGGAGGGCGTGGTGGTGACTGACACCATACAGCATAGTTTAAAAGTCAGCATGTGGAGACCAGGACCATGATACCGGCAGGAGGACCGGACATGGCAGGATGTCTGATTGGGGAAGGAGTGGTGGTGACTGACACCACCCAGCAGGGCTCAAAAGTCAGCATGTGCAGACTTGTAGTGTGATACTGGCTGGAGGAGTGGACCTGACAGTACACCTGACAGGGGCGGTGGTGACTAATACCATACAGCAGGGCTCAGAAGACAACATGTGGAGACTAGGGGTATGACAGTGGTAGGTGGACAGGACCTGACAGTATACTTGATTGAGGGAGGGGTTGTTGGTGACTGACACCATACAGCAGAGCTCTCAAGTCTGCATGTGAAGATTAGAAGTGTGATACTGGCTTGAGGACTGGACCTGCCAGTATTCCTGATGGTGGTGGTGGTGGTGGGGTGACAGATACCATGCAGTAGGGCTCAAAAGTCAACATGTGCAAACTAGGAGTATGATACTGGCAGGAGGACCGGACCTGACAGTACGTGTATTTGGGGGAGAGGGGGGTGGTGGTGACTGACACCGTACAGCAGGGCTGCCAAGTTATCATGTGCAGACTAGAAGTGTGATACTGGCAGGAGGGCCAGACCTGACAGGATGCCAGATTGGTGGCAGGGCACAAACATAGAAAAAAATCTGTAGGGGTCTGTCCAATATGATGTTGGCAGCACACCCACCTGGGAAAGTTATGTGTGCATGCTTGCCATGGGATAACACACTGAGGCTTGAGAGGGTTAGTGTGTTGTGGAAATAAGGCGATTGGCTCTTGGGGAGGAGGGAGCGGGTGAGCCAGCATTCATGTCCCCTCTGATGGCAAACCAAGAAGTGCCATTAGTGTCAATGATGAAGACAACCACTCCCTTCCCCCTCCCAGTAAAAAGAAATGGGCCGCTATGGTGCCAACATTCATGGGGGCATTGAGGCAGTTGTGTAAGGAAACACAGGGAACCAGAATAATCAATAAAATATGTTCTGCACTTGGGTGAATATGGACATATTATAATGTAACCCCCCCCCCCCCATAAATGGGGGTTTCTAAAATGTCTTCCTGGGCTTGCCTAATGCGCACTGCCAGGCTGGTGTTCTGTGTCCTGACAGTTTCAAAGTGTCTGCATGCGAGTGCCCTGTTAGCCTCCATGCCTGTCACTTTAAGAAGTGTCATTTTCATAGTGTATAATTAATCTGGGAGGGGGCTGAGTGTTCCTAGGCTCGAGTCCCGCCCGGACTGCCATGCATTTGCTCCATTTTGCCATTGCTAATTGTGCAGAGGGAGCTCTATTAAGAACTGTGATTGTTCACTGACTATCTGCTTTAATAATATTAATAATGTAGTTTGTCTAAGCTGCCTTCCTTTGCAGCATGGACTTTCTGTTAATCACCACCCTGTTGGTTCTGGACTGCCAGTTGGACCAATCAGTACCTTTGGGTACCCTAAAATGGAAACTGTCCCCAGGGGCTTTATGGGAGTGAATTTCTGTAGGAATTGTAGTTTTCACCCGTTGGCACCTAAATGAACCTGGATGAGGAACTCTAGTTGTGACAGGCAGATGGATCAAGCAACCGAACCTTTTGGATCATCAGGAAAGTCCTGAGCTACCTGCAGCAGTGGGTCAGTGTGAGTTTGGAGCTGAGAGAGTGAACAGCTTGAGTGAATCGAGCAGCTACTCCTGCGTGGTGCACAGGGGAAATCAGCGGGAAGACTGAGTCTGGCCTGCCTGCTACTATCTTCCCAAATGAAGAGACTTTGAGCGTCAAATCGGACTTCATCCAAAATTGCAGTTTTTTGCGATCGGAACCTGAATTGTGACAAAGTGGATTTTGGCTGAAGTGGACCGAAGATTTGCCTAGTAAAGATCAGCCTGTCAGGACTTACAACCACCGCAGAGCGTACGGTTTGCCTAGAGACACTGTGAATAGCAACCGGACTGTCATCCGAATCTGTGGTATTTACTCGCCTTTACTATGTGTGCTGAATGTGGAGTGTGAGTCACGATTTGGTTCCCCACCTTGCTGATTGTGTCATGCTAGCTGGAGGCTGCATCCAGCAACATCACTGGACTGTATCCGACTTGTTCACCTGGTCTGGGCCTCAACATCTCAGCCTAGATTGCCGCTCATGCCGCAGAGTTACATTCGATGAGAGACCTGACTGGGGATTCGGGCTACCTGCTCAACACCAATGAACAGGAATGACCACCATGCTGCTTTGCGTGGGCCCGGTTTCTCCTGGCAAACCAGTACTTCATCCTGAGGTCTCCATTTCATCCATCTGCATCCTCACCTGGGTAGCGTGAGTAAACATAAGGGTAGCTCCCTGCAACAAAGCTCAAATCAAAGTGTGTCACCCGATTTAATTGTTGTTGCTAATCATTTCGGACTGAGCCACCTGGTTCCAGATTACAAATTAAGCGTTAAAGTGCATGCTGTGTTTTCTTTCTTCTAAAGGGCCCCAACAACAGCTGCAATGCCAGCCTACCCCGGGCAACACTTCAGGCTAGTCTGTACTACCAACTGGGTACCCAGAGTGTGTGTGACTATGTTACAGGGACCTTTGAGTGCATGCCTTATAACCTGAATACTTCAGATCTAAAATCAATCACTAAATTACTGCCCCTCCCTTGTTCACATTCTCCTAATAAATCAGATCTAAATCTTTTTGCATCTAAACTGGTTGTGGTGTTTCTCTGTGTGGGAAATACTGTATTATTGCCTTTATCTGTTGCAGGCCTTATTTTACAGGGGGTTTTTATGGCTGCTGCAGCTTATCCAGCCCTGGTGGTAAGTGTGTTCAGTATGGGGCTAACATTGCATTCTTGTGGTAATTGCTATTGTGTTGTTGCACACCAGTACAGGCCACTATAGAGGGGTTACAGGGGGTTATCAGTGTCCCGGAAGGCTGTACCCAGAGCAGCTATGCTACCCTTAAACCTACCCTCCGGGTGGAGGCACCCTTTTCATGAGCTCAGGCCCCTCAACCGGCAGTTAGTCATGCAGGTAGGGGTAGTATCCCTTGGGATAGCACCACCTAGGGGATACAATAATAAGCTGCTGCTGCTTGCTCTTCAACTTATTACACCCCAAGGAAAGGAGGACCTTATTGCCAATGGAAATCACATAGAAAAATAATTTGCACAATGACTGCAGAACGTCCCTCCCCCCCAACACACTAATACAATAGGACTGGGGTGGATCTAGACAAGTCATAAAAAGGAAGGGGTCCTATACATTTTTAGTGGGATTCAAAGAGAAGAAGTCCTTTAATTTTGTAGAAATGGGGATAAAAAGTGGAGTTCTGACCCATTAACTTCCCCTTGTGGATCTGCCAGTGGGGTATGCTGTGGACTGGTTAAAAATATCACATTTGTTTTTATCTCTGGGTTTAGACCTCCATGGTCAGTGACTTCTATAGAGGTCAAATTCTGTAGATAAAAATACATTTGATATTATTAGTCATCTTGTAGCATATGTCATTTAGAACCACTCTGTCCATATCTATCAGCTGTCCCACATTACAAGAGGGAAGACCCTACTGTGTAAGTTTATGGGTCCGGTTGGAGGGCCTCTTATGGATATGAGTGTTGCCTCGCAACGTCTTAGGATCAGAGGACTACGAACTAAAGCCATTTTGGGAATGCAGTTTCTCCAGATGATGTCTTCTCTGGGCTTTGCACAGGTGGTTGTCTCTGGTACCCACCAAAGTAGCCATACTTTGGCTCTGGTTTTCTCAATGGGTCTTGATATCAGCAATAGCGGAGTTGATCTGGTTGTTTGGTTGGATCATCATGTTGTGCAGTTTCTTTGTGGGGCTCCCCATTTTACTGCCCCAGTAGAGATGCTCAGTTACCACTCATCTAGAAATTTGGAGCCTCAAAGTTTCATGGCACTACTGGACATCTCGGACATGGCGATGGCCTGTGTGATGGGAACTGAGGCAGCTGTGGAGGGTTATAACTAGGCCCTTGTGACTGTGTTTCACCATGGTAAGATATGGACCTGAGGAGGTTAAAGATTAAGGGTCAGAGGTTAGGGTGCTGTTGATGGAGGTCCCACTTGGAGGTGGATAAATTGGCACTGAGAGCTCACTATAGTAAGTATGTTATCTGTGCTGTAAATGTGAAGAAACTATAATAAAAATTATGAAGTAAAAAAAAAGTATCGGTGGGCAATCACTCTCAAAAAGTCAGTGTTCCTATCACAAGTGATTGCTGCTGGAAGGAACCGGTCTTCTCAGTTCTTCAACACTGCAGACAAACTACTAAATTCAGTCCGTCTCCAGTCTTATAGAGTCTTTTCATTCTATAAATGCGAAAAATTTAACCAGTTCTTTCTAGACGAGGTGCCCTCCATCTGGGATGTAATATCTGCAATCAGTCTACCAGGGCCAACAGTGCCCAACCTTCATCAGACAGAGGAGCTCTATTTTTATGGGATGAATTTGAGCCATGCAGGCCTATGATGTTTCTTGGGTGGTTTCTAGCCTGCACCCCACCTTCTGTGAGTGGACCCAGGGCCAACCCGGCTTTTACTAGAATGCTGGGATTTGCTTGGTCTGATTGTGGTGGAGATCATGAGGTGTTCTCTTGGTGAAGGGATTTTCCCATCTGCCCTTAAAAAGGTGGTGGCAAGACCCCTCCTCAAGAAACCTTCCTTGGACCTGGATGTTCTCTCCAGTTACAGGCCTGCCTAGAACCTTCCTTTCTTGGGTAATTTGATCAAGAAGGTGGTGGAACAACATTTGGAGAAACATAACATTTAGGAGCCTTTCCAGTCTGGGTTTTGACCTCTTCATAGTACAGAGTTCACGCTAGTCAGGACGCACCATGATCTCTTCCTTGCGAGGGATAGTGGACAACATTCCATTCTTGTCCTGACTGACCTCTCTTTAGCTATTGACATAGTAGATCATGGGGTGTTGTTGGCCCACCTGAGACACTGCGCAGGACTGTCAGGAACCGTGATGCGATGGTTTAAATTCTACCTGTCTGGCAGGGTGCAACTGGTGACACTTGGTTCACTTATACTGAACTCTGCTGCAGTCTGCCGTGGGGTGCCTCAGGGGTCAATTCTGGCCCCCATGTTCTTTGCCGTGTATATGCTGCCCTTGTGGGAGATCATCAGATGCTATGGCTTGGGTTTTTCACTGTTACACAGATAATACCCAGCTGTATGTGTCTTCTGCGCCTGATGATGCAGCAGTGATATTGGAACTGAACACATGTCTATGTGAAATGCAGGAGTGGATGGTAGCTAGCTGGCTTAGACTGATCCCATTGAAGATGGATGTGCTACTAGTACAACTGGCTCGGATGAGTTTTGCAGTGTCGAGTAGCAGCGCCTTCCTCCCTGTGGTGGGTGGCGTGGCACTTCAAGCCGTAGATAGGATGAGGAATCTGGGGATCACTGTGAACTCCAAGTAGACCACAGAATACCAAGTGTTGGATGTTGTCTGCAGTGGCTTTTACTATCTGTGAAACATCACACGGATCAAGCCCTAGCTTGAGCCATCTGACCTGGATTACTGCAACATTTTGTACCTTGGGTTAACCACAAGGCTGCTGCGCCACTTGCAGCAAGTCCAGAATGTAGCAGCCTGGCTGGTTACGGGGACCTCTCGGTCAGAGCATACCACACTGCTTCTCCACGCTCTGCACTGACTGCTGGTGTGGTGGTGCATCAGCTTCAATGTGTGCTTTACATAGAAACATAGAAGTTGACGGCAGAAGTAGATCGCTTGGTCCATCCAGTCTGCCCATTTGTTTTAGACCTATTTTTGACACTCTAGATGCCCTTTGTAGTCAGGGCTCCCTTACGTCTATCCCATGCATTCTTGAATCCCCCCACAGTGCTGACCCCCATAACCTCTTGGAGCAAGCTGTTACAGGCATCCACCACTCTTTCTGTGAAGAAAAACGTCTTGGTGTTGGTAGAGAACCTTCCTCCTTGCAGTCTGAGGTCATGTCACCTGGTCCTGGAGCCCTTCTTGAAGTGAAAAAGTTCCTGCGCCTGTACCTTGTTAATGCCTTTTATGTACTTGAATGTTTCAGTCATGCCCCTCTCTCTCTCTCTTCTCTGCTCCAGAGAGTACATATTCAGTTCCCTAAGTCTTTCCTCATAAGACATGTACTGCAGACCCTGAATCATTTTTGTCACTTTTCTCTGTAATGTTTCCACCCGGTCAGTGTCCTTCCTGAGGTGAGGCCACCAGAAGTGGACTCCGTATTCCAGGTGAGGCCTGACCAGCGATCTATACTGTGGTAGTACCACCTCTCTCCTCCTGCTCGTGATTACCCTCCCAGTGCAGCCCAGCATTCTGTTGGCCTTCAATGTTGCCTTCTCACACTGCTTACTAACTTTCAAGTCATCTGAGATTATGACTCCCAGATCTCATTTCTGGTTTGAGGCCGCCAGTCTTTCACCTCCTATGTAATACTCCTTTCTTGGATTTTTTTTTTCTATGTGCATGACCATGCACTTTTTGGAGTTAAATCTCAGCTGCCACATTCCAGACCATTCCTCTAGTTTCTTGAGGTCAGCTTCCATCTTGCTCACTCCTTCTGAGGTGTCCACCCTGTTACATATCTTGGTGTCATCTGGGAACAGACATACCTTCCCTTCCAGTCCATCAGGGATGTCTGCTATAAAAACACTGAAGAGCAGAGGCCCCAGCACTGAGCCCTGGGGCACCCCGCTGGTCACCCTGCCTTCCGTCAATTACGTTCCATTAACCTGTACCCTCTGGGTTCTGCCTTATAACCAGTTTTGTACCTATCTGACTACTTTTGGACCGACCTGTGTGGTCAAGTTTCTTTACCAGCCTTCTGTGTGGAACTGAGTCGAAGGCCTTACTGAAGTCTAGATAGACCACATTTACTGCCCCAGTCATCCACTATTTTTGTAGCATAGTCAAAAAACTCAAGCAGATTTGTCTGGTATGACCGACCTGCTGTAATACCATTCTGTTTAGGGTCTTGTTGACCGCTAGTTTCGAGGAATGCTATGATCCTCTGTTTGAGTAGTATCCCCATTAGTTTCCCTACTATAGATGTGAGGCTCACTAGTCTGTAATTACTAGCCTATTCATAACTGCCTGATTTGTAAAGTGGAAGCACTATTGCCTTTTTCCAGTCTTCGGGTACCACACTGCTCTTCAAGGATTTCATGAATAGAAGTGCTAGAGGGGCTGCTAATGCTGACCCCAGTTCCTTAAGGATTCTAGGGCACATCTCTCTGGTCCCATGGCTTTGTCTGCTTTTAGTTTATTTAGGGCCTCCTGTACTTCGGCTTCTGTAAAGGGACTCGTGTTTACCCCAGTCCTGGGGTGTTGTGTTTTTTTCCGGGCTGGGCCAACCCCTGGGTCCTCTTTGGTAAACACCGAGCAGAAGTATTTGTTGATTTTGGCTTTCTCTGGGTCATGTTTGGCACATTTCCCTTCTTCAGTAGCAATCTTTATTAGCCCCCCTTTTGCCTTCCTACGTTCCCCAATGTATCTAAAAAGTGATGTGACTCCTCTCTTTGCCCCTTCTGCTACCTTTTCCTCTGTCTGGGCTGTTGCCTTTCTAATTTGTTTGTTAGATTCTCTCATTTGTTCCTTGTACAACTCCCAGTCTTTCTCAGTTTTGGTTTCCTGGTATATGTTGTACGCCTTCTTTTTTTCTTTGACTGTGGTAGCCACTTCCTGGGAAAACCATAGAGGATTTCTTTTTTCCTTTTTGCTTTTTTGACCCATGTGGCACATTGATCTGTGTCTTTATTGCTCTTTTGAGTCTCCCCACATGACCTCTACCTCCTCGTCCTCAACCTCTATTTCCATCAACTGGCTACTTACTTTGCTCCTCATTTTTTAGAAGCTAGCCTTTCCAAAATCTAGCACCTTTATCTTTGAGTGGCTGGTGTCCTGTGCTATGTTTACCTTAAAGCTTACCATGTGATGGTCACTGTTGCCCATATGGCATCCCACTTCGATGTCCTTGATCCTCTCCGAGTTTGTGAGGACAAGATCGAGACTGGTATCTCACCTTATAGGGGTTTAACAAGTTGGCATAGTCCCGCGCCTTGTGGTGACAATAAGAAATCCCTACTTCTTCTTGTTGCTGCCGTTAGTGTGCTCCAGTTAATATCTGGTAGGTTGAAGTCCCCCACCAGTATTACTTCGCCTTTATCAGACATCTTGTGGCTTTCCTGTATTAGGTCATTGTCTCCTCTATCTCCTTGATTTGGGGGCCTGTACATGACGCCGATTCTTAAGGGTTTTTCCTTGTCCATGCCTACACTAGCCGCAGTGACTCGCAGTCCCCAGGTTACCCTTTTACTTTCGTGTGTTTTATTTCTTCCTGAATGTAAATGCCTCCCCCCCCCCCCTTTTTTTGCCCTGTCTGTCTTTCCTGAACAGATTGTAACTGGGAATGGCAGTATACCATGCTTGCCTGCTTACTTACATACAAGGACCTGCACAGACTAGATCCAGGCTACCTGAGACCTCCAGGTGCCTCATGCTTCTAGCTGTCCCCTTGGGTCGGCAGAGACAGGACTCTTGTCAGTACTGAGGTCTCGCCTGATGCCATCTGGTGATAGGGCATTCAGAGTAGTTGCTTCAATTTTATGGAATGCTCTTCCTTAGGAGATAAGTGATGCTCATTCATTGACCATCTTTAAAAAGTTTTTAAAAACTCATTTATTTATGTTATGTTATGGGACTGGCTCTGTAACCTAATGTCGTAGTTTATATTTTATCGTTCTATTATGCACATTATTTATCTGCACTTACCGTGCGGTGCCCAGAGCCTCCGGGACTGGGCAGCACCATATAAATGAAATTGCCTTGCCTTACTCTTATGGTAAAAGAGTACCTCATGTGCAACTGAAGGAAGTGCTGCGATTGGTCGGTGACGCTCCTGCGATCTATAATACACCTTGCAACTCCTCTCGATACCTCTCAACTGTCCCTCACTAATTTTACCCCTCAGAACTCCTTTTTTCCATACCTCTCATCAGTCTCACATTAGCAGGGACATCCAATTGTAACGCCAAGCTGGGAGAGCAAGAGGTTGCATACAAAGCTGCAATCATGCTCGTGTAACCACCCAGTCCCTTGGGTTACTAGAATCCTATCAGTATTATTGTTAGGGAGGCAGCAGGCAGCTGGTAGGGAGTTCATTGGGGCTCCTTATATAATGGCATCATTGTTTACTCAGCTAGCCTGAGGGAGGAATGAGTAGGTCATTTAGAACTCTCGCAGCAGCATAAGCCACACTGTGTGGATAGCTGCTCTGGGGAGCCTATAATTCTCAGTTCTCTGTAGAGAATAGAGGAGGAAGGGGGTGAGAGTGGCAGAAGGTCTGCCAGTGGGCTCTGACATAGGGCCCAGGATTTCTCACCCTAGTTGAGTGTCATTTCCAGCTTCCAGTTGAAGTGGTGGAGACAAGACTACAGCAGGATATCCTGATTTCTATTCCCTGTGAAGTGTAAGAATCTGCTTGTTCTCTGTGGACTCAAGGGGCAATCCTCTGAATGTTCTGTGGTGTTTTCAGCTGCCTTGGTATAGGACCTGAAATAAACTGTTTGGACTGGCTACCCAGAGGACTGCCTTTCCTTTTCCTTTTTTGTTGTTCCATGCCCAGTGAGTACTGTAATGCAGACTAGCTCTCCACCTGTTCTTTGGGGAGTGGATAATCTGGGGTGCATGTGCCCATAGACAAGGCTGGATTGCACCTATCAGTGCCCCATGTCTCACCAGTGTGGGTGAAGAAAGTTACACTGTAGACCTCCGTGAGTGCAGTTTATTTTCTCTGTGTCACCTCAGTGTTGTAACAAGTAAAGTATGGGACCTCTAGCATTTTAGTGGGGAATGGGGGTTTCAATGGTGTAACCCTGAAGAATGGCCGAGACTGTCGGTTGGGGACAAGGGTGGGAGGAACGCCATCTAAGTGCTTTCAAGGCAGGGCGTCCTGGTTCATAAAGGGCACCAGTATTTTTACCTGAGCGAGGGCCAAGCTGCAAGTTAAGGTGTGTGGCTGAGTTTCACATAATTGCACCTATGTCCGAAAGGAGTTCTGAGTGTGTGGCTTAGATTCACTAAAAAGCACTCATGGGAAGAGAGATGTTCAGGTGCATGGCCAGGTGTCCACAAATGCACCTCTTGGGAATTTGAAAAGAAAATGTTTCTGTTTTGTTCATGAACTGTATCTGTCCAGCCTGGGCCAACCCTTGGGGGTCCACTTCAGCTTTTAATTGCCATCTGTTGAATAAAGCCATACTGCACTATCCCAGTCACTGTTATGGACATTCCGATTATTGCTTCTGGTCGTGTGGATTTACTGAGGCCCCCTCAGCAGGTTAGATCAAGCATATGCCTAGCTATCTCCACCCAGGACCTGGGTTGTGTCATTTACACAAGGTTCAAGTTGTTTGTTTCTGTACCCCAACCCCTCTCTTCCTCTAGAAAATGAGCCAGGTATACATTCTGACGCCAAGGGTGGTACCTACCTTTTAAATCCGGCCTTCTTGATATGAGTGCCAGTGTCTCCAGATGTTTAAGTTGAGTGAGCACTACAGAAAATGGGAGGTGTGCACACTAGTTAAATAAGTGGCCTGGGGGTTACACTCATCGTAAACATTACCCCCTTAAAACAAACTGTAGTCTTACTGCCTGTGAAAGACTTGGTATATCAATGAAAATATTTAAAGTTCCATATTTAATGGGAGGAAAGGGATCTTGTTTGGGCTTTGTGGAGTCACCAGAATGGTCTCTTCTGAGTCCCAATCAGTTGGCACCACCCCTGTACTCAGATATTTCATAATGTCTAAATTTGGATAGGAGTGAATGGAGAAAGTAACTTTTTTTATATATATTTTAAAAGCCCATTTTCAGAAGATCCATCACCACACAACTAACAAGACCACTGATAGCTGAGTGGTGGCTTTGATTTCCACAGAGCCAGTAGGCTGTACTTGACTTAACCCTTCCTCCTCAATCCACTCTCTCATAGGGTTCTCCCTTCCCCACCACTGCATTCTGCCACCCTTACTGACACACTCTGTGACCTACATATGGTCTACTGTGGGTACAAGGTCCTGCAGCCCTCTGTCCCCCGAAACGTCATTCAGCTCAAGCCCTTTAGGTCACCTGACCTGCTGTCTGACCTCTGTGCCACCAACTGGTCCTTTATCTTTGCCAAGTTCTCACTCTAAATGTTGCATCAGCTGCGACAGGCATGCTCCTTTTCGGAAGGCTTGTGTAAAACGATTTCATCTCCTATGGTTTTATGCTGAGCTCATCTTCAGTTTTCATGCAAGAGGCAGCACTTGATACATTCACAACATCACTAACTGCACAGAGGACTTATCAAAGTACATTAGAAACTGCTCTGAAATGCTTGCACCTAAGCTATCAGGCTAGTCCAGTCAGAATACTTTGCCTGAAACCACCAGAGTAACATTAACTGCCCCTATAACTTAGAAATGGTTGTACACTCACCTTTTGATCCCTTCACCCAGTCTGCCATTGCAGTACAGTACACAAACTAGGCAGTTCCATTGTATCCAACCCCAATGAGGTAGCTGCCCCACTTTGACCACTTTTTCTCTACCTGAGCCCTCCCATTTTTACCCTGTCTTCCCCTCCTCTCCCTCCAGTCTCAACACCCCTTCTCCATCCTGCCAACCCCGCTGATATTGCCTGTGTCCCTTGTTCCCCTCAGCCTCTCTAAATTACATAGCTCAGATGGGCTTGCTTTCCAAGCTTCACTGTCTTTCTGCCCCTGCTATGGCCCCCACTATTTTTGCCCACCTTGAGCTCTTCTTTCTCATCGGCCCTGACCGTGACGTTTGGAAGAAGGCCAAGGTCGCGTCCCCTGCACAAAGGTAGTAACACCTTCCTAGGTAACCATCACCTTATTTTTCTTATCCCTGTTCTGTCCAGAGTCTGAGAGCACCTAGTTCTCATCCAATTTGCCCTTTCTTTTTTAATCAAGCTTTTTCTCACTCCCCAACTCACCGGACAGCACGCCCATTGCAACCACTGACCTTCTCATGGACTTGCGTGTTATCTACCATTTGCCCAGGATCATGATAGTGATGGATGGCCTGCCATGTCGGTCATGCATGAATCTCCAGAGTGTGCTGACGCAACAGTGGGCCAGGACCTTTTCCTGTAGTTCCTGGTTTTCTTCCCAAGTGTGCCAGTGTGTAATGATGTACACACACCTGCGGTGGCATGCATACATGGAGGTGTGTAATCTTCCCTTTGCTATGATGCCACTCTGCATTTTCCGAACACTCTATCCCCCCTTTCCCCAAGGGAGGACAGCTGTCAATGGGATGCTTAATGCTCCCTTCCCCATCCAGCCTCTGAAACCCCAGTCCATTTTTAAACCTAGGTCACCAGTGTAGCAAATGGTAGTACTACTAGTGTGCTAACAGTCCAGACAACTTGTCCCTTTTCTTGACTCATCTACCTGCCCCAGTTTCTTTCAGTATGTCTTTATACAATCCCAGTCCTACTGTGACTTCCCTGCTTGGACTCTCTTACACCCCCTAATGGTGTTGAATCCAGGCCACATCACCTCCACTGTCTCTGTCAGCCTAGCTAAAGCTTTCAGCATTGTTGCCATCCCACTTCTATTGGACAAGCTTACAGGAGCAGGGATATCTGACCATGTGCTCAAGTGGTTTGGCTCCTATCTGTTGGACAGGTCCCAGGTTGTCCTCACACGAGATGCCCTCTTCCCCATCTCCCTATCAAGGCAGGTGTTCCACAAGGCTCCGTCCTTGGTTCTGTCCTATTCTTGAACTTCCTGAATGACCTGCCTAAGGCTTGTGACTTCTTATACACTCACATCTGTGTGGATGACACTGTACTATATGCATCTGGCCCTCATGCCTCTGACTTGGCTGCACAGCTTTAGTATGACTTTAACAGTCTCCATCAACAGTTCTGCATCAATCAGCTTACCCTAAACACCCCCCCCCCCAAAACAACTTTCTCCAAGACCACTGGCACCAGGCTGCAGCTGGGTATAATTCAAACACCCCTGCAGTTTTCATGACTCTTGATGTCTCCCAACTGGAGAAAGTCTCTTCCTTTAATCTGGCATACTGGACGGACCATGAGTCTCTTTTGGTCCATAAACATCTGTGTATCCTTAAATATCTGGGTGTCTGGCTTGGTGGTCATCTTAATTTCTCTATCCATAGTCATGCCATCAGCAGCAAACCCCACCCAAGGTCAGCTAGCTTTACAGTAAAAATCCATACCCCCCTCCCAGTCCAACATGACATCATTGTGAAAATGATTCTCCCAGCCTTTTACCATGGGGGTGTAGTTAACAGAGCTGCCTCCATGTCCCTCATTGCACACCTCCCAACTGTTCCACATTATGCGGAAGTGTCCCACATTACAAGGAAAAGTTCCTCATTTTACTTCACAAAATCCCCCTGTTCTACATTGAGAGGGTCTGTCTATTATTCAATGTCAACATTTAAAACCAAAAATCAATAGCAATTAATATGAAAACTGTATTATTCGACTAACAGTAAACTTTGTGGACATGAAGGCACACATTTCAGCAGTGTTCAGAGCTTCTAAGGCAAAGATTTTATGATATGTCACACATTTTGCCAGTTTGTTTCACATTTCGATGGGCAACGGTCCACATTTAGGGGACAAACGCCTGAGAAGTACACTCCCTCACCCGCATGGACCCTCTGTTCCATTTCTTGTGTTGCTTTGCCCTTGATTGCCCTCCTCATACCCAGCACTGCTCCCTCTACTTTTCCTGTTACCTTCCCTCTCTGCAAGGCCATCGCGCCTCTCTCTCTCTCTCTCTCTCTCTCTCACTGTACCTCCCTCAGAGTCCAAGCTCTGGTTTGTTTCCTTCCTTTGCTATGTCAGCTCCCCCTTGTCTTGGCCTTGCTTCTTTTCAAATGCCCTCCACTCTACAGGCCCTTGCTCTGTCTCTATTCCCAGGGCCAAGACCCATGCAAGACAGTCAATCTTCTCCTGCAGACCCCTTCATCTCATCAATCCTACCCCTCTCTGTCTGCTTCATTTCCTCCTCCTTTTCCCTGACAGACCTCCATGCTCACACCCCTCATGTCTGCTGCTGCACTTGTTCCCTCCCAGGACATGTTAAACCCTAGATGCCCACATGTACTATTTTGTATTCCTATTTAATCTGTTCTTGACTGCTTCTGTCCCTGCTGCAGTCTTTGCCAATCACTGTCTGTAGCTTTGCACTGCCAATGCATGCTCCATTTTTTCTTTTACATAAAAGTTTTTATTTCATAAATAAACAAGAAAAGCAAGCATGTGGTGTACATTTTGATATATGCTATTCCTGGCTGAGGCAGAGCCCCTTGGAAATACAACTGTAAGGCTTATTAATAAATACAGGAACAACAAGCATCTTATGTATGTCTTGATATCTGTAATTCTTGGCCAGGGCAAGGCCCCTTGGAAATATAACTCCTCACAGAGGAATGCATTGGGTGGTATACTTTTTTTTTTTGTAGATTCTATTTTTGCACTCGGATGGGTCAAGGCATCTCTCAGAGATGCCAGTTCGACCACTGCCGCTACTTTCCACCTGAAAACTCTTTCACTCCAGTACCCTCCCCAGGACCTCCCAGCCCCCTGAATCACCCCCTTGGGGGAGGCTCACCCCACCTACCTGATGGCCTTTTCTGCAGTTAGAGAGTTGGTCCTGGTGGAGAGATGGTCCAGTGTAGGGGATGTGGGCAGAGTCCCTGGAGCCCCCGTTGCCTCCCTGATCTGCTGAGGAATTTTTCATGGCAGTTTCCTCTTGGAGCATGGAAGTGCAATGACATCTGGGAACTGCATGCCAATGTCTGTCGCCCCTCTTCCCCTTCATCTCAGCACTACAAGCTCCTGGCAGTGTCCCTGGTTTCCATCAGGAGCCACTGAGGAGCGGTGGTAGCCCAGGATCCCTCCCTGGGAAGGGACAGTAGTCCTCCAGATGCTCAATCCCCTCCCTCTCCATCCGACTCGACACCTGAGTCCGTTCCCGAACCCGAGCCACCAATGCATCCAATGCCTTAGCCCTCAGCACCACCGGGCCGGCATTGGGTGATATACTGAATGAACCAGTTACTAAAGCACCACTCAATACAGTCTCCTGTGCAAGTTTGTGCTGCATATTATGCCTGTTTTTGTACATTATTATATAGGAGCTATATTTTATTGTATGTTTTACCTATTTTTTTGTCTCATGTATTCTTTTACTTGCATTATTATATACTTTCTGCTTATTATTGTAAGCTTTTTTGGTATGCTTTTTGTTTATCATACAAGTGTATTTATTGAATGTTTTTTGCTTATTATTAAATGTTTTTTGTTTAAGATTATACTCTTTTTGCTTATTATTGTATGCTTTTTGCTTGGTATTATATTTTTACTTATAATTGCATGGTTTGCTTATTGTATGGATTTTGCCTATGGAATATGTTTTCTGATTATTGTATACTTTTTACCTATTGCATGCTTTTGCTCATTATTGGAAGCATTTTGCTTATTAAATGCTATTTGCTTATTGTATGTTTTCTGTTTATTATTGTATGCCCTTTGCTTATTATTAAATAATGTTTTGCTTATCATTGTACTCCTTTTGTTTATTATTATGTTCGTCTAGTTTATCGCATGCTTTTGCTTACAATTACATTATTTTTCCTTCTTATTATATGCTTTTTGTGGGTTACATCCCCCAGTCCGACAATTTCACAGCTACCGACACTATAAGCGAGAAAATATAAGCCAGGTGGCTGTGGTGTCAATCTTGACACCTCACCACTGCGTGCAGGGGCATTGCACTCCTCCCTGAAACCACTCCAACTCAGGTTGGTTAATTTAGTAGTGGGAGTGCAGGGGGCAGAACGGGGAGAAGCCCTCGAAGAAAGCACTTGTTTCTCTCACTCGCGAAATGCGGTTGACATAAGGGTATCAATCTGACGATGGTCAACAAAAATTTTGTCTACCAACCATCATAAATTTGCTTTTTGCTTGGTATTAAATGCTGTTTGCTTAGTATAGGATTTTTGGTCATTATTGTATGTTCTTTGCTTATTATTATATGCTTTTGCTTATTATTAAATGTTTTGGTTAATACTTTATGCTTTTGCTTATTATTGTATGTTTTTTGCTTATTATTATATGCTTTTGCTTATTATTATTGGATGTCTTTTGCTTATTATTTTATGTTTCTTGCTTATTGTATGCTACTTGCTTGTTACTGAATGTTTTTGCTTATTATTTTATGTTTCTTGCTTATTGTATGCTACTTGCTTGTTACTGAATGTTTTTGCTTATTATTGAATGCTCTTAGTGTATGATTATTATTGTATGCTCATTACTTAATGCTCTTTGCTTATTATTAAATTTTTTTTTGCTTATTATTGTATGCTCATCCCTTAGTTTTTGAACTCTTTTTACTTATAATTGTATACTCTTTGCATATTATTGTATGCTGTAGCATTCTCCTATCCTCATGTACCCTTCTCATTAGATGCCACTGGAAATGAACTGCTCACAGCTTACTACACTTTTCCTGATAAGATCTCTGAATAAGTAAGTTAATAAGTAAACTATCACATCAGGTCACTTCCATCAGCCCTCAAGGTATGGTAGATGTGTTTGGTAGTGGACCGACTGGGCAAAAGGTCACATAACACTGAATATATGATGCCTCCCAAGCAGGCAGAACAAGGTAGCAAGCTCATGGATTTTGGTGCTCCAGGGAAGTGGACAGGGCAGCAGTACAGGACGAAGACCATCTGACATTAAGGATAGATTGCAAGGTAGACCTGGACTCGGGGAGGTGGATCCTTCAAACCTCTGTTCCCTCTCTAGAGTCTTTGTAGTCCTAGGCTATGCAACAAAAGAAATGTGATGTTCCCCCCCCCCCCAAAAAAAAGGTAACGATAGTATGCTGGTTTAGAGCAGATCATAAAATAATGGTGTTGGGGCTGGGAGATGGTGAACAGAAACTGGAGCTGCCAGCTTTCAGAAGAGGTTATTTTTTTGCAGCAGGGTCAACAAGTTTGTTTTAAGAACCTGTTTTAAACAAACAAACACTCAAATACTATCTTGAGATGCTGCAATATTTTACAAGAGACAGGAACTCACAAAATCAGGACCTGAAGAAGAAATTAAAATGTTGACCAAATTTAAACAATCTGGGCCCATTTTGAAATTTCTGTCCTTGTACATGTCTCCATAGCCAGCTGGGAAATGCCTCCCAGGGTGAGAGAGGGTGGGGAGTTCAAAAATCTGTTCGGTGATTTGTGGCCATTGTGCAGTTTGGCATGTTCTAATCCAAAGGTGTCCACGTTGGGTCATGGAAGTGTCAGTAGCTCCTTAAAGGGACAACTTCACTCCCTTTTAGGCTGATTAAGGGCCTTCATTAACTTGCACTGGAACAGTCTTCTGCCCCTCCGGCTAATAAGATACTAATGAGGGTGGTAGTGCTGTATGAGTCAAAGTCAAAGTTACTACCACTGGTTCAAAAATTCATGCAGTCCTGGAGCCCCTGCTCTGTTAGCTTATCTGATAAGGACTTAAACAGTCCAGTCTTTGGATTCTTTATGCTCATACTTTCTTTTGGGGGAGAGATTGTACATCCTTGTATTGAGGAGCAGGCTGCCAGATCCCTTCCCCTTCTGGGTTCACTGCAGTGAAAACCCCACCCCCTGTGCCACCCCGTGTTTCACACTCCAAGCAGCAGCATTGATGTAAACCCAGTGGACCTGTAAAATATAAATCAATACAACTAGAGGCCAGTGGGGCACAGGACCCAAGGCAGCATGGATTCACAGTGGGAAGGTCATGTCAGATGAACCTAATAGATTTCTTTGACTGGGTGACCAAAGTATTAGACCAGGGAGGGGCTGTGGACGTGGCCTACCTAGACTTTACCAAGGCATTTGACACTGTCCCATACAAAAGATTAATAAACAAGTTAGCCAGCCTTGGAGTTGGCTCCAAAGTGGTAGCCTGGGTAAAAATTTAGCTGGACAACAGGACGCAGAGGGTAATAATAAACGGAGTCCACTCCAAAGAAAGGGAGGGTACCACAGGGTTCAGTACTGCGACCGGTCCTCTTTAATGTCTTTATAAGTGACATTGCAGACAGACTGGAAGGGAAGGTATGTCTCTCTGCAGATGACACAAAGATCTGCAACAGGGTCAATACAGAGGTGGGGTAGAAAGGCTGAAAAGGGACTTGGCAAGGTTGAAGGAATGGTCAAATGTATGGCAGCTTAGAGTCAATGCAAAGAAGTGCAAAGTAATGCACCTGGGAAACAAAAACCCAGGGTAAGAGTACACAGTAGGGGGTGAGATACTAATAACAACAACAACAAGTCAATGCCGAATGTTTGCTTGCTGGTATTAGCTTTGGAAATGCAGGAGTTAGACAGATGTAGAATAAGAATGGCAGTGAAGTATTGAACTTCACACCAACCCCACCTCCATCCTGTAGAGATGTACAGGCATTAGGGTAAGTGTTTGGGTCGTCTCCCATGACGTTCATGCCATGTCACCTCACCCTATTCTGCAGACACTGACACGTGTTGAGGTGTGCCTTGGGGTGTTTGGCTTTACAGATGCCCCATTCCATAAGGACATATGCTGAAATGGGTGCAGTATAGGAGAATGGGGTGAGCTCTGGGGCCAAAGAGTCCAAGGTACACCTCGATGCCTGTCACTGGCTGGGGGTGGGGTGGGGGTGGGATGGCATGAGCAGTACAGTCAGCAATCCTAAGGCACACCCCGATGCCTGTCGTTTGTACAGAGTGGGACGTTATGGTTAGAAACCCTAATGCCCCAGGTGTTTGTTGGTATTTGTACTACAAATTTTCAACATGGCCTTTTTCTGACCCCACCTCATGAAAGCATTTGGGACCTCTTCTCATGAAGAGTGGCAGTGTGATTTTGTCTATGTGTTCCAAACTTTGAGTTCCAACAGCGACCGTGCCATCCTGTGACACATGTACGAAAACACAGATCAGGCAGAATGTGAAGAATGACAGCTGTACCATCCATAGGGAGGTGTGAAGAGATGGCAGTGTTGAAAATCTGTAGTGGGAATATTAAAAATGCTCGCACTTCCGAGCATACGTGGAAATTATGCAACGCATGCACATAACAGTCATTTTTATGGACTTTCATCACCAAATTTCAACATAGGCATTTTAGAACCTCTGCTCATAATAATAATAATAACTTTATTTATATGGCGCCTTTCAAAAGCCAAGGTGCCTAACAGAGTTACAGAACATCTCAACAACAAATAATATAATCATAAAATCTTTCATAAGGAGATTTTTTTCACCAATCTGTTCATAAGGAGGTGTGGAAAATTGCCAATGTTGAAAATCTGAAGTGAAAATATTACAAATTTGGGAAGTTACGAGTGTGTTTGGAAACTGCACAAGGCATGCTTGTAACAGTCATTTTATGGACTTTTGTCACAACATTTTCAACGTAGGCATTTTAAGACCTCTGCTCATGAACAGTGTCACTGTGATTTTCTTAATGTGTCCCGACAACTGATTTCACACAGCAACCGCCCTATTCTGTGCTGGAAGTGCGAAAACACATTTCGGCCAGGATGTGAAAAATGACAGCTGTACTGTTCATAAGGAGGTGCAGAAAAATGCCAATTTTGAAAATCTGGAGTGAAAATATTGCAGATTTGTGAAGTTACGAGCATGTGCAGCAACTGCACAACGCACGCTCATAAAAGTCATTTTTTGAAATTTTTTCACCAAATTTGCAGCATAGACTTTATGAGAGCCCAGCTCATGAACACTGGCACTGTCGTTTTGTTAATCAGTCCGGAAAGGTGATTCCACGCAGTGACTGCGAAATCACCTTTTGGGACCGAATAGCACCATGACAGTGGCTGGATTCATGAGGAGGGGTCCCAATAACCCCATGAGGAACATTTGGTGCCAAAATTGCCAAAATGCCTGAGATATGCACCAAAGTTGAAAAAACCCTATTAATGCCATTATACAGCTTACCGGCATTTCTTCAGTTCGTGGTCAGCTTTGAAGAGTGCAGACATGTTCTCGGTCCACCGAAGATCGTTGTGCTGGACTCCGGAGGTAAGTATGGAGTGAGGGGGGTGTGGGGAGGCAGGGTGCGAGAGGGTGGGCGCGGTTGGGGAGGGGCCACTGGACTCAAAGGGACCATTTTCTGTTTTACAGGTCTTAAAAACAAAAAATTAAAACATTGCGGGATGGTTCTTTTTTACAGGGACATTTGGCATGCTGGGGTGGGCTCCAGTGTGCCACCTGAATGTTTTTTGGGGGGTGCTGTAGCCGGCGGAGGTGGGCACCCTGTCGGCACATGGGGTAAGAGCCGAGGGGATTGGGCACTCCCTTGGCACAAAACAAATTTTTTTGGGGGGGGACATTATGCTGACAGGGAGTGTGCTCCCCTGTCAGCAAATTAAACTGGGAAGGGGGGACTGAAGCTGATGGAGATTGGGCCCCCCGTCAGCAAACAAAGACTGTTTTGAGGGGGCACATGATGCCAAGGGGATTGGGCACCCCCTCGGCACTGGGGCTATGCAATACTGTTTGTAAATATGGTGGCAACTTGCCACCACATTCATAAACAATATTACACTAGGCAATGTACTGCCTTGCAATGACGGGTTGATCCCTCATTGCAGCAGAATGGTTGATGGTGCAATGATGAGGCGGCCCCCGATTGCTGCGGTGAAAACATTTTAACTTGGTGGCAGTTTTGGAAACCAGTGTCATCAGCACACTGTGCCTTCATTAGTCCACCAGTGCCAAGCCCCCAAATGTAGTACCTCCATTGGCTGCCACAGTGCTGCACCTCCACAACCCACTTCTCTCCTAAGCTGCCACATAATGTTTGTTGCACATGCGCACAAGCAAACATAAAAATTGAAAGGGACCTGGGGGTAGTCATATCAGATGACCTTAAGGTGGGCAAGTAATGTGAGAAGGCAGTAAGGAGGGCTGGTGGGATACTGGGATGCATAAGGAGAGACATCACCAGTAGAAAACAGGAAGTTGTTATCCCTCTATACATACAGTTGGTGAGACCCCATCTGGAGTACTGCATGCAGTTCTGGAAACTCCATCTCCGCAAAGACATATACAGGATGGAGGCTGTCTAGAGGAGGACAACAAAATGGTGCAGGGTCTGCACCAGAAGACATATGAAGAGAGATTAAAGGAGCTTAATATGTATACCCTCGAGGAGAGGAGGGAGAGGGGGTACATGATAGAAATTTTCAAGTACCTCAAGGGAATCAACAAAGTCCAAGAGGGTAGCATCTTTCAGAAAAAGAAGTGTGCAAGAACAAGGGGGCACAATTTGAAGATAGAGGGAGTACATCTTAGAGGTAATGTGAGGAAGTATTTTTTCATGGAGAGGGTTGTAGATACATGGAACAACCTTCCTAAGGAGGTAGTGATGTCAAAAACAGTGGGGGAATTCAAGAATGCATGGGAAAGACATAAGGCAACTCTAGTGGGGGGTAGGAAGAAATACACTGTTGGTTAACTAGGATCTGCAGCTTATCCATTAGGTAGGGAAATGGGCAGACTAGGTAGGCTAAGCGGTCCTTATCTGCCGTCAAAATCTGTCCCCATTGAAATCAATAGAATGCACCCAAGCCCTCTACAGACTCTTATGTCACAACACATTTGAGGGAGGGGATGGAGCTTTCACTGCAGTGTATCAGGAAGTGGAAGGGATCAGGCAGCCAGCTCCTCTCTAGGAGGATTTACAGTCCCTTCCCCAAAAGAAGGTATAAGCATAAACATTCTAACAGTTGGACTGCTGTAATCCTTGTCAGGTAAGCTAACAGTGAGGGGCTTGGGGAATGCACCAAAATAGCTTTATGCCTGGTTGTTACAGGCAGCATGGAACAGCCCTCACTGTTCTCAGATACTAAACCAATAAAAAAACTTTTTCGGCAGTAATATGTGTTTTTGTGCCTGTCTCCCAACTGCATACATATGTGTTATGGTATACTCCTGGTGTTTTCACAAACAGTACTGTTCATCTTTAAATATACCACAGTAACCCATACTTTTTATGCCGACTTGTGCATGTACAAGCAACATCTTGTGGCAGTAGCGCATTTCAGAGGTCTGTCAGTGTTGTCCCCATTGCAGGGAATGCTTTAGTGGGTGTGCCCCTCAGCCACCAATTAGCGAGTATACTGCTGATGACAGCAGTTTCAAAGAGAGCCACAGAGTTGAAAGAAATCTGCCACTCCAATGAGGTGCAGTTTCCTCACTGGAGCGTCAGATGACAAGGCTCCATTACGTGCCTTTCCTGGTGAAACATTTCAATAAATATGGTGGCTCCTGCCGTCCGACACACAATCCCCAGAAAGCAAATTTCAGGGGTGCCCAATCCCTGTGTTGGCATGCCCCCTCCCCAGTTCAATTTGTTTTTGCTGACGGGGGTGCCCAGTCCCCGGTGGCATTGTGTCCTCCCCCCACTTTGTTTGCCAATGGGAGTGCCCAATCCCTGTCAGCATCAGTCTCCCCCCCCAAACTCATGTGGCACACTAGAAGCACATCCCAGTGTGCCCAAAAAGTATTTTTTTTAAACCTGTAAATAAAGAAAACCTTCCCCTGTCTGTTTTTTTTTTTTGTCCCTGTAAAAAGAAAATTTTCCCTCATCGTCCCGCTGTCCCTCCCCAACCTGCACCTCCCTCTTCACACCCCACCCCCACCCCATATCTACCTTCGGAGGTCTGGCGCTGTGATCTTCGGTGGAGCAGAACATGTCTGAACTCTTCAAAAGCTGACCACAAACTGAAGAAAATCACGGTAAACTTTATAATGGCATCAATGGGGGGGGGGGGTTGATCTTAAGTGGATATTTCAGCCATTTTTTTGAATTTTGGCTCCAAATTTTCAACATGGGGTTCTTGGGACCCTACCTCATGAACATGTGACCGTCATTTTGTTTCTCGGTCCCAAAAGGTGATTTCATGGTCACTGCATGGAATCACCTTTTGCAACTGATTAACGAAATGACAGGCCACTGTTCATGAGGTGGGGTCTCAAAAAATCCATGTTGCAAATTTGGTGAAAAAAGTCCCCAAAATAACTGCGTTATGAGTGTGCATTGCGTGTTTGCAGGCACACTTGTAACTTTGCCAATTTTTTTATATTTTCATTCCAGATTTTCAACACTGGCATTTTTTCACACTTCCTTATGAACAGTACAGCTGTCATTTTTCACATCCTGCCCAAAATGTGTTTTCACACCTGTGGCACACAATGGCGTGGTCGCTGTGGGAAATCAATTTTTGGGGCAGATTAACAAAATCATAGTGCCACTGTTCATGAGGTGAGGTCCCAAAATGACTGTGTTGAAAATTTGGTAAATAAAAATCCAAAAAATGATTGCTTTACAGGTGTGCATTGCGCAGTTTCTATGCACGCTCATGACTTCACCAATTGTTCATATTTTCACTCCAGATTTCCAGCATTGCCATTTTTTACACCTCCTCATGAACAGTACAGCTGTCATTTTTCACATCCTGCCTGAAATGTGTTTTTGCACCTGTGGTGCCAAATGGCGCAGTCACTGTGCAAAATAACCTTTCAGCTAATGAACTGATAGTGCCACTGTTTATGAAGTGGGGTCACAAAAAGCCCATGCTGAAAATTTGGAGTGAAAATACCAACAAACGCCTGGGGCAATAGGGTTTCCAGCCATGACGCCCCACCCTGTAGAAACTGACAGGCATCGGGGGGGGGGGACTTGGGATTGTCGGCTGTAATGCTCATCCCATTCCACCCCTATTCCCACCCTGCAGCCAGTGACAGGCATTGAGGTGTGCCTTGGAGTCTTCAGCCCCAAAGTTCACCCCATTCTCCTCTACTGCACCCATACAGATAAAATATCTCTTACAATCAGACGAAATCCATCATCTTTAAGCAAGCAATAACACATGACAGGATGTGCAGTAATGCTAAATTACCGCATGCCCCAGTTGAGTTGTGAGGCACGAGGTGCAGCCAAGTGCCTCCAACCACCTGGGAAGTGCAGTAATTTATGGCATTATCGCACATCCTGGAGTGTGTTATCATGCTTATAGAACGGTTTTAAGAGTTAAAAAAAAACAGGAAAAAAGAAAGTAAAAGTTGAGCTGTGTGGTAATTGAAAGTTAATACACCATCCTGTGACCAGTTTTGACCAATCAGACTGCTTGTTTGATTCAAGCCATTTTATAAAATGCATTAATACACCATTAAACTTCAGAAACATACAGAAATTAAGGATCACAAATGAAGAAAAACAGTATGACCCATAGGAAAGAGAGTAATGCATTATGGGAGATGGAAGGAAAGAGGTTGTAGAAAATGAAAGAAAAGAGAGGTAGCAGAAACAGATAGTGTGAACATAACCACTGCATTGAGATGGATGTAAAGTAGCTAATTAGGAGATGTACAGTAATTCAGAAAATGTCCCCATTTCTTCTTAAATCATTTTTTTATCTCTTGCACTATGCGCTACTTTTTCTAGTGCAAGGGTTTCTGTTACCGGTAAAATGTACTTTTTATTTAGTTATCTGTTTCAAAAAACATCGGATTCTCCTGACTGCCCTCACAAGTGCTACATTTGTGACATCACAGTGCATTGTCATGGTGATATGCACTACAATTTCACAAGGCTGTATGAAGTCAGAAAATCCTGGTCCAAGCTTGTTATGCAGAGTTCCAGAAAAAGGCACACATGTACTGTAAAACTTGGCAAAGACAAGAGAGAAAAAAAGTGATTGTCTTGTAACTTGTAATACTGGCATAGAGAAAGTTCCTGAAGTTATGGATTGAAGTGGAGGCTTAGGGTTTGGCTAAGGCACTGATGTCTGTGAAGCTGTTGGCTAAGGCACTGATGTCTGTGAAGCTGTTGCCTTGGGAACAAAGCTTCTTGGTTTTCTTGCTGTGATGACACATGTGGAGAGCCTGTGCAGAGTATATTTCACAGACAACAGTGCCACCTGCAGTTCAGACCATAGAA
The DNA here is from genome assembly GCA_016271365.2 of Neoceratodus forsteri. Taxonomy (NCBI): domain Eukaryota; kingdom Metazoa; phylum Chordata; order Ceratodontiformes; family Ceratodontidae; genus Neoceratodus; species Neoceratodus forsteri. The sequence continues at coordinate 59,283,924 of JADMNL010000033.1, forward strand.
GTTACAGGAGATGGGCCCACAATCACCATTACTCTGGTTATTTGTAGAACATGGCAGTTAAAACAAGTGACTACATTTCTGTTATTAAATACCTATGCCTTGCTTCACAAAGGTGTGACTCCCTCTACTGCTCAGGTAGAACCTGTCTCTCTACGAATTTGGGGCTAAGTGTCATCGTTCCCCCCCCATTAAAATCAGTCAGGGACAGGGCATTTTCTGTGGTGGTCTGATTTTCTGGAACTTCCTTCCTTCCTGCATATCAAGATGGGGACAGAAGCAAACAACACAAGGACAAAGGTCCTGGGCTTTAGAACAGCAGATTTTAAAGTAATGGAAAACTGCCTTAGGAACAGCCTAGCAGCACTGGATGGCCAGGGTGGAGTAGAGGAACGATGGAGACACATTAAGGAAGGTTTAGTGACTGAAACTAGCCTCTGTGTGACAGAAGTGAGGAAATACAGGAGGAAAAGAAGCCACTGTGACACTCTAGGGAGGTGGCCATGAAAGTGAAGGAAAACAGATGGCATTCAAGAGGTACAAAGGAACACGGAGGGAGGAGGACAGGGATAAGTACCAGGTAAAACAGAGGGAAGCAGGGAGGGTAGTGAGGCAAGCAAAGGCACAAACAAAAGAAAGCATAGCCAAAGGGGTGGCAGAATGGGACAAGACTTTCTTCAGGTACATATGTGCGAGGAGGAAGGCAAGGGAAGGGATAGCGAGGATAAGGCAGTCGGTAAACGGTGACTGCATAGAAAATGATCAGGAATGAGCTGACATCCTCAATGGATACTTCTGTCTATACAGTGGAGAGGGAGGGGGATGGACCAACAAGAAGCAGCAGGAACACGAGATGGGGGGGTAAACACAAGTCCATTTCTAGAGGAAAGACTCTTGAGGGGACTTAAGTGGACAAGGCCTTGGGACTGGACTGGATACATCCAATGGTGCTAAGGGAACTTGGGGAGGAGCTTACTACACCACTGGCAGCATTAGTCAACATATCACTGGAAACAGGAGAGGTTCCAGTGGATGGGAGAAGAGCCGATGTAGAGAGGTGGTGAAATAAAATTTTGCCAGTGAAATGCCTGTGAAATAAGCAATTTCGCTGCGTGAAATATTTCATGAAATTCCGCCATTTGGCTAATTTTTTTGTGGGTACGAAGTTGGAAACTTTCACCCACGAAATGTGAAATTTCTTCCCAAAACAGCAAAATGTCACCCGCGAGTGGGGAATCTCGTCATTTCATGGGCAAATTTTGCATTCCTCGGGTGCAATTTTTGCACTCCACAGGTGAAATTTCACATTCTGCACCCACAAAAAATGTCATGAAATGCACGAATTTTGCGAAATATTTCACATAATGAAAATTTTTCAAATTTGCCCATCTCTAAGCTGATGTAGTTCTGCTCCATGAAAGCAGCAGCAGGGAGGGGGTTGGCAACTACAGACCACTCAGTCTCACATCAGTAGTGGGGAGATTAATAGAAACCGTGTTAAAAGGAAGGCTGGCAGAACATCTTGAATCCGGGGGTTGCAAGACAAAAGATAGGATAGATTCATGAGAGAGAGGTCATGTCAAACAGATCTGATAGATTTCTCTGACTGGGTGACCAGGGGAATAGATCATGGAAGGGCAGTGGATGAAGTGTATTTGGATTTAGTAAAACCTTCGACATTGTACCACATAGGAGACTGATAAAAGAAACTGGATAGTCTAGAGGTGAGAGCCGAAGCTGTAAATTGGGTAAAAAAAACTGGTTGATGGACAGGAGGCAGAGGGTGGTGGTAAATGGCGCTCATGCATGACCAGCGGGGTGCCATGGGCTTCAGTAGTGGGGCCGGTTCTGTACAACACCTTCACAAGTCACATTACAGAAGAGCTTGAAGGAAAGGTATGCCTTTTTTGCAGCTGACACCAAGATATGTAACAGGCAGATAGTCAGGAGGGGGTGGTGAAAATGAGAAGAGTCCTTAGAAAACCTGAGGAGTTGCCAGGGGTATTGCAGCTGGGGTTCAATGCCCAAAAATGTAAACCCATTGACCTGGGGCATAGAAACCGAGGAGTCGAATATGAAATGGGGACGGGAGTGCTGTAGGTCGCCAAGGAAAGGGACCTTGAAGCTGTCATAGCTAATGACCTCAAAGTCACAAGGCAGTGTGACAAGGCAGTGGGCAGGGCCAGTGGAATGCTGGGGTGCAGAGTGAGAGGTATCACCTGCAGAAGGAGGGAGGTGATATTACCGCTGTATAGATCATTGGTGAGACCACTCCTGGAATATTGTGTACAGTTCTGGAGGCCACAACTCAGAAAACGCATAGACTGGGTAGAGGCAGTCCAGAGGAGGGCAACAGAAATGGTACATGGGTTGTAAGATAAACCGTACAATGAGAGACAGAGGGGTCTCACTATGCACATCCTGGAGAAGAGGAGGGAGAGAGGGGACCTGATAGAGACTGATAGAGACAGTACCTCATGGGGGTGAACAGGATACAGGGGAGTATCCTGTTTCAAATGAAAAAGTGCTAATGAACAAGAGGCCATGAAACAAAGCTAGAAGGGGGGAGTTTAAGAGGAATGTGAGGAAACATTACTTCACTGAAAGAGTGGTGTACACCTGGAACAGCCTGCACTGCTACAAGAAGTAGTAATGGCAAAAACTGTGATGGGAGGTCTAAAAATGCATGAGATAGACATAGGGAAATACTAATAAATAAAAGGGGGGAGGATTCCCAGAGACCAGTTAGGGTCTCCTGGGTCAGAACAGAGAGGGACAAACTGGGCAGATTCCTCCCTCCTTCCTTCCCTCCCTTCCTCCCTTCCTTTCTCCCTCCCTCCCTTCCCTCCTCCCTCCCTCCGCATGTTTAAATGATCATCAATTCACAGTGATGGTCAAGAGTTTGCTTTGGAGTCTGGTCTCTGCTGGCCCTATAATTTAATAAATACAGTTTTTTGTTTCTTTAATGTGTAATTGCTGGCATTTTCTAAATTCTAAATTTTACTATGTTTTCCTTCCAATTCAGCCCAAAATTGCTACATGCAGTGGAAGCCCTACACACCAAACTTGAAGCCACAGTTAAAGTCAATGGATGCATTTCAGAGAGGTCTGAGGTAGGTAGGAGGACATGTCAGGGGTATCCCCTCTCTCCTCTCTTCTTCCCTTTAAGTTTGGAACCACTGGCAGCTGCAGTTTGCCAAAGTCCACTTATCAGGGGGCATCTGAACAGGCCAACAGGAACATAAAGTGTTCCTTTATGCTGACACCAGCTTTTTTCCATTCCAGAGTTGAAACATCAGTCCCTGCCCTTCTTGACCTCCTGGCTAAATGAGGTGCACTCTCTGGGTATAAGTTGAATTATGCCAACTCAGAAGTGATCAGACTGAGCAGCACCTGTTCACCAGAATATAAAAATAGCTTTCCATTTACTTGGACATGAGACAGTTGCATTAGATATGTAGTGGTACAGATTACCCCACAAACTTCTAGGTTGTTCAGATTAAACTATCAACCCCTATATATGACTATGCAGTCTGATATCGCATGGTGGAAACTAATGCCTCTCTCCTTGCTGGGTTGTATTCAGCAAAGCTTTCAATACTGTTCCGCATAGAAGATTGATTAATAAGCTGGGTAGGCTCGGGTGGGTCAGAGGTTGGTCAACTGGGTGGCAAACTGGTTGGCGGGTAGAAAACAGAGAGTGGTGGTAAACAGCATACAGTCAGAGGAAATGCAAATCACAAGTGGGGTACCTCAGGGATTGATCCTAGGGCCAGTCTTAGAGTAGATAATCCAGATGGGGTGGACAGAATGAGAAGAGATCTGGCTAAACTGACAAAATGGTCGGAAGAGTGGCAACTGGGGTTTAACGCAAAGAAGTGCAAGATCATGCACATAGGGAAGAGAAACCCTGAAGCTACCTATAGGTTGGGAAGGGAGTTGCTGGCAATCACGAGGGAAGAAAGAGACTTGGGCATCGTCATCACAGATGACCTGAAATCACCCAAGCAGACCACTAAAGCAGTAGATAGGGCTAGAGGGATGTTGGGGTGTATTAGTAGGGGTATCACAAGTCATAAGAGGGAGGTAATAATACCTCTTTACAAGACACTGGTTAGGCCCCATCTGGAGTACTGCGTGCAGAACTGGAGGCTGCACCTGCACAAGAATATTAACAAAATGGAGACAGTCCAGAGAAGGACAACCAAAATGGTGCAGAGACTGCTTCAGAAAACATGAGGATAGATTAATGGAGTTCAATATGTATACCCTAGAGCAAAGGAGAGAGAGAGAGAGGTGATATGATCGAAACATTCAAACATCTTACCGGCATTAACAAGGTGAAAGAGTCTAACATGTTTCAATATAAGAAAAATAGCAGGACAAGAGGACACAACATAAGATTAGAGGGAGACCGATTAAGGGGTAGTGTGAAGAAGTTCTTTTTCACAGAAAGGGTGGTGGATGCATGGAACAGCCTACCTCAGGATGTGGTGGCTATGAATACAGTGCAAGGCTTCAAACAGGCATGGAATAGACATAAGGGAGCAATACAGATGAGTATGAATAGATAGGCCATTGACAGAGCAAAGGCTGATGGCACATTCATAAGGTAGAAAAAGAAATGGGCAGACTGGATGGGCCTTGAGGTCCTTATCTGCAGTCAACTTCTGTGTTTCTGTTTCTACCTTTAAGGTGAATCTTCTGCCGTGTATTTGTTCTTATTTCACAGGTTACCGATCATTGTCCCTTCATCTCTCTGGACATTGGTGCTAGGAGAAATAACTCAATTTATTTGGGGGGAGACACAAGCCCAGAGTAAGTCAATCATTACTAATGAACCCCGGGGACAAGGAAGGCCAGGCCAAGCTGGACATTGAGGCTTATTATAAGGGGGCCCAGGCAGCCTCAATGATCACCTGGGCAAAGCAGAGAAAGGGCTTGCAATGGTGTATGATGGGATGTGGTAGTGGGATGGGGATCCCTCCATTTACACCAATTACAGCGCCCATTAGGCAGGATCTTCCTAAAAAAGTAACTATTCCTTGGGTTAAACATTCTTTGCAAATACTCTCAAGACTGTGGAACTGTACACAGATGCCTAACCAGCTAGGCCCCCTCTCCCTAATAAGACATACAATACATACAATATGTCCCCGTAACAGGATAGAGGATACAGACTGTGTGAGCAGAATGGGTTGACTCGCTTCACACAGTGCTTGTCGGGGGCGCAGGCAAAGAGCTTTCAAGAACTAGCTCAACAATTCCAGTTACCCCAGACCAAATGTTTTTGTTTTCTACAGGTTAGATATTTTATTCAGTCAAATGGAAACTGTCAAGATTTGACTAGACAGCTGGCCACTTTAGAAGACTTCTTTTATTGGGGGGTGACCCTCAAAACAAGGTTCCATTGCATCCGACATGTATGCTATCATTTAGAAAAAAGCTGCTCCCCCAAAAGCAAAGCTTAGAGTTAAGTGGGAACAGGAGAGTGGGGAACAAATCACCCAGTCTGCATGAGAATGTCCATTAGCAGGGGGCTGGAAAGTCACATCTTCTCCAACATGGAAGGTATTCAAGTGCAAGGTATTGGTCCAATTGTTTTGCACACCTACTGTCACTAAACATTTCCAGATGATTAATACCAACACATGCTGACGATTTTGTGGAGACAGAGTATCTCATGTCCATATGTTCTGGACATGCCACAGGTTAAATCACTGTTGAAGAGCAGTCAAAGACATTATACAACAGGTAACACAGGCTATGATATCACACACTTTCAGTAGCCTGGTCTTAGGCCTACTACCATTCCATATTTAAAAAACCAAAAAAAAAATTTATTTTTTGCTAGCTGTAGCATGGAAATGTATTATGTTACTATAGCTATCAGCTGTAACCCCATAGGCTACCAAGTGGATAAACAAGGTACGAGAAGAACAAGAGATGAAAGAATCACTACAAAACTACAGCTCCAACGGGACCAGTTTCTGGACATTTGGCACCCATGGGACCTCTACAGTAAGGGGGAAGTCTTGGAATATAGAAACACTCGTCATCATCCTCATCTCGTACCATACATAACTCTGACAGACATTCCTAATTTATAGATGTCTGCTCAAGGTTACTTTTAATGCCTTCGCTGCCTTATTCTTTATTAAGTATTCTCAGTTCTGCGTTTCTTAGTGTCTTTTTCTCTTGTGGTTTTATACAGAAATTTATGCTAGTTTGATCAGGTTATGTTTAGATGTAACAAGTGCAGATGTAACAACTGTTAGAATAGCTTCTGCTCAATAAGGCTGAGTTACAAAAAATGAGCAATTGTTACTTCTGTTTAATTATGTTTTTGTTAGTTGTGGATGTATTTATACATATATTTGTCATTATATTGTACAGGACTTTGAGACACTGAATAACACTTTATAAAATACAAATCCATCCCAATATCAATTTGTGGGCTGTCAAGCTGCTTGCTGACAAATGAATCTATACTCAAATGAACACAGTACGTCGTTCCACAACCCATTGGTCCAGAGGTGAGCGCAGTCCTCCTCGCCAGCGTTGTTAGGTTCTCCTGAATTCCAAAACCTGCAAAGCAATTTCAACAGCTGTTAAAATACCGCAGAGGACACAAATAACCTGAAATTAAATTTATAGATAAACAGAAAATAGCCACAGAGCACAAACACTGTAGTCAGGATCATCTTATTATTTATTTCAAAGTTTTACCTAGCCACTATCTATTCCCTAAATAGGACAGAGATATTGTGATTGAAGTGTAATTTATTTTTTTACTGGGATAATGACTATGCAGCCTACACAAAGGAGATATAGCGTGGATAATAATTGGGCTGGATACTTACAACTCAGCCTGCGAGATTTAATAATATGGAAACCTGGGCGGGCACAGTGATGGTGCACTGCGGGGATTTCAATATGCCAGATGTGGATTGGGCCACCCAGGTGGCTGCTTCAGCCAGAAGCGCAGCCATCCATCCTGGAATCCCTGCAGGGGGTTGGTCAGCTGATGCATGAGTCAACCAAGGACAAGTCAATTCTGGGCCTGGTATGGACCAATGGGAACAGAATTGAAGAAATACAGGTGGAAGGGCAGCTGGGGTCCAGAGACCACCACATGGTGTGGTTCAGCATGGAGACATGGACTCAATTAAGCCATAGAAGGGCAAAAGTACTAGATTTCAGGAGGGCGGATTTCACTGAAATGGGACGAAGGAAGTTTTTCTACACAGAAAGGGTAGTCGACACATGGAACAGTCTGCCACAGGATGTAGTGGGGGCAAGCACAGTGGAGGGGTTTAAGCATGCCTGGGACAGGCACAAGGGAAGCCTGAGAGGGGAGGGAGTGATGAAAAGCCATTGATCAGACAGGGTCAGTGGCCACATACAATGTATAGGGCCCACGGGCAGCCTGGATGTGCCTAGCAGTCCTTATCTGCTGAAAATTTCTAATGCCAACAGGGAGCGTGGGCTATGCATGCAAACCCTGAGCATTAGAATGGATGCAGTTTGGAAAAGCTCCCCCTGCTCACTCCTGGTAGGAAGGGATTTAGGGGATGCAATAGCGTAGCATGACTGGGCGGCCTAGGCCTATTATTTCAGGGAACACTCAGAGATGGTACAGATAACAGCTTTAAAGTTCAAAAACAAAATGGCTTTTATTTCAGCATACAGCAAAACACAAATAAAAAATAAACAATCAGACTCTTTTCCTGGAGATTCTCACTTCAGCCTGTGTGTGGCTTCTTCACAATCTTTTTTACTTTAGTTTTACAATTTTTCACCAGGAAAGACACACTAAGCGGGCGCTTGTTTCCAGGTGCATGCTGGGAGCTCAGGGAAGTTCAGTGGCTTGCTTATGGTCACACAGTATGCAAGGGGTCGCTGTGGGATTCAAACCCAGCTCTCCTGCTTTTCAACTTAGTGCTCTAAAACTGCCTCACAAAAAATGTTATAACACATTGCTTTCAGGCCTTTTCCACAGGCGCCACTGCCTGCTTCTTTCTGGTGGAAGAAAGCTCATATCTGCTCTCCCCATGTTATCCAGCAGGTTCCTACCTCTGGATTTCACTGCAGTGTTTTCTCTCTATACAGTAAATTCAGCCACTCCTCTCCTGTACTGAGGAATACCAGTTGAGCTGCTCTTCAACTGCTCTCCTGCTTCCCCTGGCCAGGAATTCTTATGTAGTAGGATCTGAAGGCTGTATTATTAAAGGGCCTAACAAAAAATGGTGCATACCTGCCAAACCCTGTATCAGCTCTCCCCAGAGCCCAACAAAATCTCCCCGGATACAGAGAAGTAATGAAGAGCAAAGTCACGCTGTCACAAGGGGCTGGTATAGGGGATTATGGAAGACAGTGCTTGACTTTGGTATTTCGCCATTTGCTAATATTTATTTATTTTGTTTTTGGTAACTGGGTCGGTACACTAAACAACTGAATGTTTATTTTCAGGTATGACCTGGGAGGGTACAGAACAAAATTCTTCAAACAAATACAGAGACAAATTTAGAGAGCTCACAGTTTCAAGGTCAGTAAAGGTACAATGTGAAACAATACAATTTATAAATAGTGAACAGAATACAAAATATGTCGGTCAGATACATTCTGGGATGCAGGCAAATCTGAGACACAATGAATTAGGCAATGGTACGAGCAAGAATGGCAGTAAAGGACATATAGTTTGAGGACGATATTGGTAGGGTGGAATGAGAAGCATGCAAGTATGTGGACGATGGGGCTAGAAACAGCTGGAGGTCATGGATAATGTTAGATGAGACTTAAAAGAAAACAATGAATTTCCCAAACCCCCTGCCACATCCCAAGGCCCCGATTTGCATTTTCACCTTAAAAGGGAACAGGAAATGTGTGCAAATTGGCAGCTGTTTATAAAGTTCTTATTCTCAGAAATGGTATCCATATTTAACTGTACCTGAATAAAAAGTGATAGATAAAACTGTAGTTTGCATTATTGTGTTTTTAAGGGCAACATTCTGTTACAGTTCACTTCATGGAATCACTTATGTGAAGTTTTTACTATGTCACGATTTGTGTACAGAATACTAATTATGAGCTGCTGACCTATCAGAACCCTGTTTAGAGTTCTGTGCAAAACCATGACATAGTTAAAACTCCAAATTATTGGTTCCATGAAGAGAACTGTAACAGAATGCTGCCCATAAAAACAAGACAATGCAAAACACAGCTTTTTATATCACTTTTTATTCACTTACAGTTAAATATGGATAATTTAGGGCATGCATATCATTTCTAAGAATGAGAACTTTATAAACAGCTGCCAGTTAGAAACGATTTCCTGTCCTCTTTAAATTAAAAATGTTAAAAATACGTCCTTGATGTAGTTTTTAAATTTATTATTTTTGTCCATGGCTTCCAGTTTAAAAGAGTGTCCACAGTCATCTTGCAGATGCTGTACACATTCTGCACTCACTGTATGCTACATCCCTCGCTTTCTTTATGCTAATATACCCTGCTGACTAATAGCAGAGTCAGAAGGGCGTATTAGCATACAGCGAGTGCAGAATGTGCACAGCAGCCGCGAGATGCACAGAGAGAGAGGGATGTTTCATTTAAAAAAATATTCTACGTTCTGGGGTACCTTTCCACAGGTAGCGATAACGAAAGAGCTGAGCAAGCAGTTCTAAGTTATTGTAGAAGAAAGTTCCATTCCTGGGGTCCCAGGCTCACTCCCAACCCCAATAGTAGCCAAGCGATGTCCAAATATACTGTCGCCTCTTGATGAGACACATGGTCACCCTGTCTCGTTCCAGTGATCCTCACTTTCCTTATGGTGCAGGTGACTACACCTCGTACTATGGCAGCCCAACTCTCCCTGTGCTTTCCTAAGTTATGGGGCAGTTATTGTCAAGACGGCTCCTCTCCTCTGTTTCCTTCCTCAGCAGTACCTTAATGTCGCTCCGCCTTCCACTGTCCTAATGGGGTCCTTCCACTTCAGTTTCTTGTTCAGTGCTTGAGTCTTCTTCCCCCATGTACAAGCAGGCTGCAATATCCTTATGGTGCAAGCTACAATTTCCAGGTTTTCACTGTACTGCTGTTACGCTTTTAATATTCAAGGAACATAATTATGGACCCGGTGCCTGCCTATGTGGCCACCTGCTGATTTCTCACGGATTCCTCCATGGCCAAGCAGGAGCAAGGCACCACTCAGCCAGCAGTCACACAGAGACATGTGTGAACCATGGCATGAGCAGGTGCCAGACCCATGCAGGCCATCGCAGTTGGACTGCTGCAGCCATGTTGACTTGCCCACCACTACGGGTTACCTCATCTATACCGGAGAGGAATCTCCTACCTTACCTGGCAGCATTCCTGCACACTGCAGCCTCGTCTGCATTTTCGGGTGCTCCCTCGATGTCTTTGGGGAACCCACAATACGCTCTTCCTTGAGGGGACCCCCTCCAGGTGTTTCCACACTCTCCCGGTAGTTCTACTACATACTTCCTCACAATGTCCGAGTTACCCTGACATGTCCCCAGATCCCCACTCCCTAGAAGCTGTTCAAGGCTTCTGATGTGATTGCTTGCTACCTTCTCCCTCACTGCCTGCTGCGCAGAACTCAGCATCCCTTCGACTCATGCCTTGGCACCCCGAGGGCACATGCTTTTCCTTCTTTAAACTCCTCCCACCGAACAATCCCTTCTTGGTGACACCAGTAAGACCTGAGGCCAAACACTCTTAGTAACACAACCACCTTCCTCCTCTTCTGGAAGAAGGAAAATGTTACAGGTGCAACTATGGTTCAGCCATTTAGACTGGAAACCTACGATGATGTAACAATCTGGGAGGAGTGCATGTAGTTTCCTAGTGCAATATTTTCTGTGCATTGTTATCGATTATGCTGCCTGGGGATCAGTTTAGAATGTTTCACTTAAAGCAATAAAAAATAAGTAAAGACAGAAGTTGATATAATCCATTTATATGAGGAGTTAGGGTGTCTCCAACTGATCTAAGACCCTCTCCTCATTTGTTATTTGGGCGAGAAAACTGCACCAAAGGGTTGGAGTCCTGAAACCCAAAGGATGCAGATGGTGATTATTTTGTACTGGTAAGAGACGCACTAAGGGGCATCTATCATACAGAAAAGGTAAAAAAATCTCATCTGTTAAAAAAGTATCCTGCCATCCCACATTTTCTAAGCTCAGCTTTGCAAGTTTTCAAATTCTGCATGCGAGGTCCTCTTTTGGCTATAAAACATTCACATACAGAGCCCAGTTTCAGCGCTGATTGATTCTACTACCCAAGTTATGGAGGGAAGGTTACTCAACTTCTGATTTATTCTTGCCAAAACATGCCAACATGAGACAGTGCTTCTTTAAGGGCTGAGTTGCATGTATTCAGTACTTACTTTACATTTGTGGGATAGTCCGTGCCATCCACCCAGCGCCAATCCCCTTCTTTCACGGTGTCGCTAAGTCCAATCCAGAACTTCTCTTTGTTAGCTATACTCTTTAAAAACTCCTGCATTAAAACATACACACCTCATTGTTAGCAGGCATCTGATATTTTACATGCTGTATTAGAGAAGGGCCCAGCCACACGAAAAAGCACAAGCACAATTTCTAAACCAAAATGCACATTGTAAGCTAGTCTGTTCTTTATTACTGAAGGTGTTTGTATGAAACCTGGATCTCTGCACCTCAAGTCCATCTGCTCCCAATTTCTTTTCTTTTCTCAAAAGGCTTTTTACTCTTCAAGTCAGGTGGGCAGGCTTTAAGCCCCATACCTTCTACTCCTGACCAGCACCCACTCCCCCCCCCAGTCCTCCAGGCCAAGTCACCCATGGATTGTCATGGTGGAGCCAGAGAAGGGAGGACTTTGCCCCCCCCAGTGTGATCGAGTGAGGGGGGCATTGGGATCAGGTGAGGGGGCACTAGACTATCAAGGATGTTAGTCATTACATTATACCTACAGGGATTGGGGGGGGGGCGCTACACTACCAGGGATATTAGTAATTAAATTATACCTATGGGGATCAGTTGGGGGTACTAGACTACCAGACACATTAGTCATTAAATGATACCTATGGGGATCAGGTGGGGGGGGGGCACTAGACTACCAGAGATATTAGTCACTACATTATGCCGACAGGGATCAGGTAAGGGAGGGGAGCTCTACACTACCAGGGATATTAGTCATTACAATATGCCTATGGGGATCGGGTGAGGGGGAGGTATTAAGACTACCAGGGATCTTAGTGATTACATTATACCTATGGGGACCAGGTGAGGGGCCATTAGATTACCCGGGATATTAGTCATTACAGTATGCCTATGGGGATCGGGTGAGGGGGGTATTAGACTACGAGAGGCATTAGTCATTATCTTATACCTATGGGGATCGGGTGGTGGTCGTAAACATTTGTTTTCAGCTGCATTGACTAGTACTGCACTGCTTCCCTGATGGCGCTGCTGAAAACATTTCAGTATGCCAGTGCAGAGCTATGCAGGCTCTAGCATGTATTAGCATAGGTGCTAGGAACCAGTTGGCACACATATGGTAACAAGATAGCACTGCGGTAATTGTTTTCTCTTTAATATAGTAGAGGTAGCAGTAACAGGCTGTCAGGTGCCCTATTCGCAGTTAATATGGCAGTAATCCTGTTACGGGATGCTTACTTTCTGAATATTTGGCTGAAAGCTCCACAGTCTCAGTAAATATCCTGAGTAATGAAGGATGGAATGGCTTGAAATGTATCGTGTTTTTAGTATGAAGTCCAGTACCAGCTGTGATTGACTCTTTGCGGGTGGATGGACCCCTACTTTAAACTTGTGAAATTTGAGACTTTTTATTTGTTTCATTACTTGTCAATGGGTAAAGCTTTACCTGTTCAGCTGCACTAGTGATAACGACCAGCATCGAATTCTGAGATTCACACCACGACTTGGCCTTCTCCCAACTGAGTGTATGGGTTGCAAATATGTAGCATTTGTCCTTGAAGTGCTTCCATCCTAAATGCAGTGGTCCACATGGAAGAACTGTGAAAATGCAACCATCATACTTTAGTTTATATTGTAAACCCTGTCAGCATCTTGTATTAAACGCTCTAGATTGATTGGTCAGGGAAATGTCAGGGTAGAGAGAATACAGAAAAGATTCACAAAATTAATTGGGTCACTTAAATCCAAAAGTTATGAAGTTAGATTGTGGAGTACCGGGCTGTTCACCTTAAAGCAAAGAAGCATCAGAGGTGATCTAATGACTTCCTCCAACTTTATTAATAATTCTAGTCTGAGGAGTGGGATAGTGTTGTCTCTTCCTTTGTGCAGTTGCTTAGCTCGGCAGACGATAAGGATAGGAATAACAATCCAAGAGAAGTGTACCAGCTTACGGGGACACAAGAAACAAGTGAAGATGAATACATGTAGAAGCAATATCAGGCATTTTTCATTTTTGTACAGATCAGGGAGAATATGGAATAGCTTACCTAGCGAAATAGTGAAAGCAAGTTCCATTAATAGCTTCAAGAAACTATTGGATATCTGGATTATGGATAACGAAACATAGTGGGCCCACTAGTGTGGGGAATGGTGATTATGGGTGGATAGCCTTCTACCGTTCTACTACCTAGTATGAGATCCTAGTAGAGCTAGTAAATGCATGACAGATGCTTCAGGACACACCATTCCATAGGTTGCCATGGTCCCTCCTGGTAACTTGGCAACATCTAAAAGAGTTTTAACAATGTTAAACAATTTAAAAAATAAATTATCAGTGGTAGGGTTCATTCCCAAGGGATAACTCCTGCCTTAGCTCATTATACTTCAGGAGCTTCTTGTATAGTGTTCCTCACAAAATTCATAGTTGGCAGCAATGAAACTTATGCAACCCCCCCCCCTTCCCTACATTCCCTGACGTGAATGCATTCTCATGGGGCGGGCACAGTCGAGAGTACTCTGTGTCATGGAGTATTGCAAAGAGTGTCTACAAATCCAGAAACCTGATTGGCTGAGGGGAACGGAATACAGTGCTGATATCTCAGTGCAACAGCTCTGGGAAAAGATCCGTGACTTAACTATCCTAGTTACATTATGGAGGCACAGTTGTATCAGTACGCCTCCATTTACTTACCTGTATTTAAACAAAAAGTGTGTGTATATATATATATATATATATATATGTATATATATATATATATATATATAGTAGCACCTACCATCTACTGGCCAAACAGCAAAATTATAATGGCTCGATAGGTTTACTTTTTCTTGTTTTGCCTTTTTCCTCATTTCAATTAAACTAATTATTTCTTCACTAATCCTAATGGACCCATTTCATAATTGCAATAAGGCAAGACAGGATGTGCTTTATGCTGGGATGATGGCACTTCTCGGGTGGTGGCCTCTGATCTCATGCTTCAAGCCACCTAAGGCGTGCCGTTGTCCCAGCGCAAAGCTCACCGTGTCATGCCTTATTGCTTAATCATGATGTTTCATCTCAGCAGGAGCCCCTTGCAAATGAGCACACATTTTTGACCAGTTCCTCCTTTCTCCTTTACTGGCGATCTGCTGAGAGAGGTGCCATAGGTGGTTGGAATAATCAATTCAACATGGGCATTTCTAGTCCTTTACTGAGGTATTTGGGATGCGGAGCACAATGGTAAATTCATCTGGTCACAAAGACCCAAATTATTTTGATTTTTACACAATTAATCGCGGTACTCTTTCGAATATGCCTCGTTCTCAGCACCGCAGTCAGGGCCTGACATATACCAACGTCCTGGACTCATCCAGGCTCTGTTATCCTGGCAATGACAATCTATTTGGAAAACATACTGGTCCCACCTTAGCGAACTAATTCATACATGCACTTGTCGTAGTGAGTCTTCTAATAATGACTTCTCTTGTAAGCGTTGATAATGTGTGCTCTCATCATCCGGAAACTCTGTTATGTGATCATTTTGAATATTATGCTTCAGTATCTGTAATCCTTCAGTTATCCCTAGGTAAGCTGACTTATTTACTATGAGAATTGTGTTTTGTCCTTGCACAATTATAATGAACTGGTACCCATATTTCTGTACAAATGTAAAACTGGGCTCTGCCTTTTTCCACTTTGTGATTTCCCAGGCTGTACCTGAAAACAGGGATTCATTTGTCTAGTGTGCTTACCTGGTCAATGACACCTTAAAAAATAAATATTATGCATACACAATACCCACACACCACAACAAGGCGTTTAGAAATTTTCAGGGTGAATTAAATGCAATGGGTCCACTGGACCAGTATTGTAGCAAACACTCAACACACCTCGGTCGCTTCTTATGAATCTTTATTCTTAACACCAGCTCAGCTCAACTTCTGTACGCAGGTAGAATTCCTGAGGCTTGAACACAGGAAACAGGAAAAGACAGTATCAGGGTTCCCCTAAAGGGACTATGTCTAAATATCAGTATTATTACACAGTGAAGACTAACTAGGGATCAAACAACAATTACAATATGCAGACCACTTTAAAACATGCTTCCTTTTCTAAAGTCTGACTACAGATTGAACCTCTCTGGCGCCCTTATGATCCCTTTTGATTTACGGAGCACAGGTACCACTGGATCATCTCGAGGTAAGACCACTCCTTCTCCCACAACTAGGGTTACTAGATTTTGGGATGACAAAAAGATGACTCTTGTGACCTGTGTGCCGGGATGCGCTGGGTCCTCATGCTCTTGTCCACCAGGAAGTGCACTTCACTCAGACAGTATATTTTTCACCTTCAGCAATATCTCACTGCAACATAGTCTCTCGCTCTTTGGTGACAGCACATGACTATTTTGATCTACAATACTTACGTTCTACTAACTTGAAAGTTAAGTTTTAGACTCAGTACACTCCCAAGCTACCTACAGAAAACAACCCATAGAATCACAACCCGCCAAAAACAATGGGGGGGCATTTTAGATTCCGATCCCGAGTGATACAACTGACTGCGTACAGTGCATTTGTTTTTTTTTAAGTCAGCTAAAGTACAGTATGCAGTGCCAATCCTATTGCTTTTGAGTACCAAAATGTGAAAAAATATCACACTGACAACAACCTTAACATCCTGATCTAGTCCCCGGTGGCGCCACCCGCCACTCACCCCTCCCCAGCGATAACATTTATATTGAGCAGCAAGTCAGTATGAGCATGGTCCCAGGTCTCTGAATTTCTGATCTAATTACCAAATAACTTGGGCTGCTGGGCTGGCTTCCGACAGTAGACAGTAGTTGAATTAAGCAACAAGGCACGACAAGGTGTGTGTTATCATGTAACAACGTCACTCCTGGGGTGGGTTGAAGCACAAGGCGAAGCCGAGTGCTTCCACCACCCCAGGAGTGACGTTATTACATGATAACACACACCTTGGAGTGCCTTATTGCAATTATACAATGGCTCGATGTTATAGAAAACAAAAATTAAAAATAAAAATGTTTTTAGTAGATTTTTAGTAAGGCAGTGTATCTTTGTTTCTGAAAAAAAAAAAGTAGCTAACAATCATCCAAAAAATCAATACAGTGATGTTATTGTGTAATAACATCACTGTCTCAGGCACACATTGACCAATCAGAGTCCAGGAAATTTTCTTGCCATTGTATAATGTTCCACAATCCACTCACCCCTCCACTTACTCAACTGTCAACTCCAAGTCGATGCAGTCAACTGACCACACACCTCGCTCTCCAATCCAGTCGGGTGTCAGGACCACTGGGCGGGTTACTTGCTCAAGGTTGCTGCAACTGCACACTTGACTATCATCACAGTCACTTAGTCATATAGACCAAGGGGGGCCAGTGTTGAGACCAGGATCAGGAGGACAAGGTTTGATTCAAAATCAGTGACTGCTGATGTCTGGAGTCCCTGAGACAGACAGTGCTGCAGCCTAGAACAACACCACCAGTTCAACTCTCGGGATTGCTGCTAATAACACTAGGATTGGGATGGGTTGTGAGGTGATAAGAGTCAGGATGACTGCTCCAGCTGGTCTGGTGGACCACTGGTCTGGCAGTGGCAACACTCTTAGACAGTCGACAAACTTCCACTGCGTGTTCCATACTCTGACTACTAAATCCCACATGCAGATGAACCAAATGCTACTGTCATGCACAGAATGGGTCTGGACGGACCACGCATCACAAGATGCGGCTTCTTCATTTTTAATTTTTGTCACATACAGTAGCGCGGCTGCTTTGACACTCTGATCATGGTTGTTGTCTGTTGCCAAGCAAACAGCCGAAGTATGCTGAACTGCAAGTAGTCCCACGTGTCATGCCTGCATGGTGTGGGACCACTTGCAGTTCGGGGTGGTGTTTGGCAAAAGACAGCTACTTCAGTGTGAATCAGAGCACCACACCCAGGACCCAGACAAAACAGCATTTACAAAAAACACCACCTGGACGAAAATTTGCACCTTGAAAAGAGGACAAGTTTGGGTAAAACCGGACATCTGGTAACACTACCCACAACCCCTTTAGCTCAATCCTGCTCAGAGACCATCTGTGAGACATCCCTGGGTGTCTCACCCCTCCGTATTACTCCCATAGAGTCTACTGTCCCTGCCACTACTTGGTACCTCTGGTACAACTTCTCAATCCTCCATGCTCCCCAGCTCTGTATTCCGTTCCAGTCCCCCAAATGGGGAGGGTATTTTTGCAGATAACCAATGGATACGGTCCATATGTCTTTTTACCATTTTCCCCCGATGCCAACTGCATCTTAAAGGACACTGGACCTGTTTGTGCACCTGGTACCCAATGATTTGTGTCTCCAAAACTTGTGACCCAAACAGAATTTCCCACTTGCAAGGAACTCAGGTCTGTCCTACACCCTCTGGCTCCCTTGCATTTCTGCCCAACTCTGATGCACTTTGGTCCCCAAAACTAAGCGGATCAAATCCAAATGGGAGTGAAGTGTCCTGCCAAACAATCGCTCAGCTGGTGACACCCCTGTCATTGCATGTGATGTAACCCAGTATCACAACAAAAATGTTGCTATATACATTTGCACAGATCGTGAACCCAAGCACCGCAACCTTTCTCTCACTGTTTGCACCACCCTTTTGGCTAAATCATTAGAAGCTGGGTGGTAAGGTACAGTCTGAATGAGTCGGATTCCATTGCATTCCATAAATTATTGAAACCTCCTTGACATAAATATGGGCCCATTGTTGGAAACAAAAATTTCTGGTAACCCATAAATGGAAAATATTTGCCCAAGTTGTGCCACAGTAGCCTCTTTAGTGACCAATACATTACCCACTCCTTCAGCCACTTGGAGTATGCATCTACTAGGACTAATAACATTTTCCCCAGAAAAAGCACTGCAAAATCAGCATGCACCCATACCCAGGGTCTATCTGGCCACTCTCATGGGTGCACCAGTACCGGGGCTGGTGCATGGCATGTCTCTTGACAAACTGTACACTTGATGTCCAGTTCCTTTATTTCCTTGTCCATACCCGACTACCAACTCACACCCCGTGCCACCCCTTCAATTCATCTTCATTTTTCATTTTTATTTGTTATACTTGATAACTTAAAGAGCATCGTTGCCCATTTTCACAAGTGGCAAGTATTCATTCTAGAAATGCCAGAATGAGCATCATGTAATTGCCCCAAAAACTTAGCCCTCAACTGATTGGGTACTACCACTCTGCTTCCCCTTATCAGACAGCTGGCATGAATTTCCAACCTGAAACACTGTTGAAACAAGCATTTGTCAATGCCAAATGTTTGCTTACTGGCATTGGCAGTGGTAGTGTAGAAGTTACAGAGCTGCGTAATAGGAATGGCAGTGAAGTATTGAACTGAAGCCAACCCCACCACCACCCTGCAGAGAGTGACAGGCATTGGGGTGTGCATTTGGGTTGTCAGGCATAACGGCCACGCCATTTCACCACACCCCACTCTGCAGAGACTGAAAGTGTCACATGTTCCTTGGGGTCTTTGGTCTTTATGCGCACCCCATTTCATTAGGAAATACGGTGAGATGGGTGCAATATAGGAGAATGGGGTGAAGTTTGGGGCTGAAGAGTCCAAGGCATACCTCGATGCCTCTCAGTGACTGCAGGGTGTGGAATGGTATGAGCATCACAGGCAAGAATCCCAAGTCACACCCCTGATTCCTGTCATTCTGTATAGGGTTGAGCGATTTAGTTGAAAAGCCTAATACCTCAGGCATTCATTGGTATTTTAACTCCAAATTTTCAACATGTTTGTTTTGTGACCCCACCTCATGAACAGGGGAATATCAGTTTGTAGCTAAGCTGCTTATGCACAGTGACTACGGGTTTAGCACCACAGGTGCAAAAATATTCGAACAGGCTGTAAAAATGACAGCTGTACTCTGTCATGGGGAGGTGTAAAAATGGCTATGTTGCAAATGTATAGTAAAAATATTTAAAAATGGTGAGTCACGGCGTACATAGAAACTGTTACAGCACACCCGTTATATCTCGTGGGTTGGGGATATTTTATAGCAGATTGTCAACTCAGGCATTTTGGTGCCTCCGATCATGAACAGTGTCACTGTGATTTTCTTTATCTGTACCGAACAATGATTTCCCACAGCGACCACGCATCTCTGCACTGAAAGTGTGAAAACACACTTCGGCCATGTTATGAAAAATGGCAGCTGTACTGTTCATAAGGAAGTGTTGAAAAATGCCACTAGTGAAAATCTGGACTGAAAATATTACTAAGTCATGAACTAACGAGGATGCATGGAAACTGCACAATGCTCACTCATAACACAGTCACTTTATGGACTTTTGTCACCAAATTTTCAACATAGCCATTTTAAGACCTCTGCTCATGAACAGTGTAACTGTGATTTTCTTAATCTGTCCTAAACATTGCTTTCGCACACCAACAGCACCATTGTGCGCTACATGTGTGATAAGACATTTTGGGTGACATATGAAAAATTGCAGCTGTACTGTTCAAAAGGAAGTTTAATAAAATGGACATGTTGAAAATCTACAGTGAAAATATTAAATTTGCAAACTCACGAGCATGCATAGGAACTGTGCAACGTACGCTCGTAAAAGTCATTTCTAGGCATTTTTCCACCAAGTTTTCAACATAGCCATTTTAAGACCTCTGCTCATGAACAGTGTCACTGTGGTTTTGTTAATGTGTCCCATACATTGAGCTTGCACACCCCATCAGCGCCATTGTGCGCCATATTGGGCGGGAAACACGCTTTGGGCAGGATGTGAAAATGACAGCTGTACTGCTCATAAGGAGGTGTGGAAAATAGCAATGTTGGAAATCTGGAGGAAATATTGAAAATTGCAAACTCACGAGCGCAGGTGGAACTGTGCAACGCACACTCGTAAAACAGTCATTTTTAGGAATTCTGTCACCAAATTTTCAACATTGCCATTTTAAGATCTCTGCTCATGAACAGTGACACTGTGATTTCCTTAATGTGTCCCATACACTGAGTTCGCACGACTGCGCCATTGTGCGCTACATGGAAGGAAACACGTTTTGGGTGAGATGTGAAAAATGACAGCTGCACTACTCATAAGAAGGTGTGTAAAAATGGCAATGTTGAAAATCTGGAGTGGAAATATTGAAAATTGCGAAACCTATGAGCGCATGTAGGAACTGTGCAACGACGTCAGAAACAGTCATTTTAGGAATTTTTCACCAAATTTTCAACATAGCTTACTTCAAGACCTCTGCTCATGAACAGTGTCACTGCAATTTCTTTAATTTGTCCTGTACATTGATTCCTCAGCACAATCGACTGCATTACTCCGCGCCATACGGAAACATTTTGGGTGAGATGTGAAAAATGACAGCTTACTACTCATAAGATGGTGTGGTGAAATGGCAATGTTGAAAATCTGGAGTGAAAATATTGAAATTTCGCGAACTTACGAGCCTGCGTAGGAACTGTGCAACGCACGCTCGTCAAACAGTCATTTTTTGAAATTTTGGCACCAAACTTTCAACATGGGGGTTTTGGGCCACCTTCTCATGAATGATGTCACTGTCATGGTGGTATTTGGTTCCGAAGGTGATTTCTCGCAGTCACTGTACAGTCACTGCGCCGAAATCACCCTTCGAGCCTCGATTAACGCCATGACAGTGACATCATTCATGAGAAGGGGTCCCAAAACCCATGTTGAAAATTTGGTGCAAAAATTCCCAAAATGCCTGAGATATGCACAAAGTTGAACCCTCCTATCTAGCCCATTATACAGCTTACCGGCATTTCTCAGTTCATGGTCGCTTTGAAGAGTGCAGACGTGTTCCCGGTCCACCAAGATCGTCGCGCCAGAGTCCGGAGGGTATGGGGTGAGGGGGTGTGGGAGGCTGGGTGCGAGGTGGTGGGTGCGGTTATGGGAGGGGTTCGGAGACGCGCCTGGGACAGTTTTTGTTTACAGGTAAAAAAAAAAAAGACGTCATGGGACGCTTGCCACGCTGGGGTGGGGTGGGCTCCCAGCGTGGCACAACGACTGGGGGCGTTCAGCGGCGGGATTGGGCACCCCCATCGGCAAAAAACCCTCTTGGGGCGTTTGCCCGCCTGGGGTGGGCTCCCAGCGTGGCACAAGGACTTTGGGGCGTTCAGCCCATGGGGATTAGGGCACCCCTGCTGGCAAATTATTGATTGCCACGCTGGGGTGGGCCTCAGCGTGGCACCAAATACTGGGAGGTGGGGGAGGAGGCGATGCAGGCGCGGCGATGGGGATTGGGCACCCGTCGGCTGCTCCGGCGCTGCGATGAGGCGTGTGCCTGCGGCTGGGGGGAGCTGCTGCGTGAGCAGCTTCTTATCACTGCTCACTCAAGCGTAGCTCCCCCTTTCAACTGTATGCTACTGCATTTTGGAGCATGTCACAGACAGCTCCAAAATGCATTGGCTTACAGGGGCCGCGCCTGCCAGTTCGCTGCCTGAATTGGAGGAGGAGGTGACACACCTCCGAAATCTCCGATGATGGCACTATGTTTCTTGCACATGCGTGCAAGCAAACATAAAAATGGCTTTATTGCCTCCTCCAACACCCACCCGGGCCACCCATTCTGTACCCACCCTACAACGGATGCCAGTGTTGGGTCCCGATGGGTCTCCCTCCTAACATGATTTGCTGTCACTGGGGTCCCTGCTAACAAATCCAATAACAGGATCTTGTCTCCTGGCTCTGGAACCTGCTTTGGGTAGTCTGACAAAGGTACCCTGCTAAAGGCCTCAGCATTGGAATGCAACCCCCAGGACAATATTTGATTTCATACTGGTAGGCAGACAAGGTCAGTGCCCACCGGTGCATATGGCTCAATGCCAGTGTAGACACTGATTTGCATTTACCAAAAAGGCTCACCAGAGGCTTATGATCTTTGAGGATTGTGAACTGGTATCCATACAAATACTGGTGAAATGTATACCAAATATTATTGCCACTGCCTCTTTATCTAACTGAGAATATTTTTTCTCGCATGTACCATCGTGTGCAATGCAAAAGGAATGGGCCTCTCAGATCCACCCTGTAATACATCTGAGAGGACAGCCTTCACACCTTATTGGGATGGATCACAAGTGAGGACCATCGTTAACTTGAGATCAAAACATTTCAGTGGTTGAGAAGACTACAACAACTTTTTGAAGCCAAGAATGCCTCTTCCTGAGCCTTCTCCCATTTCCATGGAACCCGCTTGTGCAAAAGCAAATGCAATGGTGCTAAAACTCTTGATAACTTGGGCAAGAAACAGTGGTGATAATTTAAAAGCCCCATGAGGCACACGGGTTTCTGCAACTGCCCTTACCTTATCCCCTACAGGGTGCAGGCCCTGCACATTAATTACATGACCCCAAAACTGTACAGACATAACCATGAATGAACATTTGTCCCTGTGGAGCTTCATTCCTGCCTGCTGCAGTCTATGAAGCACAGTCCGTAAAGTGTTCATATGTGACTCCTGGTCTGGTCCCGTCAGGAGTATGTCATCCAGATACACCGGAACATTTGGAATTCCCTGTAACCGTCCCTCAATTGCTCGATGACAAATTCCCAGGGCCGATGTCACTGCAAAAGGTAGATGGGTATACCTGAATGACCCACAATGTGTATTGATTGTACACATGAGCGTTACATGACCTGAAGGGCTCTGTGTAGCTTAAAAGCGTGTAGCCCTCCATCAGGTAATGCCCATGTGTAAAATGTTTATTTATCAGTTCTACCCAATGTATTTAAGTTTCTTTTCTTGAAGATTCTGCCATTACCAGATAAAGAGCTGTGTGTAGCCTGAATGCTTGGGTTTTTTAAATCTCTTGTTGGTCCAATAAAAGGTATCAAATCTCCTACTTTGTTAATCTTTCTGCCAGAAATATGTATACAGTCTGTTGCTATATGCTGATGATGTTGCTATTCTGACAATGCTGTGATTTATTCTACATCAACAGATGTTTTATCTCTTAATATTAAACTGATCAGTGAAGTTTCTAAATTGCAATCATGGTTTGACAGGAACAGATTAGTGGTGAACACGAAGAAGACAAAAGCTATGGTTCTGTGTATTCCTCAAAATACCGCTCAGAAACTCACAAAAATGTTTGTTGATTTTAATGTAATAATGAATGACAATTCTTATTTAGAAAAAGTGGATCATTTTAAGTACTTGAGGATAACAAATATGATTGACCAGATACATAATAAACAGGGTTTGTTGTACAGACTGGGAAACGTGCTACCTAATGAAACAAGGAAAACAATTGGAAGAAACAGCCTTCTTCCAATACTAGAATATTGAAACTTGATTTGGGGCTGTGCCTCCACTGGGGTAAAGAACAGTTGAACAGCCTTGTATAATGCAATCTTCAGATTCGCCTTGAATACAAACAGGTGTAAAACACCATTGTCTCCTATACAACAAACTTAAATGACTCCTCCTCCAGTACAGGGATCTCCTGGGCTTGGCACTCTTACAAGGCAGTTACCCTTGGCCCTGAAAGTCCCAATCTGATAATGTGATGGGACCAACAGAGGCTTGAGGCTATCTAGTCAACACTTTCTGGTTGTCCCAGCTTTAAAGATGGTAACTGGGTGGAAAGCCTTTTCACATATTGCTCCTTATACAGTAAATGGAACAGTATTCCATCATGGATTCGACAAGCCTGTTCTTATACTGAATTTAAACAGCAGCTAACAAAATCCTTGTTTCTTAATGTTGGGTGTAACTGTTATTAACATTAGTTTGTTTATTTATGGTCAGCTGTATGTTCAACTGTGTACAACTTGTCTTTGATGTATTTGTTAGTTTTAATCTCTGTCTGATGCATGGTTAACAGTCCTTTTGGTCTAGTGTACCAACTCGGTAACCAAAAACTAATGAAAAAAAAATCAGTCAATGTATATGAGATGAGGCAGGTACCATTAATAATATAACAGGTGGTGTTTTAAGTTATGTAAACTGTTTCTCTTCAACTAAAACAAATGGGCAGACTAGATGGACCTAGCGGTCTCCTTCTGCTGTCAACTTCTGTTTCTATGTTTAAAGGGATGGTTTGACACCACTGTCTTATGTTTATACAGGGGCAAATACTGCAATTTTTGCTCTATTATCACATTGGCTGTATTAATGCTGCCTGTCCCCCCCCCCCCCACTCCAGTAACTCCTGGCTAGGTCTTGAGACCTGCTATCAACAGCATGGAGTATGGTCTTCTCCAGAATCCTGCCAAGTCTTGCTCATAACCCGGATGCTTTTCACTTAGCGCCAGTCATTCATATGGGACTTAACCTGGTGCCCCATTCTTGGCAGCATAGGCTGCTGGGAAAATGAAAACTTACGTTCTGCTTTCAGCTTTGCAACTTCGTTCTGAATGTCTGTCAACAGCTCTTGCTTTAATGTATTTTGCATTCCAGTTATTGAAGTAGAGAGCCCCAAAACTACAAAGGCAAAAACAGAGAAAGGAAGACTTTTAAGAAAATTGGAATAGTGTTACCTTTTTAGAGCCACATGTGTCTAAGCCACCCAGAAGTCAAGCAGAAGTGTGGTACACTTCAATGTGGGTGCCACTGGCTCAGGGACAGACTTGGATGCCTACGTCTGGGCAGTCAGTGATGGGAAGACCATTTGCCGCTGACAGCACGTCTCAGCACAAAGATGGTTGAAGCCACAGCCTGGCACCATTGTGGCTCCTTGCTGTGGCCAGGTAAACTTTCTCCCCCAGAAGGAAGAGGCACCCACAGTCAATGCTATGGTGGCAGGAGGCCATCTGAGTCTATGTGCAGTGTTGGGCAAGAGGTCAGCACTCAGAACAAGGAAAAATCCTGTCCCTGTCTGGATAGTGGCTGGATTCGCAGGCCATGCTAGATGTGTTCCTCAGGGAGATACTAGGGAACCATCCCTTAACCCGCCATGAGAACTAAGCTGTAGTGAATGAAGGCTGGGATCTAGGTTTTAATAGGGCTGGTTGGGGCCGGGGTGGTGCGCTGATCAGGCAGAATGTACGGTACCATAGGATGAGAATGTCGCTGCTATCATTTTATTGGGGCCCATGCATGATGGTGCGGAGTGCCTAGATTCTACAGATCTGCGGCACATAGCCACTCTGCACCCATTGCACCCCCTTCATGTGGGATGTACGAACCGGGGATCACATCCCTTATGCACCCGATCCCCTGGCCACGTGGACAGCAACACACAGGGGGCAGGCAGGGGGCGTGGCAGCACTATGTGCAATGCACAAAGGTGTGCAGTGCATACCGTGAGGGGGCGTAGGGCTGAGAGAGTACGCCTGGGGGGGGGAACCCTGCAGTAACCGCCATATGTGGCCTGGCCCATGCATCCATGGAGTTCCTCACTGGCCTGGTGGTATTCCAGAGTGCCACCGGCAACATGTGTACTGCAACCCCCCAGCATGTCCGCCCCATCCCTGGGGTACACCCAGCACCCACCCTCAACACACATTGTCCCCTCCTCGGTGTTGGGATAGAATTCCTCTTGTAGCTATTCTACAACACCCCCACCTCACTGCCATACCTACACTATGCCCACGCCACAGTGATTGGTGGTGAGCAGCACAGCCCGCATTATTCTCGTCAGCCTACCGTACAACTGATGCCGGGGCATGCTCCCTGCATCATTTGTACAGCGGGCAGCTGTGGAGGTGTGTGGAAGGCTAAGTCACTTGCCAGCAATCACCGCAGCACTGGCAGGTAGGTGCGGGTTGGGGTGGTGGTGTTGCCGGTGGTGCAGGGGGATTCACTGGCCACCAATGAGGGGTGGGTGCACTGGCATTGGGGCTCTGGGGGATTGGGCAGTGCTGAATCGGGCAAGGCACACCAGCCAGGGTGCTTGAGGGGAAGGGGGCAAATGCATCAGGATGGGGCACTGCTAGGGAGTTGCCATGTGCACTGCCATCCAGGGAGGGGCTGCCATGGGTGGCGAGGGGGATGCATCACCACAGCGTGGCATGGACACTGTCAGTAGGGGGGTAACTGCACTGGCACTACAGGGATTGGGACAGACATGTGATTGGCAGGGCAGTGCTTGCAGGGTGCCTGAGCTGCTCTGTGTTGGGGAGTGGTATGGTAAAGTGGCGGGTCGCCGCTGTGTACCAGGAGCAGTGTTGGAGGGTCCTCCAGCCAGTGGGGCATGGCAGCATGGGTTTGGGTGCCTGCGGGGCTATTCACACACCTGGACCCATGTCCAGCTGTGCAAGTGATCCACAAGGGACCCAAGATGGGTATCCTATTGGATACCCAGCTGGGTTCGCTACTCCTCCCCGGCCACCCTGTGCAGACCTGCGTGCCTGGGGGGGGTGCCGCAGACAGGTGGTGGCTGTTGGTGAATGCCATGTGCACCTGTCCGCAGGTGCAGAACTATGCAGGTGGGATACGCACCTCTGGTGCATACTTCCCACCCAATTATGCATAAGCCCCATGGAGAATGAAATGGCAGTTGTGAGTCTGCTGGGGGAATAATCCGATTGTAACTCTGGCGTATTAATTGGAGGAGAGTAACCACATGCCCTATAAACACAAGAATATAGAAGATGGTGTTTTAAGTTCTGTAAGCTATTTCTAATCAACTTCAAAGAGATGGTTTACCACCACACCCTTATGTATTTATGGGGGTAAATATCACCATTTTGTGCCTCATATATCTCACTGGATCTGCAAACCACCCCCCGCCGGTACCTCCAGGCTAGGTCTTGTAACGTAACCTGACTTGAACTGTGTGGAATGTGACCTTCGCCAAAATACTGCCAAGTCATTCTTATAACTCAGATGCAAATCACTCAGCGCCAGTCATTAATTAGTGACTAAAGCCTGGGGCCCAGTTCTAGCCATAGCACATACTGAAGGAAAAATGAAAACTTTCATTCTATTTTCAAATTAGCAACTTCTTACTTTATTTTTCGTAACTTATTTTTTATTGATATATCAAATAAACAAGTACATGTAACAACGCAGCAATTAATTTTGAACATAAAAAATACACATCTAAAATCTACAAGTTGGTAACATGAACTACATGTCATCCAGGGATGTAAATAAATACAAGTATTTGTCAATGTCAAATGTTGTCTTGCTGGCATTGGCATTGGTAGTGTAGGAGTTAGAGAGATGCATAATAGGAATGGCAGTGAAATATTG
The DNA here is from genome assembly GCA_016271365.2 of Neoceratodus forsteri. Classification (NCBI taxonomy): domain Eukaryota; kingdom Metazoa; phylum Chordata; order Ceratodontiformes; family Ceratodontidae; genus Neoceratodus; species Neoceratodus forsteri. Next base: position 59,311,555 of record JADMNL010000033.1, read on the forward strand.
AACTGACGCCAACCCTTCCCCCACCCAGCAGAGACTGACAGGTGTTGGGGGTGTGCCTTTGCGTCATCGGCCATAACGCTCACGCCATTCCACCTTGATCCACCCTGAAGACACCGACAGACATTGCGGTGTGCCTTGGGGTCTTCAGCTCTTACACTCACCCCATTCCAGAAGGAAATGAGCTGAGATGGGTGCAGTATAGAAGAATGTAGTGAACGTTGGGGCCAATGACCCCAAGGTACACCTCGATGCCTGTCACTGGCTTCAGAGTGGGGGGGGTGGAAAGACGTGAGCATTAAGGCCAACGACCCAAAGTCACACCCCCGACACCTGTCAGTCTCTACAGGTTGGGGCATTACGGTTGGAAACCCTAATGCCCCCGGTTGTTTGTTGGTATTTTTGCTCCAAATTTCAAAATGGGCTTTTTGAGACCCCACCTCATGAACAGTGGCACTATCATTTTGCTACTCTATCCTGAAAGGTGATTTCACAAAGCAACTACGCCATTCTGCACCACAGGTGAGAAAACACATTTCAGGCTGGATGTGAGAAATGACAGCTGTACTGTTCATGATAAGTGGTGGAAAAATGGCAATGCTGAAAATCTGGAGTGAAAATATGAAAAATTGGTGAAGTTACGAGCATGCATAGAAATTGTGCAACGCACACCTGTAACGCAATCATTTTTTGGAATTTTTTCACCAAATTTTCAACAAGGGCATTTTGGGACCTCACCTCATAAACAGTGGCTCTGTGATTTTGTTACTCTGTCCCAAAAGTCAATTTTCCACAGTGACTGTGCCATTCTGCGCCACAGGTCTGACAACACGTTTTGGACAAGATGTGAAAAATGACAGCTGTACTGTTCACAGTTTCCGTCGAACTGTACAGGGACAGCGTGCTTTCAGCTATAGGGCCCCCGATGGCTCAATGAAATCCCAGTGCACATTCTAAACTCCCAATGCATCTCACATTTCAAAAATGGCCTAAGGCAACACCTTCTTACTAGGACAGTTTGTGACTTCCACTAGGACTCTAACACCCATAATGCCCACTCACCCACACTCTCCTGCCCCTTCCTTTTACCCCCATTCTTCCCCCTTTCCCTATCCCTCTGTCTTCCTCTCCCCCTGTGCCTTTTCCCCCACTGGATCAACCTTAAAACTATCCTACTACCACTACCTCCCAACCTCCTAGACAAAGCCACTTCTTTTGGCTGCCCACTCTCCCCCCAAGTCTCCCCTCCCCCTCACCTTGACTCCTCCTCGGACTATCACAGTAGGTGTCACACCCCTTTATCTCTTTTGCTACATATAAACACTGTCCTTTACCCTAGTTGAATGCTCTTGATGCTGTACTATCACCATTCGTACTATGAATGACATTGTAACCTTATTGTATACTGGCTACCTACTATTCGAGAATTGTATATAAACTGTTATTGTTGTCATTGTCACTGTTTGACATGGAACGTTTGTAAAAGAGCTCTGAGCTCAAAGGTATGATCTGAATCCCTAAATAAATAAATAAAATAAAAAAATTGCAATGTTGAAAATCTGGAGTGACAATATAAAAAATATGGCGATGTTACTAGTGTGCATAGCAACTGAGCAACACACGCTTGTACTGCAGTCATTTCTTGGAATTTTTTCACCAAATTTGCAACATAGGTTTTTTGGGACCCCTTCTCATGAACAGTGGCACTGTTGTTTCATTAGTTGGTACCAAAAGGCCCGGTGGTGCTGGATGCCACACCTCGCACCATGCCGGTGACCCGGGTTCGGGAGTGGACTCGGGTCACTGGTGGGTCGGCTGGGGGGAGATATTTTTGAGCATCCCATCATAGCTCACCTTCTCTGGAGAGGGAAGAGGCCAATGCCCACACACTTGCCTGACTCTGAGCGGAGACTCAGAGTACTGCAAGCCCCGACTATAGGGGATGGGCGGCCATTGTGCAACGTGGACGTCAGCGCTCGCGCCATGATGTCTGGGGTTTCACACTGTAGGGGAGGGGAGAAAATGAGAAAAGGGCCTGTCACTGCTGGGGAGATGGAGAGCCGGGGGATGTGCCCACGATGTGCCTGTGCCCACCTGACAGACCCGAGACGATGCTATGTACATTATGGGGTGTTAGCGCCCCCACCTCGTCCCCACCTGGGGGGTTAAACTGCGGCTCCATGGGGTCTCAATGTCCATTCAGGGCAGGGCACCAGGCAGTGGGATGTCTGCCATGTCTGTCCTGATGGTTCGGGGGTGGCAGGCTAGGGTAGGTGGACAAAGAGTAATTTAAAAAAAAATTAATTGGTACCAAAAAGTGATTCCATGCAGTGACTGCAAAATCACCTTTCTGGACAGAGTAATGAAATGACAGTGACATGTTCATGAGGTGGGGTACCAAGAACCCCATGTTGAAAATATGGGGCCACAATTCCCAAAAATGGCTGAGATATCAACCTAAGTTGAAACCCCCCCACTGACTCCCATTATACAGCTCTTGCCCGATTCCTCACTTCACAGTTCAGCTTTGAAGAGTGCAGATGTGTCCCGATTCAGAGAAGATCGCTACTCCTGACCTCAGAGGGTAAGTATGGTGGGGGTGCATGGAGGTCGGCGCCAGTGGGAGGAGGGAGGGACTGGGGAGATGACGATGGACCATTTTCTTTCTTAAGGGTAAAAACAAAAAATAAAAAGATGCCGGGGAGATGGTTTTCTTTCTTTTACAGGCAAAAAAAAAAATCTCGGCACACTGGGGTGGGCTCCCAGTGTGCCACAATAGTGGTGGTGGTGAGGGGCATGCAGACACGGGGACTGGGTACCCCAATGTTGGCAGATCACAGATGGGTTTTGGGGGCTGCATCCAACACCAGGAGTGGGCATCCCAGTATTGGAAACATTTTGGCATACTGGAGTGGGCTCCTAGAGTGAGTGTGCCACATTAATGGAGGAAGGGGGGATACATGCCAACACGGGGATGTCGGCTTTCCTTGGAGTGTGTGGTGGGCAGCAGGAGCCGTGGCTCATTACTTGTTTCAATCAATCAATCAATCAATCAATCAAAATCTTTATTTATCCAGGTGAACATCATTGAGCAGAGCTTATTTGCAAGATGGACCTAGTTATGATAAAATCTCAGACAAAATACAAAAGATGAGGGATACATATCTAATGACAATGGAACAATTTGATACATAGAAGTCATAGCATACAAGACATCAGCCAATAGCATAGAACAAACAATGTTGTAGCAGTATCATCTGCAAGTGACAAATTGTGGATATCTCAGATTTAAGTGGCAGTATGCTAATTTGGGTTTGGTGGGTAATAGTAGAGGAGGAGACTAGGGTAGACCTAGAAGTAAGAAGCCAGGTGGTAGCGGAATGTATCATCATACGGCATGGCCAGAATAGAACATAATTATTAATAGGTAGCTTAGATGGAGATAGGATAAGTAAATCAACAGAGGACTGTGGAAAGCAGCAGATGGAGGACAGAGCATGAGAAGAGGAAGGATTAAGGGAAATGTACGTAAAAGAGGACAGGTTAAGGGCAGCCAGTCTGGTGATACTGCGGTTATTGGTTCCGATTAATGGTGAGAAAAGCACTTGCACGATTCCTTAATAAGTTAATAATGGTTTCACCAGGAAAGACACACAGAACAAACAAGTTGTTGGCGGAGCAAGGGCCAGGGACAGAGTGCTGGGCGGCAGGAGCCGACAAGGTTGCAAGGGAGATGCCGCTGCAGTGATGAAACTGTTCATGATTGCAGTGGCAGATTCCTTTCAACTCCTTGGCTGTCTTTGAAGCTGCTATCATTGGCAACTTCCCCCTTGATTGGTGGCTGAGGGATGCACCCAGTAAAGCATCCGCTGCATTGACCACAACACTAACACACCTCTGAAATGAGGTACTCTTGCAAGATGTTTCGCAGTGCGTGCAAGCAAGCAAACATAAAAATTGCTGTCCCAGTACTCAGTTTTTTGGGACCTCCATGTGAACAGGTATACTGGAATATTAAAGGAAATGTACATACTTCTATCTTAAATAACCTACAGATACTTAAACCATTTAAAACTGACAATTGTATATAAATGATGCAATATTACTTTTTTTTGTATTCTGAATGCCTGACGACAGCCGGCTCTGTTTCTTGCTTTAAAGTATTTTGTATTCCAGTCACTGATGTGGAGAATCCTAAAACTGCAATTTCAAAAACAGTGAAAGGAAGACTTGAAATGAGAGTTGTGTTGCATTTTTAGTGGTAACTCTTGCCTAAGCACTCAATGGCCCAGTAAAAGCGCCATACACTTCCATGTGGGTCCCCCAAGCTGAGGGACAGACTTGGGTGCCTACAACTGGGCAGTCAGTGATGGGACGATCATTGTAAGTGGCAGCATGTCTAAGCCCAGGGAGGGTTGGGGCCACATCCTGCACCATAGTTGCCCTCGCTGTGTGCCAGTAAGTGTTCTCACTCATAAGAGGCATTTATTTAAAAACAGTAGTCTTAGTCATTCAGGCATTGGGGTACCCTGCACCCCTGCTTTTCCATTTAAATAGGAAACTGGCAAGCTCAATTTTTTTCTATTATTTCTCTATCCACCTTACACTCTGGTGGTCTCCCATATGGCAGCAATCCTAGCCCCATCACCCACCCTACCCAGGACATATCCTCCTTACCTCTTGAACTGCCATGGCTGGGTAGGTGCCTTGGTGGGTGGTGCAAGCTAAGAGGAGGTGCTGCCATCATCTACCTCTAGAGCTGTTTTCCCTTTTTACGACTGCATGCGTGGAGCTCCTCAGATGGCATGGCATCACAAGAGGTTTAGTAGAGCACTGTGGAAGCATGAGACCTGACCATTGTCCGGTGTGCTTCCACAGTGCTCTGTCAAATGTCCAGTGGTGCTGTTTATGTGGCCCTTCCTCTCTGCGGGACACATAAATACACCCCCTTGGCGGAGCACTACTTTTTCTTCCTCAGATGTGGAAGTGACGGCCGCCATGCCCAAGATGGTGACTCTGACTAAAGCTGCACATGCTCAAGTATCACACATGTGCAGTTCTGTCAGCACTGCCATCTTGTGAATGGCGGACTCTAGTGCAGCGAGAGCGACGAATTTTCTTTTACTTGCTCTCACCGCACTCCTGCAGCTCTGAGCAGCCATATCAGCTTTGACCAGAGTTCGTGTTTTTTTGCAGCTTGTCCCCTGGACTAGCATATATGCCATGGCACACACACACACACACTGTGTGAAGATGCAGTGATGCTTCTGTGCCTGCATCTGGCCACCCAGTTTTGCGACTGCTGCCATGCCACCTAACCTCCATTAGCATGTCCCCCTCCCCAAACGAGGAGAGCTGTTGTAGGGCACTCAGTCCTTCTTCTTCCAGATGGCTTCTGAGTGACCCCTAGTCTGTTTCTGAATCTGGGTCACCAGCATGGCTAGCGACAAGGCCCCCTGCCTCCACTCAATGAGCCACTGCAAAATAATGTGAGTACATCAAGTCGAATGTTATGAGTTTCTGTGAAAATCATGGGATTTTGGGGTTGATTGTTAAGAAGCCATAGCAATAACTTTTGAAAAGCCATACACATGAGCTTCCATGAAGGAGGAAGGAGAAGACTAGGCAGAGTGGTAATAAGGTTGCATTAATAGGGGACTCCCTGGTAGAGGTTGCAAGAGAGCTGAGATGCTTCACAGGACCATGATGTTAGTGCAGGTAATGTGACTTGCCTGCCTGCAGAACAGGTCAAAAGAATGTGATCCATGGCCAAGCATTGAAACTAGAGGTACAGTATGAGCCGACTGTTGTTAGCCACGTTGGTATAAACGACATAGAAAGAACAACTTCTGAGGACACGATGCAGAGATACACAGAGTTAGGGATATTCTAATAGGAAAGGTATCCAGAGGGAGCTTCTCTAAGATCCTCAGGGTCCTGGGACCTGTGAGAAATAATAGACTTTTGGGAAAACTGACGCTTGCAAATAGTCCAATGAAATGGAGAGGGTATTTTTTTAAATCTGGCCAGCTAGAGAGTATTGTGGGACAACAATGCCTGGATGCTGAAGATGAGATACAGTTGTGCCAGATGGGAGGAGGGTAGAGAATAGACAGGGCAGTCAAGAGGAATATAAAATAAAGGATGGGGGGGGGCAGTATTGTAGGAGCTCCCCCAGACTGTAGGCAGATGCATGGGCTCACCAAGGGATGGACAGCAGCTGGGTCACACAAGAATGAAAGACCCCCAGTAGAAGTAAGGAATTATAGAGGGGTAGCAATTCTTAACTGAATGCAGAACATATAAAAATTAAAACCAACAAAACTGACATGTCTAAAAGCCTGATGCACATGGAAGTCCAGGGATTCTCCCTTCTCAGAGATCTTCATCTCAGTCAGAGAGACCTCTGGAGTATCGCCTCCAGAAATGTGTGCTGTGGAACGGCCTGACCTGTGAGAACCCACAGGTGACAAAGAGTGTGGCGTGGGGGTCGCCACCAGGGCTGGCAGTCTCCTATCCAAATCCACCACCAACTTGGATCTGGCCTCCTGTCACCAGGTCTGGAACATGGCCTGGAAGTCTGGCTGAGGTGGAGACTGAGGCTGAGGTGGAGGCTGGAAGTATCGGTAACCCACCCCTGGATAATGGGGGGGGGGTAACCTGGAGCCTGAAAAGAGGCCCCATAGCCTGGCACCTGATAGCCATGGTAAAAGCCATGGTAAAAAGGAGCTCACATCAGTCCTGATGTCATGTAGCCTGATGTCGGCAGACCTGGGTAATGAGAGTAGCCGAAATGTGGACCATGGTGGATACCCTGATAGTCCAAGGGGGTCCCTGAAGGCTTTAAAGGAGGTGGAATAGAGGGACCTGGTAAGTTTTCTGGCATCGGGAGTTCCGGCATTGGGATAGCTGGCATCAGAGTTGGCACAGAGAAGCCTGGAGTTTCATTCTCAGGTGTCAGAAAGGATGGCTTCAGACTTAGTGGGCCTGATGGAGTCTCTGATGTGAGTTAGGCCAAGGAACCTAAAGTTAGAGGCTCAGAGCCCAATGTAGGGATCCCTAGCGTCGGAGCTGAGGATGGGCCTGATGGGGTAGGAATGTCCCTAGGAGATAGTAGAGGAACCGACTCCAATGTGAGAACCCTGGGAGGATTATTTGCAGGGGTTTGGAGGGTTACCAGCACTGTAGTGGATGAGGAAGGGACCAGTTCCAGGGGAGCCATGTCCCCCTCCATCCTGGGTAGAGTGTCAGGCATAGGAGGTTGCACCGGCAAAGGTGGAAGGGAAACCTGATGGGAGGGCTGGACTTGGGAGGTCAGTGTACTCAGCCAGGCATCGGGTGTGTTGGCGTCAGCCTCTGACGGGCAAGCTTTGACCGGGGAGATGCCAGACTCACTTGTGTCTGACTTATCAGTTGATGGAGGATGTGCCGAGTGGGTGGGGGAGGAGCCCCCGACCGGCTTATTGGCTGATGTCAGGCAGGTTCCCAAAGGCAGGAACCAGACTTATAGCCGACCAGGTGTGCTCCGGAAGGACTGGAGTCCGACTTACCAGTATTGATCGGCTGTCCACCGGAGGTCCCGGCAGGTGACTTACCGGTCGATGATTCAGTCTTAGAGCCTGTCTTAATGTACTTAAGAGAGGCAGAGGAATCAGAGGAACTGGATGACAAGGCCTGGAAAGTCACCAGGGGATGTGGCCGAGGTGCGGTCTTGTCTGCAGGCTTAAGCCCTGTGACCTTGCTGGTAGAGGGCCGTTCTCAATCCTCCAGATGCTCCCGCTCCCAGTGCTTCTCTTTTTCTTTCTTTTTCTTCTTAAACCTCTGAAGAAGGGGAAGAAGTGGATTCCCTCACCTTCTGCACTTCTTGCTCTAAAGTGGCCATCCTGGAGTTCAAAAGATGGACTTCTAGGGCCTGTTGCCTGCGTTCGCATGTGGCCTGGTTGACTGTCTTGCGATCCAGGCAGGTCTCGATGTCGTGAGCTGGGCCTAGACAGAAGAAGCAGAGCCTATGGCTGTCCTTATGAGGGATCTGCAAGCAGCACTTCTTCTTGGACTTCAGAGGATCGGATGGAGAAGACATAAAAATTAAAGAAGAGTGAACTATTAACGGTACAATAGTAGAAATACTTATCAAAATGGTGATCGACAGGACCAACATTCACCATGAGGTCCTTACGAAGGTCAACAGTGGGAAAGAACTGGAAGGCAGGCACGGGGACTGCCCACTTATAGGGTCATGCTAACGTCAGTCACATGACTTCGGGTGGGTGATCCCCGCCAGACATTGCTAGCAAAAGTTTGCCATGCAGTCCTGACACCAGAGGCACAGTCCTACATGTTATGACCTACTGCAGGGACCCTCTCAAAGTAAGATAGAGAGTTGCGCCCCATCCCCAGTGAACCTCCGCCATGGAGGTGATTATCACAATATTTTGGGGAGTGTGGGGGCAAAGCATTTGGCGCACTTGGAGTCAGTTAGCACAATGCCTGGTGCTGCGATTGCCAGTTAGCATTGTGCTGTCACCCTAATTACAGCTGGCAGGATTCCTGTAGCAGTGTAGGGGGTAAACCCATCCAAGGATATTGAGAGAGCTCAGGGAGGTATTAGCTGCACCTTTGACAGTCCTATTTATTTGCTCACTGGAAAAAGGAGTGGTTCCATAGGATTGGAGGAGGGCAGATGTAGTCCCACTTCACAAACGTGATAGCAGGCAAGAGGCTGGCAATTGTAGGCCAGTCAGCCTTACATCAGTGGTGAGAAAGTTAATGGAATCTCTGCTGAAGAAAAGGATTGTGGAATATCTTCAAAATTCAATGGTTTACAAGACCTGAGGCAGCATGGGTTTACAGGGTGGGCGAAGGGGTCATGCCAAACAAATCTGATAGATTTCTTTGACAGGGTGAGGGTGACCATGGAATTGATCAGGGTGGAGTGGTGGACATGGCCTACTTAGATTTCAGTAAGGCTTTCAACACTGTTCCACGTAGGAGACTAATAAGCAAGATGGGTAGTTCAGAAGTGGGTCCAAAGGTGGTAAACTGGATAGGAAATTGGTTTGGGGAATAGATGACAGAGGGTGGTGGTAAATGGAGTTCACTCCCAGGAAGGGAGAGTGACCAGCGAGGTGCCTCAGGGATCTGTTCTGGGATTGTTCCTCTAATGTCTTTATAAGTGACATTACAGAGGAGCTGGAGGCTCTGGGGTGGGGGTGGGGGTAGAAAAGATGAGCAGTGACCTGAGAAAACATGAGGAGGGGTCAAGGGTACGGCAGCTTGGTTTTAGTGCACTAGACAATCAAATACCTATTTTTAGGCTCAACCTGGAAGATTATAAACAGACTGATAACAGGACAATGCCATATACAGTGAGCACAAAGGAGATATGTGCGATTAATACATAACAGGTTAATAGCTGCAAACAACAACTCCCTGGTGGAAGGAGGTTGGGTAACAGAAGAGGATGGGCAAAAGGCCGCCATTCTGAATGATTACTTTAGCTCAATCTTCAGTAAGGAAGAAGGCAGGTCCCTGCCTGAGAATGGCATTAAAGCAGCTACAAAGGCAATCCCGGAAATGAGTCATCCAGTGTTTACTAGTAAAAGAGTCCTGAAAGTTCTGGCAGCCCTCAAGATAGATAAGGCCCAGGGTTCAGATGGCTTGCATCTGAGGATACTGAGAGAGTTAGCGGCAGAACTGGGCTGTTCAATAGCTCACTCAGGACTGGAGAAGTCCCAGGGGATTGGAAGCCAGCAGACGTTATGCCACTACACAAGGGGGTAGGGAGCAACCAGGGAATTATAGGCCTGCTACTCTGACTTCCATCATGGGGAAACTGATGGAATCTCTGATTAAGGAGGACCTTGTGGAATACCTGGAGAGCAATGGACTCCAGGACAATAAACAATATGGTTTTGTTGCAGGAAGGTCTTGTCAGACCAGTCTAATAGTTTTCTTTGACTGGGTCACAAAGAAGATAGACAAGGGCCACGCAGTGGACTTGTACTTTGATTTGGTACCACACAAGAGATTGCTTAAGCAAATGGAAGACCTGGGCTCAGCTGAAACTCTATGAACTGGGTAGGTAACTGGCTAGCAAGAAGACGACAGAGGGTGATGGTCAGTGGGGTTAAATCAGAAGAGGGGGAGGTAATGGGCAGGGTTCCACAGGGATCAGTCCTGGATCCGGTCCTCTTCAACATGTTCATTAGTGACACTGGTGACGGAATCCAGGGCAGGCTGTGCCTCTCAAAAGATAACACAAAACTATATGGGAGGGTGTATAGTGAAGAAGGAAGAAGGAATATGCAGAAGGGCCTGCAAAAGTTAGAGGGTGGTCAAAGGTCTGGCAGTTAACGGAGAGCTACTGGGAAGGGCACTCGAGCCGCTGGTGCATGGATTGTGGCTCGAGCACCCCAATCCCCCCCCCGGAGTCCCAATATTTATTTAGTGAATAAAGTACCTCATCACTCATAAATGTAATCTCCGGGGGTGCAGCTGGCATTTGTTAACAGGAGTGCAGCCCTCTGGGAAATCAGCTGGCAAAACCCGAGATAATGATGTGTCTCTTCCTTCTATTGCCCACATGATCAGAGATATTAAAATCTCCGCATTTTGTATACCTGGTGCGAGTTTTACAAAAGGTGCATGTATGCCATGTGGATGTAGGCACCCAGATGGCATACATGCACCTTTTGTGACAATAACACTGGGTATACAAAATACAAAGATTTAATATCTCGAGCAATGAAGTGGAAGAGGCAACACCTTGTCATCTCGCGGGTTTTGCCAGCGCGATTTCCTAGGGTGCTGTGCTCCCGTTATCAATTGTCCACTCTCATGGTTTTCCAGCTATCTTTCGTCTAGAACCCAATGTGTTAAAATTAGTAATACCATATCTACTATGCTGCCTGTGTGCTCAGCAGTTCCCCAGGGATCTATCCTGGGTCCCCTGCTATTCAGCATCTACATCAACGCCCTGCCTAAATCCTGCCCCAGCAACCTTCTCCTCTATGCGGACGATGCTGTTCTTTATGCCACACATCCTGATCCTCTCTCTCTCCAGCGTACCTTATAAACTCCTTCTCTCAGATTGAACACTGGTTTGCTGAACACAGATTGGTGGTCAACATTAAAAAACTAAGATGATGCTCTATTCCCACTGCCAAAACAGAGCAAAGGATTTCCCTCTGGAAATACTCTCCGCCGCTCTCATCCCACTGGAACAGGTCCAAAAGTATAAGTATCTAGGTATTACATTTGACTCTTCCCTCTTGTTCCACAAACATATAAAAATCCTCACCTCTGCCACCAACACCTGCATTGGTCTCCTGTATAGACAAAGACTGCCTGCCGCCTGAAACACTTCATCTAGCTATTACCTCCTCAGTCTTATTGCTAGTGGACTATGGCCTCACAATCTATGCTGCTGCTGACCCTACGGTGCTTCATCAAATACAAATAATCATCAATAAGGCCTGCCAGCTCCTCTCTGGTGCCGACAGAAATGCACATACCTACACCCTATAAGTGCTCACCAATATCCTCTCCCTTGAGGAAAGACTGTTATACCAGACCCGTCTCTTCACCAAAAAAATCCACCTGGGTTTAACCCCAATAGGTGTCATGGCTTCTCTTCAGGCAGCCACCATCTCAGCATCCACATGGGCCACCCCAAAAACTATCTGGAAGGTGTCTAGGGTCAGCAGCACCCTGGCCCAGCAATCCTCCCACTTAGAGTTCCATCCTGGTACAATGCCCTCCCATCAGCCATCACATCAATCACCAATCTAGGTCCTTTTAAAGCTGCCTTAAGTGCCCATATCCTCTCCTCACGTCAATGACAGTGTAACCGGTGTGACGCTTGGCCAGCTGGTTATGATTATTGTATGATATTGATAGCATAAATAAATGGTTAGTGTATGAAATGTCAGTCTGTGAGATTTGGCCGCTTTAAATTACAAGTGTCAGCAGCTGAAATCACAGAATGTATTACACTGACCAGGAGATCTCTGTAATGTAATTAACTTCCTTGAGAAATTGCATTTTATGGCCTTTTTATGACCTCATGTTTTTGAAGTGGAAATCAAATGTGACTTTATGACTTGAGAAACAGGACATCATTAGGCTGATTCCTGTTGGGTTTTTTAATACATTGGTGCCAGTGTGGGATTGTTAAGTTCAAAGGAAACATGTGTAATTAAGGAGATGTACATAGGAAATGTCTTTTTTTTTCTTCTGATGGTACCTTATTTAAAATACCTCCTGATAGGAAATCATTTTTTGTAATTTTATATTCTAAAAGGAGGAGCTAGATGACTCTTAGAAGGGGTGTGGAGACACAGAGTTTAAACTGATACTTGTGTCTGAAATGTTGTCATATCATTTCGGGACTCTAGAGAGACACAACTCTCTGATCTAACTTTAAAACGCACTTCCAGAGGTAATACCTTAGATAGCAAACATCTAAATGTATTGTGGTAGGAGTTTTGCTTTGTAATTTTCCCTTGTTGTTTTATGTGATTGTGAGCTCTTTAATATATTGCTCTGTGTTTACATTTTTCATATTTTTATCATCTTTTAGTAAAATACATTTTCTTAAGATACTGCCTGGGTGTGTCTTCCAAGTTCTTTTTGCATGTGATGTATACGTGGTTAAGTCTGACAGCTGTTTGAAGGGCTTGATGGTGTTGCTAACTGGGAAAAGGTAAGAATATACCTAAGGTCTCTTATAGAGTTAAAAGGGTTCATTTTGGAAGCCTGGCTGGGTGCCACGGTAAAAGACTGTACCGCAATCCCCGAAGAGGGTACGTATCTGAGCCTGTTCATTGGGTATGCTAGCATAAGGTTCACAGTTTGAATCCCCCCCCCCCAGAACTTGAGACTAAAGGTGATTTGGACCCAAAAGCAGAGAGGAGGGTTACCCTGTCTGTTACCTGTTCAAACTATTGCATTCTGAGGTTGGCATTGTGGGAGCAGAGGGCTTAACCTGCTGTGTGCATTTGTGACAACCGGTAACCTGTGGATCCTGCATAACGCAGCTAGGCCACGCACCCACCCTTTGCCTGGCAGTGGAGAGCCCTCACTATTTCTAGCCTACTGGCTCCTCACCTCCCTCGGGTACCATATAGTTGCACTGGACTATGAATGCATTGTATTATGTATAAGACAAGGCCTTCCTGAGGCAGCTTACTACCAACTCATATCATGCATTGCTTTAGCTACCAATTATAGAGGTCTTAACCGCTCATTAGGTAAATATGTCGATAGCTCTGCCCTGTTTTAGCTACCAACTGTATAGGCATTAACCAGTGCTCATTGTACTTATACTCTGTATGATTGCTCACCCACATTTATTCTATGTATGTACTGTATGTCTATGTTTTATTCTGATGTGGAGGCTTTGGAAACGAGTCTATGACTCAAAGGGTTGTAATTCCGATTTCCTAAATAAATAAATAAAGTGCAACAAGGCCTATAGCGGGGGCAACTGGGTGCTGGAATGTATCGGGAGGGGGATTGATGGTATGAGAGAGAAAAGGTAATACTGTCCTACCCCTTTACAGATCCCTGGTGAGGCCTCACCTGGAATACTGCGCCCAGTTCTGGAGTCCTTACCTCAGAAAAGACAAGGATAGGTTAGAGATAGTGCAACGCAGAGTGACCAGAATGATTCCGGGACAACAGGGTAAATCCTATGAGGAGCGTCACAGGGTACTAAATTTGTGCTCATTGGAAACCAGAAGGGAGAGAGAGAGGAGATATGACTGAGACTTTCAAATTCCTCAAGGGAATTGATAAAGTGAACTGCGAGGAATTATTTAGCCTGAATACCAACTCACGGTCACGAGGACACGAGCAGAAGTTGGCAGGCGGGAGGGTCAGGAGGGATGTGAGGAAGTACTTCTTTACAGAAAAGTTGGTGGAACTCTGGAACAGTCTGCCAGTTGAGGTGGTGGGAGTGAACACAGTGAGGGGGTTCAACCAGACCTGGGACAGAATGAAGGGAATAGTGGTTACCTGGGCCGACAGGACCAGGGAAGAAAAAGGGGAAAGGTTTGGGAGGGATAGTACCCTGGTGGAACATTAGGTTCTAAGGAAGGCTTCAGGGATTTAGGGAACTTGGGCAGACTGGCTGGACCATTGGTCTTTTTCTGCCATCATTGTCTATGTTTCTATGTTAAAAAAAGCACAACATGATACATAACATTTGAATACTGTATAGCACAAGGGTCATATGATTACATTGAATAAAATGGTATAGACAAACACATGTAGGGGCCAAGAACACAAAAACAGGATATAAAATGAATGAGGTGGTAGTGGAGAGCAGTTCAGGGGAAAGAGACCAGAGGGTATTAATGATGAAGACAATGAAGGCGTCAGCACAATGTAGGAGGGCTGTGAGTACGGCAGATCGTGTGCTGGGGTGCATTAGGAGAGAGAGAGAGAGAGATCACTAACAGAAGGAGAGAGGTAATATGGTCCCTGTGTAGCTCTCTCATTTGCCCTCACTTGGAGTATTGTGTGCCCCTTTTGAAACCCACTGTTGAGGAAGGACAGTGACAGGTTGGAGGCAGTGCAGAGGCGAGCTACTAAAAGGATCCCGGGGCAATGAGGAGGGTTCTATGAGAAGCCCTCGTACGAGCTACACATGCATGCTAAAGGATAGGAAAAAGATAGGCAACATGATTGAAATATTCAAGTTTTTCTGTGGAATAAACAAGGTGTATAGCAGCGAGCTATCCTCTGTGTTTATTTTGTGGCGGTAGACAGCAGCGAGTGGTTAGCAAAGAGTGGAAACATATGTACCAGGGGTAATTCCTTGAAGCTAGAAGGTGGAGGGGCAGAGGCATTGCTAGGGAAACAAATTATCCCGGGCCCTAGCCTCCTAAGGCTAGCGGTAGGCCAAAAATATATTTTTTTATCAAAGGATTTATTTCAGCAGTTCTTTTGACGAGAGGTTCGGGGCTCACATGAAAACATCCTGGCCTCAAGCCCTTAAGGCCAGGGCCTAGCAATGCCCCTGGGGCAGTCAGGAAAGATGTCAGGAAGAATCGATTGCAACAAACTTCTGAAACAAGTCATTAGGGCTGAAAGAGTGGAAGGGTTCAAAAGCTGATAGGACAGTCAGGTGGGAATCGTGCATAAGGGGGCAGACTGGTGGGACAGGGAGGTCTGACAAGGACATAAATTACACAGGCTTGGGCAGACCTAGACCTTCCCCTGCCCATATTGTCTATATTTCTACGATTAGCAGACTAAGAACTCGTTTATTATTATGAAGGCAGGTAGGGCCCAACTCATGAAGGTTTATGCAGGGCTTGTGTCAAACCATGCGTCAAACCCATTTTTTGGTGCAGGTGCGCCTAACACATTGCCGCAGCTTGCGCCTGATCCAAGAAGATCGGGTGCATTTGTGACGCTTTCCCCACTTTACAGCAGCTTACACCAAATATCTTGGGCAGGCCCCATAACGAGGGTCCCAAGATTGCCACAAGTTAGACCAGCAAAAAGCAGGTCTGACTGGTAGCGAGTGGTGTAAGGGATCAAGAATCCCAACTGCTGCAAAAAATGTCACAAGCTCCATGCACCATATGTTCGTCACACCCAGGGCATGCGGCATTCCTGGCACATTTGTGAATTGGGCCCATAATCTGCATTTACGTAATCTGCATTCACATAATCTGCTTTTACATCATCTGCTTTTACATCATCTGCATTTACATAATCTGCATTCACATAATCTGCTTTTACATAATCTGCATTCACATAATCTGCATTTACATAATCTGCATTCACATAATCAGCATTCACATAATCTGCATTTACATAATCTGCATTCACATAATCTGCTTTTACATAATCTTCCAAGGGCTTGTTGGTTCACTTCCCCTATCAAATAGCATTGTAAAATATACTTAACCCCCCCTTCCATGACATACCTGTATTTCTGAGGGTGAGAATTTCTTTGTTGAGGTTATCTTCCAGCTTCTTAGCATTACTGGACACTGCTTTAGCTGGTATGACAAAAAGAGACAATACTAAGAAGTAAGACTCTGTGTCCTCCCAGACTGCACGCCGTAGTTTCTCACTTGGAGTTTCTGGATCTTATTATATTTAGACATATACTCATCTGATTTATTTTTCAATAACTTTATTCCTACTTTCCACCAGATGTTGTGGACGAGCATTCAAAACCTTCAGCAGCTTCTGTGTGTAAAATGGTTTCTGTTTGGTACTTTTAAAAGGTTATGTGCGGGGTTCAGTTAGTGTCCGATTAAAGGGGAATATTTGTATGAAGTGTCTCTCGTAGTGTCAAGGCCATGAAAAGCTTGTTAAATAAGGTGCTGGGCTTACCTACAGGTGTTAGAAGTTCATAGATATCCACTTCAAAGTCAGTTCTTAATTACATGCAGGTTTCAGCCATCTCATGGAATCTTGGGAAAGAAAGCGAAGACACAGTTTGGGAAGCTGTACTGATCAACGCACAGCATCTTCAATGGTGACATCACCTTTGCGTCTTGGTTCCATGAAATAGCTGTTGCCTTGGTTTAGTCTAGGTCTGAATTAGACATGGATATATCCTGAATGTTGACCTAACAGGCAAGCACTATGCCTAAACAAAACAAAAGTTACAGTGTGCCCTGTGACTACCGGGTGCATTGATAGCAACAGTACAACAGTAACAGAATAAAAAAAATGTGCATTCACCTATCCCTAAAAAATGTAAATACAGTCCCAAACTTATTTAGTGATCGCCATGATATAAGATACCAAGAGCTGCCATGTAAACAGCCCCAGAAATGGAAGAGGAAAGACTGCCAGCGAGCTTCTTACCATTACTGGCACTTCCTCACCTCTCCTGTACGGGGGATATGTGAGTGAAAAGACTTTGGGGTACGCTGCACACCTTTGTTCCAAGTTAAACAGGAAAATGAAGAGTTTGATTTTTATGGAGAAACTGACCTTTTCGTGGACCAGTGACACAGTTTGCACGTGCACCAGGTCAATGTCAGGCAAGAGGGGAAAAAACAACATTTCTGTGCCCTCTGAATGAACAACAGAGGAGTCATCAAACTTCACAAAATAGAAGGTGGGTGGGTCATTGTGATTTTGGGGAACAGCTCAGAGGATGCTTGCCTTTGTTGGGTTGGGTGGGTGTCTGTAGTGCACCATGCCATGCCACCTCCACCACCACCTGTGGTTTCAGAGGCAGAGCAGCAAAGCTGTCTGATCAGATGGAGAAAAGGGCATGTAGCATGCTCCTCTGTATTCTGTTTATAGCGCAGTCGTCTAAGGCTCTGAGCTGCAAATATGGTGACATGCAGCAGACCAGACCTGGGTTTGAATCCCACAGCTTCCACTTGCATACTGTGTGACCCTAAGCAAGTCACTTAACTGCCTTGTGCTCCCAGGTCGCACCTGGAAACAAGCTTTGGCTTAGTGTGCCTTTCCTGGTTAAACAATTTCCCCTTTGTGTCCATAGCTCGGAGCAAGTTAGGCTATCATCCTAAAGAATGAAGACATGAGATAAACTCCCTTCCAGATTTGAAGTTGACTGGGGGGGAGGGTAGTGATGTCCCCTGAAGACCCTCCAGTAGGATGGTTCCCATAAGGGAAGTAATGCGGATGTCAGGGTGCAGGATTGTAGACAGGGTTGGATGGCAGCATGACTGATTGCGGCTATGGCAAGACACCTGGAAGATTATACATTAATTAGAAAAAAAAATTGCCTGGATCATCAAGAGTGGCCCTGATAGCATGAAACTGCATAACAACTGTTTAAACAAAGTTATTTGTTTATTAACATTTAAAAAACTGGTAACCCAGAAAGGCAGACTGAGTTAGAGCTTGCTTCCAGGTGCAACCCAGATAGGGGTAAGTGGGAGGAGAAATATTTATTGGCCCTGCAGGTGGCAGCAGCAATCCAGAGGTATCCATGGCAGAGTCTTCCCTGTTCAGTAAGTTCACACAGAAGTCATTCCATGGAATGTGGGACAGCAGGAGAAAACATGGCTGATGAAGCTGTGCACCGAAGAAAGATTCCACAACCATGCCATTACTTGCTTCCTGAGGAGAGGCACATATCCACATCTTTACATGACAGTATCATGAAGTGTGCTAGAAGATAGTATGAACTGAGAACTTGCCTTTATCTAGTGCTTGAGCAAGCTTCATGGTGAGATCATACTCCAGAGTTTTTGTCCCACTGGCTATTGAGTCAACTAAAATGGGAAAGATTTAGAGCAATCAGTTTAAAAATGAGAGATGTGATAGCTAATATCCAACCTTCTAAAACCTGTAAGTGAAAGGAAGACTATTAATATACCCGACAGAAGAACCCATGTCATGTGGCCTTGGACATTTATAAACTGTAGCCTCGGGGCCACATACTCAAACTGCGCTCTTCTTAGGCGCAAGCCAATGCGCTGTGCAAAATAGTTGCGCAGGGGTGTGGCCCTGGCGATATTCAAAGGAGTTGCGCTATTGAGCAACTCCTTTGAATATCACCTCCTAGCCACAGCCACTGTGCATGGCGCAGTGGAACTTGCGCCACCGCAAGTTGTCAGAGTGGAGCATTCAACTTGCGGTGGCGCAAGTACCATTGCGCCATGCACAAAATCGATATTCAAAAGGTGACATGCAAATGGGGCCATAATTCATGCAAGGCGCAGGGGGGGCCATTTGCATCTGATTATGGCCCAATTTGCATGCCATTAGCATGCAGGTGCGCTGATCCCCAAGGACTTGCACCTGGCGCCCTGCCAGGCAGCAGCCGTCGGGGACCGACGCCCCCTGCAGCCCGATCGCGGGCAAAAGTGAAAATCCCCACCACCACCCCCACTGGCCCGATGCGACGAACAGCAGACATGTCCCCCACCAGCCCGACCGCAGGCTGCATTGGATTAAAACAACCCCCATCTCCTGAATACATCCCTGGTGGTCCAGTGGACCGAAACTCCCGATCGTGGGATGTAAGCATTAACACCCCAACACTTCCTGGTGTCTAGTGTCCCCCACCCCACCCACCCATGAAGCCCAACCACCCGCTCCCCGGCGGCCGCGGCGGCAGCATCCACCCGCCTGCCGCCCGCCCGACCACACTGCCAGTAGGGCTGCAGGCCCAGTGGTGCTGAGCAAGAGCCAATGGGCGTGCAGCCCATACCCTAAGAACAGTCCAGTTTTGTGAATGAATTTCATTCACAAAACTGGACTATCTTCTGATAGGCTGCACATCCGATGACTCTTGCTCTGCACCAATGGTGCTGGCCTACAGCGGCAGTCAGTTGGCATATGATGTGCGGGCGAAGTGGGATGCTTCCATCCGCCGGCTGCGAGGGGGGGCGGGTGGGGGCTCATGGTGGGTGGGGTGGGGGACACTAGGCACCAGGGATGTGTTTGGGGATGTTTAATGATTACATCCCGCGATCGGGATCTGTGGTCCACTGGACCACCAGGGATGTGTTCGGGGAGACACATTGCTGACCGCCAATCGGGCTGGTGGTGGGGGGTTAAACTATGCCCGTGATCGGGCTGCAGAGAAGCATACCTCTCAACCTCTTATCTCATAAATCAGGGACAAGACATTAAAATATCAGGGACACAGACCCCATATCAGGGACACATCTTAAGATTTGGTAGTATACACTCAGAAAGCTGATAGCATTGGGGGATTTATGTAAGATGCATTTTCTGAATAGGAAGGAATCTGTAACTTTAATATTTAACATTATTTTATGCTTACAATCCCCAGTGTTCTGTCACAAACATACAATTGTTATGAGGGACAGAGACAAATTCTGAGGCATAATCAGGGATGTCCCTGTGCAGTTTATGCATGGTTCCTCCCCCTCCAGTTGAGCATGCATTCATTTGCATTGCGCTGTTGCTCAGCCTGTTTTCAGTGGTGCAACTGCCTCCTGCAGAATATCGCAGAATGGAGCAAGTTCGGACTTGCGCAGGTGCAACCCTATTGTGCATGGCGCAACCCTTTTGAATATCTGGCCCGTACATGCAATAGCTGAATTTTGGTGCCATAAAAGGTGTGGCACGGTGTTCAATGAATCCAGTTACCCTTACATGCAATAAACTAAAGCATTGCAGCAACTACAATTATAGTCAGCTTCACCGATTTAGTGCATGCTGTTCTCAGGAAGAAAATAGTAAAGAACCCACAGCACGACTATTTGCACCTCAGTAAAAGTGTCTAGAATTTCCTTGAAACTTATAAACATAGAATTTGACAGCAGATAAGAAGTGCATAGCCCACATAGTCTGCCCAAGTTCCCTACCATCACACTGTAGACCCTACTTGATCTCTGGCTTTACCCCACCCCCTTTCCCTGTCTCTAAGGTTCCCTTTTACATGTGCCATACCTTTTTAAATCCCATTACAGTTTCTGCTCCTACCTCCTCCTCCTCCTCCTTGGAGAGGCTGTTCCAGACATCCACCATCCTTTCTGTGAGAAGTAAATCGACATGATTTATGTTTTGCAATATATTATTTACAGTACTATTTTTGTCTTGTCTTATTTAAGTTGATTTGCACAGAGCAGCGATTCATACTGTATATGTGGTTTATGCATATCGTAAACCAAATGCTAGACAGATGAAGCCCAGTAAAATCCCGACAGTTGGCCAGCAGTCACTGGTGGGATCCTGGACCCTCAGCTCTTGAGAACAGAATTTCAACACTTCATTACTCCTAGATCAGTGGGCCTGATTATGGCAGTAAATTCAGGAATAACGCTAGGAGGAACTTTTCTCCCAGAGGGTGGCGAACCTATGGAACAACCTACCAAAGAAAATAGTGGACATAAAGACAGCAGAGGCATACATTAGGCAGGATTCAGTGTACTGAGCCCTACATTAGGCAGGATTCAGTGTACTGAGCCCTACATTAGACAGGATTCAGTGTACAGTGTCCTACATTAGGCAGGATTCAGTATACTGAGCCATACATTAGGCAGGGTTCTGTGTACAGAGCCCTACATTAGGCAGAGTTCTGTGTACTGAGCCCTACATTAGGCAGGGTTCAGTGTATTGAGCCCAACATTAGGCAGGATTCGGTGTACTGAGCCATTCATTAGGCAGGATTCAATGTACTGAGTGAGCCCTACATTAGGCAGGGTTCAGTGTACTGAGCCCTACATTAGGCAGGATTCAGTGTACTGAGCCATTCATTAGGCAGGATTCGGTGTACTGAACCCTACATTAGGCAGGATTCAGTGTACTGAGCCCTACATTAGGCATGATTCAGGGTACTGAGCCCTACATTAGGCAGGGTTCAGTGTATTGAGCCCAACATTAGGCAGGATTCAGTGTACTGAGCTGTACTTTAGGCAGGATTCAGTGTACTGAGCCCTACGTTAGGCAGGATTCAGTGTACTGAGCTCTACATTAGGTAGGATTCAGTGTACTGAGCCATTCATTAGGCAGGATTCAGTGTACTGAGTGAGCCCTACATTAGGCAGGATTCATTGTACTGAGCCGTTTATTAGGCAGGATTCAGTGTACTGAGCCCTACATTGGCAGGATTCAGTGTACTGGGCCCTACATTGAGGCAGGATTCAGTGTACTGAGTGGAGCCCTACATTAGGCAGGGTTCTGTGTACTGAGCCTTACATTAGGCAGGATTCAGTGTACTGAGCCCCACATTAGGCAGGATTCGGTGTACGGAGCCATTCATTAGGCAGGATTCAATGTACTGAGTGAGCCCTACATTAGGCAGGGTTCAGTGTACTGAGCCCTACATTAGGCAGGATTCAGTATACTGAGACATTCATTAGGCAGTGTTCAGTGTACTGAGCTCTATATTAGGCAGGATTCAGTGTACTTAGCCATTCATTGGGCAGGATTCAGTATACAGAGCCCTACATTAGCAGGATTCAGTGAACTGAGCACTATATTAGGCAGGATTCAGTGTACTGAGCCATTCATTAGGCAGGATTCAGTGTACTGAGCCGTTCATTAAGCAGGATTCAGTGTAATGAGTGAGCCCTACATTAGGCAGGATTCAGTGTACTGAGTGAGCCCTACATTAGGCAGGATTCAGTGTACTGAGCCCTACATTAGGCAGGATTCAGTGTACTGAGCCATTCATTAGGCAGGATTCAGTGTACTGAGCCCTACATTAGGCAGGATTCAGTGTACGGAGACCTAAATTAGGCAGGAATCAGTGTACAGTGCCCTACATTAGGCAGGATTCAGTGTACTAAGCTCTACATTAGGCAGGATTCAGTGTACTGAGCCCTACATTAGCCAGGATTCAGTGTACGGAGACCTAAATTAGGCAGAAATCAGTGTACAGTGCCCTACATTAGGCAGGATTCAGTGTACTGAGCTCCACATTAGGCAGGATTCAGTGTACTGAGCCCTACATTAAGCAGGATTCAGTGTACTGAGCCCTACATTAGGCAGGATTCAGCGTACTGAGCTGTTCATTAGGCAGGATTCAGTGTACTGAGTGAGCCCTACATTAGGCAAGGTTCAGTGTACAGAGCCATACATTAGGCAGGATTCAGTGAACTGAGCACTATATTAGGCAGGATTCAGTGTACTGAGCCATTCATTAGGCAGGATTCAGTGTACTGAGCCGTTCATTAGCAGGATTCAGTGTACTGAGTGAGCCCTACATTAGGCAGCTGATTCAGTGTACTGAGTGAGCCCTACATTAGGCAGGATTCAGTATACTGAGCCCTACATTAGGCAGGATTCAGTGTACTGAGCCGTTCATTAGGCAGGATTCAGTGTACTGAGCCCTACATTAGGCAGGATTCAGTGTACGGAGACCTAAATTAGGCAGGAATCAGAGTACAGAGCCCTACATTAGTCAGGATTCAGTGTACTGAGTGAGCCCTACATTAGGCAGGATTCATTGTACTGAGTCATTTATTAGGCAGGATTCAGTGTACTGAGCCCTACATTAGGCAGGATTCAGTGTACTGAGCCCTACATTAGGCAGGATTCAGTGTACTGAGTGAGCCCTACATTAGGCAGGGTTCTGTGTACTGAGCCCTACATTAGGCAGGATTCAGTGTACTGAGCCCCACATTAGGCAGGATTCAGTGTACTGAGCCATTCATTAGGCAGGATTCAATGTACTGAGTGAGCCCTACATTAGGCAGGGTTCAGTGTACTGAGCCCTACATTAGGCAGGATTCAGTGTACTGAGACGTTCGTTAGGCAGGGTTCAGTGTACTGAGCTCTATATTAGGCAGGATTCAGTGTACTTACCCATTCATTGGACAGGATTCAGTTTACAGAGCCCTACTTTAGCAGGATTCAGTGTACTGAGCCATTCATTAGGCAGGATTCAGTGTACTGAGTGAGCCCTACATTAGGCAAGGTTCAGTGTACAGAGCCCTACATTAGGCAGGATTCAGTGAACTGAGCACTATATTAGGCAGGATTCAGTGTACTGAGCCGTTCATTAGGCAGGATTCAGTGTACTGAGCCATTCATTAGGCAGGATTCAGTGTACTGTGTGAGCCCTACATTAGGCAGGATTCAGTGCACTGAGCCGTTCATTAGGCAGGATTCAGTGTACTGAGCCCTACATTAGGCAGGATTCAGTGTACGGAGACCTAAATTAGGCAGGAATCAGTGTACAGTGCCCTACATTAGGCAGGATTCAGTGTGCTGAGCTCTACATTAGGCAGGATTCAGTGTACTAAGCCCTACATTAGGCAGGATTCAGTGTATGGAGACCTAAATTAGGCAGGAATCAGTGTTCAGTGCCCTACATTAGGCAGGATTCAGTGTACTGAGCTCTACATTAGGCAGGATTTAGTGTACTGAGCTGTTCATTAGGCAGGATTCAGTGTACTGAGTGAGCTCTACATTAGGCAAGGTTCAGTGTACAGAGCCCTACATTAGGCAGGATTCAGTGAACTGAGCACTATATTAGGCAGAATTCAGTGTACTGAGCTGTTCATTTCGCAGAATTCAGTATACTGAGCTGCTCATTAGGCAGGATTCAGTGTACTGAGTGAGTCCTACATTAGGCAGGATTCAGTGAACTGAGCACTATATTAGGCAGGATTCAGTGTACTGGGCCCTACATTAGGCAGGATTCAGTGTACTGAGCCCTACATTAGGCAGGATTCAGTGTACGGAGACCTAAATTAGACAGGAATCAGAGTACAGTGCCCTACATTAGGGAGGATTCAGTGTACTGAGCCCTACATTAGGCATGATTCAGTGTACTGAGCTCTACATTAGGCACGATTCAGTGTACTGAGCCATTCATTAGGCAGGATTCAGTGTCACAGGCCCTACATTATTTATTTATTTATTTTTTTATTTAGTTGTTTAACCAGGTATAGCACACTAAGCTGGAAGCTTTTTTACAGGAGCGACCTGGGAGCACAAGGAGGTTAAGTGACTTGCTCAGGGCCACACAGTGGAAGCTGTGGGATTCAAACCCAGGTCTGGTCTGCTGGATGTCATCAGATTTGCAGCTCAGAGCCTTAGACCACTGCGCTATACACTGCTCCGTACAGTGAATCCTGCCTAATGTAGGGCTCAGTACACTAAGCAGGATTCAGTGTACTGAGCCATTCATTAGGCAGGATTCAATGTACTGAGCCATTCATTAGGCAGGATTCAGTGTGCTGAGTGAGCCCTACATTATGCAGAATTCAGTGTACTGAGCCCTACATTGGGCAGGATTCAGTGTACTGAGCCCTACATTAGACAGGATTCAGTGTACAGAGTCCTACATTAGGCAGGATTCAGTGTACTGAGCCCTACATTAGGCAGGATTCAGTGTACTGAGCCCTACATTAGGCAGGATTCAGTATACTGAGCCATACATTAGGCAGGTTTCTGTGTACTGAGTCCTACATTAGGCAGAGTTCTGTGTACTGAGCTCTACATTAGGCAGGGTTCAGTGTATTGAGCCCAACATTAGACAGGATTCGGTGTACTGAGCCATTCATTAGGCAGGATTCAATGTACTGAGTGAGCCCTACATTAGGCAGGGTTCAGTGTACTGAGCCCTACATAAGGCAGTATTCAGTGTACTGAGCCATTCATTAGGCAGGATTCGGTATACTGAACCCTACATTAGGCAGGATTCAGTGTACTGAGCCCTACATTAGGCATGATTCAGGGTACTGAGCCCTACATTAGGCAGGGTTCAGTGTATTGAGCCCAACATTAGGCAGGATTCAGTGTACTGAGCTGTACTTTAGGCAGAATTCAGTGTACTGAGCTGTACATTAGGCAGGATTCAGTGTACTGAGCCCTACGTTAGGCAGGATTCAGTGTACTGAGCTCTACATTAGGTAGGATTCAGTGTACTGAGCCATTCATTAGGCAGGATTCAGTGTACTGAGTGAGCCCTACATTAGGCAGGATTCATTGTACTGAGCCGTTTATTAGGCAGGATTCAGTGTACTGAGCCCTACATTAGGCAGGATTCAGTGTACTGAGCCCTACAGTAGGCAGGATTCAGTGTACTGAGTGAGCCCTACATTAGGCAGGGTTCTGTGTACTGAGCCTTACATTAGGCAGGATTCAGTGTACTGAGCCCCTCATTAGGCAGGATTCGGTGTACGGAGCCATTCATTAGGCAGGATTCAATGTACTGAGTGAGCCCTACATTAGGCAGGGTTCAGTGTACTGAGCCCTACATTAGGCAGAATTCAGTATACTGAGACATTCATTAGGCAGGGTTCAGTGTACTGAGCTCTATATTAGGCAGGATTCAGTGTACTTAGCCATTCATTGGGCAGGATTCAGTATACAGAGCCCTACATTAGCAGGATTCAGTGTACTGAGCCATTCATTAGGCAGGATTCAGTGTACTGAGCTGTTCATTAGGCAGGATTCAGTGTACTGAGTGAGCCCTACATTAGGCAAGGTTCACTGTACAGAGCCCTACATTAGGCAGGATTCAGTGAACTGAGCATTATATTAGGCAGGATTCAGTGTACTGAGCCATTCATTAGGCAGGATTCAGTGTACTGAGCCGTTCATTAAGCAGGATTCAGTGTAATGAGTGAGCCCTACATTAGGCAGGATTCAGTGTACTGAGTGAGCCCTACATTAGGCAGGATTCAGTGTACTGAGCCCTACATTAGGCAGGATTCAGTGTGCTGAGCCATTCATTGAGCAGGTTCGGTGTACTGAGCCCTACATTAGGCAGGATTCAGTGTCGGGAGACCTAAATTAGGCAGGAATCAGTGTACAGTGCCCTACATTAGGGCAGGATTCAGTGTACTGAGCTCTACATTAGGCAGGATTCAGTGTACTGAGCCTACATTAGCCAGGATTCAGTGTACGGAGACCCTAAATTAGGCAGGAATCAGTGTACAGTGCCCTACATTAGGGCAGGATTCAGTGTACATGGCTCTACATTAGGCAGGATTCAGTGTACTGAGGCCTACATTAAGCAGGATTGTACTGAGCACTCATTAGGCAGGATTCAGCGTACTGAGCTGTTCATTAGGCAGGATTCAGTGTACTGAGTAGGCCCTACATTAGGCAAGGTTCAGTGTACAGAGCCATACATTAGGCAGGATTCAGTGAACTGGAGCACTATATTAGGCAGGATTCAGTGTACTGAGCCATTCATTAGAGCAGGATTCAGTGTACTGGGCGTTCATTAGGCAGGATTCAATGTACTGAGTAGGCCCTACATTGGGCAGCTGATTCAGTGTACTGAGTGAGCCCTACATTGGGCAGGATTCAGTGTACTGAGCCCTACATTAGGCAGGATTCAGTGTACTGAGCCGTTCATTAGGCAGGATTCAGTGTACTGAGCCCCTACATTAGGCAGGATTCAGTGTCGGAGACCTAAATTAGGCAGGAATCAGGGTACAGTGCCCTACATTAGGCAGGATTCAGTGTACTGAGCGAGCCCTGCATTAGGCAGGATTCATTGTACTGAGTCATTTATTGGGCAGGATTCAGTGTACTGGGCCGTTCATTAGGCAGGATTCAGTGTACTGGGCCCTACATTGGCAGGATCCAGTGTACTGGGTGTGCCCTACATTGACAGGGTTCTGTGTACTGGGCCCAGCATTAGGCAGGATTCAGTGTACTGAGCCCCACATTAGGCAGGATTCAGTGTACTGAGCCATTCATTAGGCAGGATTCAATGTACTGAGTGAGCCCTGCATTAGGCAGAGTTCAGTGTACTGAGCCCTACATTAGGCAGGATTCAGTGTACTGAGACATTCATTAGGCAGGGTTCTGTGTACTGAGCTCTATATTAGGCAGGATTCAGTGTATTTACCCATTCATTGGGCAGGATTCAGTTTACAGAGCCCTACTTTAGCAGGATTCAGTGTACTGAGCCATTCATTGAGCAGGATTCAGTATACTGAGCTGTTCATTGGGCAGGATTCAATGTACTGAGTGAGCCTACATTAGGCAAGGTTCAGTGTACAGAGCCTACATTGGGCAGGATTCATGAACTGAGCACTATATTAGGCAGGATTCAGTGTACTGAGCGTTCATTAGAGCAGGATTCAGTGTACTGAGCCATTCATTAGGCAGGTTTCAGTGTACTGTGTGAGCCCTACATTAGGCAGGATTCAGTGTACGGAGACCTAAATTAGGCAGGAATCGGTGTACAGTTGCCTACATTAGGCAGGGATTCAGTGTGCTGAGCTCTACATTGAGGCAGGATTCAGTGTACTAAGCCCTACATTGGGCAGGATTCAGTGTATGGAGACCTAAATTGGGCAGGAATCAGTGTACAGTGCCCTACATAGGCAGGATTCAGTGTACTGAGCTCTACATTAGGCAGGATTCAGTGTACTGGGCCCTACATTAGGCAGGGATTCAGTGTACTGAGCCCTACATTAGGCAGGATTTAGTGTACTGGAGCTGTTCATTGGGCAGAGATTCAGTGTACTGAGTGAGCTCTACATTAGGGCAAGGTTCAGTGTACAGAGCCCTACATTAGGGCAGGATTCAGTGAACTGGGCACTATATTAGGCAGGATTCAGTGTACTGAGCTGTTCATTCACATGGATTCAGTGTACTGAGCTGTTCATTAGGCAGGATTCAGTGTGCTGAGTGGGTCCTACATTAGGCAGGATTCAGTGAACTGAGGCACTATATTAGGCAGGATTCAGTGTACTGAGCCCACATTAGGCAGGATTCAGTGTACTGGGCCTACATAGGCAGGATTCAGTGTCACGGAGACCTAAATTAGGCAGGAATCAGAGTACAGTGCCCTACATTAGGGAGGATTCAGTTTACTGGGCCTACATTAGGCATGATTCAGTGTACTGAGCTCTACATTAGGCACGATTCAGTGTACTGAGTCGTTCATTAGGCAGGATTCAGTGTACTGAGCCCTACATTATTATTTATTTATTTATTTTATTTAGTTGTTTAACCAGGTATAGCACACTAAGCTGGAAGCTTTTTACAGGAGCGACCTGGGAGCACAAGGAGGTTAAGTGACTTGCTCAGGGCCACACAGTGGAAGCTATGGGATTCAAACCCAGGTCTGGTCTGCTGGATGTCATCAGATTTGCAGCTCAGAGCCTTGAACCACTCGCGCTATCGCTGCTCATTGCACTAAATCCTGCCTAATGTAGGGCTCAGTACACTGAATCTTGCCTAATGAATGGCTCAGTACAGTGAATCCTGCCTAATGTAGGGCTCAGTACATTAAGCAGGATTCAGTGTACTGAGCCATTCATTAGGCAGGATTCAATGTACTGAGCCATTCATTAGGCAGGATTCAGTGTGCTGAGTGAGCCCTACATTAGGCAGAATTCACTGTACTGAGCCCTACATTGGGCAGGATTCAGTGTACTGAGCCATTCATTAGGCAGGATTCAGTGTACTGAGCCCTACGTTAGGCAGGATTCAGTGTACTGAGCCCTACATTAGGCAGGATTCAGTGTACTGAGCTGTTCATTGGGCAGGATTCAGTGTACTGAGCCATTCATTAGGCAGGATTCTGTGTACTGAGTGAGCCTTACATTGAGGCAGGATTCAGTGTGCTGAGCCCTACATTAGGCAGAATTCCTGTACTGAGCCCTACATTAGGCGGGATTCAGTGTACTGAGCCATTCAATAGGCAGGATTTCAGTGTACTGAGCCCTCGTTGAGCAGGATTCAGTGTACTGAGCCCCACATTAGGGCAGGATTCAGTGTACTGGGCCGTTCATTAGGCAGGATTCAGTGTACTGAGCCATTCATTAGGCAGGATTCTGTGTGCTGAGTGAGCCTTACTTAGGCAGAGGGATTCGGTGTCGGAGTGCTACATTAGGCAGGATTCAGTGTACTGGGCCTACATTAGGCAGAGATTCAATGTACTGGAGCCATTCATTAGGCAGGATTCGGTGTACTGGAGCCCTACATTGGGCAGGATTCAGTGTACGGATCCCTACATTAAGCAGAATTCAGTGTACAGAGCCGTTCATTAGGCAGGATTCAGTGTACTGAGCGTTCCTAGGCAGGATTCAGTGTACTGAGTGAGCCCTACATTAGGCAGGATTCAGTGTACTGAGTGCTACTTTAGGCAGGATTCAGTGTACTGAGCCCTACATTAAGCAGGATTCAGTGTACTGAGCCCTACATTAGGCACTATTCAATGTACTGAGCCCTACATTAGGCAGGATTCAGTGTACTGAGCCCTACAGTAGGCAGGATTCAGTGTACTGAGCCATTCATTAGGCAGGATTCAGTGTACTGAGCCCTACATTAGGCAGGATTCAGTGTACGGAGACCTAAATTAGGCAGGAATCAGTGTAGAGTGCCCTACATTAGGCAGGATTCAGTGTGCTGGAGCTCTACATTAGGCAGGATTCAGTGTACTGGGCCTACATTAGCCAGGATTCAGTGTCACGGAGACCTAAATTGAGGCGGGAATCAGTGTACAGTGCCCTACATTAAGGCGGGATTCATGTACTGAGCTCTACATTGAGGCAGGATTCAGTGTACTGAGCCCTACATTAAGCAGGATTGTGTACTGAGCCCTACATTAGGCAGGATTCAGCGTACTGAGCTGTTCATTGAGCAGGATTCAGTGTACTGGAGGAGCCCTACATTAGGCAAGGTTCAGTGTACAGAGCCATACATTAGGCAGGATTCAGTGAACTGAGCACTATATTAGGCAGGATTCAGTGTACTGGGCCATTCATAGAGCAGGATTCAGTGTACTGAGCGTTCATTAGGCAGGATTCAATGTACTGAGTGAGCCCTACATTAGGCAGCTGATTCAGTGTACTGAGTGAGCCCTACATTAGGCAGGATTCAGTGTACTGAGCCCTACATTAGGCAGGATTCAGTGTACTGAGCCGTTCATTAGGCAGGATTCAGTGTACTGAGCCCTACATTAGGCAGGATTCAGTGTACGGAGACCTAAATTAGGCAGGAATCAGAGTACAGTGCCCTACATTAGGCAGGATTCAGTGTACTGAGCGAGCCCTGCATTAGGCAGGATTCATTGTACTGAGTCATTTATTAGGCAGGATTCAGTGTACTGGGCGTTCATTGAAGCAGGATTCAGTGTACTGAGCCCTACATTAGGCAGGATTCAGTGTACTGAGTGTGCCCTACATTAGGCAGGGTTCTGTGTACTGAGCCCTACATTAGGCAGGATTCAGTGTACTGAGCCCCACATTAGGCAGGATTCAATGTACTGAGCCATTCATTAGGCAGGATTCAATGTACTGAGTGAGCCCTGCATTAGGCAGAGTTCAGTGTACTGAACCCTACATTAGGCAGGATTCAGTGTACTGAGACGTTCATTAGGCAGGGTTCTGTGTACTGAGCTCTATATTAGGCAGATTCAGTGTACTTACCCATTCATTGGGCAGGATTCAGTTTACAGAGCCCTACTTTAGCAGGATTCAGTGTACTGAGCCATTCATTAGGCAGGATTCAGTATACTGAGCTGTTCATTAGGCAGGATTCAAATGTACTGAGTGAGCCCTACATTGGCAAGGTTCAGTGTACAGAGCCCTACATTAGGCAGAGGTTCAGTGAACTGGAGCACTATATTAGGCAGGATTCAGTGTACTGAGCCGTTCATTAGGCAGGATTCAGTGTGCTGAGCCATTCATTAGGCAGGTTTCAGTGTACTGTGTGAGCCCTACATTAGGCAGGATTCAGTGTGCGGAGACCTAAATTAGGCAGGAATCGGTGTACAGTGCCCTACATTGGGCAGGATTCAGTGTGCTGAGCTCTACATTGGCAGGATTCAGTGTACTAAGCCTACATTAGGCAGGGATTCAGTGTATGGAGACCTAAATTAGGCAGGAATCAGTGTACAGTGCCCTACATAAGGCAGGATTCAGTGTACTGAGCTCTACATTAGGCAGGATTCAGTGTACTGAGCCCTACATTAGGCAGGATTCAGTGTACTGAGCCCTACATTAGGCAGGATTTAGTGTACTGAGCTGTTCATTAGGCAGGATTCAGTGTACTGAGTGAGCTCTACATTAGGCAAGGTTCAGTGTACAGAGCCCTACATTAGGCAGGATTCAGTGAACTGAGCACTATATTAGGCAGGATTCGTGTGTACTGAGCTGTTCATTACTGAGGATTCAGTGTACTGAGCTGTTCATTAGGCAGGATTCAGTGTACTGAGTGAGTCCTACATTAGGCAGGATTCAGTGAACTGAGCACTATATTAGGCAGGATTCAGTGTACTGAGCCCTACATTAGGCAGGATTCAGTGTACTGAGCCCTACATTAGGCAGGATTCAGTGTACGGAGACCTAAATTAGGCAGGAATCAGAGTACAGTGCCCTACATTAGGGAGGATTCAGTTTACTGAGCCCTACATTAGGCATGATTCAGTGTACTGAGCTCTACATTAGGCACGATTCAGTGTACTGAGCCGTTCATTAGGCAGGATTCAGTGTACTGAGCCCTACATTATTTATTTATTTATTTATTTTATTTAGTTGTTTAACCAGGTATAGCACACTAAGCTGGAAGCTTTTTACAGGGCGACCTGGGAGCACAAGGAGGTTAAGTGACTTGCTCAGGGCCACACAGTGGAAGCTATGGGATTCAAACCCAGGTCTGGTCTGCTGGATGTCATCAGATTTGCAGCTCAGAGCCTTAGAACCACTCGCTATCGCTGCTCGATACACTGAATCCTGCCTAATGTGAGGGCTCAGTACACTGAATCTTGCCTAATGAATGGCTCAGTACAGTGAATCTGCCTAATGGAGGGCTCAGTACATTAAGCAGGATTCAGTGTACTGAGCCATTCATTAGGCAGGATTCAATGTACTGAGCCATTCATAAAGCAGGATTCAGTGTGCTGAGTAAGCCCTACATTAGGCAGAATTCACTGTACTGGGCCTACATTGGGCAGGATTCAGTGTACTGAGCCATTCATTAGGCAGGATTCAGTGTACTGAGCCCTACGTTAGGCAGGATTCAGTGTACTGAGCCCTACATTAGGCAGGATTCAGTGTACTGAGCTGTTCATTGGGCAGGATTCAGTGTACTGAGCCATTCATTAGGCAGGATTCTGTGTACTGAGTGAGCCTTACATTAGGCAGGATTCAGTGTACTGAGCCCTACATTAGGCAGAATTCCGTGTACTGAGCCCTACATTAGGCAGGATTCAGTGTACTGAGCCATTCAATAGGCAGGATTCAGTGTACTGAGCCCTACGTTAGGCAGGATTCAGTGTACTGAGCCCTACATTAGGCAGGATTCAGTGTACTGAGCCGTTCATTAGGCAGGATTCAGTGTACTGAGCCATTCATTAGGCAGGATTCTGTGTGCTGAGTGAGCCTTACTTTAGGCAGGATTCAGTGTCAGGTGCTACATTAGGCAGGATTCAGTGTACTGAGCCCTACATTAGGCAGGATTCAATGTACTGAGCCATTCATTAGGCAGGATTCGGTGTACTGGGCCCTACATTAGGCAGGATTCAGTGTCACGGATCCCTACATTAGAGCAAAATTCAGTGTACAGAGCCGTTCATTAGGCAGGATTCAGTGTACTGAGCCGTTCCTAGCAGGATTCAGTGTACTGAGTGAGCCCTACATTAGGCAGGATTCAGTGTACTGAGTGCTACTTTAGGCAGGATTCAGTGTACTGAGCCTACGTAAGCAGGATTCAGTGTACTGGCCCTACATTAGGCACTATTCAATGTACTGAGCCCTACATTAGGCAGGATTCAGTGTACTGAGCCCTACATTAGGCAGGATTCAGTGTACTGAGCCATTCATTAGGCAGGATTCAGTGTACTGAGCCCTACATTAGGCAGGATTCAGTGTACGGAGACCTAAATTAGGCAGGAATCAGTGTAGAGTGCCCTACATTAGGCAGGATTCAGTGTACTGAGCTCTACATTAGGCAGGATTCAGTGTACTGAGCCCTACATTAGCCAGGATTCAGTGTACGGAGACCTAAATTAGGCAGGAATCAGTGTACAGTGCCCTACATTAGGCAGGATTCAGTGTACTGAGCTCTACATTAGGCAGGATTCAGTGTACTGAGCCCTACATTAAGCAGGATTGTGTACTGAGCCCTACATTAGGCAGGATTCAGCGTACTGAGCTGTTCATTAGGCAGGATTCAGTGTACTGAGTGAGCCCTACATTAGGCAAGGTTCAGTGTACAGAGCCATACATTAGGCAGGATTCAGTGAACTGAGCACTATATTAGGCAGGATTCAGTGTACTGAGCCATTCATTAGGCAGGATTCAGTGTACTGAGCCGTTCATTAGGCAGGATTCAATGTACTGAGTGAGCCCTACATTAGGCAGCTGATTCAGTGTACTGAGTGAGCCCTACATTAGGCAGGATTCAGTGTACTGAGCCCTACATTAGGCAGGATTCAGTGTACTGAGCCGTTCATTAGGCAGGATTCAGTGTGCTGAGCCCTACATTAGGCAGGATTCAGTGTACGGAGACCTAAATTAGGCAGGAATCAGAGTACAGTGCCCTACATTAGGCAGGATTCAGTGTACTGAGCGAGCCCTGCATTAGGCAGGATTCATTGTACTGAGTCATTTATTAGGCAGGATTCAGTGTACTGAGCCGTTCATTAGGCAGGATTCAGTGTACTGAGCCCTACATTAGGCAGGATTCAGTGTACTGAGTGTGCCCTACATTAGGCAGGGTTCTGTGTACTGAGCCCAACATTAGGCAGGATTCAGTGTACTGAGCCCCACATTAGGCAGGATTCAATGTACTGAGCCATTCATTAGGCAGGATTCAATGTACTGAGTGAGCCCTGCATTAGGCAGAGTTCAGTGTACTGAGCCCTACATTAGGCAGGATTCAGTGTACTGAGACGTTCATTAGGCAGGGTTCTGTGTACTGAGCTCTATATTAGGCAGGATTCAGTGTACTTACCCATTCATTGGGCAGGATTCAGTTTACAGAGCCCTACTTTAGCAGGATTCAGTGTACTGAGCCATTCATTAGGCAGGATTCAGTATACTGAGCTGTTCATTAGGCAGGATTCAATGTACTGAGTGAGCCCTACATTAGGCAAGGTTCAGTGTACAGAGCCCTACATTAGGCAGGATTCAGTGAACTGAGCACTATATTAGGCAGGATTCAGTGTACTGAGCCGTTCATTAGGCAGGATTCAGTGTACTGAGCCATTCATTAGGCAGGTTTCAGTGTACTGTGTGAGCCCTACATTAGGCAGGATTCAGTGTACGGAGACCTAAATTAGGCAGGAATCAGTGTACAGTGCCCTACATTAGGCAGGATTCAGTGTGCTGAGCTCTACATTAGGCAGGATTCAGTGTACTAAGCCCTACATTAGGCAGGATTCAGTGTATGGAGACCTAAATTAGGCAGGAATCAGTGTACAGTGCCCTACATAAGGCAGGATTCAGTGTACTGAGCTCTACATTAGGCAGGATTCAGTGTACTGAGCCCTACATTAGGCAGGATTCAGTGTACTGAGCCCTACATTAGGCAGGATTTAGTGTACTGAGCTGTTCATTAGGCAGGATTCAGTGTACTGAGTGAGCTCTACATTAGGCAAGGTTCAGTGTACAGAGCCCTACATTAGGCAGGATTCAGTGAACTGAGCACTATATTAGGCAGGATTCAGTGTACTGAGCTGTTCATTACGCAGGATTCAGTGTACTGAGCTGTTCATTAGGCAGGATTCAGTGTACTGAGTGAGTCCTACATTAGGCAGGATTCAGTGAACTGAGCACTATATTAGGCAGGATTCAGTGTACTGAGCCCTACATTAGGCAGGATTCAGTGTACTGAGCCCTACATTAGGCAGGATTCAGTGTACGGAGACCTAAATTAGGCAGGAATCAGAGTACAGTGCCCTACATTAGGGAGGATTCAGTTTACTGAGCCCTACATTAGGCATGATTCAGTGTACTGAGCTCTACATTAGGCACGATTCAGTGTACTGAGCCGTTCATTAGGCAGGATTCAGTGTACTGAGCCCTACATTATTTATTTATTTATTTATTTTATTTAGTTGTTTAACCAGGTATAGCACACTAAGCTGGAAGCTTTTTTACAGGAGCGACCTGGGAGCACAAGGAGGTTAAGTGACTTGCTCAGGGCCACACAGTGGAAGCTATGGGATTCAAACCCAGGTCTGGTCTGCTGGATGTCATCAGATTTGCAGCTCAGAGCCTTAGACCACTGCGCTATACGCTGCTCCGTACACTGAATCCTGCCTAATGTAGGGCTCAGTACACTGAATCTGCCTAATGAATGGCTCAGTACAGTGAATACTGCCTAATGTAGGGCTCAGTACATTAAGCAGGATTCAGTGTACTGAGCCATTCATTAGGCAGGATTCAATGTACTGAGCCATTCATTAGGCAGGATTCAGTGTGCTGAGTGAGCCCTACATTAGGCAGAATTCACTGTACTGAGCCCTACATTGGGCAGGATTCAGTGTACTGAGCCATTCATTAGGCAGGATTCAGTGTACTGAGCCCTACGTTAGGCAGGATTCAGTGTACTGAGCCCTACATTAGGCAGGATTCAGTGTACTGAGCTGTTCATTGGGCAGGATTCAGTGTACTGAGCCATTCATTAGGCAGGATTCTGTGTACTGAGTGAGCCTTACATTAGGCAGGATTCAGTGTACTGAGCCCTACATTAGGCAGAATTCAGTGTACTGAGCCCTACATTAGGCAGGATTCAGTGTACTGAGCCATTCATTAGGCAGGATTCAGTGTACTGAGCCCTACGTTAGGCAGGATTCAGTGTACTGAGCCCTACATTAGGCAGGATTCAGTGTACTGAGCCGTTCATTAGGCAGGATTCAGTGTACTGAGCCATTCATTAGGCAGGATTCTGTGTGCTGAGTGAGCCTTACTTTAGGCAGGATTCAGTGTACGGAGTGCTACATTAGGCAGGATTCAGTGTACTGAGCCCTACATTAGGCAGGATTCAATGTACTGAGCCATTCATTAGGCAGGATTCAGTGTACTGAGCCCTACATTAGGCAGGATTCAGTGTACGGATCCCTACATTAGGCAGAATTCAGTGTACAGAGCCGTTCATTAGGCAGGATTCAGTGTACTGAGCCGTTCCTAGGCAGGATTCAGTGTACTGAGTGAGCCCTACATTAGGCAGGATTCAGTGTACTGAGTGCTACTTTAGGCAGGATTCAGTGTACTGAGCCCTACATTAAGCAGGATTCAGTGTACTGAGCCCTACATTAGGCACTATTCAATGTACTGAGCCCTACATTAGGCAGGATTCAGTGTACTGAGCCCTACATTAGGCAGGATTCAGTGTACTGAGCCCTACATTAGGCAGGATTCAGTGTACAAAGCCCTACATTAGGCATAATTCAGTGTACAGAGCCATTCATTAGGCAGGATTCAGTGTACTGAGCCCTACATTTGGCAGAATTCAGTGTACGGAGTGCTACATTAGGCAGGGTTTAGTGTACTGAGCCCTACAGTAGGCAGAATTCAGTGTACAGAGCCCTACATTAAGCAGAATTCAGTGTACAGAGCCCTACATTAGGCAGGATTCAGTGTACTGAGCCCTACATTAGGCAGGATTCAGTGTACAGAGCCCTACATTAGGCAGCATTCAGTGTACAAAGCTCTGCATTAGGCATGATTCAATATGCTGCACTCTACATTAGGCAGGAATCAATATTCTGTACAATTATATTAGGCAAGAGTTATTACACTGAACTCTACACTGCTACATGGTATAACCATGACCACAGTCAGTGTTCACCACATGTGACTGGTAGGGAGCAGGAATGGGTCTGCTGAAGTGTTGAAACACTTGACTCCATCATTGTTGCTAGAATTCATGCACCCCCTACTGACCAATGATAGCATGGCACTTCCTGTACATTCAGCCTCTTACCCACCCACCTTGTTTGAGGGCAAGGTGTGTCCACCTCAATAAGTTAGGGGATATGGCTGAGAGCTGGTGTGTGCGTGTGGGGGGGATTAGACCACTAAGAACTTTTTTGTTATCATGAAGATGTACAAGTACAACTGATGTTAGTTCAATCTTCCAAAGAGCTAGTTGTTTCACTGTTTTGATACCTTAAAGGCTAAAAACGATTACAGCCAGTGTCACTGATTGATGGTGTTCACCAGAAGGAAATGGCAAAATTCCCACAGCATTACTGTCGGCACACCAGTATGGATCCAAAACTTAGATGGAATTTGGCATTTTGTACCAGCAAGGTGAATCTACATGCCTTGTATTTGCCTAAACATTATCTACTGTGCTATATTTCTCTTGCCTTATTTGAGTTGTACAGTATGCAGCTGTGACTCAGACTGTATATTTATACATAAACCACAAGCTAGAGAGATAAATCCCAGTAAACTGCAGAAATGGGACCAGTATTCACAGGTGTAGTCCTGAACCTTCAGATATTGAAAACAGAATTTCATTTCATCACCTCATTTACCATAAATCTAT
This sequence comes from Neoceratodus forsteri, assembly GCA_016271365.2. Classification (NCBI taxonomy): domain Eukaryota; kingdom Metazoa; phylum Chordata; order Ceratodontiformes; family Ceratodontidae; genus Neoceratodus; species Neoceratodus forsteri. The sequence goes on from JADMNL010000033.1 coordinate 59,349,403, forward strand.
AGGCCTGACTCTAACTATTTGTTAGGAACTGGGTCTAGCTTTGGTCTTCTCCCTAGCCTCTCCATCTTGCCCTTTGAGTTATCTCTTTATCACCCCCTTACCCCTCTCTTTCCATCCTTCTCCCCTGCACTGGGGCCACTCAGGAACTAGGTGGTTTGTTGGTATGGCAGAATATTAAATGCTGACTGGTACTGGTCATGAAAGGGTGCGGGAACTGTTGCAGTATTCCGGATCCATATTTCCACCCACCCCTTCTCTTTCTGGATAGGGCTCTTTTTTGGATTTCTATTTCCCTGTTCTTTAAAACCAGCTCTTTAAATACCCCTTAAATTATGTCATGATTGGTGAGCTTGATTCAGTTGTTCCATTTGTGTTGACCAGGAAAGGAGGGCTAGGCAGTTCGACCTATTTTCAGCATTGTCCCGAATGGGGGTGGGGTTGCGGTAAAATGCAGGTGCAAACTGACTGGCTGAAATAGATTAAAATGACACATTCATGCCCAGTAGCTATCACAGTTTGAAAGCCAATGGAAAACTCTTTCAAATGAGGCATTGGGCTCACCTGTAGCTGGAAGCACTCCATAGATATAGACGACAGAGTCTGTTCAGCATTAATACTGCATTTCAGTCATTTGTAGAACATTGTGATGTCATGAGGAACAGGCTGTGCTTGACTTAGTGTTGTTCAGCAAAGCTTGTTCCTGAATGACATCATAATGCTCCAAAAATCACTACAATGTAGTATTAATGTTGAACAGACTCAGTCGTCTATATCTCTGGAATGCTACCAGCTACAGGTGAGCCCAACATCTCCTTTGAAAGAGATTTCCATGGGCTTTCAAACTGTGATGGGCACTGGGAATGAAGATATCCCTTTAAACTGTTGGTGGTATTTTAATGAATGGGGGAGATCTGGTTAGGACTCTGGGGAAATTCCTCTACTCTTGGGTAGGGGAGCTGTGTTTCTCTAGTGCCACGATAGAGAACTCGGCATTCATGGTGGTGCTGGATTGCGTGGGAAGGGGACTCTAGCCCCTGTTCCCTCTCCCATGTTGGCTGGGGCTGAAGATGTTTCCATTTCACCAAGGATTGTTCCTCCTGAGGATACTGGTGCTGTTCCCAGGAGAATGCATGCCAGCCTGTGTGAGGCAGATCAGAAATTACAGGATACTTTGGAATGAAAGAGATGGTATTTGTTGAGCTTATTGGTGTGGGAGAAGGTGACTTACTTGCAGGAAAAGGAATGGCTCTTCATGGTGAGGGGCTCTTCTCCTTTGTTCCACCACAGACCTTTTCCAGGGGAGCAGGGTATGGACCCAAATGGTGGACTTGGGGGCAGCACTGCTCTGTTTACTTCTGCTGCTTCTTGGAGCTCTGCATCTTTGGCAGTGGCTCCTGATGTGACAGGGTGGCTATTTCCTCTAGGAACCTCTGCCTCTGCTGTCCTGGAAATGTCCCATCTGACTAGCAGGACTCATTCTGAACTGACAGGGTCTCCTGGTTCCCTTGGTTTTGCTGGGACTAACAGGGCGGGCATTGTTCAGGCCCCTGGAGTTGCTGAGACAGTTCTTCCTAAACCCCCACGGCTGAAGGAGTCTCAAGTGGCTTCACCCCAAGCACGCCAAGACCACCTGTGATATCCTCCACAAGGCTGGTCCCCTCTCGCTGAAGCTGTATCCAAGGCATCATAGAGTTTGGAGGTGTAATCGGCCAGAGCAGTACGGGTGGGGTGCTTCTTTTGGAAGTCATGCTGTTGTTTACAAAGTAAACTGTACTTCTCTAAATACCCTGTGAGTTGGTCCGAGACAACCCTTTCAAGGGCTTTAGATAGAGAGAGTAGAATGGAGATGGGCCTATAGTTGGCTGCTTTTGTTCTATCCCCAGTTTTATACACCAGAATGACAAGTGCTGCCTTCCATCTGTCAGGGAACACACCTGATCTTAGAGAGGCGTTGAACACTTTTGTGAGTGGATCTGCTAACATGCCTAGTGTGAGGGCAAGCAACTTCATGTTGACTTGATCCTCCCCCATTCTGGTCTCCCCAAGGACCCGTTTGACATATTTAATCATCTTGGGTTTAGTTATGAGTTTGAAATAGAAAGGTGGTATATTGTTGTTTATAGTTGGGAGGGGGTTATGGCAGTTGGGGGACTGACCTGTTGGTGGTGGTGGTGTGAGATACTCATTCAGTAGTACAGCAGATAGGTCAGTGAAGGCTGTGTTGAGCATGTTAGCTATGTCACTGGCTTCCTGGAGTGGCTTAGAATCTGTTATTATCAGATCAGGAAGAGCTTTTAAGGCCTTCCCTGTGAGGAATTTAATTGAGTTCCAGAACTCCCTGCCATCTCCCCAGCTTTTGTTTAAGAGGTCCTTGTAGTAGGAGGCTTTGGCTAAGTGAATGAGTTTAGTACAATTGTTTCTGGCTGCCCTATAGGCAGATAGGTTAGCCTGCATCCCAGACTCCTTGGCATTGTGCCACAGGTTGTCCCTGTGTCGCATAAGTCCAATGAGGGATCCAGAGAGCCAGGGGTTAGAGGCCCCTGTTATCATTTTGGGCTTTAACATGGCAAAAATGTCACAGGCCTTAGTAAAGGTGTAACCCCCCTACAAATGGGGGTTCCCAAAAAGTCTTCCTTGAGCTTGCCTAAATGCTCACTGCCAGGCTGGTGTCCTGCGTTTTAGCAGTTTAAATGTGATTACCAGAGCTTGTATAGCCTCTGTGTACTGTCTCTTTAAGAGCTGCTTGATTGCAGCATAAGTAATCTGAGATGGAGTTCTATTGAAAGATGTAATTATTTGCTGAAAACCATTTAGAATGATAATAATAATGTAGTTTGTCTAACCTGCTTTCTTTGTAGCAAGGACTGTTTTGTTTGTCTTCACTATCTTGGTCCTGGACTGCAAATTGGACCAATCAATTCTGGTGGGACCTAAAATGTAGCTGGACTACAGGAGCTGTCTGAATTCAGAATCTATAGGAACTGTGGTTTGAGTTTTTGTGCCTTTTTTGCAACTGAAGGGGGAGCTCTTGCTTTGACTGACAGCGAAATCAGCCAACCAAATATTTTGTATCTTGGGGAAGTCCCGGGCTCCTTGCAGTTTTCAGTTTAGTTCTGAGCTGGAAGCTCAGGAAGAAGGAGCTGAAGTAATTTTGGGCAGAAATCCTGAGTGGATTCGCATGGGAAAACTGGGAAAGGGCTGAGTTTTTGGCTGCATGTCTGCTGCTGCTCCATGAGAGGGAGAGAAGAGAATTATTTTGGATGAAATCCAAGTTTGTGTGACTAAAATAAGCTACTGAAGTGGGCCAGGCTCAACCTGAAGACCGAATATTTTTGCTGAATGCGATCAGCCTGTCAGGAGTTCCAGCTACCCCTAAGCTCCCGGTGTGTGCAGAGACTTTGCGATTGTGACCAGGGAGCACTTTGCCTGGTATAGTAGAATTCCCATACATGTAAATGTGCTATGAGCTGCTAGTGGGTTGTGAGTTAGTTCCCCACTGTGTGAACTGTGTTCTGCTTGCTGGAAGCTATATCCAGCCCCAAACAGACTGCATCCGAATTTGTCTCCATGTGATCTGGACCTTGCCAGACTGGCCCAGCCAGACTATCCACTGCACAGAGAAGCCATCGACGAGAGACCTGCCTGGGGATCAGCCCCCCTGCTCCATGCTTGAACAGGAATGATGCCTCTGCGACTTGTGTGGGCCCTGCTTCTCTTGGCATTCCAGATCAACCACCTGTGGTCTCGATTTTCATCCAGCCTGTGTCCAGTCTTGGATATCGTGAGTAAATACCAGGGTAGCTCCCTGCACCAACAGCTTAATCTGAGTGTGTCATCTGATTGTCTTGTTGTTTCATTTCCTTTATGAACTGAGCCCTCTGGCTCTGGATTACAAATATTGTGTATTGTGCATGTTGTGTTTTCCATCAGAGGGCCCCAACCAGCTGCAACCTGGGGCAACTGTCCTGGCTAGCCCATCTCTTCTCCACCTGGGTACCCAGAGGTGGACTGTGTGGGGGGACTCAAAGTGCATGCATAACTGCTTGATTGATATAACCTTTCAGCTAATTAACCTGATTTTGCCCCTCCCTTGTTTAAGTTCCCTGAATAAATCAGATCTAACTTTTTCTGCATGTAATCTGACTGTGGTTCCAGTTTGTGCTCGAAGTACTCTACTGTTGCTATTTGCTTTACAGAGGATCTCCAGGGTCGAGCCAGAGAAACCAGACCTGGTGGTAAGTGCAAACAGTGTGGGTACTTGTGTGGTGTACCAGGGATATTGTGAAAGTGATTATTGTACAGTGTTCAGGCTACTAGAGGGGAAGGGGAGGGGTTACAGTATCCCGGAGGGCTGCGCCCAGGTTAGCTTGACCACTACCAACCCTGACCTCTGGGTGGAGGCACCTGTTTCAGAACTCAGGCCCCTTAACCTGCTACTAGCCAAGCAGGCAGGGGTAGTTGCCCTTGGGATAGCACAACCTAGGGGTTACAAAGGTCTTAAGGAAGTAGTCTAAGGCCTGGTTTCTGTCCTTGGCTTTATCAAGTGGGGTCCAGTCAGTCTGTTTCAGGTAGTGCATGACAGCATCCGGGAGCCCCGGTCTCAGAGGTCTGTTTCTTGAGATCTGGGGAGAGGGGCACCTAGTGAAGTTATTCGTCCAAGTACATATCACTGGGGAATGATCACTGAGGGAGTCCGGGAGGACTAATACCTCAGAGATGTGTTCTGGGCAGGAGGAGAGGATCCAATCTATGAAGGTACTAGAGCCCGTTTTATAGTTTTGTCCTGTGGCTTGTGTTACCAGTGGGTTTGGTAGAGGCCAGTTACCTGATCTCTGGCTGCAGTTTCATCCTGGAAGTGCTAGTTGGTGTTGAAGTCACCAATAATAATCCTTTCCTACTGTTTCCTGAATTGCTGTTGATTACTAATGAACTGCAGAAAGCCAGTGCTGCGAGAGCCAGGGGTTATGGATACTGTGAAGAGCAGTAGGGTTTTGTTCTGATGGCCTATGGTTAGCTTTAGGTTCAAGAATTGTGCCTTCTTGGTGTGTTGACAATAGGGCAGAGTCTGTACTTTAATATCGCTTCAGAGGTAGACCATGCAGCCACTGCTGTGCTTTGACATTCTGTCCCGGTAGAAGGAGTTGTAGCTATCTAGGGAGATGGCTTCATCTGTAATTGTAGGGGAAATCCAGGTCTCCGTGAGAGTGATGATGTTGGGTTTGATCATCTCTACCCAGGCCTGGAATTGTGCAAGCTTGGGTAGGAGGCTCCCTATGTTAAGGGAGGCAATCTTTAGTCGTCCTGCTTTTGGGGTGAGTCCTGCATGAGGTGGTCCTGGGTTGGGGTGCACATTCCCAGATATCAGGAGTAATAGCAGGGTTAGCTTTCTGAGAGGGCGTGCCCAGCATCCCCAGCATCTCCATGATGTTGCACATGTAATGTCTGTCAGTCAGAGAAATCAGTTAGTCTGGGGCTGTCCTCATGAAGAGAACATCTGTTGTACAGAATAAACCTTTATTACTTATTTTATGCATCCATCCAGTTATTCAAACAGTCCAGCATGGGATCCTCACCAGCAGCAACAGATGGGTCTGGCAGACCACAGAGAAAGTAAGGGGTCCTTTAGTGGTGGACCAATATCAAAAAGCACCACAGTACTGAACCTTTCATTAAGCAGGGCTTACTGTTCTGAACTTTACATTAGGCAGGACTCATTGTACTGCACCTTACTTTAGGCAAGGCTCTGCATCTTACATTAGGTAGGACTCCATGCACTGTACCTTACATTAGGTAGTGCATACTGTATGGTACCTTACATAAGGTAGGGCTCATTGTTCTGAACCTTACAGTAGGCAAGGCTCACTGTACTAAGCCTTATAATGGGCAGGGCTGACTGTGCACATTACATTACACAGGGCTCAATGTACTGCACCTCATATTAGGAAGGGCTCTCTACATTGCACCTTACATTAGGCAGAGCTCCCTGTACTTCACCTCATATTAGACAGGGCTTACTGTACTAAACCTTCCATTAGTCAGGTGGTACTGAACCTTGTACAGTACCTTGTATATAGCAGGGCTCACTGTACTGTATTTTATATTAGGCAGGGATCACTGTACTGCACCTTATGTTTTGCAGGCCTCTCTGTACTGTACTGCACTTTACATTAGGCAAGACTCACTGTACTAAACCTTACATTAGGCAAAGCACACAGTACTGTACCTTACTTTAGACAAGGTTCATGCTCTGTACCTTACATTAGGCAGGCCTCATTGTACTGCACCTCATATTAGGCAAGACTCACTGTAATGAAACTTACATTAGGCAGCACTCACTGTACTGTACCCTACATTAAGCAGCACTCACTGTACTGAACCTTATATTAGGCAGAGCTCACTATATGCACCTTATATTAGGCAGGGCTCACTGTACTGAACCTTACCTTAGGCAGGGCTCCCTGTGCTGAACCTCACATTAGGCAGGGCTCACTATACTACACCTTACATTAGGCAGTAAACAAGGGTCGCTGTACTGCATCTTACATTAGGCAGAGCTCACTGTACTTCACCTTACATTAAGCAGAGCTACTACACCTTACAATACTCAGAGCTTACTATACTGAGCCTTACATTAGGCAGGGCTTAATACATTGCACCTTACATTAGGTAGGGCACACTGTACTGCACCTTACATGAAGCAGGGCTCACTGTACTGCACCTTTCATTAGGCAGGGCTCACTGTACTTCACCTTACATTAGGCTAGGATCACTGTACTGCACCCTACATTAGGCAGGGCTCAATACACTGTACCTTACATTAGGCAGGGCTCACTGTACTGCACCTTACATGAAGCAGGGCTCACTATACTGCACCTTACATTAAGCTGGGATCACTGTACTGCACCTTACATTAGCTAGGATCACTGTACTGAACCTTACATTAGGCAGGGCTCACTGTACTGCACCTTACATTAGGCTGGGGTCTCTGTACTGCACCTTACATTAGGCTGGGATCACTGTACTGCACCTTACATTAGGCAGGGCTCAATATACTGTACCTTACATTAGGCAGGGCTCGCTGTACTGCACCTTACATGAAGCAGGGCTCACTGTACTGCACCTTACATTAGGCTGGGATCACTGTACTGCACCTTACATTAGGCTGGCATCACTGTACTGCACCTTATATTAGGCTGGGATCACTGTACTGCACCTTACATTAGGCAGGGTCTGCTGCACTGAACCTTATATTAGGCAGTGTGTACTGTGAAGCACCTTAAATTAGGCAGGGTGTGCTGTACTGTACATTATATTAAACAGGGCTCATTGTTCTGCACAGTGTATTGGCAGGGCTCATTTTACTGCTCCTTGCATTAGGCAGGGCTTACTGTGCAAAGGCAGGATTCACTATACTGCTAACATGTCAGGCAGAGCACACTGTGTTCTGCATGTGTCAACAGTGAGAAACATAAAGAAAGCCCCAGTATGATGCTGAAAGACACCTGGCACACTTGCCCACCCATCACCACCACTGTTGAACTAGGGGATGAAAGAAGTCATGGAGAAAGGAAGGCTTAGACTGGGAGGGGCTTTCAGGAGAAGACAGCACCAGTGGCCAAAGGATAAACTAGAGGTTTACACAAAATACTGTAGGTCACCATGAAAGAAAACAGTTTGAATTAACAAACATTTGGCACACTGTATGTCATTAGCCATAAAAGAGAGCAAAAGGACTACTGTGGTGATGGAAATGTAGAAACATAGAAACTGACGGCAGATAAGGGCCGCATGGCCCATCCAGTCTGCCCATTTTCATTGTGATTGCTCTTCCTGCAGACCCCTCCTTGGTCTACGGCACTGACTCTTCCATCCCTTCCTTTCCTCTAGGATACCCTTGTGCCTATCCCAGGCTTTTTTGAATCCCACCGCTGTTATCACCCCCACTGCCTCTACTGGAAGGCTGAGCAGGCATCTGCCTCCTTTTCTGTGAAAAGTATTTTCTCTCATATCTCCTGAACCTAACCCCGCTTCATTATCATAACCCCTCTTTCTGGAGTACGCTTTTCTTGGAAAAATATCTCCCTTCCCACCTCTACCTTATTCACCCCCATGGGGTATTTAAAGATCTTGATCATATCCCCCTCTCCCTCCTCTTCTCCAGGGTGTGCATACTGAGCTCCTTTAGGCTCTCCTCATAGGGCTTTTAATGCAGACCCTGCTCCATCTTGGTAGCCCTCTTCTGGACTGTCTCTGCTCTTATATGTCTTTCCTGAGATGCGGTCTCCAAAACTGGACACAGTATTCCAGAAGGGGTCTTACCAATGACCTAAATAGAGGCAACACCATTTCCCTCTTCCTGCTGGTGATACCCCTACCTATACCCCCAGCATTCCACTAGCTCTCCTGATCACCTTGTCACATTGTTTGGCTATCTTTAAGTCATCCAATACGAATACCCCCTAGGTCCTATTCTTGCTTTGGTCATTGCAAGTATCTCTCCTCTCATTTTGTACCCCACCCCCGGGGTTTCTGTGGCCAAATGCATAATTTTGCACTTATTTACATTTAACCTTAACTGTCAAACTGCTGATTGCTCCTCCAGCTGTTTTAAATCTCTTACCATCCTTTGCACCCCCCCCCCGGAGTAGCCATTCCATTGCAGTGTTATCTGCAAAGAGGCAGACCTTTCCTTCCAGCTCCTCTGCTATGTCACTAGTGAAGACATTAAAGAGGACCGGCCCCAGTACTGACCCCCAAGGTACCCAGTTGGTCACTTTCCTCTCCTCAGAGTGAACTCCATTTTCCACCATCCTCTGCCTTCTATCCCTGAACCAGTTTCTTACCCAGGTTACCACCTTATTGCCCACCCCATGCTACCCAACTTGTTTACCAGTCTCCTATGTGGACCTGTGTTGATGGCCTTGCTGAAATCTAGGTAGGCCACATCCACTGCCCCTCCCTGACCCAACACCTTGGTTTCCCGGTCAAAGGAATCTATCAGGTTTGTTTGGCACGACATTCCCTCTGTGAAACCATGCTGCCTCGGGTTCTGCAGTCCATTGGATTCTGGGTAGTCCACCATCCTTACCTTTGATAATGTTTCCATTAATTTCCCTACCACTAAAGTCAGGCTGACAGGCCGATAACTGCCCACCTCCTCCTTACTACCACATTTGGGAATTGGGACTATGACTGCTCTTCTCCAGTCCTCCAGGACCATGCCAGTCCCCAGTGAACTGTTAAACAAGTCTGCCAGGGGGGCAGCCAGTACCTCCCTGAGTTCCTTCAGCACTCTTGGATGCACCCCGTCTGGCCCATGGCTTTGTCCACCCACAGATGAGTGAGTGCTTTCCTGACCCTCTCCTCACAAAAGGGACTGACGTCCACTTCCCTCCCCTCAAAGCTCTTGGTGTCTTCATGGTCCCTCCCCTACCCCTTCTACTATGAAAACTGAGCAGAAGTATTTGTTTAAGGTGCTTGCCTGTTCTTGGTCCTCCTCTGTACAGTCCCCCACCCCCAGTCTTTGGGGGGGACTGTAAGGGGGAACACTGTTTAAGGCGAAACATATCTCACTTGAGAAGGCTGTATGGTGCAACAGTTAGAGCACCAAGCTGTGAAATAGGGGAGCCTATGTTCAAATCCCAGCACAGCCACTGGCTCACAGTATGACCTTGAGCAATCTACTTGACCTCCCTCTGTTCTTCAGTCCTTCAGAGTTGTAAAACTGGATACAAGAAAGACCAGTCTTCAAAAAAAAAAAAAAAAAAAAAAACGAGATGATGCTTCCCAGTTGGGCTATCATAGGTAAATAAAATGTAAACAAATAACAATTTGTACAGGAAATACCTTATAGTGGAACATAGGTGTCCATGGCCTCTCATAATCTTAAAGCCCATAAAAGACTCTTTCAAATGAGATATTTAGCTTGCCCCTAGGTGTAGTGCAGAGATATTCCTGTTTATGTCAGCCCCATATGAAATAAAGGCAGTAACCATTTTATTGAACCTTGAGACAGAAAATGGCTTAGCAGTTTGGGAAGCTGTGTACTCTTAGAACCACAGTTTCAAAGGGGATGCGCATCACAACCTGGGTTGTGCCACACAAACCTGGAGATGCACCTGCTGTCGGGGGTGTGCCCATATTCAAAGGGCACAAATGCGTGGCACACCCCTGACAGCACCAACATGCATAATATTGTGCTGCTCCTACGCAAATGAGGGGTCCCCCATGCATATGCGGTGCAGCAAAATATTGAAACATTTAAGAAGCAAAAAACAGTCCCCAGCAGTGGTGCAGATTTACGCTTCTGAAACCCTGCTCTAAACCCTGTGCAGACCCGTCTGCCCACTGTTAAGGGCAGGGAACCCTGGTGGTACAGCAGTCCCTCCCTAGCCCCAATTACTGTGATACAACTGTAAACCCCCTCCCTATCCCCATATCCCTGGTAGTCTAGTGGTCCTCCCCAACCCTGATCACTGTCAGAATAATAAAAAACTCCCTCCTGATCCCCATATTCTCGGTAGGCTAGCGGTCCCCCGGCCCGATCACCATCAGAATAATAACCCCGATCCCGTATCCTTGGTCGTCTAGTGGTCCCCCTCTCCAGCCCCAGTCTGTATAACAATAAAAAAGTCAGAACCGTTAATGCTCGTTGGTGCAAGGTTCCGCAGCATCTCTTGCGTCTACGCTGCCTGCTCTGCTTAATGGATGCTAAAAAATGGAAAGACATAGGGTCATCGTCTTTAAGTGAGGTTTCCTTTATCCGAAGTGGGATGCTAGATAAATGGTTTAAAGTTGGTTCACCAAGCCTGGCTAAGGAGGGAGCACAGGCAACGGTAGCGCTCGGGTCTGTGCATACCCCGCTGTTGGCTACTGCAATACGTCAAGAGCCAAACCTGCCAGAGAAGGTCCTGTTTAAAGTATCGAAGGAGACAAATCTACCCTGCTCACCTTCCATGGATACTAATGCAGGTAATGCAGGTATAGACGTTAGCAGTTAAAAGTAAGAGCAAGATCGACTATCGCAGCTTATAGCTGACAATATGCAGAACGCCCCGCAAAGTGAGGGTTTAATCTCCCAAGTGCTGTTTGACAGCACAGCTGAAAAGCTACCTGAAAAAATGGAGATGAAACAAAGTAAACAAAGTAAGGAGGGTAGGCTGCAGACCACTGGCTATACCTATGAGCAGCAAATTCTTAAAGCTCTAAGCAATATCGAATCTTGGATGGTTAAGTTTGACTCCAGGTTTCTCAATATAGAATCAACCATACAAAACTTAAGTATAAAAGCGTCTAGCACAGAGGGGGAGGTGAAAGAAATAAAAGAGGATAACGTGCAAATACATATAAGAATAGATAAACAAGAGCTTGAAATGAAATCCATTGTGGCTAATACATCAGCTGCCATACTAGCCCAATCTACGCTCAATAAGAAAATTGAAGCATTGGAAAATGCTAATCATTACAGAAATCTAAGATTTCTAGGTAGTCCCAATACCTGGGATCGAGAATTTCCTGGAATGAAAGAAATGGTCAGAGAAATCTTGATACAAACATTTCAGTTACTGGAAGATAACACCCCCCCACCCCCATTATAACAAAGGCCTATAGAATAACATCAAGAAGAAATCCAAATGACACTGAGGCTCAAATATTGGTACAGTTTGCTTTTGATACTGACCGAGACTCTATCTTGAAATTGGCTAGAATAAGGAAGTCACTGGAATACAGAGGTATTAGATACTCAGTATTCCCGGATTTTGCATATGGCAAGCAGCGGAAGCGCCATTTTCTTAACTTGAAACAGGAAGTTCTAGATCTTGGTGCAAACTTTTTTCTCCAGAGTCCAGCTAAACCTAAAATCATCTATAAGGGCAACATCTATGTTTTGTTTGATCTGGATGAAGTTATTTTATTTTTAAGATCCAAGCAGGAGGATAAACCACAACAAGATATAATGCACGATTTAGAATTAGATCAGGAATCAGACCTAAAGTCCGATTCTGAACTTGTCACTGCAGTGACAGAAGTAGAAAATACACTATTGGAATTTTGAGTAGAAAATGATCTGAGGTTGGAATTATGTTTAAAATTTAAAACTTATGGTTTGCAATTATTGCAGTTATTGTAGTATCTATTATGTGTGGCTCAGTTTAGTTAATTGGTTGATTTATTAATTGTCAAATGATTAATTAATTAATTAAACTAATGTCGTAATGCTATAATACCATAATGTCATAATACCACAATGAGAGATACTTGTTTTTTTCAACTTCGATTACTCTACATCTAATTTTGCGTTTATAAAATATGATAGATCTGGCTCTAGTAGCTTAGAAAAAGTTACATGTTGAAAACCAACATATAAGTAAGCAGTCACATGTTTTGTTTTGTCTTGTCACTGATTTTTTTTGTTTCTTTTGAAATTCCTTTGTTTTTATTGGAATGAATGTAAATAATAAAAAATTATTATGTGATAAAAAAAAAGGCCCCGGTCCCTGGTAGTCAAGTGGCCCCCCATCCCATTAGGCAATGACCCACCATTCCGCTCCCCCCAACCTGACTGGAGCTGGCGACTGGCACAGCCCACCTCACACCACACTGGCTAGCCACCAATTGAACTGCATAGGACAGCGTACAGTATACAGTCCACGTCCATTGGTTGACTGGTCAACCAATGGGTATGTACTGTATACTGCATGCTCTCCTGTACAGTTCAGTCGGTGTCTGGCTAGTGCAGTGGGAGGTGGGCTGTGTAGTCATTGGCTATGATCAGGTTGGAGGGAGTGGGTTGTGGATCACTGCCTAACAGGATGGGGGGGTAATTTGACTGGCCTTAGGGACCGGGGCCTTTTTATTATTATACAGACTGGGGATGGGGATGGGGGGAAACCACGAAACTACCAGGGATACTAACATACTAAAAGCCAGCAGAATAGGCCTAACAGTCTTTTGTGTCTGCTCGGTAGCCAGCCCCTATTGGGCATTAGTTCCTCCACCCCCCTAGCCCCCAAGAGGGTCAACTTCGGCTTCAGTATACCCATGCACCTGTCCCACCCCCTCTTAAAGCCTTCCACTGTGCCGTCCTCCACTAAACTCCTGGGCAGTGCATTCCCTGGCCCCACCACCCTCTCAGTGAAGTAATGCTTTCTACGTTCTCCCCTGTAGTTTTCCCCCTCCAACTTCCACTCATGCCACCGGTTGTGCCCCCTTTCTTTAGCCTGAACATTTCTTTGGCTATGGGGATCTTTTTTTTTTTATTATTATTCTGATGGTGATTGGGGCCGGGGGCAGGGATCCACTAGCCTACCAGGGATATAGGGATCAGGGGGTGAGTTATTCATTATTCCAACAGTGATGGGGGCTACCACTAGACTACTGGGGATACGGGGATGGCGGAAGTTTTTATCATACTGACAGTGATTGGGGCTGCCACTAGACTACTGGGGATATGGGGATCGGGGGCTTGTATTATTCTGACAGTGATCGGGGCTGGGAAGGGGGGACCACTAGACTATCAGGGACACTGGGTTGGATATGTGTTTTGACAAGGATTGGGGCTGGGTGGACTGGCCTGGTGCACTCCAAGGCAGTGCTGCCATGCAGATGAGCCCATAATGGGCATGCAAATGGCCCCATTGCATCGTGTATTGTCCAATGGGCTCATCTGCATGTTTGGACTGAGTATCACCCATGGGGGCTGTGGCACACACCAGTGTGTACCATGCAGTACCTCTATGGGCAGTCATCAGCCCCACACCCAGGTTGCACTACACGGAACATGGTGACGCCCTGCTGTGCACCACGCAACCAGGGTCTAATATTCAAACAGATTGCATGATCTGTTCAGATTGTGCAATCTGTCTGAATATGGTGCCAGAGCTGGCTGGCCCAAGTTTTATGTGTAGCGCACAATTGTGCACGTGCAGCCATCCATCTATGAACATGGGGCCCTTAGGCATCCTGTGACATTTCATTCCATCTCAAAGTTCCATGAACTAGTAGTCACCTGAAACAGTATAGGGCTGGCTTAGACATGGATATCTCTGACAACATCTATAGGTCAATCCAAAACCTTATTTACAAAAGTCTTGCACATGCTTTCAGACTTTGAGGGGTCCCTACAGACTCCAGTCCTCCTCTAATTTTAATAAAGAAAAGGTTCTGGTCCTTACCCATCTGCTTCAGTACCATAGCCTCGTCCCTGGTTCCAGTATGCTCGGTCCTGGTTCCGTTATTTGGGTCAGGAACTGAAGACTGACCTTGAATTAAATTGGTAACATAAAAATATTTTTAAGGCTATTTGAAAAGAAAAGGTGGAGCTTCACCAGTAATTGAAATAAAGACAAGACAACGTGGAGTTACTGATGTGACAGGTACAATAATGAGAATTCTGATTTATACAATCTAGTTGAGAGTCAAACCATGCAACAAAAGCATTCGTTTTTAGCCAGTGAAGCATTCTAAATGAAAGTACATAGAATAACGTTGGGCAGCCTTACACAACAAGCCTGTGTTTCCATCGAGGGGTGAGAGGACATCACAGAGCTTGAGAGCGAAGCTTGACAGGTCTCTATGATGTTGTCTCGTCCCCAGATGGAAACATCAGCCTTGTTATGTACGGTTGCCTATACGTTATTTTGTATAGTATGCATTTAATTATTTTGCATTCTTTGTATCGCTGTCTTGAGCGATGGTCAAATAAACAGAAAACAGAGCAAACAGCAGGATAAGATTAAAAACAGTCAATGTGATTTAAGTAATAGCTACATGAGCTGGCAACATTCCTAGCAGTTCACATGTTTTTGGTCTTGCTGACATCTTTGTTATGAGGAATCTGCTCTGCAGTGTAGGTAAGCATAAGGAATCTTAATAGACACTGGATTCTATGCTTTTGTTCCACAGTAGTGACATTACTGCTATGGTACAACAGCATTCTGACATCATTACTGTGGTACAACAGCATTCTGATATCACTGCTGGGGTACAACAGCAATCTGATATCACTGCTGTGGTACAACAGCATTCTGACATCACTACTGTGGTATAACAGCACTCTGACATCATTGCTGTGATACAGCAGCGTTCTGACATCACTACTGTAGTATAACAGCATTCTGACATCACTACTGTGGTACAACAGGATTCTGACATCACTACTGTGGTACAACAGGATTCTGACATCACTACTGTGATACAACAGCACTCAGACATCACTACTGTGGTACAGCAGCGTTCTGACATCACTACTGTGGTACAACAGCATTCTGACATCACTACTGTGGTACAACAGGATTCTGACATCACTACTGTGGTACAACGGGATTCTGACATCACTACTGTGGTACAACAGCATTCTGACATCATTACTGTGGTACAACAGCATTCTGACATCACTGCTGTGGTACAACAGCACTCTGATATCACTACTGTGGTACAACAGCATTCTGACATCACTGCTGTGGTACAACAGCATTCTGACATCACTACTGTGGTACAACAGCATTCTGACATCACTACTGTGGTACAACAACATTCTGACATCACTGCTGTGGTACAACAGCATTCTGACATCACTACTGTGGTACAGCAGCATTCTGACATCACAAATGTGGTACCACAACATCTGGAAGTGTATGGATTTTCATACATAGCAGTACTTACCCATATAGTATATAGAGAATACTGGATGGGCAACTATCTATATAAAATTGCTAATTCTGTATTGTTTATATGTGTTTTATGCTTTTTACCTTCACCTCCCCCCGAGAGTCCCAGGACCCCAGCAGACATGGCAGTGCGTGCACATGGAGGTGCAAATGCACTCCGGATATTGGCTTAGTCCGTTCTGCCCTACCCCTGGCTATCACTGCCCCCCCATAGCCCAATTTGCCACCTGTCCTCCACCGAGTGGCAGCCAAGGAAAGGGGGAACCCCTCATCCCTCCCGGGGAGAGGCGAGCTACCTCTTAGCAGCTCAATCCTGCCCCACTCCCTCCTTCCCTCGCCCTGCCAACCCCTGACAACCTGGGCTCATTCCTGAACCCAGGTCACCGGCATGGTGCAAGGTGTGGCATCCAGCGCCTCAACCCTCAGCGCCACTCTCATTTGTATGTTTTATAGTGTGTAGCATTATGTGAAATATGTGCACGGCAGTTCTTCTGCTTTCAGAATGAAACTGACTTGCACAGTCTCTAGAGGCTCGGCTCTCAAAGCCCTGAGACCGACGCAAGGTGCCTGCGCCAAACATAAAGGGTACATTTGGCACCTTGCATCAAACACTGCCCCTTGAGCTAGTCACAAAAGCAGCCTGCATCAACCACAGGCTGCATGCCCCAAATGGGGCTTGCACCACCCATGTACCCAGAAATGGGCCGTGACATGGGGCTAGGGGCTTGCAGCAGATGCAGGCTGCCATAGCTCCACAATCAGGATTCACAAATCTCATCCAGAGGGCAAATGTCTAAACTTAGAAATCCACCCTCTGGGTGAGATGTGCACTGTGCGGCAATGTGCCACAGTCCCCGGCCCCAGCTATATATATATATATTATAGGGACGTGGTCGCACCCCTATAGTTAGGGTTGAGAAGACACTTTAATGTTAAACTTGAAATTTTGCATGTTAGTAACTTTGGACCCATTCAATGGATTTGCATGAAATTTGATATGCATGGTGGGGCATGATAGATCTTAATCTGCCAAATTGCGTTTTGGTCAGACTTACGGTTTTTGTGCAGTGAATCGTTGAAAAATGCACTTTTTGCCAGTTTTGAAGGCAGTTTTTCAGATTTTATTCATGGCACTGCACAACCACCATGTGGCGTGCCAGTCTGCAACTTGGCACGTAGAAAGAGCTTGGGTCAGGGAACATACCACTTTTTGTTTGGTGAAAAAATATTAACCCATTCAAAAGTTATTAAACTTTTTAGCACCCATTATAAGTCTATGGATCTATTTACGGTATATGGTTGTTTTGCAAAAGAAGAATGAGGTTTTGGCCATCTGGTCACTCCTCACGATCAAAGAATTTGCAGGCTCGCGATCAAAGATTCTTTGATTGCAAGAAATTTATCGATCACAACGGCCGCCATCTTGTTTTCAGTTCCAGGGGTGACTTCTGAAGTAAAATCTGGATGAGTTTTGCTTAGGGGGCTTCCCTCTATCAAGCCATGCCTGTGGTTTAATGTTGTGTCAAAAAATGGAGTTTTAAACTTTTAAATTCTTTGATTGTTGCTCACTAACAATCTTTGATCTCGAGCCTGCAAATTCTTTGATCGTGAGATTCTTTGATCACGATCTTCGTTCGGGAGGGAGGGACAAGATGGCCAGATTTTTGGGTTGGAAAAAAACAAATATCTCGGCCCAGGGGTGACTTGTGAAGTAAAACTAGGATGGGTTTTGCTCAGGGGGGTTCCCTCTATCGAGCCATGCCTGTGGTTTAATGTAGTTGTGTCAAAAATGGAGTTTTAATGTTTTTAAATTCTTTGATCACGAGCCTGAAAATTCTTTGGTCACGAGATTTCTGGGAGGGACCAGATAGCCCAAATTTCACAACTAGATGTCCCCTTACAATCAAAGATTATCTTTGATTGCGAGGTCGCAACCGATTCTCGCGATCAAAGAATTTGTTAAGGTGCAAACATTTTAAAATTAAATATCTCGGAATTGGTTTGGTCTGTTAACTTGAAATTTGGAGGGTGTTGAGGGGATGTCCTGTAGATGTGAATTATGGTGTTTAGGTGTCAGAAAATTAATTAGCTGTGGAGATATTGTATGACACAGTTTACATTTTGCGGATAGCGTTCTGCATTGTGGTAGTGGCTTGAAATTTATAGGGTAGCTAGCCTTACTGCCACGGAAGTACTTTTCAGTGGTTAGGTGTGTACAATGTAAACAGGTGTAGAATTATGCCACTCTGACAAATAAAAATCTAAAACTTTAAATTTAAATATCTCGGAAACAGTTTGGTCTTTTAACTTGAGATTTGGAGGGTGTTGAGAGGATGTTCTATAGATGTGAATTATGATGTTTAGGTGTCAGAAAATTAATTTGCTGTGGAGATATTGCGTGACGCAGTTTACGTTCTGTGGATAGCATTCTGCATTGTGGTAGTGGCTTGACATTTATAGGGTACCTAGCCTTACTGCCACGGAGGTAATTTTCAGTGGTTAGGTGTGTAAAATGTAAACAGGTGTGGAATTATGCCACTCTGATGAATGAAAATGTGGTTCATTTCAAGTTGATGGGAGCATATGGCCCAAATGGCCCCATGCTCCCACCAGTAACATATGTAACCCCTAGATGGCGCTATCCCAGGGGCTACTACCCCTGCCTGATTTGCCACTAACAGGTTGAGGGGCCTGGATCCAATGGCGGGTGCCTCCACCCAGAGGTCAGGGTTTGCAATAGTTAAACTAACTTGGTCACAGCCCTCTGGGACACTGCAACCCCCCTTTCTTCCCACTAGTGGCCCACACAATATATCAGAATTACCTTCACAGTATACACTTACCCCCAGGACTGGTTCCGGCACTGGGACCTCCTGTGAAATGAGATACAGTGCAACAATCACAGTACAGTACTTTAACATAGACAAATACCTCAAGCAGTATAACTTTGCTGAAACAAGCAGCTCTGCTTTATTTAGGGGGATATAACAAGGACAGGGGGGGAAATCAGGTTAATTAGCTTATCACTCTAATAATCTACCTATGGCTCTGTGCACAGGCCTATCCCTATCAGTTACTGTCCCTGGGTACCCAAGCCCTGAGTGGCTAGTCCAAACCGTGGCAGCTGGTAGGGCCCTTTCACACAGAGAAAAGGAAAATTAAACAGTCAGCAGTACAGTAATTCCATTTGGATTTAATGTGGCAATTCAACAGGAGCGACCCTGAATTAGTACTCACGACCTCCAAATAAGATAGGGTCCTTCAATATCAGCAGGGCTACTCTTGAGCTCCAAGAGACTCTTCACACATTTATATGGTAAAAAAAAAGTAACTATACCAGGCAGGCTGCTTCTCTATCCCGATCGCAATTACTGCACAATACCGGAGAACACACGGCAGATTCAGTTCTGACAGACCGAGTGCAATTCAATAATTTCTCCAGTCTTCTACAGGGTGAGCCTGGTTTCTACTCTTCAGAGATCCTTTGATTCTTTTCACAGGACGGATTCAGTCCTAACAAGCAGTTACACAAGCTGCAGACCGGAACTCTGGGCCTTACACGTTTTGACTAAAACTGCACACTGAAAAAGCACAGGGCTCCTTCCTTCTTCACTGCCAAAGCTCAACCGAAACTCCAACCGACAAAACCGGCACTTCCCTGAGTTCCTCCCAGTTCTTGACTGGATTGGCTGTCCTCACAATAGACTGCTGCTGTTGGTCCAAAAGGCACTGAAGTCCAAACTACATCTCCCAGAGTCACTGCCCATACAATCCTCTTGTGGCTGGCTCAGATTATGAGTCCAAGTTCTGATTCGTCCAAGGCACCATTTTAGAGCTAGCTTACCCCACACTGATTGGTCCAGTTCAGCAGTTCAAAACCAGAATGGGGAACTAGGCAGACACTGTTCTGACTGCAAAAGAAAGCAGGTTAGACAAACTGCAATTTCATTATTACTGTAAATGATTTCTGGCAAACAGTTACATCTTTCAGATAGGTTCCATTTGCACTCCTAGTGACTGCAAAAATGGAGTGAATTGGCAGCAGTTTGAGTGGTACTCAATCAAAGAAACACACAGTCCCCCATACACACTAATTATGTCTGCAAGCAGACAGCTCTTAAAGAGACAGTACCAGAGGTTCTAAAAACACTCACTGATAAATGGCTTAAATGCCAAACACCATTCAGGCTTGGAGCATTCAAGCAAGCTCCTGGAAGTCTTTTGGGAACCCCCATTTGCAGGGGGGTTACACCCTTCCTGGCCTGGGAAAGCTTGACGTCAGCGTCAAGCAAGTACCCATAAGTTTCAACTGCAACCATATACATTTGCATTAGGCTCGCTTTACGTAATCATCAGTCAATATATCATTTTACCAAGAACACATTTCTGAAACATTGCAGTACGTCACTCTTTACACAGTATTACATACACATTGTACCATAACTCAAGTTATTACCTCTTGTACATGAAACCTGAAGAGGGGCCCTTCCTATCAGTTACCTTGGGGCTGGACGGGCAAGGGCACCATACTAGAGGGCAACACAAGTAACTTGGAGTTAGCACTGATGCTCAGTTTGGGCAATGAGCTCGGGGACACATACACTCCTTTATGGACAACATTGAGAGGTAAGTCCACAGGCCTCCCAAGTGAATCATAACTGAGGTGCACCACAGGCTTTACAGCTCGACCAGTCTTTCTAGGGGAACTGTTACAGTCTCTGCACTCTGAGCCTCATTTTCAGCATTGTCCTCACTTGTCAGGGGAGTCTCCATGGGGGTAGAGAGGCTAGAACTTGGGGCACTTTCAGCTCCAGGAGTTACAGTTTCTGAGTCCACAACATTTGGCTTGCATGGAGAGCTTTCGGACACTGGCAGTGGACTGTCAGGGCACTCAAAATACTCTTCTTGTTCGGGTGTATCACCAGTCTGCCCCAATCTATCATTTTCCTCCCCTGAAAGCTCAAACAGTTCAACCATGCACAATGATTCCATTTCATCTGATCTGATGCTTTGCACTTCACTTTCTGGGAGCATTGGCTCCAGGGATGAAGCTGGGGGCTTAGACAGTCCAGAAGGCCCAGCTTCATCTCCAGTATTGACTAGGGATTGCCCGAAACAATTGACTCAGTTAGTAAGAAGGATAGTATTCAAAGTCACTCTCACTTTCTTCCGATATGGACTGACAGTCATGCTCAACTGGGACTTGTGGAGGAACACTTTAACTTTGCTTCTGTAGGTGCAGACTTTCTTGATCTTTTCTTAGCAGCAGCTCTAGTCACTGGTCCAGAGGAGGCATCTTCTAGGGCTCAGACTCAATTAAGATTTGTCCAATGGGCAGTAAATGATTTCTATGCATTGTTTTTACATCTTTGAATTATTCTCAGGCCTTACTTTGTACACTGGCAGATCATCTAGTTTGCCCACTACAATGTGAGGGAGATAGTGCCATCTGTCAGCAATCTTGTGCTTGCCATGCAGTCCCAGATTTCTTAGCAATACCCGATCTCCCTCCTGGAGTTCCTGTGCCTTCACCTTTTATCATACCTTTCTTTGTTGGCCAGATTTCTTTGGCAGCCATGGTTTGAGCCAGTTGGTACGCATGAGTTAGCTGGGCCTTTAACTTTGCACATACTGTAAATAGTTGTCAGCTTGAACCCCATCAGGAGAGACCCCAAACACACATCTACTGGTAGTCGAGCTTCTCTTCCAAACATCAGGCGGTAGGGGGAGAATCCAGTGGCATCACTTTTGGTGCAGTTATAAGCATGTACCAGGGTGCTAATTTGTTGGCTCCATCTAGGCTTGTCCTTTGGGTGCAGGGTACCTAGCATATCTAGCAAAGTGCGGTTGAAACGTTCAGGCTGTGGGTCCCCTTGGGGGTGGTAAGGAGTGGTTCTGGACTTTCACACTCCCCACAGAGAAAGCATCTCTTTGATCAGACAACTCTCAAAGTCTCCCTTGATCAGAATGGATTCTTTGTGGAGCCCCATAGTGAACAAAAAGTTTTCTACAAGTACTTTGGCCACAGTGGATGCTTCTGGTCTTTGGTGGGAAAGCTTGGGCATATCTCGTGAAATGGTCAGTGACCACCAGCACATTACTGATATTTCTTTGATCTGACTCCAAACTCAGAAAATCAATACAGACCAGCTCCATGGGTGCACTGGTGGTGATGTTAACAAGGGGGGCAGCCCTCTGGGGCAAAGCTTTCCTCTGTAAGCAGCGACTACAAGTTTGAATGTGTTGCTCCACATCAGCCCCCATCTTAGGCCAATAGAATCTGGATCTCACCAAGTCAAGTGTTCTGTCTATACCAAGGTGCCCCATGTGGTTGTGCAAGGACCTCAGTACTGAGTCTCGAAAGGCAGTGGGCAGTACTAGTTGTTGTTTGTCTACTTGTCCCCCTCTGTCTACTGTTTCTCTGTATAACAGTTTATTGATCAGTTTCAACTTAGGACCTTCTTTGTATAACAGTGCAGTTCTCAAATCAGGGGAGCGTAATTTGGACCATCTTTTCCTGCATAGAGGGCTTCTAAAGCTGCTTTGATCATGGGATCGCGGGATTGAGCCCGAATACTGTCATTGTCCAGCTGAGGCAGTGCACCAATGTCTATTGCAGAAAAGTGGCAATAAGCAGCAGGTATGCAATTCTCAGAGGGTCCCAAGCAATCCACCATGCAGTCCACTGCGTCCGTGGACATTTGTTCCTCCTGTCAAACTTCCGGCAGAGTGCCCGAATGTCAGGTTCTGCCAATCGGACCCAATCATTCCTGGGGAACAGGCCTCCGGAGAGAGCATCAGCATCTATGTGGTTCAGACCTGCTCGGTATTCGAGAGCATAGTCATATGTAGATAATGCAGAAAGCCACCTATGGCCAGTGGCATCCAACTTAGCTGAGGTCTGCACATAGGTCAAAGGATTATTGTCAGTTTTACTAGTATTTTAGCCCCATACAAGTACTCATGGAATTGGTCAACAATAGCCCACTTCAAAGCTAGGAACTCTAACTTATGTACAGGATAGTTCTTTTCGGATGGGGTCAGGCTTCTACTGGCAAAGGCCACTGGTCTCAGGCCATTCTCGTGCTCTTGGTACAACACAACCCCCAACCCTTGCAAGCTAGCATCAGTGTGCAGGACGTAAGGTTTTCTTGGATCGGCATAGGCCAGCACTGGAGCATGGGTAAGTTGATATATGATCTCATGAAAAGCAGTCTCACAATCAGGAGTCCAGCGGGCCCCAAATACTTCACTCGGATGAAAATACACTCTTTCAGTCTTGAGGACGCTGACTTTGGTATTTTTGTGGGTTGGGGATACCCTTGAGTAAGGTTAAGTAAAGGGCGGATCACTCTTGAATAGTCCTTGATGAAGCGCCGATAATAACCACAGAATCCCAGGAATCTTTGCAGTTCTTTTTAGATTTTTGGGCTGTGGCCAGGTGGTCAAGGCCTCAACTTTACTTGGTTGGTCTCTATTCCCTCGTGGATACTATGTGTTCCCACATACTTTACTGATGTTTGAAAGAATTGACACTTATCAATGGACAGTTTAAGGCCAAAGTCCGTCGGTCCAATACCTTAAATAATCTGCTCTCATGTTCCTCCAGTGAGCTGCCAAACACAATAACATCATCTAGGTATACCAGGCACTCTAGTAAGTTCATGTCCCCACTGCACGCTCCATCAATCGTGCTGAAAAGTGGCTGGGGCACCTGAAATCACTGAGGCATCCTCATGAATTCATAGAAGCCAAGCGGACAGATAAAGGCCGTCTTCTCACGGTCCTCTGGGGCCATCGGGATCTAGTAGTACCCACTGTGGAGATCCAGCACAGAGAACCACTTGCTCCCGTTTAGGCAGTCCAAAGCATCCTGAATGCGGGGCATTGTGTACTGATCAGGGATAGTCCGCCGGTTTAAGGTGCGATAATCCACGCACATCCTTACTGTCCCATTCTTTTTCCTCACTACCACAATGGGGGAAGCATAAGGGCTTCTGGATTCTTGTATTACACCAGCAGCTAACATCTCTTGCAGATGCCGTCTCACATCATCTATGTCAGCAGGTGCCAGGCCGAGACCTCTCACAAAATGGTCTTTGGTATGCAGCGGATATTGTGCTCAGCTCCTTGCATGCATCCTACATCCCATTCCTTTAAAGAAAACACCCTGCAACCTCTATTTACCCGAATGTCTCTCTGGGCAAGCTTCTCACTGATCCTCACTTTCCATTCAGCTGGCAGCGGGGAGTTGCCGAAATCAAACAAGTCAGGCGTTACTCTGTCATTCTTCCTTGAACTCTTGCTGCTGGGTAGCACTGCAGTGTCTGCACAATGCACATTAGCCAGGATGCAACCTCTATTCACTCGAATGTCTCTTTCAGACACATTATGAACTTGGACCATTACCCTTCTGGCATAAGCATGGGCTCTAGCGGGCAAAATACTAGGCTTGACCAGCAGTCCCTCTGGCAATTTTCCATCGCCTGGTGCATCCAACATTAATATTTTATTCTTAACATCCTTTCTGATATGGACCTCTCCTGTAAGGTACACTGTGCATTTGGCGCCAGGATCAGAGACTCAGGATCCTTCTTCCATACAATTCCGACCGGTTCCTCTGGTTCTGTTTTTCAGCATCTCTCTGTGCCTCATAGGCCTTCTTAATTAAAGCCGGAACTCTTAAAGCTCTACTAGTCTTTGACCCTGTTTTCATAACACAACTGTGCCAGCCTTCCGAACATATGAGCATTTGTTCCAATCAACAAGGGACACCATCATACAGTCCAGTGGGGGGACACACTAAGGCTAGGGTCTCTACTTGTTCGGCCACTCCAGCCACGGAGGTGGGGAAAGACAGCCAAATTCGGATATACCCGGAATAGGGGTAGGCCTTCTCACTTAACCCCCATACATGCAGTCCTTCTAATGGTTGTAAGGGTACGTCTGACAAATGCTTCTGATACCAATCCTGGAACATAATTGTCACTTGGGAGCCACTGTCTAATACAGCTCTTGTAGACACTCCATTCACCTTTACAGTGGTCTCCATGGAGGGACCCACTATTCTGGACCAGTCTGGAGAGACGGTAGTGGGGGCCTGGGCAACTGACCTTGCCACAAAAGGACGTGAATTAGCATTTTTGGTGCCCTCACTGGGATCATTCGTGCACCTCTTAACCACTGATTTGTTCTCTGAAGCTCTCCTTGTAGCCTATATGCAACTTTGTCAGTGTCTTTTGGGGACTGGCATTCCCTTTTCATGTGCCCATCTTTCCCACAATTATAGCAAAACATACTTTCTGGAGTTTGAGCTGGCCGAGGCGCCACACTGGGAGCCAGGGCGGGGTATTACTAACTGGAAACCTGGGTGCCATCTCTGTCTGCGGCGTGATAAGCATTTGGAGACATCTCATCAGTTTCTCCACTTCCATGGTCAAGGAATTGAGTTTGGAGCTGTTATCAGCAGGAGATACATGGGTGGGTACCCCACCCCATAGCAGATGCAGTCGGATATAGGTCAGGGCCCGTACTTGCAGGCATGGCCTTCATAAAGGGACTGTTTTTGAATTCCCGGATCTCTCTCAACAGTTCGCCCCATTGTGGCATATCTTTTTCCTTGTCAGAGCACTCATTGACTGTCAACCTCTGCCCCTGGACTTCACTTGATGGGTCACCCTCAGTCACTCGGGTCGTAGCCACAGCTGTTGGTGCAGGTCCCTCCCGAGGTCGCCTTTTCTCAACTCCTCGAATTTCTCTCATTAACTCATCATAGGAGGGTGGGGATTCCAGTCGATTTGCCAGGCGTAACTGAAGCAACAGCAGTTCTGAGAAGGGGCAGACTTAAGGATTCTGTCCAGTCTGGTTCGGTCCAGTTCAATCGCTGGCAAACTACCCTTTCTGAGGCATTCTTGCAACAATTTTTCCAGCCGAGAGACATACACGACAACAACTCCCTTGGTACTGTTGTGCATTTCTTACTCTCCACCATAGGTCCTCATCAGAATCTGGGCTCCCATACACATTCTCCAAGGCCTCAAGATAGGCCTGTGCAGTCGCTTCAGGGTTACTGGCCCATTTAGCACGGATGGTAGCCAGGGCAGGACCTCGGAGGCTCTCACTAACCCTCTTTCGCTTTTCGCCTTCCGAGCATTGCCATTCTAGCACTTGGGGGGCAACATAGTCTATCCAGGTCTCCCAGTCATCCTCCCCTTGGGGGGTGGGGAGGGTGCCAGAGAAGATCCTCAACCTTCGGTAAGAGTCGTGACTAATGGCAGGTGCATAAATAGGAGTCTGCATTGGTTCAGCCACCATTACGGGCACTGGAGCAGGAGAGGGTGTTGGGGGAGGAACACCCCCAGGTGGCAAGAATAGTTTCTTCAAGTCCTCCACAGTTTTCCCTTCTCCCAGCAACCATTTAGCAAATTTCTCCTCAAAAGTTTCAGACAGTGGTGGGGGCTGATTCCCCCCCGGGTCTTTACTGTCCTTAGTTATCACTCTCCAAGCAGTGAGGGCTCCCTCTGGGGTAATGGTCTGTGGCACTTTGGAGCTATCTATGGGATCCTTAAACTCTACTAGGGCCAGGAAAGTGTGGGTGAGCAGATTAGCATGCCGACCCACCACCACAGGGTTTTGTAAACCTTCCACCTTGGAAAGTACTCCCTGCACAGTGTCCGTATTGATACCCAGGGGATGTCCAGGATAAGCATAGCATTTTGAAGGTCGATCTCCTCCCCAGTACACCCTCCACCAGCGGTGCACAGCCACTCTGTCGGGTACCCATTTTTTCTTAACAGTGGTTCGTAAATATGGCCACTAGAGGACACACAATCCCAGCGGTGAGCCTCCAAGATGTAACCCCTAGATGGCGCTATCCCAGGGGCTACTACCCCTGCCTGATTTACCACTAACAGGTTGAGGGCCTGGATCCAATGGCGGGTGCCTCCACCCAGAGGTCAGGGTTTGCAATAGTTAAACTAACTTGGTCACAGCCCTCTGGGACACTGCAACCCCTTTCTTCCCACTAGTGGCCCACACAATATATCAAATTACCTTCACAGTATACACTTACCCCCAGGACTGGTTCCGCACTGGGACCTCCTGTGAAATGAGATACAGTGCAACAATCACAGTACAGTACTTTAACATAGACAAATACCTCAAGCAGTATAACTTTGCTGAAACAAGCAGCTCTGATTTATTTAGGGGATATAACAAGGACAGGGAAATCAGGTTAATTAGCTTATCACTCTAATAATCTACCTATGGCTCTGTGCACAGGCCTATCCCTATCAGTTACTGTCCCTGGGTACCCAAGCCCTAGTGGCTAGTCCAACCGTGGCAGCTGGTAGGGGCCCTTTCACACAGAGAAAAGGAAAATTAAACAGTCAGCAGTACAGTAATTCCATTTGGATTTAATGTGGCAATTCAACAGGAGCGACCCTGAATTAGTACTCACGACCTCCAAATAAGATAGGGTCCTTCAATATCAGCAGGGCTACTCTTGAGCTCCAAGAGACTCTTCACACATTTATATGGTAAAAAAAGAGTACTATACCAGGCAGGCTGCTTTCTATCCCGATCGCAATTACTGCACAATACCCGGAGAACACACGGCAGATTCAGTTCCTGACAGACCGAGTGCAATTCAATAATTTCTCCAGTCTTCTACAGGGTGAGCCTGGTTTCTACTCTTCAGAGATCCTTTGATTCTTTTCACAGGACGGATTCAGTCCTAACAAGCAGTTACACAAGCTGCAGACCGGAACTCTGGGCCTTACACACGTTTTTTGACTAAAACTGCACACTGAAAAAGCACAGGGCTCCTTCCTTCTTCACTGCCAAAGCTCAACCGAAACTCCAACCGACAAAACGGCACTTCCTCTGAGTTCCTCCCAGTTCTTGACTGGATTGGCTGTCACTCACAATAGACTGCTGCTGTTGGTCCAAAAGGCACTGAAGTCCAAACTACATCTCCCAGAGTCACTGCCATACAATCCTCTTGTGGCTGGCTCAGATTATGAGTCAAGTTCTGATTCGTCCAAGGCACCATTTTAGAGCTAGCTTACCCACACTGATTGGTCCAGTTCAGCAGTTCAAAACCAGAATGGGGAACTAGGCAGACACTGTTCTGACTGCAAAGAAAGCAAGGTTAGACAAACTGCAATTTCATTATTACTGTAAATGATTTCTGGCAAACAGTTACATCTTTCAGATAGGTTCCATTTGCACTCTAGTGACTGCAAAATGGAGTGAATTGGCAGCAGTTTGAGTGGTACTCAATCAAAGAAACACACAGTCCCCATACACACTAATTATGTCTGCAAGCAGACAGCTCTTAAAGAGACAGTACCAGAGGTTCTAAAAACACTCACTGATAAATGGCTTAAGCATGAAACACCATTCAGGCTTGGAGCATTCAAGCAAGCTCCTGGAAGTCTTTTGGGAACCCCCATTTGCAGGGGGGTTACACATATGATATTCAGTACTTGTACTGTTATGTTAGGCAGAAATTTGCAACTTGGTGGGGCCCCGCGCTCCCACCAACTTGCTCAACATTGTACTTTACTATGCTTTCTCGAAAAGTAAGGAAATTCTTTGCAAAAAACTGCATTAATGCAACAGTTAGGGTTTTTTACAGTGACAGAAGCGAGGAAATTCACCATTACGGTTACCACCCCTTGCTCCCCATGACCACCCCCCACAACTGGCATTGGGGGGTGCGTTGGGGTTGTCGATCCTAACTCTTACCCCATTCTCCTATACTGCACCACCTCAGCTTATTTACACATGGAATGGGGTGAGAGTTAGGACCGACTTACCCCAACGCACATCCTGATGCCTATTGGTGGGGGCGGGGTGGTCGTGGGGTGCAAGGGGTGGTAACTCTAATGGCATATTTCCTCACTTTTTCACTGTAATAAACCCTAACTGTTGCATTAATGCAGTTTTTTTGTAAAAAATATCCATATATATATATATATATATATATATATATAAAATCCCTGATAGTCTAGTGCCCCTCTCCCACATCCCGATCAGCCGTAAATGTAGTTCCTCTATACCTGGTAGTCTAGTGGCCTCTCTCCCTGATTTTGCCCCTTTTTATTAATATTTAAAAAATCACCCTGTCCTGGTGCTCTAGTGGCCCCCATCCCTGATGTCACCCGTTGTGTTGATATTTAAATAATCGCACTGTCCTGGTGGTCTAGTGGCACCCTCCCTGATCCCCAATGTTTCCCGTTGTATTAATATTTAAAAATTGTCCTGTCCTGGTGGTCTAGTGGCCCCCCCACCCCAGCAGGTAGTGCCCACCACCCCACTCCCCACAATCCCGAAACACAGATGGCGACTGGCACAGCTCACCTCTCACCTCTCACCTCTGTAGCCAGCCACCAGACCACCAGGACAATATGACTATTTAAATATTAATACAACAGGCAACATCAGAGATCAGGGCCACTAGACTACCAGGAAAGGGTGACTATTTAAATATTAATACAATGGGTGAAATCAGGTAGGGGAACCACTAGACCTCCTGGACAGGGCAAGTTTTATATAGTAATACAACGGGCTACATCGGGGATCGGGGAAGGGGGCCACTAGACTACCAGGACAGGGCAATTATTTATATATTAATACAACAGGTGACATCAGGGATTGGGAAAGGGGCCACTAGACCACCAGGGCAGGGCGATTATTTAAATATTAATACAATGGGTGACATCGGGGATTGGAGAGGGAGGCCACTAGACCACCAGGAAAGGGTAAATGATGTAATATTATAAAGACAGATGATATTGGTGATCAGAGAGGGGGGAACTTTTGACTTAGCTGCAGAAGCCTGCGACAAACCCTCCCGTGTGCCATGTGTTTATTGCACAGACTGGGTTGCCACAAGTGTGGGAGCCTAGGATCAGAATCTGTTGCAGGGTCCTTTTCACACCAGGCTTCATTGCAAGCTGCTGTTTGCCACAGCTTGTGCTGCTCCGAGCCCCCTTTGAGAATCGAGCCCTAGAGGTTTTAGGATGCTGTTGTACTTCAGAAGGGTAAGAACACATTCCATGACCTTTGAACTGTGGTACAACAACATTTTGAAAGGGATGGAATTCTATACAGAACAATGCTCTACTAGACACTATACATCATTTATCTCCACAGTGTCTGCTTTATCAACTTTTATTTCCACTTTTGGTTGATCACAAAGGACTCTTTAACCAATGTCACCATACACCAGAAAAAACGTTTAAAATGGGTATTTCAGACACTAATATCAGTTGTAGATGTTTAAATGATATTGGCTCTATTACACATATTATTTTGTCTTGCCCACTAATTCAGAATTTCTGGGACAAAATCTTTGGGGCTTGTGAAAAAAATCCTGAACAAAAAGATTGCACCAAATGACAAACTGGTTATTTCAGACATCACATCAGACCTAGAACTCTGGTCTAAATCGAATATTTTTTGGTTATTAGCCGCTATGATCTCAGCCAAAAATATAATTCTTAGACGATGGAAACAAACTTCCACCCCTACTTTGAGTGGCTAGATAATATCACCACCAAATCGAGCTATGAAATGTTAGCTTTTGTTTGTAGTGATGGAATAGAGAAATTCCTCGATATCTGGAACCCTTTTTTACACTCCATTTTCTGCAAAAGTGCTATCTAAGAGTATAATAACAGTACTGGCTTGGAATTTTTACTACGTATTAACTTATGATAGTTCAGAGACTTATTTAATGTCTCAGTCTGCCTTAAAGTTTTTATGATTTGCTGTTACAGATACTGTAATGTATGTATTATCTGTTTATACTCTTAAAAACCTCAATAAAAGTTTTAATTACAAAAAAAAAAACAAAGGACTCCTTAACCAATGGAAAAGCAGCTTGTACAATGTCTGATGACACACAGTGACCACTGCTGCTCTCAAACCAGAACAGTGAAATGAAGCAGAAATCATTAAAGTTTCATAACATGAACTCATTTAAAAGCTTTACAATTTAAAATACTTTGTATAAATTGGACACCAATGGCCTGGCTCAGAATATGCCACTTACCATCACTTGTGAGGGGACAGGACTTACTTAACTCACTTGAGATCCTGCCACTTCTGAGTTGTTGTCCTGCCCCCTCCTTCACAAGATAAATTGGCATATCCTGAGTCAGGACATTATGTGCCTATCCTAGACTTAGCACATATAGGGAGATACATTTTAAAATGTAAAATTTTATGTTTTTGTTCATGACATATGCAACCTCAAAATAATATTGTTTTTAAAGTTACAATCAAAGACCTTGTTAAACTAGTGAGAGGGCAACTAGCACAATGATGGATGACATCACAGAGGCCCGTGCTGTACTCCGAGCAGCAGCTGAACTCAAACAGAAGCAATTAAATATTTATATAAAGAGACAGTTTAAGGGACTGCCCATCGCTGCGGTGGCAGTAGTACTACCGCCTCCAACTCCGACAGCTTGGGTTCAAGAAAGATTTTGGGTCATCAGGGGCCGGCCGGTGGGGGTGGGGGGATGAGGAGGATTGAGCCTTCCATAGGATGCTCTCCTTCTCCGAGGGGGAGGGGCTGTTCTACCACTCCCAGTATGCTGGACTAGTGGTGTGGGCAGGGGAAGATGTGGTCAAGCACTTGGCTGAGACATGCATCCGCACATCTACAGCCTGGACCCTGGTCCTTGTGCCAGCATCTTCAGGGCTGGGGATTCAGGGACCACAACACCAGATAAGCAACAAGAAAATCTAGCCCTCCCCTTCCATGCAGCATGATCCCTTGTGTGGGGGGGGACAGATCCCCAGATGGTTGACATAGCCGTCACCGAGCCCCCGGCTGGGAATGGGTGAAAAATGTGTTTAAAAAAAAGAGCCAGTTTAATAGTGAAACTTTATATATGCAAAGAGCCACAAATGGTATAGGACAGAAAAAGAGTAGGCAGAATATTGGAAGCTCAGAAACAGCACCCACTAAACCCGGGTCCCAAGAAGCACATTAATGTCTTCAGCAAGCTGCAGGTATAGTGCAACATGCCTGAAGAACACTGTCAGTGCTAAAAGCATGTTCGACTATACCGTCCCACAAATACAGGCACTAACCCATTTGCTTCTTGCAAAACACCTCCCCCCCCTACTGATCACATGGGGTATGTACCCAGTTGGGAGCAACAGGGATCCAATGAGCAAATGAGGAGTTAACGCCTGCAAAAGGAGATTGCATCTGTGGAGCAACCTGCCACATTAGAACTTTCCCTCGCAAATGATCTCATAGCATAGGTAAGGGGCTGCAGGTCACTTTCATCTTGATTTGGGCTCATGTGACCATGAGGCAGGTTTCAGTATATAAGAAGTCCAGGTACAACATTTAAAGAGCTACTCACGCCTCAAAGAAAACTTTAAAAAACATAATAATTAGGTACAATTATGCCTGCATTCCATTTATATTATGTATATTTCTCATCTCCATTATTTATTACTAAGGAAATTTGCACGAATATATGATCTTTATCCCTTAGGGATAGTGAGGCTTAATAAAGTGGAGGGAGGGTGGGTGGGCAGAGGGTGACAGTGAAAAGCAGGGATACTGAATTAATATTTTGCTCAGTAGTCACATGGGGAGGTACCTAAACCAAACAATAGAAGCACTCTGAAGGGGGTTGATACCAGTCCATTAACAGAAGAAAGGATCCTGAAACAACTCCTAAAACTGAAGGTGGACAAAACAATGGGGCCTGATGGGATTCACCCCAGAATTCTAAAAGAACTAAGGGGAGAACTAATGACACCACTAACTACCCTTTTTAACAAATCATGGGAGGATGGTGTGGTACCTGAGGACCGGAGGAGGGCAGATGTGATTCCCCTCACAAAAGTGGGAGAAAAGCAGAGGCAGCAAACTATAGGCCTGTTAGTTTCACCTTAGTGGTAGGGAACATGATGGAATCACTTCTGAAAGAAAGAATTGTTGAGTACCTAGAGGCCAGTGAGGCACAGGACTCAAGGCAGCATGGATTTACGGCAGGAAGGTCATGTCAGCTGAATCTAACAGATTTCTTTGATTGAGTGACCAAAGCAGTAGACAGAGAGGGGCTGTGGACATGGCCTACCTAGACTTTAGCAAGGCATTTGACACAGTCCACACAAAAGAATAATAAACAAGTTAGCCTGCCTGGGAGTGGGTCCTAGGGTGGTAGCCTTGGTAAAAAATTGGCTGGACAACAGGACACAGAGGGTAATAGTAAACAGCGTCCACTCTGAAGAAAGGGGGGGTTACTAGTGGGGTACCGCAGGGTTCAGTACTGGGACCAGTCCTTATTAATGTCTTCATAAGTGACATTGCAGAGGGACTGGAAGGAAAAGTATGCCTCTTTGCAGCAGACACAAAGATCTGCAACAGGGTTGATACACCGGGGCGAATGGAAAGGATGAGAAGGGATTTGGCATGGCTGCAAGAATGGTCAAAAGTATGGCAGCTTAGATTCAATGCAAAGAACTACAAACTAGCACCTGGGAAACAAAAACCCAGAGGAAAAGTACACAATGGGTGGGGGGGGGGTACTAACAACAACAACAAGCATTTGCCAACGCCGAATGTTTGCTTGCTGGCATTAGCAGTGGAAGTGCAGGAGTTAGACAGATGCAGTATAGGAATGGCATTGAAGTATTGAACTGACGTCAACTCCACCCTCACCCTGCAGAGATGGACAGGCATTGGGGTGTGCCTTTGGGTCATCGCCCATGACGGTCACGCCATTTCACCTCACCCTACCCTTCAGACACTGACAAGTGTTGAGATGTGCCTTGGGGTGTTTCACCTTTACATTCACCTCATTCCATAAGGAAATACGCTGAAATGGGTGCAGTATAGGAGAATGGGATGAACTCTGGGGCCAAAGGGTCCAAGGCTCACCTCGATGCCTGTCACTGGCTGCAGGGTGGGGGTGGGGGTGAAATAGCATGAGCATTACTGTCGACAGTCCCAAGTCACACCCCTGACGCCTGTCAGTCCCTACAAGGTAGGGCATTATGGTCGAAAACCCTAAGTCCCTGGGAGTTTCTTGGTATTTTTACTCTAAGTTTTCCACATGGGTTTTTTGTGACCCCACCGCATGAACAGTGACACTATCAGTTTGTTACATGAAAGGTGATTTTGCAGAGCGACCACGCCATTTGTCGCCACAGGTGCAAAAACTCATTTCAAACAGGGATGTGAAAAGTGACAGCTGTACTGTTCATGAGGAGGTGTAAAAAAATGACATTGTTGAAAATCTGGAGTGAAAATATACAAAACCTGGTGAAGTCATGAGCATGCGAAGGAACTGAGCAACATACACCCATAATGTAAGTAGTTTGGGGATTTTTTACAGCAGATTTTCAACACGGGCATTTTTGCACCTCCTCTCATGAACAGTGTCACTGTGATTTTCGTAATCTATCCTGAACACTAAATTCCGTGCAAAAACACATTTCGGCCAGGGTGTGAAAAATGGCAGCTGTACTGTTCATAAGGAGGTGTGGAAAAATGTCAATGTTGAAAATCTGGACTGAAAATATTACAAAGTCGTGAACTTAAGAGGGTGCGTGGAAATTGCACAATGCACGCTCGTGACAGAGTCATTTTATGGACTTTTGTCACCAAATTTTCAACATAGCCATTTTACCACCTCTGCTCATGACTAATGTCACTGTGATTTTCTTAATGTGCCCCGAACATTGATTTCGCACACCGACTGCGTCATTGTGCGCTACATGCACGGAAACACGTTTTGGGCATGATATGAAAAATGATAGCTATACTGTTCATAAGGAGGTGTGGTAAAATAGCAATGTTGAAAATCTGGACTGAAAATATTAAAGATTCTCAAAGTTATGAGCGTGCGTTGGAACTGCGCAATGCACCCTCGTAAAACAGTCATTTTTGGGATTTATTTCACCAGATTTTCAACATAGGGTTTTGAGTGGCCTATCTCATGAACTCAGACACTGTCATTATTGTCCCGAAGTTGGTGGTTCCGCTGCAGTGACTGCTAAATCACCTTTCGGACCCACTACAAAATGACAGTGACTTAATTCATGAGGTGGGTCCCCAAGAACCCCATGTTGAAAATTTGGTGAATAAATTCCCAAAACTGGCCGAGATATGCACCAAAGTTGAAAAAAAACCATGTATTGAATTATACAGCTTACCGGCATTTCTTCAGTTCGCGGTCGGCTTTGAAGAGTGCAGACATGTTCCCGGTCCACCGAAGATCGTCGCGCTGGCCTCCGGAGGTAAGTATGGGGTGGAGGGAAGGGTGTGGGGAGGTGGGTGCGCAAAGAGTGGGTGCGGGTTGGGGAAGGGGGACGAGACAGTCAACGAGAGACCGTTTTTTTTTTTTTTTACAGGTGTTTCTGTTTGTTTAGACTTCGTAGGACTTTTGCCATGCTGGGGTGGCCTCCCAGCATAGCAGCTGGAAGTTTTTTTTTTGGGAGGAGCGAGTGGAGCCGACGGGGGATTGGGCACCCCCGTCGGCCATAAGGACTTCTGCCACACTGGGGTGGGCTCCCAGCATGGCACTTGGAACTCTGGTTTTGGGGGTTTACAAACAGTACAGTGGAGCCGATGAGGGATTGGGCACCCCCAGTCAGCCATACGGACTTTTGCCACGCTGGTGTGTGCTCCCAGCATGGCAGTGGAAGTCTGTTGGGGGGGCAGTGAAGGCGTCGGGGGATTGGGCACCCCCGTTGGCCAT
The DNA here is from genome assembly GCA_016271365.2 of Neoceratodus forsteri. Classification (NCBI taxonomy): domain Eukaryota; kingdom Metazoa; phylum Chordata; order Ceratodontiformes; family Ceratodontidae; genus Neoceratodus; species Neoceratodus forsteri. The sequence continues at coordinate 59,384,813 of JADMNL010000033.1, forward strand.
ACCGTGTGCGGGAAGGGTGCATGAGCATGCTGGGGTGGCCTCCCAGCGTGCTACTTGGTAGAAAAAAAAGGAGCTGTCTATGACAGCTATATGGATGCAGTGGCAGAGTGTAGGCACTTTGCATACTGCTGACGGCAGAATGTAAATTACCTGCCAACGGCAGTTTGCAAATTGCCTACACATTACCACCGCTGATTGTAGCAGTTTTTTGCTTTCAACTGTACGCCACTGCATCTGAATGGCTGTCATAGACAGCTCTGATGTTCATTGGCGTGGTGCAGCCGCGACTGCAAAAGGGAGCAGGGTATTGGAAGTAGGGGAGGCACACCTACAAAAACTCGTATGGTGGCACTATGTTTCTTGCACATGCATGCAAGCAAGACGTTCATTGGCGTGGTGCAGCCATGCTTGCAAAAGAGCAGGGCATTGGACGTGGGGAAGGCAGACCTATGAAAACTCGTATGGTGGCACTATGTTTCTTGCACATGTGTGCAAGCAAACATAAAAATGGAAAAGGATCTGGGGATAGTCATATCAGATGACCTAAAGGTAAGCAAGCAATGTGAGAAGGCAGTAAGGAGGGCTGGTGGGATACTTGGATGTATAGGGAGAGGCATCACCAGTAAAAAATGGGAAGTTGTTATCCCTCTGTACAGACAGTTGGTGAGACCCCATCTGGAGTACTGCGTGCAGCTCTGGAGACCCCATCTCTGCAAGGACATAGACAGGATGGAGGCAGTCCAGAGGAGGCCAACTAAAATGGTGCAGGGTCTTCGCCAAAAGCCATATGAAGAGAGCCTAAAAGAGCTTAATATGTATACCCTCAAGGAAAGGGGGGAGAGGGGGACATGATAAAAACTTTCAAGTACCTCAAGGGAATCAACAAAGTCCAAGAGGGTAGCATCTTTCAGAAAAAGAGATGTGTAAGAACAAGGGGGCACAATTTGAAGATAGAGGGGGGACAGCTCAGGGGCAACATGAGGAAGTATTTTTTTGTTTGTTTCATTGTTTTTGTGCCTTACCTCCTCAGCTGGGGTGTTTCCCTATGGTTCCCCTTCCAGTCTATCTTGGAGGCTCCTGCACTGGGCGCCATGCCCGAGCTCTGACCTCCTCTGTCAGCCTTTCTTAGGCTGCATCGCACCCCCCCCACAGCACGGAAGACTGAGGGATTAGGACAGAGGGAGCACATTGGAGCGTCCAGTGCAGTGTCGCGGACAGACCTTCATGAACACTGGAGGATTTGGGACATTTTTCCCATGAGTTTCCCCCCATGGCATGGGCGTGCAGTGATGCCAAGGACACTGCAGCACATGCTCCTGCATGCCATACGTCAGAAGCCTGCCCACACCGACCCGACCATTGTGCCATGAGTTGTGCTACCCCCTAGCCACCACCATGAGCCAGTACCTTCGTGGGAGTACCTCCCACCCTCCCCAGAGGAGGAAAGCTGTCCTGGGGATGTTCAATCCTCCTTCCCCAGCCAACCCCTGATGATTCAAGTCCGCACCCGAACCCAGGTCACCAGCATAGCACGATGTCTGGCATCCAGCACCTCAACCCTCAGTGCCACCGGGCCAGCATGAGGAAGTATTTTTTCATAGAGAGGGTGGTGGATGCATGGAATGGCTTTCCTGAGGAGATTGTGGGGTCAAAAACAGTGGGGGAATTCAAGAATGCATGGGACAGACATAAGGCAATTCTGGTGGGGGTAGGAAGAAGTAGGCTGTTGGTTAACTAGGATCTTCAGCTTATCAAATAGGTAGGGAAATGGGCAGACTGGATGGGTCAAGTGGTCCTTATCTGCGGTCAAAGTCTATATTTCTATCTGCCTCTATAGCTTACTCCCTACTTCATACGACATACAAAATTTGCCAGCAGATAAAGGCCTAGAGGTCTATCAAGTCTGCTCGAATGTGCAACCAGCACCCCTTATTTTGCAGCTGCCACTCCCTCCCACTCTTCCCCTCCATTGACCCTCCCCCTTGCCCTGACTTCAAGTCATAATTCTCTGTTGTGACATCACAATCTGTTGCTATGGGAGTAACTGTCATACCTCAAGGAGTGCTCTATGACTTCAGGTAGGGAGAAGGCAGCAGGAACAGATAAACTCTTCAGGAGCAAAGATCCTGTTTTCACACAGATGAGCTCAGTAATAAATAATGGGGCGCAGGAATACAGCACTAATGGGAAATACGAGCCGGACTGTGTCTAAATATTAGGTTTTGTTAAAGTTTTCCTGAAAGTGTCACCAGCTCTTTAAGGGCTGTTTACATGCCTGCTTCTGCAGTACGACAACGTGAACACTCAAGTTGCTGCAGTGCGAAAGCAGCCATGTGGATACTTACCAGATCATGGTAAGTCGATGCCCAATCCAGTCCTGGAGTCCCAGCTGAGTTGGGGATGCATTGCGATGCAAGACGTGTAAGCTGTCATGTGGCAGCACTGCTTCTATTGCAGCAAATGCAATGACGTGCTGCAGATAAATGTCACAGAATGCCCACCCCCGAACTCACAGCTGGCTTGCATCGGCACTAAGAGGGACCATGAAGATGCAGCTGCTAGATCAGTGCAGGAGGAGGAGGAGGAGCGATGCTCAGAGCAGTGCACTGCAGCCTTACCTCTGCCATGTAAATGCAGCTTTAGACTGCCTGGCTTCTATCCACCTTTTGTGTTAGTGAGTTGAGGAAGTCACTTGAGTTAGTTTGACACAACCTTCCCTTATAAAGTCATGCTGATTTCTGACATAAGGCAATTTTCTTCCTGTAAGTCTAAAATCTGTTTTGTTATGGTTGGTTTCCGCAGCTTGCATACTATTGACATCAAGCTCACTGGTATATAGTTACCTAGGTTTATCCTAACCCCATTCTTGTGTACTGGCACCCTGTTTCCACCCTTTAGTCCAAAGGGCCCTTTCCTGTAATCAGAGATTTATTAAATAGGTCTGCCAAGGGGTCTGTCAGTGACTGACTCCCCTCCTTTAGTACCTGTAAGTACAGCCCATCTAGTGCTGGGGACTTGGCCACAGTGAGGTCTTGTAGAACTGTTTCTCTAGTTACATACCCTATATGTAACCTGCTACTATCACTACCCTGGAATCTACTTTTCAAGTCGGTAAGTAGCTTAGTATTTTCTCGTGTGATCACTGAACCAAAGTACTCGGTTAATCTTTTACTTTTTTATTCTCCTCTATGTTTGTTCCATCCCTCTTTATTTTCACTTTCTTTTTTGTCTGTTATTTTTCCATGAGTACCTATAGAAAGTACAGTATTGCAATTGTTCCTTGGGCACCTATAGGAAAGTCTTGCCATTTTTCCTTGTGTATCTACAGAATGTGTTGCAGTTTCCCCTAGTGTCTATAGAAATCTTTTGACATTTTTGCTTGTGTACCTACAGAAATTATTGCAATTTCCCCTTGTGTACCTATAGAAAGTCTTGCCAGTTTTCCTTGTGTGCCTATAGAAGTTATTGCCATTTTTCCTCATGTACCTATAGAAGGTCTTGCCATTTTTTCTTGTATGCCACTAGAAAGTCTTGCCATTTTTCATTGTGTACCCATAGACAGACATTTTTCCTTGTGTACCTATAGAAATTGCCATTTATCTTGTGTACCTATAGAAATTATTGCAGTTTCTCTTGTGTACCTATAGAAATTATTGTTCACTGACCTACGCAGCCAGTTTAGTGTTATGCTTGTGCAACTGTGTTAGTTTGGTTTTGGCCGTTCACACTCTATTCTAGAGGAATTACCACCCTGTAGGAGTACAAAAGGCATGGAACCCTCAGAGAGGGTTCCACCCCTAGAGGTGCCATGGGATGATTCCTGTGGCTAAAGGTAACTTAGGATGGATCCCAAGGAGAGAAGTGCTGCTGCTGGATGAGGAGGGGAGGATGGTGGAGCAAAGAAAAAAGTGCTTCTGAAGGAGGTTGGGAGGAACTGCTATATAGCTCAGGAAATGTGAGTGGCTGGCTGCTTGTCCACTGAACTACAGGCCAAGCCTTCCAATTAAATGGCCTATACAATCAGTACAGTGTTATACTTGTGCAACTGTGTTAGTTTGGTTTTGGCCGTTAGCACTCGATTCCAGAGGAATTACCACCCTGTAGGGGTACGAAAGGCAAGGAACCCTCAGAGATGGCTCCACCCCTAGAAGTGCCACGGATGATTCCTGTGGCTAAAGGTACCTTAGGAATCCCCAAAAGAAATGTAGTACAATCATCCCCAAAGAAGGAGGCAACATGAAGCACATGAGCAAGCAGTAACTGTGATGTAGTAGCAGGAACTATGACATAGTAGTAGAGAAGCATAGACAGTTTGATAATGTAATGAAATGCTCAGTTTGATAATGTAATGAAATGCCCAGGTTTACGTAGCATGATACTAATGGTTTGCATTCAGATTAGAGGATCCCCTAAGGAGAGAGGGAACAGCAGGACATCCTCCACCTCCATCCAACAGTGGAACCTACCTAAAAAAACTAGGGGACACTACTATGCTAACTAAGAGTTATGACCTGAGGTAACGGAGGAGAGAAAAAATTCCCTATGAGGAGGAAATCTCTGGGGATCCAAAGCCTAGGTCGCCTTCCCTCCAGGCTTGGGATAGTTTATTTAGTGACAGCTCTGCAGCTTCAATTTGGAAAACCCAATTAAGGGGAGGTGGAAAATATTCCAATTTGCAGGAAGGCTATCACTCAAACCCTCTAGCGGGAATGCCGTGGAAGGTTGCGAGAAAGCTCTGCAACAATACGTGCAACCAAGGCACAGGAGGAGAGCAACAACTGCTGAGTCACTCACCTGGCCTACCCGCCCTAAAATCAAACCAGGTGAACCAGTGGCAGTCGTAGGGAGAATGCGGTGAAGGAGCCTTGCTAGGGAAACCAATAAAATCAATGGCTAACCGTTACAGTGGAACACTAGAGCCAAAGGAGGTAACTTTTTCCACCCTTCACCGCTAGTTTTAAATTCTACACCAGGAGCTGCTGTCGCATAGCAGGTAGCTAAAGCCAAGCCCAGGGCAAGGACATTTCCAGCTATGGGCCAGGTGAGAAGGATCCCACCCCAAATTGGACATGCTCGAGATGTGTACTAAATGCAGAGCGAGACCGTTTGCTACAGGAACCCTGTGCCAGAATAGAATGGCTGGCATGCCCTAGAAATTGATTGAGAGCTGAAAAGCTGGTGAGCTGAATGAGCATGGCGTGCTGAGATCGTAATGAGCATTGAGTGCTGAGACCTTGCAAGGTCGAATGCAGAGTTTAGTGCAGCAGAATCCCAGAAGCTGAAGCAGAGGGGATAGCAGTAGGCATGAAGCAATGGCTTGCGTAAGCAAGGAGCAATGACTGCGTAAGCAAGTGTGGACCTGCACGTAGGTCAGTAAACAGTAATAATAAGTGGACCTGCACATAGGTTTGCATAACATAGGGCAAATAGCACTGAAAAGTGGGGCAAGCCAGCCAGGCATTTTAAAGCCAAATCAAGGTGATAAACTCTGAGGATTTTCGGTGGTGAAGACAGGATTTAGAACAGAAATAATTAGCCACATTGGCCATGACCCCCAAACACTTCCCAGTCCCTGCCGTAGGACAGACTAGGAAGCAATGGAAGGGCTGAGAACCACATGCAGATATAAAAGCTAATTTAATAGCCCCTGCAGGAGCTTTAGCTAACCTCAGTGTAGAACAAGGTACAATAGCAATGGGAGTAAACGAAGCAGTAGTAGGAAGCAATTAGGACTGTCCAGCAGTAGTGAAAACTATTGCGTATACAGAGTTGTAACTGCAATAAACAAAATAAAAGGAGGCAGAATGCTCTGAAAGCACGGTCACCAGGCAGTGCAATGAGACTGCTGCAATGAGGTAATTAGAACAAGCATGAGTGAGCTGTATAGCTAGGTTCAAAGTAAATCTGAGTCAGGTGAAATTAATCAAGTATGCAATATGGAGCAGCTATAGTTGAGCTGAAACACACAGCTCAGGTTTGCAGTAGCAGTGCAAGTAATTTGAGAGTTGTGAGTAACTGAAAGCAAGTAGCATGAGCTCTGGAGTAGCAGTATGCTAGGAGCTTAGAAACAAAGCCCCTGCAAAAGACAAAACCAAAGACACACAAACACAGAAAATGGAACAAAAAACAGAAGGAAGCACACAGAACTGAAGGCAAAATACAAACCAGAAGCAGGAAAATAAACACAGAAGCCCAGCAGAGACAAGCAGGAGCAGCAAGGGGGGGGGGGTGCAGGCCCAACCAGCTCAGAGGACCAACTGACAGAGCCTTCGGCTGCAAAGAAAAAATGCTTCACAATGAGGCTGAGAGGAACTGCTTATATAACTCAGGAAATAGGAGTGGCTGGCTGCTTGGCCACTGAACTCCTGGCAAAGCCTTTCCAACTATTTTTGATTTGGTACCTATACAAAGTCTTGCCATTTCCTTGTGTACCTATAGAAATTATTGCAATTTTTCCTTGTGTACCTATAGAAAGTCTTGCCAGTTTCCCTTGTGTGCCTATAGAAATTATTGCTATTTTTGATTTGGTACCTATGGAAAGTCTTGCCAGTTTTCCTTGTGTGCCTATAGTTTTTGCCATTTCCCCTTGTGTACCTGTAGGAGGTCTTGCCATTTTTCCTTGTGTATCTATAGACACTATTGCAAGTTTTCCTTTGGTACCTATAGAAAGCATTGCCATTTTTCCTTGTGTACTTATAGGAAGTCTTTTCATTTTTCTTTTTGTATCAATAGAAAGTATTGCCATTTGTCCTTGTGTACCTATAGACATTATTGCCATATTCCCTTGTGTACCTATAGAATGTCTTCCCATTTTTTCTTGGGTACCTATAGGAAGTATTGCCATTTTTTTTACTTCTTCAGCTATCCTTAGTTCTATGCTTGCTTTAGCCCTCCTTATAATGTCCTTACATTTTTCTAATGTATCTTTATTTACAGTACAGCCTTGCTGGACTAATTCTGGTCCCTTCTATATAACCGAAAAGCCCCTCTTTTGTCTTGTATTACCTCTCTCACTTACTTGTTGAGCCAAAGTGTCTTCCTCTGCTTCTTGGTTATATTCACAGATTGTATACATGCTTAGGTGGCTTCCAATATTGCATGTTAAATCCCTGCCTGCTTGTTTTCTGCCCCTTCTATTTTATGCACGTCCTTCAGCTGTTCATCTATGATTGTTTTCATCTTACTCTGTTCTACTAGTAGAACCAAAAATAGCACAAAGGAAAATGCCACACATTTTGTTATGATTATTTAGTGCTCTTTTCCCTTACTTGCCAGCCAGTCCCCATCGGTCCTGCCCACTCACCCAGCGCCATCACCCGCCTTCCCTGGTACTTACCTCTCCCTCCTTCTAATGCCCTGGCATACCCCCCAGGAGGGAAGCACTACCCCAATGGAGACTCGGTCGGTGCATAAGAGTGGAGTACCTTGGTCTGTGGTGTGATGCCTGTGGTTAGAGGTGGATGACCTCCTGCAGTGTCTGGCAGTTTTTCCTTGTTCAGTCCCAGCCCCTTGTAGGATGCTGAGCTCTTAACGTGTGTGCATGAGCGTATGTTGCATGTCAGATCATGTCGATATCCTCCTTGATTTTGTGGCTCTACTTTCACTGCCACCTGTGGTTACCTGGTGGCAGTAGCACAACAAAGTCTGACCTCCTACCCTCCCTGAGGTAAGGAGTGTCCTCTGGGGCACTCAGCTCATCTCCCCTGGCTGGTCTGCCTGATGATTTGGGCTCATTCCCAAACTTGGGTCAGCGGCATCACAAGTGGTAGTGCTACCACTGTGCCGGCGTGCCATACAGTTTGAGAAATAGTCAGCAGTAACTTGTTATTTCTGAAGTATTTCTTCTTTTCACTCTATGGGTGTTGCTGTGGATCAGTATGGGATCATTCATCCTCGGTCTTCTTGGAGTACCTTTGTCCGACCGGCATTCATGGATGTCATGCGGATCATCCAGAGTGTGTGCCCTACATGCTGTAGTTTGGATCCAGGACCTACTTCCCTGATTTTGGGTTGCATTGATGTTATCAGTCCGGTCCTAGCTCAGATAGTCTGGTGCACCTTGGAGACGGGTGAGTTTCCAGGCTCACTGAAAGAGGCGGTGGTGACACCACTCTTGAAGAAAGCTTCTTTGGACCCAGAGTGCCCTGCAAACTACAGACCAATCTCTAACCTTCCCTTTGTGGGGAAGGTGATTGAGAAAGTTGTGGCCACACAGCTGGAGGACCATTTGACCATCCATGACATCTATGAATGCCTCCAGTCCGGATTTTGAAAGAAGCATAGTACTGAGACAGTGCTGGTTCGGGTGCTCAATGATCTCCTGATGGTTAGAGATAGGAGGAGCCATTCCATTCTGGTCCTCCTAGATCTCTCATCAGCGTTTGACACTGTGGACCATGGGGTCCTGTTTGATCACCTGAGGTTCTTCTGTGGACTGTTTGGTACAGTCCTTGGGTGGTTTACATCATTCCTCATGGGAAGATCTCAGAGGGTGGTGTCCTGGGTTTTTTCCTCGGACCCAGGTTCCTCAGGGTTCAGTGCTGTCCCTCATGTTGTTCGGAGTGTATATACTGCCCCAAGGAGACATTGTAAGAAGGTATGGGCTGAGGTTTCACTGTTATATGGATGATACCCAGCTCTGCCTCTCTTTTGCGTCTGACCAGGATAGAGCTATCTCGGTCTTTAATAGCTGCCTTGCTGAAATCTAGGGGTGGATGGATGCCAATTGGTTAAAGTTGAACTCTGATAAGACTGAGGCATTGGTTGTGGATCCGGGTCACCGGACAGGGGGGTTGAGTGGGGGTTCACCCTCTGGTCTTTATCTTGGGGGTGTACCACTCTTGACCTCTGAATGGGTGCGGAACCTGGGGGTAATTTTTGACAAAGGGCTGACCCTACATTCACAGGTGTCGGCTGTTGTCAAATCCTCATTTTACCATCTGAGGAATATCTCCAGGATCAAGCACCTCATTCCATCCGGCGACCTTCCTACTCTGATCCATGCCTTTGTGGCCTCATGTTTGGATTATTGCAACTCCCTGTACCTAGGGTACCATGGGTGGAAATCCATCGCCTGCAGCTAGTGCAGAACGCGGCAGCACAGCTTTTGATGGGATCATCTCGGTCCTGTCATATCTCACCGGTGCTGCTCGGACTGCACTGGCTGCCAGTTCAGTGGTGGATCACCTTTAAAGTCAGTCTTCTGACTTTTAAAACCATACATGTACTGGGCCCGGACTATCTGAAAGAGCTCCTGGTTCCTCACTGCCCTGGGCAATTGCTCCGCTCAGCTGATGAGTGGTTGCTAGAGATCCTAAGGGTATGCTTGAAATCTTCTGGGGCGAGAACATTTATGTATGCTGCCCCCATGCTCTGGAACTCTCTACCTCATCAGTTATGTGAGTGCACAACCGTAGAGGGTTTTAAACAAGCACTAAAAACTTATTTGTGGAACCAAGCTTTTGGAGATTAACTAAAGGATGATAGCAGCGTGATTATATTGCTTTTTGTTGAGACGTTCTCTGTTAATACTGTGATTTTAATTATTGTTAAGGCACCTTGGTTTTTGAAAGGCGTCATATAAATAAAGTTTATTATTATTATTATTTTTCCTTTTGCTCATTACAGTGTTTTTGAGGTGATAGTATTATGCTGAGTGGGTGTAATAGTACTCTGCCTGTCTGCTGACATATCTAGTTCTGCTCCTCCCACTACATCATCAGCAGTGTGATGTCACTGACATCCCAGGTGACTGACCTGGCAGCTACTAAGTGGCTCTTCCTGAGCAGCTGTGATGTCACAGTCAGTGAGGTCACAATGCTGATGATGTAAATGGATGAACAGAGCTATATATGCCAGCTGCCAGACACGGTGCTGATCTACACATCACACCTACTAACATCAGATAAAAATCCTCTAATTAACCAAGAGAAAAGAAAAAGTATGTCAGACATAAAAGATAATAGTTAATTACTTTTAAAAACTAGTGTTAGTTTTAGGTAGTACCCTAGATCTTCAAAGTCAGGGACCATGATACTGGATTTAAAGCCCAAAGTAGCACCACTTGTTAGTGGCAGAGTAATAATGTACATATTTCTGGCATAAACGTCACTATATCCACTTTTTATTGTACTTCATTCTTGAAGTAGGATACATGGTTTTGAAGATTCTAAGAGTCCCCACTCACTTGCCATGCCCGCTATGAAAAATTAAAAAATTCTGATGTGAATCTGTACTGTTTACCATCCAAAACATGTGCTAACGCCATCACAATACATTCACAGTATGAATGTAGTTCACAAAGTCAAATAGTCACCTCAGTGAAAGAGGTTTTTAAAAACTGACCATGGCAACCATCTGTATTGATGTTGGTCAATACTTACAAAATCAGTAATAAAAGCTGGTTTAATAGTAGTTGAGGAAATTAAAAATACACTGAGGATGAATCAGAGGGTGTCAGAAATATAGACTTGCTAGAAACTGTATGACGGAATTTTCTGCCGACTAACAAATACCGCTTATTTAAGTTTCTCAGTGCCCAGTACTATATTGAATCTGTACACACTGGCACAGCCTTATGTCAGATTGCAGAAATCTGCATGCTGTATTACATTAAATCAGTGGGATATGTAACAAAGTAACATAGTACTGGGATAATGAAAGGGTCTTAGGGTCCCTCTTTTCTGCCTCTCCCACCACAATGGCCAGTGCCTATAACACAGCCTCTACCCCAGTCAGAGTATGAAGACGCCTCTGATTTTATCTACTGGAATGTTACCCCTGCTCACGCTGTGTAACCCTCAAAGCTACTCTCCCCCAGGAATCTGCCTATTCCTGCTCTAAAAGCCTGATCAGTACTGGCTTCCATTATTTCACCAGGTAGGAGTAGCAAGTATTTCTTACAAGCTTTACAGGTTTCATGGGGTTTTTGTGCTTTTTTAGAACTGCTTCTCTCCATCTGTAATTGATGTATTTTATGTTTCACCAGGCAGGCACACTGAACAAGAAGTTGCTCATTTCCTGGTGCGACCTGCGGGGGAGGGGAGCAGGGGAGATAAATACAGTTAAAAGCACAGAATCAGTTATTACACCGGGAGAAATACAATACAAAAAAGGTGCTGCAATGGTAAATTTGCAGAAAAATAGTAAGCGATACAGACTACAACAATATAGGGAATAGTAGGTGATACCAAAATTCAGATAACATGAACACTGGAAAACTGGAACAGTAACAATAATGAATACTGGAACAGTAACCATAATGAATGCTGGAACAGTAACAATATGAATGCTGGAACAGTAACAAAAAGAGAATAATGGATGGCTTACTGTCCATTACCGGGGAGTAATACCATCGGGAAGTTCTGGACACAGGAACCTCGAGAGCGAAACTCGAGAGGTTCCAATGTGTCCAGAACCTCAAGATGGTAGGACTTCCTGGTAATGGAAACTAAGCTGTCCATTATTTTTTTTAATATATAGATCCAAGGTGAACTAACTGACCTCCAGTTCACGGGTCCAGTCAGAGGGTCCATGTTGGTGTCGGCGATCATCCTGTTAACATTCGGTGGTAGTGTGGTCTCTGTTTAGCCCCATTTTTTTTTATTTCGTGGTGTCTACGACATCAGTTGGCCACAGTAGTGGGATGAGGAGCTGGGGAGAATGGTGAATTTCTCAGTCCATGAATGGGCAGATGAAGCGGAGTACACAGGAGACCAAAAATACTGCTTGCAGGTTCGGGGATTTCTCTTGCTAAGCGAGAGAGCAAGCCGCCATGTTTCAAAACTTGTTGTGCCCGCCCAGACAGGAAACTTGGCCAATCGGAGGGCACGCCTAGCAGGATGTCGAGGGCAGACTTGCGCTAGTGCCATTGAGTTTCAGTGATGATATTATCGTTCGGGTCCCAAACGATACTATTACGGGACCCGAATGATAGTATTATGAGTCATGAACTGTGCTATTATCAGTCCAGCACCGATGGTATTACCAGAATTTTTTTATATGCTTTTGAATAGTATTAATTTGAGAATCCATATATTAATAATGAATACTGGAATGGTAACAATAATAAATGCTAGAACAGTAACAATGATGAATGCTGGAACAGTAACACTAATGAATGCTGAAACAGTAACAATAATGAATGCTGGAACAGTAAACGTTTAACAGTATAAATTAAAGTGCTAGTTTTTTATACTTAAGTGCGGGTGGGTATTGGCTTAACATACAGCATTTCTTACATTTAATTACTGTTGCTGCAAAGAGTCCACTGATGAGAATGAATGAAATGGCCAGTAGAATGTAGATACACAGCGTTGATCTCGTCTGTTGAGGAGCACTGCCTGAAATGACAGAGTACGGTATCTGTGGTTACTCTTGCCACACTTTCTCTTTATATACCGCAAACCATTTTCTCACACATTTCTTGAAATGAAACTGACTTAAAAAAAATATGTGTGTTTACCATGTCTTATGGGTGCTGGAACACGAGGAAAGGTGGTGGTGGTAATTACAGATAAGACCATGATTGCTTCCCTTCTGACTTTGATGCATTAAAGGCACACTTTGAATGCTCATGGGCAAAAGGGGGGGGTGGTACTGCCCCCTCGCCCATAGGTTTCAGCATCTTAGCTTCCTTCTTATGTTACAAAAGTTATCTGGTAGTACTCCCTGGGTCGTGTTTGATAAATGACTTTGGCTCATAATCCTTACATGGTTAACAAAAGTTTAAATAAAATAAAAATAGATCATATGGAGAACTATACATACACAACAAACATAAAATTTCAGGGGCTGAATTTTAAAAGGGTTGAAAATGGCCCAGGGACTAAATCCCAGCTAGATTTTCAAAGCCCCTGAAAGTTGCTCGGCTGAGGAAAAACTGGCACAAAGGGGTCTACACTTGTGGAGCATGATTTTCCCCACAGCCGCAAATTCAAAAAGTGGAGCTGGTTGATAGCCGTCTCCATGATTTCTGACAACACGGCGCAGTTTTCGGCACAGCTATAAATGTTACACACGGCAGAACCCAGTGTAACATCCCCCACAGCTGCACCTGCTGAAGATATGAATCCCCACAGGTGTGGAGATTTCACCATGTGGCGGTGGCTGCAGAGTGGGATTCAGTCCTTGACAGGCTGAAAATCCAGCCCCCTGTGTCGCAGCCCACCAGTGTGGAAAAAAATCTTTGCACTGGTGGACATGCCTATTTTCATAGAAACATAGAATTTGATGGCAGATAAGGACCACTTGGCCCACCCAGTCTGCCCATTTCCCTGCCTGTTGGATACGCTGCAGATCCTAGTTAACCAACAGCCTACTTCTTCCTACCCCCACTCCCTAGAATTGCCTTATGACTGTCCCATGCATTCTTGAATTCCACCACTTTTTTTGACTCCACAACCTCCTCAGGAAGGCTGTTCCATACATCCGCAACCCTCTCTGTGAAAAAATACTTCCTTACATTACCTCTGAGCCATCCCCCCTCTATCTTCAAATTGTGTCCCCTTGTTCTTGCACACCACTTTTTCTGCAAGATGCTACCCTCTTGGACTTTGTTGATTCCCTTGAGATATTTGAAAGTTTCTGTCATGTCCTCCCTCTCCCTCCTTTCCTTGAGGCTATACATATTAAGCTCATTAAGTCTCTTTTCATATGGCTTCTGGTGCAGACCCTGCACCATTTTAGTTGTCCTCCTCTAGACTGCCTCCATCCTGTCTATGCTTTGCGGAGACTGGGTCTCCAGAACTGCATGCAGTACTCCAGATGGGGTCTCACCAGCTGTCTGTACAGAGGGATAACAACTTCTTGTTTTCTACTGGTGATGCCTCTCCCTTTGCATCCCAGTATCCCCACATCCTTCCCTTACTGCCCTCTCATATTGCTTGCCCACCTTTAGGTCACCTGATATGACCACCCCCAGGTCTCTTTCCATTTTTGTTGATGTTAGTATCTCACCCCCATTGTGTACTCTTCTCCTGGGTTCTTGTTACCCAGGTGCATTACTTTGCACTTCTTAGCACTGAATCTAAGCTGCCATACATTTGACCATTCCTCCAACCTTGCCAAGTCCCTTCTCATCCTTTCCACCCACCTTGTGTATCAACTCTGTTGCAGATCTTTGTGTCGTCTGCAAAGAGACATACTTTTCCTTCCAGTCCCTCTGCAATGTCACTTATAAAGACATTAAAGAGGACCGGTCCTAGTACTGAACCCTGCGGTACCCCACTAGTAACCCCCCTTTCTTCAGAGTGGACTCCATTTACTATTATCCTCTGTGTCCTGTTCTCCAGCCAATTCTTTACCCAGGCTACCATCTTGGGACCCACTCCCAGGCTGGTCAACTTGTATATTAATCTTTTGTGTGGGACTGTGTCAGATGCCTTGTTAAAGTCTAGTTAGACCATGTCCGCAGCCCCTCCCTGATCTTCTACTTTGGTCACCCAGTCAAAGAAATCTATTAGATTCATCTGACATGACCAGTCAGCCAGTTGATCACAGGGGCAGCATGTGCAACTGTGAAGAATGTTTTACCTGCTACTACCACGGTGTAGCATTCTGATGCAGCTGTGTAATGGAAACAGCCCTAAACTGCACACAACATATAAGAAGTGTAGCTAAAGCCAGCCTGGTGGTGCTGAGGGTTGAGGTGCTGGACGCCACACCTGACGCTACGCTGGCAACCCGGGTTCGGGAATGACTTTGGGTCACTGGGGTGCCGGCATGGGGTAGGGGAGCAGGATCAAGTGTTGGCTCTCCTCTCCTGGGTAAGGGGTGGGGTTGCCTGCTCATAGTCCCCCCACCACTGAATGGAGGTTTGGTGCCTGCACAGGCAGTCAACAGCATGACTGGAAGGGAGGGACATCCCGAATGGCATGTGTGTGCATGCCTACACAAGCACACACTACGTTGAGGACGTGTGGGTGTTGGGGCTAGGAGAAAACCCACAAAATCCAGAAACTACATATAAAAAAAAAAGTATAGCTAAAAGCAATGACCCAATGGAAGTGTGTCATGGTCCTGGGCCAGTAACCCGGGTTTGGTTGTGAGCTCAGATCGATGGCATTGGGCAGCTGGACTGAAGAAACTGTTGTCTACCCCAGCCCGGTGTGGGTAGAAGTCATTGTTTACCACTACAGTGACCCCTTGTGGTGGACCAACAAGCTTACTTTCTAGGGTTGCAGGCACCTGGTGCTGAGAGCTGCTGTGGTGAGCAAAGCTGTTAGGTGGTACTGTGTGATGTCAGGGTTGAGGGAGGGTCAGGGGTCACCATGAGCACGACAATAGAGTCTGCACTGGCTACACAATATAGAATGATAACCACTCCTGCATCCCATCTACATGACAGAGCAACTTACTTGGGTAACTTGCCACAATACCTGGCCTCCCAAGACCCAACCAAATATGACAGGATTGCAAGAGAGGGAGCACCCTGAATTTTAGAGCCCCACCACATGGGGCAAATCATGGGGAAACCTGGAGACCAGCAAGTGGAAATGGGACTGGATGGTTATGCTGAGAGATCTGATCTGTGTATGGAGACCAGAAACAGTTTTTTTTTAAATCTGGAATTTTGTTCCCCTCCACAACCCTATTGCCTAATGCCATTAGAAGACCTATGGCACAGCCAACACCCTTGTACCTCACAGACCTGCACTTACTTGCCTCCAACTAGCCTTGGAAGCCCCTCTCAAGTGAGGTCAGGGAAAGGAGGATGTGCTCCAGACACAGTCCGTACATCAGGTGGTAGTGCAGTGGCGGTGTGTGGCCGGATATTCTTGGGTCCATTGTTGTCAGGCATTGGGGCCACTTTTACAGTTTTCCTGGTGCCCACCCCAAGACAGTGGTTGCTGTAATGCCACATGCGAGTGCACACAGAATGCATAACCATGCAGTGTTGCCCAGTGACTCCCCACCCAATAGGCGTGCTGAATGGCACCACCACCTATGGTTGCGCAGGTGGTGTGTTACAGGAGTGGTACACAGCCTCCCACCCAGAGAAGAAGAGCATCTGATGGGACATTAACTCCCTCTTACCCTGGAAGACCTCCAGTGACCCAGGCTTGTTTTGGAACCCAGGCAAAACAAAAGGTCGGCCCACTCAAAGGAACTATCTTAGTAACGACTGATATTAGTCAGATAGTTACAGTAAATAGTCAAACAGTTATTCACTCATTACCAAAGCAGCATACAAGATATGGTGATGCACTGTCTAGATGCCCTGGTGTTTCACTCTCTTGAGCTTTGTCAGGGGTCCAAATCTCCCGTCACCAGCATTACAAACAGTAGACCTCTCAATGCACTGACAGGCCAGTAACAGCTTAATTTAAAAAATGGGCAATTTAAAAAAAAGATTATAAGTCTAATTAAATATTCATGAGCCTAATGAAGCTCCTGATTGGCTACTGGATCTGTCATTAATGTATTAGAAATGACAGATCCAGCTGGCAACTGACGCTGTGCGGCACGCATGACTCATGCCACTCTGCACAAAACCCAAAGTATGTAAAAAATAAATGGTTAAAATGACAGTTGTTGTTGTGATTAGACGATTAACAACCAGCTGGAGGGTGGTGGCCAGGACAATGCCACTGTGCCTTGGGTCATCCAACCCCCAACTGGTCATTAATCCCTCAGAAGTGACCAGCTTCTTGGTCATTATTCTTGAAGTAACGTTCCTGAGCTGGCCACGTGGCACAGGAGCAGAGCATTCTGTTGCCCCCTGGGAGTGCAGAGTTTAGAAGGGAGTCCCAAAATTCCACTGCGGGGCAGGGCGGGGGCTGGGCACATCACAAAAGTGAGGATCTCAGCTTCCACGCAGTAAAGGTGTGGGCCACCCAGTGTCCCTGTACCTCCTGCTGGTTAGTCATGAAGCGTCATCGGGTGTTTTGCTGGGAAAGCATCTGCTAACCCTTTTAGCCAGAGGACTGTAGGAGCAGGGGGGGGGGGCTTTGATTGCTGGGGCATGAAGAATAGGCAAAATGGAGTAAAAATTCAGGGATAATCAGAATAAAACAGAATAGATCTCCTCCCCTATCCATAGGGATAGCCAGGTAAGTTTCCTGGGTGCCCTGAAACTCTCTCCCACCATGCTTCTGTCACACTTTCATAAAAACATTTTTGTACACCAGCCCTAAATAAAGGGATGTCTTTTGTGGAATCCCCCATTTCCAAATTCTGGCTTCACCCCTGCCCATCTCTTCCAGTAACCCATCAACACACGTTACCTTGACAAATGTCCATTTCTCTTCGTAGTATTTCCATTCTTATGGCCAGCTTTGACTCCTTCCACTACATCTGAGGGCTCTATAAACCACTGCAATGCCTTATATGAGGTTAGGGTGAGGTAGTACAGCATGGGAGACACATGGTGCTTTAACATATGAGGATCTTAACAAAGAAAATGGAACTGAAACAGAGAATCCTCACCCCATATCCTTTTTTTGGAAAGCATTTATGCAACTTTTTTTTAACCCAAGAAAGGCCCATTGAGAGGCTGTATCTCATTTTCACTGAGGTCCTATATTGTCCCAATTTTACATTTTGGCCTACCAGAATATATGGAGGTCAGATGACTTAGCATCACTCAGTGAGTAGATGGCTCTGGTGGGATTTGATCCAGGGTCACCTGCTTCTTAAGTCATTGCTCTAACCACTGCACCATACTCCCGTCTTACATTCTACCATTAGCATTCCAACTGGAGCCCCTGTACCATTCATGCATAATTACATGCAGAGCCACAGTTTTCAGCAAAAAACAGTAAACTCATGGAATTTGACTGCATGCTGATATAATCATAGAATTTCACAGAATCTGACATTTTATACCAAAGCAGTACATTTATGTAACACGCAGTTTGCTGTCAACATTTTTCCTTATTAGTTCCATTTTGCTTTATTTAATTTGTTGTAGCTATATCTCTGTTTTACATTTGTGCCTAGATTTTCAGACATGCGCCCAAGGTGTGCGCAATGGATGGCACAGCGCAATGCAGATGCGCCATGTGGCAAAGGATGCCATATTCAGAGGATGCACCACCGACATGCGCTGGCTCAAAGCAGACTGAATATAGCATGGATGCACCACAGCACGACCACATATGCGCTGGCACAACCAGGAATGCACAGGAGCAGGTCAGGACACTCAACCCAGCAGCTGTGCAAGGACAACAGGCAACAGGGACACAATGGCAGGGCTGCACAGGAGCACCAGTGCAGCCAGTCATAGACAACAGGGGCACACTGTCCCGGAGGAACCACAGGGCACCAGGGATGGCAGAAACAGGACCCCTGGCAGCCAACAATGGCACAGGGCACCAGGGCAACACACTTTCACCGATGGCATGCCAACGCCAGAGCCACGCAATACATACCCAATGAACTGTGCTGCAGGGGGCCGTGGCCATGATGCCAGGACAACACACAAACACATAGGACAGTGGCCCAGGGGAGAGGGAGGCACAAGCCACCCAGAGGCACATGGGCGCCACCTGGACTGGAGAAAGGCACAGCACCACAGGGCACACCGGTGGTGGGAAGCACGACATAGGGACAGAAGGGCAGCACAGGCAGACAAGGGCACAAGGTACAGGGGCAGGAACAGACCAGTGCAACACTCACCACACAGGGACATGCACAAGACAGGGACACAACACACAGGCCTAGTGCACACGTGAGCAGTGCCCATAGGGGACACCAAGAACAGGCCCAAGCACAGACCAACAGACACCTGCAGCATGGCTCAATACGCCACCTACAAAGGAAACAGAGACACAGAAGATGTAGCAAAGAAATGGGTTTACTGGTGGAACAAAACACAGCCAACAGGGCAACTAAATACAAAGCAGAACAGAAAAACAGAAGGGTGAGGGAGCATGGGCAGTGAGGGATAGGATTCTGGGACTGTACAGTGGGACATGGGGATGAGCAAGGCAACAGGGGAAGGGCAGGGCAATGGTAGACCATGGCCCCAATGGGACCAGGGCAGGTCAACACCTGCCATGCATTGCAGCCTCCATCCTCTGCAGGTCTCTCTGAATGGCCACTGTCTCCTGCAGGTGTCGCCGAGTGATCCTGACCAATCTGGCCACCATTGCAGTCATTTGTCTCTGCTGTCCAAGGAGGATGGTCATGGCCCTCGCCGGCCACCTCGACCTCCACTGTGGATGGACCCTGGCCTGACCTAGGAGAAGGGATAGAACAGGCAATAAGCAAAATGCCAGATGGAGCCCCAGCCCACCTGAACATGTGCACTGGACAGCGGAGGCACACACCAGTGGATGGACTCCCAAGGGCCCGTACACTAAGGGCTGCACCAGCCATCCACACAGTACGCCACAGCATGGCGGACAGGCCGTAACATGTGGCAGGCACACATGGCCATGCAGTGGGCACAGTAGTGCATGTGCAAGGCACATGATGCTGACTGCAGACACCCTGTGGCCGCACACACAGTGGTGGCCATGCGCACAACCCCCCCAAGGGTGGCACGGTGGATATGGGCATGGTACACACACACACACAGTGCATCACTGGCATGTCCGCTGGGCCTTGTGCCACCCAGGCAGTGTCCACACATGGCAACGGTGACCATGGATGGAACCCTGTGACCCACAGAGACCCACAGATGCACAGTACAGCAGTGCAAACATGCTTACCTGGCTGGTGCTGTGCCGATGACCGTGCAGCATTGCCATCTTGCCGACAGACATCCGCAGCCGCCCTGGCCCTCCTGCAGTCTTCTGGACCTGTGGATGGATGAGAGAGAGGTGGACATGAGAGGACTGTCAGGCACACACATCCCCCTGGCACACAGCTGGCACAGTGCAGGATGGGACACTGCCCATCTGGTGGCCCTGGCACCTGCACGACTGCAACATGCACAACAGTGTTGTGCATGTCACTCATGCAGGACATGCAGCACCCTCCGGAACTGTGGCTGCCCCCCCCAGCACCTGCACATGCTGCACATCCGGAAGCCCAGTAGAGGTACACCATGGGCATGCATGATGCATGGGAATACTAACCTGGCTGTGGCACAGTGCCACACTGCACCTGCACCTGGAGCCATCTTAGCCACCTGGGATCCCTCCTCTGCAGGTTCCCGTAGCAGTGCCAGCACTGCTCCATGGTGCGCAGCACCCCCGTGCATTCCATTCTATGTTACTGGCCACCCGTGTCTACACCTGGGTCTGCAGCTACTGCAGGGGCACCTATCCAAAGAGCTGGGATGCAAAGGGCTCCACAAGTGCAACCAGGTTGCAGTTTTCAACCTCTAACCAGTTTATGGCCCGACACATTCTGCCACTATTGCCCACCATGGCACAAGTGCAACCGTACAGTTGTTAAGTGTTGTGGCCTACACAGCATGCACTTGGTGCAGCCCAAGTACACTGCACAATAGCAGACCACTGTATGTGACCACACAGCATGTGAATGCTTGATTGGCATGCGCTGTGGTGGTGTATTGTGCAGCACCAAGCATGCACACAGTGGCAAAGCCTGGCAGATGCAGGGGGTCATGGCCGTGACCCTGATGGCACAAAGGTGTGACCCTGCACAATGTCATGCATGACCCCATCCTGTGCCGTGTGTGCCATGGTGTATCCCGAGAAGCTGTGCCATGGGCCATTGAGCCATGATGCATGCATTTGCATGGTAGGCAACCAGCTCCGCATACGCAATGGTGGGATATCACGCACTGCACATGGTCGCGCGATAGGCCACTGAACATGGTGGCACACATGCACACTGCATGCCTGCTTACCACGCATGCGCTGGTAATGCGCTACATGATTGCTTCGGAGCATCCTGGTTAAGCATGGCGCAAAACTGTGATATTCAATCGCCATATGCAAATCACCTCATGAGGCTATGCACAGCATAATTGGGCTCATTAGCAGCAGCGCATTACAATTGCACACAGGCTAATCTGCATGCATTGCGCTTGAAAAGTGCCACGCTGCAGCACAGGCTGTGGAATGGTATTGCAGCCATTTTGGTAAGGGGATGCTAAGGCTGGGAGTGAGAGGCCCATACTGACAGTGCAATGGAGCATCTGTCTGTGCCATGCTGCCGCTGACATCCATTTCTGTCACTGTCTACAGGTAGCATAATTACTGAGGCTGAGGGAGCGGTTCCATGCAGGCCCAATTTCACAAAGGAAGAGCAGCAGGCCCTGTTCAAGGCCTACCTCAATGGGGAGGCCCTGCTGAGTGGCAGCACTGGCACACGGCAGGACAGGTTGGCTGAGTGGGATGCAGTGGGCCACCTACATAAATGCCCATAGCAGCCACCAGAGGAGTGCCCAGGGGTGTTGGAAGAAGGTGGGGACAGACAAACACCGCATTAAAGAGAAGGTGGCAGCAATCAGGGCCTCTTGCAGCAGTATGGGCAGTGGACCACCCACTGCAACAGCACTGACGGCGATGGAGGACCTGGTGGCGGCCACCATCAGCCATGCTGCCATAGAGGGCATTCCTGGTGGTGGATTCCAGACAGATGGCAGCCCCTCACAGCGCTTTGAGTCACCACATACAATGCATGGGGGGGGATATGAGCAGTCCCATGCAGGTGGACCTGCCACCGTGCTGCGTGGCCCATTTGGGTGTGGCATGCAGCTGTGCACGGTGCACCTGTTGACGGTGGCCATGGCATCGTGCACCCCTGGGCACAGGCCCTGCCTGCATGGGTGCTACACCTACGCTGACTCTGTAATTCTGTTTTCCAATGCCATCATGACTCCATGGAGCGGCACAGGAGGAGGGCGCTGACATAGGACCGGAGGAAGTGGTGCCATCTACGTCCATGGGCATCCAGGACAGAGACTGACTGTATAGACACAGTGCGGGGCTGCTGGACATACTGGGGCTGGAGTCAGATGACGCGCTATCTGAGCTCCTGCTTGGTGACGGCCTGCCTGTGCTGTGCTCGGGCATGCTGCTGGATGTTACATCCAACTCTGATGATGATGATGATATAACACTGATCCTGGACACTGCAGGGCATGGGGTGCTGGCCAGGTTCCAGGGACAGTCACAAGCACTGTTGGGGATCATTGTGCTGCTGGTGGCCACACAGCTGCCCCCTGTCCATGGCCACACAGTGGCGTGTGTTGCTACCACTGTGCCTGGTGAGGGGGGGTGCTGTTGCAGGTATGGGTGCACTGGGAATGGCCCAGCAGATGGCTGGACAGCGGCAGCAGGACGCAGTGACTACCGAGCAGGACGCCACACCTCTGGTGCATCCGTAGCCACACTACCCCCTGTGTGATCCCCTGTACAGCATCCACAGGAGAGGGACATTGCCCAGCATGCTACGTCACTCCCAGCAGGCCGGCATCCACCCCAGTATGTGACGTGCCCATCCCTGTCACCCCCAGGGCAACCCTGTTCACTCAGCTCTACATCCCAGCAAGGACCCGGTCGCGTTCTCAGGCCTCCACCCCCATGTGTGTTGGACGCTCCCCCAGTGGCTGTTGCACAGCTCGTGGCACAGCATGGTAGACCTGCTGGGTGTGCTGCCCTTTCCTGCTGTCCGCTGCTGCTGCCTAGTGCACACATGTGTGGTGTCGCCCTGTGTGTGTGGTGTTGTGCATGTGTGTAGTGGTGCATGCTCTCTGTGTGTGCTGGCTGGGCTGCTGGGCCTTGTGGCGTGGGTGTGATGAGGGCAGTTCCATGCTGGCTGTGCCTGTGCGCTGGTGTCATGTGTCTGATCCATGCCATGTCCTGCAGCACTTGTGTGTATGTGTGCCCATGCCTGTGCAGTGTGCTGTGCTGTGTGTGTGTGTGTGTGTGTGTGTGTGTGTGTGTGCACTGCATGCTTCCCTATGCACCTGTCCAACCCTGTGGGTGGGGTGGTGGACTGTGCAGGCCCAGTACACATGTTGTTCCACTTACCTGTGATCTCCAAAATGCTCCTGTGTGATGGTGACCCTGTGCCTCCTGGTCTCCACCGCCAGCCTGGGGTCCCTCCTCCACATAGGTGGCTGCACATCCCCTTCCAGCCCATCATCCACGTCATCCTCACTGCTGTTGCCCTCATCCACCTGGACTGCTATCCCACGGTCAATAGCCATGTTGTGCAGCATGCAGCTGGCCAGTAACAGGCCACAGGCTTTCAGCGGGCTTTACTGTATGGTACCACCTGACCTGTCTAGGCAATGAAAATGCATCCTGAGCATACCAAAGACATGCTCAATGACATTGCGTGTGGTGGTGCTGCCTCGTTGTACATTTCTTCTGCTGGTGTGGATGTTCGCTGGTAGGGGGTGAGCAGCCAGGGCCTCAGTGGGTATGCACTGTCACCTGTGTGGGGAGAGGATATGGTTATCACTGTGCATTGGTTGTGCACACCTCTCACCCCTGCTGCCCCCTTCCTCCTGCCCCCCATGTTGTCGCCTTCCTCCCCCAGCAGTGCTGCACCTGCATCCATCCCCATGCCTTGCTCACCTAACAGGTGCCCCGTGGGGATATACCCATGCTCGAATCTCTGGCACAGGATTTAACTGTGCTAGATGTAGGCATCGTGTACACTCCCAGGGCGTGTGACACAGACATTGGTGATGCACCCTGTGGCACTGCACACCACCTGGCAGTTGATGGGGGCATACCCCTTCCTGTTCATATACACAACCCCCTCTGGGCCAGGTGGTGTGCGTATTGATACGTGGGTACAGTCTATAGTCCCTATCATGCCTGGCATGCGTGCAACCCTGTAGTAGTCCTGCATGTTTGCTGTAAGCTCTGCCTGTGTGCTCGGGAATCATATGAACTCTGGAGCGTGTGAGAGCAGAGCAGTGAGGACCTGTGTGAGGAGGCAGGATGTGGCCAACTGGGTGATCCCTGTGGTGGCACCCATTGGTCTCTGGAAGGTGCCGTGGTGAGCAAGCACATCACTGCTGTCACCTTGGTCTCCACGACCATGGCATGGCTCCGTCTGGTGGGTGCCTGCAGCTCCTCATGGCATAGCTCACAGAGCTGCCTCAGAATTGCCCTGTTCAGCTGGTACTGGCCCACAATCTCGACATCACTATAGTCCTCAAAGGTGAGGTGGGCACAGTACCGTCTGTGTTGGGCATACTGCCGACGGGCCCTTCATCGGCCACGTTGGTGTTCCTCCCTCCTCCTCACACCCCTCATTACCTCCTCCATAATGAATGGACCTGCATCCATGTCGCTATGTGCAGCTCTGGTTTGCGCACCTGCTGTGTGTGTGTTTGAACCTGTTTTTATCGACTCAAGTCTGCCAGGTGCATCCTGTGGTTTGCTCCTGACTTGCGCCGTGGTTTTTGGCTAAATATGCCATTGCACCGCATATTCATGGGTACGTCCCCTTATACTTGCACTGCATACATTACATTTGTGGTGCAGCACACTGTGATTTGTGCCGTGCATACGCTGTGGTTGACTATGGCTCTGCAGCGCAGTTCTGTGGTTGCGCTGGCGCATCTCGGTTGCATATTGCGCTACTGCTCTGAATATCTAGGTTTAATGTATTATACACTTAAATATTTTTATTTATACCATGGGAATCATGAATAACTTTGGAAAATAAAACAAATCATTCTGCCCTGTTACTCTGCGGCAGTGAAAGGAACATGTTATTAAATATTTTTAGAGCAGGTGTTGAGAGAAACGCTATGGAATAAAATGAATATGTTTGGAGCTACTTTGTATGATGTCATGATATGTTGTATTCCTGGTATGCAACTGTTGTTATCTAGCAAAGCTGGTTACATCACAAGGAAATACTGAATCAGATGCAGCTGTCACAAAGGCAAGGCAATTTTATTCGCTAAGTACCCTATGCCATAGGCTCAGAGAGCTTCGTATAAATGCACCAATTAAAATGACAAACGGGGGCTGTTGAGCCCGAGCTAAGCGGTGGTTAAGTGTTAGAGCTCTCCTGAAAAATGGGAAATAACTTAAATAAATATTCTTTATAGTTGGAGTTCAAGAATTACACGACCAGATACGACAATCGGAATATCAGAGCAACACAAATGGGTAATCCAAAAAAGAAAAATACCAGCAAGAAGGAGCAAAAAGTAAGAATCTCTCAGGTACCCCAGCCACGTGGTTGACTCAAGGCTGCACTACAACTGAAGAGCCTAGTATCAGAGAGGAAACCCTACAAACTTTGGGTCTCAAAATTAATCGCTTAATATCCACAGTGTCGGGTCTGGCAGAAAAATTTGATATCATGACAAACAGGGTGACAAAGCTGGAAACAGAGATGACTTTGATCAAATCAGGAACCACGGAGATCCGCAAGAGTTCAGAGGCAGCTATGGGTATGGCCTTGCTATTGGTGAAGGAAAACACGCATCTCCACTCAAGGCTCGAGGCACTAGGAAACCAAGCCCGAGTGGTCAACCTCCGTATAGTGGGTATGCCCGAACAGAGCGAAGGAGACCATCTCGGCCTACTTGTACACAAATGGATGGAGCAGCAACTGGGGAAAACCTTTTCAGATTGCCAGCTCAAGATACAGAAAGCCTATTGGGTGATATCCAGGGGCTGCAACAGCTCCGACGTACCCAGAGCTATAGTCGCGATTATGGATGGAGTGGGTTCAAGGGATTTTGTTCTGGCATTAGCACGCCAGAGAAGAATGCTGCTCTACAATAGCACCCAAGTAAAAATTTACCCAGACCTAAGTTACGCCGTGAGGCAAAAGAAAGAAACGCTTCGACGGAGTCAGGGCCATCTTAAAGGAAGCAGGAATATCCCACAACATGCTGTTCCCTGCACACCTGCGGATTATCCACGTCAGCAAGGTCTTTATTTTCTCAGACTCCAGTGAGGCCCTGAAATGGGCCCAGTGACATGCAGTACCACCTGCTTGAACGTATTCCCCAGACGAGGATGATCAGGATGACCTGGATGAAGGGGAGATCTGATCTTCGGCTCTTGCAGCTGGCTTCAGATTTGCTTTACTCGGGCTAGATATTATAGCCTGAAGTTGAGACTGATAGAACAACAAGTAATATAAAGTACTATAATGCACTGAATATGAAGAGATCATTTTTTCCTGTTAAAATTATTTTGTAAGAGTGACATCTTAACTCCAGGCATCTTTAAATAAAGAAAAAAGGTGGTTTGGAAAGGGTATTTTACCTTGGGGCTAGGGACGTACATTCTTATGTGCAGGCTGCCTCTTTAAATACACTTGTTTACACTGGTTGTGATTATTCTATACTTTGGCTGAATACTTTAAAAAAGTTAGTATTTGGAGAGATTTACATTTAACTTTAAAAAGGATACCACTATGGTTCCTAAAAAGCGGGTTAGCATGATCATTTTCTTTTTATCCTTTCTAGGATACAGTTCTTGAAAGCACTATGGACATTTTTTATGGACTATATTGTTGCGCTTGTTTAAAGCAGTACCGAATGTCTGAATTTATTACCGGGTTAAAATATACTTACTGAATCCCCCCATATGGTGTATCTAATTGAAGCAGCATGGTAGCGTTTTAACCTGCTTGTATTAAGAGGGGTGGCACCCTTATGTGGTCATTTTCATGAATGTCTCTATATGTACTGCCTCCAGAGAATTGACTATATGTCTGTTGAATAACAATAAACAGAAAGTTCAAAAAAAATGACAAACAAACTCATGTAACCATACCACACCTAACAATACTGCTACAGGCACAAACACAGCAGCTCAGTGATGTAGCACATATGCCAGGTGAAACACTTTACTTTTCAATACCATTTTAACCATCTCCACGGGGACTCCTCAGATGGAAATGTAATAAATCATATTACCGAGGCTCACTTACCAAGAAACCTCTGTCACCAGATTACCTCAAGGGTGATCACAGGATGGCCATCAGTAATGCCTCGGTGGAACAGAGCAAGCAACCGGGAGTATAGCAGGCCAAGAGGTGTTTAACACAAGCAGGTCCCGAACCCTGCAGGGCTTTGTATGTTAACTAAGCAATCTTCAAGGCAGTGGGCCACCTAATCAGAAAGCCAGGGCGGCTGACGCAGCACAGCAGAAATATGGTCTCTGTATGATACCCCAGAGGTCAGCCTGTTTATGGCATTCCATGCCAGCTGCAGGCAGAGCACCAAACCTCCAGATAGCCATAGGCACAGAACATTACAGTAGTCAAGTGCTGAGGTCACGAAAGTGTGTACCAGGGTCACCAGATCCTCTTGTCCCAGTTAGGGCCTGATCTGAAATATATTCCTTCATTGGAAAAATCCACTGCATACTGTGACTGACACCTGACGTTTTAGTGTCAGCCTTGAGTCCACAAAGACTCTCAGATTTTTTTCACCCTATCCAAGGGTGGATTATGTAGCGATGACATCACAATAGCCACATGCAACACTGAATCCAGCAGTTGAAATCAAAGAGAAACTGCTAAATCTTCAAAGAAACAACAGATTTAAAAGCTATAACAAGTAAACTGCTGTTGTATAAATCGAATATGCAATGGCTGACTCAGAATTTTGCACTTTATTATCACTTGTGAGGGGGGCAGGACTTTTATTACTCTCTCATGGTTCTGCCATCCAGGGGTTATAGTCCTGCCACTTCCCTTATGAAGACAAATTGCATAGTTTGAATCATAAAATGAAACAGAAATCTCAGCACCCCATTGCATTGAACAAAAAGACAGGAGAGAGAGGTATTTAAGTTGGAAATGAACTGTTATTGCAAAGTTCCAGAAAAGAAACTTGCAAAAATCAGAGAGCCTCACTACAAAGAGTGTGCCTATGTCTTGTGCACGGTGGCTCTAACAGTAAGAGTGCTGTCATTATTTCAGAAGTGGAATTTCGCCACTATGAAAGAATTTTGCATATTTTTTTAAAAACTTTGCACTATTAATTTGTTTTCTGCAGTTTACATAAAGTGCAGATTATAGTTTTGTAAATCATACATTAACTCTTCAGTGTAAACTGTGGAAAGATCATGCCTGGTTTATTTAAATTGCAGAAAGCGAAATTCACAATTTATGTAAACTGTGGTAAACTAATCCAAATTTTAAATAAAAAAAAATGCAAACATTTTGGGAATGCTACAGAATTTATCAAAAAATTCTGAAAAGTATTTTGGAAGCAGAATTGCTAATCTGCATGAAATTCTGCCAGTGGAATACCACGTTGCGCTGCCATACTGCTTGCAATATCGAAACAGAGTCATGAGTGTCTGTAGTGAACTGGGGTTCCTATGTGTAGTCATTTTACAGTGTGAGAAAGGTGCATTTGTGGAATTAGATGACCAGTATTGGGTCTTGTGATTTAATTGTCTGTTACTGTCTGTATACACACTTTAACGTATGTTTCTTTGTCCTCTTTCGGTAGTAACCCCGTGTTGTGCAAACGTTCTCATATATCTATGTTTCCAAGGAGGCTTAGTGGTCTATTACAGTCAAAAGAAGGACACACTCTGAGTGGGATGGAACATTTATTGGAAAAGGAAATCTATGGACATTTTCAATTATATACTTATTCGAATCCCGCCACTATGTAATCTTTTCATATTTTGTATATTGCAAAAATTACACTAAAATTTCTCCTTGTATATTTAACATAGGTTTCTTATCTAATTGTGCTGTGTTTAGTTTTAATTGAGTGTCAGTGTTTATTTCATATGTGTTTGGTTTGTATTTGTTTCATATGTGTTTGGGGGGTCTGTATTTTTATCTGTAACACCTGTGATGATGTCATTTGGGTAATATTTAAGCAGCACAGATTTGTGAACTTGTTACCTTTGACAAAGTGCCAGTGTAGGGCATGAAACACCGTCTGTTATATTTGAGGCTGTGGGGACACTTATTTATATGTCTGGCTGTTTTAGTGATATGTGTAAGTGAAATAAAATATTTGTGCACTTTTTCACATGATTTGTGCTGCATATTTTTAGTCCATTTAGACGTAGTAGTAGAAGCCTTCTGCTATGCTTGCTCCTGTTGTACAGTGTGGACAAGGGCATCAGTGGGACAAGACGGGAGCAGCCCAGTGTGAGATCGCAACAGACTGGTGGCAGCCAAGGTGTCGGGGGGGGGGGTCTTGACCTGCTAACAGTAGCTGAGAAAACTGTAGGTCGGATTTTCAAAGAGTGATGCAGGACTTCCATCAAGTTCTGCATGACACCTTCTTTGTGGCATGGCTACACCAACCCCTTTCCTGCAAACTGCGCCCAATTTTGGTAGGTCAGGCACAGCTATGACACTTTACCTGGTGTATGGCAGCTTGTGCCAAATATTTGGTGTAAACCACGTAAAAAGGGGTACTGGGATTGCCGCAAGCTGACCAAAAAAAGTTGCTCTAACTTGTGGCACTTAGCACACAGGGTCAAAATTCCCAATTGCCAGCTGGGAGAATGTTGGAAGCCCCCTGCGCCGCGTGTTCACTGCGCCCGTGTGTTGCGCATTCTCAGCCCTTTAGAACTCCTGCCCTGTGTGTCAATTTTACACAAATACAAACTGGAACAAGCACCGTATGTAAATAGCAGACACACACACACACACACACACGGAGTTGTACATTACACACATGACTAAGCAAACCGTGACATACATGTGCACACAAGCCGAACACATGTACACTCCAGTATATGACTGTGTACCTCCACATTGCAAATATGTCATATACATAGATAAACAGTTAAAAACCCACAGACGCAGTAATGTTATTAAAATGGCAAAAGGACTTCTCCCCCCCCCAATTACTAGACAACTGGGCCCATGCGTTTTTGTCCCAGTAACCAGGGCATGCAATACCGGGATCTGGCTTTCTTGGAAGCCTGGACTAATAGCCTGGTTATCAGGACTCATCACAATGGGCCCATAGTGGTCTGCATAGCACCCTGGGCTTGTCTAATGGCATGGCCTGATAACTTGGCTGTCGCCATTGAGGGCTGCTGTGGCTGCTTCTCCCATCGGTGGCACCCCCCCCCCCAGCTGATCTGTCTTTGGGTGTCCATGTTCCTCTCCCTTATCCTGTCAGGGCAACTCTAGGTCTTGGACCAAATCACAGAAGTAGGGGCACCACTCCAGGTACTACCTAGCTCTAGCCCACTGGGGCATGAGGGTTCTATTGTTCAGATGCTGCAGTGCAATGACAGGATTAGGTGTCCACATCCATATTATATTGTATGTTAATACCACCACTGAGACCACTCTTACAGCTGTAAGCAGTAGAGTGTAGCAGTAAGAAAAATGAGCTGTGAATAAGCCTGGTACATCCAGCAGAACTGGGTTGGATTCCAACAACCTCCACTTGCATACTGTATGACTCTAAGCAAGTCACTTCACTTGCCCATTGCTCCCGGGTTGCCCCTGTAATCAGGCACTTTTGTCTAGTGGGCCTCACCAAAAGAATAAAGGAATATAAAAAAAGTGATTTCCCACACATCCTTAGAGTATGAGGACCAAGAACTGCAGTTGAGTGGTTCTGATACCCTAAGTACGTAAATGTTACCCCTCTTACAATCCCTAGAAAAAAATTGTTTTTCTGATGGCACAGTGCTGACTGTCAGCATTGCACAATTGCTGTAAAGGTGGTTGACAAGTTTACCATCGAACCGCAGTGGTGGAACCCCGCTCAAGGCATTAGCACATGTCTGGTAGTGGTGGCAAACCTCCATGGCTATGACAGCTGTCTCATCTGCTGTGAAATTCAGTGATTGTGAGCACTGAAATACCAGCCACCCATACCCACCTCTTCTGGCTTGCTGCTCACTGGAAGCTTGGTCCATACCAGTAACATGGCTTACTGGTGTGTTGGGACCAGTACTATAGTACCTACCCCTTCTTCTTGGACTATTTCCTTTTTTGCGCTTGGTGTTTATCCCACGCAAGTTTGAATTCCCTTACATTTTTTCAGTCTACTACCTCTTGCAGTAGGCTATTCCAAGGGTCAACCACCCTCTCAGAAAAAAAGTACTTCCTAATGCTTCTCCTAAAATTACCTCCTGCCATCCATAGATTGTGGCCTCTTGTATGACTCTCTGCTTTAATCTGAAACAGGTTTTCCTTCCGCGCCATGCTAATTCTCTTCATATACTTAAACGTTTCTATCATGTCCTCCGTCTCTTCTTTGTTCAAGTGAGTACAGCTATAAGTCGGCTAGTCTGGTTTCATATGGCTCCTGGTGCAAACCCTGCACCGTCTTTGTAGCCCTTCTCTGCACCACCTCCAGTCTGTTGATGCCCTTCTTCAGCTGCGGCCTCCAAACTGGATGCAGTATTCCATGTGTGGCCTGACCAGTGATCTGTAGAGAGCCATTATCACCTCTCTTTTCTGCTAGTTATACCCCTTTCAATGCATCCGAGGATGCCATTTGCTTTCTGCGCTGCCCTTTCACCTGCTTGCTCGTCCTAAGGTCATCTATAATGATTACGCCAAGATCCCGCTCCACCTGTGTTACTTCAAGCTGGTGTCCTAGCAGCACGTATTCCTTCCTGGGGTTTCTTTTACCCAGATGCATGACCTTGCATTTTTTGGTATTGAACTTCAATTGCCAATTCTTGGACCATACGTCCAGCCTATTCAGATCCTTTTCCATCTTCAAGACTCCCTCTTGGGTGTCCACCCAGTTGCAGAGTTTTGTATTGTCCACAAACAGGCATACTTTCCCCTCCGGCTCATCAGCGATGCCGCTGATGAAGATGTTGAAGAGGATGGATCCTAATACTGACCTCTGTGGGACTCCACTGGTCACCTTGACCTCCCCTGACTGAGCTCCACTAACTAAGACCTTCTGTGTCCTATCCTTGAGCCAGTCCTGTGTTCTCTAGTTTATTCATAAGCCTTCTATGGAGTACACTGTTGAAGGCCTTGCTGAAGTCTAGGTACATCACCTCCACCTCCCCTCCCTGATCCACTGTTCTGGTCACCCAGTCAAAGAATTCTATCATGTTTGTTAGGATTGATTTTCCTGCCGTAAATCCATGTTGCTTGGGGTCAAGCTTTCCAGATTCTTTTAGATGATCTACTATTCTATCTTTCAGCAGGGTTTCCATAAGTTTGCCTACCACTGAGGTCAGACTGAGTGGGCGGTAGTTCCCAGGCTCTTCCCTGCTTCCACATTTATGTAAGGGTACCACCACAGCCTTTTTCCAGTCTAGTGGTATTATGCAACTTTCCAGTGACTTTTTTAAAAGGTCAGTGAGCAGTGTTGCAATTTCTTCTTGTAACTCCTTTAGAATCCTAGGGTGGATTCTATTGGGTCCCATTGCTCTGTCTACTTTTAATTTGCTAAGCTCTTCTAGGACTCATTCTCTTGAGAAGTGGAAGTTGTCTGCTGTTCTACTGTTGCACACTGCCTTGGGCCTTAATGGCGAAGACTGAGCAGAAGAATTTGTTTAGCACTTCTGTCTTGTCTTTATCCTTTTCAGCTATCTGTCCTTCAGTTGATTTTATCCTGATTATCCCACCTTACTCTTTTTTCTTTCTCTTATGTACCTAAAAAATGTCCCCCGCTGTTACTCCCTGTGGTATTTTCTTCTCTCTCTCTGGGCTTTGGCTATCCTAATAGCCTTTCTTGCTTCTCTCAGCTTTGGTATGTAATGCTGCCTGTCTGCGTCTTTTTTTGTCTGCTTATACTGCTTGAAGACCCCTTTTTTTATGTTTTAATATTGTTGCTATTTCTTTGGAGAACCACAGTGGCTTTTTTCTTCTTTTTGACTTGCTGATGTGCTTTGTGCACTGTTCAGTCACTTGAAATAAAGCTGTCTTCAGGGCTTCCCAGCTTCTCTCCATGTCCCATGAGTTGTTGATTTCCAGCAGTTTCTTACCTGGGTTTTCATGGTGTTGATGTCTGCCTTGTGGAAATCAAGTATTCTGAGCTTTGTGTGACTTAATTCCACTACCCTTTCCACTGTTAACCAGAGTGACCTGTGGGCGCTGGTTCCCAGATTTACCCCTACGGTTACGTCTGAGATTCTGGTGCTGTTTGTTAGCACCATGTCCAGGATAATCTGTTCTCTGGTGGGGGACTGCACCAGCTGATTAAGTCCTGCCACCTTCAGAGCAAGTAGGAACTCTTTGCTATGTTCAGATGATGCCACGAGTGAGGACCAATCTACAGCAGATAGATTGAAATCTCCCACTAATAACAGGTCTCTCTTGTCGGCCATCAAGAAGATGCTTTCCAGGAGCTCCTTGTCTATGTCAGAGTCCTGGAAGGGAGGTCTATATATATTACTCCCAGTCGGATGGGGGCTTTGTCCCCTGCTCCTAGGGTGACCCATAGAGCTTCTGGTCTTCCTTGTTTTGCTTGGACTTCTCTTGCTGAGATTCCTTCTGTTACATATAATGCCACCCCTCCCCCTTTTTTCCCAATGCAGTCCTTCCTAAAAGTGTAATTAACAAATCATGAAGATGCAA
This sequence comes from Neoceratodus forsteri, assembly GCA_016271365.2. Classification (NCBI taxonomy): domain Eukaryota; kingdom Metazoa; phylum Chordata; order Ceratodontiformes; family Ceratodontidae; genus Neoceratodus; species Neoceratodus forsteri. The sequence goes on from JADMNL010000033.1 coordinate 59,418,164, forward strand.
ATTATATGTGAATTATAGCTTCATAAAGAGGTTTCAAAACAGGCACCAAATGTGTTTGTACTCTGTAGTTTTAATGGGGTTACACTTTTAAACTGTAATTACACTGTAATTAATGTGGTAGCTGATATTTAATGTAACATGTAACAAGCATTTCATTGGGGGTGATTAAAATTAGAATGGAAACAGGTTCACCTATCTCTATTCATTACACTGGTACATGCTGTGGAAAGTTCCAAAAATGAGACACTTAAAAAATGTATTGTAACTTATGCAGCACTGTTACTTTTCTCTGACGCTGTTTCCAGAAACTGCAACTGTTGAATAAGTTTCTTCTAACAAACAGCTGGGGGTGGGGGCGGGAGTGGGTCAGACAGCCTGGCTCCTAATGAGTTTGTGCTGTATGCTTCCAGGTCACTCCCACAGCTCTGATCACCAAAAAACAAAAGGGGACTCAAACAGTTCATTCAGGTCATGGCAGAAGAGACAAGGGGTCATAAAAGTTGATGAGCTCAGATCTCAAAGCCAGTCCAGTTTTTAGAAGTCAGAATAATTTCCAATTCACTGTCCCTTGCAATGGATTTTGGTGTCCCCAACCATGGTTCTAATGTCGATGCCCCCAGCATCGAACATGGTTCTTGCTCTACGGTATACTTATGCATATTAACTGCTAAGAAAGCTAGAACTCGCTTGTGGATGCAATCCAAACCTCCAACATTAGAGCAATGGAGTACAGTCATATCAGAAATATATGCCATGGAGCGATTAGCTGCTTCCTATCCTGATGCGTGACCCCAATTCAACACTGGATGACAATACTGGGTGATACATATTAGGACTAAGGGTAATAAGTTTGTTCTGTAGTGTTCTCTGGAGTCAAATTTCATAAGAAATAGTCCATCAATGCTGGATTTTGCTATTTTTTGAATGGGGTACCTGTGGTTCAACCAGTTTAAAATATGAATGTGAGAGAGTCCTGTATGCATTATGGAACTGTATATATATTAAACGTTCACAAGTACTTCACAGCCATGTAGTGATACAATGTACATTTGTCACTCTCTGTATCACAGTAATGCCAAGGCCGAGCTGTTGTTTGCTCCAATAAAGACTTAAGTTAAAAAAAATCCAATTCCTAAGTTGTGGAAGCTAAGAGTATACGGCAGGCACATTTTTGAAGTATAAATAGTATCAATATTAAGAGCTTTCTTTCAGCAACAGTACTCGTGTTCGACTTTCATAGTCAGTGTAGTTTGAAGTTGTTAATTTGAACTCCTCTGAAGTGTTCACATGACATGGGAGCCCACACACCAGGGGCCACAAGTACAAGCTTGGGGGAGGGCGGATGGGGGGCCAGTTTCAGATGGGATATGAGCAGTACTTCTTGACTGAGTGGCTGCTGACCAAAGAAACAGTTTGCCTAGCAGTGTGGTCAAGGCTACAACTGTAGCCAGTTCCAAGGGCAGATGTGACAGATTCAAGTGGCAGGTGGTTGTGGTGGGGGTGGGGGTGGGGGGTTATGCAAAAGGAGCATGGATCTGTGATGCGGGTATCCTTAGATTCCTTCACCCAGATAGGAATGTCGTGACTCCTATTAGCTAGGGTCCCTGGGCAGACTGGATGGACCACGGCCCTCTTTTTCTGCCTGTACATTTCCCTGTCTCTATTTATTTGGAAGTTTGTACTGTATTTTTGGAAGTCAGAGTCCAAACAAAGTCAACTAAAGAGTTGCTGAGAAGCAATTATTCTTAAAGTGAAAGTAGCCAAAGACACAAAACCAAAATCCTATCAAGTTGTCGGAATCTAAAGGGTTAACTTAGAAATAGTTCATCAGTAAACTTTAGAAAATATAAGAAAATTGTGATACTCCGGTGTTAGGCTGAACATGGAGCAAGGCAGGGAAATCAGTAGACTGGGATGGATCTCTGGGTCTTTTTCTGATGACATAATCTATGTTTCTATGTTAACTCTATCCTACAGATTCCTACCCTACCCAACCCTTCCTTCCCCTGATCTTCCCCCTTTACCTTTCTCTGCCCTGCCCTATTCTATCTTACCCTATCCTGCTCTACAGAGCAGTACTCTACATAACGCTTCCATCCCTCCCTCCTCTCCCCTCTCCTCCCATCCCCTACCAAACCTTCCCCTGCCCTTTGCTACCTATATCCCCTCCTCTCCCTTCCTCATCCAAAAAACAGAGTTAACCGAAGAGTTACAGAGAAGCAATTATTCTTAAAGGTAAATGTACTCAAAGACATGAAAACAAAATCCTATACTGCAGATCCCTACTCTACATAACACTTACCCATTTCTTCTCTTCTCACCTCTCTCTTCTCCTCCTCCCATCCTCTACCAAACCCTCTCCTCCCTTCCTCCCCCCTTCATCTAGCATCCCTTTCCCTCCCCTGCCCTGCCCTATTCTATCTTACTCTATCCTACCCTACAGAGTCCTACCCTACATAACACTTCCCATCCCTCCCTTCTGCTCTCCCCTTTCTCCCATCTCCTACCAAGCCCTCCCCACCCTTGCTCCCCTCATCCCTCCCCTCCCCTGCCCTACCCTATTCTATCTTACCCTGTCCTGCCTACAGATCCCTACCCGACCCTACTAACACTTCCCATCCCTCTCACTCCACTCCTCCTCTCCTCTCCTCTCCTCTCTCTCCTCCTCTCTCACTCCTCTCCTCCCCTCCTCCTCTCCCTCCTCTCCTCCTCCTCCTCTCCCTCCACTCCTCCTCTCACTCCACTCCTCTCCTCTCCTCTCCACTCACTCCTCTCCTCCTCCTCTCCTCCCTCTCACTCCTCTCCTCACTCCCTCCTCCACTCCTCTCCACCCACTCCCTCCTCTCCTCTCCTCTCCACTCCTCTCTCCTCCTCCCCTCCTCCTCTCCTCCTCTCCTCCTCTCCTCTCCCCTCCTCTCCCTCCTCTCTCCTCCTCCCTCTCACTCCTCTCCTCTCCTCTCCTCCCCTCCTCCACTCCACTCTCTCCTCTCCTCTCTCTCCACTCCTCTCCTCTCCTCTCCTCTCCCTCCACTCCCTCTCCACTCTCTCCTCTCTCTCCTCTCCCTCTCCTCTCCTCCCTCTCTCCCTCCACTCCCTCTCCCTCTCTCCCTCCACTCCTCCCACTCCTCCTCCTCTCCTCTCCACTCCTCTCCTCTCCTCTCCTCTCCTCTCTCTCCCTTTCTTCCATCTCCTACCAAGCCCACACCACCCTTTGCTACCCTCATCCCCTCTCCTCTCCCCTCCCTCCACCTAACATTCCCTCCCCTTCCCTATTCTTTTTTTATGTTTGCATGCGCGCATTCACAAGAAACATTATGTGGCAGCTTAGGAGAGAAATGGGTTGTGGAGGTGCAGCACTGTGGCAGCCAATGCCGGCACTGCATTGTTGGGCTTGGCAGTGCTCAACCAATGCAGGCCCGGTGTCCTGATGACACTGGTTCTGCAGAGTGCCACCAACTTGTAACAATTTCACCACTGCAATCACGGGCCACCTCATCATTGCAGTGTCAGTCATTCTGCTGCAATGAGGGAGTGACCCATCATTGCAGGGCAGTACCTACCTTGCCTGGTGTAACCGGGAACATGTCTGCACTCTTCAAAGCTGACTGTGAACTGAAGAAATGTCGGTAAGCTGTATAATGGCATACATAGAGTTTTTTCAACTTTGGTGCATATCTCGGGCATTTTGGGGAATTTTGGCACCAAATTTTCAACATGGGGTTATTGGAACCCCTCCTCATAAATTCAGTCACTGCCACGGCGTTATTCTGTCCCAAAAGGTGATTTCACGATTACTGCATGGAATCACCTTTTGGGACTGATTTACGAAATGACAGTGCCACTGTTCATGAGGTGGGCTCTCAAAAAGCCTATGTTGCAAATTTGGTGAAAAAATCAAAAAAATTTCTGTTCTACAAGCGTGCATTGCACAGTTTCCAGGCACACTTGTAACTTCATGAATTTGTAATGTTTTCACTCCAGATTTTCAACATTGGCATTTTTCCATACCTCCTTATGAACAGTACAGCTGTCATTTTACACATCCCGGCTGAAATGTGTTTTCGCACTTCCAGCGCAGAATAGCGCAGTCGCAGTGGGAAATCAGTTTTCTGGACAGATTAAGGAAATGATAATGACACTGTTCATGAGCAGAGGTCCTCAAATGCCTATGTTGAAAATTTGGTGATGAAAGTCCATAAAATGACTGTGTTACAAGTGTGCGTTGCGCAGTTTCCACCCACCCTTGTAACTTCGCAAATTTGTAATATTTTCACACCAGATGTTCAACACTGGCATTTTTTCACAATTCCTTATGAAAAGTACAGCTGTCATTTTTCACATCCTGACTGAAATGTGTTTTCACACTTCCGGCGCAGAATAGCACGGTCGCTGTGGGAAATCAGTATTTGGGGTAGATTAAGAATGAGTGAGTGAGAGGGGGGAAGGAGCGAGCTCAATGGAGCTCTGTCAGAACCACTGTAGATTTCTTTGTGAGCAGAAAAAGGTGCCAATGGAGGCAGGAGCCCAGCACAAAAGGGCAGCCTGCAGTGCTGGGAGAAACAGAATGAGCGAGTGACAGAGGGGGAGTGAGCGAGCTAAATAGAGCTCTGTTGGGACTGCTGCAGATTTCTTTGTGGGCAGAAAAATGTGCCAACACAGGCAGGAGCCCAGTACATAAGGGCAGCCTGCAGTGCCAGGAGAAACAGAACGAGCGAGTGAGAGAGGGGGAGTGAGTGAGCTGAATGGAGCGCTGTTGGGACTGCTGCAGATTTCTTTGTGGCCAGAAAAAAGCGCTGAACAGGAAGGAGCCCAGTACAAAATGGCAGCCTGCAGCCCCGGTAGAAACAGCACGAGCAAGTGAGAGAGGGGGAGTGAGCGAGCTCAATGGAGCTTTGTCGGGACTGCTGTGGATTTCTTTGGGGGCAGAAAAAGGCAGGAGCCCAGTAGAAAAGGGCAGCCTGCAGCGCTGGGAGAAACAGAATGAGTGAGAGAGAGGGGGAGTGAGCAAGCTCAAAGGAGCTCTGTCTGGACTGCTGTGGATTTCTTTGTCAGTAGAAAAAGGCGCCAATGCAGGCAGCAGCCCAGTACAAAAGGGCAACCTGCAGCGCTGGGAGAAACAGAACGAGTGAGTGAGAGAGGGGGAATGATCGAGCACAATGGAGCTCTGTCGGGACTACTGTGAATTACTTTGTCAGCAGAAAAAGGTGCCAACACAGGCAGGAGCCCAGTACAAAAGGACAGCCTGCAGCGCCAGGAGAAATAGAATGAGCAAGTGAGAGAGACAGAGTGACCGAGCTCAGCAGACTCTGTCAGGACCTTAGAGTTGCCACCCTCCGCCCAGTGTTCTGGGTGGTCCAATATTACAGCAGGGTCTCTGAGGTGGAAACAAAGCAATGATTGGATACATTTAGGATTGCTGTAATAATACATATTTATTTGTTCTGTTTATTCCTCTAACTGAGCTGAGTAATACTTGGAGTGCAATAGGATTTCTAACTGGGCTAAGTGAAACTATATGACAGCTAAGAACAAAAAGTATGGTAGCTGAGGGGTGAAAAACAGACAAGGAGGCTTTAGGATTGCTACAGTAATACAGTATCTAATGGATGAGATTTGAGACTGAATTAACCCAGTCGGCAAGGGGCCAGTAGGGGGACTAGTGTGGGGGGGGCAGGAATTTGAGTAAATAGGGGCATAACAGTTGTAGTAGGGTACAGAAACTGGGAGTAAGAGACCATAACATAAGATGGGCGCCAAAATGTGGCAGGTGCCATGTGTCAGTAGGGCGGGCATCTTTGGAAGGGTGGTGGGGTGTACATTGTGTGGGTCTGCCATGATCCTGGACTGGGCATGGAGGATGGGGGGCGGTGTATGGTCTGTAGACAACTGGCTAGTTTGAGGGAGGAACTGTGGCTGTTAGAGAGGAGTCTAAGTGGCAGTGCAGATGGTATGGTAGGCATCCTGGCTGGGGCAGAGGGATGGTAAGGGGGATGGAGGAAGGAAAACTAGGATTGAAACCGACCCCAGTATCAGGGCACTAGCAGAAAAGAGAGGAGAAGGGAGGGGTGCCCGAGGTGAGGGGGGCCTCTGATGGGGAGGAAGAGACCACGAGGAGTACCAGGAGGGAGCAGATGGCTGCAGGCAGGGATGGACCATGGGTAGGAAGAGGGGGCATGGAGGGAACAAGTAGAAGGGGGGAACCAGTAAGGAGAAGAGATGTAGGCGGGGTATTGACTAGGAATAGATTTGAGCCTCTGTTATGGGAGAGAGGGAGGAGCAGGAACATACTGAAGGGAGGAGGACAAGCAGGGCATGACAGGGATGACAACAGGTAGGGAAGAGATAGCAAAGACGAAAGGGTAGAAGGGGGGCTAGTAAGGAGGGAGGGGTGACTGGAGGAGAGAAGGCTACAGGAAGGGGGAAGGATGGGAGGGGCATCATTATTGGGATCGAAGGGAATGGGAGCTCTAAATCGACAACAACGGGGATAGGAGAGGGGTGGAAATCAGCAGGGGAGGAGGGGAGGTCGACATGGGAAGCCCAGTAGGAAGTAGTCAGGCTGGGAAGGGGTTCAAGGGGATGGGAGGAATAAGGCAGAGAAAAGGTGTAGGCGGAAGTAGGGGTGCAGATACAGAAGTCACAGAGGTGCAGCTGGCAGGGGTAAGGGGAAGGGAAGAACGTATACTGGGGTGGTGGAAGGGGCATTAGAAGGAAGGGGTAAGGGACCAGGGGGTATTTATCCTGGGGGATTCTATTCTGAAAGGGGTGAGATACAGCAGAAGGGGGGAAAGGCACAGCTGTATTTGGGTTGAAGCTATCCCCAGGTTGACTGCAGGAGGGGTAAGACAGGCACTGCTCAATTGTGCAGCACGGAGGAGAAAGAAACCTCATTTAGTGTTGCATGTGGGTACAAATGACTTGGCAGGGGAGACTGTGGAAGTAGTGAGGGGGAGGTTCAAGGAGTTGGGCAGGCAGTGTGAGGGGTTGGGGGAGTCGGAGGCATTCTCAGAGGTACTCCTGGTACCATGTGCAAGCACGGGGAGGAAAGGTTAGGATTGAGGAGTTCAATGAGTGGCTGAGGGATTGGTGCCACACCAAAATTATGGGTTAGTGACTAACTGGGGTAGGGTCTGGGGGAATAGTGACTTGTACACGGGGGACAGGCTACACTTGAGCAGGGAGAGGAGAATTAAAGGCTGGATTAGAGGGGTATACCTCTACTAAGGTGGATTTAGGCCCGGTGGCACTGAGGGTTGAGGTGCTGGATGCCACACCTCACGCCACGCCAACAACCTGGGTTCTGGAACGGACTCAGACCACCAAGGGCTGGCTGGGGAGAGGAAGGACTGAGCATCCCATGATTCCTCTCCTTCCTCTGGGGTGGTTGGGTGTATGGCATCACACTGCAGCAGTGACTTGCGGAGGCTGGCTGCACTGCAGTTGCATTCTCGAGAGGGGGGAAAGCGGCAGGCGGCGGCACTACATGCCTTTGACGCCATTGCATGTCCAGCTCCCAGGGAGAAAATGGAGGTGGAAAATAGCAGAGCGAACTCGCCGGCTGATGGCAGTGCCCTGCATCTCCGGACATGAGAGCGGTGCAATCCCAGGGGTACGGCCGACCCTGGGTGAAAGGTGAGTTTCTCTCGCTCACACGACCTGGTCTGAGTGTGCAGGAGCTGGTGGCTGGAGGTCACTAGAGCCCGCTCAGCTACAGGAGAAATAGTGACATGATAAAAAAACTAAGATGGATTTAAACTGGGGAGGGGGGTGGTCACCAAAAGACTGAGGTTGGTAGAAAGGTCCAGACAGCGGAGCCTAATGAGCTCACCTCCTATATATAAGTAAAGGCGGAGGAGTAGTAACCCCAGGAGAGGGTGGGCACAGTGGTCTGAGTGTGATACAGAAGGCACCACCACCTGGTGAGAATAAGGAGGAGAAAGGGTGCGGACTATCGGGAGGAGGGACACAGGCCAAGAAGAAGAGTGAGGAGAAGGAGAGGTATGGGTGGAAGGTGGTCTCTCAATGCAAGAAGCCTGGGAACAAAATTGCAGAGCTTCAGGTGCTCTTTTCAGAGGGGAAAGTGGACACTGTTGCAGTGACAGAGACTTGGACCACAGAGTATCATGACTGGGACTTGGCAATCCCGGGATACAGGATATACAGGTGGGACTGGGGGGTTGTAAGGGGGTTACACTGTATGTGAGCGAAGGGATTAAATGCATAAGGGACAAGGGAGAAGAGGAGAGGACAGAGGTGTTTTGAGTGCAGCTCCTGGACTCCAAGGGCAGAAAGCTGAGGCAGGGAGTGGTGTACAGACCACCAACCCAATGCAGAGAACTGGATGGGGAGTTGGCAGAGCAGATAAGGAGGGTGTGTAGAAGGGGGGAGTGTGGTGATAATGGGGGATTTTAACCTACCATGGGTTGTCTGGAGTACCCTGGCCACTAGCAGTACCAGGGAGCAAGTGCTCCTTGATGCATTCCAGGATGGGCTTCTGAGGCAATTGGTAAGTGGGCCTACAAGGCTTGGTAGCACTCTGAACCTAGTACTGGCAAATGGGGAGGTGGTGAGGGAGGTAAGGTTGGACAACCCACTAACGAGTAGCAACCACCAAACAGTGTGGCTCGTTCTTGCACTGGGCAGGGAGACAGGAGGCATGGCACTAAGGTGGTGGACTTTAGTAGGGTGGACGTTGGAAGGATGTGAGCAATACTGCAAGGAAGGCTCCAGGATATAAGGCCAGGGATGGATGCAGAACAAAAGTGGGGAGTCATAAAGACTGGGCTAACAGAGGCCACAGTAGCCTGCACCAGGGCCAGGAGTAAGAAAATCAGAGCCAAGAAACCATTCTGGCTGAACAAGGAATTGCTGCAAGGGGTGAGGGCAAAGAGGGCTGCATACCAGAAGTACAGGAGAACCAGGAAGGGAGAGGATAAGGAGGCTTACAGGAGTTGGTCAAGGGAGGTGGCCAGGATGGTGAAAAAAGCTAAGGCCTCCAGGGAATTAAGTTTAGCACAAGGCATAAAGGGAGGGGAAAAGGACTTTTTAGGTAGGTCAGGGAAAAGAGGAAGTGCAAGGAACATATTGTGAGGATAAAGCAGAGAGGGGATGGGGTGGAAAAGGGGGAGGAGCAAGCGGAAATTCTAAATGAATACTTCTGCTCTGTTTTCACTAAGGCGAGGGATGGTCCACTAGCAGCAAGGGCTGGGCGGTGGGGAAGGGAGGGGAGGAGGTGCCAGACAAAGTGAACACAGGGAGTAGGGTGCTAGAGGGGCTGAGGGCAGTAAGGGTGGACAAGGCACCAGGTCCCAATGGCATCCACCCCAGGGTGCTGAGGGAGATGGCGGAGCTGTTGGCTGAGCCACTGGCAGATCTGTTCAACACCTCCCTGGAAACAGGGTGTGTGCCCCAGGACTGGAGGGTGGCCCGTGTGGTGCCCATACACAAGAGTGGGCCTAGGGAGGAGCCAGGAAAATATCAGCTGGTAAGTCTCACATCCATAGTAGGTAATCTTATGGAGGCAATACTGAAGGAGAGGCTGGTGGCATTCCTAGAGAGTAATGGCCTCCAAGATGGGCAGCAACATGGGTTCATTTCAGGGAGATCTTGTCAAATCAACCTAATAGAGTATTATGACTGGGTGACAAGGGAGTTGGACAGGGGCCATGCGGAACATGTCCTGTACTTGGACTTCAGTAAGGCCTTTGATACAGTGCCTCATGGGAGACTAGGGGGAGCTGATGGCAGTGGGGGTAGGAAAAAGCTGATTAAATGGATAGAGAACTGGTTACAGGGGAGGGTGCAGAGGGTGGTGGTGGGGAAACTCTCAGCACCCAGAGCAGTGACAAGCGTGGTGCCGCAGGGGTCACTGCTGGGCCCAGTGCTATTTGGGCTCTTTATCTCCGATATAGCACATGGACTGGGGAGCAGGGTTAGTCTGTTCACAGATGATACCAAATTGGGGGTGGTGGTGGATGAAGAGGGCAGATGGGAAAAACTGTAAGGGGACCTAACCAAACTAGAGACATGGTCAGTGGAGTGGCAGCTGGGATTCAACGCAAAGAAGTGTAAGGTGATGCACTTTGGGGCTAAGAACCAGAAGAGGGACTATTGGTTGGGAGGGTGAGGTTGGGGAGCACAGAGGAGGAGAAGGACTTAGGGAAGTAAGTAACTGGGAGCATGAACAACTCGGCCCAGTGCAGGAGAGCAGTAGTGAAGGCAAACAGGATGCTGGGCTGCATCACAAGGGGGTTCTCATCCAGACACAGGGATGTGATCCTACCTCTCTACAGATCACTGGTTAGAGTGCACCTAGAGTGCTGTGTGCAATACTGGAGGCCATACCTGAGGAGAGATATAAAGTTGCTGGAGGGGGTGCAAAGGAGGGCAACAAAAATGTTAAAGGGGATGGAAGGAAAGGAATATGAAGTTAGGCTGAAAGAACTGAACATGTACACACTGGAGGAGAGGAGGGATGGGGGATATGACTGAAGCATTTAAATACCTGAGGGAGTTAATTACACCTAGCTCCAAGGGGGGGTTTAAACTGAGGAGTGGAAGAGAGATGAGGGAGCATGGACTAAGGTTAAAAAGGGGATGTTTCAAGAGGGAAATGAGGAGGCACTACTTGAGGGTGGTGTCTACTTGGAATGCGCTGCCAGAGGGGGTGGTAACATGTAGGACAGTCAATAGCTTTAAGAAGGAGTGGGATAAAGCAAGAGTCAGGGGGCATGGGCTGGGACAAGCGAGGGAGGAACTGAGGCGGAGGAGGCTGGGGCAGCTGCAATCTAGGGTGCTAGCTGCACACTTGGGCAGACTTAGATAGACCGATTGGTCTGTTCTGCTGGCAGATTTTATGTTTGTATGTATGTTCATATGTAAAATCACAGTGACTCTGTTCATGAGCAGAGGTCCTAAAATGCCTATGTTGAAAATTTGGTGACAAACGTCCATAAAATAACTGTGTTACAAGCTTGCGTTGTGCAGTTTCCATGCACCCTTGTAACTTCACACATTTGTAGTATTTCCACTCCAGATTTTCAACATTGCATTTTTCTCACATCTCCTTATGAACAGCTGTCATTTTTCACATCCTGTCCGAAATATGCATTTAAACATCTGGTGCAGAATAGCGCAGTTGCTGTGGGATATCAATGTTCGGGACAGATTAAGAAAATCATAGTGACAGTGTTCATGAGCAGAGGTCACAAAATGCCTACATTGAAAATTTGGTGAAATGATTTCACTAAATGACTGTGTTACGTGCATGCGTTGCGCAGTTTCCATGTACGCTTGGAAGTTCTAGCATTTTTAATATTTTCACTACAGATTTTCAACATTGCCATCTCTTCACACCTCCCTATGAATGGTACAGCTGTAATTCTTCACATCCTGCCTGATCTGTGTTTTCATACATCTGGCACACAATGGCATGATCGTTGTGGGAACTCAGTTCGGGACACATTGACAAAATCACAGTGCCACTGTTCATGAGAAGAGGCCCTAAATGCTTTCATGAGGTGGGGGTTACAAAGAGGCCATGTTGAAAATTTGTAGTGCAAATGCCAACAAATGCCTGGGACATTAGAGTTTCTAACCATAACGTCCCACCCTGTACAGACTGACAGGCATCAGGGGTGTGCCTTTGGATTGCCAACTGTAATGCTCATGCCATTCCACCCCACCACCCAGCAGCCAGTGACAGGCATCGAGGTGTGCCTTGGACTCTTCAGCCCCAGAGTTCACCCCATTCTCCTACATTGCACCCATTTCAGTGTATGTCCTTATGGAGTGGGGTGACTGTAAAGCCGAACACCCCAAGGCACTCCTCCACACTTGTCGGTGTCTGCAGGACAGGGTGAGGTGAAATGGCATGAACGTTATGGGTGACAACCCAAATGCATACCTCATTGCTTGTCCGTCTCTACAGGGTGGAGGTGGGGTTGACATGAAGTTCAATACTTCTCTGCCATTCCTACTCTGCATCTGTCCAACTCCTGCATTTCCAGTGCTAATACCAGCAAGCAAACATTCAGCATTGACAAATGCTTGTTTACATTTTGTTGGACCAACATAGATGTTACAAAAAGAAAAATGTCTAAGCTTTCAGACCAACCAAGTCCTTCTTCAGAGTTCAGAGTCTTAACACTGTTTTCTTTTTGTAACATCTATGATGGGCCAATACAATGTATCAAACCATTTGCTTCTGGATCAGTTCTTACAAGGACCAATACAGCAACTAATCTATTTCTATTCTTTTTTTGAGAATATATCTCCAGCCAGACGTACTTTCATCAGTGTGATACACTCACTCACTCACTTTGGGTAAATGTTGGGTAAATCCTTCTTTATGCTGTGTAAAGATAATTTCTGTTATATTTTTGGGGCTTATTTTTTAATTTTTTACTTGCTAATATGTTACATTTTGGCATGCAATTGGTTTCTCCAGGGTCATTTTATTATCTTAGGCCATATTTACCAACTGACAGGGTTCTGAGCAGAGCTAAAGCTGGCTTCTTCTGGTGTACTGTTACCTCACTCTTGAAGTATGTGTCTTCGGGAGGTTTTTTCACTTGACATAATTTAGTGAGTTGAGAATCTTAGTGTTTTGTTATTCATTAGACGTATACATGGTGTAATATATGTGGGTTGAACTCTCTGCCTGCTGTTATCTCTGGACAACCTTTGACCTGTAAGTTTGGTTCAGCTGAAAGCACACTTAAAGTGATGTTCTGACCTAAAGTTATAAGGTGTTGGGCTTCATAGCCTAATACCTTATAACTGCATGAGCTGACAGGAGCCAAAAATGTAATTAAAAAGTTCTTACTTTTTGATTTGGAAGGGATAGTAACTGTCGCTGAACCCTCGGCCTGCTGATCCCTTCCAGCTTCCTGGTGCCCCCTGCTTTGCTCCAACTCTGCCCTACTAGTTAAGCGACTGCTGTAATTTTCTACTAAGACTGTTTAAAATGGGCAAAAAAATGGCTTTAAAAATAGCCCTCATAGACTTGAATGGGACTCGCTCCCGCACTCTCTCTGGCGACACGTCACAATTTCAGAGAGCGCGGGGGTAGAGTGGGGGCACCAGGGAGCTGGAAGGGATCAGCCAGCCAAGGCTTCAGTGCCAGTTATGATCCCTTCCAAACCAAATAGTAAGAACTTTTTAGTTACATTTTTGGTGCCTGTCAGCTCCAGACGATATAAGGTATTGGGCAATGAAGCTCAATGCCTTATATTGGAAATTTCCTTTGAGATACTCAAGTTCTCTAAACCAGTGAGAATTATTTCTGTTTTTTTTCTGCATGTTCTAAGTGTTAATAATATGGGATTTTCTAAATAACTGTCATTAAGCTGCCAAAGAAGGACTTGTTGGTCTGAAAGCTAAAGCTATTTGTTCTTTTTGTAACATCCTTTTTGGTCCAATAAAAGGTAGCAAACCATCTATTCTGGATCTATTCTTTTTTTGTAATTTATATTCTGTTGATCTTTAAATCATGAACACTGAGCTTAAAACATTCACACAACACTGCTGCCTGTTTACATGCACATTGGAATGAGATTCAGACTCCAGTTTCAGTGGAATAGATTCAGTAGTCCTCAGCTGACAGCTCCTGTATACTTACTCAGAGTTGGAATCCTGCTTCGATTTGAACTGGATTCAAGTGCAGTGCTTCAAGTACATTATTTTGAACCCAGTTACTTTTTGCATGCGAACCTGACTGGGAACTGATTCCGCTAATTTTTTCCAGATTCAAAATCTTCAGTTGCTGCATATTTACATGAAGAGGGAATTAATTACCCTATAATCGATTCAGTTCATTCTAATCAAATCAACAGTACGTAAACCAAAAAGAATTACAATCTAAACAAAGTGAATTGATTAAAAAGTGATTAATTCCAACCTTATGTAAACACAGCAAATAAGCAGAAATTGTTTCAGGGTACAGAACCGCATGTTGAACTATATGTACATACCAATGTGGGTGAAATTTACACTGATTCAGCAAATACTTACTAGACAATACATAGAGTGTACTTACTCATCAGTTCATGTACTGCTCTGACAAAGTGAAGCATCACGGATCCTCCTGTGGGTCCCTAAACCTACCTGTCCATAAGGAATGGTTTAGTTCTTATATGAGTCCAGTAAATCTAGAACTCGAGAACCCTCTTCTGTTTTATATACTTTAAAAAGGGGATCCATTCCTGTACATGTTCGTCCCTATGAAACTCAAATGGTGAGGTAATACATGCCATTTGCCTGATACTGGTACAGATGGACCTCAACTCTCGTTCGGACAGAATTATGTTGGTGAGCTCTTTATGAGTTATGGCCTTAACTGCTGCAGCAATTAAATTATTGAACAAGTATTTGCCTGGTTTTCTACACACTTCTAGGGGAAAAATGCTCAGTGGAATATGTTCTCCCAGTAGTTGACTTGAGAGCCTCAGTGTTTTTTATTTATTTATTTTATTTAGTTTTTGTTGACCGGGTAAGTGCACTAGACAAATCCTGCCTATTTTCAGGCATGACCTGGGGGAAGGGGATACAGATGAATGCCAACTGACCTTGAACCAGATTAAGCTGTTGGTGGTATTTTTTTTTAGTGAATGAGGGAAATTTGGCCAGGACACCGGGGAAATTCCCCTACTCTGAGGGGTGGGGAACCCTTCCCATGAGACATCTGGACTCGGTTCAGAATGTCTCAGTCACCGGCAGGAATGGAGGTGGTGGACGATGGTCCTCAGATACCCAATGCAACACTTGAGGAGGTTGCTTTTCTTCAACAAGGAGTTACAATATGATTCTGCAGTGGTAAATGAAGAGTTACCCCAGTCTGACTTATTCACTGATATAGGTGAGACCAATGCCTTAATGAATATAGCTGCTGAGGAGGATAAGAAACGGAAACGTTTAGAACTGGGACAGACAGTTTGCTCTAAAATGGCAAAAAAAAGTGTTAAGACAAACACTGCTGACCTGCAAGGTGATATTGCTGGCATTCAAGAAATGGATGGGGATTCTTTCCCCTTTTCAGCCCGTTTTGCTGCTTGGTCCCCTGAAAGAGCACTGCAGGCGGCAGGTTGGATACAGACCCCTGAGGCATGGTTACCAGATCCATTGATCCCATTGCCAGGAACAGCTTCTTCGAGCCAGGAGGACCGTTTTTTGGGTACACTGCTGATGGAGGGACCAATTTTGGTGACGGACCAGAACACCGTGTCACTTCCGCCTTCCTCGGCTGAATCCAGGAGCCCCGATGTTTCCCAGCCGAAAATGGACCTTTGCACCACAGAGAACGTCGAAGGAAGAATTAAAATGCCAGACAACACAGACACAGAGATTCTGGACACTACAGCATCGGACCCTATGCCACAAGACCCGAGGTCTGATCGGGACTCTACAGCTGTTGAAGGTACTGTTCCTCCTGACTCACCTCCCCAACAAACCAGCCTTTAAACCAGTAAGTTATGCCTCCCTCTTTAAAAATAAGGACATACCAGCCAGAAAACATTTTGTTGCCCGAATTCACTATAAAGGAGGCTTAGAACTTCCCCCTGACCATCATTATGTGGGCAAATCTCTACTAATTGACTCTCTAGGGATTCGCCCTGCTGATGTTTATGCCTTTATTCATACCTCAGGAGATCGTAACTTTGATATCTCATTCAGAACTGCTGCATTATTAGATAAATTTTGGGCAGCTTATTATACTGCCCGGATGGACTCAGTTTGGAAACATTTTATTGTTATTCCTCTTACCAGACCAACGGCTAAAGTTGTAACTGTTCTCTTTCGAAATGAAGGAGTTAATGTACTAGATATTGTATATTGGTTAGAGCAACGCTGTACAGTAACTGGTGTTCCACATGCAGTCATAGATGACAATGGGTTTTGGACGGGAGGGTGGAAGTTTACTGTACAACTTAAAATCACTGAAGCAGGGGTACAACACCTCCCTAATTGTTTCTATCTAGGCAGGGACCGAGGTGTATTGTTTATCCTGGTCAGCCACGTTCTTGTTATAGATGGGTTCATTATCCCATTTAAGTTCAGACTGTGAACAATTGAAATGTGCTTCTTGTGGTCTGCTAGGTCATTCGGTGCTATCTTGCGGTACCACCTACTTGTAACTTATGTGGGATTCTTCCCACATTTTAAACTTGTCCATGGCGCCCATAATACTACGGATTACACGGAGCATGATTCATATATAGCCAAACATCGGCTACTGCACAACACTTCAAGCTCTGTGCACACAATGGGAACACAGTTATAGGCCTCTCCACTTCGGTACCTCAGTCTGTGAAGGTTTCTCCTCCTTCTGAGAGTTTACCAGATATGGTTGACCCCAACCCCGAATCTATGGAGATTTCGTTGTGCAGTACTCTGCCCACCACTTCTGTTGTTCCAGCCCCGATTGTAGACCCACCTACTTCTCTTCCAGTTAGTGAAGATGTAAGGCTTGGGGATCATTCCACCCTTCCCCCGCTGACAACTTGCTGTCTTCACTCTACCAAACAGGTAGACCCAATAACTATGCCTTCCATCCCAGTCTCAAATCCCTATGACCCGTTACAAAGTTGGGGCGATGCTATGGAAGAAGAGGACTTAGATGACTCTTCTCTTTCCCAACCTTCCACGGCTGCCTCAGTGCCATTACCTACTACTTCTGGGATTCCTGTATGGAAAAAGTCAGTCAGAACACGGAAAAAGAAATGAAGTGTTATTGCTATCTGTGGTTTACCTTTTTCCCTTTGCTTATGTCTTTTTTACGACTAGCCAGTCTTAATGTTAATAGTATTCGGTCTCCATATAAGCGCACTGCAACCTTTTCAGCATTACAAAGTTTAAATTATGATGTTTACTTGCTGCAAGACATTAGGTTGTATACAGCGGAGGAAGTCACAACTGCCTCACCGAACTGGGGTTTAAGGCCCTCTTATTGGTCTGTAGGGCAGGATTTATGTTCTGGTGTGGGCTTTTGTTTCGTTCTTCAATTTTCCTTTGCAAAAATGGTAGATTTAGTTCCGGAAGAGTATTAATTTTGGATCTATTATGGTATGATTCCCATATCGACTTATTAATATCTATGCACCACAACAAAAGCTACCAGAGTTCAGCTTTCCGTTTGATCAAACCATTTTGTTTACTAACGAACTATTTTTGGGTGGTGATTTAATACCAGCTTGGACATCCCCTAATAAGAAAACCTATTGTGATACGTCTGTTTTAAATACCATTAATAAAGAGACACAGCTACTTGATATATTGGCCCAATCCCGTTACCTACCTTTTCAAAAGGAAAATTGACCTCAGAATAGACTTTTGGTTTTGTTCTCAGACTGTCAAGGTTGCGACTGGTATTACTACACCTATGGCTACCTCGGACCACCATTTAATAGGTCTCCGAATACTGTTGGGAGAGACTATAGCACAGGGTCGGGGACTTGGAAATAAACTCGTCCTTGCTATCTCTTCCTGAGTTTCTTAAAGGGTTTCAGAACCTAATTACAGACCGTATCTCTGTGGAGATTCTTTATGATTCTATAATAGACTGGTGGACTGACACTAAAAACTATGTGATTTCTTACTTTAAATACTATGCTAGGTTTCTAGCTGACACACGACACCGCTACCAAGTTTTTAAGGGCTGAACTGTTGGAATTGTTTTCTAAATCCCTATATATAATGTTGATTGTTCAGCCCATTAAGGAAGTTAAAATTGCTCTGGCTAAAGAACAATATGACAGACAAAGAACTATTCTCTTTGAACAAAAATATCGTACTACTGGGACACAGTATCAATTTAACCCCTTTGAACTAGCTACTAACAAATTTCATAGTGAACAAATACACCAATTATTGATGATCAACACCGTGCTTACTGGACAAAACAATCTCATGACATATGTAAAATTTTTATCAAAACAACTTTTGAGACCCTGTTGTTGAATCACCTGATATGGAACTTCTGTTACAGACGTTAGCTGTACCGACTATATCAACATCACAGAAGTCTGAACTTTTGGCACCTTTACCTCTGAGGAAGTGAGACAGGTTATTTTAGTTTTAAAGATAGGGTAGCTCCTGGGTCAGATGGTCTTTCAGCGGAAATTTATAAATCTTTATGGCAATATATGCCAAGTCAGTTACTAGCTATTTTTAATGCCTTTCTGCAGGAAGACCGACTGACTAACCAGATGTCTGAGGGGTTAATGCTATTTCTCTATAAAAAAGGTGATAGATGTGACCTGACAAATTGGAGACCGATCACATTACTTAATACTGATTATAAGATTTTTTCTAAATTGTTAGGGAATCGACTGTCTAAACTTTTACCGTCAGTACTCTCCCCATCCCAATATTGTTCAGTCACTGGCAGATCTATTCATGATGCTTTGCTTTTACTTAGAGAATTCTTTTCCCAAGGTCAACAAGGAGCCCTTAACGGTTATTTATTTAATGTTGACCTATCCAAAGCTTTTGACCGTATTTCTCAAGAATTTATTTGGTTAACACTTAATGCTTATGGGTTTCCGAGTCCTTTTATTAATTGGCTTCGTTTATGCTATTCCTAGCTTATGTCAGACCATATGTTAATGGTAGAATTGGTTCCTCACATCCGGGTAGGGGGGTGCGTAAGGTTGCCCTTTAAGCCCTTTATTATTTGTTATCGCCTAGACCCTATAATTTAATTTCTTTCCAAATCCCCAAGACTTCTAGGCCTTCATGATAAAACTATTCCAAAAGTGATTTGTTATGCAGATGACTTATGTGTTCTTGTCCCTCACGGTCCGATAAGTGCAATTACTATGTACAGTATTGCCCATTTTCTTATCAGTTATTGGCTCTCAGTTAAATTTACAAAAAAGTGTATGCTTTAATCTAACTGTGTCTATCACAACTGTAGGCTCGATTGCTGGTATTCAACTAGTGGATACTCCACATAAATTATTAGGACTTTATTTTGGTATTCCAGATATGGCCAAATATAATTGGGAGCTGTGTATAAACAAAGGCAGGGAAAGGATATGTACATGGAATAAATGGTATCTAGGCAAAAAGAAACGTATTTTTTTGATTAAGACCTGTTTACTACCCATTTTTTTACATGTAGCACATGTTTTTCCGTTGCCCAAATGTTTTGTCCCTCTCCTTAGTCTTTTCTTTTCTTGTTTTGGGGTAGTCGTTTAAATCCCATTAAGCGCAATGTTTTATTACAGTCCTATCGTCAGGAGGTGTGACTATGATTCACCCAATAGTATTCTTTTTTCTATTTTTATTACCAATTTGAAACCTTTGGTTACGGAATCTCTAAAACTTTGGATCCCTTTGTGCATATGTCCCACTGAAATTTTTCAGGAATGGACTGGGTATTTTTCTACATAAAAACAAAAGACGTTATGTTTTCTCTCCAGATTGGATGATAACGTTTGATATGTTAAAAAAATGGCATATAACAGTACAGATGATCAAAACCCTCACTAGAAAACAGTTATATACACATATTATTACATCTCACTTTACCGAAGACATTTTTCCAGACTTTACGTTACCAGAACGGACACAAATTGGTAATCGATTAACTGATCCACGGATCCCTATCACAGTGTGGGATATTAGTTGGTTAGGAGTCCACGGTAGAATTAATGTACGTGGTAACTTAAAACACAAGCAAATAGCTGACAGATATTGTTTCCGTGATTCTTGTCCAGATACGGTAGAGACAATGTCTCATTTATATTTTTCTTGCCTATTTATTCTTCATTTCTGGTTTTTATGGTGTCGACAATTTTGGAACAAGGTATGGTGCCACTGGGATCAGAAAGCTCTTTTCTTTGGTCTTTTTCCAGATACTTGGGCATCTTGCAATCCTAGTACTTTGAACATAGTGGCAGTTGTAATATTGTACTGGGTGTGGCAGATTAGATGTTGGTTTTATTTCAGCAGCGTCACCTCACCCTGACGAATTATTTACAAAAATATTGAATTACCTGATTACTTCAAAGAGAAAGAAAGGAAATCTCTTAAGACAGGCATAAGGAAACGATATTGGAATTTCTTTGATTCACTGTGTTATTTGCTTATGAGATGTTTTCGTTATTGTATTTTTCACATATTTGATGTTTTCTGGTTTTGATATTTGTATTATTGCTGTATTTTTGTTTGTTTCTGAAACAGTTTGTACATATGTTTTGTTTTAAATAAAAATACCCTACTCTTTTGATAAGTGCCATGGGATCTTTAACATCTGCCTGAACTACCACCAATCCAGGCAGATGGGACCTCAGTTTAACATCTCATCCGAAAGACGGCACCTCAGAAGTTCAGCACCCCTCTCATGCTGCACTACAGTGTCAGTACTGGGACATTAACCCAAGTGCCAGATGTGGGAACTGAACCCACAGCCCTCTGATCTCCTGGCCTCAGAGGCGAGTGTGCTACAGCATCCCGTACTCCCTTCCAATATAGATCTAGGGCTTTACAACCCCCCAAAACAAATATTTGATCCCCTCTATCCCCCACAACTCCTCCAACACTAGTCATCATGGCCTACATTGTAGATATGGGTATCAGAAGGGGTTCAAAGTAGTTATTTAATGCCCTCCACCTTAAATCTTTCCACTCATTAGAGGGGTCACTAACTGCTGTGGCATGAAATATTAACTTCTGTGGCAGGGGTTACTCATTATGGTGACATGAATTATTCATTGCTCTGGCAGGGGTTACTCATTGCTGTGGGATGGATTAGTCACTTCTGTGGCAAAGGTTGCTCATTTTCTGTGGGAGAAACCACTTCTGTGGCAGGGGTTACACATTTCTGTGGCATGAATTAGTCACTTCTATGGCAGGGGTTGCTCTTTGCTGTGGGATGGATTAGCCACTTCTGTGGCAGAGCTTACTCATTGCTGTGGTATGAATTATTTACCTTCTGCAGCAGAGGTTACTCATTACCATTGCAAGAATTATTCACGTCTGTGGCAAGATTGCACGCAGCTGTAGTATGAAGTATTCACTTCTGTGGCAGAGCTTGCTCATTGTTGTGCCGTGAAGTATTCACTTTTATGGCAAGAGTTACTAATTTCCGTGGCATGAATTATTTACTTCTGTGGTAGGGGTTAGTCATTGTCATGGCATGAATTATTAGCTTCTGTGGTAGGGGTTACCCATTTATGTGGCATGAATTATTCACTTCTGTGACAGGGTTCCTCACTGCTGTGGCATGAATTATTCACTTCTGTGGCAGGGGTTACTCATTGCTGTGGCATGAATTAATCACTTCTGTGGTAGAGGCTACTCATTGCCATGGCATGAATGATTCACTTCTGTGGTAGGGGTTATTCATTGCTATGGCATGAGTTATTAACTTCTGTGGTAGGGGTTACTCATTGCCGTGGCATGAATTATTAACTTTTGTGGCAGGGGTTGCTCATTGCCATGGCATGAATGATTCACTTCTTTGGAAGAGGTTACTTATTTCTGTGGCATGAATTATTAACTTTTGTGTCTGGGGTTTCTCATTGCTGTGGCCTGAAGTATTAATTTCTGTGGCAAGGGCTACTCATTGCCATGGCATGGATTATTCACTGTTTTGCAGGGGTTACTCATTGCTGTAGCCTAAATTATTCACTTGTACGACAGGTGAGGCAAGAGTGGTTCACTTTTATGGCAGAATTCAGTCCTGCCAGTAGCTAAGACATCATGTTACACCATAGATGACATCACATATTGAACATGGCAGAGGGGCTTTGGGTTAACAAATAAATGCATACACAGACATTGATGGCAAAAAAAGGCTCTTGGCCCACCCAGTCTGCCCATCCTACCTAACTATTTTGCCTTGCCCTAGTAACAGTTCCCTTTGTTACTGTTTCTTCTTTAGAAAGGGTACCCTTTAGGATAGAAAGAGGGCAAAGGAGCCAGGCACTGTTGAAAAACTGTACATTTTAAGAAAAATCACCAATAATTATGAATTCTGCAGCAATCCATATGTTCTATGGCAGTACATATATTCTGCTGTCAGTTCCACAACCACAGGATCACATAATTCCAGAAGCCCTGGTCACCGAAATGAGATGCAGCTCATAAAACTGTATTGACACCATCATTTTTGGCTTCAGTGACTACTTTAAGGTCCTAGATGGCAATGACTGGAACCCTGAAATATGCTGACGACGTCGTCCCTTATGAGCTGATCACAGGATGTGTGCTAGATATGCAATGCAGGCCGAGGGTGGCCCATCGAAACAATGGTATGGGTACAGGTGGTTATGGGATAACAATGGGTTATCATGACATGACCTGTCTCCTGTGTGACACCATGACTGACTACCGAAAACATCACACTTGATAGTCTTTGCATAAAAGTGTCTTGACAGAGACTGAATCCCATCAAATCACACTGGGAGGTCAAGTGACTTCCTCAAGGTCACATAGCAGACCAGTGGCTGTGGTGGAATTTGAACATGGGATCTTCTGTTTCACACTTCCATGCTCCAGTACTCACAGTATATGCTACATGACTGACTAAATTTGCAACACGTTAATACAGAAGTTCTACAAAACATATTGAATACAAGGATAGGATAGGACAGGACAGCATAGGCTAGCCTAGGCTAGGTTAAGGTAGGGTAGGACCAGACAGGGCAGGAGAAGAGAGGAGAGGAGAGGAGAGGGTAATGTAGGGGTTGGTAGGGTAGACCAGGGTAGAGTACAGTAGAGTAGGGTAGGATAGGGCAGGACCAGATCAGACAGAACAGGACAGGAGAGGAGAGGAGAGGACAGGTTAGGATAGGATTGGATAGGATAGGGTAGG
Organism: Neoceratodus forsteri; assembly: GCA_016271365.2. Classification (NCBI taxonomy): domain Eukaryota; kingdom Metazoa; phylum Chordata; order Ceratodontiformes; family Ceratodontidae; genus Neoceratodus; species Neoceratodus forsteri. The sequence continues at coordinate 59,440,983 of JADMNL010000033.1, forward strand.
GAAGGACAGGACAGGGTTGGATAGGAAAGGATAGAATAGGATAGGGTAGAATAGGATAGACATAGGAAAGGATAGGATAGGATAGAAAATTATACACTAGGGTGTTGTATTATAGAGTAGTGTAGGGTAGGGTAGAGCATGGTAGGATTAGACTGGACTGGACCATATAGGACAGGATAGGATAGGATAGGATGATATAGGGTAGAACTGGACTAGACAGAATAGCGAAGGATATGGTAGGGTAGAGTAAGGTAAGGTAGGGTACAGTAGGGCAAGACAGGACAGGAGAGGACAGGATAGGAAAGTATAGGGTAGGGGCCAGACAGGACCAGACAGGATAGGCTAGGATAGGATAGGATATGACAGGAAAGTACTGGACAGGACCAGACCAGACAGGACAGGATAGTGTAGTGCATGACAGGACCAGACTGGAGAGGACCCAACCAGACAGGACAGGTCAGGTTAGGATAGGGTATGGAAGTGTAGTACTTGACTGGACTGGACCAGACTAAACATGACTAGACAGGACTGGACAGGATAGCACTGAACTGGACCAGCCAGGGCAGGACAGTGTATGAGAGACTAGATTAGGAGCAGACAGGATAGGAGCAGACTGGACAGACCAGAACAGGCCAGAATAGGACGGGACAGGATTTTTCTTGCACCACATACAGCAGAAGAGGAAGGCAAGGGGACTGGATAAGGAGAAAGTCAGAGAGTGACTGCACAGAGGAGGAGCAGGAAAATACAGACATCCTGAACAGGTACTTCTGCTCAGTATTCACAGTGAAGGGAGGGGATGGATCACCAAGGAGCAGCAGAAACACTTGGGGGGTGGGGTGAACACAAGTCCATATACAGAGGAAAGAGTCCTGAAGGGACTTGCAAATGTAAACATGGACAAGAGAGGCGAGATATACCAAATGGCCTTCTTCTACTGGCTTCTTCGTGTGTATGTATGTATGCATGATCATTTGACTGGATGGGATACATCCAAGGATACTAAGGGAACTCAGGGAGGTGCTTGCTGTACCTCTGACAACCTTATTCAACAGTTCACTGGAAATAGGAGCAGTTCCAGAAGACTGGAGGGGAATTGATGTAGTCCCTCTCCATAAGAGCAACAGGAGAGAGGAGGAGAGCAACTATAGCCTGGCCAGTCTCAGTGAGGGGAACCTCTGCTGGCTGCAGCTAGCGCAGAATGCAGTGAGCAAGCTGCTGATAGGATTATATAGATCCTGTCATGTAACCATGGTCCTGTGGGGTCTACACTGGCTGCTGGTCAGGTGGTGGGTTCTCTTGGATCTATGTCGATTAGTTGACAATTTTGTTGTTGACCGACGTTACAGCGACTCCTTTATGTGGACCGCATTTGTGGTCGGCATAAAGGGAGTCTCAACAAACATTGTTTTATTGGGCTCTGTCCCCGCATTCCCCCGCTACTTAAATAATCAACTCTGAGTCAGAGTTGTTTTGGGGAAGGGGTGCAATACCCCGCGAAAGCAGTGCCGGGGTCACGCGTCGACACTACAGTGACCTGGCGCTGTTGTCGCTGTAGTGTTGGGCAAAGTAAAATTGATGCAGTGATGTTAGTATACTGGTTCTCTTCAAAGTGGGCTTGCTCACCTATAGGGCCCTATGTGGACCAGGCCATGGCTACCTGTCAGACCTCCTTACTCCTGCCATTCCAGCTTGCTCCCTCTGTTCCTCCACCCAGGGCCTCCTGGCAGTTCCAAGGACCAGGCTGAAAACCTTGGGTAATTGCTAATTTGTGGTGGCCAGTCCGGTCCTCTGGAACTCGCTTCCAAGATCTTTAAGGGAGGTCCCTATGGTGGAGGTGTTTCAGAGGGGCCTAAAGACTCATCTTTTTAAACTAGCCTAGCCTGCAGACATCTTTTGGATCATATCTGATGTTTTTAATATCTTTCATAGTTTGCTCCATTGATTATTTAAACTGTGACCCTGTTAATTGTTCTTTCTGTACAGTGCCCAGAGCCCCAGGAATTGGGAGCCTAACTAAATACATTTTTACTTACTTATTTACATCAGTGGTGATAAAAGGTGTCAAATCACCTATTTTGTGCATTTTTTGTACAAGAGTCAGCAAGGCAACAAACATTTCTTTACATCATTGGTGGGGAAATTAAGGGAAACCCTGTTGAAAGAAAGACCAGTGGAATATCTTAAATCCTATGGGTACCAAAGTGGTAAACTGGGTAAACACTGGCTAATGGATAGGTGACAGAAGGTGGTGGCTAACAGCGCTCACCCCAATGAAGGGAGAGCGACCAGTGTGGTGACACAGGGCTCGGTACTGGGACTGGTTCTCTTCAATGCCTTCATAGCAAACATTGTATAAGAGCTGGAAGGGAAGGTGTACCATCATGCAGAGGACACCAAAATCTGTAATAGGGTAGATACTCAGAAGGGGGTGGAGAGAAAGAGTAGAGACCTCAGAAAACTTGAGGAGTGGTCAAGGGTATGGAGGCTGGGGTCCAATGCAAAAAGAGTGCAAAATCATGCACCTAGTGCAGAGAAACCCAGTATTTGAGTATAATATGGGGGGAGGGAGGTACTGATGGTTACTCAGCAGGAAAGAGACCTTGGGCTTATAATATCTGATGATCTCAAAGTGGCCAGGCAGTGTGACAAGGCAGTAGAAAGGCTAGTGGGATGCCGGGGTGCATAGGGAGAGGTATCACCAGCAGGAAGAGGGTGGTGGTGTCACCACTGTATAGGTCACTGGTGAGACCCCACCTAGAGTGCTGTGTCCAGTTCTGGAGGTCACATCTCAGAAAGGACAGAAATAGGGTGGAGACAGTCCTGTGTAGGGCAACAAAAATGGTGCAGGGATTGCACGAGAAGCCCTATGAGGAGAGACTGAGGGTTATCAGCGTGTACACCCTGGAGGAGATGAGGGAGAGGGGGGACATGGCAGAGACCTACAAGTACCTCACGGGAGTGAACAGAGTATTGGGGGGAGCATTTCAAATGAGGAACTGCACCAGGACAAGAGGACATGCAATGAAGCCGAAAGGGGGGGGGGAGTATTACCTTACTGAAAGGATGGCAGATGCCTGGAACAGTCTGACAGCAGAGGTGGTGGAGGTGAAAACAGTGGAGGTCTTCAAGCATGCATGGAATAGGCATAAGTAAATACTGGTAAACACGCAGGAAGGGGAGGGTGTCGCCGAAGACTAGGTAGGGTCTGCGGAGACAGAATAGGCAGGGAACATCTGGATAGACTGGGTGGACCACATGGTCCTTTTCTGCCAACAATATCTATGTTTCTGTGTTTCTATTTAATTTGACCTCCCTCATTTTAAGAACATTTTCGTCTCCCATGATTGAAAAGTTAAGATTCTTTTTGATTTTTGCTGATCACAGCTGTGGGGAAAGGACGAGAAACCTAAGCCCTCATTTGTAGCCAGGCTGTCTGATCCAGACCCCAGTTGTTTGCTGGAACACATTTATTCAACACTTTCAGTTCTGCAAAATAACAATGCAAAGTGCTACACAAGTTACAATGTTTTTTTTGTAACTTTCCACATAAACCAAATAAATGGTTTTACCATGGGCAAATGAGATTTGCCATTCTGATTTTAGCCACCTTAAAATTCTAAAAATGTTCTTGGTTTAAACATTTTGCTGAACTCTCATTCTGTGTTATTTTTGTATAGTGCAAATATATAACAATGTCTCTAAGCTCTTCACAATTGCAAAAACAAGCAATTAACATACAAACATACAACAAAAGATCAAATTCAACAATATAGGCAATAAATCATACCACACCATAATACCAGCACTTGAAAAAGCATTGTAATCTGGTCTGGCACAAACAGAACTAGACTAGAATCTGGAGAGCGCTAGGGATGGGGGAACTTGAATTTAAAAATAATAATCTAGGTACCGGGGGACAGCCCTTTCAACTAAAGAGATTCACAACAAATGTATTTATTTATTTATTTATTTATGACTTTGTTAACCAGGTAAGTGTACTGATCCAAGGGACCGTTTTCAGGCATGACCCGGGCCGTTAAGGCAAGAGTGAATGAACAACACACTGAGCTAGAGGTACATGCATTGGGCAGGCAGAGGTAGTAACAAAATTAATAACTGCACAGGTAAGAGCATTAGACAGACCACAGTACAAACAAATTCAGGAAATTAACAATTGTAAGTAGCATTACACAAACCAGTGAACAAGGAGAGGGGAAGAGGGTGGGGGACTGCGAACAGAGGAGGATAGACGAGGGGGCGGCCACCGTATTGGGGTAGTCAGATCCAGAAGGCGCCCTGGGGTGAAATGGAATCCTGATCGTGGTTCACCATGTTTGGTGCCCATACCCAAGGGCACTACTGAGTGTAGTAGGCAGATGGGCCTGACAGCCGCCGAGGTTCGTACAAGTCGCGCAGTGTTGTGCAATGCCAGGTCCATCAGGAATAAGACTGGCATTATTGCTGATCTTGTTGGTTCGATGGACTTGTCTTGCATCACCGAGACCTGGCTGGATGAAAATCCAGGCCCATTCTGGAGGCTGTGACTCCGGCTGGGTACTCAGTGATACACCGCCTGAGACTGGATCGCAGGGGTTGGGGGGGGGGTTGCAGTCTGTTTCAAGACTGAATTGGGCCTCACGAATGTAGTAGTTAGGGAAGCTGAGTCCTTTGAGTGTACAGTAGTAGCAAGTGTAGGCATTCGTATCATTCTCATCTACCGTCCTCCCAGAGATGGGAAGCGAGTCTCACAGGAAGTACAGGACTTCATCGTCGACATGGCATTTGAGTCGCCCAGATTGATGGTTCTGGGTGACTTTAATGCCTGGGTCAATGATGAATTTTCACAATTTGGTAATCACTTCCTACAATTAATGACTTCTCTGGGCCTTACACAGGTGGTTTCCACTGCTACCCATAAAGCTGGACATCTCTGGACTTAGTCTTCCTACTAGGGATCGAAACATCCGATCTGGGGGTGGAACCAGTCACCTGGTCAGATCACTACACCATGAGGTTCAGTTTTTGCACCTGCCTGAGAAGGACTAACCCTGTGGAGATGGTTAGGTACTGCCTTTTAGGGGATATTACTCCCCAAGGCCTAGCGGCGGTCCTTGACCTCTCGTCCCACGCGTTGGTGAGCAGTAGTCTAGAGGCCCTCATGTCGGCCTATAATATGGCTGTTACGGTGGCTCTGGATTCTATTGCTCCTGTTTGTGTGTGCCCTCTATCCATTCACCCCAAGTCCCCTTGGTTTGATGGGACTTTGAGGGAGATGCGGAGACAGGGGCGAAGGTTAGAATGGTGCTGGCGCAGGTTTGCCCTTGAGGCCGACCACCTTAGATTGATGCACCATTATTTAGTCTATCAATCTGCAATCACCCGTAAGGAGGCAGAATTCCTGTCCAGAGGGATTGCAGTTGCACGGAATCAACTAGCTCAGTTTTTTTGAACTATGGACAGACTGTGCAACCCAGCCTGTCTACAAGTTCGGAAAGCCTTTTCGCAATTAGAGTGCGAAGAGCTTGCTCAGTTTTTTGCAACTAAGGTGGCTGACATCAGGGTGGATCTGCAACCAGCAACCTCTAGGAGGGATGCTGTTGAACAATGCGAGTTCACGGTATCTCAGCTTTCTTGGAGTTCCTTCAGTCGACCTGATTTTGTCGCTGTCATGTGGTTTATCCATAGTGTGCGCCCTACAAGCTGTAGTTTGGACCATGGACCGGCCTCCCTAATTTTGGGTTGTAGTGATATCATCAGTCCAGTCCTTGTGCAAATAGTCTGGTGCTCCTTGGAGTCAGGTGAGTTCCCTAGCTCCCTGAAAGAGGCGGTGGTGACACCACTTTTGAAGAAAGCCACCTTGGACCCAGACTGTTTCACAAACTGTCCAAGAACAAATAACAGGGTAGCACCTGGGAACGCCGTGCCTTAGGAGTGTTGTTGGAGAGAAAAGGAGGGGACGACCTCTACCTAAGAGGGACTGTGAGAACTAGGTGTTGTACACCTAAATAAAATATAACATCTTTTGCACCAGTCTAGGTCTCCAGGAGTTGTTTCTGCTGTCTGAAAACATTGCTTGCTCAAATATCGTTTTGAGAAAATGAGAAAACGAGAACTGTGAGTAGCCAGTGCTGGCCAAACCATTTTACTTCCTGTTTCACAAACTACAGACCTATGTCTAACCTACCCTTTATTGGGAAGGTGATTGAGAAGGTGGTGCCGGCCCAATTGGAGGACCATTTAACCATCCATGACATGTACGAACCCCTTCAGTCCAGTTTTTGTAAAAAACATAGCACCGAGACAGCGCTGGTTCGGGTGCTCAATGATGTTCTGAGGGCGAGGGATCAGAAGAAACATTCCATCCTGGTTCTTCTTGATCTCTCTTAAGCCTTTGACACTGTGGATCACAGGGTGTTGATAGCACGCTTGAGGCACATTTGTGGGATATCGGGAACTGTTCTCCAATGGTTCACCTCTTTCCTCACTGGGAGATCACAAAGAGTTGTGTCCAGGGTTTTTTCCTCTGGCCCAATATTTTTGTTGTGTGGGGTGCCTCAGGGTTCAGTGCTGTCTCTCATGTTATTCGCGGTGTATAAGCTGCCCCTCGGAGACATTGTAAGATGGCATGGACTGAGGTTTCACTGCTATGCAGATGATACCCAGCTATACCTGTCTTTTGCACCCGACCAGGATGGAGCTCTCTCGGTGTTTAACAACTGTCTGAAAGAAATCCAGGAGTGGATGGAATCTAGCTGTCTGAAGTTGAACTCAGAAAAGACAGAGGTATTGGTTGTGGACCCGGGTCACCGGATAGAGGGGTAGTCTGTTGGGATGCACTCAGGAATTTTTCTTGGCGACGTCTCACTCCTAACCTCTGAACGGGTGTGTAATCTGGGGGCTGTCTTGAATGACAGGCTGTCACTGCAGTCACAAGTGTCAGCAGTCGTCAAGATGTCCTTTTACCATCTTAGGAATATCACCAGAGTTAGGCACCTAGTTCCGTCTGATGACCTACCAACATTAGTCCACGCCTTCGTGTCCTTGCATTTGGACTATTGCAACTCCCTTTATTTTGGGTTTTCAGGGGTTGAAATCCGCTGCCTGCAGCTAGTGCAGAATGCAGCAGCCCATGTTTTGACTGGTTCTAGTAGGTCCTGTCATATTACCCCAGTGCTGCGCAATCTGCACTGGCTGCCTATACGGTGGCGGATCACCTTTAAAGTCAATTTATTGACTTTCAAAGCCCTCCACGATCAGGGTCCAGCCTATCTGAAAGAACTTCTGGTTCCTTACTGCCCTGGCCAATTGCTCCACTCAGCTGATGAGGGGTTGCTGGAGATTCCAAGAGTGAATCTTAAATCATCTGGACGTAGGGCTTTTTCTAATGCTGCACCTACTCTTTGGAATTCTCTACCTCGCCGGTTACAGGAGTGCACCTCCTTGTAGAAATTTAAGTGGGATTTGAAAACCCATTTATGGCAAATGGCCTTCTCAGAAAACTGACTGCTTTGTAGTTGATGATTCTCTATTGGTGTTTGATATTTGATTATAATGTTCGATTTGTAATATTTTAAATTGTACAGCGCCTTGGAAATTGAAAGGCGCTATATAAATAAAATTACTATTATTATTATTATTAAATAATAATAGTAGTAACAAATAGTAGAAAAGCCTTTTTGAAACAGAGAGAAATTAATCCATGGAACAAACTACCTTTACAGATTATTTATTTATTTATTGTGATCTCTGATTAACACCTTTGAGAACAAGCTCATTACATTGGTTCCACATCACAATTACATTAACAGTGATTAAAAAAAAAAAGAAATACGTATAGGTATACAATAGGCTGTAAGTGCGGGCTAATAACAAGTATGAGACTCCGCATTAATATAAACATAAACAAACAGGCTAAGTCAGCAGGTTATTATAAGTACCACAAGTTTGTGAGAGGGTTAAGGCAGTTTAAGGAAGACAGGACAGCTCAGACTGGGGGAGTGCCTGCAAGGCAGAGGGAGGTACTGCAGCAGACTGAGTTGTCAGGATGGAGGGCTATGTTTGAGGGTTACAGCAGCCCAGGGCAGCCAACACCCACTAAAGAAGTGGGGAAGCATCAGCCCAGGAAGGCCATGTCGAAGCTTTTTTTTTTGGGGGGGGGAGGGTTTGGGGCTGAAGGCAGATGGGAGCGGATAGTAGGAGAAAAGAGGGGGTGGTGGGGAAGAGGGGAATTTGACGGAGGGAGGAAGGAAGAAAGTGAGGGAGGGATAGATTACATTAAGGCACATGACGAAGGGAAGTAACAAGTGTAGGATTTAAGGGGCCATGTGATAATATGTGGGATAATGATCAGTAAAGATAAAAAACAGTTTAAAAATAATCTTGACACCAATATTCTTGAAGGAAACATTTTGTCCTATTATGGGTAATGTGATAGGAGTGTACATGGGCACACTGCCTTCTCTGATCCTTACACCTTAGTATGAACCTCAGTATAAAATTGTTCTGAGGTTCTAAAGGTTCTGATAAGCTCTAAAAATTATATAGGCCTTATCAGAAATTTCAGGGCATTTAGTTTAAAGTACCAAACTGTTTTAACCCTCATTGTCTTCCCTTAAGCTATTGCCAGTAAAGGGAAAGGACTCTAGAAACAAGTTGACATAATACTATGCTGCCTCCAGCCTCCTTTTGGGTCTTTCTGCCGCCACCAGCCTACTGGCAAGCTAAAGACCTGCTGGATGAGTATATTATGCTTCAGAATTGGTGTTTTAAAACTTTCAGACACTTATCAGAACCTGAAAAAATGGTTATGATTAGGCTTTTCTTTATTTACAGAAAACGGTATAGGTTCTAGGGTTTCTGAATTTATCTGAGCTGGTCTCCCATCCATAGAAAAAACAGCAAAAGGATGCAATTTAAAAGGGGGAAAAGTCCATAAAATAAAGCTAGAGAAAGCAGCATGATTACATGAGTACTTAGACTTTTTTTTTGTTGCAGTAAAGATTTTTATTAATGTTTTATGAAATACATACATACTATTTGAATTGTGAATACAATTACTACAGTTGAAGTAAACAACGTTTCACAGATACAGAGTTAGCAGACAATACCTTTGAGGTATGGCTCTCTATAATGGATCATAATGTTAATACATTAGTTCAGTGTAATGTACAATAAAATTAGAGGGAGACCCGCCAACCTCCAGGTTTAGCAGTGCCCTCCACAGGGCGATTCCACTCCCAGCCCTCACACAGCGTCAAACTACATTTACTATCAGAGAATGTAGAATACAGAGCTCTCTATACCTGGTGTTAGTCACAGACAATTATCTAACATGTGGTATTTTGTACCAAAATTCTTTTTGTGTCGAAAAGGTTGAAAAGGTTGATGGCAAGTGAATGGACAAAGCCCAACTGTGTAAACAAGGTAATAATATTACAATGGAAGTTCAGCCTGGCCCGGTGGAGCTGAGGTGTGAGGTACTGGAAGTCACACCTCGTACCACGCCGGTGACCCAGGTTCGGGAATAGACTTGGGCCATTGGTGGTGGCAGGGGAGCTGGAGGATTGAGCATCCTATGACAGCTCTCCACCCTCGTGGGTGGGTAAAGGGTTTACGTCACTCTGCAGTGGCAACTGGTGGAAGTCAGGGGCACTGCAGGTAGTGGCGTACAGCAGAGAGTGAAGCGCAGCAGGCATCAGAACATATGTGCATCGATGCCATTGCACATCTGGCTCAAAGGGAGAAAATACAGACGGACAATTGTGGGGTGGTCGTGGTGGCTGATGGCCGTGTGCCATGCCCTTGGACATGAGAGGTACGCCCTCCAGGTATCAGGATCCAGGTCCCCCATGGGGGGATGGGGAGGATAATGCATGCCAGCCTGTGTGGAGGAGAGCATGTCGCTGGCCAGACTGGGTCTGGGTCTGCGGGGGCCGGTGGCCAGATGATCGTCAGCCACTCTGCAGAGGTAGGAGAGAAAAGAATGTAGTGATTAAAAAACAATGGAAGTTCAGTAACGTTGCAAGCTAAGACAAACAAGTAAATGGCCAAAGTCAGCATTTTGTCTCTATTTGGTCAGGTGGGTGGCCCTCTTGTGACTGGGCCACAATCCCAGTCACAAGAGTATACTTAATCTTATCTGATGTAAGTACAATGAGCTTGGTGGTTGTTCTCCCCTTGCGTGTCCTATTCCAGAGGTGTTCTACACCTTACGACTGATGCAAAGGTTTATCTTGATCTAGTTCCAGGGGAAGGTGCTCCTCAACCCTCCCTTTCTAGAGGGGAGAGGGGATGGGGGGAGATGGCCAGGCACCAAGGGCAGCTCAAAGTTGGTATAGGCCAATATTGTGGCCACTAAAAGCTGTATATATCTGAAGTATTCTAGGTGAGAGGTAGTCAAACAACCAAGCCCGCAGGTGGCAATAGTACTTTTTACCTATGTGGAAAAGGGGGGGGGGGCGAGTGGGAGGACCTTCTGTTTTCCAGGTAGGGGCCCCAGATCAGACTGTACATCACAGATTTACCTGCAGCTGCGGGGGCTGTCTGTTCATACCTAGCGATTTGGACTAGCATGGCCTCCCACTCCCTGTAGGCAGGACAGCAAGGGTCCCCTCTAATGTCTAAGGATAGTCCGCTTGACTACTGCTAAGGCCCTACTGAACCAAAGTAGGTGAGGTGGACTGAAAGCGTGCTGGTGCTGTAACAAGGGGAGTCCCCGGATACCCAGCACAGGGTCTCTGACGGTTGGGATCTGAATTACCATTGAACAAAAGGTCCAGATCTGGTTCCAGTAGTGATCAAGTGCTGGGCACGTCCACAATATGTGGGTAAGTGATGTCTATGGGGAGGGACATTGCCATCAGTCACTGTGTCCCAGTAAACCTGTTCTGTATAGGGCCATGGGGGGTTGAAATGCTTTATATAAGATTTTGAATTGCAAGGTCTTAGCTTACAGCTCTCTGCTGGACTTGTACATGCTCATCCAGACTTTCTCCCATTCACCCTGCGGGATACAAACACCCAATTTAACTTCCCATTGTTCTTTCAGCGCTGTGTGCATGGGTGTGGATTTATGAGACTCCCATATTTTCATCAGCTTACTGGTCAGGTGCTGCACTGAGGTTAGGCCCCCGACTCATGCATCTGGAGGTAAATTGCACAGGACATGTGTAGCAGTTAGGGCAATTTTAAATAGAACCCTTAGTTGTAGATCCTGCCAGAAGTAGCATTTTTGCACTCCGCCTGGGGCTCCCCTAGCTCTCAGGGTCTCATAGGATATATACACCCCTGTGGTAGTGTCATACAAATCCTCCAGGGTCAGTATGCCAAGCTTCCTCCATGTTGCTCCATGAACTGGTTGGTTATCTATTTGGAGGGTAGGACTGTACCATATTGGAAGGAAGCGGGAGAACTTGGTAGACCATCCCATTGCCTTGAGGAATGTTTTCCAATCTTGTTTGGCATGTTTAGTGCAGGGTGAGGCCTGTTTGGTGGTGGGCCAGTCCTGGAACACCAGAGCTCCAGCATCTAGTTGAATGAAGCTCCAAGCTAACCCAAGTTGGGAGCGGGGAAGCCAGGTCAGGGCTGCTGCAGCACAAAGCTTTCTGGTAGAGAACCACACACTTGTGGAAAAGGCACATGTCTGGGAGGCCAAACCCTCTGTTCCTCCAGTGACTCTGGAGCTTAGGTAAGCTAATTTGGGGTTTGGAGACTGCCCAGATGAACCTAGAAACTTTTGAGTTTAGGGACTGAAAAAAGGACCTTGGGAGAGAGACTGGGAGGTTGGACAGGATGTACTGTATTCTCAAGAAGGTGATAATCTTTAAAACATTCACCCTCCCCCACAGGGAAAGGATGTGTGTGCTCCATTTTTGTATATCCTCATGCAGCTTATCAAGCATAAGCTGGACATTGGCTCCTATTGTCCTCTTGATTGTGGGGAGTATTTTTCACTCCCAGGCAGACCACTCCCTCAGGGGACCATTGGTATGGGTAATCTTGTATTAAGCTCTGGATGCAGACTCCATTTAGTGGGAGGATGTGAGGGTCTGAAGGGAGCTGAGAGATCCCAGGATATCGGTAAGGAGTAGGGTGATGTAATTCGCAAACAGCACCAGCTTAAGCCACACATCTCCCACCTGGATGCCTGGGAAGTCTGAGGTGTCCCTAATCCTCTGTGCAAGTTGCTCCACTGCCAACAGAAAGAGGAAGGGGGACAAGGGGCATCCCTGTTGGGTACCTCTTTGGAGGTGGAAGGGGTGGATATAGTAGAATTAGTTAGGATTCGTGCAGTAGGGCTTTGGTACAACAGGTGGACCATATCTATGAACTGCCTAGTGTAGCCAAACCTGCCCATGACGTCAAATAGATATGTCCATTCCACCATGTCAAATGCTTTTTCAGTATCTAGGGACAAGGTGGCCATTGGTTCTGACAGTTGCTGTGCCTCCCATAACAGATCCAATATTTGCCTAGTGTTGTCAGACCCCTACCTACCCAAGACAAACCCCACTTAGGTGGATAATCTCCATCACTGGGAACATCCTGGCGGCTGGTAGTTTGGCAAACAGTGTATGTCTATGTTGAGAAGGGAGATGGGGTGGAACTGGGAGAACTGCCTGCTGTCCTTTCCATTTTTTGTGGAGCAATGTAATCAGTGCCTCGTGAAAGGAGTGTGGGAAGCGCAGAAGCCTCAATGCTTCATTGAAGACTAAGATGAGTCATGGGGCTAGACACGCATGAAAGGAAAAGCAAAAATCTGAGGGGAACCCATCTGGGCCAGGAGATCTACCCCAGAACAGTAAAGAAATGGCTTCTAGCACCTCCTGTACTGAAAAGGGTACTGTTGGGGCCCCAAGCAGCTCTGGCAGCACCTGGGGGAGGCAAATAGGCACATAAAATGCGTTCAGTTCCTCTTGACTAGGATTTGTTTCTGAACAGCAGAGGTTTTGATTATAAGTGAAGAAGGCTTGGTTTATGTCCTGAGGGGTTGTAACAGTCTGTTTTGGAGACTTGGATAAGCGGTATATATTGAGGTATGTCCATAGTTTGGACATGGTGGACTAGCAACCTGCCTCGCTGCTCCCCGGTCTCCCAGTATGTCTGGTGGAACCCATATAGGCTGAATTCTACTCAGTGGTATAGGACACTCTCAATTTTTCCCCTCAGCTAGTTTATCTGTGGCCTCAATTCTACCTCCCTATTGGGTTCTGTGATGCCCCCACCCCGTTCAAGGCCTTTTAGGGTCCCTCTAGTTCCTGCATGGTTGTATCCTTTTCCTGATGCTTCCTGGATGTGTATGCAATCAATTTGCCCCTTAAGGCCGCTTTGAGGGCATCCCACTGAACCCCACTGGATACCTCAGGGGTGTCATTATGGGTGTAATACTCCATGATTTCCCCTTGCGCCCACATAAGGAAGTCCTCCTTCGGTAAGAAGAATGTATAAAGTTTTGATTTGTTCCTAGGGCCAGGGGATCTGTCCCATGGTAGGATTACTGTATCTGGTGCATGATCTGATGTTAGTATGTTGCTTAGCATTGCCCTCCAGGTCTGCGCATTTAGTCTGCGGGAAACAAACATAACATCTATCCTACTGTATGATAAGTGAGGGGCAAAATAGTGTGTGTAGTCTTTTTCCCCGGGGTGCAGAACCCACCGAATATCATGCAGCCCTGCTCCATGGAAAGCTTGAATAACCTGGCTTGCCCCAGATGTCTTCACTCTAGTGCCCAGTCCAGTCCGGTCTAGCACAGGGTAAAGGGCCAAGTTGAGATCCCCACCTAGGATTACAAGTGGCCGGTCCTGGGCTACCTGGGCTGGTAGGGTGGTGGAAAAAGCAACATCCAGGGAGTTCAGGGTGTACACACATCCCACTTGAAGGGGTTCCCTCAGATATGTACCCTTCACCAATACATATCTCCCTTTTTTGTCCGAGGTACTTGTTTGGGCTACAAATTATAGCCCTTTGTGTACAAGGATCACCACCCCTTTGGTCCTTGTTGTGGCATAGCTATAAAACACCTCTCCCACCCACCAGCTTTTAAGTTTGGGTGCCTCAGTTGGCAGGAGGTGTGTCTCCTGGAGGAGCGTTATGTTGCTCCCCATATTGTTTAGTGTAGACAGTACCTTGTGTTGCTTAACCAGGGTAGACATACCATTGACATTCTATGAAATCACTTTGCACTCATCTGGTTGAGCCATTGCCATAGAAATATTTCCCTGCAGACTAAACCACTCCCCAAGACACCCACTGCACCCCGCCATCTCCCCACCCCTCACCCCCGACCCAGCTGTCTACCACCCTTAACATGAACACAATTTCTAAGTGAAACAGTAGTGCAGTAATCAACATTAGTATAGTCAAGCAACACAATTTAGTTTAACAAAATGCTGTAATATTCTATTATTTATTTATTTACTGATAGCACTTTTTTTTGTAACCGTTTCTCCCCTGGGGCCCCCAGTTGGCCCTAATGTCCACGCATCCTATCTTCCGGCCACTGTCTGACCCACGCCGGTCTCCACTGAAGGCGATCACCCAATTACCCCATGGCTTGCCCCCTGTGACAGGGTGGCAGGAGTCGACCAACTCCTCCACCAATCCAGATCCGCACTTCGTGATCCCCTCCTGGAGCCGGGAGCAGGTCCACTCAGACGTCATCAAGCTGCTGCGACTGGGGCACCCCCCTTTTCCTTGTTCTGCCTTTTGGAGTGGAGCATGCAATGCTAGCAGAGAGAGAGCACTGCACATGTGTCCACACGCTCGCTGGCTGCCCCACCTATCAACCCCATCTAACAGGACCAGACATGTCAACACCTAACCTCCGCTAGGTGTCAGGCTTCACCCGTCTCTGTGCCCCAACCTTCCCCGGGAGAGGAGAGCTGTCCAATGGATGCTCCCACCCCTCCTGACCCTCAGCAACTTGAGCTCTCTCCTGAACCCGGGTCGCTGGCGTGGCGCGAGGTGTGGCATCCAGCGCCTCAACCTTCAGTGCCACTGGGCCGGCTCTATTTATAGCATTTTGATAACCGGGTAAACTGACTGAGACCAGAGGTCCCTTTTTCAGGGGTGACCTGGAATTAGTTACATACATTTACATAACATAGCAAGTATGGTACAGTAGATGACATACAATTACATAATACAGCATGTATAACACAGTGTATTACAGCAATCCAGAAATAGGAGGAACACATTATAGTGTGAAATACATAGTACAACGTTGTCACAGTAAGTGTCAGCTATAAGAAATAAGCAAGATTGGGGGGGGGGCAAGTTGCTTAAGGAGACATGCTAACTGTGGATGAAGACGTATTGGGTGATCACTTACATTTAGCCAAATAGAATACATTCGTGGAGAGGGTAGGGGTTCAACGATAGCAGCTGCAGGGGCAGCGTTCTAACATGTAAACCTTTAGCCCAGCTTTGAAACCTTCAAGGGAGATGTAGGTGGTCAGATTCTCCAGGAGTGAGCACCAGTAGTAGACAGCCGAATATCTTAAGGATCTTTTACCATAGTTGGTGCGGACCAAGGGAATTTCAAGTAGGTTGCTGTTTGTGGAGAAAAGGTTTCATTGTGAGACTTTGGGGTTCAGCAGGCCTACCAAACTGTGTGGGGTGTAGACATTGGTGAGCTTATATGTGAGAAAGAGTAGCGTCATGATAAGATTTTGAATTCCAGGGTGGGCCAATTTAAGTCAGCAAGGACCTCACAGTGGTGTCTCTGGGGTAGAGAACAGATTGCAAACAACAAATCTTGTTGTACAGCACAGACAGTCTGTGATTTTGGCTTTCCCTAAGGAGATGTAGGAGTGGGGCACAATATAGAAGGGTAGGGAGTAAGGTGCTGTTAGCGATGGCAACTCTAGATTCATTAGATGAGCAGTTTACAAGCCTGTAGAGAAGGTCAAGTTTACAGTGTATGGTCTTGGTTATGTGCTCAACATGTGGCTTAAAGGACATGTCCTGATCTAGGTAGACACCTTGGTAATTAAACCTGTCGACAGCTTCTTTCTGTGACCCTGTTGCAGAGAAGAGCAGGAGCAGATGTTGTCTATGCTCACCCAGGCGACTACAGCCAAAAAGAACATTAAAGGAACATTAGAGATCAAAAGGAGAGGGGTAACAGGGAGTGCAAACCAAAGAAAACTGCTTTTGAGTATTTCTTGCTAACTGAGACACATCAGTTGACTACTCTAAAAGCAACTCAAGGCAGTCAGTTGCACTATATACTACACGGGTTCCAAGAATGGGCTAAGAAAGTTCTGCCATCCCCACTGCATAGCCCCCAGAGTATCCTCATGCTGCCATCTACCAGTTTTACATCATCCTGGAAGCTCCTTACTTAATGACATTTCTGTGGGAGAGTACATGCCCCCCCCCCATGATAGGAAGCATATACTAAGGGAGCACGTGATGGGTGGGCAGGGGCTTCACACCTCTGTCCAGTCTCTGAATTGATATGCTATAGAGAGAAGCTCAGGTCAGATCAGTAGGTTGTCCCTATGGTGAGATGACCTATGCAGCAAGACCCACAATGCATCAAGAGTGACACAGCATGAAGAATGGCACCTCCAGGCAAATACTTTTCAAGCTGGAATTTAGTTTTAAGTTATCCCACTGGTAGTGTGGGCAATTCAGGAGGAGAGCGTCGAAGTGCCATAGTGGAAGAAAGTAACACCTCCCAATAAACAGTTAACTAGCCCAGTAATGATTTGCTGGGCAACCATATCAAATTGTTAAGGGTAGCCAAGTGGCCAAAAACACAGGGCAAAAATTCCAAAGCCTTTGAAAATTGCCCCAACAGGATGGGGGGCAAACAATACAGAGCAAACAACTGGTGGCTAGCTCCTCATGCTATGCCAGCACTCTAGGAGACATGCAGCACCTTACCCTCATGTAGGCAACAATAAGCCCTCAGATCTCAGACATGTCATCAGGCCATGCTATACCAGCACTCTAGGAGACATGCAGCACCTTACCCTCATGTAGGCAACAATAAGCCCTCAGATCTCAGACATGTCATCAGGCAGTGAGACATCCATTGGGGGTTGCCCCTTAGGAGAGGTCTATGTTTTGCATGGGTCCAGTGCCCACTGAAGGCAGTAGTTTGCCTCCTCTGGGGTCTGGAACAGCCTCTGCTTCCCCAAGGCTCGAACTGAAAGGGTCACTGAGTACAGCAAAGAGTACATTAACCCCCTGTTTCACAAACCGGCCTTGATGTTGTTGAATTTCTGTCCCTTTTCTAGCACAGAATGAGGATAGTTGGGGTAAAAGGAAACTCTGTCACCCCAACTAGGATCTGCTGTTCTTCCCTTGCTCTGCATAAAATCAGCTCTTTGTCTTAAAAGCGTAATGGCTTATAAATAAAGGGCATTGGTCTGTCACCAGTTTGGGGGTGCCAAGAGATCTAAATCCGGTGTACCCGGTCAGTTTCAAAATGGAATCCTGAGGGTTCAAGGCTCAGCCATTCCAGTAAGCATTGTCTCAAGTACTGGACTAGGTTGGGTCCCCCTGTCCCTTCCTGCAAGCTGATCAGCCTTAAATTCTTTCGTCTCCCCCAACCTTCTAAATTTTTAACCTTTTTCATCAGCCATTCAACTTGTGGCTCAGTGGCCTGGGGCTGTGCAGCACTTTCCTGCCCCAAGCCAACCAGCTCAGTAATGCATCCTTCAGCGTTCATAACGCTCCCTGTATGTTCTGTAATAGAGGCTTAAGTGTCAGTAACTGTTTGACGAATAATTTCTATGCTGGCCGCCATTCTTTCCATTAGTGTAGTGGATGGAGCAGCCATGTCTTGTGGTTCCCAGGAAGTGCCTGATGAAGAAACAGCGGCCTTTTTAGGCTGGGGGAGTGCCAAGCCGGGCTGGGATTCTTCTATGTCTTTTTTCCGCTTGTTCCCATTCTCCGGCATACCGATTCTTTCCAGCAGTGCAGGCATGTGTGTCACCGATCTCCGGTCGATATTTCCACTGTGTTTAGCCTTGTAAAAATCAATAAATGAGGACAATGTAGCAAGCGATGGCAGAGAGCTTAAAGCTCAGGCAGCCATCTTATTTGGGTCCTCATGTGCCTTCCCACTCTCATTTATTTCAACAGTCAAGTATTGTTAGTCTTTAAAAGAATGTTACAAGATTCTGTGAGATAACATAGTGGGTGTTTTAACACTCATACTACCCGAAGGAGTCCTTTGTTTAAAGAAACCCCCAAATTTATTGTGTTGTCAACTTTGGGAGGCAAGGATCATTAATTGGCCCACAGAGATGACTAGATGATCCTTTCCACGTTCTGCTGTGCTGGCCACACTGCCACATGTTGATGTTCTGTGACATCTAACCAGAGAGAACGTGGGGGCTTGCTCAATAGAAGTGTATAACAAAATTTTTGAACAGTATGATATATGATATTTATGAAGCCTGTAATAGAAACATAGAAACATGATGGCAGAAAAGTATTGCCAGGCCCACCCAGTCTGCCCAGGTTGCCTAGATCGCTGCTAGGGCTTAACCATAACTCCCCCCTTGCCAACAGGCCCTTGTACCTGTCCCACAACCCCTTGATCCCTCCCACCGTCATCTCTCTGACCACCTCTTCCAGAAGTCTATTCCATTTATCCACCACTCTTTCTGTGAAAAAGTGCTTCCTAATGTTACCTCTGAATTTGCCCCCTACAATTTGCAAATCAAGGCCCCTTTCTTCGATTGCCCCTTCAGTTGAAATATGCTCCTTGCTGCCACCTTGTTAATACCCTTTAAGTATTTGAATGTCTTAATCATGTTCCCCCCCCTCCTTTGTTCCAGGGAGTACAATTTTAGGACCTTGAGTCTCTCCTCATATGTTAGGTGACTAATTCCCTTAACCATCTTTGTTGCACTCCTCTGGACACGCTCAACCCTCTCCATGTCCTTCTTGAGATACGGACTCCGGAACTGGACCCCATACTCTAGATGTGGCCTAACCAGCTGGGTGTACAAGGGTATTCTGACCTCCCTCCTCCTACTAGTGACCCCCTCCTGATGCAACCCAGCATCCTGCTGACCCATGTCATTGCCTTCTCGCAGTCTTTTTACATAATATACATAAAAGCCAGCACTCGGCTAATGAGAAGGGTTTTTGGGTTCTAAATAGCATTGGAAGAGGCTCTGCCACACTGAGTTGTCGCAGTTGATGCAGTCATCCATAGATGTTGAAAGCAGCAGACCCTAGGCCTGCGTTTTCTCCTACCTGGTCACAAGCACAGTCTTGTATTGCTGTCAGAGTCTGCAGAACCCCAATTAAAAATGTCTCAAAACAAGCTCAGCCCCGTGGCACAGGTCAAGCCCACCCAATTCCCTTATGTGTGGCCCATTTTTACACACCAATATATGCCACCCAGTCTCCACAGGAGGAACTTCAAGCTCACAGGGAGATGGACTGGGGGTATGTGTAGGTCTTGGATAAATTCTAGACTTGGGGTTGAGCATCTTTTGAGGATTTAAAAATACTGAAAATGCATCTTCTGAATTTAAAACAAAGTTCATTGTCCTCGGCTGAAAATCAAATCATTGTCAAAGCAGTACAGGAGAATTAATGGTAAGTCTAAGTAATTATTCATGAGGCAAACACACACACTCTGATTGGCTGCTGTACCAAGCTTTAATCCCTTACAAATGCCTGGTCCAGTTTAGAGTGGCACACACTTTTGTAAACATACTAAATAAAGCTATTTTTCTCCTCATTAACATAATTAAACTTATAATCACAATAATGCTCTCACAACCAGGCATTTCCATGGCTTTAGTGCCCTTTCTAGGGTTAATTGCCACCTTGGGCCATCAGCACCCCCCAGCCAGGCAGCACTCTCTAGGAAATGCCTGGGCAATAGGTCCTGGGGTATGATAGGGTAATATGGGCAGACCAGATGGATTGTTGGTCTTTTTCTGACGTCATCACCTATGTTTCTATGGTTGTGCAGGCATTATTGCTTATGTAAGCCCCTTACAGGAGCTTACTGGTATTACCACAGCTTTTATCGGTAGGAGTTCTCTGGGAGTGCCTGCTAGCAGGCAGGGCCTGGTTGCTCCAGGGTATAAATGAGGAGTTTTGGCACCAAAGGGGGAGCAGAGTTTAGGGAGTGTGGGAAAAAAGTCAGTTCACGGGTTCAAGGTTTGGGGCCAAGGTGAGGCGATGGCCCCTCTGGCCCACCGTCCCGGCTACGGAGTATCGTCAGTAGATATGGAGTGGTTGGTGGGGGGAGGAAGAACTGTGAAAACCTGGAGATGCTGCTTTAGGGACCTCCACTCCATGAAGCATGAAGAGAGCTGCGGTCAATTAGCAAAACTGGAGCCTTCCCCATGCACCCAGGGTAAGATGGCGTGGAGGAGTCCCTTTTGAAGCAAGCCTGTAGTCGCTGAAGTCTGGGGTCATGGCTGGTGAGGGCCCATGCCATGGTGAGGCAGAGTGGCAGTCTGTTTCATGGTCACCCATGTTTGAGGCTGTTGGGTGCTGAGTCGAGAGCTGAGCTGGAGTAGGTGACGACAGCCTAGAAATTGTAAGGGGCCCATGGCGTCAGCCTTTTCAAGTAGCTGCACCTATGGATAGCCCTTGATCCCTGGCTGGAGCACCCACTGATCGTCTGGCTCATGCGCCCTGGTAGGTTCATCCCTACCACAAGTGAGACCACCATGAGCAGCAGGTGTTTGTCCCGGTGTCTTCTGGTGTGCTTGCAAGAAAGGGCAGTAGAAGGGAGAGACACAGTGGAGCCCAAGGAGAAAGTCAAAAAATTGTGTCTGGAGAGAGTAAGTAGAGCTGTCAGTGCTAGGGAGGCCTTATTCAGTCCTGATTAAATCCAATTTTGAACTCTTCAAATCTGTGTGAACCTTGAAATAAAATAATTTTGATTTGCACCGAGTCAGTTTTGCGCCCCCAACTGCCTGCACCCCTTCAGAGAGAAAGAGTCTGAGGCGTTCCCCAAGTTAACAACCAATAGACCTAGGTAAATGCAGCCACATTTCTGTGTCTGGTATGTTTCTGGCTGTGAGTACCCCCTCTCCACGGACTTTATCATCCAAGAATACCCTTCGACACAGTGAGGGGGATGGCTTACACTCCATTATAGCATCCTTCATATGTGAAAAACTGTCAGCAGACAGAAATAGTTTCATTTGTAGAGCAGATATTATTTCACAATCACATAGCTCTGTAATGTCATATATACTGGTAGTCTGGCTGTTGCACAATTTTGATTTACAGTCCAAGGTACTGGACCATGAAGCGGGTGGTCCTCTACATAACAAGCTTTATTTCTCTCATTAGGGTTATTGACATGCTCTCCAGAATCCCAGTTCTCACATTCCTTGCAGCATCCCTTTCTATTAGCTAACTGTGACTCTGCACAAGGTCTAACTCCTCATGCTTCCTGACTTAATTTCTGTGCTCTGTCAGGCCCCTCATTGCATAGATACATATCATTTGTTGGCAGAAAAGGACTAACATGCATTGCCATGTAGTCTGCCCTATTTTTCCTGCCTATTGCTACACCCTGACCCTATTTGGTCACAGATGATCCTGCCTTTCCTCTACCTAATATGCCCATGTGTCTATCCCATGCATGCTCAAAGCTCCCCACTGTCTCCCCCCCCCACTTCTTCTGGTAAGCTGTTCCAGGCATCCACCACCCTTTCTGTGAATAAGTATTTCCTCCCATCCCTCTTACACATCACCCCCTCGAGCTTCATTGCATGCCTCTGTGTTCTGGTACTCCTCCTCCTAAAGAGACTCCTGTCCTGCACCTTGTTTACCCAGCAAGATACTAATAGCTGGTTTCAATCATGTCCCCTCTTGCTCTCCTCTCCTCCAGGGAGTACATGTTGAGCTCTCACAGCCTCTCCTCATATGATTTCTCATGCAGCCTTTGCAATTCTCTGGCAGGCCACCGGGACTCAGGCACCCTTATTGGAAACCAGACAGAGACAGGCATCACTTACTGGCCTAGGTAGGGACTCCTTCCCCAGTGATCCTTCCTCAGCAACACAGTAACAAGTACGGCACCCTACTACAGTGCCAGGCAGGATGACATCTAGGTGGACCTGCCTGCCCTTGACTAGCATAACTCAACACTTACCAGCTGACCTGTGTTGTGTCCTTCCTCCAATAGGAGTCAGGGGTCCAAACCTTGAGGGAAGGGCACCTTTTCAACTCAGCTCCAAGTTTGCTCCCAGAAGACAGGACGCACCCTTCCTTATTCCTTCCCATCTTGCCAAGACACCGCTGTGAGCTGGCACTGGGACCAGCATGAGACGTCAGTTGATGGAAAACCTTCCTACATCTCATTGCCTCCTACATGATGTTTCCTCCAGAGCTGCCACACTCCACTTTCTCCTCTCCATTCCGTCTCCTCCAGTTTGAATCTAAAATGGGTGCCCAGCTTCTCGTGTACTCCGGGCAGCCCAATACACAGGCGCCACGGGCCCTGACTTCCAAATAAGCACTAAATGGACAGATTATACAGAGAGATAAATAGCATGTTGACCCTTAATGGTGGGGTTGGGGGGGTGGCTATACTGTCCTTGGTCAGGAATGCTTGATAATTTCCAGTAAGACCCAAGATGGTTTTATTTGATAATGGTGACTGTCAAACGACGAGATGCGTTATCTCAACGTCAGAGCGGCGAAAACATTTTCACCACTCTGACATCCTCTGCACATGGAAGAACGGTACTGGGGACTTAGACTTAATACTTTCTGTGGGGGGGGGCTGTGCCCCACACACCCCGAGGGGTCTTTGCCCGTAACCCCCTACTAAAGGATTCTCAACTCCAAGGGGGTGCATGTCGGGGGTGAAAGCACAAAAATAAAGTTTTGGGCAGGCGCAATAAAACTGCACCAGCGCCGGACCCAAACCCAGTACCTCCTCCACCGCAACCGCAAGCCAACCCCTGACACCACAGTGCAGCTTAGCAACCCACCACAGTGCCACCCCTACATCCCCTCCACCCCCTCCCAGCCCATGCTCGCCATTCTCGCTCCCCTTGCGCGTATACGTCAGCGACATCTGTGGCTGCATTCACCACCCCCATCCGGTTGCCCTACCTCCCCGCCATGTCGGGCTTTCACCCATAACAGCGTCACCATTTCAGATGGCACCTTAGTTCAGGTGCCAACATCACAGGCTACCCCCATGACAGGCCTTAACAGATGAGCAAAGTTACGCCAGGTCTAGGGTCATGTCTTACTACCCCAACATGACCAGTGTGGATGACGTCATGGCCCACCTGGGCCACCAAGTCTAACAAATGGAAAGCCCTCTGGGCAGGGGACTTAATAAATGATTGTGCTCCCCAGATGGGGAAACCTGAGGTACCTGGCTCCCAGAAAATATTTCTTTACCAGAACAGCACATGCAAAAATAATTTTAAACATTTTCAGACACGGGCCAGCCCAGTGGTGCAGAGGGCTGAGGTGCCTAGTGCCTTTTCTGTTGCCACGCCAGTGATCCAGGTTCGGGAATAAGCCAGGATCACTGTGGGTCAAACGGGAAAAGGCGGATTGTGCATCCCATAGGCTGCTCTCCTGCTCTGGAGAGGGAGGTGTGTTTGTTGCCACCGAGTGACTGCCACCTAGGAGAATGTGGTGGCAGCGCAAGTGGAACAAGATCAGCGGGAGGGGGAGTGATGTCATAGGCTGGAGATGGCTGCTGGTGCCCTGGCGTCACTCATGTCTCAGCCAGCATCCGAGGGGGGAGCACAGAAATGGAGGAAAACACGCTGCAATGATGCAGCCTGAAGGCCACCTGCCTGCGTGCACACCCTGCACCTGTCAACTAAGGCAAGCCTCCTTGGTGCCAAGTGGAACTGAGTTTATGGCCGGGGACTTGGTCCACCCCCACCATCCTCCATCATGGGGAGGGGATACCATGAGTGACTGCTGAAGGAGGTGAGTAAGACCTGGGAGAAGGCAAGGTGATGGGGTTGGTGCAGGGCAGGTGGGTCTGAGTAAGGGCCGCCTGAGAGCAAGAAGGATAAACTATAAGTAAAAAAACATTTTCAAACCTGAAACCTTCATCATAGCACAAAATCACACAATATGTAGCTACCCCCACCCATGAAGTGAGTGACTAAGTCAGATAGTAAGTCTGGAGTGGCCTAAGGCCTTCAGGTAGATGGCGCCTAGGTTTAGGGCAGAATTTGGACTCAGATGTGGCGCACTGCCTCCACCTGAGGGAATCTTTTAGACAGAAGTTGCCAGGTTGCTGCCCCACAGAAAAGTAAGCTAGTCCCTCATGCAGTGAGAGGGAACCCACATAATACGCTCATGACATATAATACGCTAGTGGCCCAAACGATAAGTTCATATCCCCGCACACAAACTCTATGCAGTCAATATAATAGGCCATACAGCAATGACACCACTTAATAACAGCATTAAAAACAATAACATGATACAAAAAAAATGCTTATGGCTTATAAGGCCATAGATGGACCAGGCCCCTCTACATTTCGTGAACTACTGACAATGCTGAGAAGATTGTAGGAGGCACCGGAGTTCTCCACATGGATACCCAAGGGCTTTTACTAGTTCTACCAGCAAAATTAAAATCTGCCCGGGGCTGAGCATTTTCTGTAGCTGTACCAAGAAGGTGGAATACTCTCCAAAAATTCATGGCGCAGACGACATTGTCGTAACACACTTGAGTGTAATCATATTCCTGTACTTGTATTTTATTTGTTCATATGTAATATTTATAATTTTGTATTAGTATTGTTCAGTGCTGGGAGCTCCAGAAAGGGACTATATAAATAAAGCGCCTAGCCTGTCCTGCTCAGACTTAATTTGGGGAACGGGATCTAGGGATAGGAAGGTAAGGGGTCATTAGGGTGCTACCATTGTCACAGAAGTCAGGGATTCCATTATGTTACCCATTTTTATGAACCCTCCATGGATTGCTGGCATTGTCCATGAAGACACCATAGATTCGGATGTTTGCAAATGACAGGCCTTTATTTTGTGCCCTGGCACTGCAATGTGATCGGGCCACAGTCTGTCTTTTGTGGGATTGCATGCAAGCCTCTGTCTCCAAAATGGCGGCTCAATGTACAACCTCCTGCCTCTAGACCACCGGACTATGCATCATTTAAAATATTAATGCTTTGCTGATGTACCTGTCAGTGCTCTGGATAACACTGGCATTCAAGAGTAATACTCTCACCATTTTTGGCATTCAATGAGTACAAATAATTAATATAATTGTGATGAGGAAAAGCGCTATAAACTTGGGACAACAGCTCCTTTTGAAGTATCTATGGAGCATGTCCAAGGGTTGGGATAAGTATCTGTACACACACAAAAAAAATATTAAAGCGTATTTCTAAAAATATGTTGATTAAAATAGGCCAGTACTCACCTTATCCTGAGCATCAGCTTGTATAAAAAAATATGTCATCACACAGGTACTTTAACACAAAACAAATCCATTGATTTTCATGACTTTTATTATGATTTATATGATTTTTGTTACTGACTTCGAATTATGTTTTATTTTCTCTTGTGCATTACAAGTAAATTCTCATGTTCGAGACTTCAATATATGCAATACAAAAAAAAAACACAGGAACAGCGTACATTACGTCAGTGTAGTTAGTCTTACATACAGTATCTGATGATACTGCATCAGGGGGGGGTATTGAATAAGAACAAATGCTACATAATTTTTACAGTATATGCCCACTCGTGCAAGGCTACAGCAACCCATAATATCCTACAGTTCAGAAGCACTGCTATTTCAGCTATTAAAACCACATTCTGAATAAAGAGAAAGGAATCTCTGACTCTTTGCGTACCCCTCCCTCTCCCAAATCTCCAACATCAAGTATATGAAATTAGGAAGAGAAGAGAATCTTCTTGAAACACATGAGTTGCAACTTGAACGTTTTAAACTTTACAGTGAGAGATGAACTAGTCAAATATCAGGTTCATGGTAAGTGAACATTTAATTCTGAAGAAATACAAAATCGCACATACTCCCATAATGCAAAGCACCATAGGCTGTATATGCAAATCACCGGCAAAATGTTATGCTGGTTCAACTTTAACCAAGAACACATGGTGCCAAAAGGCCTCTCACACAGTCTGCAATGGGTGCCAACAGAAGACACAAATGTGTGATTCGTCCTTCCAGGATTCATCAGTGTGCCTCATCTGTATGACACCCCAGTGAAATGAACCAGCTACCCTAAGTTGGTCTATCAGGTTTGGGTTGTGGTGAGCCCAATAAAAACAAAAAACAAGCTAAAAGACAAAGACCCTTAGTGCGTACGCACTGGGGCAAGTGTTACCCAAAGGAAATTGGCTGGGAAGCCAAGTTTCAAGGAAATACAAAATTACACATACCCCCATATTGCAAAGCATCATGGGCTATATATGCAAATCACCACAAAATGTTATGCTGGTTCAACTTTAAACAGGAATGCATGGTGCCAAAAGGCCTCTAACACAGTCTGCAAAGGGTGCCAACAGAAGACGAGGAACACTGATGAGTCCTATTTCTGTTATCAAATTGCTGTGCCTACCTTCACAAGCTTCTTACCCCCCCTCCCAACACACTGTTAGAACTTTCCATTCTAGGGTTTGGGGCAGCTAAGCATCCCTGCTTCAGATTAAACTCAATGAGGAACATGGCATTTTCTGTGGGGACCCAATATTATGGAACTCAGTATTTCCTTCCCGCCACATGTCCAAGTGACCACCTTAGGCTCACTTTAGGGTGACTGTCCAGGGGTGATTTTCCAATCTGGCCTATTCTGGCCCTTTAAATAAATCAGTACTGCTTTTGTTCTTTAATATACAATTTTTGCTGCTATTTCATTTGTGTTTGTTAATTGTGAATATATTTAGGTATGTGTTAGTCACTATATTGTACAGCACTTTGAGACATTGAATGGTGCTTTAGAAAATAAAAAATGCAGTCCAATATCGATTTTTGAGCTGTCAAGCTGCTTTTTGACAAATGAACTTGTACTCCAGGCTACACGGTACATCATTCCACATCCCATTGTTCCAGACATGAGCGCAGTCCTCTTCACCAATGTTGTTAGGTTCTCCCGGAGTCCAAAATCTGTAAAGCAATTTCAGTAGCTGTTAAAATACCACAGAAGCAGTATATAATCTGAAATTAATAAGGCACAGAAAATAGACAACGAGCATGAACACCATAGTCCATATAATTTTGCCAGTCTAGGCAGCCCTAGCCACCACTATGTATTTCCCTAATAGAGCAGATATTTTGTGTGAATTGAAATGTATATGTTGCTTGTATATTTTATTTGAACATATGAAGAAGTCAGCCAAAAAAGGCCATTAAGTCTATTGAGACTGCCATATTGCAGGGTCCTCAGTACCAGCTAATGACCCTGCCCCCTTTCAACCAGCCCTTCAACTCTGTTCGTCCTCCTCGTGACCCTTATTTTCCTCTTAACTGTATCCAAGCCTCTCTTGAAACTGCCTACTGCTTCCAGCGAAACCACATCTTCAAGGAACCCATTCCAAATGATCCCCCCCATGAAGAAGTGCTTCCTGGTCTCTCCTAAACCACCCCCTTCCAAATTGAGACTGTACCCCTCGTGTTTCAGTTCCCACTGAGCCTGAAGGGACCTTCCTTGTCCACTTTATTTTTTCCTTTCAAATACTTGAAGGTCTCACTTATGTTCTCTCTCTCTCCCCTCCTCTCCTCTCCTCCAGGAAGTACATGTTCAGGGCCTCCAATCTCTCCTTATATGTTCTACCCTGCTGACCATCTTCACTGCCCACCATTGGACCATCGCCAGCAGGTTTATGTCCTTTTTAAGGTATGGACATCAGTTCTGTACACTCTACTCCAGATGCGACCTCACCAGTGACCTGTACAAAGGCAGCATTACCTCCACCCACATGCTGCTGATCCCCTAACAATACAGCCCCACATTTTATTTATCTTTGCTACTGCTCTCCTACATTGCATGGAATGCTTCTAGTCACTAATGGTGATAATCATCCCAGGTCCTTTTCCTCCTCTGATGTAGATTCCAGGACCCTACCCAGATTGTACTCAGTTCTTGGGTTCTTCGCTTCAATGTACATAACATTGCATTTTTTGGGCATTGAAGCCAATTTGCCAAATCCAAGACCACAGCTCTAGTCTTTTCAGATCTTCCCTTTGGTCCTGCATCTCTTCTGCTGTGTCCACCCTCCCACAGAGCTTGATGTCACCTGTCAATTAGCAAATTTTTCCCTTAATGCCACCCCCAATATCATCGATAAAGATATTAAAAAGCACCAGTCCGAGCACCCATCCCTGTGGGACCTCACTGGTGACCTCCCTAGTGCTTGAGTGCTCACCCACCACCACCACCACACGCTGGGTGCTGCCCCTCAGCCAGCTGGCTGCCCACTCAGTCACCTTCTCACCAGCCCTCAGGTCTGCCAATTTACTGGTCTTGTGGGGTACAGAGTCAAAGACCTTGCCGAAGTCCACGTATAGGATGTCCATCACTTAGACTTGTCCACTGTTTGAGTGATCTGGTCAAAGAAGTCAATCATATTTGTTTGACATGATCTCCCTCCCATAAATCCATGTTCATCCTAGAGGACTTTCTCTTCCAGGTACTCTACTAACCTCTTCCTATGTATAGATTCCATTAGTTTGCACGTGATTATAGTCAGACTGAGCAGTTTATAGTTTTCTGGGTCATTCTTGGGCCCACTCTTATGGAGAGGCACTGCATGTGCCATTCTCCAGCCCTGCAGTGCCGCAACCAACTCCAGTGAACTGTTGAACAGGTAAGCCAAGGGACCTGCAAGCTCCTTGGGGTTTTGGTTTTTGATTTTGATTTTCAGTTTGCTTGCATGTGGGTCACTGGTCTGCTGTCTGACCCTAGCCTCTGAGCTCTGCAGGAAGACGATGCTCCGTTAGCAGTTTGCACTGATGGCACACCTACAAACTCAGGGTTCTAGATGCTTAGCACACTTTCCAGTCTTAGAAAACCAACAAAGATTAGGAAGGCTCTATTTCATAAACATGATACAAATTTTTCCCTGAGCATAATAATGATCCACTCACCGACAGTAGTTTTTAGAGGTTTATTACAGGTAACCTCAAGGATAATTAAAACAAACCTCTAGCTAGGTAAGGCCATGAATACTTCCTAACTATTACCACAGTAACTCCCTCTTGCTACATCAATGTTTTGTGACAACACAGTCACTTCATCAGGACAGGCTTTGTCCAACTGGTGCTTATTTTTATTACTTGAGCCACGGCTTACAGTAAATGCATTTAATCATGGATTCTTGCTCAGCCCTGTCTCTTGTTGAAGAGGCTAAATGTTAATCTTATCAATAAATCAAGCATTCTGTGGCCCACTCACATGTTTCTCCCCATCATTCAGTAGTGAGCCTTTTGAGAGGCCTCAAAGTTACTAGACTGGCCTACGGACACACCTTTACTTCTAGTATAGCAGACTCAACTATCATTGGACAATCAAAAGACAGGTTGTTCCTGATTAGGCGTATTCTTGCCTAGTGTGCTTACTTGGTTACCAAAAACTAAATAAATAAATAATTGATAACTGTTCTCTGTTACGAAAACTAAATACTGTGACAAAATAATTCTCAATGTCTACTCTCTAGTGCATAAGACAATATCATATGGGTGGGTACCTAGTTCACCTGGCCTTTCAGGCCCTGTGCACACTACAGAACCATTGTTCAAAACTATTTATGCAGTTACCATTCTTGACAACAGTTTAGTGTGTTTACACTACTGGTGTTAAACCTGGTCTCCCTGCAACCGTTTCCTATTAATTCTAACACAAAATCCGTTCTCTCTGTAACTGTTTCTTATTAATTTCAACACAAAACCTGTTTTCCTTGTATCTGTTTCCTATTAATTCCAACACAAAATCTGTTCTCCCGTAACATTTTCCTATTAATTCCAACACACAAAAACTGTGCTTGATGGCCAAACTACAGCTACAACTGTTTTAGTGAAACCGTTACAGCTTTAACCATTTTCACTCGTGTCCAGATATGTCAGTGAAACCATACTTGCTCTAAGGGGTTTTTAAATATGGTTTTAAGACTAGGTACATAGCAGGGTTTAAAAACGTTTTGGTTAAAATGCTTTAAGGGGCCTGTAGTCTAGATGCAAACAATCCCTGATGGATTTTAAACGTTTTAAGATCCATGGTGTGTACAGTGACTCAGATGACACATTTTAAGGTACTTACAATGTTTTTAAAGGAAAACAATGAAAATGTCACCAGTTGGTGCCAAAATGCCTGATTAGCACTTTTACACAGTAAGTGCATTTTTTAAAGTATCTGTACATGTGTTTTAATCATCGAAAACAGCAAACCACAACTTTCAAATTCCATTTTCTTGGAAACCTCCATGTCACGAGCAGCTGCCCACTTCTCTCAATTAGTTTATGCTAATATGCCCTGCCAACCAGTGACTGAAGTCAACAGGGCATATTAGCATAAAGTAAGGGAGGGACGTGTGGTGCGGCTCATGAGATGGTGATTTCCAGCAATGTAACTCAGAAGTTTCCGCGAGTTATTTCAATGATTACAAAAACATGTATGGGTACTTCAAAAAAATTCCCTTACTGTACAAAGTGCTAATCGAGCATTTTGGCACAAGCTGGTAGTTTTCCATTGTTTTCCTTTAAGATCCATGGTGTGTACAAAGCTTCAGCTGATACGAATTAAGGCGCTTAAAATGTTTTAAGATCCATGGTGTGTACAAGGCCTCAGTGGACACATATTAAGGCATTTAAAATGTTTTAAGATCTATGGTGTGTACATGGCCTCAGTGGACATGTACTAAGGTGCTTAAAACGTTTTAAGATCCATGGTGTGTACAAGGCCTCAGTGGACATGTATTAAGGTGCTTAAAACGTTTTAAGATCCATGGTGTGTACAAGGCCTCAGTGGACATGTATTAAGGTACTGAAAATGTTTTAAGATCCATGGTGTGTACAAGGTCTCAGTTAACACATATTAAGGTACTGAAAATGTTTTAAGATCTATGGTGTGTACAGGGCCTCAGTTGACACCCCCTACTAGAGCTAGAACTCTTTGTTCCATGGACACTAATTTGCTTAATGCTTCACAGGTTAAGATGATCATAGGCAAAAAGCCTTTGATTTCACAACCTTAAATACCAGGAACTCCTGACTACCTACATTTTTTCTTTTCCATATTCTGTTTTTCATCCCTGGCTGAGGCATGCTTGGCCCCCCCTTCTGCCCTGCGCCACCGACCCCAACTATCCACTGCTTCTCCAGCCTTACCTGACCCGGCTGGGTACCCTCACGATTGCACCCCATGGCAGAATCAGGAGGGGAGGGCCATCCTCACCCCTGAAGTTATAATGCAGTTCAGCTAGTAGGTGTATGGTGGTCAGGTGAATGTAGGCATGGTGTGCAGAGTGTAACTGATGCCTGCCTCACTGTATTTTCCTCTGCGGTTTCTCCCTTTCCCCTAGCCACAGTGGCTTGGGCTGCACATGTGTGAGGAGGTGCGCACATGAGTCCTGAAACTGCAGCTTCTCCCTCTCTTACTCACGTCTGTCACTCGTGGGTCGGCACTGCCAGCAGGCCTCCATCTGGTGACAGCCAAGTGCTGAGATGGCGCACCACCCCATCCTTGGAAAGGAGAGCTGCTACGCATACAATCAATCCACCCCGGTACCCCACCTCCACCAACTCCCAGTGACCCAGCTCATTCCTTAACCGTTGTCGCTGGTGTGATGTGAGGTAAGGTGCACAGCACCTCAGCCCTCTGTGACAGCAGGTCGACTAGGCTAATGACATTCTGACTTAAACAAATCTATAATACCTTTGAATCAAGGCATGAGGAACATCTCCTTGTAAGCACTGCCTGTAACTGTCTCTGGTACTCTGTATACCTCACCTCACCTGCCCTGTGCTTTGCTTTTTTATCCTACATTCTTTAATGTTGTTGCCTGTTTGCCTTGGGTTATTTCTGTAAAAGAGGCTTTGTTCCACTTAGATCACCCAAGCAATAAGATAAATGCATACGTGCATACATACATACATACATCAACCTTGCACACACTACACATGTACTAGCAATAACTACAGCTGTGTCAAATTAAAGCAGCAGTGCAACAAAAAATGTTTTTTTCAAAACACTAACAAAAACAAAATGTGGTGCACTGTATAGTATCTCCTAGAGGTGACGAATGTTAAAAACAGGACAAAGTGGTGGCCCGCCAGCACAGCGATAGAGCTACCACTTGTGCTGATGCCAACTCCGGTTCAGGACTGAACCTGGGCCGTCAGAAGACCAGCCAGGAGGAGGGCGGTAGAGCATCCCAGAGGACTCTCTCCTCCTCTGGGTTAGGGAAGATGCTGTATCCTGCTGCTTTACCACCACCTGGTGGTGCAGGGGATCCATGGCTTATGGGAGGGGCCCTGAGAGTGCAGTCTTGGATTGGCTGCGTTGGGGCTTCTGGCAGCTTATCTTGCTGCACGCTCTTCGGGGGGGGGCGGGACATTAAGAACAGGGAAAATGGCGGCGCAGGCTCGGGCAGATAAAGCCTCTGCTGACCCACCACATCCACCACCAGTTCCATGCCACTGTCCGGTGGGGACACAAGTACCGAAAATAAAGAACGAAACAGACACACTCCCTGAAAGCATGCAGTGCAGCTTATTGAAGCATATCAGAACTGCATGGGGCAAACGAATACCCTAATCCATATTCACCTGGACAGGCTGGCTCCGGGCGTCAGAAAGCAGGTTTCCGTCACAGTTAATCAAAATATTAGCACACCTGTTCACTCTGCTTTACTAAGTACCACCTACACCGTGCACCATGTGTTTCTCTTATTTTCACGATTCTGTCCCTTGCCAGGTCTACAATTCTATTTCTAAGTCAAATGTGTGGGACATCTTTTTTTTCTTGAGGAAAAAAACAAAACAAAATTAAAATATTTATAAAGTATTCAGATTTTGGTGGAACTAAAAGTTGTTACCACCAAATAAAACCGGAAGATGGTTGAAATCTTTCATGGTAAAAAAAAACAGCGGGGTCAGATGTTTGGTCCATTTTCATTATATTGCGGCTTTAAAGCAGTGTGAATGGAGAAAACATACGATGAAAGCAAACGTATTGGGAGCATCTGAGTGAGAAAGGGGGACGTGGATGTGTGTCAGGCTGTGAGCCAATGATACGTCTTGCCTCTGCTCCTATATGGCTAAATGGGTCAGGCCCTAGTCGATGATGTAGGTGTGACTGTGAATGCACCTTTCAGATGGCTCTGTTATCACACTGTGTGCTAATATTGGGGAAGCTATGGGAGACTATGGGGATCGGTGCATGACTCTCTTATTATGCAGTTTGCTAATATTAGGGATGATACAGGGGATTGTAGAGTTCAGTTCAGTTCAAGAGTGTGGCAGCTAAGATTCAATGCAAAAAAATTGCAAAATCATGCATTTGGGGCATAATAACCCAGGGGGGCTTACATGATGGTGGGAGAGTTACTGACAGACACTAAACAGGAAAGGGATCTGTGGGTACTCATGTCAGACAACCTAAAGGTGGCCAATCAGTGTGCCAAGGCTGTGGGGAGAGCCAGTGGGGTACTGGGGCGCACAGGGAGAGGTTTCACCAGTAGAAGGAAGGAGGTGGTGCTGCCTCTGTAGAAATCATTAGCGAGACCTCATCTGGAGTACTATTTCCAGTTCTGGAGGCCGTATCTCCGTAAGTACATAGACAGGGTAGAGGCAGTTCAGGGCCTGCACCATAGGTCATATGAGAAGAGACTGGAGGACCCCAATATGTATACCCTGGAGGAGAGGAGGGAAAGGGGGGATATGACAGAGACCTTCAAATATCTCAAAGGCATAAATAAGGTATGGGAGGGTAGCATCTTTCAGAAAAAGAGTTGTTCTAGAACAAGGGGACATCATATGAGGCTGGAAGAGGGTAGACTGAAGGGCAATTTAAGGAAGTATTTCTTCACAGAAAGGGTGGTAGATGCATGGAAGAGCCTCCAAGTGGAGGTGGTTGGGGCAACTTCAGTAAGGGAATTAAAAAATGCCCAGCATAGGCATAGGGGAACCCTAGTGATAGGAAAGAGATCAAAGTCGGAGATCAAGTAAGGTCTGTGGTTTCTGCAGCAGGCTGAAAAAATGGGCAGACTGCGTGGACCTAGTGGTCCTTATCTGCCATCAGTTTCTATATTTCAGTGCTTGACTCTGTCATCGCATAGTTAGCTAAGACTGGTTTCCAAACCACTTCGTGTTTGTTGGATTTGAGATGGTACCCGATTGATGGTACTGCATGGGTTGCTGTTTTCTTCCTATACTGAATGACATCTCTGCACTGTCTCCATGCAATAATCTTTAAGTTAACTTAGCTCATCAGTAATATAGCTCATGGTTTAAAAGCTGTTCATTATTTACCTACATTGTAATTTTTGTGCTCTTAGTATCTGCCGTTTTTTGTTGCCCATTACCTGTTTTTTTTTTGGTGGGGGGGTTCCAACTCGGTTTATCTCCCCCGACTCCGGAACTCTCTCAGACCACTCTGCTGGCCAGTGCCGCAATACCACCCATTGTGAACCCAGTCATCCTCAATGTCATTACTTTCTCCCTGGACACCCCCAGAGGACATAGGGTCAATAGCGGGGCTCCAGTGGAGGGCGTGTGGTGACAAGGCTCTGGGAGAGCTGTTGCCTATCCGGGCTGGAGGGATATTTTTAGTAATGTTTACGCCCTCGACATGGGATGTGCAATGCTGCCCGGCCTGCGACGTGAGTGTTCCCACTCACATTCAGAAGGTGGCTGCCCAACTTCTGCCCCAAGCCTGTAAGCCCCTGTGTGTAGCAGTGCCGCCGGTCTCCACTGGGGGCTGCTCCACACCGGGCTACCCCTGGATCCCTCCTTGAGAGAGGAGAGCAGTCCCTCAGATGCTCGATCCTCTCTCTCCCCTGCCGACCTCTGGTGGTCTGGGCTCATTCCCGAGCCCAGGTTGCCGGTGTGGCGCGAGGTGTGATGTCCAGCGCCTCAACCCTCAGCACCACTGGGCCGGTCCACCCATTACCTGTTGACAAAGTTTACCAGGTGGGATGCTCATACCTGCAGAAATGGGTTCTGGATGGGCCACCCAATGGTTCAGCAGCATGGCATGGTGCTGCTGCTCTGGTGACTCAGGTTCAGGAAGGGTCTCGGGGACTCAGAGCTGGGTGGGTGGTCCAGGGGAATCTGGGAGGTGGTGCCATGTGGCAGCTGTACCAGTCCAGGAGGACAGGTGATGGTTCTGTTACTACAGTGACCCATGATGGAGGGCTGGGAAACTCATCCATTAGGGACATCTGTGTGCGCAAGCGAGTAAGCAGGTGGCATTACTTGGCATCATGGGAGGAGGGAAGGAGAAAGGAAGAAACCAAGAGTTAAAAACCACAGTGTTGTCAGGGATGATAGTCGCTGGTGATCTCATTCCACCACATGGTGAATTTCTACCAGAGCAATCCATGGGGCTCACAGAGGAGAGGCTAGGAGTTCCACCATGGGGGTATGCACCAGGAACTGGGCAGATGGATCCGAAGAGAAAAATCTACATAAAGCATTTCTAACAGTCTTTATGATTGCATGGACTTTCAGAAGTCAGTATTTGGTGACCAGAAACATTTTCAGATTTGAAACTCTGTTCATGTCCCATGCTCTGTGGTACAAACTGGCTTACTTGGTACAACTTTGGTTCAGTTATTTAAATTTGACACTCGTATGATGCAACAACCTGGAAGTGTTGCATATTGTTTCCTACTGTAATATTTCACGTGCATCATTTAAGCAATAAGGCATGACCAGGGGTTAGATTAACAGTCTGTTATTCACCCCCTAGGGGTATAATGTGTCACGAGGCGTAGCTGAGTGCCATATTGCTCTTAGGGGGTGATTAACTGACTGTTAATCTAACTACTAGGAGTGCCTTATTGCTATTATAAACAAGCATTTGTCAATGCCGAATGTTTGCTTGCTGGCATTGGCATTGGTAGTGTAGGAGTTAGAGAGCTGCATAATAGGAATGGCAGTGAAGTATTGAACTGAAGCCAACCCCACCACCACCCTGCAGAAACTGACAGGCATTGGGGTGTGCCTTTGGGTCGTCAGGAATAACAGCCACCCCATTTCACCACACCCTACCCTGCAGACACTGACAAGTGTCACGGTGTGCCTTGGGGTCTTTGGCCCTTATGCTCACCCCATTCCACCAGGAACTACGATGAGATGGGTGCTGTATAGGAGAGTAGGGTGAACTTCGGGGCCAAAGAGTCCAAAGCACACCTCGATGCCTCTCACTGGCTGCAGGGTGTGGAATGGTATGGGCATTACAGGTGAGAATCCCAAGTCACACCCCTGATGCCTCTCAATCTCTACAGGCTGGGGTGTTATGGTCGGAAACCCTAATGCATCAGGTGTTCATTGTCATTTTCACTCCAAATTTTCAAGATGGTTTATTTGTGACCCCCACTTTATGAACAGTGGCAATATCAGTTTGTTAGCCGAAAGCTGACTTCACACAGTGATTACGCCATTTGGCACCATGGCTGTGAAAACACATTTCGAACAGGATGTGAAAAATTACAGCTGTACTGTTCATGGGGAGTTGCAGAAAATGGCAATGTTGAAATTCTGCAGTGAAAATATTAAAAAATCTGGTGAAGTCATGAGTGTGCATAGAAAATGCGCAATGCACATCCGTAATGCAATTAGTTTGGGGATTTTTTTACAGCAGATTGTCAACACGGAGATTCTGTAACCTCTGCAAATGAACAGTGTCACTGTGATTTTCTTAATCTGTCCCGAACAGTGATTTCCTACAGCGACCACGCATTTCTGTGCTGGAAGTGCGAAAACACATTTTGGCCATGGTGTGAAAAATGACAGCTGTACTGTTCATAAGGAAGTGTGGAAAAATGCCAGTGGTGAAAATCTGGACTGAAAATATTAGAAATCCATGAAGTTACAAGGGTGCGTGGAAACTGCGCAATGGTCGCTCGTAACACAGTCATTTTATGGACGTATTTCACCAAATTTTTAACATAGCCATTCTAACACCTCTGCTCTTGAACAGTGTCACAGTGATTTTCTTAATCTGTCCTGAACATTGATTTCGCATACTGACTGCACCATTGTGCGCTACATGAGCAGAAACACGTTTTGGGTGAGATGTGAAAAATGACAGCTGTACTGCTCATAAGGAGGTGTGGTAAAATGACAATGTTGAAAATCTGGAGTGAACATATTGAAAATTCGAGAACTTATGAGCATGCATAGGAACAGTGCAACGCATGCTTGTAAAACAGTCATTTTGGGGAATTCTTCACCACACTTTCAACATAGAGTTTTTGGGGCCTACCTCATGAGCTGTGACACTGTCGTTTCGTAAATCAGTCCTGAAAGGTGGTTCCGTGCAGTGACCGCAAAATCACCTTTTGGGGCCGATTAATGCCATGACAGTGACAGAATTCATGAGGTGGGGTCCCAAAAACCCCATGTTGAAAATTTGGTGAAAAAATTCCCCCAAATGCCCGACATATACACTAAAGTTGAAAAAAACCTATTTATTACATTATACAGCTTACCAGCATTTCCTCAGTTCGCGGTTGGCTTTGAAGAGTGCAGACATGTTCCTGGTCACGAAGATCATCACGCCGAGCTCCGGAGTAAGTATGGGGTGAGGTGGGGGTGTGGGGAGGCGGGTGCGCAGTGGGTGGGCGCGGGTGGGGGAGGTCAAGACAGCAGCGAGGGAAGTTTTTTTCTTTCAGGTTTTTTTTTATTACTTGGACTATGTGGGACATTTGCCACGCTGGGGTGGGCTCCCAGTGTGGCAGCTGGAAGGCTGTTGAGGGGGCCATGGAGCCGATGGGGGATTGGGCACCCCTGTCAGCCATACGATCTGTTGCCATGCTGGGATGGGCTCCCAGCGTGGCATCTGGAACTCTGTTGAAGGGGGAGAAGCACAGCACAGCCGATGGGGGATTGGGCACGCCCCGTCAGCTATACAGTGTGTGGGTGGGTGGGGGGAAGCACGAGCATGCAGTATGCGTGCGTGTGTGGGGGAGTGCGTATGAGCACACGATATCTTATTGCTGCTCACTAAAGCATAGCTGTCCCTTTTAACTGTACGGCCACTGCATTTTCAACTGCTGTCATAGACAGCTGTAGCATTCATTGGAGAACTGCGGCCGTGCCCGCAAACACACTGACTGAATTGGAAGATGGCTGCCACACCTCCGAAAACTTGGATGATGGCACTATGTTTCTTGCGCATGCATGCAACATGAGCACGCGATATCTTATCACTGCTCACTGAAGTGTAGAACTCCTTTTCAACTGTACGGTCACTGCATTTTTGACTGCTGTCATAGACAGCTGCAGTGTTCATGGGAGAACTGCGGCCACAGGTGCAAACACACTGACTGAATTGGAAGACGGCTGCCACACCTCCGAAAACTCGGATGATGGCACTGTGTTTCTTGCACATGCGTGCAAGCAAACATAAAAAACTGTCCCAAAAGAAGAGGGTTAAAAGAATACTTTTTTAATGTTTTCCTCATTTAGAGAGAGATTTTTAATAAAATAGTTTTTCCACCAACAGTTTAAAAATGCTGGTTCAAAATCAGAATGTATCATTCTAGTCATTCGGTGCTAGAGGATGAAATACTGACAAGAAGAATCCATGAGCCATTGTGATCAGGCTGTACATGACAGCATGACATGGATTAATGAAAGGCTGTTGGAATCCTAACAGCCAATCAGACTGCATCAATTCTGAGAACCTTTTTATGTTGGCGCGCTTGCGCAGCCAACATTTTGCGACAGTGGGGATTTGGAGGCTCGGTCGCTTTTGAGCGAATGCAGGGAATGCATCAGTAGGTGCGTTCCTCATTCCCCAATCAGCCTGCATGCCGGTGCCACACCATGCATACTAATGTGGTGAGCACATCTAAGGAAAGGTCCGCTGCAATCCAAGCAAAGCTCGTCAGGCGCAGTGGACACTTCCTACGTGCTCGCCACATTGTCAACATGGTGGGCAACCACCTAACTGCCGACTTCGAGGTACCCAATCCCCTGCCGGCTTACTCTGGCTGCAAATCTTTGCCGATGGGGAGGCCATTCCCCTTCGGCATAAAGCAGTCTCCCATTTCTTTTATGCGAGGGTGCCCAATCCCCTCGGTTCTTACTCCCCCGCTTTCCTTGTGTGCCGGCCAGGGGTGCCCAATTCCATCGGCGCCAAATGAGCGTCCCCTTTTGTTGTGTGCCGGCGAGGGTGCCCAATCCCTCATCTGCTGCAGCAACCCCCCCAAACAGTTAGTTGGCCGCTGGGAGCCCACCCCAGCATGCCAAGTCCCCTGAAAATAAAAACTGTCCCGCAATGTTAGTTTTTCCCCCCGTAACATAAAAACGGTCCCTTAGTCTCCCTAGAGTCCCTACCCACCACCCGCACCCACCACTGTGCACCCTGCCTCCCCACACCCCTCACCCCATACTTACCTCCGGAGTCTGCCATAGCGATCTTGGTGGACCAGGAACATGTCTGCACTCTTCAAAGCCGACCGCGAACTGAGAAATGCCGGTAAACTGTATAATGGGATAGATAGGATTTTTCAACTTTGCTGCATATCTCAGTCATTTTTGGAATTTTGCACCAAATTTTCAACATGGGACTTTTGGGACCCTCCTCATGAATTCTGTTACAGTTATGGCGTTAATCGGTCCCGAAGGTGATTTCGCAGTCACTCGCAGAATCACCTTTTGGGACTGATGCTGCCAAGTGAATGGGACTGATTAACGCAAGGACAGTGGCAGTATTCATGAGGTGGGCTGTCAAAAGCCTATGGCAAATGGTGGAAAAAAAAAAAAAATGTCTGTTTTATGAGCATGCCTTGCGCAGTTGCTACGCATGCTCGTAACTTCGTGAATTTGCAATATTTTCATGCCAGATTTTCAACATTATCATATTTCTACACCTCCTTGTGAACAGTATAGCTGTCATTTTTCACATCCCGTGTTTCCGCACTTCCAGGGCACAATACCGCGGTCGCTGTGGGAAACCAGTGTTTAGGGCAGATTATGAAAATGACAGTTACACTGTTCATGAGCAGAGGTCCTACAATGCCTATGCTGAAAATTTGGTGATGATACTCCATAACATGACTGTGTTATGAGCATGCGTTGCGCAGTTTGCACGCACGCTCGTAAGTTCACAAATTTATAATATTTTCACTCTAGATTTTCAACATTGCCATTGTTCTGCACCTCCTCATGAATAGTACAGCTGTCATTTTTCACATCCTGACCAAAACGCGTTTTTGCAGTTCCGGCGCAGAATAGCACGGTTGCTGTGGAACATCCATGTTTGAGACACATTATGGAAATGACAGTGACACTGTTCATTAGCAGAGGTCCTAAAATGCCTATGTTGAAAATTTGGGGCTGGCAGTCCATACAATTAGTGTTTTATGAGTGTGCGATGTGCAGTTTGCACGCACACTTGTGACTTCATGCATTTGTAATATTTTCACTCCACATGTTCAACATTAGCATTTTTCCACAGCTCCTTATGAACAGTACAGCTGCCATTTTACATATTCTGTCTGAAATGTGTTTTCGCACATCCGGCACAGAATTGCACGTTTGCTGTGCGAAATCAGATTCCGGGGCAGTTTGAGGAAATTACAATGACACTGTTCATGAGCAGAGGTCCTAAAATGCCTATGTTGAAAATTTGGTGCCAAAAGTCCAGAAAATGACTGTGTTGCAAGCATACATTGCGCAGTTTCCACGCAACTTCATACATTTGCAATATTTTCATGCCACATTTTCATCACTGGCATTTGTGCACATCTCCTTATCAACAGTACAGCTGCCATTTTTCACAGCCTGCCCAAAACACGTTCCTGCAACTGTGGCGCACAATGGCGTGCTCGCTGTGGGAAATCACCTTTTGGGACACATTAACAAAATCACAGCGCCACTGTTCATGAGGGAGGTCCCAAATACCTATGTTGAAAATGTGCCTAAAACTCCACAAATAATTGTGTTGTGGACGTCTGCTGCGCAGCTTGTATGCATGTTCATTGCTTCACCAATATTTCATGTTGCCACTCCAGATTTTCAACGTTGCCATTTTTTTACGCCTCCTCATGAATACAGTTGTCATTCTCCACATCCTGCCCAAAACTGTGTTTTCA
Organism: Neoceratodus forsteri; assembly: GCA_016271365.2. Lineage (NCBI taxonomy): Eukaryota > Metazoa > Chordata > Ceratodontiformes > Ceratodontidae > Neoceratodus > Neoceratodus forsteri. The sequence goes on from JADMNL010000033.1 coordinate 59,482,233, forward strand.
TGCCTCTGTCACCAAATGCCACAGCCGCTGTGTAAAACCATCTTTTAGCTAACAAAGTGATTGTACCGCTTTTCATGAGGTGGCCTGACAAGTAGCCCATGTTGAACATGTAGAGTGAAACTACCACTACACGCCTACGGTGTTAGGGTTTCCAACTGTAGCACCACCGTGCGGACTGACAGGCATCAGGGCTGTGACTTGGGATCATCGGATGTAATGCTCACGCCATTCCACCTCCCCACGCCCACCCTACAGCCACTGACAGGCATTGTGGTGTGTCTTGCACTGTTTGGCCACAAACTTCGCCCCATGCTTCTATACTTTAATATTATTTACAGTGAACAACTATCAAAAATGGATATTGACAAGATCAGTTCACTTAAATAAGATAGTTGTAGGTAAACCTTATAATAAATATTGGGACAGGTCTTTGCTATATCAGGCTGCTAGTTTTGGAATTCTCTTCCTGATGAGGTAAGAGAAATTCCAAATTATTCGTGTTTACTCATACTATAAAGAGCTATATGCTCACATTTGTGAGTGTTAAATGTTTTTCTCTAAGGTTCCTTGGGATTTTGAGATTTTATAATCTAGCTATTGTAAGTCTTTTAGGCATACTGTGTTGTTTGTATATTGTGGTGTTTGTATTTATATGTATTTAACATGGAACTTATTTGTATGTGACTAGTTAGGAATTTACACAGGTCTGTCTTGTAAACTGGATTATGTCCAAATGACATGTATTACCTGTATAAAAATAAATTTTACCTACGTACATACTGCACCCACGTCAGCGTATTTCCTTATGGAATGGGGTAAGTATAATGCCCAAAAACCCCAAAGGACACCATAACACTTGTCAGTGTCTACAGGGTAGGGTGAGGTATAATGGCATGAGCATTGTCTGACGACCCAAAGGCACACCCTACTGCCTGTCACTCCCTACAAGGTGGGGGTGGGGTTGGTACCACTTCAATACTTCACTGCCATTCCTATCATGCACCTCTAGCTCCGCCAATGCCAATGCCAGCGCGGCAACATTTGGCATTGACAAATGCTTGTTATAATATTTATTATACTCCCTGTGGATCAATTTATAACATTTCATTATAAAGCAATACAAAATAAGTAATAAGAAATGAGTTAAAATGATTCATTCATATGGACCACTCCGGTCATCTCTGATGTAAGAGTTTCTCCTCATTTGTTATTTAGGCACAAAAACTGCTAACCAAAGAGGAATGGTCTCTGAAACCAGAAGGGTGCCAGCGATGACACTCTCATACTGGTAAGAGATACACTACAGGTTCATTTACTGTACAGAAAAGATTAAAGAAAGTATCCTATATTTATATACACACACACACACACACACAGCCATTCTCTAAGTGAAACATTTCAGATTTTTAAACCTTGCATGTGAGGTCCCCCGCTGGTTGTTTAAGGTCGTTACTTTAAGCCTGACTGTAGCACTGACTGATTCAAGTGCCCAAGTTACGGAGGGCAGGCTATTCAACTTCTGATTTATTCCTGCCAAAACAAGCCAATATGAGACAGTTCCTCTTTAAGGGCTGAGTTTCATGTATTCTGTACTTACTTTACATTCGTTTGGTAGTCCGTGCCATCCACCCAGCGCCAATCCCCTTCTTTCACGATGTCGCTCAATCCAATCCAGAGGCGCTGATTGTTTGCTGTCTCCTTTATAAAAGCCTGGATTGAAAAGTTCAGACGTCATCATAAGCAGACTCTTCACATTCCATATACTGTGACCAAGAGGGGCCCAGCCACACACACAAGCTAAAACACACACATTTCTAAAACCAAATGCACACTGTAAGCTAGTCTGTTCCTTATTACTGAAAGCATTTGTATGGAAACTGGATCTTTGAACCTCAAGTCCATTTGCTCTGGATTTCTGTTTCTTAGTGTAAGTAGCTTCGAGTCCTTGAGTAACTGAATCCTTTTTTAGGTTTGGCTGCTCGCATGCACAAGAAACATTACATGGCAGCTTAGGAGAGAAGCGGGTTGTGCAGGTGTGACACTGTGGCGGCTAATGCCGGCACTGCGTTGTTGAGCTTGGGAGTGCTCAACCAATGCAGGCCCAGTGTCCTGATGACACTGGTTCTGCAGAGTGCCACCAACTTGTAAGGATTTCACCGCTGCAATCAAGGGCCACCTCATCATTGCAGCGTCAGCCATTCCGCTGCAATGAGGGAGCGACCCAACATTGCAGGGCGGTACCTTGCCTGGCGTAACATTACCAGGCGCATGGCAGCTCTATACCACCACCTCAGAGCCCCATGAAAGCCGGCGGGGTGCTCAATCCCCTAATCGCATGCCCCCAACCCTTCATTTGCCGTTGAGGCTCACTCCCCTGTCGGCAAAATCTCTCAGTTTCAGCTGTGTGCTGAGGGTGGGGCCCAATCCCCCTTGGCATCATGCACCTCCCTACACACATGTTTCTGTGCCAACAGGGGGCCCAATCCTCATCAGCTTCAGTCCCCCCCTTCTCAGTTCCAGTTGCCGAGGAGGTGCCCAATCCCCCTTGGCATCATGGCCTCCCCCACTCATTTCTCTGCCGATGGGGAGCCCAGTCCCCATTGACTTCAGTCTCCCTCCCCACAAATGCTGCTGGCACACTGGGAGCCCACCCCAGTGTACCAAAAACATACCTGCAAAAGTAAAGAAATGACCACATTGTCTGTATTTTTTTTAAAACCTGTAAAACAAGACAATGGATCCTCGAAGTGTCCGGTGCCCCTCCTCCAACTCGCACCCACCCTCCGCATACCCCACCTCCCCACACACACCCACACCCCACACTTACTTCTGGAGCCCGGCACCACGATCTTCTGTGGACCGGAAACACGTCTGCACTCTTCCAAGCTTACCTCGAACTAAAGAAATGCCGGTAAGCTATATAATGGCATAAATAGGGTTTTCTCATCTTTGGTGCATATCTCGGGCATTTTTGGGAATTTTGGCACCAAATGTTCAACATAGGGTTATTGGGACCCCTCCTCATGAATTCAGTCACTGTCACAGCATTATTCTGTCCCAAACTGTGATTTTGCAGTCACTGCACGGAATCACCTTTCGGGACTGATTAATGGAACGACAGTGCCACTGTTCAAGAGGTGCGCTCTCAAAAAGCCTATGTTGCAAATTTGGTGAAAAAAATTACTGTTTTACAAGCAGGCATAGCACAATTTCTATGCATGCTTGTACCTTCGCGAATTTGTAATATTTTCACTCCAGATTTTCGACACTGGCATTTTTCCACACCTCCTTATGGAACAGTACAGCACTTCCGGTGCAGAATAGCGTGGTCACTGTGGGAAATCAGTTTTCGGGACAGACTAAGAAAATTACAGTGACACTGTTCCTAAAATGCTGGCATTTTTTCACACCTCCTTATGAACAGTATAGCTGTCATTTTTCACATCCTGGCCAAAATGTGTTTTCGCACTTCTGGGCCAGAATAGCGTGGTCACTGTGCGAAATCAGTGTTTTGGACAGATTAAGAATGAGCGAGTGAGAGGGGGGAGTGAGCAAGCTCAACGGAGCTCTTTCGGGACTGCTATGGATTTCTTTGTGGGAAGAAAAAGGTGCCAATGCAGACAGGAGCCCAGTACAAAAGGGCAGCCTGCAGTGCTGGGAGAAACAGAATGAGCGAGTGAGAGAGGGTGAGTGAGCGAGCTCAACAAAGGTCTGTCAGGACTGCTGCAGATTTCTTTGTGGGCAGAAAAAGGCACCAACACAGGCAGGAGTCCATTACAAAAGGGCAGCCTGCAGCGCCGGGAGAAAGAGAATGAGCGAGTGAGAGATGGGGAGTGAGCGAGCTCAACAGAGCTCTGTTGGAACTGCTGTGGATTTCTTTGTGGGCAGAAAAAGGCGCCAATGCAAGCAGGGGGGCCCAGTACAAAAGGGCAGCCTGCAGTGCCAGGAGAAACAGAATGAGTGAGTGAGAGGAGAAGTGAGCGAGCTCAATGGAGCTCTGCCAGGACTTTAGAGTTGCCCACCCTCCCACCCAGGGTCCTCTGTGGTCCTATATTACAGCAGGGTCTCTGGGATGGAGACAAAGCAATGATTGGATATTTTTAGGATTGCTGTAATAATACAGATTTAGTTGTTCTGTTTATTTCTCTAACTGAGCTGAGTAATACTTGGAGTGCAATAGGATTTCTAACTGGGCTATGTGAAACTAAATGAGAGCTGAGAACAAAATGTATGGTAGCTGAGCGGTGAAAAATGGGCAAGGAGGCTTTAGGATTTCTACAGTAATACAGTATCTAATGGATGAGATCTGAGACTGAATTAACCTGGTCGGCAAGGGGCAGTAGGGGGACTAGTGTGTGTGTGTGTGTGTGTGTGTGTGTGTGGCAGGAATTTGAGAAACTAGGGGCCTAACAGTTGTAGTATGGTACAGAAACCAGGGGTAAGAGCACGTAACATAAGATGGGGGCCAAAATGGGGCAGGTGCAGCGTGCCAATAGGGCGGGTATCTTTGGAAGGGTGGTGGGGTGTACAGGGTGTGGATGCACCATGAACAAGTAGGAGGGGGGAACCGATAGGGGGAAGAGATGTAGGAGGGGTATTGACTAGGAACAGATTCGAGCCTCTGCTATAAGAGAGAGAGAGAGAGGGAGTAGGAACATACTGAAGGGGTGGAGGACAAGCGGGGCATTAGAGGGCTTGCAACATGCAGAGGAAGAGGTAGTGAGGATGAAAGGGTAGAAGGGCAAGTAAGGAAGGAGGGGTGACTGGAGGAGAGAAGGCTGGGGAAGGGGAAGGATGGGAGGGCATCACTATCGGGCAGAAGGGAATGGGGCTCTAAATCGACAACAGCGGGGATAGGAGAGGGGTTGGAAATCAGCAGGGGAGGAGGGAGGTCGACATGGGAAGCCCAGTAGGGAGTAGTCAGGCTGGGAAGGGGTTCAAGGGGGATGGGAGGAATAAGGCAGAGAAAAGGGGTGAGGCGGAAGTAGGGGGTACACTACAGAAGTCACAGAGGTGCAGCTGGCGGGGGTAAGGGGCAGGGATAAGAATACTGGGGTGGTGGAAGGGGCATTAGATGGGAAAGGGGGTAAGGGACTGGGGGGTACTCGTCCTGGGGGATTCTATACTGAAAGGGGTTAGATGGGGTGGAAGGGGGGAAAAGGCACAGCCGTATTTGGGTTGAAGCTATCCCCAGGTTGACTGCAGGAGGGGCAGGGCAGGCTCTGCTCAAGTGTGCAGCAAGGAGGAGGAAGAAACCTCATTTAGTGTTGCATGTGGGTACAAATGACTTGGCAGGGAAGACTGTGGAAGTAGTAAGGGGGAGGTTTGAGTAGTTGGACAGGCAGTGTGAGGGGGTTTGGGGAGTCGGTGGCATTCTCGGAGATACTCCCGTTACCATGTGCAAGCATGAGGAGGAAGGGTAGGATTGAAGAGTTCAACGAGTGGCTAAGGGATTGGTGCCACACCAAAAATTATGGGTTAGTGACTAACTGGGGTAGGGTCTGGGGGAATAGTGACTTGTACGTGGGGACAGGCTACACTTGAGCAGGGAGGGGGCACTAAAGGCAGGATTAGAGGGATGTATCTCTACTAAGGTGGATTTAAACTAGTGGGGGGTGGCTAAAAGACTGAGGTTGGTAGAAAGGTTCAGACAGGGGAGCCTAATGAGCTCACCCCCCTAGATATAGGTAAAGGCAGAGGCGTAGTAACCCTGGGAGGGGGCGGGCAGAGTGGTCTGAGTGTAATACAGAAGGCACTACCACCCGGTAAGAATAAGGGGGAGAAAGGGTGTGGACTACCGGGAGGAGGGACACAGGCCAGGGAGGAGAAGGAAGGGTACAGCTGGAAGGTGGTCTCTCTCAATGCAAGAAGTCTGGGGGAACAAAACTGCAGATCTTCAGGTGCTCCTTTCAGAGGGGAAGATGGACATTGCTGCAGTGACAGAGACTTGGGCCACAGAGTACCATGATTGGGACTTGACAATCCCGGAATACAGGATATACAGGAGGGACCAGGAGGTTGGGGGGGGGTTGCACTCTATGTGAGGAAAGGGATTAAATGCATAAGGGACAAGGGAGAAGAGGAGAGGAGAGAGGTGCTTTGGGTGCAGCTCCTGGACTCAAAGGGCAGAAAGCTGAGGCTGGGAGTGATGTTTATTTTTTTATTTATTTTAATCTAGGGTTACAATACCTTTGATCTGAGGCTCTTTTACAAAGGTTCCACATCAGCATGTGCAACAGTCATCATTTTTAGTTACAAACATATAGCCATTGACTTACAGACATGTAATAACCAGTATAAAGACTTGAGCTATGAGCAAGACAAGTGGCAGTATCTAGTTTCTAGAGGAAGTATAGCGCAGTGGTCTAAGGCTCTGAGCTGCAAATTTGGTGACATCCAGCAGACCAGACCTGGGTTTGAATCCCACAGCTTCCACTTGCATACTGTGTGATCCTGAGCAAGTCACTTAACCTCCTTGTGCTCCCAGGTCGCTCCTGTAAAAAAGCTTTCAGCTTAGTGTGCTATACCTGGTTAAACAACTAAATAAATAAAGTGAAGGGGGAGTGAGGGTAGGAGATCGAGGGGGGAGAGGTGCAGGGGTAAGGGGGAGTATGGGAGGTGGTTGGGGGCAGGGGCAGGAGTGCAGATACAGGAGAGAGGTGGGCGAGGGTGGGAGACAGTGCAGCCAGGGGGCCTTGTCGAGGGAATATGACAGGTAAGGTGCTAGGGGTACAACGACTGATTGTAAATGCTGGGTGCTGGGGCATGTGCAGCTGGAACGGTGGAAATGTTAAGATGGACAATTGCAGGATACAGTAGTGAGAGGCACAGCTTGGACTTGAAGAGGCCGAGTGTTGGAGCGGTTGCTATGTCGCTGCCAAGAGAGTTGAGCTAGTTGAATGCCCAATAGGCGAATGATCTTTGTCCTTGGGTCATGCGACATTGTGGGATTTGTAGTAGATGTGAATTGGATCTCCTTGTAGTGACGTTCCTATGTCTAGGCTTAAGGAGGGCACAGACACCGGGTGGGGCAAGCCCCATTATAATTTTCTTGGTCGTGATGCAGGTTTGGTATTTTATGCGTTTGTCCTGTTGAAGCCATCCAGATTGGGAATAAAGGTCACATGTGTGGGTACGGCGATGTGAACCAGTGATGAGACAACGGGCCTTATTCAGGGAGGTTGCGATACATTTGAGAGCAGTGGTAGTTGCAGACCCATATATGATAAGACCATAGTCTATGATGCTGACGATGGAGCTTTGGACAGCCACTGCCAGTGGTTCTGGGGTTAGGTGTTTCCTGTGCCGGAATAATATGCCTAACCTCGCATTGGCAGACTTTGCAACATCGCTGATATGGACAGCGTGATGAGACGGGGATCAAGGGTGATGCCGAGGTACTTGAACGATTGTGTTTGCTCTAGGATGGCTCCTTGTTCGGTTGCAATGGAGAGGTGGAGTTGTTTGTTTTTGTTGTGGGGGCTGCAGAAAACCATAAACTTGTTTTTTTTTCTGATTGAGAAGCAGTTTATGATTTAGGAACCAGGATTCGATGGAGGAGAAGGCCCGCTGAAGTTTATTTTGTAATTGGATTGGATCAGGGTCCGAGGTGAGGATCACAGGATCGTCAGCGTAGAGAATTATTTGTTCTGGGCAGCTGTCCGGTAGTGAGTTTAAGACTAGACTGAAGAGGAGGGGTCCCAGAATGGAGCCCTGGGGGACTCCCAAGTGGACTGGTCTAGGGTCCGAGAGTGTATCAGCGATTCTTACTGTTTGGGACTGTTCTTCAAGGTAGCTCTTAAACCAGCCAATGGAGTCGGTTGACAGCCCAGTGTTCTGAAGCTGGGCAAGCAGGAGGCGGTGAATGACGGTGTCGAAGGCTTTAGTTACATCAATGTAGATTGAGCCTAGTAGTTCACCGGAGTCAAGTGCATTGTGGATTGCGCCGGTGAATTCAAGTAGGGCTGTGGAGGTGCTGTGACCTTCGTGGATCCCATGTTGTTGCTTGCACAAGATGTTGTACATATCCAGGTATTCTGTGAGCTGGTCCAAGACAATGCGTTCTAGTGCCTTGGAGAGTGGGGATAGTAGGGAGATAGGTCTGTAGTTGTCATGGGCAGTTTTGTCACCACTTTTATGGACTGGGGTGACAGTGGCAGATTTCCATCTGTCCGGGAACTGGCTAAGGCTGAGGGAGAGGTTGAAAATTCTGGTCAGAGGACTAAGCACTGCAGCAAGTGTGAGAGACAGGATTTTGATATCGAGGGAGTCATTACTGAATTTTGATTTACCAAGGGCTTTGGTAACATATTTGCATACTTGATGAGCCTTGACTGCTTTGAAGTAGAAGCGGGGGGAGCTGGTGGGAGTAGTGTTCATTACGGACAGAGGGGCTTTACCATCTTTGAAGTAGTCCTGGGGTAGGACAGCGCTGAGGTCGGTAAAGGCTTTGTTAAAGGTATCTGCAATGGTTTTCGGTTGAGGGTTGTGGTTCCTTGATGTTGAGTATTGATGGGGGTTTGGTGGATTCCTGGTGAGTTCCTTTATGTTCTTCCAGAATTCCGACCATTGCCCCAGGAGTTTGTGAGGGCATGCTTATAGTAGGTGGACTTCATTTGCCAGATGGTTTTGGTGCAGTCATTGCGGGCACGTTTGTAGTTTTGGATGTCGTTTTGCCTTCCAGAGTTTCTGGCCAGCTCCCATAGGTGGTCTCTTGTTTTTAGCATCCTGCGGAGGTCACCTGTAAACCAAGGGTTACTGAGTGATTTGACTTTGCATTTCTTAGTAGGAGCATATGTGTCACAGGCCACAGTGAAGATGTTTATGAAGTGGTCAAGGGCAGCGGTTACATTGGTTGCATTGAAGATAGGGAACCAGTCATGATGAAGGAGGTGTGATTTGAGTCGAGGAAGGTGACCACGGGGTGGAACCCTGCTGGTGATAGTTTTTGGTGGTTGTTTGATGAATTTATTTGACCAGGTGCAGCTAACAGGGGAGTCGTCACTGAGAGAGTTAGGGAGGACATTAGTGTTAGATATCCACGATGGGTGACTGGTAAGGATCCAGTCCAAGAGTGTGTTGGTGCTGGTCCTGTAATTTTTCCTGGTTGGTGAGTCAACCATTTGTGTGAGGTTTGCCGCAGCAACGGTATCCCTGTGTGCACCAGCATCAGCCGCAGGCCAGTTGATGTTGAAGTCGCCTAGGAGGATGGATTCGATGTCTGGTGGGAGTGACTTTACAAATTCAAGAACAGCTGTTAGACCAGTTCCCTGTTCTTTGGGAAGGATGTAGATGGTGGCAACAGTGAGGGTTTTGTTTTGGGCTCCGAGGAGGATTCTCACTGGCAGTAGCTGAGCAGTTGTGGGTTGGAGTGAGGTACTGATGTGGTGCCCCTGTATGGAGTCTTTTAGGTAGAGAGCGCAGCCCCCACCTCTTTTGGAGAGGTGATCCAACCTTAAAGACGTTGTAGCCAGGAAGGCTGATTGCATGGTCCAGTACTGATGGCGTGAGCCAGGTTTTGACAACTGCCAGGATGTCAGGGCAGTGTTGACTGGCGAAGGCCTGTAGGGCATCCATTTTAGGAAGGAGGCTGCAGATGTTGTTTGATATGAATGAGAGGGCACCCAAAGGCTTGATCAGATTAGTGGCTTTAGAACAGAATGGGCCAGGGTTTGGGTGCACGTTGCCTGACAGCATGAGGAGGAGGAGGACTAGCATCAAGGAGCTGAGGTGTATTTCTTTAAGGGAATGCTTTCGCCTGCTAGCATCTTGGAAAATTGCCGAACATCGACGATAGTGAGTGAGGGTAAGCGTAGACAGGGGGCACCAGAGTGGAGGACTAGGACCAGTGTGGGTGTAGGACAGTTTGTACAGGCCACCAACCCAATCCAGAAAACTGGATGGGGAGTTGGCAGAGCAGATAAGGAGGTTGTGTAGAAGGGAGAGTGTGGTGATAGTGGGGGATTTCAATCTACCAGGGGTTGACTGGAGCACCCCAGCCACTAGCAGTACCAGGGAGCAGGTGCTCCTTTTTGCATTCCAGGACAGCCTTCTGATGCAATTGGCAAGTGGGCCTACAAAGCTTGGTAGCACTCTGGACCTAGTACTGGCAAATGAGGAGGCAGTGAGGGAGGTAAGGGTGGAGGACCCACTAACAGGTAGCGACCACCAAACAGTGTGGATCATTGTCGCACTGGGCAGGTCGACAGGAGGCATGGGCACTAAGATGGTGGACTTTATTAGGGTGGACTTTGGGGGATGGGAGCAATACTGCAAGGGAGACTCCAGGATATAAGGCCTGGGATGGATGGATGCAGAACAAAAGTGGCGAGTCATAAAGACTGGGCTAACAGAGGCCACAGTAGCCTGCACCAGGGCCAGGAGTAAGAAGAGCAGAGCGAAGAAACCATGCTGGTTGAACAAGGAAGTGCTGCAAGGGGTGAGGGCAAAGACGGCTGCATACCAGAAGTACAAGGGAATAGGGAAGGGAGAGGATAAGGAGGCTTTTGGGAGTTAGTCAAGGGAGGTGGCCAGGAGAGTGAAAAAAGCTAAGGCCTCCAGGCAATTACAATCCGCACAGGGCATAAAGGGAGGGGAAAAGGACTTTTTTAGGTATGTCAGGGAAACCAGGAAGTGCAAGGAACATATTGTGAGGATAAAGCGAGGAGGAGCAAGTGGAAATTCTAAATGAATACTTCTGCTCCATTTTCACTAAAGAGAGGGAGAGTCCACTACCAGAATGGGCTGGGGGGTGGGGAAAGGGGAGGAGGTGATGGACAAAGTGATCACAGAGAGTAGGGTGCTAGAGGTGTGAGGGCAGTAAGGGTGAATAAGGCACCAAGTCCCGATGTCATCCACCCCAGAGTGCCGAGGGAGATGGCGGAGCTGTTGGCTGAGCCATTGGTAGATCTGTTCAACACCTCCCTGGAAACTGGGTGTGTGCCCCAGGACTGGAGGGTGGTTCATGTGGTGCCCATAGACAAGAGCGGGCCTAGGGAGGAGCCAGAAAATTATCGGCTGGTAAATCTCATGTCCATAGTGGGTAAGCTTTTGGAGGTGATACTGAAGGAGAGGCTGGTGGCATTCCTAGAGTGTAATGGCCTCCAAGATGGGCGGCAACATGGGTTCATCTCAGGGAGATCTTGTCAAACCAACCTAATAGAGTATTATGACTCGGTGACAAGGGAGTTATAAGGCCTTTGATACAGTGCCTCGTGGGAAACTGGGGGGAAGCTGATGGAAGTGGGGTTGGGAAAAAAGTTGACCAAATGGATAGAGAACTGGTTACAGGGGAGGGTGCAGAGGGTGGTGGTGGTGGAGCTCTCATCACCCAGAACAGTGACAAGCGGGGTGCCACAGGGGTCAGTGCTGGGCCTGGTGCTATTTGGGCTCTTTATCTCTGATAAAGCACAGAGAGTGGGGAGCAGGGTTAGTCTGTTCGCAGATGATACCAAATTGGGGGTGATGGTGGATGAAGAGGACGGATGGGAAAAACTGCAGGGGGGGCTAACCAAACTAGAGATATGGTTGGTGGAGTGGCAACTAGGACTCAACACAAAGAAGTGTAAGGTGATGCACTTCTGGGCTAAGAACCAGTAGAGGGACTATTGGTTGGGGATTACAGAGGAGGAGAAGGATCTAGGGGTGTTGGTAACTGGGAGCATGAACAACTTGGCCCAGTGCAGGAGTGCAGCATCGACGGCAAACAGGATGCTGGGGTGCATCACAAGGGGGTTCTCATCCAGACACAGGGATGTGATCCTACCTCTCTACAGATCATTGGTCAAACTGCATCTAAAGTACTGTGCGCAATACTGGAGGCCATACCTGAGGAGAGATATAAAGTTACTGGAGGGGGTGCAAAGAGGGCAACAAAAATGTTAAAAGAGGATGGAAGGAAAGGAATATGAAGTTAGGCTGAAGGAGCTGAACATGTACACACTGTAGGAGAGGAGGGATGGTGGGATATGACTGAAGCGTTTAAATGCCTGAGGGGGTAAATAAACCTAGCACCGAGGGGGTGTTTAAACTGAGGAGTGGAAGAGAGGCGCGGGGGCACGGACTAAGGTTGGAAGGGGGACGTTTCAAGAGGGAAATGAGGAGGCACTACTTCACTGAGAGGGTGGTGTCTAGTTGGAATGCACTTCCAGAGGGGGTGGTAACATGTAGGACAGTCAATAGCTTTAAGAAGGAGTGGGATAAAGCAAGAGAAAGAGTCGGGGGGGCAGGGGCTGGGACAAGCGGGGGAGGAACTGGGGGGGAGGCTGGGGCAGCTGCAATCTAGGGTGCTAGCTGCACATTCGGGCAGACGTACATAGACCGATTGGTGTGTTCTGCTGGCAGATTCATATGTTCATATGTTTGTATGTATACGCGTATGTAAAATCACAGTGACTCTGTTCATGATCAGAGGTCATAAAATGCCTCTGTTGAAAATTTGGTGACAAATGTACATAAAATGACTGTGTTACGAGCGTGCGTTATGCAGTTTCCACGCACCTTCGTAACTTTGCAAATTTGTAGTATTTTCACTACAGATTTTCAACACTGCCATTATTTCAGATCTCCTTATGAACAGTACAGCTGTCATTTTTCACATCCTGCCCGAAATATGCGTTTACACTGTAACACATAATATGCGGTAACACCTCTCTTGAAGAAAGCTTCTTTGGACCCAGACTGCCATGCTAACTACAGACCAATCTCTAACCTTCCCCTTTGTGGGGAAGGTGATTGAGAAAGTAGTGGCCATACAGCTGGAGAACCAGCTGACCATCCATGATATCTATGAACCAGTCTGGTTTCCGAAAGAAGCAGAGTACTGAGACTGTACTGGTTCAGGTGCTCAATGATCTCCTGATGGTGAGAGATCAGAAGAGCCGTTCCATCTTGGTTCTTCTTGATCTCTCTTCAGCGTTTGTTACAGTGGACCATGGGGTTCTCCTCGAACGCCTGAGGTTCATCTGTGGCCTGTCTAGTACAGTTCTCAGGTGGTTTATATCTTTTCTTACTGGCAGAACTCAGAGAGCGGTGTTGGGGATTAATTCCTCTGGCCCAGTCTCTCTGTAATGTGGGGTACCTCAGGATTTGGTGTTGTCCCCCATGTTGTTTGCAGTGTACATGCTGCCCCTCGGAGACATTGTAAGAAGGTATGGGCTGAGGTTTCACTGCTATGCTGATGATACCCAGCTCTACCTATCTTTTGCTCCCAACCAGGATGGAGCTTTATCGACTTTTAATAACTGCCTCACTGAAATTCAGAACTGGATGGATTCGAGTTGGCTACAGTTGAACTCGGAAAAGGTGGAGGTATTGGTTGTGGACCCGGGTCACCAGATAGAGGGAAGGGAAGCTGGTTTGCCTTCAGGACTTTTTCTTGGTGGCTCCCAGCTCCCCACCTCTGAACAGGTGCAAAATCTGGGGGTGATTTTTGACGACGGGCTGACACTGCAGTCGCAGGTGTCGGCGGTCATCAAATCTTCCTTTTATCATCTGAGTAACATCTCCAGGATTAAGCACCTTGTTCCATCTGGTGATCTGCCTACAGTGGTCCATGCCTTTGTGACCTCACACTTTGATTATTGCAACTCCCTTTATCTAGGGCTACCAGGTGTTGATATCCACTGCCTGCAGCTAGTGCAGAACGCTGCAGCCCGGTTATTGATGGGTACTTCTCATACCTGTCATATTTCTCTGGTGCTGCATGAACTGGACTGACTGCCAGTTCAGTGGTGGATCACCTTTAAAGTCGGACTTTTGACTTATAAAGCCCTACATGGACTTGGCCTGGACTACCCGAAAGAGCTTCTGGTACCCTACTGCCCAAGACGATCTCTCCACTCGGTGGATGAGGGGCTGCTAGAGATTCCAAGGATTTCTTTAAAATCTTCAGGGGCCTGTGCTTTTATGTACGTGGCCCCAGCCCTTTGGAATTCTCTACCCCATCCACTTCAGGAGTGCGTGTCCATGGAAGAATTTAAACGGGCCTTAAAGACCCATTTATGGGAGCAAGCTTATTTGACCTGATGTTATTTAATCAAATTTTAGAAATTAGTATTTATTGTATGTTTGTTTTAGTATATTTTATCTGGAATTTTGTTAAAGCGCCTTGGTTCAAGAAAGGCGCGGTATAAATAAACATTATTATTATTATTATTTACACATCTGGTGCAGAATAGTGCGGTTGGTGTGGGAAATCAATATTCGGGACAGATTAAGAAAATCATAGTGACAACGTTCATGAGCAGAGGTCACAAAATGCCTATGTTGAAAATTTGGTGAAATAATTCCACTAAATGATTGTGTTACATGCATGTATTGTGCAGTTTCCACGTATGCTCGAAAGTTTCAGCATTTTTAATATTTTCACTACAGATTTTAAACATTGCCATCTTTTCACACCTCCCTTTTGAAAGGTACAGCTGTCATTTTTCACATCCTGCCCGATCTGTGTTTTCGTACAACTGGCGCACAATGGCACAGTCGCTGTGGAAACTCAAAGCTCGGGACACATTGACAAAATCACAGTGCCACTGTTCATGAGAAGAGGTCCCAATACTCGGATGTCAGCTGTCAGGTGAGTGCAAGAGGTTTCAGTTTTGCGCACAGCTGAGAGGTGGAGTAGTTGCAAGGCAACGTTTCTCAGGGAGGTTTTAGACTGTGGGAAGAAGAAACAGCTGCAGTGGTCTGGTCATAAGGATGAGTTGACGGCTCGTGTTTTTTCCCCATAGAGAAGCGGCGCATGTTTGCCATTACAAACACTCCTTTATAACGGCACATTATAAATGCCTTTCTTTATGGGAAAAAATGCTACCCAGTTTTTATATTGGAGGTAATTTTCTTTTCCTTTTTGCTAATTAAAAGAATTTTTTACCTGACAGAACTTGGTGTGCAGTGTGGAACAGTACTCTACCTGGAGGCTGACATGACTTGTTCTATTTCTCCTTGTACGTCATCAGCCCTGTGACCTCACTATCTGTGACATCTCAGCTGACCAAGAAGAGCCAATCATCTGCTGCATGATCAGTCGCTTGTGATGTCACAGTAGGGGCGGTCACAATGCTGGTAAGTTGTGAAGAGGAATACAGCTAGATATGTCAGTCTCCCAGGACTGACATTTCTAGCTGAAGACATTCTTTCCACTGAAAAGCTTGGTCCTTTTAAAGATAAGCTTTGGCGGCATCTCTTCTCTCATTAAACTTCTGCGACTGCTCCTAATTCTTCCCTTGTACCCCACCCCTTTGACCTTCTGTCTCTCATTGCATACTCTCTCCTTACCTCCCAGATCTGTCTGTTTCTATGGTTCCCAGTCTCACTCTCCCCCCCCCATCCCATTTTCCCCCTCATCTGACTGTTCCCTAACTCAGGTAATTCTTTCCTCTATGCCTTCTTGCTTCTTTTCGTCCTCTTGGCTCTCTGACAATATCCTCCAGACTGCCACGCCAACTTCATACCATGTTTTGGCTGGGCCCCTCCCCTATGTCGGAGGGCCCCTGCCTTGTTCCCCTCTCCACCCTCTTCCTCATCTCTGCTCAGTCCACTTGTCCTCCTAATTTAGGTATATATCTCCTCCCCCTTTCTTGTTTTTACCATTACTATAATCCGAGATTACTTCTTTACTCCTCTCATATTTTAGGTTGCATATTAATTTAGATTGAATATTGTTCCTGCCAGTTTCAATTTGTAACATCTTCTCTATTGTATATTTTATAGATCGAGGGAGTGCTCCCGACCAATCGGAGTGCTCCTTTCCCCTGTGCATGAGGCCCTCTTATTCTGTGAAGAGCATCTCACACGCAGATGCCCTAGAAATGGTTCTGGGATTTTTTTTTAAATATATTATTGATTGCTCTCGATCACTGATATATTAATATGCCCCCCGTCGCCTCTCGTTGCTGAAAACGAGTGGTTTCATTTACCTTCAGCATGAGCCAGAACAATTCAGCTACGCTTTGCTGTTCTCGTTCAGCTGAAGGTGCAGGAAACTACTCGCTTTCAGCAATCTACTGGCTCTAAAGGGATATCAAATAGCATTGCACTTGCTTGTACTCTTTCTCTCCTGATTGTTCCTTGTGCACTGTTTGATGATTGTACTTGACTTTTGCACTGCTGTTATTTTTGTCATATTTGTACTAATGACGTGGAGCCTTTGTAAAAGAGTCTCTGGCTCAGAGGTTTAGTTCCCGAATCTTCAGTGAATAAATAAATACTGCTCTTTATAGCACACCTACTACTATCAGGTAGAACATTTGGAATGACCAAAAGGAAAAAAAAAATATTTCAGAAATAAAAGTAAGAGCTGACTAACTTTGGCTCCCGCCCCTGCAAAGCTTACCCTCCGGTTTAGGTTTTGTAAGAAAAGCAACTTTTTCCTCGCACCACAAAGTAGTTTAATTTAATAACCAAAAGTCCACTACCTGGAAGTATGGCAGATGCTGGAGCGGCTCCATTAACTGTAAAGGTGCGGCGCGGCACCATGCGCTTCAATACAAATGCACTGAGCGCCGGCACGGCACTGCACCTTTACAGTTAAAGGAATCGCTCCAGCGCTCCATACTTCAGGTAGTAGACTTTGAATAAATAAACTACTACTTGGCATCGAGAAAAAGCCACTTTCTTACAAAGCCTAAACTGAGGGTAAGCTTTGTAGAGTGAGAACCCAACACAGTTTTCCTTTAAAACGTAATGACATTTTCTACTTGCTATTTTTGGCCCTAATAGCTTTTTAATATAATAGGAAATTTAACTGTGTGTATAACCTCCTTAATCACACCTCTGCACGATTGGCTTTCCCCCACCAGATAGTAATTTTATTATTATTGATCAGTTTCGGACGCCAGTGACATCAGTGAAGTGGAAGCTCACTCAGTACAAGTTTCAGTACAGTAACTCCACTCAGCTGATGTCGCCATGTTCCAGAACCGATGACTGGTAATTATAAAAATGTTGAGGTCACAGTGGTGACAAAATGGACTGCTAACACTCCACAGGTTGGGTTGTACTGCCGTGTACAGTGTTTCATCTGGTTAACTGCTGACTGTTGCACAATTGTGAGAGTCCTAGGTCTGTTCCTCAGGGAGGCAGTATAGCGCAGTGGTTTAAGGCTCTGAGCGGCAAATTTGGAGACCTGGGTTTGAATCCCACAGCCGCCAGTTGCATACTTTGTGACCCTGAGCAAGTCACTTAGTTTGCCTGTGCTCCCAGGTCGCACCTGTGAACAAGCTTTCAGCTTAGTGTGCCACTCCTGGTTAAACAATTTGGGGGAAAAAAAACCCCAGGGTTAGTGGCACCACAACGCCCTGGGTAATTGGGTGGCCCCAGCTTGTGTGCTTTTCTGAAACAAAATATTTACTGTATAGCAGGTTATTTGTACTGTTCATTTATTTGCACTATATTTGCTATTGCTGTAAAGCAGCAAAAATAAATGGATGATAGAAAAATAAAGATGTGATTACCAGTACTGAAGAGTAAGCCATTCGCGCTAATTCTATCAGATGCAAATATGTATAGAAGCTTGATTCACGCTAAATATAGCGGACACAAATTCAACCCGCAATACAGTATTTATTTTTATTTTACAATTTGTGGTCAGGAAAGACACACTAAGCTGAGGCTTGCTTCATGGTGTGTCTAGGGAGCACAAGGAAGTGACTTGCTCCTGGTCACACAGTATGCAACAGGTAACTGTGGGATTCAAACCCAGTTCTCCAGGTTACTTGAAATTACTGCAACTGGGATAACCCCATAAGATGCAGTATCTCATTTTCATGGAGCTCCCAGTGAGGACAGCAGCAGCCAACAGGTTAACAGCCCAGCGGGAATAGTTACATGCAGCCTGAAATATTCACAGAAAAAAAAACTTGTGACGGTAAGTACATCCAAACAGTAACGAAAGCACGCAAACACAGTGGGGGTCACCACAAACACAGAGCGCAAATACTGTCAACATGATCATGGTTGAAAGGAGGGGGATACTGGACCAAAACAACTACAGGTGATTCTAAGGTGGTCGGAAAGGCAGGACTTGAACACTTGCAAGCTAGAAGCATTCCTCAGCTGGAGAGCCAGTTTGTTAGAGGTGACTGGTCTGCAAAAACAAAGGTCTTTCTACCAAATTCATGCTTCAGCCCGGTAAATGTAAAGGTAAGTGCTGCTATTGAGTGGCGTGAGTAGGTGCTGGCTGACTGTGTGGTGAGCTAGGAGATAATCGGGGGGCTTTTCCTTGTGCATGGTTGTTAAAGAAAGAATGCCAGCGGTAGTCACACCTGCTTGAGGGACTTGTCCAGTTAGACTGGTCAGACGGCAGACAATGACTGGGGAGGAAGACCATCCGTAGGAGAAGTTGAAGCTGCATAACTTGATGTACAAATGATGCAGGGCAGTAGAGTGGTTTTGTTTGCCCCACAGTATATGATGTCCCCATAGTCACTGGAAAGGAACGGGAAGTGGAAGACCACCTACTACCTCACATGAGTACTGATACAGTATTTAGTCCTGTAGAGAAAGCAGGGCTTGTGTGTTGCAGTTGTTAAGATGTGATCAATGTGCGCACTGAATGTGAACGATATATACTTGAATGTGCTGACTTACTCAGTAGCGTTGCCATCTGATGTTAAGACTACAAGTGGATCAGCTGAACAAGGTAGTAAGTTCTGGGATCCAAACACAATAGACTCAGTTTTGGCTGCATTAAGGATCACGCAGTTGTTGACAAACCAGGAGGTGACTGTGTTGAAATCAGATTGCAGTACTGAATAATAGCAGGAGGGGATCCTCACACAATAGGTTAACTTAAAATATGCAATTCATCTTATTTTCACGTGTGAGGGAGTAGGACCACTACTCACAAGTGGCAGAGCCACAAGTGAGTTTAGAAAGCCTTGCTCCTTCATAAGTGATGATAAACCGGGCATTTTGAGTGAGACCATTGGATATTTGACACATACAACATCTGTTCACTAGTACAGCATTTAAATCTGCTGTTTGTATGAAGATTTAAGTGTTTTTCTTCGATTTTAACTGCTGGTTTCAGTACTGCTCGTGGCTATTGTGATGTCATCAGCATTGTGAAAGCTGCTCTCTGATTGGTTCAGTATGCACTGTGATGTACCCAATAGGGCAGAATATCATCCCTGACACAACTGACGTACAAGACAGCATGATATCTTATGAGTTAGGTATAAGATATCACTTTTATATAATACCAGGGGAGATAATAATGGCAATAAAAAGTGATATCTTATACACAGTTCACAAGCTATGATGTAATGTTGTGAGTTGGGTACGTCGCAGATGTTATCATGTCCTGTTGGGTGAATCACAATGCCTACTGAACCAATCAGAAGCAGGTTTCACAATTTTGGTAACATCACAGGGTTGCCACTTGTGGTTTAGACCAAAACTGAACTACCAGAGCTCCACCTCTTTCTTTGTAGCCCCACCCACTTCTTTGATCTCAGTAGCATATAACCTATCAAATAAAATAAACATGGATATGGCTAAATGGTAGCATGTCCGAAATGGCGAT
This sequence comes from Neoceratodus forsteri, assembly GCA_016271365.2. NCBI lineage: Eukaryota > Metazoa > Chordata > Ceratodontiformes > Ceratodontidae > Neoceratodus > Neoceratodus forsteri. The sequence continues at coordinate 59,501,758 of JADMNL010000033.1, forward strand.
GCGACGTGGGTGAAATCCCAAAAGGCGAGGGGGCAGGGAGGGCGACAGGATGTGGTGGGGTGGGTGACCCTAGTGACAGGATGTCGCTATATGTACACGCATGTGGGGGGGAGCGAGCACAGTGAGCGTGGCCTGGAAGGGGGAGGAGTGGATGTAGCGGGTGGTGCTGCAGTTGGCTGCCGAGCTGCACTGTGGCATTGGGGTTGGCCTCCGCTTGCAGTGCGTGGGGTTCCAGGTTCGGGTCTGGGTCCTGGCACTACTGTGTTTTTGTTACGCCTGGCCCAAAACTTGTATTTTTTGCTTTTGCACCCCCTCCGACATGCACCCCTCCTGGAGTTGAGAATCTTTAAGTAGGGGTGTGTGGGGGTGAAGCCCCCCTGCATGGGGGGGTGGGGGAGCGCAGTCCCCCCACAGAAAGCAAAGCATTTAAATCTCCAGCACTGTTATTCCATGTGCCGAGGATGTCAGGGTGGCGAAACTGTTTTCGCCGCCTTGACATCACGATAATGCGAGTCACCGTTTAGCGCTCACGATTATCACATAGAACCGGCTAAATACATAGGATTAAAAAGCAGTCAAGTTTCTCCTATATGATTTAAAAAATCGCTGACAAATGGTTTGCCACTAACTGGGCAGTTTTTCCAACAGTCGGGTTTCCCTTCTTGGTGCTGATGGGGTTTAAAAAGACTTAGGGGCTATAACTTGCCTCTGCCCAGTTGCTGGTGTGACGTGGAAGGTTACTGCTGGGCAGGCAGTGACCCAATTGGCTCTTTTTTATCACTTCCTGATTTCCTGCCACTGTTTGTAAGCTGTATGCTGTTTGTTAGTTAATTGTTTAAAACAAAAAACTAGCAACGCATGATTTCTAGAACAGTGCAAAACAAATACTGTTCAGGACAAAAACACGTTAACACAGTGCTGTTTACAAATCCAAATCTCACTCCTAAATATTTGCATTTGTGTTGGACCACATAAAGAAGAAGAAGAATCAGCATTTATATAGTGCTTTTCATACACAGTATCCCAAAGCGCTTTACAAGTAATGCTAGACTGGTAGTGAAGTGACTGAATGTGTGGTGGCAGCCATATCGCACATCATCACCCACACAGCCTGGATAATTGCATGAACCAGTTTATAGGAAGGGGTATATTGGCCAGGACACCGGGAATATTCCCTGCTCTTTGCGAAGAGTGCCCTGGGTTCTTTTACTTCCACCTGGACACCCACCAGGACAACGCTCTTTAATGTCTCATCTGAAGGATGGCACACCCCAGCAGTACAGCACCCCCCAATACTGCACTCGGATGCCAGCGATTTTTAGGTGCAAGTCCAATCCTGGTGTGGGACGAGAACCCATGACCTACTGGTCTAGAGGCAGATGTTCTACCAACAGAGCCATGCTGACACCTAAAGTAAAGTAAAGTAAAGTAAAATAAAGTAGCATTGGGTGGTGAGGCACACATATGACTATCACTACTCATTATATAAATGCAATGTTTTATTAATAAAATGGCATGTTTGATAGATAAAATCTGCATATTTTATTGATAAAATCTGCAATACTATATTGATAAAATCTGCACTATGTTCTTGATAATGCTCCAACACCTGTTCCATCATTAATGACAACAAGTCTGACATGTGAAAAAACACTTTTTGTAAACACAAACGTGCAAACAAGGACAAATACAGACTCAAATATCAAAAATCCGCCCTATGCAAATTCATAGTGATTTCCCATAGGCTGTTTGGCCAACTAAAAAACACAGAATCTGCAACAGTGAATATAGGAGGACCATATCTGAAACTAAAAAATGAATCTTTTGGTCAGAAACCACATAGGTGGTAACTTTATCTGTAAAAGTAAAATAATAAGGGGGGATGGCTCAGGGGCAATGTGAGGAAGTATTTTTTTCACAGAGAGGGTGGTGGACACATGGAACAGCCTTCCCAAGGAGGTTGTGGGATCTAAAACTGTGGGAGAATTCAAGGATGCATGGGACAGACCTAAGGCAATTCTTGTGGGGGTAGGAAGAAATAGGCTGTTGGTTAACTAGGATCTGCAGCTTATCCTGTAGGTAAGGAATTGGGTAGACTAGGTATGCCAAGCGGTCCTTATCTGCTGTCAAAGTCTATGTTTGTTTCTATAAAATATGTACTGCCCGTTCCCATAAAGCAGTGATGAAAGTGAACAGGAACGCACAGGAACTCAGTTCCTGTACCTTTTTTGCAGCAGGAACTGCGTTCCTGTACTTCTTCACACTGACAGTAAAATTCTTAAACCAGCAACATAGTGACAGTTTCTGGACCTGTGATCCGCAATCAGGGTTTCCATAACAACATTTGACTTGTACAACAATGCTATTTTCTTAGAAATACTTCAATATCTCTAACTGAATCTACTAGTGTCAAATTAGATAGTTGCATCTGTACTTTAGATCTTCATTCTACATTTCATAATTGCCGGTGCGTGAGTTCCTGTACTTCTTGTCTACCACTTGCACCACGGCCATAAAGTATAAGAACTTTGAAACGTATTGTATGAGACTTGTACAGTATAAACCTTTTCAAACATAAAATATTACAAAATTGAATTGTCAAAGAGCTGCAGCAAAAGCAAACAGGTTACTGGGCTGCATAACCAGGGGGATCACCTCCAGGAGGAGGGAGGTGATCCTCCCTTTGTATAATGCCCTGGTTAGGCCACATCTTGAATACTGTGTGCAGTTCTGGAGACCCCATCTTAAGAGGGACATAGCGCTGCTGGAGAGGGTCCAGAGGAGGGCGACCAGGATGATTCAGGGCATGGAGGGCAGGACTATGAGGAAAGACTGGATGAACTCAATATATACACATTGGAGGAGAGGAGGGACAGAGGGGACATGATAGAGACTTTCAAGTATGTATAGGGGATAAATAAGGGCAGAGCCAGGGAAGTGTTAAGGCTTAAGAAGGGGGGAACTACCAGGGGGCACGAGTGGAAGCTGGAAGGGGGGGTACAGGGGGGAGCGCAGGAGACACTTCTTCACAGAGATAGTTGTGGAACCATGGAACACACTGGCCAGGAGTCTGGTGGAAGAGACCACAGTGGAAGGATTCAAGAAGGGTTGGGACAGGTACAGGGGTAAGCTGAGGCCAGGGAGGAGCACCTCTGGGGTTGGGGGGGTGGAGGAGCGAGCTCACAGTAGGGGGCTAGCTTCCGAGCAGAAACGACAGACAATGGGGCCTATTCTGCTGGCTTTTACTATGAAACTATGATAAAAAGGAAAAAAAGGCATGCTGGTTTCATCTCCTGACGAAGGCTTAGCTGTCACTGAACTGTAAGGGGAAAGCTCCTGTCTTTACATAAATACCCCGAGTAATGAAAGATGAAATGGCTTTAAATGTGATTCTTTCCGTATGGACAGACCTCCTTCTTTAAGTTAACTTTGATCATTTGTAATCGCTTCAGGATTTGTTAATGGGCAAGGCTTTACCTGCTCCTCTACACTAGTGATGACAACCAGTTTTGCATTCTGGGATTCACACCACGACTTAGCCTTCTGCCAGGACAGTGCATGGGATGTAACGAGGTACAATTTCTCCTTGAAGGGCATCCACTGTAGAATCTGTGGTCCGAGTGAACTAACTGTGAAAATACAACCAGAATTCCTTATTTAGCTGGTGCTGTAAACCTTGTCAGTGTTACTTGCTGAGAGTTCTGTGCTGATTGGGTGAGCAAACATGTATTACCCACTAGTAAATGCCTGGTGAATGCATATTCAGGTTTCCGTAGGTTGCCATGGTTACTAGCAGTAACCAAGCAACATCTGAAACAGTTTTAACAGCTGTACACAATTTTAAAGTATGTACACTGTTTATAACAGTAATTAGGACTTCTGACTTCAGCCTTTCTTGTAAGATGATGCCCTAAGAGAGGGTTAAAGGGAACAGTCAGCACTAAGAGCCCTACACCCAAGTGTAAATCCTCCCACAGTGATTAAAACGAGAACTGTCTGCACTAAGACCCCCACATCTAAGTGTGGGGGTGGTTCCAATTTGCACTTTGTGGGAAAAGTTTTTTTTCTTTTACTGATTGTTTACTGCAGTATAGCAGATTGTATCAAACTGATTCTGCTGACTCCCAAGTTAAAATTGTCTGTAACTACAAATCCCAGAATCCCCTGCAGTTGACATCAGAGCAGGACTCCAACCATTTCACGGGGTTTGTACCTTGTACCTGGCACAAGCCAATGTAGAAAGGGTAAAGTGACACAAATGCGAGTGACCGTGTAGAATTGGTCGCACAGTGCAGCAACGTGTCTGGCGCAGCACATGGTTTGACACAGGGCTTGTGCAAGCTTTGCATCAACCTTTGAGAATCGAACCCTTAGTGCTGATTGACCCCCCTGTAAGGAATATCATGCCTTGAACTTTAACCTCTCACTCAAGTCATTATGCTCCAGGAAAGGCCCTTGCCTTAAGTCCTGACTTAAAGAGCTAGCAGCACCACAAAAAAAGCAGACTAAATTTTATTGATTTTAAAAAGTTGTCGGTTGTTACTTTTAATTTCCGAAGTATTTTTTTTTCTTGTTTTGCTCATTAGAAGATTTCCTACCTGGCAATGCTACAGGTGAGGTGAAGCCCTGCACTTTATGAGCAGAACAACAAACCAAATACTGTTTCTCTTCATATCTCCTCCGCACAGAGATGTCACTCATTCATCATATTATTAGTTCCATTATTCATTACACAGAGAATAATGTACAGATAGAGGTGTGTAAAGAGATTTTACACATGCCTGAGGTGTGTGATGCCACATAAACACCGAGAGCAAAGTTATGAGTTTTTTTCTAAAACATCACACAACAAGAGTGTGTGTAGGCTCTCATTAAAGGGAACTTCATCAACCATGTCTGCAGCAGATTATTTCTAGCTGAAACCTCACATTTTATGATTGCTTGCCTTCTCTAAAATTCATTGATGTTGCTGGTTGTTTTATCTGCTTCCTATCTTAGTAGAACTGAAATGCATGGCATTGGTGTAAATATACCCAGCTGTGTTTTGTTTCAGATCTTCGATCTATTTCTTCTTCCATACTTCCTAAACATTAGGAACAGCCCCCCCAAACAGCGTGGCCACTTGTGATGCAATAGTCGCCTCTCCTCCCTCTGCATCATGAGTGGCTAGATTGTGTTGGGGTGTTTCCAAGTTCCGGAAAGATGCATTAAGTGTTCATCAAGAAATGCAGACAAGTACATTTGTGTGTAGTAACACCACTATGGGGGGCAGTCTTTCATTTTTAAAAAGAAAAAAGAAATCATATTTAAAATGCAGCTACATCAGCAACCTCTAGAGAACATGACCAATCATTAAATGTGTTTTTTAAACTAAGGACACTGAAGCCTAATGGGGTTGACCATGTCCATTTAAATAACCGCTATCAAAACTATATTTTTAAAATAATAATAATAATAATAATAATACGAACATATGAAATTGCCGGCAGACAAAGGCTCACGGGTCTATCAAGTCTGCCTGATTGTGCAACTCTTAGTTTCAGATCACTATAGTTTCAGATCACTACCACTGCCCCACCCAAACCACTCTCTTCCTCCTCTTTTCCGGTCCTCCCCCTCTTTCTGTTTTTGTCTGTACTAACCCTGCTCTTGACTCTATCCCATCTCCGCTTAAAGTTATCCACTGTCCTCTGAGCGATTAACTCCTCCGGCACTGCGTTCCAACCTGACACCACTGTCTCTGTGAAGTAGTGCCTTCTCATCTCCCTCCTAAACCTTCCCCCTTCCAACTTCAGACTGTGCCCCCTAGTAACCCTTCCCCCCTTTAAGTGGAACAATCCTCCCTCCCTGACTTTGTTTATACCTTTCAAGTAGTTAAAAGTCTTTATCATGTCCCCTCCTACCCTTCTGTCTTCCAGTGGGTACATGTTGAGCTCTTTCAACCTTTCCTCGTATGGCAACTCCCCTAGTCCCATGATCATTTTTGTAGCCCTATGCTGCACCCCCTCCAATAATCTCACATCCTTTTTGAGGTATGGGCACCAGTACTATACACAGTATTCCACGTGTGGCCTCACCAATGATCTATACAATGGCAGGATGACCGCCCCCTTTCAAGGGGTGATGCACCCCAGCATCCTATTTGCCCTTGCTGCAGCTCTGCTACACTGTGCAGATACTTTTGTGTCCCCTGTGACTATTACCCCGCGGTTCCTTTCCTCCTCTGACGCCATTACCTGCATTCCCCCCAGCCAGTAGCTGTTCTTGGGATTTCTGGCTCCAAGGTGCATGACCTTGCAGTTCTTAGTGTTAAACCCCAACTGCCACTCCCTAGACCAGTGTTTGAGTTTAGCTAGACCCTCTCTGAGTGCCTGCCTCTCTTCCTCATTGTCCACTTTTGCACAAATTTTAGTGTTGTCCGTGAACAGGCAGATCTTACTCTTGAACCCCTCTGCAATGTCTTCAATGAAGACATTGAACAAAATAGGGCCCAGCACTGAACCCTGCAGTACTCCACTCATTACTGGCCGTGGCTTGGCTGTCTGCCCCCTTACAGCTACCTACTGTTGTCTGCTCTGCAGCCAGCTCTCAACCCACCCCCATCCCACCAGTTTTCCCCTGCCCCCCGTGTCCCTCAGCTTGCTCATTAACCTCCTGTGAGGCACAGAGTCGAAAGCCTTGCTGAAGTCCAGATACAGGACATCCACAGCATGGCCTTTGTCAACCATCCTAGTAACCCAGTCGAAGAAGTCAATCAGGTTAGTTTGGCAAGATCTTCCCGTGACAAACTCATGCTGTCTCTCATCCTACAGGCCACCGCTATCAAGAAAGGTTATCAAACTCTCCTTCAGAATGGTCTTCATCAACGTCCACACTATGGAAGACAAGCTCACCAGTCTGTAGTTACCCGGTTGGTCCTTGGGTCCACTCTTGTGAAGGGACATTACATGAGCCATCCTCCAGTCCCTGGGTACATTCCCCATCTCCATGGAGGTGTTGAACAGCTCTGTCAGAGGGCCTGCCAACAACTCTGCCAGTTCCTTCAGGACCCTTGGGTGTACACCATCTGGTCCTGGTGCCTTGTCCACCTGCAAGCCTTTAAGGCCCTTCTGAACTCTATCCTCTTGGATGACCTCATCTGTTATCTCTGCCCTCCCCACCTTGCCCCCTTTCCCCTGTGGTATTGGGCCATCCTTTTCTTTTGTGATTATCGAGCAGAAATATTCATTGAGTGCCTCTGCCTCATCTTTCCCTTGTTCTGCCCATCCTCCCTCTTTTTGATTCTAACAATGTTATCCCTACAACTCCTCTTCTCCCTTATTTATTTAAAGAACCCATTTTCCCCCTCTCTGATCCGCAGAGCCAACTTCTGATCCTTTGCTGTCTTGGCTGCCCTGACTGACCTGATCACCTCCCTAGATGCCTTTGAGAACACTTCTCTATCCTCCTCATGCCCAGATTTTTTGAACTTAAAGATGGCCAGTCTTTTGTCCCCTTGCCTTCCCCTGCACCTCCTTACTGAGCCAGCTAGTTTTTTTTACCTGGACTACTTACTCTGAGATTTGGCACACATGTTTGTGGCCTCATTTAGCCCCTTCCTAATGATTGCCCACTTCTGTTCAGCATCCATACCTGGGTTAATTTCAGCTAACTACCCCTCTAGGATACTGCCCATTCTGGCAAAATCTGCTTTCCTGAAATCCAACACTCTTGTCCTGGTCTTAACAGACTCCCTCCCTGTGTTGAGGAGGAACCACACTGAGCAGTGGTTACTTCCTGCTAGAGGGTTCTGTACTACCACATCCTGGACTTGGTCTCCATTTGTTAGCACCAAGTCCAGTATGTTCCCTTCCCTAGTAGGATCCATCACCCCTTGCACTAGGTAGCTGTTTTGGATAGCCTCCAGCAGCACCTGTTCCCCGGGATGCGCTGTAGTTACTGTCTGACAGTCAACCCCAGGTTGGTTGAAGTCTCCCACTATAACTGCATTCCCTTTGTCACTGATCTTCCTGATTTGCTCCCCCAGCTCCCTGTCCACCTCTGTGCTCTGTGAGGGTGGTCTGTACACCACCCTATCCTGAGTTTCTTACCTTTAGGGCTTTGGAGCAATACCCATATGACTTTCTGGCCTCCCCTCATTCCTTTCCTCCCTGGTACACAGTATCCCCTCTCTGACATAAATTGCCACCCCCTTCCTCCCTTCTGGTCCCTGCAGAACACCTTGTATCCTGGGACTGTGAGATTCCAGTAATGGTATTGGGTGTCCCAGGACTCTGAGATGGTGGCAATATCTACCTCCCCCTCTGCCATCATTGCCTGGAACTCTGACACCTTGTTTGCTAAGCTCCTTGCATTCAAGGATACTACAGTCCACCTTGTGTCCTGCACCATCTCTTCCCATCTCTGTCCCTTCCACTTTTGCCTTGGTAACTTCTCCTCATTCTCTTCCTCCATTGCTGGGGGGGGGCGAGGCCTTCCAGTCTCCCCTGGAAGGTGTCTCCTCCCTGCTATCCAACTCCGCCTCTCCCCCCTCCTCAGTTTAAATCTATGTTGTTTTTAATGTACTTCTTCAGCCCCTGTGTGAATGCCCTTGTACCCTCGATGTTGAGATGCAGCCTATCTTGGCATAAAACCCCTTATTGTTCCATGTCTCGCCCCACCCCCCACTACCCCGTACCCCATTTCTGCACACCAACCCATCAGCCACCCATTAAACTCCTGTATTCTTAGCTTTCTCGCTGTGCTTGCCCTAGGTACTGGGAGTACCTTGGAGAACGTCAGTGAGCTTCCCACCCAATTGCAGATACCCCCCAGTTCCCTGAATGCCTCCTGCACTTCTTCCACGTACTGCCCTCTAGGTCATTTGTTCCTAAGTGTACAATGATATGAGGCTTCCCTCCCACCTTCTCCACACATTTCTGAATGCACTGCCCTACTCTCCCCGCTGTCGTACCTGGCATATACTCCACCCAGGTTTGGCTTTTCCTTGCTCCCCTACCCCCCCAGCATAGAATCCCCTAATACAAGTACCCACTCCCATCCCTTGCACTGCCCCATGGTTTGCCCTCCTATGAGCCCTTTTCTCAGTGTCCAGTGCTGTCATACCCTGCCCTTCCCCCCTCCTTTCTCCTCCAATTGCACCTCCACTTGCTCTCCTCCTCCTCCTCCTCCTCCACCACCGTCCTTTCTGTGCTTGCTCCCTTCCCCAACCACTCCCCCCCACTACTTTCACCTCCTACCACTGCCCCCTGCATTGTGCCACTTCCTCCCCTCTCCCAACATGATTTGGCCTTCCTCCCCCTTTGTTTAGTGTGTTAGTGCCAACTTTACCTGCTTCCCTGCCCCTCCCCACTTTTACACTACTGTCTTCCCTGTCTCCTTTAACTGTATATTCCTCCCTTCCCTCCTGGTCACATGACTCTTGTTCTATGGTGGCTTCCCCCACATCCTGCTCTGTTTCATCAACCAGTATTACGTATCTGTTTGTTGTCTCCAACTTCCTGCCCCTGCCCGCCCCTGAAATCCCTTCCTACTACCTCTCTGTCTACCCGCGTTCCCTACCACTTTCCAACAACCCCTTTTGGTGTGCCTGGGACCCTGTGTACTTGGTCCCCCTGGCCAATCGCCCCTTCCAGCCCGTGGCAGCCTGGTCTATCTTGCAGTGGAACCCTCCCTGCCCCGTGTCCCTTCTCCTCCTCAGGCCCTCGTACCTGTCCCTTCCCCCCAGTTCCTGTCTCAAGCTCTCCATCTCCTCGTGAAGTTGTCTGAACATCTTGCATACTGGACAACCCCCCACCTTCCACAAGGTTCCTAAAACAGTGCTGCCCCCCACACCCATAGCAGCTCACAATTCTCCTCGCCTCCCTGTGCCCCCAACCCCAGTCATCCCAACCTCTCCACTCCCCCCATTCCCCCACCTGCCTCCTTGCCCTGGCCTCCACATCCTCCCTGTCTTAGTCTTCAAATATTCCCCAGCTGTTATCAATTGAATCCATATGTCTATAAAGGTTGTAAGCCAGCAGCACTGCCCCAAACCTCTTACTCTATTTCCTTCTGTAGGGACTTACAGCTTCTCTCTCCTCCCTTTGCATGTGCCCTTTCGACCTAGTTACTGGCTACACCCTTCATAATTCAACCTACATATCAGCTAGGCTAATGCTTGTGCTGCCCAACTGTTCCTGCCTCTTCAAGTACATGTGGCTTGGCTTTCCACTATAAAGGCAGTGCACCTGGGGGTGGTTGGGGAATGGGGGTGAGTGGGAAGGGGTGAAGCTCCTCTCGTACACGGTGTCTACAAAAACAATCAGGTAAAAAAAAACATACTTCTGTAAACTACAGGGCAAAAACACAGCTCTAGTTCACCATACCAGCAAACAGTTTTTCCAACTCCTACTCACTCAAAATGGGGTCTCCAACTGAAGGTCTGTTTGGCACACCCTTGAATTTGAACCTTCACTAATCCCCTGGTGAAATGTGATACATGCAGTTAAGGAACAAAACCTCAGCCAATATTAAAGACCCACCTTCCAGCAAGCAGTGTCTCCTCCTCACTCAAAATGGAGACTCCAACTCATCACCCAGTCACAAAACACTTAGCGCCAGTCATCGCAACTGAGTCTGTGGTCTAAGGTCTAGGGGCAGAACATGGTGATGGGAAAATGAAAACTTACCTGCAGTTTTCAGATTGGCAATTTCTTTCTTTACTTCAGTTAAATCATTCTGAATGACAGTCAGATCCAGAGTGCCAGTTGACGGTGACAGCTGGGAAATCTTTTGCTTCAGACTGTTTTGCACCCCCGTCAGTGATGTAATTGATAGAGAGAGTTCTGAAACTGCAAGCCCAGAGCTGGTGAGAGGAATTCTTTTAACAAAATGGGAGCAGTGCTGCACTTTTAGAGCCATGTCTGCCGAAGCTGCTCAGTGACCCAGCGAAAGCATGGTGTACTTCCCTATGGGTGACCTGTGTTTGCGAGCAAACTTGGAAATCTAGCATTGGGCACCCAGCGCTGGTAAGACTATAGATCCTAGCAGAGCATCTTAGCCAAGGGAGGAATGACAGGATACCAACAATCAAGCACTCAGGGGTAAACGGCAAAAAGCAAAGTTCCTCTGGATCATATGCCAACGGACTGCTGCCTCCTACTACTTGAGGTAGGAGGACATAGTCCTTTGAGATAAGATAGCACTTTGTTTGATATTTTTTGCATATTTTTTCACTTTGTTGATACAACAGATAATCTGTTTTGCACAGAAGTCCTCACTAGGCACAGCACTTTATGAAACCACATGAAATCTTTCAGAATTCTATGTACTAAGAAAGAGAGAGTGATTTCAACAAACTGAATAGATTACCTGGCTGCTGGTATCATGGACTGGTGCATGCTTATCCAAAAGCACAAACTGCTTGTATGTCCAGAGGACGTTTTGTTTTTTTGCTATCTACCCCCGAGTGCCTGCTAGCAGTTTTGACTGCAAATGTCTAGTTTAATCAATGTTGGTTTTGGGTAAGCCAAACTCATCAGTAGTGCTATCCCATGCACCAGGGGTGCACAGTCTGCAGTTTTTTGTTTTGTTTGGAAGGATTGGCAAGACTGACACCACTGTGGTCCCCTTGCAGTGGGCTGGGGAGCCTTTTTCCTCATGAGGGGTAGGCATTCAGAACTGGCCACTGTGTTGTGAGAGGTGATCCAAGGCCAGGCACGGTGTCAGAGTGCTTTGGTGGCACTCTAGACACCAAGACAATACTTCCCTTGTCCGGGTGGCATCTGCCACTTATGGGTGCCATGACTAGAAATACCCCCAGCCTAACAAGATGTGTGGTTTGAAAGGAAAGGATATTAGGTAACCTCCTCTGACCCTACCATGTGGTGTCATCCATGGAAGAAGAAGACTAGGGATTAGTGGCCAATGGAGCTGGGAGGTTACCTGCAGGATAGGGGATCAGGGCAGGGGGAGAATAAAAGCTCCATTAAAAAAGCCCTTCCACCTGATCCGCTGAAGACCCCAAGTGAGTTCAACGGAGCAAGAATATAGTATGACTTCACTATGTAAGGCAAGTGCGATAAGCTAGAGTTAACAGAGTTAACTGGAGCACTATACTTCTGTAGATAGCCTTGACATTAAATGGGGGCTAAAAATAATAGTTTGGCAAACGCAAAGTAAAGTTAAGGTATCATCTTGAGGGGGCACTCAGTATGCCAGTGGGTACAAACTTTGTAGCAATGCATCACAAGTACAATACAGTATGGCAAAGCACAAAAAATGCAATACAGTAAAGCACAATACAAGATTGCACAATATAATACAATACAACACAACACAACACAACACAGTATGGTACAATACAGTGCAGTACAATACAATACAATACAACACAACACGGTACAATACAGTGCAGTACAATACAGTATAACACAGCACAATACAATAAGTACAATACAATACACCACAGTGCAGTACAATATAAAACAATTCAATATAATACAGTGCAGTACAATACAGTATAGTACAATACAGTGCAACAGTGCAATACAGTACAGTGCAGTACAATACAGTATAACACAGCACAATACAATAAGTACAATACAATACACTACAGTGCAGTACAATATAAAACAATTCAATATAATACAGTGCTGTACAGTAAGTACCATATAACACAGTACCATACCATGTAGCATTTTCCCTACCCATTTGATAAAATGCAGAACAATAGAGTGCAGCAGAGTACACTACAATATAGTTCAGTACAGCACTATATGATAAATTGCATATATACATAGAAAATGATGCCAGTAAAAGGCCTGTCGGCCCATCCTACCTAAATACTCTGCACTGACCCTAGTGGCCATCCCTCCCCTTTGTTTCTGCACCCCTCCTTTTTTTTTCTTTACATTTTATCTGCCTCCACCGCAGAGCTGACAGTTGGCTCTGGACCTCCCTTGGGGGGCTCTTTCTCTGGCACCAGTTGTCCTGCATGCCTCCGACCCCCGCGGAAGGATGCACCGGGCCATCATGGGTTCTGTCGGCTCCTGGCATTTTCCTCCAGTTTTTCCCCCAAGCCCATGCGCATGCAATGGGTGGAGCGGCTGTCTCCATCTCCGCGGAGGCAATCTAGTGCACCAACATGGGCTCTCCGACTGCATGGCTGTGGGCATATGCTGACATTCAGCCACCACTGGGTATCAGTCTACAGTGCACAGCGCTAATCCCCCCTCCCCGAGGAAGGAGAGCTACCAGCAGATGCTCAATCCTTCCTCACCTCCGGGCAACCCGAGTCCGTTCCTGAACCCGGGTCACTAGTGTGGCATGAGACGTGGCGTCCAGCGCCTCAACCCTCAACACCGTCGGGCTGGCTATCCCTCCCCCTTTTCTAACTAACACCACATGCCTGTCCTATCCCTGCTTGAAGCAACTCACTAATTTAGTCTGTACCACTTCTTCCTGCACCTTTTTCCACTTGCCAGCCACTCTTTCTGTGAAAAGATGCTTACTGATGTCCCTTTTGAATCTCCTCCCTGCACGTTCAGTGCGTTCCCTCGCATCCATGTAGTTAAACTTAAGGAGAAAGGTTCCTTGGCACCCACCCTATTTACAGTATCTTGGGCAGATACTTGCATTTCTCAGTCATGTCACCCCTTTCCCTGCTTTTCTCCAGGGTGTGCATGTTTAAGTCCTTCGGCCTCTCCTTGTATGTCAGATCCCTAAGGCCATGCACCAGCTTCACTGCCCTGTGCTGTACTGCCTCTACCTTGTTGCAGTCTTTCCTCAGGCGTGGGCTACTTTACCCTGTGCAATATTCCAAGTGCAGCCACACTAGAAGGGGGTTGAAAATTAATACCAGCCCACTAGCCAAATGCTGGTAGATTTTCTTTTGGGCTTGTAAGGTTTTCCTTTAACTAGCCCTGCAGGCTTGTACTGGAAGATTTCAGTAAGTACACTACCTGGGCCAATGGAAAAGTATGTGAGGCTAATGGATTTTCCCTGTCACTAGCCCGGCTGGCTAGTGGCTGCAAAACTTAATTTCGACAGCTGACTAGTGACCTGTACAAAGGGAGGATCAGTTCCCGACTTCTACTGTTTATCCCCCTCCCTATGCATCCCAGCATTCTGTTTGCTGTGCTCCCTGCCCTGTTGCAGTGTGCAAACATTTTAGGGTCTCCAGTATTATCTCCTCTAAATCCTTTTCCTCCGGAGTGCTATCCACCACCACCCCTCCCATTTTGTACTGTACCCTGGGGTTTCTTTTCCTAATTTGCATGAGTGAGGGGGGCACAGTTCCTTTACCTTAGTGCTTGCAAAATTAACGGCCTAACTTAAAGAACTGTTAAACATTTTATTTACTTGGGCATCTAGCAAAATACATTTTTAGATTTGTTTGCATAACATATATGAAGAGGAGGTAAGGAATGTTGTATGCTTGTACACCTGAACTCTTAGTCTAATAAAGCTCTCCTCTCTGCCAAACAGAAAGCTCATTTTGTTTGTTATGTGTTTTTTGCTGGCTAACGTGGTGCCCTCGAAACAAACATCCTAACTGTGTATGCCTTTTGCTACCACTACAGGGAACTACTCACAGTTGCTGGTCAGTAAGGCCCGCTGCACAACTGTTATTTATATTTTTATTTCAGATATGCTTGTTTAAAGGTGGTAGCACTTCTACAAATTCTCTGCACACATCTGCACAGCACACATGATTATACAACGCAATACAATAAAATACAATTCAATAGAATGCCATTCAATGAACATGAGTTATGTATGCATCAGGTGCAATGTATCTTAACTCATTCTGTCTGATGCCGCCATTTTGGGTCAGGTTAAGCAATGGATGGTTCTGACGCCATATGACGCTAATGGGTATAATGGGAAAAACACCACGCTCAATAAATATGATAACTGGTTACTAATCCACAGCAAATGCATACCATGTTGAAGAGCAGAGAGACCTAAAGATGTGGCCACGTTGGCAGAAAGTTTACTTGACCACTGTACCAAGTCTTATTTTGTACAGACTCCCTGTACTGGGTCTTCCATTAGGCAGCACTGAGGCTGAGATATATTTAAGGCAGTTCTCACTGTACTGAACTTTACGTTTGGCATGGCTCAATGTACTGGGCCTTTTGCTAGGCAGGACTTACTGTACTGAGCCTTACCTAAGGCAGGGCTTACTGTACTGAGCCTTACCTAAGGCAGGACTTACTGTACTGAGCCTTACCTAAGGCAGGGCTTACTGTACTGAGCCTTACCTAAGGCAGGGCTTACTGTACTGAGCCTTACCTAAGGCAGGACTTACTGTACTGAGCCTTACCTAAGGCAGGGCTTACTGTACTGAGCCTTACCTAAGGCAGGGCTTACTGTACTGAGCCTTACTTAAGGCAGGACTTACTGTACTGAGCCTTACCTAAGGCAGGACTTACTGTACTACATTGCCCCTGCTCCTGCCCTAATTCATTTCCCCCTGTCCCCACAAGTTTCCTTCATCCTTCCCTGCTAAACAAAACACCAACTGTGCTTCATTCACCCTTCAAATTGCTGACATCTGCATGCTAATACCGTGCCTAGCAGTGCCTGGTTCGTACTCCAGTTGTGTTTCAGTTTGCACTTATACTACTTGTTGCTCGTCAGATGCTCTGCCGCGCTCGCTCATCTTGTTCGTTTTGTTGCTACTTAATTGTTTAACTTTTATTTTTGATTTCTGATTTGTGTAAGTGACTGCTGTAACTTATTGCTGTACTTTGCTCATTTCCCCCTCCCCCCAGGACACATCTGGAAATAATCTATTTCAGCTCACTATGTATTTCCTGGTAAATCTTTTGAAATACATACAGTAAGTAAAATTATTTAAGGTTCATTCTACTGAGCCTAATATTAGGCAGGGTTCACTGTATGAAACTTTACACTGGGCAGGGCTCCCACCCAATCCTGCCCCCCAAAATAACTTGGATACAAATATACATTAGTCAATGGGCACTGTACTGCACCTCACATTGGTTAGAATTCACTGTACTGAGCCTTACTTTAGGCAGGGTTCACTGTACTGCACCTTACATTAGTTAGGTTAAGCAGGGCTCACTGTACTGACCCTTACATTAGGCAGGGCTCACTGTACTGACCCTTACATTAGGCAGGGCTCACTGTACTGACCCTTACATTAGGCAGGGCTCAGTGTACTGAACCTTACATTAGGCAGGGCTCACTATACTGGGCCATCCATTAGACAGAGCTCCCTGTATTGCACCTTATATTAGTTAAAGTTTATTGAACTGAGTCTTACATTTGGCAGGGTTCACTATACTTGGCCATCCATTAGGCAGAGCTCACTGTACTGAGTCTTACATTAGGCAGAGCTCACTGTACTGAGCCTTACATGAGGCAGGGCTCACTGTACTGACCCTTACATTAGGCAGGGCTCACTGTACTGAACCTTACATTAGGCAGGGCTCACTATACTGGGCCATCCATTAGACAGAGCTCCCTGTATTGCACCTTATATTAGTTAGAGTTTATTGAACTGAGTCTTACATTAGGCAGGGCTCACTGTACTGAGTCTTACATTAGGCAGAGCTCACTGTACTGAGCCTTACATGAGGCAGGGCTCACTATATTAGCCTTATGTTAGGTAGGGATTACTGTGCTGATGTAAACCAAAAGAAGTGTGCTCCAAAACAAGACGTGCTCATTAAATCACTTATCAATGTTCAAAATAAAAATAAGAGCACCGCCCACCGTCATGTCAGTAACATTTTATTGCTTCCAAAAAGTTTTTAAAGCAAGCACATTCCCAAACACATAAATGTAGAACACTCCCCCTGTGGCCCCGACCAGTTTCGCGCATGCGAGGTTCCTCAGGGAGGCCAGTCTGATGGAGGGTAATTAGAATTTAAAGAGATGCTCACAGCTGAACATCATTATATATTATTAGTGCACCCATTACCACCAAAATACAAAACACATACAATACTATACATTAAAGCAGTAGATGACACTTCGTACGCATGACAATGCCTGCATACCAAAAATCAAGATAGATAATATTCTGCTTGCTGTATAATTTTTCATATAAAAAAGAAGAAAATGTTACCAAACCCCTTTGTATTTTAGACCAGAGGGTCAGCTAAGGTCAATATATGCTCATAAGTGTAAAAACATCTACATAAGTGCAAAAAGCATCTATATTAATAACATATATGACACAGTAGTATTAAATAATTAGACCAGAAGGTCAACTGGGGTCAATGTATACACAATCTTATATGTTTGATCTAAAAGACATCCAATAGAATTCCAATTTATAAATATAACACTTCTTATTCCCCCATTTTAAACCTAAGCATGTACATAATAATATTGCTCTCTGCTTGTTATATAATTTCTCTTATATAAAATAAAGAAAACAAATATAGAGAAAATATTTCAAAACACCTTTTGTCATGGACCAAAAGGTCAACTAAGGTCAATATATGCTCATGAGTACAAGGACATCTATAAATGAAACATATAAACTCATAAGTGCAAAAAAGCATCTATAGAAGTCACATAACATATATGACGCAATAGTTAAAAAGGTCAACTAAGGTCAATGTATGCTCATGAGTGCCAAAGCATCTTTACATAGATACATAGACAGTGTCGGCAGATAAGGGCCTATGGCCCACCCAGTCTGCCCATTTAAGTTTGTAAGTTCAGTTTATGTTTTCCAGGAAGTCTGTTGCCCCTTACCCCTGATCTCCACAATTCCTTTATGTCTATCCCATGCATTCTTAAATCCCGTGATTGTTTCAGCCCCCACCACTTCCTCTGGCAGGGTGTTCCACTTGTCCACCACCCGCTCTGTGAAGAAATTCTTCCTCACGCTTCCTCTGAATCGTCCTCCCTCCAACTTCATCCCATGCCCTAGTCCTGGAACATCTTTTTCGCTAAAAATAGTGCATTCCTGCACCCTGTTCCTCCCTGTAAGATACTTGTATGTCTCTATCATATCCTCTCTCCTCCTCTCCTCCAGGGAGTACATGTTCAGTGCCTTCAACCTGTCCTCATAGGACTTGTGATGCAATCCATGCACCATCTTTGTCGCCCTCCTCTGAACCTTCTCTACCCTGTCTATGTCCTTACGTAGGTAAGGTCTCCAGAACTGCACAGTGTAGAAGGAACAAAGTGAAAAAAACACCTATAGAGACAACATAATATTACATAATTATGACCCCACTCTATACTACAAAAAGGTTTTAACAAATTACTTAATTTTGTTAATCTTGTATAGCCAAACCATATTCAGTGTTATTATGGAAATCTAAAAGACATCCAATAGAATTCCAGTTTATAAATATAAGACTTCTTATTCCTTCATTTAAACCTCAGCATATACATAATGATGTTGCTCATAAAGAGAAATGGAATCTTTAAAGAATAAAACTACATCATTAAACAAGTACCAAAACAAATAATGTAAGCAATAATACCCAACAGGGTGGGCGGTATTGTGCTATACTGGACCGCCCAGGGGCGTAATGAGGCCCGACGCCGCAGGCGGGGGGCCTTATAGCCTCTGGAAGGTCCGCATACCACAATACCGACCACCCTGGAGGGTATTATTGCACTTAGAAATGGGCACTGTAAAAAAAAAATAGTTAAAAATGGCAATGAAAATAAGTTTAAAGTAAGTTTTGAAATAAAATAGTTCCTCCGCCTGCAGTTGGCTATTGTTGTAAGTCCCTAAAAACATGCAGATTACTGTGTATTTTTTATTTTGCAGTTACCCCCCACCTAGAAAATGGGTACTAAAAAAAAAAGTTTAATAAAATATGTTAATAAAAATTGTTTAAATTAAGTTTTGTAATATAGTTATTCTGCCTTTATTTTTCTCATTCACTGTCTTAGTTTGATTTTATGGTGTTGTAGCTTCTAAGACTGAAATGCAAAGTTTGCAGGTAGGGGTGGCACGATGGGACTACAAAGAAATATAAGGGACCTGAGAGGTGATGTGGCAGCAAAATACACAGAAGGTACATTTCTCTGCTCGCTGTGGTTTCCCTCCATTTTTGGGTGCTGACATTAGGACCTTAAAGCTGAGGAGCAGTGGCAGAGGAAGAGAGGACCGCTAAGTCTGGTTCCGTTATTATGTGTGAGAGAAGCGGTAGTTTTTATCTCGACCGCAGATAGACATCCATCTGCGGTATGAAAAATTAAGAACCGCTGTTTCATACATAGTAGCAGTACCGAGATAGCCGCCTCTTTCTTTCTTTCTCTTGGCTGATTTCAGCTATTTTTCAGCAAAGAGTTTGCGGTGTTAGGATCGGGAGACTGCAGCGAGCCTTCTGGCACTGAGAATGCGATCGGGAGGGTCGTGACACAGCTGTAGACAGAGGTGATTTCTGTTTCTTCGTTGTTTTTTTTTTTAAATCAAATTATTGCAGGTGAAATTATTGTTTTTCTCCAGTGGAGAATGAGGATGAACTGTTTGGAGCCGGGCACTCTGGCAGTAGCTTAGCATGCGATGTGCTAGCGCTACTACTACTAAACAAAAAAAAAAAAAAAAAAGTGTTTTTTTTTCCACTCAGCGTAGCGCTTAGTAATATTTTAAATGAAAACACATTTTGTTTTGTTTTGTGCTTGGTGGGGCTGAGAATATCCTCGCTAAGCGAGGGTCAAGAAATGGTGGCTGTCACGAGTGGGCAGACAGTTGGAGGATGGGGGTTGAGTGTCAGCTCTCGCTAAGGGAGAGAAAAAAACATGGTGGCTATTTAAAATTGAACATTCCACTGGCACAATGCTATTGGTAAACAGGTTTGGGCTGGGACTTATTATTTGGTGGGCATCTATTGTCTGATAGATGCCCACCTTGCCAGGGCTATTAGCCAATCAGAACTTGGAGATTTCTTAGCCCATTTTCTAAGCAAGAATTAATACTACCACAACATCAAAAATCCATTCCACATATATCTCCCTCTACTCGAAATGACTATAACCTACTGTTTTTTAAGAAATGGGATCAAATTTATGCCGTCATTAAGACCTGGCTTTTGCAATGCTTTTAGATGAAAAATACAAAATGTCTCACGTAGTAATAATAACCCATCCAGACGGTCACCTCTTTCTCCTACTCTGACTTTTTCTATTCCACAAAATGTAAAACAATGCCTCTGTGGATCTCTGCTGGCACATATGGTGCTCTTATTTTTATTTTGAACATTACTGTGCTGAGCCTTACATTAGGCAAGGCTCGTGGTACTGAACTATATGCTGCTACCTGCACTAGCCAAGTTCATGGGTGGGGCTGAGCTTCACAACTTGAGACTAGCTGAGGGCGAGTGTGTGCCACAGCAGTGAGGCATTTGGCCATCCTGTGCAACTTGTGCCTGGCATTCTTACCCCCTGTGCTATCCAACTACAGAGTGAGACTGGCTGTAACAGTCATCATCCCCCCCCCCCATCTTGGCTAAAGAACATAGTGTGGCTGCTCAAATTATTAGAAAGGGTGACAAAATGGAACACTCAGTTACGGGAGGGCTTAGTCTACTCAGAACTCCTTTAGGGAAGGCATATGATCTACATTTAGATGGAATACAGAATAGATAATTGGTTTGCTTTTCTCTTGTCCAACAACAGCATGCTAATATATACATTTCCCCTCCAAAATGACACACCTGTATTTTTCAGGTTGAGAATTTCCGTGTTCAGTTTACCTTCCATCTTCTTAGTGTTACTGGATGCTGCTTCAGCTAGTGTGTGAAAGAGGAGATGAGACTCTAACTAGGGAAAATAAGCCTTGTGAGACAGTCATCTTAAAGGAAAACCGACAGTAACCTACAAACTGGTGTTTTGTATCTAAGTTGTTTTTCAAATATTGGTTCACATAAGTAATAAGCCACAACAGGGTGTGCATTACAGGATTTTTGGGTGCCGCAGTGGTGTAGAAGAGCATGAGGCTGCAGGCTGAGTGTCCCTATGCCCCTGGGAAGTGCATTAAAATCCTATGATGCACACCCTGGAAGGGCTTTTTACCCTACAAAAATTGATCTAAGTAGGTTTTTTGAGGACTAAAATGTGATTTGGCTGGGTGTCCTCAGCATAGCAGTGAAACCTCAGCCCATATCGTCTTACAATGTCTCCGAGGGGCAGCAAATATACTGCGAACAACATGGGGGACAGCACTGAGCCCTGAGGGACTCCACATGACAGAGAGAATGGTTCAGAGGAAAAAATCCCAGATACCACCCTCTGAGACCTGCCGGCAAGGAAAGAATGAAACCATCTGAGAACTGGACCAGCCAGGCCACAGATAACCCTCAGGTGCTCAAGCAGCACCCCATGGTCCACAGTGTCAAACGCTGAAGAGAGAGATCCAGAAGTACCAAGATGGAATGGCGTTTCTGGTCCCTCACCATCAGGAGATCATTGAGCACCCGAACCAGAGCAGTCTCGGTACTATGTCTCTTCCGGAAGCCTGACTGGAGTGGATCGAAGATATCATGGATGGTAAGATGGTTCTCCAGTTGCAGCGCAACCACTTTCTCAATCACCTTCCCAACAAAGGGAAGGTTAGAGATAGGTCTGTAGTTACCACAGTTGTTCAGGTCCAAAGAAGCTATCTTAAGAAGCGGTGTCACCACCGCCTCCTTTAGGGAGCTAGAGAATTCTCCCAAGTCTAAGGAGCACCAAACAATCTGTGCAAGGATCGGTCCGATAAACTCAATACATCCCAATAATAGGTGTGTAGGGCCCGGATGCAAACTATAGCATGTTGGCCGTAAATTCTGGACAATCCGCATGATATCCCCCATCTCTGGACAGTCAAAAGAACTCCAGGGTGACCGAGAGGAAGTGACCAAATACCGACCACCATCAACTCCCATAGTACACGCTGAGCAGATTTCGGTCCTGATGTCGTCCACCTTATCCACAAAACGTTGAGCAAACTCCTCACACTTAACTTGTGAAAATGCTCTTTGAACCTGCAGACAGGATGGGTTGCACAACCTGTCTATGGTTCGAAAGAGCTGAGCTGGTTGGTTTTGAGCTGCAGCAATCTCACCGGACAGGAACTCTGCCTTCTTACGTGTGATTGCTGATTGATAGCATTGATAATGATCTATCAATCTAAGGTGGTTGGCTTCAAGGGCTGATTTCCACCAGCGACATTCTAACCTTTGTCCGACTTGTCTCAACTCCCTCAAAATTCCATCAAACCAAGGGAACCGAGGGCGGAGAGAGAGCGGACAAACATGGACTGGGGCGATAGAATCCAGGGCCTCAGTGATAGCCTTATTATAGGCCAAAACTAGACTCTCTGGGTCCTCGCCTGGTCACAAAACTCCCGATAGGCCCAACACCGCCTGAAGGCCTTCAGAAGTTACTCCCCTCAATGGGCGGTATTTGACTATCTCCACAGGGGCAAGCCTATGGGGGGGGCTGGAAATTGAATCTCACTGTGTAGTGATTGGACCATACGACTGGTTCCACCACCAAGTCAAAGGACTTGATCCCCAGGAGGAAGACCAGATCAAGAGAGTGACCTTGCTTATGAGTAGCAGTGGTAACTATCTGTGTGAACCCCAATGAACACAGAAGTTGGAGGAAGCCTTGACCAAACTGTAAGAGTTCATCGTTGACCCAGGCATTGAAGTCACCCAGGACCACCAGCCTGGGTGACTCCAACGTCATGTCGACAATGAAGTCCGCGACTTCCTGCAGGAACATTTTCTCACCCCCAGGTGGACGGTAGATAAGAATGATCCTGCAGCCCACACCTGCTACTGCAGTAAACTCAAATGATCTGGCCCCCTCAACTGGTACATCAGTAAGGCCCAATTCTGATCTTAAACAGATAGCCGCCACCCCCACCCCTGCGGTCCGATCTCGAGTGGTGTATCACCGAAAAACTGGCTGGGACAGCTGCCTCCAAAATGGGGCCTGCGTTGTCATCAAGCCAGGTCTCGGTGATGCAAGACAGGTCTGCTGTCCCAACAAGATCAGCAATAATTGCTGTCTTGTTCTCTATAGACCTGGCATTGCATAACACCACTCAAGTCGGATGGGGTTCCGGGCTGACCGAGTTGTCTGCCCAGAAACACTGGAGCCCTTGGGTATAATAACTAGACATGAAGGACCACATTCCAGTGACCATTTCACTCCACGGCATCTCCTGGACTGCACAAACCCAATACGGCTGCCCTGCTCCCCCCCCCCGAGGTCCAGGACCCCTGGCCTCTCCCCTCCTCCTACTAGCAATACCCAATGCCCTATACTGATTATAGACCACTGCAGGCAGGAGAGGAGGAAAAAAGGGCCGGAGGCTCCGGAGTTCAGAGGAGGAGTAGTGCCTGACCGGGAGAGCCACAGCCCAACACATCCTCCAACAACACAAACCTGTACTTCCACTCCCCGTAAAACTACCTTCACTTCCATCTGTGCTCTACTACAGAACTCTGGTTGAATAGGACATAAACTACATCATGCAGTTCTAGAAATGGTCCTTAGTTACCACTTGTGTATATCTCAGAAACGCCCAATGGTTCAACTTTGAGACCAGTAAAAATGGACCAGTAGCAGAACTGGAACCAGTATTTAATAAGATCTGGAAATCTAAATTACTGGTTGTTTTATTTGTGCTAGTAGCATGTGCTCGCAATAGAACCTGTGTTTGTGTTGGAAAAAAAAAGTTCCTCAAACTTACTGCGGTGTCAAGTCAGTGTGTTTCATTTCACTGCTCTCCGTGTCCCGAGCTTGGAGGACTGCAATAGTCTACTGATGTCAGTTTACTCACTAGCATCGAATTATTTCTGCCCCAAGCACTTAATGAATTTTTTTTTAAATAAAGACACGAGAAGATATGCTGTTATAGTGACCCAAATCATTTTTGTGTACCAAGGTGTTCAATGCACCTGTTTGTGGCAGGACAAAACCGGCACGGGGGCTGAAATGACATCATATTGTTTCCTGCGGAATTTGGGGGCTCTGAGAGCCCAGTGCGTAAAGAAAGCCATGACAAAAACACAATTTACTGTTTAGTTTTTAAAATATCTACTAATTGTGTTGTAAATACAGTAAACCGTGAAACACAACATAAAGAGATCGATATACAAAGTTGAGGAGGAGATATGCAAAAACATCAAGGGCTACAGGGAGACAAAGAAGGACCCAGTGAGGGAGACAAGGCAGGAGGGAGTGCCGATCCAGTAGCACTGCAGGGTCCTCAGCCAGAATAACCGTCAGACAGGTGACCTGACTATGGCCCTCTGAGTCCACCGTGAGGTCCTGGTCATGTGTCGGGCGTGATAAAGACCAGTTGTAAGACTGAGCAGGCCTTTTGCCTCTATGGATATGTGGTGGCCCTACTAGCCACCATAAGCTATGTGCCCATTTACATAAATAAATATGTAATACAAATTATGTACATTTTGTAATGTGTACTTGTGTCCAAGCTGTTTTTTGGGGGGTAGGAAGATGTGGGATGGGATATATAGCATGTGTCTAGGACCGGCAATCTGTCACTGGCAGCAGCACAGTGTGGCATGGGGGGGGGCAGGCTTCTGGTGAGCGTGGGATTGTCAGAGTATGGGAGGGCAGGGAATTGTGTATGTTGCATGAGTCCCTCTGTTGACCACAGCCTGTTGGATGTGTCCTGCACAGAGCTGTGGTGGGTGCATGCCGTGTGCTCACTGGCAACTGCACAGGCCACCAAATCAGATGGAAATAGGAGATGCAATCTTTACCCCAGAACTGACCCAACGCACATCTGGTAGGTGGAAATCCACCCTAGGACTACATTATCCAAAGCAGCTGTTTGTTTGTTTTTATTTCACCCTCCATTGCGCTGTTTTACTAGTAACTGTATATTCTGGGTTGTTAAGCATTTGACATGCTATGGCAATGTGCCACTGCTACTGCAGCCCCCAGGGCAGGGAAGTTCCAGGGATCAAGATCTGTATGTGCCACTCTAGTACTGCCACCATCTGGAGACACGGTGGCAATGCAGTGGCTGTGACTCAGAGGGGCTGGCCAGCAGCAGCAGGGTACACCTCCACAGACATGCATGACAGCATCCTTGCATGCCACCTGGCCAGGGGAGAAAAGAAGAAAAGTAGTAGCCACGCCAAGCCCCCAGCCCTCCTGCATGCTCCAAGGGCTGGGGTAGCAGGGTGGGGGGATGGCACCACGTCATCCATCCCATGTGCCCAGTGGAAGGGGGCACATATGTGACTACTGCAAGGTCCCTATCTGCATAGCTGGCACCCCTCCACCGGTGCTCTGTGCCACATAACTTTATCCATGCATGGCACGTGGCCACGCCCCCCCAGCCACCCTCTCTGTCAGGCATTGTGCATAGGGTTCCCAAAAGACAGGCCATGTGCATAGTGGCAGCGCTGGGACTCCCAAAGGACAGGCTATGTGCATAGTAGCAGTGCTGGGGTTCCCAAAGGACAGGCCATGTGCATAGTGGCAGTGCTGGGATTCCCAAAGGACAGGCCATGTGCATAGTGGCAGCGCTGGGGTTCCCAAAGGACAGGCCACATGCATAGTGGCAACGTTGTGGTTCCCAAAGGACAGGCCATGTGCATAGTGGCAGTGCTGGGGTTCCCAAAGGACAGGCCATGTGCATAGTGGCAGCACTGGGGTTCCCAAAGGACAGGCCACATGCATAGTAGCAGCACTGGGGTTCCCAAAGGACAGGCCACGTGCATAGTGGCAGCGCTGGGGTTCCCAAAGAACAGGCCACGTGCATAGTGGCAGTGCTGGGGTTCCCAAAGGACAGGCCATGTGCATAGTGGCAGCGCTGGGATTCCCAAAGGACAGGCCACGTGCATAGTGGCAGCACTGGGGTTCCCAAAGGACAGGCCATGTGCATAGTGGCAGCGCTGGGATTCCCAAAGGACAGGCCACGTGCATAGTGGCAGCACTGGGGTTCCCAAAGGACAGGCCACATGCATAGTGGCAGTGCTGGGGTTCCCAAAGGACAGGCCATGTGCATAGTGGCAGCGCTGGGATTCCCAAAGGACAGGCCACGTGCATAGTGGCAGCACTGGTTCGAAGAACAGGCCACGTGCATAGTGGCAGTGCTGGGGTTCCCAAAGGACAGGCCATGTGCATAGTGGCAGCGCTGGGATTCCCAAAGGACAGGCCACGTGCATAGTGGCAGCACTGGGGTTCCCAAAGGACAGGCCACATGCATAGTGGCAGTGCTGGGGTTCCCAAAGGACAGGCCACATGCATAGTGGCAGTGCTGGGGTTCAGCAGTAAGCCCTGATTAATTGAGAGCCAGCGAGGGGAGGGAGAATGAGTGTCCCAAGGTGTTCTTCTTCTTGAGGGGAGGACAGGTCATTGCTGGTGCTACTACACTCTTGCCTGGGGGAGCACTAGTGACCGTGCAGAAGCGTCATCAGGGGAGGACAGGCTCTGCGCTGTCTTGCTTAGTATGCATGCACATGTGGCAGGTAGTGCATTGGTATCCTAGGGCAGGGAGCAACGTGATGGAATCCCCCCAGTGCCCCACTCCTCATTAATATTCACAAAACAAAATGTCCAATTCAGCAGAAGCCTCCTCTGACCAACTGGGCTGATTTAAGAAGCTAGAGGCATCTTAGAGAAAACTTTAAAGAACGTAGTATTTCAGCACTATACCGTTTACTTATCTATGTTCTGTAGTTATCTCCTCTTTCTTTCAAGATATGTCAATTACAGCAGGGAGAGGGGTATTTTCTGACATGCGTGTCTCATTTCTAGTGTGACCACATCGGATGTTTGGACTGTGGTAGGTCACAAATATGTGCTCTAGCAGTATCTGAACTTCAGGTGCCAACGCCCCTAAAGCACAGAGCGTGAACAAGCTGCCCGTGGTGTAGAGGACTGAGGCGCTGCATGCCTTACCTCTTACCACGCCAGTGACCTGAGTTCGGGAACAAGCTTGGGTTGCCAGGGGTCACAGGGGGGAGGCTGGAAGAGGACTGAGCGGCTACATGGCAGCTCTCCTCCCCCGGACTGGGGAGGTAAACCTTCCCAGCTGTTGGCTGCCACCAAGTGGAGGCTTGGTGGTTGCACCGAGCAGATGGGAGGCTGGTATTAGGCCGAGTGGATGAAGCGGGGTTACCAGTTCCAGACTGCATGCGTGCCTCGATGCACATGTGCTTTTGTGTCACTAAGGCCCTGTGGAGTAAGGGGAGAAAATGAAAAAAAAAAAAATATGTCCTCTGTTACCATACATGACAGCCCTTGGGGACTCTCGGGTCCCATGCCTGTGTGGATCCTTTTCGCCAGGAACAGCTGGGGAAGCGGATGACGGGACTGGGTGATCCCAGGATCTGGGTTGACAAAAGGTGTGAGGTGGTGATGGACAGGTTAAAAAAAGCTCCATGAAACAAAGGGTAGAGCTTGAGTAAAAAAGATATGTCATTTATTTAAATGGAAACTGCTGCAAATCACAAAAACTGCCACAAGAACATGGGCGTCTTTGAAAATTGGGCTCCTGAGTTTTGATGTGATTGGCAGATGCCGATGGAAAGTGGAACATGCGTCTGCGCCTGTGTCCACCCGTTTTGAATATCCTGCCTTGTGTCTTTGTCACTTAGCCTTCATCTAGTGTTGCTGCTTTTCCTAAATGTGAAGTCATAAGTCATCTGTAACATCACAATCTGTTGCCAAGGAGACCCACCATAACATAACAAGAAGATGAGGATGTCTGGTGTGGACAAGCAGCAGGCGCAGATGAAGACTAAGGGACAGAGATCCTGTTTTTCAGGCAAATATTCTTAGTAATACAGCACATACAGAAGGAAGAATGACTACAGCCAATATGAATTTCATATAAATGTTTATATGTACGTTTGCTTTGCTTTGTCTCATGTTTCTAAGAGCCCATGCTCGCTTTCTTGGGGTGAGAGAAATACAAAGCGAAGCTGAGAAGTTCTGGCATACAAAGGACTTGAGAAGTAACCTTATAACCATGAGAGACACAGGGACTGTACATATACACATATTATACATCAGGTTAAAGAGTTCTGTTTATAAAGAAATGAAACACATTTAAAATCCAGATTTTCACTTTGTAGAAAATTAAAGAACCACCTGTGTGGGAAATGGACTATGCCAGCTGAGCTTAGAACGTCAGAATTAAAGCCCTGTTTGTAGCAGACACCCTTTGTTTTGGTTATAAGAATGCCTGGAATGTCTGGCAATAAAAAATCCTGAATGGCCAAGAGTGATGCCATAATTTAAAATAAACTGAATTTTGGCCAAAATATGATTTTTTATTTTTAGTCTTTCTTCTGGTGTTAGTAGCTTTTGAGGATGGTTCATGAACAGGTCCTTGCTGCTGTCAAAATGCATAGCAAACTATTTATTTTTTCTGTTACAGTGGTCCCTCGTTACAAGGATTACCTAAAGAGCCAAAGATTTTCTTCATGATGACAAGGGCTTGCTATAATGAGTAAATGCCTTTCTGATGAACAGTATTTGTTTGTCCCCCCATTGCCCAAGCAGCTCCCTTCTGACAGCGACTCTCAGCCCCGTCACCCACCAGTTTGGGCCTTACCCCATCTACTTACTTACCACTATGGGTAAATAGGTGCAACAGTTGGTGGAGTGGAGTCGGAGGGTCTCTGGGCATCATCCTGCTGCCGGTGTCTCTGATTTTGTTTCTCCCCGTCTCTATGTTCAGCGCCCATGCAGTGGCATGAGCGTACAGTGTGAAGGTATGGCACATACTCTGATGCCTGTACCTGACCCTTTGGGAGGTGGCCACTGATGCTGTGACACCCAGCCTGTACTGGGTGTCAGGCGAGCAGCAGCTTGTGTTATCTCCCTCCCCCAAATGAGGAGGGTCACCTACAGATGCTCAATCCTCCTTCCTATGACTGCCCCCCCCCCCCCACTTTGGTGACCCTGTTTTAAAGAAGGTATTATGCTTAAAGTGATTCATCAGTTTCCTGGAACACAAGTAGACCCTGTATCGGTAGGACTTAAAATCCCAAACATTCCCCAAAAATGTGAATTTCTTTGTTGTAACATCCAGATGAAACATCTTATATATACACGATATGTATCTGTTGTACTGTATTGGTGTCATGAAAAGTTATCAAAATGCAAGTTTAAAAAATGAAAATTACAACCTATTCCTTTTTTTTTCCAAGTATTTTTTTTTGTGAAGGGTGCTGGATTGACAGTCCTAGAATCTAAAGTCCTCAGTGCTTATTCATATGACAGGTAAAGCTTGGGTGATCACGGTGCAAGCTTCCCCACACTCCCCCACCAATAAGCCTCAACCCTGCCACTGAGGGACCACCACGTAGGTGAGAGGGTAGTTCAGACTCCAGGCCCATTCACTCCTTAGCCTCTCATGTGAGACTGCCAACAAGGGTGCCAGTTAGTACCAGTTGTGTTGCTGGTTTTGTAATGTGAACACCTGCCCACAAGGAACTGGACTGACAGCACCACAACTACTTTCACATAGGCCACGGAACAGCCCTCAGATGATCATGCCTTTAGGTCACCACCAACTTGTGCTGTATTCGAACCAGTGACCTAGAGGTGAAAGACTCTTTAACCCATCACCAATCCACTGAGTCAATCAGGATATTCCATTCTTTATTACTGAAAACATTTGCATGAAAAGAGGCTATTTGCCCCTTAGACATTATCTGTTCCTTCTGCTTCTCCTTCCCTGAAATCATAATGCTCTGCTTGTGACATCAGAATCACTGCCATGGCAACATGCTGTGATGTCATAAGCAGAGGATTTTGAATTTAGACAGGAATAAGCAACGTTAACAAATAAAGTCCAAGGGGAACGGATCCTCTTTTAGTGAATAAATCTTCAATAATAAAAATAAAATATAAGGCCTTGAAATTCCAATTTAGGGGAATTTGGTGTAACAAAGTTTTCCTAATGCCAACTATGAGTGTTTTATGGGAAACTAGAAAATTGAATTACCTGCAGGGGGCAGCAATCTGGAGACCTTGGTTACTTTGTCTGCTCTAGTCCGATTCAAGGCAGCAGCCATCTCATGGAATATTTAGACAGCAAGTGATGTCATGACATGGGGAATCTGAATACATAACAACAAAGATTCTGCAACCGTGACATCACTATCTGCCTCAGCATTCCATGGCTGCCGCTTACAAGCTGGTCCAATACCTCGTTTAAAAGAAGTTTTGATGTATGCTCAGACCACCTGGGTTGCTGTTTATTAACTTTATTAGGGGCTGAGTACCCATTGCCCAGTGGAAGGGCAGACGGGCATCATGAAAAAAGTGCAGAAAGGATAGTATAAACAGAAAACTTGCCTTTGTCTGCTGCCTGATTAAGCTTCATGGTGAGATCAGACTCCATCTTTTTTGTTTGACTGGATATTGCATCCACTGAAATGTGAAATAATTAGATACAATTGGTCTAAAAATGAAAGATGGAAGACCTAAGAAATCGAACTTTATCCAACTTATAACTGAAGAACAGGCTCAATACACATGGTCAAGGACTTGCACTGAGCTCTTGTGTATTACATCTTCTGTGTGTGATAGCTAGGTTGGTCTGATGAAAGGTCATCACAGAGTCTTCAGTGAAAAAAATGTAACCCTAAAATGTAATAAACGAAAGCGGTGAGGCAACAGCCATTCGACCCTGCGATGCTGAGTCGACAACTAACTCGTCAACTGGCATTGCAGTGCCAGGCTCCTTGTTGACTGTGAGTTGCAGTCATCGGGGAGCTGTGCATAGGAAGGACTGTTTGTTTCTTCAAGGGGGCTTTGCCCCCCGAACCCCCCATACTTAAGGGTTCTAACTTTGACCCGCAGTTAGTTTGGGAAGGGGGTATAGGTTGGGGGAGAGTGTTCCCAGGTCCAGAGCACATCTCCTACAGTGACTTGGTGCTGTTGTCAGCAGCGATGTATATTACTGTAGGGGTGTCGCTACGGGACATGTATACCCTGCCATTCCAGCCAGCGACATCACTTGTTGGTGTTCACTGGAAGAAAATTGTAAAAATGACCCACCATGACTGCTGGCATGTGACGATCCCGGAATTAGATGGCATTGGTATTTTATACAGAGACATGAATCTTCATGACTTGTACTATGCGTTCAATTATTTACTGCACTACTGTATTTTCATTGTGTATTATGTAATTTATTATATATATGGCTTTCTTTCCTTCTATATAGTTATACATGTACCAAACAATAGAGAGTAGAATCCCAGTAAAATCCAAAAATTAGGCTGGCAACCACAAATGCAATCCTGGAATTCAGACTCGAAAACAGAATTTAATCAATTTCATAATAGTAGATTTGTAGCCTTGATTATAACAATGTCTCAGAAATGTAATCTAGGTTTAGCTCTCCCAGCCTCCTTATCAGGCCTCTTGAGTCATTATTTCTCACCCCCCCAATTGGTATACACCCCCACGGTGACAAGTCGACAGTAGCCAACACTACAGTGACAACAGTGCCAGGTTGCTGCAATGTTGGCGTTGGACCCTGGCTCTATTTTCTGGGGGTCTTGCACCCTCCTAATCAGCTCTGACTCAAGAGTTAATCATTTTAATTGGGGTGGGGGACATCCCCTGTTTGAGGTTTCGGGGTAGTCTCGACGAAAACCTGGGAGGCATAAAGGTCGCTGTAACAGCGGCCCACAATATTTTGTTCGAGCTGCAGTTGTAGAGCCCCCAAATCTGTCCAACTCCCACCCCCAAATTGGTCCATCAGGTACTCTAGGGCCCCATACACTGTTGCAGTCAGTAGTTACACAGAGAGGGGGTGTCATCTAGGGCATCCCATTTCACCTCCACTGAAAACTGCCAGTAAGAGAGCTCTAAGTCACCTGTGGGGGAAAGGGAGAAGCCTTCACTCTCATGGATTGTTTGGCAAAATACACCGTAGATGTGGAAAAAATAAAAAAAACTTGTATCACACAGTCACCCATCAGCGTTCCATATGTATTGTACTGCACTGTATTGCATTGCATGGTTGCACTGTAAAAAACATCATTGCTGCCACCTGGTGTTCAAAACAGGTATTACAGCCTGTAAGTAGTAGCCGCATGCTTTAATAGCACTACGTTTCTCAATTCTTTTGCTGAATTGGAATGGACAGATTAATGGAGATGCCTACTCCATAGCTGCACATGTCATTTACATTTTTTAATCCATACCAATGAACATCCATGAACATCCAGACACATTCAGTAGGATTTTTCACATGCAGGAAAAAAAATTGCTCACCCTTGGAGTTTAGTTGGGAAATGTCTCTGGTAAGTCTGGAGTCAGTCATTTCTTCTCTACTTAGTAAAGCATCCGCTAACACGAGGGAAAAAGTCATGGTTACATTTAGGAATCAGCTGTTGACCTCTAATATTGAAATTAGTTTTTTGTCAATTAAATTTTATTGAAACAATGTTATAACAATACGAAACATCAGTTACATGCATCGTTTGAAGCAGAAAGAAATATCGGTTAATGAATGTTCAGATAAGTAATTCTTAAGCGAGCGATCTAAAATATTACTGAACACAGAAAGTAGATAAAATAGCACCTATTAAAAATGCTGGTAGGTACTATACTGTGCGCGCACAATACTAATCATTCTAGAAAAAAGTTACACACAAAACCTACGTATCTAAAGAGACTGTAAATTTATAGAGGCAATTTCACACAAAAATGGGGTATATAATACTATCTCTTCTCAGTCTTTATTATTGAAGACATTTGCATGAAAACCCAATCTTTGAGTCCGACTAGCTCTCATCCTCCTGCTATACTCTGTGCTGACATCATAATCCTCTTTTATTATTTACTTAGCTGTTTCACCCATGGTCTGCTGTTTGCACCTTTTCTCCAGGCATCCCCAGGTGACCTCTGAGTCCCATCTGCCACTATTCCCCTTCATTGAGACAGACAGAAGTCCATGTGGGGCAGGAACTGAGAGTACAGGTGCTGTCAGTCTGGTGGGCCGGCAAGCATTTGCCATTTCTTTATTGGCACCCCCTATTCCCAGAAGCCTCCCACCTCCCTGTGGCACTGACACAGCCTACTGTCAGCCTCCCATGCTGCAGCACACTCTGCACGTGTACTATCCCTCGTGGGGCAGCAAGCTCCCTGGTCTACAGCGAGGAGTCTCTGCAGTGCTGGATGTCTCCCACCTCCCTGTGGCACTGACACAGCCTACTGTCAGCCTCCCACGCTGCAGCACACTCTGGACATGCACTATCCCTCATGGGGCAGCAAGCTCCCTGGTCTACAGCGAGGAGTCTCTGCAGTGGTGGGTGTCTCCCACCTCCCTGTGGCACTGACATAGCCTACTGTTAGCCTCCCACGCTGCAGCACACTCTGCACGTGCACTATCCCTCGTGGGGCAGCAAGCTCCCTGGTCTACAGCAAGGAGTCTCTGCAGTGCTGGATGTCTCCCACCTCCCTGTGGCACTGACACAGCCTACTGTCAGCCTCCCACGCTGCAGCACACTCTGGACATGCACTATCCCTCGTGGGGCAGCAAGCTTCCTGGTCTACAGCGAGGAGTCTCTGCAGTGCTGGGTGTCTCCCACCTCCCTGTGGCACTGACACAGCCTACTGTCAGCCTCCCACTCTGCAGCACACTCTGGACGTGCACTATCCCTCATGGGGCAGCAAGCTTCCTGGTCTACAGCGAGGAGTCTCTGCAGTACTGGATGTCGAGCACCTCCCTCCCCAGGCTAGCCTGCGCTGCACTCAGCAGTACTACCCAGCACAGGACCACATGAATCCAGTTCCCTGGGCTCATTCTGAAACCTGGGTCATCATCACCGAAGCACGCTGTCCTTCCACTGCACCATCGAGCTGCCATAAACTTCTCTAGCTGAGATAACAGTCATCTCCACAGCAAGATTGTGACGTCACAAACAGAGAACTGTTACTTCAATGGAGGGGAAATGCAGGATGATGAGATGAAGTTGGAAATACAGAGATCTTGCTTCCATGAAACTGTCCTCAGTAATAAAAAGTGAGGGGTGATAAATACAGAAAATGCATTATTATAAGAAGTATTGTGTCATAATATATTTTAAAACATTTGCCTGGATACTAGATCAGGAGTCTAAGAGATGGTTTGACAGTTTGGACACATTTAAGTAATAATGCCCAAACAAATCGGCATTTTCTGGAGACTAACAGCTGCCTGGGGCTGGAGGCACAGCTAAGGACCATTAACCACAACAAGGCTGTTAAACCCATCAAAATGCAGCCAATCGAAATGCCTAGTTGAAAGGGCATTATCATGATTCTAAGTCTGATCACTGTAGTAAGGGGGAAAAAACAGCCTGAAAAATGCAAACACATGAGCCACCCTAAAATGTACTGGGCATTTCTAAGAGATTAATGTCCTATACAGCAGCCAATCAAACCATGTGTTGGCCTCATGAATAATTAATTAGACTTATAATTCTGCTTTTTTGTTTGTTTGTTTTGTTTACTTTCTGTTTATCCTCCCCTCAGCTGGCAACAGTCCTTCCTTTTTGGATCCCCAGGCCGCCCCAACCCCCTCACTCCTGCCATCTTGGGCTTACCTGTCTCCAGGAGTCTGGCCCCATGGTATCCCCTTCTCACGATGGAGGTCCATGGGCTGGACAAGTTCCCTTGGAAAGGCTACATGTGGTGTTCCCAGAGTGAGCCTAGGTCAGTCAGGTGTGGGATCTGCGGGCTTCCCAGAGCCATCATGGGGCATGACTGCATTTTTCTGTTTTTCTCCTCCTCCCCTCCCCGCCTCCCCCAGGGATGCTGGCTGATGGGTGTGCTAACGCAAGGCTTGTACATACATCCATCTAATCAGATGCCCCCAATCTTGAACTGTACTAACACCTGCATTGCCAGCCGTGGCCACCTATGTGGCAGTCACATCATGACAGTGATCCCCTCTCGCTCCCTGGAGGAGGAGAGTGTCCTACAGGATGCTCAGTCCTCCTCCTCCTGGGCTGGCCCCCCGAAGTCCCAGGCTTGTTCCAAAACCTGGGTCATCAGCGTCACGAATGGAAGCACTACCACTGCGCTGCTAGGACGGTTCATAATTCTGTTCTGAAAACTGTGGCAATACATGTTGGATGAATCAGTTTGAATCTCTGGTCCCGTTTCTGTAAATTGGACTTACTTAGTAACTTTTAAGGCTAAGAACTTTGGCTGAGGCAATGTACTGATATAGCATTCTATCACCGTTTCCATATCTCGCCATATAAAAAATAAAAATAGTTTAAAACATTTTCAAATCCTGCTGATTTTACCAACATGTTCTACAAAGATACATAATGACATGTCAACTGTAACAAAAAAAGGCAGAAGATACTAGTCATTGTCCCATTAAAGAACAAAGGCATTTTTTCCTAGTCAGCAGATCGAGGAAGTAAAAATACATTTCTAAGCACTGTACTGCTACATTGACAATGGGGTAACTACGTTGACCTTGCTCCAAACTTTCCTTTATAAACAAATTACGCTTGCACAGAAACACAGATGTTGTCAGCAGAAAAACGGTGTAGTGGGAATGCAATTTAATTGCATCGCTACACTGATAACAACCTTGTATTATATTGACAGAAAGAAGAATTTCAGCACAATTACATAATAGCATATTAAAATAGCAATTTAAGGTTGGAAGAGACTCTCGGTCAAGCAGACCCCCCTCTCCCACTTCATAAGCAGGGACCAACAGTATGCTAGGCAGTCATGTACTAATTTACAGGGCTTCACAGTAACATAGTAATTTAAGGTGGGAAGGGGCTCTAGGTCTAGCAGGTCCCCTTCCCCCACTTCATAAGCAGGGACCACCAGCTTGCTGGGCAGACTAGTACTAATTTATAGAGATTCACAGTAACATAGTGATTTAAGGTCCCAAGGGACTGTAGGTCCAGCAGGTCCCCTTCCTCTGCTTCATCAGTAGGGACCAACAGTATGCTGTGCAAACTTGTGCTGATTCATAAGGCTTCTCTACTCTCTATACTAGTCAGGGTGCCTGGTGATTCCCTTGGTAAGCAGAAATTTGTCCAGGCCTACCTTGTACTGCCTTCATAGTGTATATCTAATTACACCAGTGGTATTCAATCAAACAGAATCACAACCTTTTTATTCTAGTTCATTTATATCCTGAATAAAAAATGTGAATATTAGCTGATTGAACTCTTTGGATGAGCAGTTCCTTAGAGTGAGTTTCCTGCTTGTGGATAAAAGCTGTCAGTTGCTGCATAAGTACAGCTACAGCTTCTGCAACCACGACCATGACATCACTTTCTGCCTCAAAACTCTGTGAAATGGCTGCTGCCTTGAATCAACATAGGACAGACCCAGTCAAGGATATCTATAGTATGCTGACACCTGTAGATTACCACAATACTTTGTTTAAAGCCAGTTAGCACAACAGTAGGGTTTCTGCTCACTACTCTGGTGTCCTGAGTTTGAGAATATACTTTGGTTGAAGGTGGCCAGCTAGGGTAGGAGGGCTGAGTGTCACTCTAGACAGCTCTCCTCCTTTGAAGAGGGAGGATTGTCTCCGCCACAGTTGGCAGCCACCTGGTGGAGACTGGCCGGTAGCAAAAGTGGAGGTTGACATAGAGGGCTGCCGTCAGACGCTGATGTGTGCATCCTTGCTACTGCATGCACATCTGTCAGACTGGATGGACCAATGGACTTTTACTGCCCACATTGTTCAAGTTTTTTATGCCATGT
The DNA here is from genome assembly GCA_016271365.2 of Neoceratodus forsteri. Lineage (NCBI taxonomy): Eukaryota > Metazoa > Chordata > Ceratodontiformes > Ceratodontidae > Neoceratodus > Neoceratodus forsteri. The sequence goes on from JADMNL010000033.1 coordinate 59,538,427, forward strand.
CACTGCATGTAGGAAAGCCGTAGGGAGAAAAACTGGTGGAAAACCCCACTGGACAGCAGGCTGGCATCTGACTCACTGCAAATCCTGCATTATTGACCAGGTACCCGCCACCGGGACCCGATCCTGATCAGGTCAGAGAAGTTTCACTCCCCTCAGATGCTGCCATGGGGGAGAGCAAGCCGTGGAGGAACAAAGGAGGCTGGGTAAGTACCTGGAGATGGCAGGTGACAAGACTGGGGGGTCAGTCAGATGGGGGACGTCCAGTTCTTGGGAGACATAAACGAGGGATGCAAAACATAAAGAGCTTTGCATGGACATCCAGACAATAAGGGACGGTGCAGTGCAGACTGTGTTCCCCTTTAGTTTTCCTGTAAAACTTTCTGGTGCTTGCTTACCTGTCTGTTTTAGTGCAATAAACTCTGCCCTGGTTCGGTTAACTGGTTCAGGAACCGCAGCTTGACCTGGTGCTAAATTGGTTACAGAAACATCAGAGTCATGTGAAGTGTATTTTTTAAAAAAAGGTCCTTTATCATCAGCAGAAATCTAAATAAGGATATGACTTGCGGAGCTGCTGACACGGCAGGGTAAAACAATGGAAATTACAATATTTACACTATGCGAGAAATCCACTCCTGCGAAAATGGCTGTGCCTGGTTATAGCAACATACAACAGAATGAAGAGCTAACCGGCACTAGGCAACTGCAAACATTTGAATTTATTCACATAAAAAGATACAAAACAGAGCACAGACACACACCCCGGGCAGTACCACACACACACAAAAACTCTTTCACACCAAAGTGCTTCCTTGTGGAGAGCACTTTAGTGTGAAACAGTTGGGATGTTTTGTGGTGCTCCCTGAGCATCTGTGCTCTGTATTGTATGTGTTTATATGAATAAATCTTTTTTTTTTTTTTGCAGTTGGCTGGGGCCAATTTGTTCTTTTGTAAATTAAAATATTTAGACACAATTCAGCTTACATTTCATACAGTATTTATCTTTAACTGCATTCTTTGTTGCTTATACTATTTAAAGGAGAACTGCGCTGAATCTATAAGTCATTTTCACATTATAGATCGTAGGAGGGTCCCTGACCAATCACAGCCCTCCCTTCAGCTACGTGTGAGGTACTTTTATTACCGTGAGAGTATCTGACTCACTGAGCTACTGTAACTGGCATCTTGCTGACCGCTCCTGCCAATAACCGTATTAAGGATTTTTTAAAATTTAATACAGCTAATGATCTACGCTGTTTATGTGTCCATTTGGACGGCCTCTTAAGGATCTGAGAGTGTCATCTCTTACATCCTTAGGACTGTAGAACTGCTCACCTACAGTTCGCAGTTCTCTGGTCCTAAGAACATGTGAGGTGACACTTTTGCATCCATAAGAAGTCCTCCAAACGGACCCATGAACTTATGGTAGAAGCTGTTTTTTTCAAATACTGATTGAAGCTCTGGTAAGATGTAACAGCTTTTCATACTCTTTCATGGTCACTGTTATTTGCCTCAAATGTTTGGAAAACAGACAGAAACTAGCGATGGCTCACCCTCTTCTGGTCTATATTAGGACCCCAACAGATTCTAAGAGGTTCTTATTTCTAGCCCACTTAATAGACTTAGTAATTGGCAGAAATCTACATAGAAATCACGTGTACATGATATACAATTTACTTATTTCCATGTCAAACCACTCATACTGTGAGATTCTAAATAGTAGAGGAAAACAAATTACTGCTGGACTGGAGTAAAGCCACCAAATTTGATTTAACCTACTCTCATGGTATTACAGACTACATCAAATTCAATATAATTTTGTTTATAGAGTGTACTTCACTCCTGTGATTGCATAAGATAGGCCTCCAGCATTCAAACCTTTGCCCCAGGTGCAAAATGGAGGACGCCTCCCTTGTTCACCTAGCTAGTGCATAATAGTTACCCTTTTCTGGCATGGTATGCAGCGAATAATGCAACAGGTACTATGGACGAGTCTAAGCAGAGAACCTCGGCAGCAATGTTACTAAGTACTCAGTAACGAAAAAAAAGCTCATCACCCACCAACTATTAATCAGTGAGGGGCAACTCTTCTGTCATGCTTTTCTTTAGCAAGGAACCCCCTAACCTTTGATTGAGAGTCATCCTCTCTACAGGCGGTAATAGAGAAAGGGGGGGTTCCCTGCATGAGTTGTGAGGACCATAACGTTTTATTTTTCATGTCACAGAACCTCCAGTCTTTCAAATGACCTGTGATAGCTGATGTAATTCAGCATGCCCTGTGCTGGATATCCAGCAGCACAGTGTATGTGGAATGTGGGATGAGAACTGTACCATGACCTGTGATAGTTGATGTAATTCAGCATGCCCTGTGCTGGATATCCAGCAGCACAGTGTATGTGGAATGTGGGATGGGAACTGTACCATGACCTGTGATAGCTGATGTAATTCAGCATGCCCTGTGCTGGATATCCAGCACCACAGTGTATGTGGAATGTGGGATGGGAAATGTACCATGACCTGTGATAGCTGATGTAATTCAGCATGCCCTGTGCTGGATATCCAGCAGCACAGTGTATGTGGAATGTGGGATGGGAAATGTACCATGACCTGTGATAGCTGATGTAATTCAGCATGCCCTGTGCTGGATATCCAGCAGTACAGTGTATATGGAATGTGGGATGGGAAATGTAACAGAATCTGTTTTGTTTTAATGCTTATGGAAAAATTTGCACTTCACAATGGATATAAAAATCCTGTAACCTGATTGGTCAGTTAAGGTCATTACGTATGGGTAAATCCTGCAATAACCCACAGCTGAGAAAGGGCATTTATTAAAGATATAAACAGATTCTTAAATGTATTTTACACACGGATCCATTGTATAATGGCAATAAGGCATTCCAGGACGTGGGTAATTGGGGATAACCCACTTCTCGTGTGGTTAAGTCACTCAGCTGCACCTCATGTTGCACCCCACGAGGCATGGCTAAACCCCCAATAACCCACACCCTGTCAGGCCTTATTTCTTAAATAAAAATGTTTTACAAAAATACAGGTTATAGACCTTATAGCCTCACAGACATCTTCAGATGTCCTAGAACACAGTACATTTGAAAATAGATGACAGCCTACAAAAGGTTTTTTTTTTTGTTTTTGTAAGACCGGTCTAGCCTCTAACATGCACAATTACTTACATTTATTTAATACTGCTGTGAAGAGTCCTATGGTCAGAATGAATGAAATGGCCAGCAGAACGTAAATACACAGCATTGACCTCGCCTGTCGAGGATCACCAACTGCAATGACAGAACATTCGTTGTGATTAGCTATCCCCAAATCATTACTTAGGAACACAGGAAATACAGATGGAAACAGGCTGAAATTATTTTATTTATTTATTTATTTATTGAAATTGTTTCACCAGGAAAGGCACGCTGAGCAAAAAGATGCTCGTCTCACGGTGCGACCTGGGGGGAAGGGATTACAGTGGAGGCAGATCATATACAGACAAATATAGAATTACACAATACAGATGGTGTACATGGGTAGAAGGGATAACATCATCACTTCGTTTACAATAGATGGAACAATACAGCGGGACTATAGAGCATTTAAACAATCGGTGCAACAGTACAGCAATCAGAGCATGAAGGACAGGGTATACATAACATGGAACACATCCGGTTAATACATGTTTAGGTAAGTGCCAGGAGCAATGCAAGGGTGGCAGTGGCATGACGAGAGTTGAAACAGAGCAAGTTGACAGTAGGAGTAGGAGAGGAGAGTGGGGTGATAAGGGTGGGGGGGGGGAGGTGAGTAGCAGTAGTGCGTGAGGTTGAGAAGCGTGGATTACTGAGGGAGGGGGAAGGAGCGGGGAGGGTAGGGAGAGATTAGGATAGCTTTCTTGCTCCATCTGCTACTGACAGTGGACATATTCCTGCATCTTGGTATTGTTTAGGGAATTATCCAGTCACTTCACGGAAGTTTCTAGTGTTGCCCTGTCAATCACGGATTTTGGTAGGCCGTTCCTCATATAGACAACCCTCTGACCAAAGAATGATTTTTCTGTGTTCGGTTTTAAATGGTTCACCCCCTCAGCTAAAGCGTGTGACTTCTTGTGTTTTGGTTTGTAACTTTTTTTTTTGAATCTAGGCATCCCATTGGGTGCAAATTATGGATGGATTTACAAACCCTAATCAAGTCTCTTCTAAATCTCCTCTCTAATGAGAATACATTCCCTAGTCCATCCTCACAGCACTTTTTCTTCATACCCCTCACCATCTTCGGGATTCTTCTCTACACTCCCCCCACCCTCCCAATATCGCCCTTCAGGCTAGGTGACTGAAACTGGGCATAAAAATCCCAATATGGTCTCCTCACTGCTTTGTATACTGACATAAGCACCTCCAGCTCTCTGCTAGCAAAATGTGTGGCCTTGTGCCTCACAGTGCACCAGAGGCATGCATTAATCCAGATTACTGGCACACCTTGTTGTGTGTTAATGCTTACTTATCCAATTGCTTGTCTGGTTACCGTGTTCTGTCATGTTCAGATTATTTGCTATGTTTATTTCAAGGTCCCTTTCTGCTGTTGTTTTCTCAATAAAAATTTGTATTAAATTGAATTAAAGAAATACAAGCAACAGCTGCTGCTGTTTTAAGGACCTTTCCGAAAGCAGTTAGATACTAGACTTCCCCATATTAGGGGTACCGCAGGGTTCAGTACTGGGACCAGTCCTTTTTAATGTCTTTATAAGTGACACTGCAGAGGAACTGGAAGGAAAAGTATGTCTCTTTGCAGATGACACAAAGATCTGCAACAGGGTTGATACACCAGATGGAGTGGAAAGGAAGAGAAGGGACTTGGCAAGGTTGGAGGAATGGTCAAATGTACAGCAGCTCAGATTCAATGCAAAGAAGTGCAAGGGAATGCACCTGGAAAACAAAAACCGAGGAAAAGAGTACACAGTGGGGGGGGGGGGGTGAGATACTGACAACAGTAAAAATGGAAAGGGACCTGGGGGTAATTATATCAGATGACCTAAATGTGGGCAAGCAATGTGAGAAGGCAGTAAGGAAGGCTGGGGGGATACTGGGATGCATAGAGAGAGGCATCAATAGTAGAAAACAGGAAGTTGTTATCCCTCTGTACCGACAGTTGGTGAGACCCCATCTGGAGTACTGTGTGCAGTTCTGGAGACCCCATCTCCTAAAGACATAGACAGAGTGGAGGCTGTCCAGAGGAGGGCAACCAAAATGGTGCAGGGTCTGCACCAGAAGACATGCAAAGAAAGACTAAAGGAGCTTAATATGTATACCCTCGAGGAAAGAAGGGAGAGAGGGGACATGATAGAAACTTTCAAGTACCTCAAGGGAATCAACGAAGTCCAAGAGGGTAGCATCTTTCAGAAAAAGAGATGTGCAAGAACAAGGGAGCACAATTTGAAGATGGAGGGGGGACGGCTCAGAGGTAATGTGAGGAAGTATTTTTTCACGGAGAGGGTTGTAGATGCACGGAATAGCCTTCCTGAAGAGGTTGTGGAGTCAAGAACAGTGGGGGAATTCAAGAATGCATGGGACAGACATAAGGCAGTCCTAGTGGGGGGCAGGAGGAAGTAAGATGTTGGTTAACTAGGATCTGCAGCTTATCTGTTAGGTAGGAAAATGGGCAGACTAGGTGGGCCAAGCGGTCCTTGTCTGCCGTCAAATTCTATGTTTCTATATACTCATAATTTCCTTCTGCTAAAACTGTCTTAAGAATGTGAACAATTTTCAAAGACTTTACTCAGGGCAGGTCAGCTGAGAATGGATATTTTATTTGTTCTGGGTTTCCTACTTTATCTCACTTACAGTTGGGTGGTTGAAACACGGGGAGGTTAAATGACTTGTTCAGGGTCACAGTGAGCAACTGGCTCTTGGAAACATAGAAACAGAAATTCTGTGGGCCCAAGACTTGCTGCCCATCGAGTCTGCAAAGTACTACCTGAACACACTGCAGCCTATCACTGAGTGCCATTAGTCTGAGCACCAGCTGCAAACTCTGCCCCACCTGTGACATTGTCCACCTCCCCCCTTCCCAAGCCCACAGTCACTGTGGCCCTGTGCTTGCCCCATCCCACCTTAAACCTTGAATAGATTTTGCATGGCAGTCTATTCCACTTGATCACCACCCACTCCATGAAGTAATACTTTCTTCTGTCCCATTTAAATGTACCCCAACCAGTTTATACTCCTGTCCCCGGTTCCTGATCCCTCACTACATCTAATGAAGGTTGCCCTGACACCTGTGTGGATGTCATGCATGTATTTAAAGGTTTTAATCATGTCACCCACTCCTGTCTAACCTCCAATGTGTACATGTTAAGGCTAGAGAGCCGATCCCCGTACGTCTTGCCCTGCATACATCCTATCGTTTTAGTGGCTCTTCTTTGGACCCTTTCTAAATGGTTGTGGTCCTTTCTGAGATGAGGACTCCAGAACTGTGCACTGTACTCCACCAGGTCCAGGATCCTGTGGGATTTGAACCAACGTCCCATAGTACTCTAACCACAAGACTACACTGCATCTCATTTTAAGCTTCTGTTGCATGTTATATAGCTTCTTACTTCAACTGGGCAGAATGTGGAGTTCCACCGGTGCAATTCATGCGTAACGGCAGTTCCATTTCAGAAATGCTGTATGGAATTTCTGTTTTTAATTCTGAAGAACTCTGACAAGCATTTCTATGTTAACTGCAGTATTGTATTCCGTGGACTATGTAAGCTGCGCAGTTTGTGGAAGAGGAATCCATGGTTTATATAAACTGCAGAATACTGTTCCATGGTGCATGTAAACCATGTATTACTAATCCTCAGTTAAAAAAAAAATTCTGCATTCAGAATTTTGGAATTCTGCTTCTAATGGAATTACGTGGAATTGGGCAGAATTTCTATAATTCTGTGGAATTCTGTCAGAAGTGGAATTAAAAAATTCCGCACCACTCTACTTATAGTGATCTTTGTGTTCCTACCCCTTTTTGTGTTCTAGAGTAGAGTGCCCACTCACTACAGTACTGTACGGTGCCCATTTCCCCCATTTGGAGGCTGCGTGAACATTTCCTTACTTCCTTTCATTTGTATCATTCGATTACCTGTCTTTCTGTTACCCCCAGATACTCCACCCTTCAGGGCCCCTCTATCATGACACCAAATGCCCAAGATGTCCAACATTTTTGAAAAATAACTCACCGCTGAGTACAACTGGTGCAGTTTCGGCGAGAGGGCAAGTGGCGAGCGTTTGGGAATGTATGAGCTGCGGTGAGCTCATGCACAGAGTGAGGAAAACCTGGCTCGTGTTTGCCATTATAAACACTCCTTTATAACGGCAAATTACGCCACGGGTTTCTCTATGAGGAAAAAGGGAAAGCCGGTTATTATATTCTCGTTATGCACAGTCCCTAGGCATTATTCTATATGTAATGTTTGACCATAAAAGGCACACTAAGTTGTGAACACAGAAACACAGAATCTGACTGTACCCAATCTACAGCTCTTTCTTCCTCCCTCCTTCCTTTCCACTATGATTCCCTTATGCTTATCCCATATATTCTTGAACCCCACAAGTATTTCTACCCCACCACCTCTGCTGGAAGACTTTTCCAGGCAGGAATCCACCACTCTTTATGTGAAGAAATATTTCTTCCCATCTCTTCTGAATCTACCCCACCCCCCAGCTTCCTAGCATGTGCCCTTGTTGTTGAGCACCTTTTCTTCTGAAAAATACTTCCCTCCAGTATCTTATCAGATAGCGTCATATTATCACATTATCGCTTATCACATAGCGTCATACTATCACATTATCACATAACGTCATATTATCACATTATCACTTATCACATAACGTCATATTATCACATTGTCACATAACGTCATATTATCACATTATCACTTATCACATGACATCATATTATCACATTGTCAGTTATCACATAACGTCATATTATCACATTATCACTTATTACATTAAGTGACAGCTTGTTTCCAGGTGCATCCCGGGGGTGGGTTACATGGACCTGTTTTATTGACTGGGGAATGTTGGCCATAACTATGGGAAAACTCCACTACTCTTCTTCAACAAGTGTTATGGGATCGATAACTTCCACCTAGACAGTGACCAGAGGTGGGCAGAAGGGACATCAGTTTAACTTCTCAACCAAAGGATGGCACCTCAACAGTGCACCCCCCCCCCGTTGTACTGCACTACAGTGGCAGTTATGGGTATTACCCCAAGTACCTAGTGTGGGGCTAGAACCCACAGCCTTCTGATCTTCTGGTCCCAGAGGTGAGTAGGCTATCTACTAAGCCCGACACTGATTGATGAGTGACTGCAGAGGCAAACAGTTCAGCTTTCCAGCTGTTTAGTGTTCATCCATCTCCTTCCAGCTGGTCATGGTAACTGGGAAACCAGCTGCTCAACTCTTCCATCCCAAGGTACAGGTGGTCTGTGGTAGCCCCCCCCCCCACCCATTGGGCAGGGAGGGGAAGGCAAGGGATGGAAATATTTGATTTAAAACATATTTTACCAGGTAAACAAGCATAGTCCAGGAGGCTTGTTTCCAGCTGCATCCTGATGGGGAGGGGGGCAAAATTAACAGGTAATAAATGAGGGGTGAGCACATGAACAGTAAGTTACAATACTCATAAGTAAACAGCAGGCATACCTGTACAAAGGTGTATTTAAACATCCATGAGGATGTACAGCAAAAGGAACAACAATGTGGACACTACAGGGTTTTAAATAATTGATAAGCAGTTTTTTTTCTTGGGACGATACTAACTGTACAGAAATTATTGATATAGATTTTCTAGAAGTGCTGTGTTTGTTAAACACAGTGAGGCAAGAGCTATGCATTTTCAGAAAGTTTTAGCACTTTTATTAGCAAAACGCTAATCAATTTTTGGAGTTAAATAAAACCCTGACACCAGTAAGTTGGTAACCCAAGCAATGTAGCAGTAGGACAGGAGGTTTCAAACCAATTATGGTAGGATAAAGGGGCCCTGTTGAACTCTTTAAGCTTAGACTTTTAAAAATATTTTGATACTGCATTGAAAATAACAACAAAAATTACCAATACCCTCCACCCACCTCTGTTAAGTAACCCTTTGACACATTACCTCGACCGATAAATTCTTCTTGTAACCGTTCCATCCCAGTGGTTGACTGTGGCTTCTTTTCTACTTCTGAAGACTCTGAAAACCAGTGCAATGCCTTATATACAGTCAGGGAAAGGGAGTGCTAAGGGTGGGAAGCACTTGGTGCTTTAACGAATGAGGAACTAAAACAGAGGGCCCCATGTCCTGTTTTCAGTGAGCATTCCAACCAGTGATACTGGACAGGATGAAAGAGCTGTTGGGTCATGTTGGACCAAGGGGTGTGTTCACACCCAGTGGCAACGGAAATCCTCCAAGATCAGGAAAACCGCCTTCTTAGTTGATCAGTGCACTGCTATGACCTCAGTGACTCTCTAAAATAAAAAAAAATATATATATATATATTAAAAGATGCTCTCATTCATAGCAATGGAGCATGTCCCCACGCTCTACAAACTCCAATGTCACAAATTGCTGGAGTGTGAGGGTGGCTCTGGGGAGGAGTTTCTCCTAATCTGGACCAGAAAGGGGAAGGAACTGGGCTGCCAGTTCCTCCAAATGAGGATTTAGGATCCATGCCTTCACCTTTAAAGTATCAGAAAATTCTAAAAAGTCATATTTTTGAACACTGGTGCAGGCAGTCTATCATGGGGGGGGGGGCAGCTGAAAATATTTGAAATAAGCACAATTGGTGCTCTTTAAAGATCCCATGGCATTTTTTGAAGAAGAGTACAGGGGTGTCCTTGATGTCAAGGCCAAAATTCCCACAGTCAAAAAAACAGGTCCATGCAATTGCCACCTATCCCCCAGGACGCACTGGGAAACAAAACTGTTACAGCTTACTGTGCCTTTCGCAGTCAAAAATTACAAATAAATAAATAAACATTGTTCTAGGGTGTGCTGTCAATCTACAAACATGGGTAGTGCTGATTGCTACAACTTGAAAAGGGAAAACTTCCTCTGATTCTATTTAGAACCCAGAAAGGTTCTAAAAGGTTCTTGTTTTCAAGCTTTTTAAAGCTAGCAATTCACATGCATTTTCAAGAATTAGAAAAATTTAGGTGCTTTAGGCTACAGTGAGCAAGTACCGGTCTGCAGAGAACAGTGCAGAAAGAAACGTACTCGCAACTCACTGCAGGTAACAGCGGCAGCGAATCCACGGTGGCACCTTGCTAGGAACATCAGAAATTAATTCTTATGTTTCACCACCTTAAAGGCACTGAATCAGTGAAAACACATTTGTTTTTCTCAACTGTCCTGACCCACTCTCATGCAGGAGTGTAGCCAGGAATTTCAGATCTGCACACCAAGTGAACTCACTGCTACCCCCCCGTTAGGGTGAGCTACCCTTCCCCCCCCCCCCCCCAGGGTGTAGCCTGACAATATACAAATGTACACCAGGGCCATGTTTGTTGCCTCATTTGGAACAATGAATACAAATTTTGTATTTCATGACAGTGGTTGTTACCATGCATGGGTAAATACAAATGCCATGCATTGTTCCCTAAGACACCCACATACCAGCCCAGAGCCTGAAAAGTTGTATTTTCCTTGGGATGCAAAGAGAGTATTAGTGACCAGTCCTTCTAGTTTTGACTCCTATGAATAAAATTACAGAAAGGTTCAGTATTTTCTTTGTTAGTTTTCAGGGAAAAGGGATGTAGTTCAGAGCCTATTTGCTAACCCCTTAAAAAAAAAAAAAAAGGCACACCATGGAGTGCTTGGAGTATGTCTGCCTGCACCCATGCTCCCACGTTTCAGTGACCAAATGTCTTGTTCACGTAGTAAAGGGAAATTCTAAGGATTTGTTTCTGATGTTCCGACCAGGGTGCGGTCATGGATTCATTGCAGCTGCTGCCTTTTGTATGAACTGCATATAAATGATATGCTGATCACAAAGGGCCGGCTTCACATCCCATCTAGGCCTTGACTAAGGTTACCGAGGGGAACAAGCCCTGATCAGTTCTAAATTTGAACCAAAAAAGACTGTGTCCTAAAACAATAAAAAAAATTAAAGTTTGAAAATGGTCAAAATGCAAATTAGCAAGAAACATGTACCATAATTATCAAAAAAAATGTATGCAAATATGTTCAAATATTACTGGGTTTGGAAATAAGTTAAAAAAATAATCTTTTGCCATTGTTTGGGGGTTAATATTAGAACAAGAAAATGGTGCTGGTCTCTATTAATCCTGGTACATATGGAAGTTACAAAAATATGAGAAACTTGGTAACTTTTGCAACACTTTGTGATAGTTTTCTGAAGCGGTTTTCAGAGAACTGAAACTGTTGAATACATTTATTCTAACAGACTGCTGGGATCTGGATCAGACAGCCTGGCTCCCAATGAGAACTTTAGGTTCCAAGCCTTTTCCTCAGCTGTGATCAGCAAAAATAAGATACTGTTCAGTTGTGGCCAAAGTAAGTGCTCATAAAATGAGCGTCATCAAATGGCTGAAGCTAAATCCTGTCCTGGCGTGTTCAGTCCAGTTCTTTTCTTGTATTCAGTGGGCAGAATTTTCAAATGGATCTGATGGTCTAACAGTGTCTGAATTTTCTGTCAAAAAAAGGACACACGTGCAGGAAAAAAAAAGATGTTGTAGCATTTCCTGTCCTGCAAATCTTAATTTTTGTTTGCCACATACAGAAGCCTCTTTTAAAAATAACAACAAGGCAGCTTGGATGTGGTTGGCAGGACACAGATGTAGGCACTGCACACCATCTGCATATGACTCTTTTGAAAATGCGACCCTGAGTGTTTGTAGAAATATATTAAATTGTTGTACATACTGTGTCCCACAGATACCATGAGTGTTTTTTTTATGTGAAGGCAGGTTGCTGCCTTAGTTAGAATGCAGAAATGTAAAATAGGAGATCCCCAGTTTCAAATCCCACCACAGCTGCTGGTTTACTGTGCAGCCTTGAGCAGGTCAGAAGATCTCCCCGATGGTTTGATGGGAGTGGGGACCCCCACTCTGAAATTAGAGGGTAGCTCTGTCAGCAATCTATGTTCATTCTCTCTTGTGGAACACTTTAATGCAACAACTATTGTGTGTGCCTGTCTTAGCAGTGAGTTAGGTTGTCACCTGGGGGCTGGACTCTTTTCTGAATCCCAGAGTCCCACACTGGGATTGGGGACATGAGGTGGGTGAGGTGGTTGGCTCCAGTGGGGGAGGTGAGGACACAAGCCACCCTGCATTTTCACCCCCTGCTGGTCAACTGAACACTTGCACTGCTGTTGGGTGTGAAGCCGGTTACTTACCCTCCCTTGCCAGATGGTCTTTGCTTCAGTGCTTTTGCACTGGGTTCTGAGACCCCCCCCCATTCAAATGCTTATTGTGGCACCAAGAGGAGTAGCACCACACTAAGTGGGTATAGCGCATTTGACAGTCTGTTAGCGGGCCTGCTACTATACTCAAACAGCTCGATAGCATGGCTCTAAGTGGTTAGCACAATCACACTAGATACACCCCTGCACCCATGCAAACTTAGGAAACCTCTTGCATACAGGGTGGTATACTGAGAGGATTTTGGGAAAACTACAAGGCTGCTGTGGCTGTGCTGTTTAACGCTTCCAAAACCCTACTTTTTTGTGCCTTCCCCTGCACTCCTGACCTCCCACTCCTTGTAGCTGCTCAATGTCCCTGTCTACCTGTCAGTGTTACCCCTCACTGCCACTTCCTGCCATCTGGCTCCCCAGGCTATCCACATGTCCTTGGAGGGTCCAGCCTATCCCTGCCAGAGTCCCCCTCCCTGGTAGAGAGATGGGGAGTAGTATTCTTGTGGGGTCCTCTAGGCTATGCAGGGCGGGGGGGGCAGGAGCAGTGTGCAAGGGAACTGTGGTGCAGGTACTAGGCAGCCATCATCTGGTAGGCTGAGATGGGTGCTAGTTTAAATTTTGTGGGCCCCTCCCCTCATACCAATGGCATGCACTGCAGTGACACCCTGGAGGCAGATCCAACTGACCTGTGGTAATCCAGACTGGCAAGGCTCTGTACACCACCAGGTGTCTCTCTCTCTCCGAGCGGTACCCTGCAGCCTCCTTCCCCAGGAGGAGAACATCCACAGGGATGCTCTGTCACCCTTTCTGCTGGCCTCCACTCCTGACATCCCAGGCTTGGGTCTCACACCCAGGTTGCCAGCATGCTAAGTGAGTGCCCCACTGCTTGGTGCCATGGAGCTGGCCAGAACCCTACTTTTAACAATGTATACCCACGCCCATGATATAGGGGCTTTTCATAGGCTCTGTGGAGCCCAGCTGCCAATTTAGTTGCTAACTAGTCCCCAGTACTGCCAACAGGGACCAGGAGTGAAGAGGGGGTGCCCAAATCCTTGGTTCCTCATGTGTCATTGAGATCATGTCTCTTGACACACCTCAAAGGTGGCTGTCCAATGACGATGAAGTGAGTGATCAGTGCTTGCAACTGAACCAGGGTGATGCAGCTGATAGCACAATGGAACAGTATTCTGGGCAGCCTGGGTTCAAATCCCAAGGCACTGATTTCTTTCTCTGTTCTGTTTGTTTGGGTTCCATAAAAAGTTATTTTCTTCTGAGACTTTCAGGCTTCCAGTTGCCTTGGCCATAATACAACCCCCCCCCCCCGGGCAGAATCCATGGTTGTTAGATTTTTAGTTCATTAGTGGAGAAGGAAATTATAAATTTTTTAAGAGCAAGCATGATCTAGTACCAAAATATAACATGACACGGGCACAGAGAACAGCGTTATATACCACATACAACTCCATTTGTTGCTTCATCCTTCAAGTCCCATTCTCCACCCACCACTGTTCACTATACCAGTCCCTAGGCTGGCACACATTATAGGGGTGTTTTGACTTCACCATGGGTAGTCTAGTTGACAGCGCACTCAGGAACTACCAGCTGTCCTCTTACTCTGCTCTACTCACTGACAGGGTGGTTCCTTGGAGCCTCCGGGCTTCCTCTGTTCCTCCTCTGGAAGTTCCTCGCATTTCTACTGCTATGGGTAGCAAAGCTCTCTCTGTCTCTGCCCCTTCCCTCTGGAATAGACTCCCATCATCCATCTGGTCATCCCCTCCAATCAGCCTTCAAATCAAAGCTAAGAGCGTGGCTATTGTCCGATACCGCTTGTACCTGTAACTGTTCCCTAGACAGCTCCAGGACTCACGACCCGCTCTAGTATCCACCATCTCCCTGTGTCCCAACCCTATAGCACTGTTTGTTCCTCCATCCACCCTGGATAAATGTCTACTCATCGCACTGAACTGTTACCATGTACTACAATTTGATAAAGCATTCAACTACCTATTACTCTGCACCTTAACCACACCTGTTAGAATATGAACCATTGTTTTATTTATTGGTTACTTGGCTCCCCTGTGACCGTATGGTCATATTTTACTATTGTTATCATGTTAACGTCTCCAGCACAGGGTACCCACTTTTGGTATGTCACTGTACCAAAATGTATTGTTTTCTTGATAAGCTTATGACATGTACTTGACCTCATGCCTCAGAGTGTTTTGATGTGTAGCACTGTATTGTATTGATGTGTAGCACTGTATTGTATTGATGTGTAGCACTGCATTGAATTGATGTGTAGCACTGCATTGGATTGATCTGTAGCGCTGCATTGTATTGATGTGTAGCACTGCATTGGATTAATGTGTAGCACTGCATTGTATTGATGTGTAGCACTGCATTGTATTGATCTGTAGTGCTGCATTGTATTGATGTGTAGTGCTACATTGTATTGATGTGTAGCACTGCATTGGATTGATGTGTAGCACTGCATTGTATTGATTGTGTTACGGCTGCCACCCTTGTGGCTCGGGTCGCGACTGAAAATGGTCCTCTGGATCAGTTTCTTACCCAGTTACCAAAGACATAAATAAATAAATAAATACATCAATACATACATACGTACATACATACATAAATAATAACTTAAGTAAGGATGTTAGTATTATAATAATAATGAAATCAGCAGATGGGGGGGTGGGATTGTGGTACAAAACAGGGAACAATATTTTGACATGTGCATGAATCTGTTAAAAGTCAGGGAAAATGATGAACCCATTCACAAAGATCCTACCTCATTAATAAACAGTGAAATTAAAGAAATGATTGAGGAATATACACACACACACATATATATATATATATATATATATACACACACACACATATATAATATATATATATATGTGTGTGTGTATATATATATATATGTGTGTGTGTGTATGTATATATATATATATATATATAATAGGACAAATCAATCTCCAAATCAACTCTTCTGATTGTATAAAACACATCACATGACCGTGTGTATATCAGAGCGTAACCACGTGCCTGCACTTTTACACCCTTCCAAAACAATTTTGCCATTTTATAAGATAGATAACCCACTCTACGGTGTACTGTCATGCTCTGATATATGCATGCTTTGGGTGGTTGATGCACACCAAGGCATGCGTACATCAGAGTGCAACTGCACACCTTAGAGCTGGTTATCTATTACATATATGAGGTCTTTATTACCATGGGAAGGTGATATGCTGTGTAAAGATTATCCGAGGATCCCCACCTTCTACAGCATTCCAAAGATTCACAAGGATTAAGAGAAACCTCCAGGAAGGCCTGTAGTTTCAGACAATGAGTCAGTGTTCAAACCTATACCCAGGTTTATAATTTATCATTTGCAGTCACTGGTGGAGAAAATGTCGATGTATGTTAGGGCCTCCACTGACATGATCATAAAACTGCATGAAATTTTTGATCAGGGTTTACCTTAAGGATCTATGTCTGTCACAATGGATGTGTCAGATATATATACCTCGATACCACACCAGGAGGGAGTGGAATCCATGGGTTACATGTTAGATCAGAGGGCAGATACACCAAGACCCAGAACACGGGTAATACAAGAGTTAACGCACTATATGCTCACTAAAAATTACTTTGAGTTTAATGGGAAATTCTACCAGCAATTACGCAGCATGACCATGGGTAGCACCATGGCACCAGCGTATCCCAACTCTTACGTGTATGAGTTTGAGAAAAAAATATGTGTTAAACCCTACAGAAAATCCTTTTTATCAAAAGTTCACTTCTTGGTTAAGATACATAGAGTATTTCTTTTTTATATGGTTGGGGACCATGGAAGAGTTAAGTCATTTCCATAGGTATCTCAACAGTAGGGACTCTAACATTAGCTTATTGATGCAGTGTAGTGAAATGGAGAACCCTTATTCGGACCTTAAAAGTGTTAGGCAAGGGGATAAATTAACAACATTATATAAAAAAAAATTATGGTTAGGAATACATTACTATATGGAACAAGATATCAAGAACCTAGGTTGAAGAGTACTTAAATGATCGGATTTTCCGCATTGTGGGGTATTTGCCTTTACCTTTCATCCCTGTGAGGATGATTTTCTGTGTATGTATAGACGTGTCTTTGCCTGTTTTTTCCATCCCTTCGTGGATGACTGCTGCTGTATGCATTGCAACCTGCCTACCCCTGCGTGGATACTTTGTTGACTGTATGCCTGAATTGTAGGCATCCTTACATAGGAGTTCGTTTGTATGATTGTATTTGTACTCTCCTGGGCCGTGCTTGAAAATAGGCAGGGATTTTTTGACTGACGCACTTACCCGGTCACCAAAAGGTAATAAATAAATAAAGATTAGCATACCCTACGCACAGCTTATAAAGGTTAAAAGAAACTGCAGCAAGCAGGAGGATTTTGAGACGCATAAGAAACAGATGATTAATAGATTCAGACCAAGAGCTTATGATTATGGAACTATGAGGCAAGCAGAAACTAGAATAAGGGAACTGACAGTACCTCGCCACACCACCCCTTCTTTTGCCCATCACCCTGCTTTGTCCGTTCCTCTCTCTCTCAATGCTATAATATGACAAGGCTCTCCCAGGGCTTCAGTATTTGAACTCCCTGCTGTAGTCTTGATCATGTTGTTGCTTGAATCTTCTACATTTTAAACCTTTGGTATCCCACTGTAAGACTCTGTTTACCTGTAGAAACTACATGCTTGTAATCTTATTTATTGTAAAGAAAATCATGTCTGTATTCTATGTTTTGTGCTCATGATGTGGAACCTTTGTAAAAGAGTTCTTACTCAAAGGTTGTTTCCAAACATTCAAAGAAATAAATAAAAAATAAAGTAAAACTAAAAATCCCTCCTTCTTCTGAACTGTAGTAACAACACAGGGACCAAGCAGGACAGAGTGGTTTTCAATACCAAATATAATTACAAGTTCTCCCAAATACATGCAATTATAAATAAATATTGGTATCTAGCTGAGCAAGATGATCCAAGAGTTTCAAGTTTCAAAAACAGACTGATAGTGGCAGTGAATTGAGTAAAAAATATTAAGGATCGGGAGGTGAGATCACAGTTCAAAGCCCAGGAAAACAACAACAGCTACTTTTAGGTCATTACAACCAGGCATGGTGCCATGTGGTCATTGCTCGGTTTGCAGCCATACAAGTATAAAGAGGGAATTTATACATCCCCATAATGGTGCGAAATTTGATATTAAGCAGCACATTACATGTAATACACAGGGGCCTGGATATTCAAACTGCGCTGAAAACTGGCGCAACAGTAGGAGCAAGCGCAAACCAGTTGCGCAAATGCGCAACAGGTGCGATATTCAAACATGGAGCAGAGCAAATTGCGCAAGCAACCAACGTCTCAATATCGCACATACTGCGCCATCGCGCAACCAGGAAGGAGAAGCTGAGCCAAATGCTGCGCTATGGGCGCAACCACTGGAAGCTTCAGCTGAGCATTGCAGAGCTGCCATAGCGAAGCACAGCCCCCCAGAGCAATGGAACTGCACATCCAGGGAGGCAGGCTGGGGCCCACCGCCAGCCATGCCACACATGGGCACAGGAACTCACTGCAGAACCCACACCACACGGCACACCCCAAGCACAGCATCACTGGGGTGGGACGGATGATCCACGTGCCCATGGGGACAAGCCAACTAAAGCATAGCAGAGCCATGACACCCCAGCACAACCACTGGCAGGCAGAGAGTGCCACACACGGGGTTGACAAACCACAGTGCACTCAGTCCCCTGTACGCACAGCACACCGTGCACTGTGCCCCAAGACACTGCTCATGTGCAGTGACAGGCACTGCAGGAAACACCATGCACCCCGTGCACACGCCAACCCCATGCTGCAGAGAAGCATACCAGCCAGACCCACCCTGTGCACCCAGCAGTGGGTGGCAGCAGATGGCAAGACCAACAGAAAGGCAATGCCATGCTGGTGATACCCACTGGCGGCTCCAGCCACAAATGGTTACCAGGGCACAGCTGGGGCACAACAGATGGCAGCCAGGGCACTGATGTATTGTCACTATGGGGGAAGCTCTGCACCATATGGGGCACCAACTGGGGCACAGCATTTTTTTACCAGGGCACGTGCCCTGGCGGGCCCTGATGTAGAGCCGCCACTGGTGATACCTCCCCATGGACACACACACACACACACACACACACACACACACACACATATATATACCCAGGACCATAGCAGCCCAGATGGCATGTACACCCCTGCAACGGAGCACCCATAGCCAGTTGCAAAGCAGACACCAACACAGCAGTTGTATCAAAATAGAAATGTATATTTAAAAACAACATATAAACAATAACAGGTGAAACTATGTACAAGTTGGGGGATGGGTAAAAGGCAGGGGGTGTTCAAGGGAGGAATAAAAACTTGGAGAGGGAAGGCAGGGTGAAAGGGATGGGAGAAGTGGGAAGGAATGTGGGCTACGGCCAACTGGCTCCTGGTCCTCCCCTGCTGGCGTCCCCTCCTGTACCGCGCCGCCTTCACCCTGGCGCTGTATGGCCTGCAGGAGCTCCCCGTTTTGTAGTCCAACCTGGGTGAGGCGCCGCAGATCTTGGGACATGCGTCTCAGCACCCCTGAGGCCCTAGGAAAATGGGAACACAGTCAATGGCTGAGACTGACCACAACCCTGAACACCACCCAACCTGCAACCCATATAACCCAATGTCCTGCACCTGTGATGGCATGCACCCACCCACAGTGAACATGCACAGGCCATCACAAACAGGCGGCACTCCAGCTATGCGCACACCGCCACACACCGCCCACGTCAATCACAGGTACAAACTAGGCTGTCAAGTGATGTGGCAACGTGGTGCGATGCCAGTTACACAGCTATGTGCCCAGTGCATGCCTGGACCACCTGTGATGCTAACACAGACGTGTGTGATGCTGCACTGTGATGCAGGTCACCTGTGTCATGCCTACATACATGGATACATAGACAGTGTCGGCAGATAAGGGCCTATGGGACACCCAGTCTGGCCATTTGGCCTTTGTAACGCTCACTCTGTTGTCCTATAAGTCCGCTCCCCTCACCTGACCTCCAGAATTCCTTCATGGCTAACCCATGCATTCATAATCCGCAACCAAGTCAGCCCCACCACATCCTCTGGCAGGGTGTTCCACTTGTCCACCACCCATTCTGTGAAGCAATACTTTCTCATGTTTCCTCTTAAATGAGCCCCTCCAACTGCATCCCATGCCCTCTAGTCCTGGAACATCCTTACGCCTACAAATATTGTTTCTCCTGCACCTGTTCCCCTGTAAAATACTTGTATGTCCCCATCATATCCCCACACCCTCCTCCCCTCCAGGGAGTACATGTTCAGTTCCGTCAACCTGTCTGCATAAGGACTTGTGATGCAATCCATGCACCATCCATGTCGCCCTCCTGTGAACCCTCTCCACCCAGTCCATGTCCATACACGCAGTATGGTCTCTGGAACTGTACACTGTACTCCAGTGTGGGGACTCACTAGTGTTTCGTATAGTGGAACTATGACCTCCCCTTTGGTTGTGTCCAGCATGGTTGGTGGTCTTGCCCCCCCAGCATGCAATAGCATCCATGACGTAATGATACTCACACTCCTCCAGCAGCTCGGTCTGCGCTGCTGCTGCTGCTGCTGCTGTGGCACAACATCCCGTGGCACCGGGGCCCTGGCATGGCCCACATCACCGTGGTCCGGTGTCCTCACAATCCGGCCTGTGGGAGACATATGGTGAGACAAACATCAGTGTGACTCAAAAGCAGAGTGCCCCCTGCCCCAGTGAGAGTGCCTGCCCACACAGCCATAACCATCCATCGCACAGCTGCACACTGACACACCTATGCACAGCCACCCAAGCACACACACACCTACAGAGAATATAGGTGCATAGATGGTACACTCAGCGTGGCTGGGCACCAGGCCCCGCCTGGCACGTGAACGCAGCGGCGTCAACAGGTCCGCTCCCTCCGCGGAGGTCACTGTACCGGTGCCGGCACTGCTCAGCAGACTGCCCTGCCAGTGACCCCACCAGGTCAGTGGCCACTGCTGCCACACATGGGTTCCTAGGCATGGTGAGGGGGCCTCACCATACAGTGCCTCACAGTGGGCTCACCAGGGCCACCAGGTTGGCCACTTCAAGCTGGATCCAGGACACCGCCCTCCTCTAGCCATGGCACCAACTTTACAGCAGGCAATATGGCGCCCCGCTGCGCCCGTAACCGCATGAGAGTTGTTGCGCAATAGACCAGCACAGGCTTCAATCGCGCGCTATTCGAACAGCGTCATCATTTACATGGCGCTGTCATCAGACAGCGCAATAGGACGTTGACATGGCATGCCAACAGCGCCAGGGGTCAGAGGGCATACACAAGGTCACGCGTAATGACGCAAGGCTATGCACAGCGCCATAGGATGTATAGGCATCCTGTGCAACTGCTAAGCACAGCACCAGTGCCACAGTGGACTATCGCGCAGAAGTGCCACAGCGCCATATAGTGCCCAGTGCTGTAGCGCCACTGGCACAATGGTGGCCATGGCCTGAATCGCCTATCGCGCTCAGCAGGTCTGCAGCGCGATCGACGCATGCGTAACCTGTCTGGGCATGCGCAATGCAGTGTAGCACACAGCCACAAACATGTGCCATCGCTCAGCTGTGACCTTCCAGATGGCGCTAAGCGCCAAATACGCCGATATTCAGCCGACATATACCAAATCCATTCGATCAGCCATTCAAAGGCGCGGGGCGATTAGCATGTCATTAAAGTTGAGCCACCTCATTTGCATGTATTTCGCTATAAAATGCGCTACTGGGTTGTGGCGCCAGATTTGGTTGTTGCAGGTGAGAGTGAGTTCATGCTGTGTGATGCTCAGGACAATGCTCATGGGCAGGGGTGCTGGAGGATGATATAGGTTGAGGGCTGAGCATGATGAGGGCACTTAGAAAGGGACAGAGGGCAACCTTTCCATCAGTATCTGCCATGCGGAGAGGAAAGGGGGGGCTTCTGCCCCCCGCCGGCAGTTATACTCATGGTGAAATGCTGTGGACTGCACAGTGACAGGTGTCCACTTCCACCCATAGAGATCACCATGACTGACGAGAACCAGGCTGAGGCTGTGGACGGCGGGCGTAGGAGGAGGCCGAACTTCACCACGGCAGAGACTGAGGCCCTCTTCCAGGCCTACCTGGAGGATGAGCCACTTTTGAGTGGACGGAGGGGCACCCCTCAGGAGCGTGCAGCTGCATGGGAGGGGGTAGCTCGGGCCGTCAACCTGCACGGAAGCCACCAGCGCTCCGTGCAGGAATGCCGGAAGAAGATGGGGACTGACCGCAGGAGGCTGAAGGAGAAGGTGGCAGCCTTCAGGGTGGCACGTGCTGCCACTGGTGGGGGACCACCAGTGGTGTTGCAGCTGACCCCGACTGAGGAGACACTGGTCGCGGCCATGCAGCCGAGTGCCATGCGGGCGTTCCAGGCGGAGGGTTCCAGACAGGTGGAAGCCCATCACTGCACGGTATGACATGGTGATGTTGTTGGGGGCTGTTGTTCACATGCACTCACATGTACTCTCTTTCTGTTACAGATCCTGTTCGTCTGCAGGAGACGGTGGTGGTGGTGGGTGCAGACAGTGAGGCAGACCTGCTGGACCTGGAGGAGGGACCATCCACCTCCGCCACCAGCCTGCAGGCACTGCAGCAGCATGCAGGCTGGCCCAACAACTCCGGCGGCAGTGATACGGGTGCAGGGGGTGCACAGCCTGTGTCACAGCAGTCTGGCATGCAGGTATGCCAACCTGCTGTGCCTATGGCAGTGGCACGCACTGGCACCATTTATGATAGCAGGCCTGCAATGGCCAGTGATAGGTGTGTGTCCCACGACGGACACATGGCAGGCCAGCACGTGCCCCTGGGCTGTCCTGGTTCACACCTGTGTACCAGCATGCTGGCACAGTCACAGGCTGTGCCTGTCAGCACCGGTGGGGCAGCATCGGTGGCTGTGCAGGTGTCTGGCACTGTTGACAGCACAGAGGTGGAACAGGTGGACCTGGGGGCTCAGCAGTTGGAGGGGCGGCAGCAGCAGTTGCACACCAGGCCTGGGGGACAGCGCCAAGCAGTGGCACTTGTCCACCGCCTTAGATCCGCCCATACCTGGTCCTGGCGAACAGCGGCCACCCTCAAGGGTGCTGTGCACCAGGACCATCCACACCCTAGGGGTCACGATGCCATTGGGGCACAGTACCCATGGGCGCACACCCGCCGCTGCAGGAGTCGGGTACAGCTGCAGGGGCGGGTTGCAAGGTCCGTGGAGGCACTGTCTGTGTCCGTGGAGCGGCATAGCAGGGAGTGTGCTCGGGACCGAGCCGAGATGGTCCTTATGCGGACGGATGTGACCGCTGCCATTGACAGGCTGACCCAGGCAGTGGTCTCTGTGGCCAATGCATTGACCACACTGTCAGGTGCCCCTGTACCACGCACCCCACACAGTGCGCACTCCACTCCCCGTTCCCGGCGTCGTGCGACCCCCAGGCCTGTCGACGCGGGTTCTGCTATGGGCATCCCAGCACCCCTGGTGCAAGTTTGTTTAGCGGGATGCAGACCCTGTCCGGGCAGGTCGCGGTCGCGCACTGGGACCCCTGGTGGTGCACTAAGCGCCACCCGATGTAACCCTGCTCAGCCTGCCAGTGCTGCTAGGCCGCAGCCAGGGGCCGCCACGCATCCGTGGTGGCCGTGGGACAGTGCTCCTGACTGAGCTGTCTCCCAATGCAGGCCCTGTCTGGTGCTGCCCTGTGTGCAATGTGTGTCATGGTGGGCAGTGCACTGCTGGGTGCTCTGCTCACCAAGCTGACACATACGGACCACCTGCACACTCTCCCAACTGCTGTCCACAGGTGCGTGTGCATGATGATGCCTGCATTGCACTGTACACCAAGGTGCAAGGTTGCCCAGGTCCTGACACACGTACGTGGACAGTCCAGGTGGTAGGGGTGGTTGGTGGTGCTGTGTGTTGGCGATGTCATTTCCGCAGTGCTGTGCTGCTGCCCCTGTATGCTGCCTGGTGTGTGTGTGTGTGTCCATATGAGTGCTCACCCCTCTCTGATGGTGTGTTGGTATGCCTGGACCCTTCAACTCCTGACCTTCATGCACGTGTGTTCCCTGTGTGCCTGTGGTTTGCATGGACAGTGTTGCTGCACATGTCCCCTTGACTTACCTGTGTTGTGCGTAGTGCTCTTCTGCAATGGTGTCCCGTGCAGCTGGGCCTGCCGTGTCAGTCGGGGTCCCTCCGTCCTAGGGGCTGCTCATCACCCACATCACAGGCGCCACTGGCGTCCCCATCGCTGTCCCCTCTTGGACCTGTCACGGCTATCCATGGTCTTTGGCCATGTTGTGCAGGATGCAACAGGCCAGGAATATCCCACAGGCCTTTTGGGGCTGTACTGTAGGTCTGCCGAGGTGTCCAGGCATCGAAGCGTGCCTTGAGTATCAAAACACCCGCCTATGATGTTCGTGTTGCGCATGTGCCTCTATTGAAACCGAGCGCGCTGGGGTCGTGGGGCGCCGGTATGGTGTGAGCAGCCAGGGATGCAGTGGGTATCCACAGTCACCTGTGTGGAGATAGTGGAGATCAGTGTCATGTCAGGTCCATATTGCCCATATCCTTGTGTGCCACTACCATGGCACCTGTGTCATTCCCACCCTTGCACAGAGTTTGCATTCCATACATGTGTACTCACCCACTAGATGACCCGTGGGGATGTTCCCACTCTCGAATCAATGGCACAGTGCAGACTGGTGCCATATGAAGGCATCATGTGCTCCGCCAGGGGTGTGTGGCACAGACATTGATAATGCGCCCAGTGGCATCACACACCACCTGGCAGTTGACACTGGAAAAGCCCTTTCGGTTCCGATAAGCATGGCCATCGGGGCCAGGTGGCGTGCGAATGGCCACATGGGTGCAGTCTATGGCCCCTAGCATGCCAGGCATATGTGCTACCCTGTGGAACTCCTGCATGTTTGCTGTACGCTCTGCCACGGTGCTGGGGAAATGGATGTATTCCGCAGCATGAGGCAGCAGTGCGCTGAGGAATTGGGTGAGGATGCGTGACGTGGCCGACTGTGTAATGCCTGTGGTGTCCCCCTGTCGGCCTCTGGAAGGTGCCCGTGGTGAGCAGGCACATGCAGGCTGTCACCTTGGTCTCCACGGACAGAGCATGACTCCGTCGTGGTGCCTGCATCACATCACTGCACAGCTCGCTGAGCCGTCTCGTATTGCCCTGTTCAGGTGGTACCGGGCCACAATCTCGACATCTGTGTACAGCTCGTAGCTGATGCGGACGCGATACCGCCTGTCGGGGCGCTCGCCGCCGACGGGCCCCTCATCAACCCGTCCCCTGCAGCATGGTGTCTCACCCCCTCATTACAGCTTCCATGTGAAGCTGACACTGTCCATCTCCCTGGCTTCTGCCCCCCCGGCTGCTGTTCCTGTGTTACCCCCGCTGCCCCCACTGCTGCTTCCACTGCACCGGGCACCCCCCACTGGCCTCTCTGTCCTCCTGGACCCACTGTCCCTCTCTGCCCTTCCAGCTCCTGTCTCTCTCTCTCTCTCTCTCTCTCCCCCAGTTTGTGGCCTGCTAGAGTTCTTGCGCCGCTTCCTTGAGCCTTTTTATTTTGGCTCAAATCGGTCTCTAAACTTCCGGCTAAGCCACTCTTCGCGCACGCGCAGAAACTGGATACGATTGCGCACTTTATGCATGGACCCGCCCTTCGGTTGCGCATGCCTTCATTTACTGCGCTGTTGCTCAGCATGTTTTCTAGTGCGCAACTGGCCCCTTCTGAATATTGCAGAATGGCGCATTTTTGAGTTAGACCACGCGCAACCCTGTTGCGCATGGCGCAACCCTTTTGAATATCTGGGCCAGGGGGTCATATACATATTGCAGTGTCCTTGTGACAAATGTTATGTAGGACACACCATCAGAAGCCTAAAACTAAGAATCCAGGAGCACATGAGTGATAGAAGAACAAATGATCCGAAATCACAAGTGGTGCAGCATTTTGTTCAAGCTGGCCATAATGGGGCATCCCGTAGATTTTGGGGACTTGAAGTTGTCTCACCATCTAACAGAGGTGGTGATTTTTGTAAGAGATTAGACTGTGCAGAAATTAAATGGATTTTCCATATGGGGGTCTTGAATCCACGAGTGGGGATGAATGCTGAAACCAGTCGGTCAGCATGCTGGTGACCGGGGGGGGAGCGCTGATTTGAGGGTACAAATGGTAGCCATTCAAAATGGATACCATTCCACATAAAATTAAATGGGTTTGGCAATGTTGCACATACTGAAGTATGTAAGCATAATAAAATGTTAGTCCTGGCCTACTTTTCTCCCGTTTTGCACACCAAGCTCCCCTTCCCCCAACCTTCAATTCTCTTGTTTAATGTTTTACTGTATTATTGATTAATTAGAAAAAGCTTGGCATTAACTCATATTGTAATTGGCATCAAATGTCTACTGTATTATAGGGAAGAACGTATCATTTGAAATGCATGGAATGTAGGAAATAGTTTGAAGCTATAATAACCAGGTAACAACACTATCTACTGTTTTGAGCAACCCAGTCAATGCAGTGAGCATTGGTTGTTGATACTGCTACAATGTTTCACCATCACCTGTGGTACCCAGCTGGCATCCACCCTCCCACATACTGCTACAATGTTCCTCCATCTCCTGTGGTCATACAGCTGGCATCCACCCTCCCACATAGGGCTGCAATGTTCCACCATCCCCTGCGGTCATACAGCTGGCATCCACCCTCCCACATAGGGCTGCGATGTTCCACCATCCCCTGTGGTTATGCAGCTGGCATCCACCCTCCCACATAGGGCTGCGATGTTCCACCAACCCCTGTGGTCATGCAGCTGGCATCCACCCTCCCACATAGGGCTGCGATGCTCCACCATCCCCTGTGGTTATGCAGCTGGCATTCACCCTCCCACATAGGGCTGCGATGTTCCACCATCCCCTGTGGTCATGCACCCTCCCAGATAGGGCTGCAATGTTCCACCATCCACTGTGATCATGCAGCTGGCATCCACCTTCCCCCATAGGGCTGCGATGTTCCACCATCCCCTGTGGTCATGCAGCTGGCATCCACCTTCCCCCATAGGGCTGCGATGTTCCACCATCCCCTGTGGTCATGCAGCTAGCATCCACCCTCCCACTTACTGTTACAATGTTTCACCATCACCTGTGGTTACCCAGATGGCATCCACCCTCCCACGTACTGCTACAATGTTCCTCCATCTCCTGTGGTCATACAGCTGGCATCCGCCCTTCCACATAGGGCTGCGATGTTCCACCATCCCCTGTGGTCATGCAGCTGGCATCCACCCTCCCACATACTGCTACAATGTTTCATCATCACCTGAGGTTACCCAGCTGACATCCACCCTCCCACATACTGCTACAATGTTTCACCATCTCCTGTGGTCATACAGCTGGCATCCGCCCTCCCACACATGGCTGCGATGTTCCACCATCCCCAGTGGTCATGCAGCTGGCATCCTCCCTCCCACATAGGGCTGCGATGTTCCACCATCCCCATTGGTTATGCAGCTGGCATCCGCCCTCCCACACACGGCTGCGATGTTCCACCATCCCCAGTGGTCATGCAGCTGGCATCCACCCTTCCACATAGGGCTGCGATGTTCCACCATCCCCAGTGGTTATGCAGCTGGCATCCGCCCTCCCACACACGGCTGAGATGTTCCACCATCCCCAGTGGTCATGCAGCTGGCATCCACCCTCCCACATAGGGTTGCAATGTTCCACCATCCCCTGTGGTCATGCAGCTGGCATCCACCATCCCACATACCATCCCCTGTGGTCATGCAGCTGGCATCCACCCTCCCACATAGGGCTGCGATGTTCCACCATCCCCTGTGGTTCTGCAGTTGGCTTCCACCCTCCCTCATAGGGCTTCAGTGGTCCATCATCTCCTGTGGTCATGCAGCTGGCATCCACCCTCCCACATAGGGTTGCGATGTTCCACCATCCCCTGTGGTCATGCAGCTGGCATCCACCATCCCACATACTGCTACAATGTTTCACCATCACCTGTGGTACCCAGCTGGCATCCACTCTCCCACATAGGGCTGCAATGTTCCATCATCCCCTGTGGTCATGCAGCTGACATCCACCCTCCCACATACTGCTACAATGTTCCACCATCACCTGTGGTTACTCAGTTGGCATCCACACTCCCGCATACTGCTATAATGTTTCTCCATCCCCTGTGGTCACCCAGCTGGCATCCATGCTTCCCCACAGTACTGCAATGTTCAACATCATCTGTGGTCATGCAGCTGGCATCCACCCTCCCACATAGGGCTGCAATGTTCCACCATCACCTGTAGTCACACAGCTGGCATCCACTCTCCCACATAGGGCTACAATGTTCCACCATCACCTGTAGTTACCCAGCTGGCATGCATGCATCCTCCCACATACTGCTATAATGTTCCACCATCTCCTGTGGTCTTGCAGCTGGCATCCACCTTCCCCCGCAGTACTGCAATGTTCCACCATCACCTGTGGGCATCCAGCTGGCATCCACCCTCACACACACTGCTGCAATATTCTACCATCGTCTGTGGTCACCCAGAGACAGCACCTTCAGTGATGCTCAACTATCCTCTTGGCTAGCCTTTCAGATATGCCAGGCTTGGGGCGCAACAGCAGCTGCTAAATCGACAGGCTGGATTCACAGATATTTTTTGACTTCCACCAAAAGCAAAGTTACTTAACCCCTTGCTTCTCCCAATGCAGCCTGACTGAACTGCTTGCTTCCCTTTTGCTTTTGCTGATCCCAGCTTGAGAAAGACCTAGAATGAAATATGTATTCCTGTTAGGAGCCAGACTGTCTGATCCAACACCCCAGCTGTTTGTTAGACATTTGCGGTTCTGCTAAAACAGCTGAGCTTTGGGGAAACAAATTGACAAACTGCTACACTAGTTACAAAACATTTTTTCATTTTGCAATTTTTCATAATATGGACTTTTACCCACATGGTATACTTTGCGTATGTTGTGTTGGCACCACCCCTCCCCCTCCACCTTGCACCCAAAATGAGTGTTATGGCCCAGTTTGTTTTTCCATCAGTTCTAACTAAACATGTCCCAAAAAAGGACGGCTCAGTGGTAATAACGAATATGCCAGGTGAAATTTAAGAACATTTGCACCACCAATGGCAGTCCAACAGAAGCACGCAGCTTGATAAATATCTCAGGCCTGTCACAGCAAGGCATCGGGCAAGGCATGCTTATTTGTTGCACAGAAAAATAGGCAGAATAATATTTTCTTTTACACTCTCCTCTTTGCATCCATAAAAAAGCAGAAACAATGGGCCCGATTTTCAAAAGGGGTTCCGATCGCTGCAGGGGACTTGCATCAGGGAGTTTTACGCAAGTGGCGACTTGCATCAAATAGTGCAGTATTTGCGATTTTACAAAGCTGACAGTCACAACCCCAGAAGCAAGTCCCATGCAGCGAACACAGCAAAGTTAGAGCAGCTTCCCCCTGATCTGACTTTGCTCCGATCATGGACCCTTTCTACAGGAAGCCTCCCAACCTAAAGGGGAGGCGGTATTGACACAGGGTTTCCCCCACCACCGAGGCCCAAGCACTCATCCTCCCCCTTCGCCTGGTCGCAGGTGTCCACATCAGGATGGCTAGTGATGTGGCCAGCGTGAGGGTGGCTAGCAATCCAATTGGTGGCTTCCAACGGCCCTGGGCAGAGGAGAGGTGGAAACAGGGTGGAGTGCCGAGGGTTTAAAAGTTCCTGCTCAGCACAACCCCAGTCTCTTATCCTTTTTTAATGGTTAGGCAAGTCAGAAAGAAAATATGCGATGACAAGCTATCACAGTGGCCTACACCTTGTGGTCTGCCAGTGTCTCTGGTGAGGCGTAGCCTTCAGCAGCTCCCTGCCTAGCTCTTTCCTGTTTGTGACCAAGCCCTCTTTTGCATTTTTTGCATCGCATTTATGGCCTGTGCTACTGTCTCCCAGGGGTTTTGCCCTGTTTTGGGATTTTGTGCAGCAGGAGGGGTTCTCGCTATTGTTCAATGTCAAGTAGCCGGCGGCTACTCTTCTCCAGGCCTGATCTGCTTAGGTCTACCGTGGCATCATCGGGAACCAGTAATTTATCAGAACTGCTGCCCATGTCAAAGCACTGGCAGAACTGAACGGATCTGCCTGGCTGCAGCAGGTCCTGAGTGCAGGTTCCGGGGGAGGTTTGGCCAGATGGGGTGCTGCTGGTGGGGCCTCCAGGGGAAAAGAGAATGGCAGCAAGTGGCCAGGGGTTAGAGGGGGCTGGGGTAGGGCCAAGAGGGGAAAGCTGTCCTCCTTCTTTCCTCCGGCCTGGGGCAGACCACGCCTATGCTGTAGCTAGGCTGTCGGCTACATTTGGGCCTGGGGTGGAGGCCAGAAGCCTGCCCTCTGCACCCCCCTCTCCTCTGCTGTTGCTGCTCCTCACTCCAGGCCTTCTTGCCTTGCACACCTGGCCTTCCCTTCCAGCCCCCCCCCCAGGGACTGCAGCTCTCCTGCCCTTCCAGTTGGACCTACAAGATTCACTCCTTCGGTGGTCGAGAGGATGAAGAGGAATGCGGATGACCAGGTGGGTATCCCCTGGAAGTTCTCCAAAGGGCTGGACACGATGGAGTCCCAGGGTGAGTACTCTATTTATTCTCTAGCAGAATGGTCTTTTAGCTGTGAGGAAGAGGTTAGGCACCAGTCTATTGGGAATTTAGAGGCATCGAGGGTGAGCAGACCAGGGGAGGGATGTAGTGGACTGGGGGATATAGAGGTAGGAGGGCAGGAAGACTGTGTGCCACTGGACACCCCATCCTGGGGTAAGGAGCTGATGGGGTGGGTGGATGAAGTGTCTGAAAACATGGGTACAATTCAAGGCATGTTTTCCAAAATGCTGGGGGTCATGGCCACTTCGTGCACCAGAGACCAGTGCAGTGTACCCCTGGGGGCTGAGGTGTGGGTGGGGAAGAGATGGGAAACAAAAAGGCCGGATGAGCCCCCAGCAGTGAGCTTTCCTCTCTCTGCTGGCTGAGAGCCTGCTGACAAGTGGCAACCCACAAGCAGCTGGCCTAGGGGTAGAAGCATCCAGGGTAGGCAGCACTCTGGTGGTAATGCAGGCTGGGGGGGGTGAAGGAGCCCCCTCCCCTGTGACTGCAGCAGCAGCTGATGGGTTGGGTCCGGACTTGGTTGCTACACTCCAGCTCCTCAGGGCTGAAATTCAAGAGCTAAAAGTGGGTACAACGTCCTGCGACCCAGGGTCACTAGCAGCGTACTGAAAGTGGGTTTCCTGTGATTGGGTTCACTGTGGGGGGGGGGGACTCAAAGGGGAAGGGGGAGCAAAAGGGGAAGGGAGTTGCTGGAGGTACAACAAAGGATCGTGCCCATACCAAAGCAACTGTAAATATAAGCATAAATGTCATGGGTGTGTGAGGCCACACCCCAGGTTCAAATGTGAGAAGAATACCAGCCCTGGTGGCAGCTCCAGTTGAAACAACACTGGAAAAGGCTCCCTCACCAACTGATTATGTGTCCCTTCTCCCTTGGTTACGATGGTACCCTGACAGGGTAATGGCTATGGAATTGATGAACTGATTTAAGTATGGTTTTAATATCCCCTACCTGTGCCCCTGGGTTGCCCATGAAGCAGGCAACCTTAGATCAGTTGTGGAACTCCCGGAAAAGTTGGAGGATAAAATAAAGAAAAAGGTGGTGCTGGGTCGGATAGTGGGTCTGTTCTCCAGGCCCCCCTTGGCTAACCTGCAGGTTTCTCCCCTGGGGCTGGTACCCAAAAAAGTTCCTGGAGAGTTCTGCCTCATCCACCACCTTTCTTTCCCCAGGGGGAATTCAGTCAATGACCAAATAGATCCTGAACTCACCGCTGTATCATACACGTCTTTCAACGTGGCTGTACAATGGGTACTGAAGAGTATCCCTGGGGCTCTAATGGCCAAAGCAGATACTGAATCTGTGCTTCACCTTATCCCAGTTCACCTGGATGATTTATGCCTGCTGGGCATGAGGGTGTGGGAGCAATATTTTGTGGACTGATACATGCCGATGGGCTGCTTAATCTCTTGTGCCATTTTCAAAAAGTTCAGCACTTTCCTGAACTGGGTCACCTGTACAGCTACTGGGGTAGAGTCCATCATCCACTACTTGGATGACTTTCTTTTCATTGGTCTCGGAGAGCTTGACACATGCAGCAGTGCGTTAGCTGGCTTCCAGGGGATAGCTCAAAAAAGTGGGATTGGGGTCCCGGTGGCGGTGGATGAGACAGAGGGCCCCTGCCTGAGGCTCACATTCTTAGGCACTGAGGTTGATTCAGTGGCTGTAGTTTCCAGGCTGCCCCAATAGAAAGTACAATAACTGATTGGGCTGGTAGAAAAGGCATTGGGGGCCCAAAATGTAACACTGCAACAGTTGCAGGAATTGCATGGACACCTAAACTTTGCATGCAGGGTCATCCCCATGGGGTACCCTTTTTGCAGATGGCTGGTAAGGGCCATGGCTGAGGTCCGCGCTCCACATCATTTTGTCCAGGTGCATAAAGGCATAAAAGCTGACTTTAGGAGTCTGGTTGGATTTCTTGCACTCTTATTGGCATGGCACTATGGCAGGCGCCAGACACTACCAATCGGGAGCTGACGTTTTTTACTCCTAAGTCATCAGAGAACAGCAAGAGGAAGGAGGTGCTGTTAGAACTACACTACTCTACTGGCACTAAAGAACTAGAACTCTACTATTGGGACCTTCAATTTAGAGTAAAAACAAACAAACAAAAAAGAGTTAGTGTGTTTGTCTGAGTTGGGTGAAGCAAATTATTATCTGTGCAGTTAGCTAGGTGTAGAAGGAAACTGTAAACTGTTATCTACGCAGTTAGCTAGGTGTAGAAGGAAACTGTAAACTGTTATCTACGCAGTTAGCTAGGTGTAGAAGGAGACCGTAAATTAGGGGGATTGGCTTAGGCAGAAGGAAGTCAGATGTTTGGATTTAAAAACTGTCCTAGATAGCTTGTGGCAGAGAACAGCAAGAGGAAGGAGGTGCAGTTAGAACTATACTACTCTACTAGGACTATATTGCCCTCCTTCCCCTTAGTCAGTTCTACTTTTATAGGCACAGGATTTGACTGACAACAGGAACTTCCTGTTTGGGAGCAGGAAGGGAGTGATCACAGATCCACAATAGACTCACCATCCTAGGAGGAAAAGAGTAGCTCTCCGTCCCCCCCTAGCTGCTGGAGGTCTGACTCTGAGCAAGTAAGAAGGAGACTACTGAGGAATATAGGAACTTACTGTCCCAGAACAGGAAGATCAGGAGCTTTAAGTGCACAGAGGCAATAGGAAAGTAGGGAGGAAAAAATAATAAATAGAGAGAGGAAAGAGTAAATATACAAAACAACAGTTAAGGGGCCACAAATAAGACATGATGGGAGTGGTGCAGTGCAGTGCATTGGTTGTGGAGCTGCAGTCTTCCAGGAGAGGTTCTGGAAAATGTGGTGTTGTCCCATCTGCAGGCACCTCTCTGGGCTGAGAGAGGAGGTTGCTCATCTCCAGGCTGAGTTGGCCAGAATTCTGGGGGCTGCCTCTCCCACTCAGGGACCACCAGGGCCGCTGTCGCTGCCTCAGAGGTTGCCAAGAAAGAGAAGCGATTGGACCACAGTGGACTCAGGAAGGGTGAGGGTGAGGGTGAGGGTGGTGGAACAGAGGTGCATCTCTTCAGTTGTACCTCTCCGCAATTCATATGCTGTTCTGGCAGAGTGTGGTTCCTCTATAGAGGCACCTGCAGTGGAGACCAAGAAGGATGCTGGGAACCTCCACAAAGGAGACCCTCAGGAGGGTGGCATGGGACCCCACAGAGGAAGGAAACAACTCCTGGTGGGTGACTCCATTGTTAGGAGGGTAGAACTGGGGAAGGGAGAAGAGAGGGAGGTAAGGTACCTGCCTGGTGCCATGGCTTCGAGGGACAGGGAGTGAATCCTCAGGATTGTGGGAGCAGCTGGATGGGGGAAGGAGCTGGATGTCATTGTCCACTTAGGGACAAATGACCTGGCTGGGAAAGGGATCAGAACAGTGGAGGAGGAGTTTGTGGAATTGGGGAGAGTCCTTAGACAAGTAGCATGCATGGTAACCTTCTCGGAGGTGCTGCCTGTCTATGGTATGGGTGAGGCTAGGGTGCTCCGCACCATGGGATTCAATCAATGGTTGAAAAAACTGGTGCAGAGCTCAAGGTTTTGTCTTCATTGGAGACTGGGGTCCCACCTGGAGGGATGCAGACCTATGCTGGCATGGTGGTCTGCATCAGTAGTGGCTGCCACAAATGGTTACAAGGCCACAGCTGGGGCACAACAGATGGCAGCCAGGGCACTGATATATTGCTACTATGGGGGAAGCTCTGCACCACGTGGGGCATCAACTGCGGCACAGCATTTTTTTACCAAGGCATGTGCCCTGGTGGGCCCTGATATGGAGCCACCACTGATCTGCATCTGTCCAGGAGGGGAACCAGGATCCTAGGTGATAGGTTTAAATGCTTCATTGGCAAGCAATTAAACTAGCAAAGGGGGGAGGCATGGAAAAGGAGCAGGAAAATCCTAGCCCACCCCCCCAAAAAAATCAGAGAAATTAGTGAGGTAAACACCAAGGTAGAGATGTCAGTAGGGAGAAGGGCAGGTGTAAATGGAGTAAAAGGCAAAGGCAGTAAAGACAGGGATGGGGCAAAAAGGGGTAAGGCCATCAATAAATGGAGGGTAATGAGTACCAGTGCCCACAGTCTAGGTAACAAGCTCCCTGAACTGGTGGCCTTGATGGAAGAGGGATGCCTGTATATCGTGGCAGTCACAGAAACATGGTATACAGAGAACCGTGGCTGGGATGTCAACATACCAGAGTGCACAATCTACAGGAGAGACAGGGAGGGTAGAAGAAGAGGAGGAGGAGTAGCTCTCTATATAAGGGAAGGGATCAAAGCAATGGAACAAAAGGGTAAACAGGGAGGAGAGGAGGCACTGTGGGTCACCCTGGATACTGGAAATGGCAACACAATCCGCACAGGGGTTGTATACAGACCCCCATCTCAGGGGGGAGGAAATGGACAAGGAAATGACAGAAGGCATCATTGGGATGGCAGAGAAGGGGAGATATTGTTGATGGGGGACCTAAATATGCCAGATGTTAACTAGAGCACCTTTGCTGCAGCCACATCCAAGAGCAGGGCCATTCTCGATGCCCTACAGGGGGCATGCCTCAGACAGCTAGTGGTGGACCCTATTCGGAACAGAGCAATCTTAGACCTGGTACTCTCAAATGGGGATGGAGAGAGGATCTCAGATCTAGAAGTGGGTAGCCATCTAGGAACAAGTGACCACCAAACAGTGTGGTTCATGATAAACTCAGCTGCAGAGTCAAGCCATACAAAAGTAAGGGTACTGGACTTCAAGAGGGCTGATTTTGGCAAGATGGGAGAGTGCCTTAGAAAAGCACTAGCAAACAGGCAAGAAGGAGGGGTGGAGCAACAATGGGGAAATATCAAAACTGCCATCACAGAGGCAACAAGCCTTTGTGTGAAGCAAATAAACAAATCAAATCAAAATGAGAGAAAAAAAAACATTATGGTTCTCAAAAGAGGTGGTGGGGGAAGGTTAGGGAGAAAGAGGTAGCATTTAGGAAGTATAAGGAAAACACAGAAGGAGCA
This sequence comes from Neoceratodus forsteri, assembly GCA_016271365.2. Taxonomy (NCBI): domain Eukaryota; kingdom Metazoa; phylum Chordata; order Ceratodontiformes; family Ceratodontidae; genus Neoceratodus; species Neoceratodus forsteri. The sequence goes on from JADMNL010000033.1 coordinate 59,573,693, forward strand.
GGACAGAGAACTGTACCAGTTAAAGCAGAAGGAAACGGGAAAGGCAGTCAGAATAGCAAAGGCCAAAACCAAGGAAAAGATAGCCAACTCGGTTATGAAGGGGGATAAAACCTTTATAGGTACACTAGGGAGTGTAGAAAGACAAAGGGAGGATAGTAAGGCTGAATAAAGTGGATGGTGGGTGGGCAGAGAGGGACAGTGAAAAAGCAGAGATGCTGAATCAATACTTGTGCTCAGTATTCACAAAAGAAGAGATGGGGGAGGTACCTAATCCAATCAATAGAAGTACTCAGGATAGAGGGGTCAATTCCAGTCCTTTCACAGAAAAAAAGGGTTCTGAAAGAACTCCTAAAACTGAAAGTGGACAAAGCAATGGGGCCTGATGGAATTCACCGCAGAATTCTAAAAGAATTAAGGAGAGAACTAGTGACACCACTGACTAGCCTTTTTAACAAATCATGGGAGGATGGTGTGATACCTGAGGACTGGAGGAGGGCGGATGTGATTCCCCTTCATAAAAGTGGGAGCAAGACAGAGGCAGGAAACTACAGACCTGTAAGTTTGACCTCAATGGTAGGGAAAATGATGGAATAACTTCTTTTTTTTTTTTTTTTTATTTCTTTTTACTTCCTCTCTCCTGCGCCTGATCTCCACTCCTTCAGGAGACATACTGCAGTCTCCCCGCTTCACGATCTTCCCGATCCACCTCGGTGAGTCCCCATGGAGCCATGGCTATACCCCCCCCAGGTGGGTACAGGGTGGGGCAGTCTCTGCTGTTCGGTTCTCTGTCATCTAGGAGACCGGGCACATTTTTTCCTCTGTTCCTGGGGGAGCTGCCTGCACCCTGGCGTTATGGCATCACCGCCAACGTTGCTACTCCCCATCCCCTGGAATTAGTTTCTACACTTGCTGTGTCTCTGGCTTCTGCCAGAGACCAGGCAGGCACCAAGCACAAATCCCCCTCCTTCCCGGGAGAGGAGAGCTGTCCATCGGATGCTCAATCCTCTTCCACCCCTGTCGAGCCCCGATGGCCCAGGTTCATTCCGGAACTTGGGTCACTGACGTGGCATGAGGTGTGGCGTCCAGCACCTCAACCTTCAGCGCCATTGGGCCACCTATGATGGAATCACTTCTGAAGGAAAGAATAGTTGAGTACCTAGAGGCCAGTGGAGCACAGGACCCAAGGCAGCATGGATTTACAGTGGGAAGGTCATGTCAGACGAATATAATAGATTTCTTTGACTGGGTGACTAAAGTAGTAGACCAGGGAAGGGCTGTGGACATGGCCTACCTAGACTTTAGCAAGGCGTTTGACGCAGTCCTACGCAAAAGATTAGTAAACAAATTAGCCAGCCTGGGAGTGGGTCCCAAGGTTGTAGCCTGGGTAAAACATTGGCTGGACAACAGGACACAGAAGGTAATAGTAAACAGAGTCCACTCTGAAGAAAGGGGGGTTACTAGTGGGGTACCACAGGGTTAAGTATTGGGTCCAGTCCTTTTTAATGTCTTTATAAGTGACATTGCAGAGGTACTGGAAGGAAAAGTATGCCTCTTTGCAGATGACTCAAAGATCTGCAACAGGGTTGATGCACAAGTGGGGGTGTGTGGAAAGGATGAGAAGGGACTTGGCAAGGTTGGAGGAATGGTCAGAAGTATGGCAGCCTGGATTCAATACAAAGAAGTGCAAAATAATGCACCTGGGAAACAAAAACCAAGGGGAAGAGTACACAATGGGGGGTAGTAGTAACAAAAATGGAAAGGGACTTGGGGATAATCACATCAGATGACCTAAAGGTTAGCAAGCAATGTGAGAAGGCAGTAAGGATGGCTGGGGAGATACTGGGATGTATAGGGAGAGGCATCACCAGTAGAAAACAGGAAGTTGTCATCCCTCTGTACAGATAGTTGGTAAGACGCCATCTGGAGTACTGCATCCAGTTCTGTACACCCCATCTCCACAAGGACATAGACAGGATGGAGACAGTCCAGAGGAGGACAACTAAAATGGTACAGGGTCTGCAACAGAAGCCATACAAATAGAAACTAAAGGAGCTTAAGGATGTGGTAGTGAAGGTCCAAGAGAAAAAGAAAGCAGTCAGGAAGTACAAGGAATCACAGAAGGAGCAGGACAGAGAATTGTATCAGTTAAAGCAAAAGGAAGCTGGGAAGGCAGTCAGAACAGCAAAGGCCTGAACTGAGGAAAAGATAGCCAACTCAGTTAAGAAGGGGGATAAAACCTTTTAGGTACATCAGGGAGCGAAGGAAGACCAAAGGAGGGATAGTGAGGCTTAATAAAGGGGTGGGGTGGGCAGAGGGTGACTGTGAAAAGGCAGAGATACTAAACAAATATTTTTGCTCAGTATTTACAAATGAAGAGGGGGAGGTACCTAAAACAAACAATAGAAACACTCTGGATACAGAAGTTGATACCAGACCATTTACAGAAGAAAGGGTTGTGAAAGAACTCTTAAAACTGAAGGTGGACAAAGCAATGGGGCCTGATGGGATTCATCCCAGAATTCTAAAAGAACTAAAGGTAGAACAAGTGACACCACTGACTACCCTCTTTAACAAATCATGGGAGGATGGGGTGGTACCCGAGGACTGGAGGAGGGCAGATGTAATTCCCCTTCACAAAAGTGGGAGCAAGGCAGAAGCAGGAAACTGCAGACCTGTTAGTTTAACCTCAGTGATAGAGAAAATGATGGAATCACTTCTGAAGGAAAGAACTGTCGAGTACCTAGAGGCAAGTGGGGCACAGGACTGGATTCACAGTGGGAAGGTCATGCCAGATGAATCTAATAGATTTCTTTGACTGGGTGACCAAAGTAGTAGATCAGGGAGGGGCTGTGGACATGGCCTACCTAGACTTTAGCAAGGCATTTGACAGTCCCACACAGAAGATTAATATACTAGTTAGCCAGTCTGAGAGTGGGTCCCAAGATGATAGCATGGGTAAAGAATTGGCTGGAGAACAGGACACAGAGAGTAATAGTAAATGAAGTCTACTCTGAAGAAAGGGGGGTTACTAGTGGGGTACCGCAGGGTTCAATATTAGGACCGGTCCTCTTCAATGTCTTTATAAGTGACATTGCAGAGGGACCGGAAGGAAAAGTATGTCTCTTTGCAGATGACACAAAGATCTGCAACAGAGTTGATGCATAATGTGGGGTGGAAAGGTTGAGAAGGGACTTGGCAAGGTTAGAGGAATGGTCAAATGTATGGCAGCTTAGATTCAGTGCTAAGAAGTGCAAGGCATTGCACCTGGAAACAAAAACCCAGAGGAAGAGTACACAATGGGGGGTGAGATACTAATGACAACAAAAATGGAAAGGGACCAGGGGGTAGTCATATCAGATGACTTAAAGGTGGGCAAGCAATGTGAGAAGGCAGTAAGGAAGGCTGGGGGATACTGGGATGCATAGGAAGAGGCATCACCAGTAGAAAACAGGAAGTTGTTATCCCTCTGTACAGACAGCTGGTGAGACCCCATCTGGAGTACTGCGTGCAGTTCTGGAGACCCAATCTCCGCAAGGACATAGACAGGATGGAAGCTGTCCAGAGGAGGGCAACTAAAATGGTGCAGGGTCTGCACCAGAAGACATATGAAGAGAGACTAAAGGAGCTTAATATGTATAACCTCGAGGAAAGGAGGGAGAAGGGGAACATGATAGAAACTTTCAAATACCTCAAGGGAATCAACAAAGTCCAAGAGGGTAGCATCTTTCAAAAAAAGAGGTGTGCAAGAACAAGGGGGCACAGTTTGAAGATGGGGGAGTGCGGTTCAGAGGTAATGTAGGGAAGTATTTTTTTCACAGAGAGGGTTGTGGATGCATGGAACAGCCTTTTGGAGGAGGTTGAGGAGTCAAAAACAGTGGTTGAATTCAAGCATGCATGGGACAGTCATAAAGCAATTCTAGGGGGTGGGGGTAGAAAGAAGTAGGCTGCTGGTTAACTAGGATCTGCAGTCTGCCCATTTCCCTACATACTGGATAAGCTGCAGATCCTAGTTAACCAGCAGCCTACTTCTTTCTACTCCCACCCCCTAGAATTGCCTTATGACTGTCCCATGCATGCTTGAATTCAACCACTGTTTTTGACAGCTGTGCAGCGGAGAGTTGGAGAGGTAGGGAGTCCACACCCTGTTGGGGTAGGTAGGGTGGGGGGGAGATTGCAAGAAGCCCACTCGCCTCTTCTCATATGATTGAGGTGGAGGGTGCCCCTCCTGGAGGTCAGAAACCAAGGCCCCTCATAAAAATGTTGTTTGGGGTCTGTACAGTACAATGAGTATATTTTAGGCATTTGTATACAGATATAATTAGTATGTATTAATGTGAAGTGTGATGATAATTGTAAATCGTATTCACAAAACCTTTTTTTGAGATGAATGTAAATAATTATGTTTGAATTAACAGTAAAGTTGTGCTGAGGCCTTATATCCCAGAGAAAGCGGGTGTGGTGTGGTGATTTTTATGCAAAGGGGACAGAATGGGGGCTGGGATTGGAACCGTCATGTTCAAAGGGCTTGCACCAGTGCTTCAGCACAAGCTGCTATAAAATGTGTAGGGTGTCGCAACTGCAGCACTCGTGAGGTGCTCTGGGTTCTCCCTGTGTGTTATTTTAGTCGTTTAGGTGGACAGTAAAGATCCCATGGCACTTCTCGAAAAAAACAGGGGAATTCTCCAGTGTCTGAGCTAAATTTCCCCCATTCACTAAAAATACCACCACCAGTTTAACCTCAATCAATTTCAGTAGGTTACCATCTGTACGCCCCCCCCCCCACACACACAAGGCTGAAAATAGGCAGAACTGCCTATCCCTCTTTTAGCAGTCAACAAAAACTATCAGTACAGTACAGTATGTCGATCTGTAACCTTTGTTCTTTTTGTTACATCTATGTTGGTCCAATAAAAGGTATTAAATCATTTAATTATGGATCTGATCTGTAACATATGCATTCCTATTACGAGTATTAGTGGTTGTTTGTGTGTTACTGAGCCGCAGCTCAAGTCGCCTTATGTGATTTAACACAAGTACAGATATTTCAGAGTGACATTTGTAGTTGTAAAATGTGCAGTGGTTGTGAGTTGTCTGTTTTGAATAGTATAATTTAATTTTTTTGGCCCACACAGAGCGGTCTGCCACACCTATAGGTGGCACTGTGACAAACGCTCTATAGCTCTAGGTTCCTGGCTGCTGTAACACCGCACCACCCTGTCCCTTAGCTGTCATTCTCAGAATGGCTGCAGTCTCCGTAGGAAGTGCCTTGAACTCTCTCCCAGAGAATCTTTTAATAGAAATTTTTACATATCTGCCCGTCGGGGATCTGCTTAGAATCAGCAGGTAGGAGATGCTGAATATTTTGTTCATTTTCTTTACTTTGGTCACTTGGTGCGTGTTGTGACATCTGTGCAGTAAATGTATTACCAGGTTTGTCAAGGGGGAACAAATGCCATCTTTACTGGGGAGTCAGTATTTAGAACATTGCTATGAGCGTGTTTGCAAACAGAAGAGAGACAGTAGGGTATTACTTGCATTTATAACTAGAAAACTGCTGGGCTTCAGTGAGGGAGAAAGTAACACATTGTCCTTTTGTTCTAGTAAGGGATAAAAGCTGTGATCTCTTAACTGCAGGACTAACGCAAAGTTCTAACAAACACACAGGAGTGTGGCGTGCATATTTTATGGAACACATACAAACAAGGGTGAGTGCCTCAACTGGGACTTGAACCCAGGCCTCCCAGAATACCATTCTGATTGCGCTAACCAGCTGCACCACTGAGACAACTGGAATCTGGGCTGTCCCTGGGCACATTACACTTTCTCAAATGCACAACCCAATGGCAACACAAATATTTTACTTCTGACAAACACACAGGAGTGCGGCATGCATATTTTATGGAACACATACTGTACAAACAAGGGTCAGAAAGAATTAAGTGCCTCACCTGGGACTTGAATGCAAAGTTCTCTACAGAAAAAGACTAATTCCGAGAGTCATACTCTCTTGATCAGGGCACCTTATTCAGAGCTAAATTTTAACTCGGACATACCAGTTATCCAGGTCGCCATTCTTCTAGTGAGAGGATTACCCAAGCTCCCTACTACCCATCTCTGCTGTCTGTCCAAGTGGAAGTAAAAGATCCCATGGCACCTTTTGAAAGCACAGTGGAGTCTTGGTCAGCATAGCTCCTCTCTCAGTAACACTGGCTATAATACAGAGTGTGTGTGTGTGTGTGTGTGTGTGTGTGTGTGTGTGTGTCTGTCTTTGTGAGTTGCATGCTTAGTACCTGCTGAAGGTAAATCCTATACAGTCTCTCCACTATCTATATCTAATGTATTGCTTTATAAAGCATTTTGGGACACAGTGTGTATAACAAGCTCTCTGTCAATTTAAATTCTATTCTAGACTTTTTTTTTTAATTACTCGTGAGCCCGTTTAATGACTGGATTGGCATCACTTTCAAACGCTGTAATATCTGTGTTCCATTCCGTAATAACTGACTCTTACCTCTCTTCTCACAATTCCCCCCTGCTTACTGTTCCTTTCGGTCCAGGGACTATTGCATGTTTGTCACTCCCCCCCGATCCTCTGCTGAGCAGTCTGCCTTCTCATATCAACTTCCCTCACTCTGGAACCAGCTCCCATCCTCCCTCCACCTCTCCCAGCTCCTTCAGGCACCAGTTGAAACTCCAACCCCTCCCCACCTGTTCTGTTACCATTCTCCCTGACGCAACCACTACCGAGCTGAACCATTCAGAGTAAGAAGCCATTTAGGTCACCACTCCTACCTTGATTAAACTTCCACAGCACTACAGGTCTCTCCCCCATAACGATGCTGAGCAGTTACTTCGCCCCTCAGATCAATCGTCTGTTGTTCATTATAAAATGGGCAAAGGATTTCAAGCAGTCTGATTGGTTGTTAGCTGGGATCTATGACTGTATGGCAACAAAAATTTTGTCGACCAACATTATAGCGAAACCTTTATTTGCGGTCGGCATAAAGATGGTCATTGTTTTCCATGTTTTCTTTCAAGCAGGGGGCACAGCGCACCCAATTAAGATAATCAACTCCGAGCCAGAGCTGATTAGGGAAGGGGGGTGCAAGACCCCCAGAAAATAGTGCCGCAGTCCAGCACTGACACTACAGCGACCTGGCCCTGTTGTCGCTGTAGTGTCGGTCGTTGTGGGGGTTGTATACCCTTAGCCATGCATTAGAAGAATATAATGCACGGCTAAATCTAGAAACCCTTTTAGGCTATATAGACCCATTTTATAAACACAATAAGCTACTCCAGGGATGTGCGTTAGACAGTTTTAATGCTCGGCTAGGGGACTGGACACACTCAGCCTGCAGCCTTGTGCCTCACTATACCCCTTAGCCATGTGTTAGAACTATCTAACACACACCCTGTCCTATCTTATTACTTATGTATTGTCTTGCTCACCCCTCAGTCATCCCAGTATTGGTAGAGATCCACTGCGTCATCATGAGATCCCTCCTAGCCACTCCTTCCTCTTCCTCTTTATCCTTTCTCTCCTTCTCTATCTCTGTCACTTGTTAATAAAAATATATTGATTAAAAAAAACATTGTTGCCACTTCTGAATATGCACTTGCTAGGCATTTCCTGTTTGTGCTGCGCCACACTTTGTTGTCTGCACATACAGCTGTTTATTATTTATTTGTACCAGTTTTGTACTGTGTGCCGTTCAAAAGTTTTGCTTGTATGTTTTGTGCTGCTGCTGTTCTTTGCTATGTTCCCCACCCCTGCTCACACCTGGAAAGGAGTCTTGGCTCAGTGTGCCTCTCCTGGTTACCAATTTTCAATTAAATAAGTAAACAAATGATAGCGTTTGGTGCCAGCCTGATCTGCAATTGTTAAAAAGAAAGCAAGTTTTAATGGACTTGTATAAGCTCAGTAACTGTTAATGTGCATGACTAATATTTCAGGTTATATAAAATCAGCCAACTAGATGTAATACAGAAACAGCGTTTAAACAGTTTAAAAAAGTGATTTGTTTAAAATCAGTCTAAGCTCTATCTGACTAGTTTTCATTACGTTGCAGTTCTTAAGTCGTACTGCCGAAAATCTGACCTGCCCCATCACATAAACCGTGTTTTAAACCAAACAAGTACATTTTTACTAACAAAGTCAAGCAAGGGCAGGAATCATTTATTTAAAATAGAAGAATGGGAAGTGGTAAGCTGAACAGATGCTTGTGCAGGTGGTTGACTGCAAGCTCACAAGCTAAGAAAAAGCCTTCAGTGCCACTCTCTCTATCCCAATCATGTTAAAAAAAAAGCACCGCAGTAGATAAAGAATAAGTCTTTGTCTGTCAGCAAGTCATACAAATCCTGCATATTTTACAACCATCTGTGCAAAATCTTATTTACCTTCTCCACATGAAGTTAACAGTTTCCTCTCTCCTTGTATCACTGCCTTCCTTGTTTTCTAACAAAACATTTTTTCTAATGGCTTTTTTTTTACACCAGCAGTTACATAAACTACAGGATGGGGTGTTACATCATGAGGTATTTTTTTTGCATATCCTCAGAGAGTAATTATACCATCACAAACCACTTGTGCTTCACACTCACGGTTTATTCAGGCATTAATACCTGACAGGGTGGGCAGTATTGGGCAATACCGGACTGCCCAGGGGTGTAGCGATGCCCGACGCTACAGTCGGTATTATTCATACCTCCCATCATGGATGGTACTATTGTGCTTATTAAATGGACTAGTTACTGAAAAACAGAGTCAACTTTTTAACTTTGCAATACAATAAATTTAAATGTATTAACTTTTTTTTAATTTGTACTCGTCAAGTAGTCCCTCTGCTGGCATACCTTCCAGTAGAGGGTGCTGCAGTGTTTGACAGGTGCTTTTCCCTTTCAATGGTAGCACTCGTTTTAGTACCTGTCTTTAATTTTTGCCACCACCCCCGTCCATTTTGATTAACAGAAGCCCTCAGCCTTCCCTCCTCCACTCTGTTACCCCGTGCTTCATTTTACCTATGTATCTCACTCCCCTCCCCCCCTCTGTTACTCGATGAAAGCACTGGGCAATGCCATACCTCTCAACAGCGTAGTGGAATGTATCAGGATCATGCAAGGCACCTGTGTGTGATGTTAAGTTGCAGATGCAAGACGTAGCAAGAGCAGGTTATTGTTTTTGTACATAAATGTGGTAGCTTCTTATTTTGTTTGTTTCTTGGCACGCAAAACAGCTGGGGCGAACGGGGGACTAGCATGAGACTATCGCTGTAAGGCATGGCTGCTTTTATGTTGGCGGTTTCATTTTCTAAATAAAAACATTTCTGTTTGTTTAGTGGTAAATTTTTTTTTTGTAAGTAGCGAGGCATATTAGACCTGGAGATAGTGGTTGGTAACTGTGTGAGGGGGGAGGGTCATAGTGATTGTAGTTGGGGGGGGTCACGCACTAAGTGAGGGAAAAAAAAACAAGGCTGCAATTGTTTTTTTTTTTATTTTGAGCTGGGCACAGTGATTTCTGTTGTGCATTTTAACTTCCTGGTCACTGTTGATAGTTATGTAGCCCCTGGCATGACTATCAACCAATCAGAGGCCAGAAAATCTTCAGCCCATTTTCTATGTGATACTGCACACCTCGGGTGTGTAACAAAAACTCATAACATGCAAGACTCCACCCATCATTCCATATTTAATTCCTTTTTCTCCCCAGATTATAGATCTGGCCCCCAACTATGCCTCAAATCACTTTCCAACCCTACTGCTTGCCCAGCTTCCCAGAGACACCCTACCTAAACTCCTGTGGCTTGCTCCCCCATTGCAGGCCTTAGGAATCCAATGGTGAGAGGCTGTTCTGCTCTGTGAGCAGGCGACACAGAGACAGAGAGTAACATGAATCAGGTCATCCTCTCGGGACAACTGCTTACCTTACTCTCTTCACAGAGATCCCGGCATTAATTGGTTGGGCAGACATGCAGCAGGTGTGTGTGGAGCCAAGCCATGTATCTTCCTCTCACAGCCATCCTGCCTGCCACTCCATCTGTACTACCCCAGGTGGTGCTAACACAGTGGGACTGGATAGCCTTGCCATGCAGAAGAGGAGGAGAGCATACTCTAGGGCATGAAGCTAACCCACCCCAACCCAACATTGGAGTTTTTGAAGCTCCAGTCAGATCTTTGTCAGTTCTGCTATTCTCCTGGGGCTAAGTACAGTTCTCTGTGGTTGTACTCAGGTTGGGAGGACAACGGGACCTGTAAACAAAAGATCAGAGCTTATAAAAGCTCTAACAAGCAGTACAGGCTGTTGAATCTCCCGCTGCAGCAGCCCTCCTCTGATGTCTGCTGCACGGGATTCTGAGATTTGTAGTTACAGAAAATGTCAGCTTTGGAGCCAGCAGGATAGAGTGTACAGCAGAAAAAAGTCAGTACAAAAAGGTTTTTGTGCACAAACTCTAAATTAGAACCAGCTCTACACAGGAGGGAGGAGGGTGCTTAGTGCCAGCTGTGCCCCTTTCAGTTCGTAGTAACCAGTGTAGGTTAGCTAAGAAAGCATTAACATTTCTCAGGTATGAAAGGAATAAATATGTTCAAGTCAGTTGCTTAATGGGTTGAGGGTACTCCTGGCAGTGCCACCACTGAAGAGAAGAGTGTTATTTCAGATTTTGACAGTTCTGATTGATAATTTCTGTGAAAACAAGTCAAGGAAGTTCTCAGTCCCCATATTTTGTATCCATGTATATGTAAAAAAAAATATTCCCATATTAAACCACATGTTGTTCTGGGAAATGTGTTAAACACCATCATAAAAGCAGGGATAACAAGAATGTTGATGCTGTTGGAAAATGAAGCCAAAGAGTTTCCAGCAGAGTTGACTAAAAACACAGACATGCAAGAACATATTCCGAAACCAGACATTATAAGACATACAGAAGGATACTGTCAAAAGGAAACGCACACCACACCATGAGAAATGGAGAAGGTAACTGGTTTAGTGACTGGGCCAGTACTCCAGCTGTTGCACTAAATTTGTGGATAGTCAGCTCCCCCCCACCCAACACCACCACCACTGCGTTGATGTAATAAACAGAACATTTCACATGATATAATCACAATTTAACATAAGCTATTTCTTCACCCAGAGTTTCCAAAAAGTGGCGAAGACTTGTTTATGACAAAAGGCTGTGGAGAGAAGTTGATTTAACCCCATATAAGGTAAGATATATGTATTTATTCATTTAAATATCAGTAACTGGGACAGGGGCATTGATCTGAGGCTCATTTCCGGGTGTGACCTGAGGGAAGGAGGAGAGGAGACAGTACAAGGCAACAGGTAACAAAATGGTACAATAAGCAACATAATGGAACAATGTAACGTGCATACAGTGCACACCAGTACAGGTGAGAAATAGAGAATGATGCCTGTGCAGGTGTGTGTTATGAGTTTTTTTCACACACCCAAGGTGTGTGATAAATGAGATTATCACACACTGAAAGTGTGTGAAAAAGTCTCATAAGACAAACCTTGCACCAGCATTATGTTTTGTAATAACTGGTGCAAGGTTTGGACAGAGACAAAACCTGTCATCTGTATTTGTGGGAGTGAGCGTGTCTCTAAGCAGTGTGCATTTTTCCTGCTTCCTTGAAGGGGAGAGTATGAGAAAGAAAATGCTGTAATGACCCGCTATTGAGTTATTACGGAATTAAACGGGTTATTTAGGTGTTTTATCAGGAGTGGAAATCCAGTAATTATTGGGGGGGAGGGGGGTCAGCAGTTATTAGTACAATAGCTGTGGCATAATGAAGTGCAAGCAAAATAAACCCACACTTTATGGACTGTGTGACAAAAGCAAAACAAATAGGTAACCAAAATCAAGACACAGGATGAGTCAGGCCATCCAGCACACGTGGAGGGGAAGGGCCAGGATCAGGTGGGAGCTTGGCAGAAGCAGGATGGGGCGGGGAGATGGCTTGCTTTGTGCTTGGTCCCTTCAGGTAGGTAGCCCCTGCTAAGGTGAGGAGTCTGGGGGTCATTCTAGATGAAAAGCTGACATACGAGGCTCAGATGTCGGCTGTAGTCTGGAGTAGCTTTCATTCATCTCAGGAATATCGCCCGCTTTAAATCCTTGGTCACACCAGAGGACGTGTCATCACTGATGCATGTATTTGTGACTTCCAGATTTGACTGCTATAACCTCTATATTTCAGGGTTACTGAAGGGGCCCCGATGTTGCCTTCAGTTGGTGCAGAATGCAGCCGTCAGGACGCCGACAGGCCTTCTGATGTCCTGCCATGTATCTGCATTATCTGCACTGACTGCTGATGAGCTGACACATCACCTTCATGGTCTTTTTTTTCTTCCCGATAAAGCCCGCTACAGGCTGGGTCCTGGTTATCTGAGTGACCGCCCGACTCCCTACCATACCTCTTGCCCTCACTGCTCCTCTGAAGTGGGCCTTTTAGTGGTTCCCAGGGCTAGGCTTAAGTCATTAGAGATCATGCATTGAAGTAGCTGGTCCAGCTTGTGGAACTCGCTCAGAAGACTGCTGAGTAAGACCCCTCAATGGAGGCCTTTTAGAGAGGTCTATGCTGGCCAGGCAGCGCAGAGGCTGATGTGCATCAAGCACCTTACTTCTTCCATGCCGGCTACTCGGGTTTGGGAATGAGCTTGGGCCTCAGGGTTCGGCTGGGGGGGGGGCCGAGAGGACTGAGTGGCCAGTAGGCAGTTCTCATCTCTCAAATAGGGAGGTAAGCCCTTCACAGCACTTGGCTGCCCCTGAGTGGAGGCTCAGTAATAGCGCTGAGTAAATGGGGGGGCAGGTGCTAGGCTGGGTGGGTGGATGGGGTCGCCGGTTCCAGAGGGCATCTGCATCTCCTGTCCATGTTGCTGAGGCCCTGGAACATAAGGGGGGGGATGAGAAAAATAGCAGTTACAGGCTCCATGAAGCCATGCCTGCCCACCCTTGCTCTGTGCTGCCGCCCGTCTGCAGACCCACAAATTTGGATGGTGAGTCTTCCGGTGGCGGAAGGATGGCCTTCCCATCCCCACCATGGGGGTGGGCAGTCCATAAGGGATATGGGGCTTAGCAGACTGGGGAGGCAAGTCGCTGGTGGAGAGCGACAGGGCAGAGAAAGCCATATGTGACACACCAAAGGATTAAAAAAAAAAAAACTTGATGGAAAAAAGAGAGGTCTGAAGATCTAGTTATTTAGAGATACCTTTAGAATCAGCTAGTTGCCTCTCTACACTAGTTGCCCTTTTTAGTTATATTTATTTATTTTATGATGCATTCTGATATTTTAACTATTATATTAAGGTATTATGTATTTATGTAATCATGTTATGTTGCTGCTTGTGTGTTGTTATGTTAGGCGCTCGGAGCCCCAGGGAATGAGTGCTGCACAGATAAAGTACTGCTACTATACTTCAGTGACCCACAGCATTACCAGAGTGGAAGGGCAGAGTACACTGTTAATGTATTTCACATTTCATTTTTTTCTTTGCTGTTTAGATAAATTCCAAGATTTTGTGGCATCTGCTCCGGCGTTACTTCAGCAGCAGTTTGAGGAGCCTGAAGGTTCGAGGCCTTTTCCGTTCGGTGAAAAAGCAGGAGCTCCTCACAGAAGCTCTGCTCCTAGAACTCGGAAAGCGGTGCCCTAACCTCATTCGGCTCTACGTCACAGAAACGGACCTTCGCGCATTAAGTTATGCCTGCCTGCCTACATCCCTGATGAGCTTGGAACTTACCCACTCCGAGATCCCAGCCAGTTGGTTTAGTGAGGTCAAAGGCGCTGGTGTGCCTTCTCCCACTAAGCTTGTCAGTCTTGTTTTGCATAATGTTCCTGCTTTTTCCGACCAGCACCTGAAAAATCTCTCGGCCAGGTACCCTTTAAAGACATTGATTCTCTCAGGAACCTACCGAGTGACAGACAGAGGGATTGAGAACTCGGTAGCTGACTTAAAGGACATTGAACACGTGAAGCTTCATGGATGCAACATTTCAGACAGTGCCCTTCATTTTGTCGGTCGTCACTTGAAGCAGCTCCGCTCCCTTGGCCTTCCAAATGTTTTCGTTTTGACAGATGCGGGTCTTGCCTGTTTGGCAGGCCTCACGAAGCTAGAGTCCCTCGATTTGGAATATTGTTATCAGCTGAGCGCTAGTGCCATCATGTCTGTTTGTACTCAGCTGCCATCACTTAAACACCTCAACCTAAACGGAATTTATTTTGAGGACCAAGATATTCAGAAGATACGAGAGAGCCTGCCAGACTGCACTGTGACTAATATCTTTCCATGCATGGTCTCCATGGCAACGTTCTAGCTCTTCTGGTATTTGTAATGATGTAAGAGAAATCAGGGGATTTGGTTGAGGAGGGGAAATGCCTCACAACAATCTAGTGTGGAAGATGTGGCCTGTTGTCTATCGAGTGTAACGTACTAGGGAGAATCCTGTTAGCAGCAAGAGCTAATGATGTTTCTCCTTATCTCAGCTTGTAGTGTGTTTGGCTTTGGTAAGGGAGATGGTCCAGACCCTACTTTGAGGCAAAATGTATTACAGCTTGGGCAACTTTCACTGTTTTTCTATCTTGTGTATTTTGTTGATGCAAGCATTGTTTTTGAAGCAGTTTTTGCCACAGAATAGTAATTTGGTGAAAACAGAATGTAATTACTGGGTAACTATATCCGATATCTGTGCTTTGTAAAACCTACTAGAAGTGTGTATGTAACTGGATTGATTCAGTGTACATGTATGTAACTGAATTGGTTCAGAAGACGTAATCCGAGTGTGTCAGAGCACTTGAATGTGCCCAGATTAGTTTGAAGCACATGTGTACATCCAGGTTCAGAGATGTATATATCAGATTGGTTTGGACCACGTGCGTACATCCCGGTTCAGACATGTATACATCAGATCAGTTCAGAGAGCTTTACAGTATGTACCTGGATCAGTTCTGGATGTGTGAACATACCTGAATCAGTTCTGGGCACATGTATGTACCTAGATCAGTACGGAGCACGTGTACATAACCAGATCAGTTTGGCGCATGGGTACGTAATTGGATTGGTTCAGAGCATGTTCTGATGTGGGCTTGCTGTCTGTCCCTATTTCTGGGCATTACGGCATTCTGGGGACAGAACGTTTTGTATGTCAGCACCCACTTTGTGGAATGCTCTGCCCAGAATATATTACATCTGCCTGCACGGTAGGGTCCATTAGGCCTAAGTTGTCTTCAAAACCTTCCTCTTTGCTGAGGCTTTTCCCTGAACTTTTTAATTATTATTTATGACTTACATATAGACTGCCTGTTCCAATTTAACAGTTTTGTAGTCTGTATCTAATGTAAATCGCCCTTAGCCTTTGGGAAAGGCTGCTTTAGAAATACAGTTGCTTCGTCTTGTCATTTGTATGAAACCATATCAGTTCAGAGCATGTGTATGTAACTGGGTTGGTTCAACGCATATGTATCTAACCAAATCGTTTCAGAGCATGTGTATGTAACTGGGTTGGTTCGAAGCATGTGCACGTATCCAGATCAGGTCAGAGCATGTGTACGTAACCAGGTTGGTTTAAAGCACATGTAGGTAATGAGGTTGGTTCGGAGCACATGTACGTAACCAGGTCAGTTCGGAATACATGTACTTAACCAGGTGGGGTTGGAGCACATGTATATAATGGAATCCCAGTCGACCAGTGGTGTGTGTTCCCTGGCCATGCCCCAACGTTGATCTGTCACACAAACGTGCTCAGCACTAAGCCTTTTGGCCAGACCAAGTAATACATTTAGCAGCAGCTGTTTGCTGTGAAGCTTTAACTCTGCTTTGCCCTCTTTACATAAATTAGATGCTTGCTAAAAGAGAGCGCACATTTGATGAAAAATGATTGCAGAGGGCAATCGTAAAAAAAAAAAAAATAGATGTCACTATTTTTTAATTACCAGGATTTTGTAGCTAATGTATTTCAGTGTTTTTTAATTAAAGAGTCTATTAATGATTAAATAAAAAAGACATTATAATTGTAAGGATGGTGACATTTTTGTTGAAATATTGTTTTTTATTAACATGGCTCATCAGATACAACAGTCACAAGTATACATTGTGGTTTTTCACTCCATTTCCACTTCCTGCAGGTGTTCAAATCAGGAGAGAAAAAAAAACGGCCTTGTTTTAAACGAAGGCATGAATACAAAACATGTTCTCTCCTGCTAAGCTGATAATAACTTTTTAGCTACTTAGGCAACATTATTTTAAGGTGATGGTAAAAAAATCAGTAGTGGGCTTCGTGGGCAGAAACAAAGAGGGGATCTTGCCACTGTCACTAGTTATAGCACACCTGGAATACTGCTCCCTGCTGGAAAAGGATAAAGACAGGCTGGACACAGTTCAGCGGAGGGCAACAAAGATGATTCAGGGTCAACGTGGGAGGACCTATGTGGGAAGGCTAGACCACCTAAACATGTACTTGTTAGTGGGCAGGACGGGAGTGGAGGGAATATGATAGAAACTTACAGTACATGCAGGGGCATAACAGGGTTAACACTGCAGATTTGTTTATAATAAAGGGTCACATGACCACTAGAAAACTATCTTAAACTAGCGGGGTAAATTCGGCAATGGTATATAGGGGATACGTGAGGCGGGACCATGAGATGTTTTTATAATCAGAAGTGGCCAGATGTCTCTTGACCTTCACAAGTGGCGAAGCCACGAGTGAGGGTACACGAGATCACAAACCATGAATGAAGATAAAAGTGATAGCTCATGCCACCCATCATGTGTGCGTTTTACACAACATACCACAATTTTTGTTTTGCCATTTGAAATGTTAACAGCTTCCATGCTGTTTTTTGTTTTGTTTTTTAATCCTGGCATACACAGTAAGATCTGGTTTAGGTCAGCTCACATGTGTGACGTACCCTTCTGTGAAGATAAATGCGTAGATGTATCCGACTAGCTAGATGAAAAATGTATCTGGCTAGTCGGGTTTCTGTGTGCCAATGTAACGTTTTTATTTCGATGTTTTAGGCTTGATGTAGTTTTTTAAAGGATTTTTTTTTTTTTACAGAGAGGGTGATGGATAGGTAGAATAAACTACCTAGTAATAAGATTAATGATATTACTGTCTCAGGGGTCAATACATAACCACTACACTTAATTTAAACTACTGGGGGGGCAGTGGGCATGCAGGCCCACAGACTGCGAGAGGAGGTCGTCAGTGAACCTCCCCCCACAGTGATGGAAGAGGTCTGGAGGGAGGAGGTGGAAGGGGCAAATACACAGTTAGCAAAGTTTGGAGCAGGTGCGGAACACATAACAAGGGTATGTGCAGGGATGCACACAGAGGGGATAAATGTGAATAGAAGAAAAGAGGGAAGAAAAGGAAGGTCAGACTGTAGGTGGAGGGTGGCGTCTCTGAATGCGCGGAGCCTTGGAAACAAGATGGATGACCTACAGACACTATTAGCAGACAGGAGGGTGGACATAGCTGCAGTAACTGAGACTTGGGCGACATCACACCATGACTGGGACCTTGCGATCCCTGGATATAAACTATACAGGAGGGACAGGGTAGTCGGGAAGGGTGGAGGGGTGGCAGTTTGTATCAGGGATGGAATAACTTGCACGAGGGATGTGGGGGCATTATGGGTTCAGTTAAGGTCCAATAGAGGGAGAAAGGTGAGGGTGGGGGTGGTTTACAGACCACCCAGTCAGGATGAGGAGAGGGACAGAGAACTGATCTCACAAATATTGGAAGCTTCGGGGAAAGGAGATGTGGTAATCGTAGGGGACTTCAAGCTGCCCAAGGTGAACTGAAGCATACCATCCACGACATGTGCTAGGAGTCAGGTGATCCTGGAAGGACTGCAGAGTGGGTTCCTGACTCAGGGTGTCACTGAACCAACAAGAGCTGAGGCAATTCTTGATCTGGTGCTCACAAATGGGGAGCATGTACAAGAAATAATGGTCAGGGAGCCACTGGGTGGAAGTGACCATTGCACAGTATGGTTCCAGTTGGATATGGACAGGGAAAGCATCCCAATTAAGACCAAAATCTTGGATTTCAGGAGGGTGGACTTCGGGAAAATGGGTGAGGTGATAAGGAGCCATCTGGTGTTATGCAATGCCAGATCTATTAAGAATAAGACTGCAATTATTGCAGATCTTGTGGGGACAACAGATCTGGCGTGCATCACCGAAACTTGGCTAGATGAAAATGCTGGCCCCATCCTTGAGGCTGCGATTCCGGCTGGGTATCTGGTGACACAACGCCCGAGATTGGACTGCAGGGGAGTGGGGGTTGTGGTCCGTTTCAAGACCAAATTTTGGGCCTCAGGAGTGTACCAGTTGAGGATGCTGGGTCTTTTGAGTGTACCATAGTAGCAGGTGTAGGTTGTAGGATAGCACTCATCTACTGTCCACCCGGGGATGAGAATCTGTTCCTTCAGGAAGTAGAAGACTTTGTGGTCGATCTGGCATTTGAATCGCCTAAGCTGATGTTCCTGGGCGACTTCAATGCCTGGATCGATGACGAACTCTCGCAATTTGGACAACACTTCCTCCAGTTGATGACATCACTGGGCCTTACGCAGATTGTTACCTCTGCTACTCATAAACACGGCCACTATCTTAACTTGGTTTTCCTCCTGGGGATTGAAGCCTCCGATGTGGGGGTGGAACCTGTCGGATGGTCCGATCACTACACTGTGAGATTCAATTTTTGCACCCCCCCCCTTTGTAGGCCTACCCTTGTGGAGATAGTCAGGTACCGCCCTTTACGGAATTTGAGCCCTGATGGCCTAGCGGCAGTGCTCGATCTATCGGAATTTCCTATGGCAAGCAAGAACCCCGAGACTTTGGTTCTGGCCTATAATAAGGCCATTATCACAGCACTGGATTCTGTTTTTCCCATCCGTGTCCATCCTCTCTCTCCCTCCGCCCTCGGTCCCTGTGGTTTGATGGGACCTTGAAGGAGCTGTGGCGACTAGGACAAAGGTTAGAGCGTTGCTGGCGGAAATCCATCCTGGAGGTTGACCATCTTAGACTGCTAGAGCATTATCAACTCTACCAGTCAACAATCTCCCGTAAGAAGGCAGAGTTCCTGTCCGGGGTGACTGCTGCCGCTCAGAACCGACCAGCTCAGCTCTTTCGAACAGTAGACAGGCTGTGCAACCCAGCTTGCCTGCAGGTTTGAAGAGCCTTTTCACAATTGGAGTGTGAGGAGCTTGCTCGGTTCTTTGCTGATAAGGTGTCTGACATCAAGGCGGAGATCCGATCGACACACTCTATGGGACATGCTGGTGATCGGTGCCTGGCCACTGTCCCTCACTTCTCCTGGAATACCTTTGACCGGCCGGAGATCGTGGATGTTATGTAGATTGTCCAGGGTATGCGCCCTACATGCTGTAGTTTGGATCCGGGCCCAACTTCCCTGATTATGGGTTGTTGTGACATCATTGGCCCGGTCTTGGCACAGATAGTCTGGTGCTCCCTTGAGTTGAGTGAGTTTCCTAGCTCCCTGAAGGAGGCGGTGGTGACACCCCTCTTGAAGAAAGCTTCTCTGGACCCAGACTGTCTGGCAAACTACAGACCTATCTCTAACCTCCCCTTTGTGGGAAAGGTAATTGAGAAGGTAGTGGCTGTACAGCTGGAGAACCACTTGACCATCCATAGCATCTGCGAACCTCTCCGATCCAGTTTTTGAAAGAGGCATAGTACTGAGACTGCACAGGTTCGGGTGCGCAATGATCTCCTGATGGCAAGAGAAAAGCCAGTCCATCTTGGTGTTCCTTGATCTCTCTTCAGCTTTTGACATCATGGACCATGGGGTACTGCTTGAGCGCCTGAGGTTCATCTGTGGCCTGACAGGTTCAGTCCTCAGATGGTTTAGGTCCTTCCTCACTGGCAGAACTCAGAGGGTGATGTCGGATTTATTCCTCCGACCCTCTCTCTCTCTCTCTGTCATATGGGGTCCCTCAGGGCTCTGTGCTGTCTCCCATGTTGTTCACGGTGTATATGCTGCGCCTCAGAGACATTGTAAGATGGTATGGGCTGAGGTTTCACTGCTGTGCTGATACCCAGCTCTACCTGTCTTTTGCACCTGACCAGGATGGAGCACTCTCGGTGTTTAATTACTGCCTCATTGAAATCCAGGATTGGATGAATTCCAGCTGGCTGAGGTTGAACCCAGGCAAGACTGAGATGATGGTTGTGGATCCAGGTCGCCGGATGGGGGGTCGGGGGCTGATCAACCCACGGGGCTTTTCATGGGGGGCTCCCAGCTCCTAGCCTCTGAACAGGTGCAGGACCTAGGGATGATACTCGATGATGGGCTGACACTACGATCTCAGGTGTCAGCTGTTGTTAAGTTATCCTTTTACCATCTGAGGAACATCGCTAGGATCAAGTACCTTGCTCCATTCAGTGATCTTCCCACACTGATCCACGCCTTTGTGACCTCGCGCCTCGATTATTGCAACTCCCTTTGCTTTGGGCTTCCGGAGGTTGATATCCGCCGCCTGCAGATGGTGCAGAACGCTGCAGCCCGGTTGTTGACGGGGACTCCTCGGACTTCCCATATTACAGCGGTGCTGCGCAAACTGCACTGGCTGCCAGTTCAGTGGCGAATCACCTTCAAAGTCGGATTACTGACTTACAAAGCCCTACGTGGACTTGGCCCAGACTACCTGAAAGAGCTCCTGTTTCCTTACTGCCCTGAGCGATCACTCTGTTTGGCAGACGAGGGGTTGCTAGAGATTCCAAGGGTAGTTTTAAAATCTTCAGGGGCCCATGCATTTATGTACGTGGCCCCAGCCCTTTGGAATTCTCTACCCCGTCGGCTTCGGGAGTGCGCGACCTGGGGGGGGGGGTTAAACAGGCATTGAAGACTTATTTATGGAGCAGGGTATACTGTGACTAATAAGGTTAATGCCTGGATTTTACTGTGTATTTATTATTGCTGCTTTATCTGTTGTTTTAAGTTTTGTAATACGCCTTGACAATTGAAAGGTGCATAATAAATATATTATTATTAAAAAAGACATTAACCTGCTGGAGAAGGTCCAGATGAGGGCTACAAAGATGATAGCCAGTCAGCAAGGCAAGGTATATGGGGAGAGGTTGAGGGCACTGAACATGTACTTCCCGGAAGACAGGAGAGAGAGAAGGGGGGAACATGATTGGGACCTTCAAGTACTTGAAAGGGATAAATTAAGTTTGATAAGGAGAGTCTCTTTAAGCTGAGTGGCAACCATAACACTAGGGGGCACAGTCTTAAGCTGGAGGTTGGGAGGTTTAGGAGGGAGATCAGGAAGCACTTCTTCAAAGAGAGGGTGGTAGACACTTGGAATGCGTTGCCAGCAGAGGTTATCTCGTTGAAGACAGTGGACAGCTCTAAGAGAGGCTGGGATAGGCATGGGGGAAGGTAAGGATCATGAGTAGGGAAGATGGGAGGAGTGGGGAGGGAGGGCAGGGACAGTAGCTTAATCTGTGAACCCTGCAACACGAGCAGACTTGATAGACCAATTGGCCTTCTTCTGCTGGCTTCTTCATATGTTCGTATGTTCAAAACCCAGATGACATAACTAGTTGTATACAAACAGGTGAGAATGAAACCTTACAGATGAATGATTGATTTCTATGGCCTGAAGACCTAAAGTGAAGATGAATCATTTATCATCATTCCAGGTGAGTAATCACCATTATTATCCCATTGGATTAGTCACAAAGGAACTCTTAACCAATGAGAGAGCAGCTTAAACATTGCCTGACGACATCACAGTGACCCCTGCTGCACACAAAAGAGCAGTGAAATCATACGGAAAGTTTATTGTTCATTAAAAGAACTCATCTGAAAGCTCTACAATTTAAAACATGTCATATAAATAGGGTACACAATGGCCTCACTCAGAAAATGACATTTATCATCATTTGCGAGGGAGCAGAGCTCTCATAACTTGTGAATCTACCACTCGTGAGTTATGGTCCTGCCCCCTCACTCATGAAGATACATGTCATATTCTGAGTCTGGCCATTCTGTATCTCATATAACTAGAG
Source organism: Neoceratodus forsteri (assembly GCA_016271365.2). Lineage (NCBI taxonomy): Eukaryota > Metazoa > Chordata > Ceratodontiformes > Ceratodontidae > Neoceratodus > Neoceratodus forsteri. The sequence continues at coordinate 59,595,735 of JADMNL010000033.1, forward strand.
CTGGTTAGAAACAGATGGGAGGTCAGGATCTCCGGAAGCTCCAAAGGGACTGAGTAATCCTAAATAGGAATACCAGGGCAGGCTGGGTGGACTTTTTTAGCTGGGTTTTCAGAGATGCATTAGGGACTTGTGTCAGGACTGTGCTATGACGCAGAGCATTAAACTGTCTAAAAGGTGGAATAATCAATGTTTCTCAAATGAGGCCCCCAGCACAATTCTGTGCGGCCACAGCGCTCATTAGAGTCCCAGTTGCAAAGGTAATGGAATCGACAATTCCTTATCTTTAGTTACAGAATGAGTAGAGACAGTAACGGAAGCTGATTGGCTGAGACAACATTCCAGCCATGCTTTTTAATTTTACTATAACACACAGAATAACAAGACCCACTGAAAGTGACCTGTTTACTCACTGGACTCCGTGAGCCACGGATCCGATGCAGTAACACAGCTTCGATTGTTTTCCCAAGTGAGTGGCACCCTGCTTTCTTCAGTAAGTAAAACTCAGTCAAACCATGAAGAAGCATATAAAAAAAGAAAAACAGGATAAGTTAGCACACAGAAAGTAACGCCTTATCCTGAATACAGAAGGATCCCATTCTCACCCAAGTCGCTGGCAGTGTCTTGCACTCGGTTCTGATCAGCAGAGAGTGAGACTGCCAGCATTGTTACAAACCACGCTACTGCAGATGGAAGCATGCTGCCGACAAGACCAGTAGGAGATGTTGGTCTTATCAGCAGCTTAGTGACCCGCTGCCATCGCGCTTTATAGTAGTCACACAAGTGTCTGGGAGTCAGTTGAATGAATCAATGAAAGTGAATGGTGGGTGGGAGAAAAATCCCTGAAAAGATTAAATAGAAAAGGGGTGTCGGACAAAACTCAGAAAGTCCTCTCATTCTCCAGCACCCTACTGACAATTAGGAAAGAAACTATTAGACATTTTTTTTAAGTGGCAGTATTTCTCAACATATGCCCATTTTATAAGCACAATAACACAAACCAAGGTGTGATTTATTCTGGATGAATGCTCTTCTAGGGACAGTAAGGCTGTCAGCCTGTAGACTCATACCTCACTGCACCCCTAGGCATGCATTTATCCAAAGTAAACCACACCCTGTTATGTGTGATTGTTTACATATACTTGGTGAGTGATGTTTCAAGTAAAACACATCTGGGACTTGATTTAATATATACCGTGTGAAAAGAAATGCATTATGTATCAGTGGACTTGGTGTATACTGGGGTGTTGGGAGTGAAGGGGATAAGGAGTGAGGCCACCAGTAAGTTCTGATAGCCACACTTTGAGGCACCGTGAGCCCACCAGAATTTGGGGCTTGAGAACCATCTAACTCGTGCACATCTGCCATGACTTGTAGCACGTACGGAGCCCTGCAATGACGCATATATAACTATTTGACGTATCTGTCATTATTTTACCATAAAGCAATGGTAAGTACTGTAAATTCAGCAGAACATTTTGAAAATAACATTCAAACATTTTGACACATTTAGAATGCCACAGGTGCAGCCCAAAATTGCAAATTGCGCCTGTGGCAGTGTGGCTGAAAATTCAGCCCTCTGTCTTAATCTGTGCTACACCATGTGTGTGCAAACCAAGATGGCACTCAAGCAGACCTTTGTAGAATGACTATTTCTCACACACGCAGAGAGGAGGATGGGGAGGTGTGTCAAGAGTGGTAGCAGGGAGGAGGCTGGGAATTACAGGCCAGTCAGCCTAACTTCGGTGGTGGGAAAGTTAAGGGAATCACTACTGAAGGAAAGGATTATGGAATATCTTAAAACTGCAGCTTACAGGATCTGAGGCAGCATGGATTCACAACAAGGAGGTAATGTCAAACAAATCTGATAGATTTCTTTGACTGGGTGACCAGGGAATTAGATCAGGGTGGAGCCATGGATGTGGCCTACCAAGATTTCAGTAAGGCCTTTGATACCATTCCACATAGGAGAGTCTTAAACAAGTTGGGCAGCCTGGGAGTGGATCCAAAGGGAAGAAACTGGTTGGAAGTCAGTCCGCTGGTGCAGTGGTAGTGCTACCGCTCGTGATGCCAGTGACCTGGGTTCAGGAACGTGCCTGGGGAGTCAGAGGGCCAGCCAGGGGGGAAAAGGCTGAGCATCTGTAGACTGCTCACCTTCTCCGGGGGGGGGGCGGAGGGGACAAGGCCCAGTGCAGTGGAGGCCTGGGGTACAGCAAGTGCTCAGCCATTTAGAGAAGGGGTTGGGCATGCCAGATGTTGGCGGATCTCTGCCTTGACATCCGGGGGCACAGTATGCCTCAAAAAGAGGAATAAATTGCTCCCTGCACTCCAGGAAGATGGAGCACCAACACAGACCTCAATGGTCCCCTGCCTGTCCCACACGGTGGTCCTGGTGGAGTGACGTTAGTTCGGGGTGTATGGGCCCCACCTCATCCCCACCTGGGTGGGGCCAAGGCTACATGGGGGGAAAGCTGCAGGGCTCCAGGCAGGAAGGGACAGAGGCAGATGCCAGGTGCTCCTGATGAGGCAGCACACTGGAGGCAGGGGAGGCGAATAAATAGAAAGTAAAAAAAAAAACTGAGAAACTGGTTGGGAGATAGGAGACAGAGGGTGGTGGTTAATGGTGTTTACTCTGAGGAAGAGAGGGTGAAAAGTGTGGTGCCACAAGGATCAGTACTGGGACCTGTCCTTTTTAATATATGAGTGTGCAAAACTTCAATTGCATGTTGTCACTTGTTACAAAGTTATAAAATGTCTTTTTTACATGTAGAATTTGTTATATTTTACATGTCAATAAACTATTATTGATCCCCTCCTCCCAAAAAGTCTGATCTGAACAAATCAAGGCCATTGCTCAGCTAAGGAATGCCAAATCACACATGCCCCCACAATGCAAAGCATCATGGGCTACATATGCAAATCACCACAGAATATTATGCTGGTTCAACTTTAAGCAGAAATGCATGGTGCCGAAAGTCCTCTCACACAGTTTGCAGAGGATGCCAACAGAAAATGCGTTCTAGGTGGTGTTATTGCGTTTGTGCGGACTCTGGAAAAAACGGTTTGACAGTTCCATCACCCCGGTCATCTTTCTCCATTAACAGCTTTAGGAGAGTTCATAAACATAGAAATGACAGTCCTATAACCACCTGGAAATCGGGATAAAGTCGAAGAGTTCCCCCACTTAAACATTCCCAGTTTAACTACTGGACGTTGGCAGCCAGCGAGAGCAGCAGAGGCCTAGCCCTCAGTGATCCTGTTTTCATTTAAATTTGCATGATTATACAGAAAAAGTTGACACTAAATACAGAAAATATATCCACTCTAATACTGTCTAAAAGCAATACTTTTCAAAGTTTGCTCTAGATGTTGGGGTTGGGGGGGGGGGTGGTGGCAAGGTGTATACAGATGCAGTAATTAGGAAATGCAGAGTTCCCTCTGGGGGAGAATATTGAAATTGCAATAGGTGAACCACGAGCGCTCTGTCTGACAGCCCATCTAATAAACAGTGCCTCAGCAGCGAAAAAGTGGCTATCTCCTGACATTCCAGTTTTTCATTTGTGGTAAGTTATAATACTAGCTATTTTAACAAACAGAAATGCTTGCTGCAGTGCTGAACTGTTCTTTGCCTAACTCTAAATTGTTACGTCGCAGATGGGCGGTTTTTTTTTTTTAATACTCAAATTTTAAGTTTCAAGACGTGGGTTACAAGACATACAGATAACATATTTAAAACATTTCCATTAACACAATAAACTATGTACGTAGGTGTTTACATCAGTTTTAGAAGATATCCTTTTATCTTGTAACAGAAAAGATATGCTTTTGTGCTGTAAATACCCACACTGCCTGCTGTTGTACCTGCTGGATACTGTTTTCATGTTGTCTGTTTATACATACTCTTTCCCTTCCCCTACTCTGTATAGTATTCTCTGCAGCTTGCATGTTGTTTGACTGTTATGTTAGGATAATCATGGCCTTTACAGGTAAATGTATTCTTCCCTATAACCCTAGTACTCCCTTCTCCACCCCCAGGTTGCAACTAAAAATGAGCTTCCAGGACTCTGTTTGCTTACCTGGTAAAAAAAAAAAAGGTTTCTTAAATAACACATTTTAAAATTAAAAATAAACAGTGCCTTTTTTTAATATTTAAAACTTTATTGGTTTTATTGTTTAACAAATACAAGATCACCTACAAATACATATTAATCTACAATAAGCAAACACTCATGAAAGTAACTATTAAACATGACAACTATTTACAAACACAAACCTAACGAAGAATATACCAGCAACTATTACATGTGAAATTACTAGCAGGAAAAGTCCAGGATCCAAGAGGTGGTGCGCTAACTATAAAAGTATAAAAACACAGTAACTATGCTATTGACTAATTTCATATTCAGATAGTCTGTTACTAATTTGGAGTAGCTAAATGGTTAGACCTGCTACCTCGGAGAGAGGGGAAGACTGGTTTAGTCCTAGGATCCGGACAGCAATTCCCCTTTAAGACCTGCAATACAGTATCCTTGGGGCCAGGACCGGGGGACACATATGTGGCTGCAGCTGCTGTGCTCAGGCGTGGAGCCCAGATTCGACTCCCATCTGAGCCACTGACTGTGGGTCACCTGCCCTGCCGGTCTCCGCTTTGCAGTCCAGGATGGGACCAGAGGAGGAGGAAGAAGCCTGGAGCCAGCTGAGAGGGATCCGCTGAAGGGCCACCAATCCACCAGGTTATCTCCCAAAACAGGGTGGGGGTGCTTACAAGAAGATCACCCTTTGATCTGGGTAAAATATAAGGCTTCAAGGAATTCTTTAAAAAGCCAGTGAGACAACTGGGGTACTTGGAAAACTATACACAGTTCCAGTTTTAGTACAGTACCCAGATTTCCTTTTTTTTCTTAAATCTTCCCCTTATTCTTTAACACTAAGGACATCTGTATGGGTGTTGCCCTGTGGACCTCATCTGCCTGGGGGGGGCCATTTTGGCTTTCAACGGGAAGGGGCAACAACTGGTCAGAGGGGCTGTGGGGGTGGATCCAGGTGCTGAAAAACAACAATGGCCTGCCACGCGGAGGGGGGCGCAACTGCCCCCCCCAAATGGCACCCCTACATCTGCCCCATTTGTCTACATGTGATAACATAATCCCATTTATTGATTTTTTTTTAAGTCTATCTACCTCCTCCACCCACTGTGATCTCCTTTGGCTGGCACTGTCGCTTTAATCCCATCCTCCCAAGGGCCTCCTTGCCTAGATCCTTTGGTCTCCCAGTCCACCCTCAACTCACTGCCTGGATGCTTCCCCTTGGTTTGTCCCCCGTCGGCTTTCCCCTGAGGCATGGTTGCCAACAGCTCCACAGCAGCTCCCCACTTCATCTGGTTGTATGATAGCAGAGGTGAAGGTTGGAGGAGTGTCCAGGGTGCAGGCAAGAGAGGACTGGCAGCGGAAGTGGTGTGCAGGTTGCGGCATCACCTGCCCAAGTGGGATTTTTTTTTTCCATGTGTTTACTGCCCCCGGAGGAGTGGACGTATATATCATCAACAAGCTTGTGCGTGCTCTTGAAAATGATGCCCGCCACTCCTCCCGTTCCTGTACTCATGATCCCCAGGTTCCCTCACCCCAGCCTTCACCACGGGTCCAACTATTGCTGGGCTCCATGTCCCTCCCACCCACAGGATGACAGCTGTCCCACAGACGCTCGATCCAGCTCCCCTGGCTGACCCTCCAGTGCTCCAGACTTGTTCCTGAACCCGGGTTGTCAGCACCACATGCAGTAGTGCAGCCGCTGCATCGGAGGCCGGCCTATCATCTCCTGCTTTTGACATAATGATTTCCATGGCAACCAATTCTATTCCATCTATTTATTCATTGTTTGGTAACCAGGTAAGCCCACTGAAACAAGAAGCCTCATTTGCAGGGGGGCAACCTGGACTAGTTACAGACAGAAATTCGTACAGTGTACAAACATCAGGGTACAGAATGCAAAAGGAATTACACAGGGTGGTGCAAAAACTCTCAACAAGGGACAAGATAGTCAGGGTATACAAATGATCACATTGTTAGTCACAAGAACTAATCTACAAGGTAAAAGGTGACAGGAACAGAACGCTGGTGAGGTGAGGACAGTGGGGTCACAGTATTACTTAGTCAGCTAGATTATAAGCAGGTAGAGATCCTAGGGTAAGGACATTCATAAACCATGACATCATGGACAGACAGGCAACAGGAGCACATGAAGTCAGAAGTCAGAGGGACAAGGATCCTGTTCTCAAGCAACTGTCCTTAAAGAACTACTCTGCACTTCTGCATATACTTTCATAAATACGATGTTTTGGGTCAGCCCATCAGCACAGCGGTAGCACTACTAATCACGATGCCGGTGACTCGAGTTTGGGAATGAGCTGGGGTTGTTGTTTAGGTATGGAGAGGGAGGGAGGATTGAGCATCACAGGGGATGCTCTGCTCATCTGGGGAGGGAGGGAGGGTAGCTTGCTCCGTTACTGTGCTGCCACTTGGGTGACCACAGGTGGCAGTGCAATCGGGAGCGGCTCATAGGGCAGGAGGATGTCGGCTGGTGCTACACCGGGTGTGCTTGCATGCGCGTGTGCTGGTGCACCCCTGCTGCCAACGTCCTGGGGGGCAGAATGAAAAGTGGAAAGATATCCCAGACAGCAGGATGACACTGGCTGCTCACAGGCCCCACAGCTGGATAATCAGGCACCGCCTTCCACACGGATCCATTCTCTGGCAGCACATAGGGACCCTCCGCCACCCCCAGGAGAGGGGGTTAAGCTCTGGGGGAACTATGGAGGGGAAAGTAAGTCCTGGGAGTTGCCAGGGTGATTATGCTGGGGTATTTAAGCAGATGGGGACTGAACAGAGACAGAGGGGGCATGAACAGCAGTAGCTGCAAAAAAAAAAAAAAAAAAAGATGTTTCACCTATTACAATTTACACTAACAATACATTTTTTTTTTCATTTACAATGTTCCTTTCCAAGGTTTATAGCACAGTTTGGTAGTTATATCTAAAAAGTCTGTTTAGAAAACATTTGCCTCTCTCCGGTCAACCTCAGAATGCCTTTGTTTATGACATCATATGATAGACCTCCTTCGGCCCTACTGCCCCCTCCGTTCCGCTGACGAGGGATTGCTAGAGGTTCCAAGGGTCTGTTTGCAGACATCTGGAGCTAGGGCTTTTTCCTTTGTAGCCCCGACCCTTTGGAATACTCTACCTCGTCGGATTAGAGAGTGCCTGTCCGGCGTGGCTTTTAAATCACTCCTGAAGACCTACTTATTTGAAAAGGCCTTTGGGGAATATGGCTAGCCCAGGAATTGCTACGGTTTATTTTATTGTTATTTTAATTTGTATGTATATTTTAAGGTTATTGTTTAAATCTGATGTTTTATATTGTATCAGCGCTTTGGTTAGAGAAAAGCACTTTATAAATAAATGTGACTTTGCTCACCATTTCTATTTTATTTCGTTTTTGTTGACCAGGAAAGGAGGGCTAGACAGTTCTGCCTATTTTCAGCCTAGTCCTGGGGGAGATACATATGGTAACCAACTGAAATTGAACCAGATTAAGCTGTTGGTGGTATTTATAGTGAATGGTGGAAATTTTGCCAGAACAACAGGGAAAGTCCCCATACTCTTTTCAAGAAAGGCCATGGGATCTTTAACATCCACCTGAACAATCACCAGAACAGGCAAACGGGACAGCGATTTAATGTCTCATCTGAAGATGGCACCTCAGGAGTGCAGCATCCCCCACATGATGTACCACAGTGTAAGTATCGGGATTTTACCCCAAGTGCCTTATGTAGGGCTTGAATCCACAACCTTCTGCTCTTTCTTCCGGCCTCAGAGATAAGTATGCAACCTGACGAGCAACTGACACTGTTGACCATGACAACCAACTGACTGTGATGTCACAAATAGCAGTGTGAGGTGAAGAGGGGAGACTCACGTACATTTTGAAAGACTCGGGGAAATTATTACTGCATTTAGTAGACTAACGGAAAAGTAAAAAATATAACAAAAAAACAAGAAAACATAACTGGTGTAAATCTCTAAAAAAAGAGGGGCAGATAAAGTCACAAAAATAAGCAGGACTCGGTGTAGATGTTAGTTTTTTTTTTTTTAAGCTTTCCAGAAATGATGGAGGTGTTTGACTCTGTGGTAACCATATTGCATTTGTTTTTTCTTGGGGGCAGATTGATGTCATTCTAACTTGCCAAAGAAATGATGTTGCAATATAAGAGTTCAGTGATACCAATGTGACTTTGCAAGCTCTGAAAATCAGCACAAGCCTTACCCTCCCCCAAGGCCAAAGGAAAAAAACTTGCTTATGCTTCCCCATTCTTGGCTGACCTTCATGTTTACCGTTGCTAAGGAACACTACGGTTGCTATTAGAAGTGACCTCTGACCTCCCCATTGCACTTGGTAGCAGCACTGAGCAGAGATAAAAAAAAAAAAAAAGTCCGACCCAAACTGCCAAGATTAAACTGGGTATTCAGAATTTAAAGGGAAGAAACAGATAAGCTATGCACTCTGCTGATAATGGGTGAGTCTGTTCTCTTAATTTTGTGTTTGCCCCCTTTTCATTTGTTACAAATGGGAATGAATATGTTCATTAGTAAACAAGAAGAAAGCCTTCTTTCAGCTCCTCACGCAGGAACAAAATGAGACTGAAGGGCACTAAGGGATTTGCTAAAATAAATGCTTGGTATTTAGTCTCTCCTCCTATTCTCCCCTCCCTCTCTTTCTTTCTCTCCCTCTCCCTCTCTTTCTTTCTCCCCCTCTCCGTCTCTCTCTCTCCCCCCTTCCTTCCACTCTATACGTCCTTCTCTCTCTCTCCCTGTATCTCACTCTTCTCCCTATCTTCCATTCTCTGTGCCTGTCTGTTCTCCCTTTCTCTCCCTCCTGTCTCACCCTCTTCCTTTCTTCCCCTCTCTCGCCCTCTCTCTTCCCCCTCTCTCCCCATCTCTATCACTCTCCCATCTTCTTCCCTCTCTCTCCCCTCTGTTCTTCCTCTCCCTCCCTCCCTCTCTGGCTCCCCTTTCTCTCTCTTTCATGTGCTCTCTCAGTGTTCATTACTGTCAGAACACCCCTTCACCTTACATGCTAAAGTCCATGAGGTCACCTAGCTGGCAGGAGAGGTTGTGGGATTCTAGAAGGTGAAGGCTCAAGCGTTGTTGATTGGTGGGGGGGGGGGAGATGATCCCTTGAGTAATGATGCTTTGATAGTGCTTTTGACTGTACTAATGGGATCTGACAGATGTGTCTGTCTATCCAACTCTGGATCCACGATCCTATCTGGCCTCATTCGGATTTCGGACCCCAGGTTGGACAGTGGGATCCAAGGTTGGATGTCTGCATCCAGTGCAAGGTCAGATAGTGAGACTGGAGGTCATACAGTGGGATCTGAAGTCAGAAGTCTACTTTGGATCCCTCAGATCCTGGATAGTCAAATCAGATGGTTCCGATCCAGTTGGATTCTATGTGATAGCATCCAGGATATGGATAACAATAGTATCCAGTGGCATCTGGAATCCGAGAAAATCTGTGGTATAAAACAGTGTCTAATTCGATCAGATACTATCTGAGCAACAGTACTGCTGAGTTAGGCACAATAAATACATTTTACAAATGAAAATGAAGATTCAGGCCTTCTGTCTACAGCCTGGCGATCGCCTTGCAGGAGACTGCTGGCCCACCCACCTTTTTGATATCATCTTCCCAGTTCCTCTGTCACTGTCCTTTTCTGTCTTGCCCCCCCCCCCCATACGCACATTTGAACAGGGCTCCTCATCACTCAACACAGGGACTGGGTCACAGAACAAATCCCATGTTTAGCACTGCTAGGGCATGGATACAGGATACTGGAATTGTTCTTCACAACATGTAAGTTACGATCCTGCCCCCTCACTCATTGAGACAAATTACATTCTCAGAAACAGAGAAAAATAGAATCTGTTGGCAGAAAAAGGCCAGTTGGCTTACTCTGTCCGCTGATTTGTATGGAACTAATGTTAAATGAGAGAGCCCTAGAGACTGCGTTCTTACTCCCCGGCCCCCCTACACTTCTGGTTTAGCCTTTACGAAGAGCCCTTGTATCTGCACATCCTCTTTTGAATCCCCCACTGAATTTGCACAGACCAACTCCTATGGCAGCCACCTGTTCCACTCTTTCACCACCATCTGCATGAAAAATACTTTCTTGTACCTCTCTTAAATTTGTCCCCCTCAGCTTCATGGAGTTGCCCCTGACGTTTGGGCTGCAACTCAGCCTGAACAGTTCCCCACTGTCCACTTTATTTACCGTGTGGAAGTATTTGTAAGTTTCAGTTTTATTTCCCTCCCTCCCTTCTGGCCTCAAGCGTGTACATGTTCAGATCTGCCAACCTGTCCCCCTGAGTCCATTCCTGTGGTCCCTGGAGCATCCTAGTTGTCCTCCTGTGTACTGGCTCCACCCTGTCCCTGTCCTTCTTCAGATATGGACTCCAAAACTGCATACAGTACTCCAGGTGAGGCTGAACCAGTGACCTATACAGTGGCAGAAGCATCTCCCTCTGGTTGCTGGTGATCCCTGTGATCCTGACTCAGCCCATTATGTATTCCCTATTATACAAAGACAAGAAATAATCCTGGACTCTGATTGGTCAGTCTTGGGCTGGACCCGTGATGTTATCCCAGCACAACATCACAGGTCTAGTCTCAGCCTCACTGTGAACCAATATGGATGACATTATGGCTGCCATGACCTCTTTTTTTGCATCTCCTCTCAAGAAACAAAAATATTTTTCCACACTAATAAAAACATTATTTAAAATGATTTTTTTTATTTTATATATAACAAGCCATTGTATAATAGCAATAATGCCCTCCAGGGTGTGTGTCGTTCTGGATAACGTCACGCCTCAGTTGTTGGACGCACTCAGCCTGTGGCCTCGTGCCCAACCACCTGAGGTGTGACGTTATCCCAGCACAACACACACCCTGTTGGGCATTATTGCTTAATTCAGATACTTGCACCACTTTAGTTACATGCAGTATTATTATACATGTGTCAGATCAGGCTTGGGTCCACTGTGACGAAACAAAGCACTGTTTGCATCAGCCACCTCCAGTTAAATTACCCAGCATTCCAAAATAATATTACCTTTTATGCTACTAATTTTCCTTCTCTTTTTTATCTCCTGCTCTCCGTAGCAGCTCAGCTCTGCCTGGCAACTATCCAGCCCCATCCACCTCCTCCTCCTCCTCTGGCACTTACTTGCCCTCATAGGGTCCACAGGGCATTCTGCCCCATTGTGAAGTCTGCCCAGTGGGGAAGTGCCCTCCATCAGTCCACAGGTGTGGAGGCTAGAGGCCAGTTGGAGTGATGGGGCCATGCTACTGTGCTCTGGGGTTTTCCATGTAGTTACTCTCAGGCCTCTAAGAAAGAGCTGATGGGGACTCAGTGACGTGCATGTGTGCAACTGCATGGCTGTACTCTGAAGCCAAGCTGCGTCCTCCGTCCCTCAAGCTCCTCTGTCTGCATCACCAACTGGGTAATCACATAGGGCGGTGAAGGCAAAAGCGCTTCAGGCATTGCAGTGGAAAATGTTACCCTTCCTCCCCAGAGGAAGACAGTGAGCTGTGGGTCACTCAGTTCTCCTCTCCCTGGCTGCTCCCCCATGTCCCATACTTATTCCCAAACCCAGGTCACCAGCAACACGAGTAGTAACCCTACTGCTGCACTGGTGCGCTGGCTCACTCACTATTTTCTTTGCTAATCATGATATACGTAAGTAATAAGCCACAACAAGGTGTGCATTAAAATCTTCTAATGCACACCTTGGAGGGGACTTACTACACTCATAAAATGTCTCTAAGTAGTTTTTTGGGGAAGGAAAAGGACATTCATTTCCTGACTGTGTATTTATAGAAATTTAATGCACGATCAGGTGATGTCTCTCGACCAATTAAATTTCTATATTTTTTTCTTGCCATTTTATAAGTAATACCCTGGTCTCTCATAGTTCAGTTGGGCTGGATGCTATTCTGGAACCATAGTCACAGTGCTCTGCTTGTGACATCACTCTGTTGCTATGGAAGTGACTGTGATGTCACAAGCTGAGGATTATGACCTTTCACTCCTGAATAGAATCCGGACAAACTACACAGTAAAGGACAAGGAGTATGGTGACAGGCTTATGGGCATACTTTTAAAGAAAAAGAATTACAATTTACACAGTGCCAGTGGGTGTACAAAATCGCAAATAAATGCATTTATTTTCATGGGCAGGAGAACCGGAGTGAAAATAAATCATTTACTTCCACTCTAGCTCGGAGAACCATGGGTACTTCCACTCTAGGTCTCTAATATTCTGTGCCTTACCTAACATTATGTCCAGCACCACAGTAGAACCCCCCACCTGTCACTGCACTTGGCATTGTATAAATGGCACATGCCATGGGCTACGTGAAAATAAATTTGTTATTTTGAATGGCTGGATATGACCTCTATAGATCTCACTCATGGCTTTGCCGCTCGTGAGGTCAGTAGAGGTGAAATAATTTATTATCATGCAGCCCATGGTATATCCCCTATTTATATAGTGCTTTCATACATATTGTATACCAAGGCGTTTTACAAGCAATGAAAGACTGGTAGTGACATGAGTGCAAATGTGTAGTGGCCGCTATTTTGCACATAAGCCCCCCCCCCCCACACATACACACACAGCCTGAGCCAGTTTCATGGAAAGGGGAATGTTGGCCAAGACACCAGGAAGATCCCTACTATTATGAAAAGTTCCTTGGGTTCTTTCACTCCACCTGGACACCCACCAGGACAGCACCAGAGACGGGCAGAATGGACTTCAGTTTGACATCTCATCCAAAGGATGGCACACCCCGACAGTACAGCATCCCTTTAGTACTGCACTTGGGTGCCTGCATTCATGGGATGAGCCCGATCCTAGGGTTGGACTAGAACCACTGACTTTCTGGTTCGGAGGAGTATGTGCTACTAACCGAGCTAAACTGATACTTATAATGACTTGAAATTTTTTTATATATATTGCTATTTAGCCCCTTGTCTGTTCTCCTATGCCCACACTCCTTCAGGAATCACCAAGGCACCCTAACTGCTGTTGTCCCTCCTTACCTGTACACCAGTGTTCAAGCTCATCCCTTATTGAGCCGCAGCTTCCCCCCAGGAGGGGATGAGGTAGGGAGCAGGACCCCCCCCCAAGTCTTGCATGTTTTGGAAGGCCAGAGCAGTGGGACAGCCAGGAGGGATTCAGATCAGTGCCGGGTACTCCATCATCCATGGGCACAGAGGCCATTTTCCTGGTTTTCTCCCTGCAGACATCGGCACACTGAGGAGACCCAAGGAAGCGTGTGCACGCAGCGGCATGCTGCCACTCCCTGATCCCCACCGATGTCTGTCCCTTCTGCTGGCATCCCTGATTGCACTTCCACCTGTGGCCACCCATGTGGCAGTATTGCAGTGGGGATGGCAACCCTCCCACCCTGGAGGAGGAGAGTGTCCTGTGGGATGCTCAGTCCTCCTCCCCTGGCCAGTCCCCAACGATCCAGAGCTCACTTCCGAATCCAGGTCATCAGCATCATGAGCGGTAGCGCTACTGCTGTACTAATGGGCTGGCTGACTTGAAATTTTATGTGTGTAATTGGGATCTGCTGGTGTCAGCTGGGATTGTTTTACTAGTGAGTGGTGTCCCACTTGAAAAAACAGTTGACACCATCCTTATTTGAAGTTTGCACTGGGTTTGAGACTGATTTATAGTGTATAGAGTAGGCTATTCCACATATGGTTTCCTCTTATCCTGGCCCCTTCACTTTGTCCTCCGGTTCTGTTTGCACTCATTAGCTCAAACATCTATGTACATTCCTCCCACCCCGTCTATCCTCTTTAGTAGATGGATCACCCTAATCACATCCTCTCTCTGCCTTCTGTAAGCTAAATAAATGACTGTTCAAGCTCATCCTTGTAGTTCTTGCCTCCTAAACTACTAATTAACTTAGTGACCCAGTGCTGGACCCACTCAAGCTCTTCAGTTTCCTTTCTGTACTGCAGTAGCCAGAACGGAACCTGAACTGGATGCTGTACTGTAGGTGTGGCATGGAGAAACACTATGAAGTGGCCTTCTTTTCCTTTTTTTATAGCCTCATTCCGCACTACAACAGCCTCCAAGACCGGAATCTCATGCGCTACTTCAGCAATGAGCGTATCCGTAGACACCTGCAGAAAGCTGGACTGGTAAGTGGTCACTCACTGAACCATTATGGGGGTACAGAGCAGGGCTGAATATTAAGTTTTGCAGCCACTAACCAGCAGGACTAGTTACAGAAAATCTACAGGCATCCACAGGTATTCCCCAGGCCCAATTGATACACTTGTTGAAAAGTGATCTCCTCTAGCACTAGCCAGAAGGTCTAGTTAAAATCTACCGGTGTTTGGCTCTTGGCGTACCAGTTCTGAACCTGGATCAAGCCCCTCTGACCATAAAGTGAGCGGAATGGGGCTGGCCCATAGGGGTATCTGTAGAGCTTCCTCTTGTGGTGCCCGTGTCCAGGGTTCGGTAGCAAGTCTTGGATGCTGGGGGAAGGGGGGACCAGGGGAAGAAAGACTGAGCATTCCAGAGGATGCTGTGTCTCTCGGGGAGAGGGTGGCATAGCTTCCCCTGCAACAGCACTGCCACCTGGGTGACCACAGGTGGTGGTGCAGCAGGGGTACAGAGCAGAGAGGGGATGTCACGTGGGCGCTGCTCAAGCATGCTTTGTGTACCCAAGCATGGGGCTGCTAGGGCACTGATGTCCCAGGGGCAGGACACACACACAACAAGGAAACACCGTGCCATGCACAAGATAATCCTGGGTGTCCTCTGATTCAGACCCTGGCACTGTCTGTTCTCTCTGCACACAAGAAACTCCTGCCTCTGCACTCGGAAGGCGGTAGGGTGAGGGTCTGGCTTCACAAGGCCCCACAGTGGGAGAGGGGTAAGCCTGTGGGGTTGAGAACTGCAGAGAGGTAAGTGCAGGGATGCAGGGGGTGGGGCTAGGTCCTACCTGGGGGAAGGGGGCCATGTCAGTGAGTGGGGCAGAAAATGTAAATTGTAGAAAAGAAAATGAGCTGAAGGAACCCACTGCCATACTTTTAAGCCCCATGTCAAAAGTCATGTCTATCTTTGTAGTGGTAGAACTAGTTAGCTGGACCAATGGCATTGTACTTAGGGTTCCCTTACATTCTGCAACATGGCTAATGTACTTCTGAGGCAGAATTGGTTCACCTGTCTGGCAAACTTTGCACACAGCCATTGGCTAACATGCCACGTGATGTTACTGATGTCATCAGTGAGCAAAGGGGAGGGACTTCAGGACCAAGTAGACAGCACAGTCAGGATTTGTGAAAAATTCATATTTTTTAAAAACAGAATTACCCCAAAAGTGCTGAATTCTGTGACAACGCAAACGTTCTGTGGCAGGATGTGCATTTTGTAGCAGGATTTGAGTTTTATGGTGGGATGTGAGTTTTGTGGTGGGTTGTCAGTTTTGTGGTGCGATGTAAGTTTTGTGGAGAGAGAGAGTTTTGGTGTGGGATGTGAGTTTTGTAGTGGGATGTGAGTTTTGTATCGGGATTTGAGTTTTGTGGTGGGATGTAAGTTGTGTGGCGGGATGTGAGCTTCATGGTAGCATGTACATTATGTGGCAGGATGTGAGTTTTTTCATGGGATGTGAGTTTTGTGGCAGCATTTGAGTTTTATGGTGGCATGTGAGTTTTGTGGCATAATGTTAGTTTTGTGGTGGGATTTGAGTTTTGAGTCAGGATGTGAATTTTGTGGTGGGATGTCAGTTTTTTGGTGGCATGTGAGTTTTGTGGTGAGATGTCAGTTTTGTGGTGGCACGTGAGTTTTGTGGGGAAATGTGAGTTTTGTGGAAAATTCATCTTTTTTTTAAAGCAGAATCACCCAAAAATGTTGAATTCTGTGACAACGCAAACATCCTATGGCAGGATGTGTGTTTTGTAGCAGAATTTGAGTTTTGTGGGGGGATGTGAATTTTGTGATTGGATGTGAGTTTTGTTGTGGCATGTGAGTTGTGGTGGCAGGAAGTGAGTGCTGTGATGGGATCTGAGTTTTGTGGGTGGATGTGAGTTTTGTAGCGGTATGTAAGTTGTATGGTGGGAAGTGTGTTATGTGGTGGGATGCAAGTTTTGTGGATGGATATGTGTTAATGGCCAGTTCTATGGTGGCAGAGCTGCAGAATTCTAGGCAAGTGCCTTGATCATTCATACCAGCCACAGTATGCGTTCCTGACAGTTTTCATTTCCTCAGCGGGGCTAGTTTCCAACTCATTCAACAGTTTCTAAAACAGTTCTAATTAATTATTTTTTTTGTAATCAGTGTGTGGCTCTACAATAAAGATGGCTGCCCCAGCATTTTTTTTTACAGTGTCTTCCTCTGAGGCCTGTTCTCTGCCCGTCAATATCAGAGAAGTTTCTTCAGTTCAGAGTTTTCCTATAAAGACCAATCTGTACATAGAAACATAGAATTTGTCAGTGGAAAAGGACTGCTTGGCCCACAAAGTCTGCAGAAGTAAATGCGATGGGGGGGTTGCTCTTCAGCTGTGTATGCTGTATTCAGAATGTGGATATGCTTAGCAAAACACAGATTCCTCCCCCTGCTGAGAAAGTTTATGGTTGCTTGGCTGTCATGGTGTCTATCTCATCAGACATTGCCCAGCCCTCTCCCTGGCCCTTGGACCTCAGCTGGACAGGCTGCACTCTCCAGCAGTCTTCAAGACTCTAGTACAACCTCATCCCCCTCCACTCCACCTTTCCCCCTTCTGTTATAAACTTCTCTGTGAACATACCACCCATGTATGTTCCTGTCGTTAATCCATTGTCCCTACTAGAACTGCTCGGATTCTGAGTCATGGAATTGGATTTGTCAGATTCCCACCTGAGTTTTGGAATCAGGATTTTCGGAAGTGCAATGCAAAAATCCTAGATCCAAAATTGAAGGCTAAAACATGTTATTACATGAGAAATTAGGATTTAGGAATTCAGACTCCAATTCCGATTCTGAGGTCCTTTTCAGAATCAGAATAGGAATCCGATTTAGGATCAGAAATTCCTAAAAGGTCCTATTTCATCAGAATGGACCAGTGCCAAGCATCCCTTGTCCCTACTACTAGTCCACTTAGTACTTTTGTCGGTACCATATTGTGAGTGCTCCTTGGGCACTACTTAATAAATACACATACATGCTGCAGTGCATATTGTTTTGTTCCTGCAATCTTACTGTGACAGTGCTACCCCATGTCCTTTTTGTAATGTATTCTTTATTAATGGCATTCCAAGTTATGTACCCTTTTTTTATTCGTCACGTCAAGGTTCATTTACATAGACACCTGATCTTTGGCCGCTACAGTTGATCACTCCTGCTGTTTCATCCTTTGCTGAATTAAATCACAATCCCCTGTGCACGCAATAAGAATCATTTCCACAGCTACAATGATGTCAAAAACAGAGGATTATGACATTCAGCAAAAGACTGAGCAGCCAAAGCAGATGAACTGACCTTTAAATACCTCACTGGGGTGAATAAGATATGAGAGGGAAGTATTTTTCAGTAAAGAAAATGTACAAGAACAAGGGGACATGCTATGAATTGGGGGGAGGGAGGGGGGTTAGGAGAGATGCGAGGATTACTTCTTCACAAAAATGGTGGTGGATTCATGGAACAGCCTACCAGCCGAGGTGTTGCGGGTGAAAACAGCGGTGGGGTTCAAGAATGCATGAGATAGGCATAAGGGAATCTTAACAGAAAAGAGTGAGGGGAGGGAGAAAGAGCCGGGGATCAAGTAGGGTCTACGGTGATACTGTAGGTAGGGAAAAATGGGCAGACTGGGTGGGCCAGTCCTTATCTGCCGACAGATTCTGTTTCTGTGCAACTCTAGGGGACAGAGAGGGCTCCAGTTTTCATGCAAATTAAACTTGTAGTGAGGACTAAAGGGATGAGAAACTCAGACAGTATAATCAGAAGATAGTCTAAATATGTTTTTTCAAGTTTTCACAAAAGTGGCAAACTTACCTTTACCAATTTTCAAATAAATAAATGCTTTTAAGAAAGGTCATTCCACTTGCCAGTTCTGCAAAATGTTATCTTTAATGCACATATACAGCGCCAGTGTTTAAAAAAAAAAAAAAAAAATGCTAAACACGGGACGGGATTTACAAAGCGATGCAACACATTTGTAGGGTGATCGTGCCGCTTGTGACATGACTGTTAGACCACATAAAAAATGACACATGCATCATTTTTGTGCTGTTAATTGAGGAAAAAGTCCCAGAAGCAACAAAATGTTTGAAAAAAAAGCCTGCAAACATTTTAGCGCATTTCCCATGACGCAAGTTACACCCAAACTCAGGAACTGTGATTGCGTCATGAGCTTCCAAACTTGAGCCCCAAAAAATTAATATATTTTAGGATAAGTTCTGAAACAGAGTCAGTTGAGTATTAGGTTTTAACTCCCGCTCCCCCCCCACCCCATGTTGGACTGTAATCCTTTCAATTGTTTCTTGACTGCCAACACAGGTAACCTGTAGGGGCACAGTTGTGTCGGAGAAGGTGTACAGACTGAACATGGCGAAGCGAGAACACCAGCAGCACATACAAGAACTACTATCCCATGCAATTGTGGAGCATGTCTACAAGATGGAGGTGATTTTTGTCTTCTTCTTTGTAAACAGAATTTTCCTTAGTAGTTTTTTTTTTGTTCACTACAGGGATGTAGCCAGGACTTGGGAAAGCTTGCGGGGTTGGGAGGGGTCACCCCAAAAAATCATGTTATTTAGCTCGAGTGTACTCAAATGTTTTATGAAAAAATAATGGAAGCATCATAAATATTGAAATCATTTTTAGCCAGTCAGGATTGTTTGTTTCTAAACATCCTTAACATCAGGTAGTTGCATTTCATCAGAATTTGAAACTAGACACTAATAACCATAAGAGACACATGCGTATAAACATATAAAATTAACTTTGGGGTTAATACGCACCATAAAAATGGTCTCAGAATTGTTGCAATCTGACTGGCTGTCAGCATTCTGCATCTCTTACACTATTCTCTGTTACACTATCATGCACGGCCTGATCACCATGGCGCATGAATTCTCCACAACTTGTATGGATAAAAAATGCATCCAACACTGCCTTGTTGTGTATCCCTTATAAATACCATACTGCATAAATAAGGTTTATAAATGCATGCTTAAAAACAGGGCGAAGAACAAGAAAATACATGTGAAAATATAAGACTCAGTGCACAAAAAACACGTACATGAAACATATTGCATTAAAAACTACTCTATGAATTATACAGACATTTTAATAATTGATTACTCCATCAATTTGGTTCTCCACGTTTTTATCAGGGAAAATGCCATTTAATCATTTCAAATGAAATCACCTTTTGACTAACATGTTTTACAGCAGTTTAGTGCATGAGCAGTGTAGACTCGTACATCACACGGTTTTGTTGCTTCTTTCTCTTTTCAGCACCATCGCCAGGCAGATATGATGAGAACCCTAAAACAAACTGGAGGCCAGAAGCCAGACCTGGTAAGCATCAAATGTACTGCTGTCCATTCATATTATACACGTATGTGCATTATAGTTAAAGTTGCAGGGCAACAGCAACATGTTTTTATTCCCAAAAATATAGTTTCAGCTACAATTAATACAAATATTGGCACACCTGTGTAATATACTTTTCTAGGTACCTCTTATGCTGTGCACCAGGGGACAGCTGTTCGAGCAGCTTGACATGACCCAGTGACTCGGTCCCTGTGTGCAACACCCTGACACAGACAAAAACCCCTGCACCTGTGAAAATGCTATCTTCATCATTTTATGCACACAAATGAGATTTTCCTTTTTTCCCGATCTCCGCAAAAAATGTTACGCTTGGTAATACCATGCATGGCATCTTTCTGCAGCTGTGCAACAAAATATTTGCAAACAGCTATAAATTGTGGAAAAGGTTGCAGAAAGGCAACTGTAGTGAAAATTGAGTGCATGCAGAAAAGATTGTGGTTTCACAAGGAAACCCTCCCTTGTGTAACTTTTTCCATACATGCACAATTTTTCCACTTTTGAAAATCTGGCCCCATGATTTTTTTTATTTTCGTGATTGCAACCCTTACCTGGTCTACAATGGTATTTCTAAGCCAAATGTGGTGGCCGTCTTTTCTTGAGAAAAGGCTAAATGAAGACATTTATAGCATTCTCAGATTTTGGTGGAACTAGAACATTTTACCATCACGTAAAACTGGAAGATGCCTGGAATCTTTTATAGTGGAAAAGGGGAAGGGTCAAATTGTTTTCCTGTTTTGTTGCACTGCTGCTTTAAATAGGGAAGCCAAGACAGCTTTACGAGACCTGCAGAGAATGTGGAATTCCACTGGTGGAACTCAGGCAGAATGGCAATTCTGCTTCTGAACTGTTTTTTTGGAATCTCTTTGGGAATTCTGTGGAATTTTGAAAAGTGGTTCTATGTAAATTGTGGAATAACTTCTGCGAATTACGTCAACCACAGCAAAATGTTCCACAGATTGTGGAAAGGGAATGTGGGGTTTACGTAAACCCACAAAACAATTCCAATCTCAAAATTTCGGAATTCTGCTACTGACAGAGTTACACAGAATTAGACATAGTTTTCAGAAATTCCACGTAATTCCATTTCATTGGAATTTGAAAATTCCACACGGTAGTCATCTCTGCACTTATGAAAGGTGATGCGTCACGCATCCTTTGGGTGAGAAGAGGTATTCAGTTCTGACACTCTATTAGTAAAGAGATGTCTCTGCTTCTGTTTTCTTTTTATAAACCCCTACAGTAATGCAAGTGCGCAGCATGGGTACAGCATGCATGCATGCCGATTAAGCATGCGGCATGCATGCTGTGCACTTGTATTTCTGTAAGGGGACTGTCTGATTTACAAAATATTAATAAATTTAAATAAAATACAACAGCATTTTGACTAATAAAAAAATTCTCCAAACTACCCCTCTTGAACAAAAGAAGTAATGAGCCATTGTTTCAAAACCAGTGAGTAAGAGCCTCTCTTTGCTAAGTGGTTGAATCAGCTAAGCTCATGCATACCAGTCCTTAAGATACTGAATGCCTGAACTGATGTTGATCAGATGGCGGCCTCGTATTTTAAGGGGCCCTAGCATGGTTAGTCCTGGAGTGGGGGGGGGGCCTTCCCAAAACTTCCCTTCTCAGTCTCTTTGCTGCTGATTGGCTGAGCTGCACTTTGTCAAGTAATAACTTTACCCCTGTTGACATGGGCACTTTAATCAATTAAATGTTAATAGCTATGTACTGTTAATCAATTACAGTGGTCATGGAAACTCAAGTAGGTTGCACACAAAAGACTGAATCGAGTTTTAGTTCAGCGACTGTCGTCCATTGACTGCCTTGTAATTGACTCACTGCAGTATGTGAAAGAAAGGTTTCTTTTCATTGGCTGCTGACGCTTCTGTGGCCTATGGTGTCAGCTGATAGGTGCCCTGTTTCCCTGTGCCCTGCATTGCTGCACATTCAATCGATTCAACTAACTGCTATGTAGATGGAGTGCACTTGATTAAAGTATTACTGCATTTACATAACATTCAGCTGATTCCATCGCATGTAAATTTGAACGGATTCTGGACTGATGCAAAGAACTGACTGAATGTCAGTTGATGGACATGCATGTAAACAGTAAGTGTTTTGATAGCCTGGTGTCACAGTGGACATCTCTGCCCAGCTCAGTAATTCTATATAGGTGCTGATACAGTACAGTCAGTAATTTTATTTTCTTTTTCTTTTTTTACAATTTGTTTACCCGGGACAGTCCATCAGAGATGCAGCATCTCATTTTCAGTGGGGTCCTGCTTTTGTACTCACTTTTGCAGCTGAGTGGACTGAACTGCTGAGAGACTGACTCGCTCAAGCTCTCAACTCACGTAACAAGAAAATGGCTCTGGTGGGATTTGAACCTGGATCCCCAGGTCCCCAAGCCACTGCACTAGATCACGCTGCCTCAAAACTTTAATTATATAACAAATGTAAACACATACTTGTCAGTATGTACTAGCTGTGACCCCTCTAGGAACAGAGGGGATGCAGCAGTTGCTGTAGTTGTGTCGATGCCTACAGCAGGCTCTGATTCTTCAGTTCCTGCTTTATTCATGTATTCCTCTAAAGCTGTTTCCTTTCATCCCGACTAGCTGCATGTCAGCCCTCCTCTGGCCACAGCAACCAGCTAGCCCCATCTGTCCAATAACATGCCACTGCTGTTCTCCCATGACTTTATCCCCCATGGCTGGTTTCTGGGGAAGGTGTACAAACAGAGGTGAGAAAGAAATAAGTGCCTCAGCTGAGGCACTTACTTCTTTCTCACCTTTGTTTGTATGTGTTCCGTAAATATGCACACCACACTCCTATGAGATTGTTTCTGGGGGAGGTCCAGCCTCTCCCGGGGGAACCAGAATCTGGTTAGACAGCAAGCTACAAGGCATAGTGCCCAGGTATACTGGTAAAATCATTTAGCCAGTGGCCAGGTTTTTCTCTTTTTTTTTTTTCTTCTGGCCCTCCCATCATCGTCCACCGACATGGTGGTGCTGCACAGCCAACTGGTGGCCCCGCGTGTTGCTTTCCCTAGAGGTAGCAAGAATGCTTGGCCTGCCATGGGGGGGCAATGCTGCAGCAGATGTGTTGCCACACCCTCCTTGAGCTGGGAAATGCTGCCATTAGTGGCATCTTCCCAGCCTGACCACCTGTGCGGAGTGCCCTGAATCTGTTCATGTCGCCAGCTTGCACCAGGTCAGTAGCATTTTCCTTTAAGTAGCCCTGCTGAGTGGCCACCCTGATGGCCCAGCATCAGAACATCATGCTGTTGGGAAGATGACATGGGTTCGGGAATGAACTCAGTGCACCGTGTCGTGGGTCAGGCCTGGCCAAGACAACTGCTGCAGTGCAGTGCGTCTTGACTGAGGAGGGCTGGTGGAAAGTTCCACCATCACAGTGACTCTTGTAGTCAGGCCAGGGAGTGTACTCCTGCCAGAGTGGGAACACTGAACCTGGCAAGGCTGACATAGCCATTGTCTATGCCTGGGAAGGAGGTGGAGAAAAACAACAAAGGACAAACCCTACTGCCATCTATATGACAGCCAGGTTTACATTCGGCCTGACCAGGCTGTATCTCTGCAAGATGGACAACCGGCTGGGGAATAAAACACAAAAAGTAGCCCTTGTGGCTAGCGCTGAATGAGGTTACTTTTTGGTAATTATGTCAGTTTGGCAAGTGAAATACTTGTGGGTGCCAGGGGATTTTGTCATTCATGAGACCTGCTGGCTGCAAAACGAAATCTTGATCCCTAATCAATGCACAGTGAGCGCCAGGCTTGGCCACTAGCCCATGTACCCAGTGGTGTACTATGGATTATCTGAGCATCTCGACTCCAGGTCTCCCGCATGACAGTGAAACATAGTGCTCTTGGGTTGGTGAGTTATGATGAGGCTGAATACAGCATCCCTGAATCTTTCCACTTTTTCATTCTTTTAACTTTTCCTCAGGTGCTCCTGAATGGACGTTCTGTTGTGCCGCAACGAATCCAGGGACGAAGGAAGACTTCTCGCGATAGAGGTGCCAGCTCAAATGGCCCGCCTCCAGGCCATGATCTAAGAAGAGCAGCAGGATCCTTTGATGAAGACAGGATGGTCCAGTTTCTATCAGGAGTGAGTATGTAATTCACAGGGACTATTTCATTCATAACAGCTAGCATATAATACATGTGAATTCCACACATGCAGTCTCTACCCTCAACAAGATGATTGTGTCTTTTTTATTTAGTGCTCATCTTCCTCTCCCAGGACCACACACTCAGTTTGTAGCAACCTCTGAACCCTGTCCCTCCACCCCATGGAGCTGTGCCCCTGTGATTTACCCTCGGGGCAAATCCCTCAAGATTCCCTACCCACTCTACTATTCAGGGTACCCAGCTAATTTCCATAGGAAGCAGGAGTTTGTCCAGGCTGACCTTGAAGGGCTGTGATCTTTTCATGTCCACCATCTCCAGTGGTAAGCCGTTCCAAAGGTTCACTGCTCTCTTTGAGAAGAAGTGCCTCCTGACTTTATCACCTTTGAGTTTCCAGGCATGTCCCTCGTTCCAGCTGAAGCACTCCAGGTCAAATGTTTCTTTGTGTTCAACCATGTCAATACCCTGGAGTATGCAGACGACTGAGATCATGTCCCCCCTCAACCTCATTTGTCTAGGGTGAACATGTTAAAGGGACACACTCATGCCCAGTGACCATCATAGTTTGAAAGCCCATGGAAAGCTCTTTCAAACAAGGTATCATCTGTAGCTGGAAGCACTCCAGAGACATTGATGACTGTGTCTGTTCAATATTAATACTACACTGCAGCCATTTTTAGAACACTGTGATTTCATTGAGGAACAAGCTTTGCCTAACCACGCTGAATCAAGCATACTTGTTCCTCAGTGGCATCACAATGTCCTTAAAATGGCTGCAATGTTGTATTAATATTGAACAGAATCAATCATCTGTATCTCCGAAGTACTTCCAGCTACAGGCGAGCCCAATGCCTTGTTTGAAAGAGCTTTCCATGGGCTTTCAAATTATGATGGCCACTCGGTGTGAGTGTGCCCTTTTAAGTGTCTCCACTCTCCCCTCATAGCTTTTGCCCTCCTTTAATTATCCAGTTGTATTAATTAATTTATTTATTTTCAAAAAGTTTTACCAGGAAAGACATACTGAGCTGCTAACAACTTGTTTCCAGATGTGTTCTGGGGGTGAGGAAAAGTGGAGAAAGATCAAGAGATGGAAAAAATGAATATTATCAACAGCATTACATAATAGAATTCATATACAGCAATTAAGCAATAAGGCATAACAGGGAGTGTATTATTGTGGGAAATGGCATGCATTGGGAAGTGAAGCCCGAGGTGAAGCTGAAGGCTTTATGCACCTGAGAAAGTGCCTTTATCCTTCAAGTGCGCACACCTTTGAATGCCTTATTGCGATTATAAAATGGCTTCCCTGATTTTATTTTAGGACCAAGTAATGAGGTTCAGAAAGTTAAGTATTTCAGTGTCAGTGGTTCAGCAGGTAGCATACTCACCTCTGAGGCCGGGAGATCAGAAGGTTGTGGGTTCCATCCCCACACCAGGCACTTGGGTTAAATCAACAATACCCGACACTGTAATGCAGCATGAGTGGGTGCTGCACTCCTGAGGTGCCATCTTTCAGATGAGACGTTAAACCGAGGTCCCATCTGCCTGTTCTGGTGGATGTTAAAGATCTCATGGCACTTCTTGAAAAGAGTAGAGGAATTTCCTCAGTGCCCTGGCCAAACTTCCCCTCCATTCACTAAAAAAAACTACCAACAGCTTAGTCTGGTTCAAGGTCACTTGGCATTCATCTTTATCCCCCTCCCCCGGGTCGTGCCTGAAAATAGGCAGAATTTGTCTACTGCACTTACCCGGTCAACAAAAACTAAATAAAATAAATAAAGTTAAGCATTTCTTCCCTGTGCTGTTGCACTGGGAATATTAGCACGGTCATGTGACTAGATTCCACCAATCACAGTACAGTACTTTTCTTACCCGTTTTGTAATACAGTATATCAGAGGAGCATAATTATAAATAGTGCAAGGCAAAATCACTTCAACAGGTACATGTAGTAGATAAAAATTGAGATTTGATAGGCAGAGAGAACTAATACAGTGACAGCCAGGGAATGAGGAGAGCAAAACTGACCAGGACAGTACTAATGGGGGGGGGGAGGGGCATAGACAAGAGGTGATGGGTCATGGATACTTGCAAGTTGGGGAAGGAAGGGCCAGAGTTTAGGAAAGTGATATGAGAAGGCAGCTTGACCTGCAGTAGATTTCCCGGATGGAATAGAAAGGGAAGGGAAGGGGAAACATTGCTGCGGAAAGGTAGGAGGAAGGAAGGGGAGAGGATTAGAGGGATCTAAGGTAAGAGGGAAGGGAACCAAACCAGAATTTGGATATAAAGGAGGCACAATGAGAAAGGCGTCTGGCATCAAGAGAGAGACGAGTGATAGGGCAGAGAAGAGTGAGCAGTTGTGGGTATGGGGGGACAGTCTAAAGCAGAATGACAAAAAGAGTGAAAGAGGGGGTCCAGTTTGGCAAGGGAAGATTTGGGAGCTCTACAACAGACCATTACCATAGTCAGAAATAGGGAGAATCAGCCATAAACAATCTTTGGTGGCAGGAAGTGGGACACTTGCTTTGATCCTATTGGTAGGCAGGGAAAATAGAGGCAGGCTAGATGGGACTACTGGTCCTTTTCTGCCGACACAGTCTATGCTTCTATGTTTCTGTACAGTGCACCAAGCTTGGGGTGCAGCTTATGGCGTATGGCATCAATATGCACCGAGAAATCAAGATGTCGGTCCAGCCAGACCCTGAGGTACTTTAAGGAGGATACATCCTCAATGATCGCGCCAACAAGGGTGTGAAATAAAGGGAGGGAGGTGAGTCTGGTAAGCCTCTGTTGGGTGCCAGAAGTCATGGGAACTGTCTTTTTTTGGCACTGAGGGAAAGTTGGTTAGACTGGAATTGCACTGAATGTTGTCAAAATTCAGCTGTAGCTGTGAGGTAAGGGAGGTAAGGTCATGGGAAGAGGATCAGCATGCAAACGAATTTGCTAACGTAAGTGAAATATTTTCATTGAGGATGCATCTACTGTGAGAATAACAATGATATCCTCACTCTAGACCTGTCCCTTCTGTATGGAATGCCAATGGGTGAGCACGTTTCACGGGTTTATTTGTTTAAACGTTTTTGGCCAGGAATACCCACTGACATGAAGGTGAGGCTTGCTTCCCGGTGTAACCTGCATGCTTGATGCCGTCACAAATTATTTATATATATATATATATATACTGTTTTTCAGCTGGATGGTAGAACCATTGAGAAGCTGACTGGCATCAAATTCGAGGCAGGTGTCTCTCCATGCGGACTACTTATCATGGATCTCTTTCCTGACTCACAGCCTGCGCCTCCTAAAAGATGTTTGGGATCAAAAAGAAACCCCAGGAATGTCCGTCGAACTTGGAGGAGAAAGATACTTCCCACCACAACACCTGGGACCACGTCCACCAAGTTAAACAAGGCAAGAGAACAATCTAAACCACCTCCATTGTTTTAATTTTAATTTAGGCACCAAAGAATCTTACACTGGTGCTGGTGGGGGTAGGGGTGTCCCTAAGCTCATTTATTTTATATGATGTTCATAATATGTGCAAAATTAATTTAGGTACCAAAGAATCTTACACTGGTGCTAGCATGGTGGGGGGAGGGGTTTTCCATAAGCTCATTTATTTCATATGATGTTCATACTATCTTTAAAATTGTAATTACTGACCTTTTCCCCCAAAAAACATTAGCTCCATTTTAAACAGGCATTAAACTATGTGATGAAATGGGTACAAGAATAAACCGAGACACGTGATTGGTCAAATGTGATCACATGATTGTGCTTTATTCCAGCACAACAGCACAGATCAGAACTACTCAACTTTGTGAACCTCATTACTCTTGTTTTCCAATTAAAATTCAGGGGAGTCACATTTTTATTATGACTGGAAGGCAGTCCAGTGTGTGCATAGCTGGGATGGGAGGGGGTGGCACCTCTCAGGTGCAGAAGGCACTAAGCTTCACCTTGTGTCTCACTTCCCAAGTTGTGCCATCATCTCACAAAAACACACACTCCTCTGCATATTATTGCATAAGTACCCCCACTGTATACAAGAATGCTTGGTCTGATTATGATTTGGGGGGGGGCTATAATTACTGTTTTGGGGGCTCACGTAAGCATTGAAGGAAAACAATAACATAACTAAATGTCCTTTCCCTCTGATCACCTACCTCCCATTACCATTAAACAGTGTCAGTGGCTCAGCAGGTAGCACACTCGCCTCTGAGGCCAGGAGATCAGAAGGCTGTGGGTTCTATCCCCACACCAGGCACTTGGGTTAAATCCCAATACTGACACTGTAGTGCAGCATGAGGGGGGTACTGCACCCTGAGGTGCTGTCTTTTGGATGAAACTTTAAACTGAGATTCCATCTGCCTGTTCAGGTGGATGTTAAAGATCTCATGGCACTTCTCGAAAAGAGTAGAGAAATTTCCTCGGTGTCCTGGCCAAATTTCCTCCCATTAATTAAAAATACAGCCAACAGCTTAATCTGGTTCAAGGTCAGTTGGCATTCATCTGTATCCCCCTCCCTAGGGTCGTGCCTGAAAATAGGCAGGATTTGTCTAGTACACTTACCCGGTCAACAAAAACTAAATAAATAAATAGAATTTTTAGACAATGATATTTTTCTAAGTCCCTCTAAATCCTCTTTTTTTTCCTTCTTTTGTATAGTTTTTAAATCTGCTCATTAACCTCCATGGAGACGGCTTCCCAACACTGGCCACGTGCTCCCTTTTCTTCAAGTTATGCCAATGGACTCTGCCAAACAGAGGCTCAGTCAGCAGGACAGGTCAGCACAGAACCAGCCAGGGAACCACATGGCTGGTGGCGGACTCCCTTTTCCAATGAAGCTAGCCAGTAGATGTCAAATGATTAAAATAAGTTTAAAGGGCCTCCAAGGGGTGTCTTTTGTGGTATAGAAGACTCCAAGAATGAGGTTTGGGCGAGAAGATTGTGAAGTGAAGCAGAGTGGTTTTGTCTGTCCAAACCTCACAAAAAGAGTCTCTTATACCACACGAGACACCTCTCGGAGGTCCTATTAACTTATTATAAATCACTCTAGATTAGCTTGAGTGATTTATAAGTTTATAGTCCTTTTTTTGTTTATTTTCGTTTGCTGTCCTCTGCCCTGGCAGTGAAATGGAACGCTTCCTCCACATGTTCCTGCCCGAGTGCACACTGTACACGGGTAAGAAGTACAGTGTCTCTGCATGCTGACTGGCTGAAATATCATTAGTGATTTATAATAAGGAATTAGGGGGCTGCCCAATGGCCCATCAGGTAGTGCACTGCGCTCCTGTGCCACAATCATAGTTTGGCAGCAAGTTCTGGAAGCTGGAAGAGCGGCATGGGGACAGTGCTGCTACTTGACAGTGCTCCCAGCCTGTGGTGTGATGGGTGTTGTGTTCTGCCATTTGAGCACCCCCCCCCAGCAGCTGGGCTAGGAAAGCTATCCCTCTGTGGGGGATACTGAGCATGCCAAGGCCAGTATGGGG
Organism: Neoceratodus forsteri; assembly: GCA_016271365.2. Classification (NCBI taxonomy): domain Eukaryota; kingdom Metazoa; phylum Chordata; order Ceratodontiformes; family Ceratodontidae; genus Neoceratodus; species Neoceratodus forsteri. The sequence continues at coordinate 59,625,045 of JADMNL010000033.1, forward strand.
CTACGCACAATGTTTGGGAGGTGGACAAGGTGAAAAAACACTAAGGTGGAAAAATGCTGCAGGGACAAGATGATGCTGCGCTGTCCCTGAAGGTACTGCTCCGCTGACTGGGCTCTACTGGCAAATCTGGATGCCTAACTGGCGGAGGGGACAGCCCTCCCCACCTGACCGTGCCATGGAAGGGTAATCTGTGGGGGATAAAACCAACAAAAAAAAAAAGAAGAAATTAGAGGTACTTAGAAAAATATATTTATTGCCTAAAAACACTAATCAGGGGGTTAGGGATCAAAAGGGGGAAGGTAGTTAGATTTTTGTTTTCCTTTATGCCATTTTTTAGACTATGGCAGGTAATGCAAAGTCAGCAGTTACACTGCTTTACTTGTGCCATCATCAAATCACATTTTTAAAGAGGGTGCAGGCCCACCAGCACAGCAGTTGGATTTCCGCTTGCCACACCGGTGACCCAGGTTCGGGAACAGACCTGGGCGTTGGAGAGGTGGCCGGGGGGGGGGGGGAAGAAGGATTGAGCATCTGATGACTGCTCTTCTTCTCCAGGGGGGATGGGGTATAGTGTTCAGCGCAACATGGACACCTAGCACTGACTGGGTGTGCAGTGTGTGCCGGCATCACAAGTAGGCTCAGGGGCGGATGCTGGCCATCATTGCACATCCCAACCCCTGCATAATTGGGGAGAAAATAATGCCACCGGCTGCCTAGATGAAGCCTGCCCTCGGCTTCAATTAGCCTCCAGAACAGCCCCTTCAACCTATCCCATCACTGCAGCACCTTTGAGGGAGGGGTGCTGCACCCCACCCTTGGAGGCAAGCCAGGGGGTATCGAAGGGGTGCGTTCGATGTGGAGGTTGGAGTGAGGGTCCTTGACCGGGCAGAGGTTCCGGGCAGCTGTCGGCAACAAAGCATAATAAATAATTAGAAAAAAAAAACCAGCCCACACTTAACACGAGTAGAATCCAGTGTCACTACATTCCCCTCCAAAAACCTCATCAGTTCCCAGCCGTTCAGTTCTTTATTACTAAGGGCATTCACAGACTGTACACAGGAGCAGGAATTTTGCCTCATACTTGACATCTGCAGCTGAGACTTATTCAGGAGAGGAACTCATTATTCCATTAGTGACATCACAGCTATTTGCACAGCAGCAGACTGAGATGTCACTAGCAGGGGATAAGGACTTCCGTTATAAGTTGATAGGGTCTTCGCAGAGTGCATCTTATGGTATAAGAGACTGTGGGCATGAGGTTTTGGGCGAGAGGATCACAAACCTATGCAGTGGCGTCTGCCCAAACCTCATGTGAGGAGTCTCTTACCCATATGAGACATCCTACAAAGGCTCTATGAATGTATTATAAATCACTCGAGTCAACAATGATGGTTTATAACAAGTTTTTTAAGAATTGCTTTTTATTTTAAAAGTTAAATAAAGCTGTCCTCCCCCTAGCTGGGAAGTGGAACACTCCACTCCTAAGGTACCTGCACGAGAGACCACTGCACACAGGATATGAGATACAGTGGCTCTGTGCTCTGAGTGGCTGAAATCAGATAAGAGATTAAAGATTTCTGAATATGAGCTGGCTTTAAGTGACCTGTCAGGGACAAAGATCCCATATTCACGTAGTAATACAGAGGACAATGGCATGAAGTGCAAGCGTTTGTTTTTTTAAGTTGCGTAACCAACTTCTGTTAATGCCAGCTAGGGTTTTATTTTGCTGATGACCAAGCCCCTCATTAACTAGCTGGACTGTTAGCACAGCAGCAGGGCTACCACTAGCAATGCCGATGACCCGGATTCGGGAACGAGCCTTGGTCATGGGGGTGGGGGTGGTGGTCAGGAGGGGGAGAAGGACTGAGCATCCCAAGGGATGCTGTCGTCTTCCAGGGAGGGAGGGATTGTGATGACACCACAGCAGTGCCGCCAGGATGACCATTTTCCAGGGAAGAGCGTAGCACACGCAGCTGCCCTGGAAATAGGCATGTTCGGAGCAGGATTTTTAAAACTGTAACATTTTATTGATTGATCTTGATCAAGAATATATTAATAGCACTGCTGAGACCAGTGGTCTCATTTACGTGTTTACCATATCAGAACATCTCACCTTCGGTTTGCAGTTCTCACACCGTAAGAATATGCGTGAGACCACTCTTGCAACCATAAAGTGGTCTGAACAGTGGTATTAGCATACACAGGAGTACAAGTTTCAGTACTGCAATAGCAGTAAAAACATTTCCCGACACATGTGTTCGATAGACTGCGCTGTCTTTATTGGAATGTCATTGAAGGCTGATTATAAACACTAAGGGTCTCTTGGAATCCAGGTGTGCCACAAATCGGCAGGTAAAGATGACTCCCCTGGCTGCGCATTTGTCACCATGATCTACCATGGGAAGAAGATCGACCTACTGAATGAGTTTCAGGACCCCCGAGATGACATCAGGGTGTGCCAGCAGCACTGCGGCGGGGAGAACATGTGTGTGTACCAGGGAAGGCTCCTGAAGGGAGGTAATACGATTTCAGGATTTGCCTCTTATGCCCACTCTCTTGTTTTTCCCCAACTGAACAGCGGATTCCAGCAGTGATTCTAAATATAATGTGAGTGGTGGGGGGAGGAGGGTCAGTGTATTTCTGAAGACGGCAATCTGAGGAGCACGTTGCAGAAAAGCCTTCGCATTTGGTGTAATCTGGCAGTTTCTAGCACAAATGAGGATGATTAAAAAGGGGGATTCTAGTAAAAGTGGAGTTCTAGTCCTTTACTACCTCCCCCTTGGTTTTGCCATGGGATTGAAATGCTACAAACAGCATGGAACTGTGCTGCTGTACTGGCAACCCTGGTTTGGGAACAGGCTGCAAAGTGGGTGATCGTGCAGTTGGCTGTGAAATGCAGTCTGCCTCAGCCTGGGAAGGGTTAGCATTATAATCCTGTGCTGCAGCACCCCCCAACTGAGGGCTGGGGAGCTTGCAGGACCAGAGAGTGTACTATGTGTGTGTGTGGTGGCCATGTCTAGGCTGTACACGGCACCAGGGCTGGTGAGAGGGGGGTTCTAGAGTCCAGACAAAAAGAGGACAGTTGCTGCCAACATGACAGCACTGGCACTGTTGTATCCTGTGCCTCTTACTGCTCCAATAGGAATATACCCCAAATGGGAGTTGGGGAGGGGGTCTGCCCCTGCTGACCTTGATGTGACAGAAAAGCCTTGCAAGCATTGGAGCAGGTACAAAGATGTTGGGGTAAACTGATTGGGGAATTGGTGAAAACTGGACAGCCAGGACCAGACCGGACCAGATCGGTAAAATCTGGACTGATACACAGGGCCAAACTAGCTCAGCCGTTCGGAGTGCAAGTTGCGTGAATTTCTGGGATCTGGCCAGTTTGGCCTGAATGGCCAATCTGGCTTTTACTGATCTGGTCCAGTCCTGTTCTGGTGTTCCTGTTTTCAACCATACCCGGCGGATTGCCATGCGACTGGCCTCAGAGGATCAAAAGCCTGACTAAACCTCCCTCCCCCCCATAAACGTAACTTTATTTTTAGGAAGTAATTTATGGGGAAGAGAGTGGGGGCACTGTGATCTGGCATGGCAGAGAAAAGCTGACAGTGCCATCCGCTCCATGGGGTATGGTTGTTATTCAGCAGCTCTGACAGCAGGATAAGAACCCTTTCTTAGTGTAACTGAAACACGCCTGGAAGCTTTAGCAGCAGACCTCTCCTTTGAGATGTTCCTCAGCCCTCTCTTTGTCTGCACTCAGAGCAGTGCTATGTTATTCTACATGTCAGAAAACGGGGCACTGAGGCATAAAATACTGCCTTCCAAACTGGAAGAATGGAAGCGTTGTGGATGGGCTTTGCAGACCAGTTTTTTTCCTCCCCTAAAGACCTTACTTTTTCATTATACAGAGAGATTCCAGTTTAGTTCCAAGCGTAACCAAGACTACCCCTTCAGTCTAACGTTCTTCCTGAACCATATGTTTGCTGAGAGGATGAGCTCCTGTTGTGAGTATCGGCACCGAGCAGGGCACCAGCATGGCAAAAAGAATAGGTATTTTGGCATTGTCAAGGTCCAGGGAGCATCTCCTTGCCACAGGTACACCTTGGCACAATTCTGTAATTATTTATTTTATTTTGCACACTGACAAAGGAGGTCCAGGACAATGTCCTGATTACAGCAGGTCTCAAGGAAGTGGGGGAAGGAAGATGGCAACAAGAATTTATAGAGTATGACTGTGCCATCATTACATTGATCCACATTTGCATTACAAAATTAGGTGTAACAGTACAAGTAGAATCATTTACAGATTGATCCCTTAAAAGTGACCAGCAATGACAATTGAAACATCTTACCTTTTACAAATACTTATTCCAAATTACCCCTTCATTTCCTTCAGTATTCTTTTTTTATTAGTTTGTAAATTTAAATTGTTCTTGTATATATGCTTTACCTATGCAAAAAAAAGTGTGGGTATCAAAATCTCCGAAACCGTATTCTAATCTGCTACCAGTAGAGGGCTGCTGATGACATCACTACCACCACAGATAAAGAACTGCATATATGGCAGTAGTGACGTCACGTCTGGCCGCCTGCTAGTGACAAAGCAGAATGCAGTTTCACACTTTTTTTTTATAGCTGTAGTTTCATTCATTATATGTGAAAATATGTAATAATGCATATGTAACAGTATCATACATAACAGTATTTGAAATGTTGAACACAGGGCTGAAGATTAAATACATAGACAATTTTGGAATAAATGATAAAAATAGTTTTTTATGTTTCATTTTGAAAACTAAAGCTTCATGTACCCACCTCACACCCAATCATGGTAACTTGTTCCAAAGAGAGAGGTCCATTAAAAGGGAACTACAGTCAAAAATTACAAAAAGATATGTTGTACAGAGCATTTTGATTTGTGTGTTAGTCCTTGTGTTTCCTTCCCTTTGTTTGCTGTTAGGAGTTTTTTTTTATTTACCTACTAGTTTTATAGCCCCTGGTGATCTCCACGGTTTCCTCTTTTATTGCCCTTCTTTTTCCCTCTGTGTCTCTTGTTCATGTAACAGTGCTGCATCGGAGACTATTGATTCAATTAGTTCTGACTTAGTCCTTTTTTAGTGTCTCTCCTTATCCAATGAGCACTAATAAAGGTCATATTCACAGTTGGCAAGCACCTGAGGGATAACTGAGTGGGCTTTTTCAGACAGAGTCTTCACTACAAAAAGTAGGCAAATTTAGGGAAAAATCCTAACAGCAAACAAAGGAAAGGACACACTAGGACTACACACATACACATCAAAACCCTCTGCACAACATACTGTTTTACAGATTTTGACTGTAGCTCTGTCCAGCTTTGTGTTTGAACTCTGGCACAAGGACAAACTCTGCCATCAGTGATCGTAAGTTAGCAATAACATGCAATAGGGGGTATGGTAATGCTAAATTGCCACATACCCGGGTTGGTATTTGAGACACGAGGGGCAGCCAAGTACCTTAATTCAGCCAGGAAGTGCAATAAGTTATTGCAGTACTGCAAGAAGCATGACACATTTTATTATCCTTACAAATGGTCTTAAGTAGATAAAGCCAGAAAAAAGCAATACCTGAACCAAGTGTCAGAAGTATGGCAGCTTGGATTCAATGCAAAGAAGTGCAAAATAATGCACCTGGGAAACAAAAACCCCGGGGAAGATTACGCAATGGGGGGAGGTGGCGGTAGTAGCAACAACAGAAATGGAAAGGGACCTGGGGGTAATCATATCAGATGACCTTAAGGTTAGCAAGCAATATGAGAAGGCAGTAGGGAGGGCTGGGGGGATACTGTGATGTATAGGGAGAAGCATCATCAGCAGAAAACATGAAGTTGTTACCCCTCTGTACAGACTGTTGATGAGACCCCATCTGGAGTACAGTGTCCAGTTCTGAAGACCCCATCTCCACAAAGACAGGATGGAGGCAGTCCAGAGGAGGGCAACTAAAATGGTGCAGGGTCTGCAAGAGAAGCCATACGAGGAGAGACTAAAGGAGCTTAACATGTGTACCCTTGAGGAAAGGAGGGAGAGGGGGACATGATAGCAACTTTTAAATGGCTCAGTGGAATCAACAAAGTCCAAGAGGGTAGCATCTTTCAGAAAAAGAGATGTGCAAGAACAAGGGGACACAATTTGAAGATAGAGGGGGGACGGTTCGGGGCAATGAGAGGAAGTATTTTTTCACAGAGAGGGTGGTGGATGCATGGAACAGCCTTCCTGAAGAGGTTGTGGGATCTACAACTGTGGGAGAATTCAAGAATGCATGGGACAGACATAAGGCAATTCTTGTGTGTGGGGGGGGGGTTAGGAAGAAATAGGCTGTTGGTTAACTAGGATCTGCAGCTTATCCTGTAGGTAGGGAAATGGGCAGATTAGGTGGGCCAAGTGGTCCTTATCTCCCATCAAAGCCTATGTTAAGTGGTAATGTGAAATTAATGCACAGTGACCACCAGTGTTAACCAATTAGATTGTTTATTTTATCCAAGCCCTTCTGTAATGAACAACAACTAGTATTAAGCATTTACAGAGAAAATAAAACACCTTTAGAGAATTGAGTCATCTGATGTTGAGCAGGACTCCTCACCATCTGATGCTGAGCAGGACTACTCACTGATTGGTTATTCTGCTGCTCAGTAATAAGACATCCAGTAGCTTCTACAATTCACAATGGTGGCTAGTTTTACTCACAGATAATCCATTTGTAGAGATATTGTTTAGGGGATGAATGGCCCAGCACTGTGGTAGATAAGGCCCCACCCCACCCTACCCACCGACTGCCTGGACTTGGATAAGAATAGCTGTCATTTGTGACTTAGCTCTGATTTGACCCAGTCTTTCTTGGTCAGATCCACCAGTCTCTGGGTTCTGGTCTGAATCAGTGCACTTTGGTAAAAGATCAGAGTCAGAATCAGAATCGGGTCAGAGTCGACCCATCCACCCTTAGGCTATGCAATATCTTTCAGAGACTCTAGCCCACAGAACCCAGCTGTTCACATGACCAGTGACATGTGGAACTTTTTAAAGATCTCAAATCAATGCCGCCAACCCACTCCCACCTTGCAATAATTATTGCAGGGTTTTTCAGCAGGGGGTTCCAAGGGTTGGATTCCTGTGAGCTAATCTTACCCTACTGGGTCATGGTTTTACCCATAGGGCTAGATTAATGAAGGGTACTCAGCCACAGCAGTGCCCTAATACTATTAAAAAATGAAAACATTTTTATGTCTCTAAATCAATTTTTCTTATAGTTTAAATTCTAGTTGTTTGAGGGTTTCTAGCTGTTAACCCTTCACAATACAAATCAATCAATCAAAATGCTACATTTTCAGCCAGTCTTATAAACTGCAATAACTACACAGTCATGTGGCTGGATTCCACCAGTCATAGTGCAGGATTTTTTTTCCCATTTTCTAAAGAGAGGTCAAGTTCAGGGAAGTTAGGCAACTTGCTCAGGGTCACAGAACAGTAAGTGGGGGTGGCGGGATCCAAAGCTGGGGCTTCAGGTTCATAATTTGGCCACCTGACCACTAGGTTATAATGCCTAAGGGGAAGAAAATCTTTTGTTTTTAGCAGGCCAATTCCCCCCCCTCCCCACTTCCCATCCTGATATCAGGGTCACCATGATGGTAATGACATATTACAAGGAGCGTGGTGGATCGTTGCCATCACAACCAGTGCCAATGCCACATCATGACTGGTTGTCAGGGGATTACACTATTACCAAGGGGCTTGCGTCCTCCCATTTGACAGCACAATATGCTACATTTGTGACATGCTTACTTCCATGCTGGCCCCAAGTTAAGAAATCTCAATCTGCATTCAAACCCGGGACCCCCTCGTGGCCATGACGAGCGTGGTCATGGATGCCGCATATCTTAACACTGGTGGTTATTAAATTCTTAAAGTACGGAAATGACTCCCTGAATGGTAAGACAGGAGGTCACCAGGTTGGATTCCCACTACCAGAAACAAACACACCACCATGCAGTCCAGAGCCAGGAGGACAAGTCGCCCTCCAGTGAAGGTGGTCAAAAAATAGCCACATAGTCCAATTTGCTTAAATAAATGCAAAGTTGTTGGTTTATTTACCAATTGTTGACACAAATAGAGAGGCACATCAGTTGCGTGCAAGGTCCCCAGTGCTTTGGCAATTAAGACTTGCCCGTGTCGCAGTTCTTCGCAGATGTACAGTGGGGTAGAGGCAGGAGGACCACACTGAAATTGAGATATTGCATCTGCAGTTAGCTATCCTAGGGTACTAAACTGGAAGCCACCCCACTACAATACATAAAAAAGAATAATCTTTATTTACCTCCAAATTACTTTTAGTCCCTAATTAGATGTCTATTTCTTTCCATCTTTTTGCTACCGCCTCCCTCCCACTTTTCACTCCTGCTCTGATTTGCTTGGATGTTCCACCCTAGTCCCAACTTATTTGCCCCAGTAGGGGATTGTTTCACTACTCCAAAGTGCAATTTTATCTGCCTTGTGTACCTTGCCTTTTTTTTTTAACACTGCATTGAATGTTAGTATGCACATCTATAATAAGGGGATACGTGATGGGCAGTCATACAATAGCAGATTTATCAGCAGTCCGGGCAAGTGAGCTCGGGGTTGTCATGAGTGAGAAAACTCCAAGCTCACTTGCCAGGAGTACCAATAAATCCACTGTCGTATGACTGCCCATCATGTATCCATTTTATATAATAGGGGTTCATCTTTTCTTGAGGTTGTTTTTTCTTGTCTCATTTTTTTAGCTGTTCCATGGGGTGTTCTTTACTGTTCGGGTGTTCTTGCGGTTTTCGGCAGTGTTTTGTTAATGACGTGTACACAGTGGTGATAACAGCCGATGCCTAATCACAGTAGTGATAACCTGCTGCTTTTTCCACTGTGTACATGTCATGATGAGCGGTTTGCTTTTGGGTGCTGATCTGCCTTTTTATTGTATGGGTTATCAGCAAACCCTATTACATAATGTTTTACACAGTACTTGCTCCTATGTTACCGCACTGTATTGCTTGTCATTTACTTAATAATGTATTCCATTAGTGTACTTCTTATTCCTTTACCTTCTGTATTTTCTTCCTCATCCCCTCACTCCCAGGACATATCAGCTCAGTATGTCTTTCCTGGTTAAACTTTTGAAGTAAATAAATACATTTGGATGAGATGATAACCCGAGGTCCTGTCTGCCTGTTCTAATGGTTCTTAAGGTGAACATTAAAGATCCCATGGCATAGGCCAGCTGAGTGGCATGGCGACCTAAGGCAGGGGGTCTCACTGCCAGCTGCACTGGCAACCTGGGTCCGGGAATGAACTGGGGTTGCCAGAGGCGGGGTGGGGAAGAGAACTGAGCATCCCATGACAGCTCTCCTCCTTCGGTGAAGGGGGACAATGTGATCCGCTGCTTGATTACCACCTAATGCAAACTGGGTGGTGCTGCAGCAGTCGCCTCCTGGTTGGCTGGGTGTGAGTCGTCGAGGCGTACTGCATCTTCACTCAGTATGTGCATCCCATAGCATGCATGCTGGCCTGGAAGAATAAAAGACACTCTTGGAGGGGTGGAACAGAGTGAGCAGGATGACTGCATGCACTTACAAGCTCCGCACCACCCACCTAGGCACGCACCTACCCATGGAGGTACAACAGGTGGAAGGTAAATCCTGGTGTGGGTGGCTGATGGAGCTGGGGGAATGAAACCAGAAGGGGGTTGTTCAGGTGTAGGCAGATAAACAAATAATGAAAAAACTAAAAAAGGATCTCATGGCACTTCTCGAAAACAGTAGAGGTATTTCTGTGGAGTCCTGTCCAAATTTCCCCAATTCATTTAAAAAAATCAGCTGCTAAACCTGGTTCAGTTTCAATTGGTCTGCATCTGTAACCCCCTCCCCCAAATGAGGCAGAAAACAAGAAGGATTTCTTAGCCCTCCTTTCCCAGTCAATGGAAACAAACAAACTAAGATTTCGAGACACCACAAATGTTTTAAAAGAACAATCTTATGCCGTAATAAGACACAAAACATGTGCTTCTCCTTATCAGTCTGTTCCTTAATTTTAGATGCATTTTGGCTAAGGCACAAGATAGGAGTCCTGTTTGTATGCTTGAAGGAGATGAGGATGACTCGGCCAGAACCACATCATCTGCAGATTACACTACAGACGAGGAGAGTGGCGACTATGCACTTTGCCCATTTTACGAGGGAGAAAAGACTATTAGAAGCATGACAGGTAAATGCACTGAAAGGGTTGGAAGCTATGACTGTCCCCCCTACTTTGGCAGATGCACCTACAGCCCTCGCTGGCAATCAAACCTAGAACCCTGAGCCCCGAAGGCAGTGATTCCAACCTCCCAGCTGGGGGGGGGGGTGGATTTTCCCTGAGAGTTTGTGGTTTAGTAGGGCTATGCGCAGGGCTGATCTTTGATATTTGTGTCTCTGGTATTTGTACTTATATCCATATTTGCTTGCAAAATATTTTATTCTACATTTCAGACTTGCTTCTGTTGTTTTATGATTGCATGAGAGCAATGATTTGAGGGGTTTCAATAAATATACAGTTTTTTATTTGTTTTGTATCTATTTTACCCCCTACCGACTGGCTCCCATCTCCTGCTCTCCCCAGCCCCACCACTTCGGCGTCCTCTGGGACTTACCTGTCCAGCTCTTCCCCCAGGGCTGGGCCCCCTTCAAGCTCCACCTGGAACAGGATCCGTTTCGTGCAGATGTGCCCAGATAGCCGGGTGTGGGGTCTGCGGGAGACTGGTGTCAACTACTGGTCGGCATTTTTTCCCATTTTTTTTCCAGTGGTGTGGAGGAAGTGGCATGCAATGATGCCAATGGCTGTGCTGCGCACACTCCTGTATGCAGCATGCTGGCGTCTGCCCCGCCTCTGCTCCTCTGTTGTGTGCTGTCTTGGCATGCCAACTCCCAGTCATTGCTAGGGGCCAGGCTAATTCTGGGCACTGGTCCCACCCCCTCGCTAGAGAAGGAGAGCAGTCCCTGGGACACTTAATCCCTTCCCCCACCCCAGGCTGACCCTCTGACTCCCAAGCTCACTTCCGAACTCAAGTCATTGGCGTTGCAAGCAGTAGCGCTGTCGCTGCACCAGTGGACCAGCCAAAAATATGCAGGTATCAGTGAAATAGCCATGCATGTTATAAACAGTAGTCCTCTTATGTGTGTCCCTGTGCCTCACCCAGGGTTTCATGCTCCTTTATATGATCTGACATAAATGCAAATATTCACAAGTGATATTTGTAGTTGTAAAAAGTACCATATTTCTGTGTATTTGTCCCAAACAGTATTTGTTTTACACAGCCCTAATGGTTAGATGTGCTGCTTCAGGACTCCAGGTCCCTGATCTGATTGCCAGCAAAGGGCTGGAGGAACGTTCGCACAAATAGACTTTGTTTCATTTGCATTCCAAGTAGGTGTGGTCTGGTGGCCTGGAAAAATGTTATGCCAGAACTGTGGGCTGGAGTCTGCTTGGTAGTGCCACAGTTGAACAGCTGATTGCCTCTCTGGCTGCCAGGGTTCATGACCATGGCCCCTATCTTTGGGAGCCAGTTGGGTGAGGGTCCAATTTAAACAGCTACTGTCTCAGGGAAGAAGGGATGTTACACCTGCTGTACAGCTAGCCCCTGGGTGGTCCATGTGCAAAGTAGACTTGCTGGAATGACTGCATGGCACTTGGGGCAGCTTTACAATTGTGTACTCTTACTTACCTAACACACAACATGGAGGTGTCATGCATTCAGAGTAGAGCCAGCAGCGGAGTGAAAGGGGAGGTAGGGCTTCTGTAGTTCTCCTAGGGCCCCTATTCACCAAGGACGTATCCAGACTATAAAATGGTAAGTTGTTAACATTTTAGAAAATGTGTATCACTTCCCATGTTGCTGCATCCCACCTGAGTTCCACAGTGTTTTAACATGGACAAAACATCCATGCCGCAGGCTCCACACTTGCTGCTCCAATCATGCTCTGGGGGGCTTGCTGGACACGCTTTCAGGGGGATTGAAGCAGAGGTTGAACCATGCCTGTGCTTCCAGACTTACAGGTAACACGGTTCTTTATTGTAATGCGTTTCAAAAACTGTGTTGAAGCTTAGGTCCTATCAAGGCTTTAACACAGTATTTGATCCTGTGTTTAAACCTGCTTGTAGTGTGTATGCAATCTGTGTTAGACAAACTTAAAACGGTTTAAGGGACTTAAATCATTTTAAGCCATCCAATCTGGTCAGGGCTTAGTATCATGTTGGGCCATCATTGAATGCTATGTCCCCTAGTGGGAGGGTTAACAGAAGGGCCTTAGAAGGAAGAAAAGTTTGGCACCCTGGACATGTGAAGTCACCCTACCGACCACGTTCACCAGTGCTCTCCAGGTTCCACTCCACCTCACTAGCTCCTCCCATGCAATCCCCCCCCACCAGTTAGTTAAATCAGACTATCACTTGAAAGTCGGTTGCTTCCAGGGCTCCCCTGGTGGGGGATTAGCCATGGGTTACTGTGGGGACCAAACAAGAGAGGGCCAGCCAAGGCTGAAACGGTGCAAGGAGTTCCTAGGAGTTGTTCAGGTGGGATGTCAGCATTAGTATGATGGAAGGAGGTTCAAGGAGATGGTCTGAAGCGAAAACAGGTGAAAAATAGAAAGTAGACAAGAAAGTCAGGAAAGGCTGCAAACTGGCCTAGCGGTAGTGCATTGCCCTTTGATGCCGGGGACCCAGGTTCAGGAGCAAACCTGAATTACCAGCAAATGGGCAACCATAGTCAGGGTGGGTGTGATCTGGCAACAGCATGTCCATGATCAGGGGTGGGTGGCACTGAATTCCACCATCACAGCAACCCTTGTGGTTGGCCATGATGGATTCCTAGTCCTTCGCAGGGGGTAGCTTTGATCTGTGAGACCACTGTGGGGCACAGAGCATAGCCATGGGGGTGGGACAAAAGAAAAACAGGGAAAACACTGCCAGGCCTGCTGGGGTTACATCAAAAGTCCTACGAGGAGAGACTGAGGGACTTCAATATGTACACGCTGGAAGAGAGGAGAGGAGAGAGGGGGGACATGATAGAGACCTATAAGTACCTCACAGGGGTAAACAGGTTGCAGGAGGGGAGTCTCTTTCAAATAAGGAAGTGCACCAGGTCAAGAGGACATGCAATAAAGCTGGGGAAGGGGGATTTTAGGAGGGATGTGAGGAAGTACTACTTCATTGAAAGAGTGTTGGACACCTGGAACAGTCTACCAGCAGAGATGGTGGGTGTGAAAACAGTTGGGGACTTCAAACATGCATGGGATAGGCATAAGGGAATACTGTTAAACAGGCACTGAGGGGGTAGGGTCAACAGAGACCTGGTAGGACCTGCAGAGACAGAATAACCAGGGAAAATCTGGGCAGACTGGGTGAGCCAAGTGGTCCTTTTCTATGTTTCTGTGTTTCTGAAGGAGGGCATCTGGTACTCTCAGGCCCAACACCACTTGCTACAGGTCCTGAAGGACCCAGGGTGATGGGGATAGGAGTTTGCAGGGCCTGAGGAGAGGACAAGATCCCAGAGTGTGGGAAACAAAACCAAGATTAAAAAAACAGAAGTTAAACTTTGGGCTAAATAAAAGCCATTTCCCTACACTGTACTGTTTTTTTACCCTGGACAACACAATGGATCTTATTTTGAGGAGGGGCCCCACTTCTAACTAGTTTTATCACTCGGAGGGGCTAAAATGCAGAAGGTCATGTCACTTCCTAAAGGTCGCACAGTAGCCGCTGGCTGTGGTGGGATTGAAACCTGGGCTGTCCTGTTTCACAGTATTTATTGTATTAACCACTAGACCACACTGCATGCCCCATGCTTTGCTCAGCATTTCTCAGTCTTTTAGAAATGCACCCCAGTTGTTTGTGGGGAGACTGGCCAACTCCCCTCACCACCAGCCTTGTAGGGGGAAGACTGAGATAATGGAGGAGCAGGATAAGAGGAAGAAAAGGTACGGATGGGGCTGGGAGGTCAGGACAGTGCTAATGGGGACAGCTGCAAGAGTAAAGGAGCAAAAAAAAAAGGAATGTGTAGAACCCAAAGAACTACAAATTCCTCTGTCCCTGTACACGAAGTCAACACCCAAATATGAAAAAAAAAGTAGGTTCCATGATGCCAGGCAATGATATGTGTGGATGGCACACTGCTGACCTGGGTTTGTACCCAATACCTTGGTCGCCTGGTGTGTATGGTGGGGAGGGTGAGGAACATTGGTGCAGATGTGCTCTTCCAAAGGAGGATGAGACTGGTGCACACCACTCCTAGAGCGACTGCTGGTGATTGCCAGGTGGAGGTGCACTTGACAGGGTTGGTGGCCACATGCTGCCGCTTGCCCCCAGGATGTCATAATGTGTGCACCCTTACAAGAGAGGTGGGGCAGAGGGAGAACACAAGAAAGATCCTGCATGCAGAGCGCTGCATGACGTCCTCGTGCCCCCCCCAAGCCACCTAACCCCTCGGTACACCAGTCCTGCCCCCCAAAATCATTCCCGAGTTTAAAAACTCAACCACCCCTATGGCAGCAGGGAGGTTCCCAAGTATGGCTTAGCCAGAGCAAAAAGAGCAGCATATTCCTCAGAGAGCACAGAGATGGGACCCGGCAGTGGGGTTAGTCTAGTGAGCAAAGGGGGACACTTGAGGTTCCAAGTGGAGCGATGCAGAGGCTGGGAAGGAGCAAAAAAATCAAACTTAGATTCAGCAAGAAGTAAAGCTTCACTTTTACTATATGTTGGTGAAATGACATGTTGGCCCTTATTTTGTTTTATCTAACTCCACAGGATCCGGCAAGAGTCATAAACCCGAGAAAAAGAAAAGCGGCATCAAAGGTCTCGAACAAGACTTGCGATACCCAGAGCCAACAGAAGAAAAAGAATGGAAAAGGAATGTGAGACACTCCAAAAATCACCAATTCGTGGAAAGAAGGCACTTCAAGATACTGGAAGATCCTGAAGGCCTAACAAGTGGGGAGCTGTCAGAACAAGAGCACGAAGGTGCATATCCAGTAGGAAGTGCCGGGGAGGAGTTCCATGATTCATCTGGGGGAAGAGCTACTGAGAAGGTGAAAGCTACAGGTGCTAGTAACAGACCATATAGTACTGAATCTGATGAGGAAAAAGAAAGAGGGTGGCTGTCTGAAAAAGAAGCCTGGAATATAGTGACCCCAGACAGTTCCAGCGAGGAAGACAACACAACGACAGCAGAGGAACGAGCAGTGCAGACTAGATCTTTAACTGACAAGGATGAACGCAGCTTAAGAACTGAGAAATATGATGCACATAATGTGGTGAAAAATGTTAGCAGTAACACAGATAAGCACAGATCAGTGCCATCTTCACAAACAGAGAGGCAAGTTACAGGGGGCATCCAATCAGTACTCACACTGGACACTAAGATAAGGAAGGAGCATCACAAAGATGAAGGTGAGGGTAGAGAAAGTGGATGCATAAAGCTTTCAAGCTCCAAACAGTGGCGTAAAGAGCTGAAGACACCTTCCCAGCATCCAGAGTCAGAGGATGAAGAAGATAACACTATAGGATATTCCGAAGCTGAGAGAAGAAAATCACGGTCAAGTGGGCTTGATTCTGAAGAGGAAAGCCCACCCTCGGTCACAGGTTTGCAAAAGGAAATAGAGGGAGATGGAAATAAAGACACAAATATTACCAGAGAAGAAAAGGATGAAGAAGAAAGCACAGATGGTAAGTGTTGCATCTGACACAGAAATCTGTGAGGAGAGTCGTCTAGTGGCAAAGTTCTTTAATGATGAGAGACAACAGTGGCAAGGCTGTCTAGTGGTGGGACTCAGAGGCAGTAGTGGGAGAGCCCTCTAGTGGGGAGGGGCTGGAATGACAGGGCCCTATTGTGGTGAGAGGCTAGTGTATGGGAATGGTTTACATCATAGTCCTAGCTGCTTGTTATGAGAGAATCTTCCTTAAGCTGAGTGACAGAGCTGCTGGATTGGGATCCTGGTTCTGTGGCTTCATCTATCTTTTATTCTCCTCTGAGAAGTTAATTTCCTTCACCTTGTTAGACATGCTAGCCCAGACCAGATGACCACAAACACTGCAGTCCCTAGCATCTGGCCTGTCCGTAAAAATGACCTGGCCAATCATTAGTACCTCAAGCACAAGTCTTTCCTAGAGTTAGAGGAGACCTCTTCCCAACCCGACTCACTTTTAACTATCATGCTCATATTTTTCCTTCTACTAACAGGGCACAGTTTCTCTATGGACTGATATATGGCCACTGTATGGATCAGCTGGCAGGGGGCTCCAGAGAGTAATGTGTTTTGACATCTCTCCACAACCAATACTACCATTTAAGACCAGTTATCAAATGAGTAAGAGATGATCTCAAACCTGATTGGCTGAGAACCATTCCAACATGTGGGGATATCTCACGATCACACCACAATCTGGAAAAAGCTCCTGTTTTTTTTTTTAGTCTGCCCCCCCCCCCGCGTACCACTGTGGCTCAGCTCCTGCCCACCTCAGATCCCCTCCTCATCCCCAGAACTTAACTCCTTACTGACGATACCCCCTGGATTGCCCCCTCCAGGGTGGGCCGTTGCACTGGCGTGAACCCGCACTATGATGGGAGGATTCCAGCAGGGGCGCCTACCAGCACTGCCTCCCTGGCTTACTCTCCCAGGGCAGGGTGTGGAGCCAGACTGGACACAGCAGATGACAGGACAGGTCGACAGCAGGAGTGCTGCAGTGGGCAATTGGGGCTGGGAAGGCAGGGTGTCCTAATATGGCAGCCGCTGATTTTTTTTCTGGTTGAGTTCCCATTGGGAGGCGTGGTGTGCAATAATGCAGTGATGCAGAGTGTCAGCATCCATCACGCCTCCCTGGAGGGGAAAAAAGCTCCAGTTATCCAGTTTTCTACCTACTTGTAATCCATTTGATAACAGCAATAATACACTCCCAAATGTGCATGTGTTATCATTTGGTAAAATGCCACTTTTTCAGTGGTTGAAGGCACTCAGCTAAGCCTCATGGCTCTCAAACCACCCAAGGTGGAATGTTATCCCATGATAACACACACTTTGTCATATATTATTCCTTAATTATACAGTGACTCATTTGCATGCTGCAATCTGACTAGCCACTTAGAAATGGAACCTGTAGTGATATAATGGTATGAAGCTACAGTGTGGAATCTGGCATTATGGTTGCATTTAATTCAGTTGTAATTTTTTTTTTGTTTTAGTAAATTAATGTTGTTTCTCCTTGTTTTCATATGTTTTTTTAAACTTTATCCATTTGGTTCCATTGCATAACAGAAAGGTGTTGGCGGACTTCAGGCCTGAGAACCAATGTCTCATGTCATAGCGTTTCTCCGTATCAGTTCTGCATGTCAGAATCCTAGTTACATTACATGACAACAGATGCCAGGGCTACTGTTTTCTTTTGTTATGTTACAATGTATTTATCCAACTGGGATGCAATATCTCATTTCTAGAAGGGATGGCAGAAGATTCTGCTTTTACCCAACTTTACTGCTGTGAACAAATGAAGCAGAGGGAGGTCAAGTTAATTGCTCAAGGTCATACAGTGAACAAGTGGCTATAGTGGGATATGAACCTGTGATTTTCCGGTTCCCAAGCTTATGCACCAACCACTGCTTCACACTTGCCACATGAGGTATTTTTTAAAAAAAGTCCAATTTCTCCATTTTTTGATATTTCATGTAGAACTACATTTTCATTTTTAAATTATATTACTCTGACACTCATTAACATTGCATGGCTGAAGTACAAAAGGATTGCACTACCTATCAGGTACCTGGCTCACTCCCTGTCGCTTCCTCGTCTGTCTTCATTTTGTGGAATGAATCATTTATTATTGTAATGCAGATCAGATTTAATATAATCTGAAGTTACAATGCACCTTTTTCTTCTACAATAGTAAAGGAATCACATTTGCTTAAAAAGATTCAACAGTTATTTTCTTCCTTCGTTATTTTCTATCTGCGGTGTACCGATTTGAGGAGTACTTCTAAAAATGAGAGCTACAGCCCTTCAGCCTATAATACATCTTTCTCTCGCCCTCACTATAAATACATATAATATATACTCAGTTCTAACACGTGTGTCCTTTTTGATAGAAGACAGAAGTCTGAGATCCATCTCAAGTGCTAGCAGCTACAGTAACTTAGATGAAGACAGACCAGATGAGGAAAAGTCGACAACGTCTAAAGAAACTCTTTCTGAGGATGACAGTGAGGAAGACGTGGTTGAGCAGATTGAGATGCACCATGATGAGGAGGAAGAAGAAGACTAATGCTTTACAGTGGTGATTCCGATCTGCAGAGTCCATATTGCCAGCCTCTGATGGGAATAGGAACACTTGGGCAGACTGGGTGGGTCAAGCGGTCCTTTTCTGCTGACAAATTCTGTGTTTCTAATAACAACTGGTGTACCAAATCACAGCATGGACTTTTCATGTTTGGAATTTCTTAGCTGTTTTAATTTATAATTACAGGATAGCCCAGCAAAGATACAGCATCTCATTTTCAGGGGGTTCCTGCTGCATTTATTACTGGGAAGAGCAAGATCTTTGGGAGGTCAATTGCTTGCCCAGGGTCACACAGTCACTCATTGGCTATGGTAAGATTTGAACAAGAGTCTTCTGTCTCACAGTTCAGTACTCTTTTTATTTTTTTCTATTAAACTTTTAATGAACATTTCTCTAATCAAACTGTACAACTGGCAAATAAAATACAATACAGTATTATCTTTCAGGCACAGTAACACTTTATATGATGATGTGTTATATTAGGTGCTGCAAATTGCATTCTATGATGTACTTGCCATACAAAATATAATTTGTCATTTTTTTATAACCTGGTTGGACCAGGAGTAGAAATGTGCCCATTTTCCTAGATGGCCATGATAATGTACAGAAATATACATATTTTCCTGTAACAATACATATCAATCCTAAAAATGACAAACATCCTTTAAAAAAGGCATGTGCTTTCAGACTTTGTTTAAAACCAGAATAAGTTGACAATTCATGATTTCCCAAGTCAACAGTATAGGGATGGTGCTGTATAACATAATTAATGCTGTCCTTGGCAAGTGCACATAAGGGGATCTCCAAACCAGTATCTACAGTTTGCCCATGTTGTGATCCCCAAGGATGCCATCTAAAAAAAGATAGCCAATGGAACCATGAAGAAGATCCAGTGTAGTCTTTTTCAGAAAGCATACAACCTGGAAGTTGGAAAGTTCCCAGATGGATAACCATTAAACCATATACTGCATCACACAGTGACAGGCAAGTCTTTTGGTGATTGTGTTTCAAAACGTAACATTTTATTATAAAATAGTGCCAACTTAGCAAACACTACTAATAAAATAAGGCAGTACAAACAAGTCTTTGCCTAAAACCATCTCAGAGCACCACTCCGTCCACGTTTTCATCTTCCTAAGCCCCAGACCACTCCCCTCCTTTGCTACTTTGTAACTTGCGGCAGTGCTTCATTCATGTAAAATAAAAAATGAATAAGATTGTGCCCTACTTTAAAAAAAAATGCAGATCAAACCTGAAATGAATAATTAAAAAATTAATGATAGTAGCCAGCCAGGTGGTGCTGAGATGCTGGATGCCACAACTCGTGCCACGCTGGCAACCTGTGTTTGGGAGCAAGCACGGGCCAACAGGGGTCGGCAAGGGAGGAGAAGGATCGAGTATCCCAGGGACAGCTCTCTTTCTCCGGGAAGGGGGGGTGACCAAACGTTGGTGTATGCCTGGCCCCTGGTGGTGGCTGGGGGCTGGCACACCAACACTGCAAAAATCAAGCAAAAGGCAGGGCAGATGCCTGATGGGGTGCACACACAGGCGCATGTGTGGCGGTGTTGCTGACATCCCTGCAAATTCTGCCTCTGGGGACCAAGAACACAGAAAAATGGAGCTCCTGTCCTCCGCAGCACTGCCCCGGAAAGGCACGTCCCATGAAGTCTGGATTCATTTCTGGTGAGTGAAGTTGGGGGCTCCTCACCACCCTGTCATGAGGGATAAAGGGGGTAGTTGGCCTGAAGTTGGGGTACGGGCTGGGAGGATGGTAGGAATGTACAGCAGACCAGGGGGCCAGGAGAGAAAGTGGTAGCAAAAAAAATATTCATGATAGTAACATTAAATCAAATGGTTCCCCTACTAGGGAAAAAAAAAATTAAAAGATAAAAATAGAGAATTAGACTGGCCACTCTTGGATGTGTGCTGTAGAAGGTGGATACACCTGGAGCCAGATAACTGGGAAAGTATTGCTTTGGCTGTGGAAGCAATCAGATGCCATGAGGAGCAGATGAGTAGGCTTCTAGCCTAGTAGGTAGCAGGTTTCCAAGGCTGCTCTGTTACAGTTTATACTAAAGCCTCAAGTCTGAACACCCCCATGACAAGGTTAGTTCTTTGGAATTCTATCACTGGGAGGCCACTTCTGCCATACAAGCTTCTCTCATAGACTCATAAAATCCCAGTATCCAGGCCAGCTTCATTTGAATGTCTTCTCTCTATGCTGCATTTCACTAGTTAACTTTTTAAGTGTACATCAAAGGCACCACAAGGTCTTCTCCTGAAGACGCACATGAAGTGTGAAACCGGTTGAGGTGATCCCCGAGCTGCAGGGCAGCTGCTTTGTTGAGTAGAGCACAGTTTACAATAGAGGATCTTCACGTTTTGCACAGCACCTTGTGGTGTTCAAGATTCTCTCCCCCAGATATTTTCTAAGGCTGTTATTGGGTAAAGCAAAGCCATTTCAATATAATTATAAAATGAAGCCATATGTCTCGGCCCATCTACCCTGTTCAGTAAGTGTGGGACCAAGACAGCATTCTTGGCAGTGCAGTCCTCGGCCACAGACAGAGGGCTTAAACTGGCAGAGGTGACAATGGCGGGTAGTTCAGCCTGATGACAGTGACAAAGGTGTGGTGCTGAGTCAATCGCTGGTGGACATGAAAAAGTGTTTCAGTTAGGGGGGAGGCACTGTTCTCCGTGACATAGTACCGCTGCCATCACCCAAAGAAACAGATAAAGAGGACACCAAGACTTATCAGGAATAATCAGTGGTACGCAGAATTCAAAAGAATAAACATGGCTTACTAAGTAAATAAAATAGAAACAAATAACAGGGACAAGTGAAGCCCTACTTGGAGAGGTTGAAAGACCTCAGCATGTACACCCAGGAGGCAAGGAGGGAAGGGGAGGGGAATATGATAAAGGCATTAAAGTACCTTCATGGAATAAACATGGTGGACAGCAGAGAGCTGTTCGCACTGAGTGAAAACTTACGCACTGGGGGAACTCAATGAAGCTGGCGGGGGCAAGGCGAATTGAATATGAATAGGATGTCAGGAGATATTTTTTCATGGAAAGGGTAGTAGATAGCAGGGAAAAATCTGCCAAGGGAAGTTGTATGTGCTAAATCAACAGAGTGATTCAAACATCAGTGGGACAGAAGTATGTTACTGGTAAAGGTATTCGAAGGAGTGAAGGGGAAGGGAAGGGGTGAATAGTCACTGGGGCCATCCCATTTAACCTTAAGTGGGGCTGAGCAGATCGAATGGACCCTTGAGCCTTTTTCCACCATCGACATCTATGTTTCTATAAAATCACTCTAAAAATACTGTATACCTTTCTGCATAGCCAAATGGCCCCCTTCCCATCCACATACTTCCATAACTCTACGTGCCCCCATCCTGCAATTGACAGTCAAGTGCCAAAGCCTATTCATCATGGGTTCTTCTTTCCATTCACACCTTTGGTGAAAGCAGCCATATTGTCCTTGCTTTCGAGGATCACTGTGGCCAGCCATTTCTTTCGAACCTGCAACTGCAGCATTTTGCACTATCATCTATATGTAATGTGTCAGTTATTCATAGGTTTCAAAATCAGGCACTTGTGTTTCTTAGGTAGGTGTTGCCCTGTAACGGTGGTGGGTTCTGTTCGGACTGAAGTACTATGACATCATAACTGGACAAAGTTGGGCCACTGGTGCCCTGATTTCACAGTGGAAGTGATAGGATTCAGGTGGTGACTGGTGTAGCTGTAGACTCAGTTCGATTGGCATGCATTGTGAAGATGGATGACTCTTACTGGGGTTGACAAAGGCACCAAAATTTTAATCTTCTTTTGCGAGGTATTTACCCAGGATACTTCAACAGAGATGCAGCATCTCTTTTTAAGTGGTGATATGTGTGTGTGTGTGTGTGTGTGTGTGTGTGTGTATACTTCTACACATGTTTACAGAAGTGTGGGGAGAAAAGCACTAGGGGTCCAGTGACTTGCTCAAGGTCACCAGGTAAGCCAGTGCTTGAGATGGGATATGAACCTGGCAATCTTCTGGTTCACAGTCCCCCGTCTCCAAGCACTAGACCATGCTGTCTTCCCCTACACCTGCCAAGCTTGATCTTCGATCTTTGGCAGGAAAGACCCCCTACCCACTCATCTAAACATTTTTATGTACTGAGACCCTTCAGTTGGTACTTGAAAAACAGAAAACGAAAGAGGTTTGAGAAAAACAGAAGAACTTTTAGCCTGCTCCAAACTGCAGTACAAAAAGAGGTAAAATAGTTGTTATTGCAATGAAGTAGTCATGGCAACCAGAGTGACATAAAGGTTGGATCTGTTTCAGTAAACTTGCAATTGTTCTTGCTTTCTGCACAGGGGTTGGGTCCATGTTATTTTGATGCAAGACAGGAACTTCAATAGGAGCAAAATTGGAAGTGGTTCCATTAGATTTGAAAGTTGATATAGAAAATTACTGACAATGTGCTCTTTTTTCAGAACAATTTACTGAGATTTCTGTGTCTACAAAATTTGATGGCACCTAATTTTACTTCTTTTTTTTCAGTTGGGAACCAAATACTTCCTCCCCCTTAAATTCTAAAGTTACACCTTATTTTTGGATGTCAAAAACTTCCATAATTGAGTTCAATAAAGCCTTGTGTCTATGTTGCAAATTCTCAAATCCTGCTCACTAATGTTCAAAGATCTACCAAGCAGCCACCCACCCAGCTTTTTTACTAAGCACTTGTGCAGTGACCAAAACATTTTGAGCCTCAGCTTACAAGGGGCCCTTTCATAGGCTCCTGATTTGCATGCAGTCAGTGGTGGAAGTTGCAAAGACCTCAACAATCTGCCAAATATTCTCCAGCACTGTCAGAACCTGAGCAACATTTTGAGATGTATTCAGTCATCTTGAACTGCTTCCACCATCCATTCTTTCAGAAGGTTTCATTTGCATCTTGCAGTTTGGGGGGACTGTTTTAAAGATGTGATGCTCCTGGTATTAAACACAATTTTAAAGCATCTTAGTTTTAATAGAACGGGATAAAGATTATCTTCTGCAACCTGGTGAAAGGGATTACACAGCATTAACCCTTTGAAAGACGAGAACAGCAAAGGTAAACCAAATATTTGAGATCTTTTTACTCCTTAATTCTGATTTTGAACTCCTTGTCGAGACTATATTATCTTATTTTATTTATTTTTTTGCTGACTAGGGAAAACATTTCTAATTTTCACACAGTTCTCCGGGGTGTTGACAGAAAGTGCCTAAGACAGGACACTACAACATGACTGTGATGCAAGACGTATTTACAGAATTACAGAAATTGCAATTTGTCTCACACATGATCAGAAACCATTTAAAATATCTATACATATATGTGAGCCATTGTTTCTTTCAGACATTCAGTTTATCATATTCTGTATGTAATAAGTTTGGTGCACAGTCACATTCCAGGACTTTATCATTCTGATGAAAATTTAAACAAAATCTTTTCAGTTAGACTTCATCTGTTCATGCTGCTAATTCCTGCAATGAAGTCAAACTCCTCTGCTTATAACATCACAACCTGTTGCCACAGAAATTATTCTGTCACAAGCAAATGATTTCAGGGCAGAAAAAGCAGCTGTAATAGATGGGGGGAGGGGTTGTCTAATGGCCAAATAGGCTGTTTTAATGTAAATGTCTTTAGGTTTATGTATTTTTTTTATTTATTTATAATGTTTGACCAGAAAAGGCATACTAAGCTGTGACAGCTTGTTTCCACATGCATCCTGGGGGTGGATTACATGGAATTTGTTTTATTGATGGAGGAATGTTGGCCAGGACACTAGGGAAACAACCCTACTATTCATCGATAAGTTCCATGGGAATCTTTAACTTCCACCTGGATAAGGATCAGAGACATGCAGAAAGGACCTTGGTTTAACATCTCATCCGAAGGACAGCACCTCAGCTGTGCAGCAAACCCCTTAGTACTGCACTACAGTGTCAGTTATGGGTATTATCCCAAGTACCTGCTGTGGTGCTATAACCCATCACCATCTGATCTTCCCACCCCAGAGGCAAGCGTGCTACCTACTGAGCTACTGATGCTGTAATGAACAATAAAGATCAGAATGTCCAAATTCACATTTTATTGGAATGTCATGAAATTGGAGTCTTGCCAATGCCAATGGTATTTTTTTTTTTTTTTTAAGAAAACAAGCAAATCAGTCTACTCTAAAAATATATATATTGCTAGTGCAGTGTAACCTGACAGGCTTGGCAAATAAAATTGTGTTTTATTAATATAGGTATGCATTAGTAAATACTGTTTTTAATCTTACACATGATGTTCAGATTTACCACAGGGCTGTGTCAATGTGCTTTGTTCTCTTAAACTATTCTTTATTAGCACGTCTCAAAAGCCTGCACCCAGAGCTAGTCAAGCTCCCCCTTCTCTCTACATTACAGCCACCCCTGTCCTCTTGACCCCCTACCTGATTACCCATTGAGCCACATACCCTACTGTATAGCTAAAAAACTCTATCTACTTTGTAATCTGAATGTTTATGCCACCATGATTCTGTTATAAATATCTTGCCGGATGTAGACTGTACACTCCTCCCTGTAACCTACAATATGTCCTTTGCACACTTTCTGAATTTTTTTTTTGTCTCTTTCTGGACTTTATTTCTTGCATGTTGCTTTTCTTGTTCATGGACATGCATTCACTGTTGTCACTAAATGTATTATTGTTAAGGACACTAGGCAGTATAAGGACAGGAACAGACCTATGACAGTCCTTCAAGCATGTTCTCCCACTGTAACCCCCACTATCAAGTGGTAAATTTTGTCCAATTGTTTGTGCAGACATCTGATTGTCTTTTGAAACTATCTGTACTTGTTGCTGTGACTATATGTTCTGGTAGCTGGTTCTAATACTTCACTACCCTCTGTGTATAATACAATCCACTAGTCTTCTTTTTTTACAGTCTTCCCTAGCGTTTACTATGTCCCCTTATGTTATAATTTTGCTCCTGTTGCACAAGTCCCATTTCTGCACACAACATTTGCTGCATCATCTGTAGTCTCTCCCCAGGGTTGCACCTGGAAACAAGGTCCAGCCCAGTCTGCCTATCCCAGTTACCAAATCTTCAATCAATCAGTAATTGCTGCAACTTTCCCAATCTTCTAAATTCAAATATATTTATTAAATTAACATAATGCACCCATTAAGATGTACATCATATTTTCAAGGAGGCCTGAGCAAGATGAGGAGTTACTATATACATGACACAAGGAATAAAGTACACATAAGTGTATATAATAAGGCCGTAATAGTATTGAGGGGTTCTAGTAGCATTTATAAACCTGAGTATGATGCACACGTGATTTATATTTGCCATCAGAACCCGGAGATGCCATTTCTGCCTTATTTGCACACTTAGGATATATTTTATTTGTAAATAATAGTTTAATTGCCATCTACCCGTGCTTGCTCTGGATCTGGTTTACGTTCACTTTGGGCGGCTGAGGCTGAAGTAAGGCAGAGCTCATGGTTTATAGTCCTAGTGCTGGAAATTCCTATGTTACCGGTGTAGGTATTCATCAATAATAAAGCTGCAAATGCCTGGAGTTTCTACTGAACTTAACATAAACAATCATGTATGTTCTTTACAGTCTTTATGTTATTTATTGACACGTGTTGATGCATATGTTATGCACTCTGTGGCTTATTTTTACAATGCGTGGTTCCTTGTATGTTTTAACATTTTCAATAAAAATGTTCACGCTAAAAAATTATACATTTATACAGGGATGCAATGCAATCATTAGACATACAATACATAAATTGTGGACTATCTACACACAGGAACATGGCGCAAGTTCCCAGGTTTGTTCACACTTCCAGATACAATAAATAACAGCCAATAAGTGACTTTAAGAAAAGAGTTCCCAGATAGCAATCAAAGTACTTTGCAAAAATTTAAGGGCATGGTTCTGAAAAATCATACAGTAACTCAGAAACTCTGATAAAAGGACGCAAAGGATTCCATTAATATGAAGCTTTATAAACACTTTGCCTAACTACATCCTGATTATGTCATTTTTGTCATTAGGTTCTAATTATTTCTATCCAGAGCGCAATATGATTTTCTTAAAAAAACAAAACCCCAAAAAAACCTCAAGATATAATGGGGACAAGCCATATCAAAGCAGCAGTGCAACGAAATTGGGCAAAAAATAAATTAACCCTGTCTTTTCTTTTCACTGTAGAAGTTTTATTTGGTGGTAAATTTTTCTAGTTCTACCACAATTTGAGTATTTTATAAATGTTTTAATTTATTTTTTTCCTGAAGAAAAAGATGGCTGCGGCATTTGGCTTAGAAACTGCTTTGTTGACCAGGCAAGAGTTAGGATCAAGAAAATAAACTTGTGGTGCACAGCATAGGAGGTATCTAGAAATGTAGATTTGACAGGGATATTTATATTAAATGTGGTTGAAACTAGCTTTTTGGGAAAACTTTTCTTTCATTGCACTGCTGCTTTAAAAGGAGCATTTTATTTTGCATTTAAAAAGCAGTGCTAAAACACACCTGAAATAGGGGAAAGGTTATCTGATAAGGGAACAATCTAAAATAGAATAAAACTGTCAAGGTACAAAACTGTCTCCATACTATGCACTGCCACTTAAGAATAGTTTGTTCTGAATACTCAATCAGTCAGTGGTGAGGGGCAGAAAAGGGCAAAAAAAAGTCAACAAGAGAGCTGGGGACAAAAGCTGGGATCAGAGATGGGATGAGCTGAGGCTGTACAGCTAAAGGAGGCTAACAGAAGACTTAATCCAAGTATACAAACTGATAAAGGATATAGGTATGCCAGGGACATGCCCTAAAGTTCAGAGCCAGTCAATTCAAGAGTAACCTTATGAAATATTTCTTCTCCAAGAGGGTAGTCAACCCATGGAGTAACCTACCAGAGGAGACAATGAGCACAAAGACTGTGTACAGGCCTTCAAGGTAAGCATGGACAGATCTTGTGGGTGGTGGCTGGGGGACGTGCCACATTGAGGGTGTGGTTGGGCGCCATCTTGGCAATTGTCGCCACCAAAATCATCATCGCCAGATGACGTGAGGTCAATGGGTGTGTAATGGAACCCGCCCATTGCTTTGACGTGACCAGCCAACACCTCTCGCCGATGACGCAGTTTTGCCATCTTAGCTCTGCATTGTGTGCGACTAACTTTTGCATTGTTCTGCCCAACATCTTTTGCAGCCTTTTTCTGTAACACTCTATACGTGGTGCTCAATTCGCAGTTGTCCCCAAGCTCTCTATCCAACTCATGACTTAACTGTTTCAGGTCCTCGCTTAACCCCTCATTCTCCTCTTGCAAAGACTCATTTATCTCACTTAACAAATCATTCATTTGCAACACCTGCTTCTTATCCTGCTTCAATCTATTGCAATCCTCTCTCAACATGCATAACTCTCTATCAGTATTCTGTACGGTACAATGCAAAAGAGTCTTGTTCTTACTACGTAGAGACTGAAGTTCTTCTTCCAGTCTCTGCTCTTTCCTAAGACATTCAGTAGTCTGCAAGCCCTTCTCTTTCTTAAAAGCTGAGTGTTGCAGTTCGAGGGAACAAAACCTCACCTCAGAGGCTTCTACTGCAGCACAGAGAGCCGTGATCAATAGCCCTTTGCCATCACGCTTTTGAGCTGTTTGTCTCACCTCTGAGTACTGGGTTGAGATCTCCAGTACAGGGTAACTAGAGTTTTTCACGTCCAGTGCAAAGTTGCTCCAGCCTTCATGGGAAATGAGAAAATTAGAGACATTGAGCCTCAGATTTGCGCAGATATTGGACATAACAGAAAAGGTTGGGAAACCCAAATGGACCCATCAGTGGTCACCCTGCTGTGTATCGATCCGTAGTGGTTGAACCAAACAGATGGCTGGGTGTCTGCACTCATGCAATCCTGCAACTCAGAACTGCCACTGAATAAGGTGAGATGGCATCAACCTTGCCCAGTAAGCAGCCAGACTTTACAAGATGCTACGGAGTGAAAAACACGGGTGAGGTGGTACGGGTGTGTATACCTACTTACTACCTGCAAGGAAAATCCAACAAACAATGAATCTTCACTAGTTTAGACCACCTGCACACGGTCGCCAGTAATGTCAGGGTGTCAAGCCCTCCTTAGGTTCTTGGTGGTAATAAACCAGAACAAACAACAGACAAATGCATTATGCGGTAATAAACTTGTTTATTACACAAAAGTAGACATGCCCTAGAACAGGTCTTACCAATATAGACACTGGGAGCCAGAGTCTCCCTAATACCCCAGGGTATGAAGACGGTCTCTGTGGGAAAACATAATGCAATAACATATATGATGATAATTGCCATGGTAACAATTACTTTCATAGGTATATTAGATATATAAAACAAGCCCTACTGGCCAAAAGTTAGGTGGCTCCACAGCGTTATCTATAGATGTACAAAATGTGCAACATCAACTAAAATGAGAATTTCATACAGAATACAGGATATAGGTGCGGTGTTACATAAATCTGCATGATGGCAGTGTAGGTTATGCAATGACTTCTCAGAAGAATATACAAAAAACACAGACATGTATTCTTGGCACGTTGCTTATGTGTTACTAGCAATGATCACAGTAATATCATCCCTGGTAACTTACACTTATATGGTAAGTACCAATGCACCAAAATGTTAGTACTGATTATGTATATAACATAATAGATATTGGCAGCAGTGCAGAGTGGGTTGCCAATGTGGGTGTGGGGACTAAGTGTAACTCTGGGTAATAGAGTGGGTAGGGAATCACTGAGTACCCTAGGTAGTAGAGTGGGTAGGGAACCACAGAGTACTCTGAGTAGTAGAGTGGGTAGAGAATCACAGCATGCCCTAGGTTGTAGAGGGGGTAGGGAATCACTGGGTACTCTGGGTAGTAGAGTGGGTAGGGAATCACTGGATACCCTGAGTTGTAGAGTGGGTAGGGAATCATAGGATACCCTGGTTAGTAGGGTGGGTAGGGAATCAAAGGGTACCCTGGGTAGTAGAGTGGGTAGGCAGCTCCTTTGAATTTGCACAGCATACTTATTAATCCCTGATTATGAAGGGGGAGGGCTAGAGACCATCCAGATCTTAAATTACTATGCTATCATATTCTGGAAAGCTTAAATATAAAATTACAATGTGACCAAAAAAGAAAGAATAGCAGTGCAAATATGCAATGTGTGTGTACGTAGTGCTTAAAGTAGCAGTGCAACAAAATCAGGGAGAAAAACTCACCTTTTCATTGTAAAAGATTCCAGGCATCTTCCAGTTTTATTTTGCGGTAATATTTTCTAGTTCCAGCAAAATTTGAGTATGTTATAAATGTTTTAATTTAGTGATTCTCAAGAATGAAAAGATAGCCACTACATTTGGCTTAGAAATAGCATTGTAGACCTGGCAAGGGTTAAGATTAAGAAAAAAACTCATGGTGCACAGCATAGACAGTGCCTGAAAGAGATCAGACAGGTTTGCTTGTATTTTTATTAATTGTAACTGAAACTAGTTTTTGAGAAAACCTTTTTCGTTGTACTGCTGGGAGAGTTGAGAAAATGGTTCTTTACACCACGAATTGAGGATGTCTGCAACAACTTAACTGAATATAGTGACTGACACTGAACCACTGAATTCCTAGACAAGTTTAGATAACTATATTAGGAAGGTGGACCTACTACAACATGTTGTAACTATTGAGCAGTAGGGGGCAGTCCCAACAGACTATGTGACCTCTCCTCTCTTAAAAAAACATATTTGTTGTCAGAAAAGGACCGCTTAGCTCACCCAGTCTGCCCAGATGTCCCCTGCCTTATCTGTCTCCACAGACCCTGGCTGGTCCACAGTGACTCCCTTCCCCCCATCTACTGACTTATATTCCCCTGTCTCTCTCACATATGCTGGAGTCCCCTCACCGTTTTCACCTCCACCACTTCTGCTGGCAGCCTGTTGCAGGCATCTATTACCCTTTAAGTAGTACTTCCTCACATCCCTCTTATCCTCCCCGGCCCCAGCTCCATCCCATGCCCCCTGGTCTTGGTGCTCTTTCTCATTTGAAAAAGACTCCTCTCCAGCACCTGTTCACCCTTGTGAGGTACTTGTAGGTCTCTATCATGACACCTCTCTCTTTCTGTCCTGCCTTCCAGGGTGTACATGTTGAGATTCCTTAGTCTCTCCTCACAGGGCTTCTCGTGCAACCCCTGTATCATTTTAGTTGCACTCTTCTGGACTGCCTCCACCCTGTCTATGTTCCTTCTGAGGTGCAGCCTCCAAAACTGGACACAGTACTCCAGATAGGGTCTCAACAGGGAGTGATACAGTGGTAACACCATCCCATCTCCTTCCTCCTGCTGGAGATATCCCTCCTTAACTCCTTTGTTTCTATGAAAGTAACAGAATACAGTTTATATTGCTGCTGATCTTTAAGACACCAACTAACGCAGCTACTAGAGTTAGAAACATATCTGTGGCCTGACAGTGCAACAGTATTGCTAGCTATGCTGGCAACCTGAGGTCAGGAATGTTTTTGTGTCACTTGGGGAGCAGCCAGAGAGGGGAGGATTGAGTGTCCCAAGAACAGCTCTCCTCCCTTAGATAAAGGGAGTTTCTGCATTCTGCTGTTCATCTGACACCCAGCAGAGGCTGGATGTAAGCACATATAGGACTCACATCCTTGAGGGAGGACCCTTCCTCTGTGTGTGTGTGTCTCTCTGCCTGCAGGTGCACCATTACACACTTGGCAGTCCTTGTGGGGAAACAAACAATAGGGGAAAATCCTGGACCATAGCAGCATGATGCTTTCTGACCCCCCCCCACAGGTTCACACCACTGATTAGGCACTTTACATCTGGTCTGTGCTATGGAGTGGATCAGCCACCCCATCTGGCTTCACCACAGGGTGATAATCCGTGGGTGAATCTATGGAGGAAAGTCCTAGGAAAGGTGGGTGACAGGGCTGGAGGGAGCAAGGAAGAAAGGGGAAAGTTGGTGTCAAGGTGCATAGATACTAGATGGAAAAAAAAGAGCGTCCTTTTATACCTGTTGTTTATAGACCATTAAAGGGGAACTGTCAGCAGTGTTTCTTAATGTCTCAAAGTCCATGAAAAGCTAATTTGGGTGAGCCATGTGAGTCTTTCCAGTCCAGAGTTATTCATATGTAAATAAGCCTATAATTAAGGGCTGGGGGCAGCCATATGTTTTAGGCTCCTGACAGGAAATAATGTCGCTGATGAATTGGCTCTCCATTTACTATAGGTTAAATAGGAAACCATCTGTTTTATTAAGTGTATTTTAAGGTGTTATTACAACACTTTCTACATTTATAATAATTGTTTTGTATGTGCATTGAAACTAGTAAGTTATCACCTTTACATTTCAAACTGTTAGTAATAATTCATCTTTAGGATTGCTTTAACCTCTAGGTTATACTGCCAGCTGATCATTAAAAACCACACATACAGTATCTCAAGGCTAGCTATGTGGTGGCAACAGAAATTGAGGCCCCATATCCATATCAGGAATTCTAAACCTTGGCTGTGTTCATGTCAGTACAGATTTCTGGGGCTGCCACAGCACCGACTTCTAATATAATAATAATTTTTATTTATAAGGCACCTTTCAAGTGTCAAGGCGCTGTGCATAATAACAATTAAAACAGGCATAATAAAAATACAGGCAAACCAATTAAAACATTTAATATTCAGGGAATGCTGTTTCCCATAAAAAGGTCTTTAGACCCCTCTTAAAACCCTCCAGAGAAGTGCATTCATGCAACCAACGGGGTAGAGAGTTCCAAAGGGTGGGGGCAACATACGAAAATGCCCGAGCACCAGAAGATTTCAAATTCACCCTTGGAACCTCTAGCAACCCCTCGTTGGGCGAGCAGAGAGATCGATCAGGGTGATAAGGAACCAGAAGTTCTTTTAGATAGGCTGGGCCCAGATCATGTAGGGCTTTAAAAGTCAGCAAGCCAACTTCAAAGGTGATCCGCCATCAAATTGGCAGCCAGCGCAGTTCGCCCAGCATCAGAGTGATATGACAGGATCTTCTAGAGCCCATCAAAAGCCGGGCTGCAGCATTCTGCACTAGCTGCAGGTGACAGATTTCAACCCCTGAAAGCCCTAGATAAAGAGAGTTGCAATAATCCAGGTGCGAGGACACGAAGGCATGAACTAAGGTAGGCAGGTCGGCAGATGGAACGAGATGCCGAATCCTGGCGATATTCCTCAGATGATAAAAGGAAGTCTTGACGACTGCTGACACCTGTGAATGTAGTGTCAACCTATCATCAAGAACTACCCCCAGGTTCCACACCCATTCAGAGGCCGGGAAAGAAACACCATCCAGAAAAATTCCAGATGACGCAACACTACCTGACCCCCCTATCTGTTGGCCCGAGTCCACAACCAGTACCTCAGTCAGACAGCTGTTAAAGACCAAGAGAGCTCCCTCCTGGTCAGGAGCAAAAGAAAGATAGAGCTGGGTATCATCTGCATAACAGTGAAACCTCAGTCCATACTTCTTTACAATGTCTCCGATGGCTAGCATGTACACCGCAAATAACATGGGTGACAATACTGAACCCTGAGGCACAACACAAAACAAAGCAGTTGAATCCAAGGAAAAAACGCCAGACACAACCCTTTGTGATCTCCCAGTGAGGAATTAAGTGAACAATCTCAAGACGGTTCCAGATATTCCACAAAGCAGCCTCAGGCGATCTATCAACACCATGTGATCTATGGTGTCAAATGCTGAAGAAAGGTTGAGGAGAACCAAGATGGAATGGCTCTTCCGATCTCTAGCCATCAAGAGATCCTTGAGCACCCGAACCAGTGCTGTCTCGGTACTATGTCTTTTATGAAAACTGGACTGGAGGGGTTCATAGATATCATTGATGGTCAAATGGCCCTCCAATTGTGCAGCCACTACTTTCTCAATCACCTTCCCAATAAAGGGGAGGTTAGAGATAGGTCTGTAGTTTTCCAGACAGTCAGGGTCCAAGGTAGCTTTCTTCAAGAGGGGTGTCACCACCGCCTCTTTCAGGGAGCTAGGAAACTCACCAGATTCCAAGGAGCACCTGACTATCTGTACAAGGACAGGACATGATGATTTCAATACAACTCAAAATTAGGGAAGTCAGTCCAGGATCCAAACTACAGCACGTAGGGCACATAGATTGGACAATCCTCATGACATCTATGAACTCCAGCTGGCCGAAGAAACTCCAGGAAAACCGAGGCACCGTGATCTCACACTGGTCCACAGCCGCTCCCTTAGAGAGTGATGGCGACAGTTCCGCCCTAATGCCAGCCACCTTATTTGCAAAGAACCGAGCAAGCTCATTGCACTCCAATTGCGAAAAAGCTTTCCAAACTTGCAGACAGGCTGGGTTGCACAGTCTGTCCACAGTTCGGAACAGCTGAGCTGGTCGATTCTGCACAACCGCGATCTCCCTGGACAGGAATTCTGCCCTCTTACGGGTGATAGTGGATTGATAGAATAGTGATCCATCAATCTAAGGTGGTCGGCATCATGGGTAGACCTTCACCAGCAACGCTCTAACCTTCATCCCTGTCTCCGCATCTCCCTCAATGTCCCATCAAACCAAGGGGACTTGGGGTGAAGGGAGAGGGGGTGAACACGAACTGGAGCAATAGAATCCAGAGCCCCTGTCACGGCAATATTATAAGCCGACACGAGGGTCTCCGGATCACTGCTTGCCAACATGGGGGACCAGAGGTCAAGCACCGCCGCTAGGCCTTGGGAATCTATATCCCACAAGAGGCGGTACCTAACCAACTCCACAGGGGCATGCCTTCTAGAGGGGGTGCAAAAACTAAACCCCACGGTGTGATGGTCTGACCACCCGACTGGTTCCACCCCCACATTGGATGCGTCAACCCCCAGGAGGAAAATCAGGTCCAGAGAGTGTCCAAATTTATGTGTAGCAGAGGAAACCATCTGTGTAAGGCCCAGCGTTGTCATAAGCTGGAGGAAGCGTTGACCAAATTGCGAAGGTTCATCGTCGACCCAGGCATTGAAGTCACCCAGAACCCCTCTTACAGCCTTTTTTCTTACAATTTTGGGTGTGAACGCAGGTCTACAAGATGCAAATGTTGCTACTTACCTACTGGCATGGCATCATGAGGCCAGCCTTGAAATGTGTAGTTTTTGATTTACAGCTGTCAGTACAACCTAGAGGTTAAAACCAAGAGCTGTGAACAAGCTTCTTTCATCCAGCAGAATAGGTTTTTATTCCAACATGCTCTTCTTGTACATTTTGTGACCAGAACAAGTCACTTAACCTCCCTGTGGTCTCAAACACACCCAGAATTAAGCTGTAGTTGTGTGCCTTTCCTGGACAAAGACAATGTCTTTCATACATGATACCAATCTGCAAACCCTATGCAATCTGGTTTCAGAACTGAACATAGTACGATCACGGCCCTGGCTAAGGTGACAAATGACTGGCAGCATGAGCTAGAGGACAGAAAATGTGTCTGTGCCGTTTTTCTAGACCTAAGTAAGGCCTTCGACACCGTTGACCACAGCCTTCTCCTTTCCTCTTTGAAAGCTATTGGACTAGAGCCTACCTCCCTGTGTTGGTTTCACGACTACCTTCCAGATAAGCTCCAACAGGTCAAGGCCAAAGGTGAACTCTCCCCCTCAAATCTGTTAAAAAGAGGTTTCCCACAGGGACCCATCCTGGGGCCACTCCTTTTTGCTATCTATATCAACAGTATAGAGACAGGCATCAAAGAGGCGAAAATTCATCTGTTCGCAGATGACATAGTGATTTACCTAAGCTGTGTAACACCTGAAACTGCCTGTAGCAATCTACAAGCTGGCTTCAACATACTATAATACCAGCTCCTTAGTAAAAAATTGCTACTTAATGCCAAAAAGACAAAAGCAATGCTATTTTCACCCATTAGCCATGTAGCTTACTCTGCTGTCACTGGTACTCTCCTCCCCCCCCCATCTCCACCATCCTAGGAGAAAACTTGGAATTCATGTCAAAATTCAAATACCTAGGGGTCTGGCTTGACTACAAACTCTCCTTTGCAGATCACCTGGAGGATTTGTTAAAAAAACTGAGGCAGAGACTAGGTCTCTTTTTCAGGATAAACTGCCTATTAACTACAGAGGCCAAGAGACAACTAGTCCAGTCTAAGTTCCTCTCCCTGACTACGCTGATTTTATATACAACCAATCTGCGACTTCATACCTTGGTAAATTGGACATAATTTACCTCAGAGCCCTGCGTTTCATCACTGGTCTCCCTCTTTCCACCCATCACTGCTTTTTATATGCAGCCGTAGGTTGGACCCTCCTACATTATAGACAGAATCAAAATGCGGCTCTCTGGACACACAGAACTATCACTGGCAAACTCCCACAGTACATTGTTGACTGTCTGCCTCTCAATGTATCTGGAACCTACACCCTAAGAAGCCACTCTCTGATTTCTCTGAAAGTACCTAAAGCCATTACGTGTTTTGGGAGAGCTGCCATAGGATTGATACTGCCGCCGCTCTGGAATGTGCTCCAGAAATCGCTGAAACTGAGGACTCCTGTTAGTCTTACTGTGTTCAAGACCTTATATACAAAAAACATTACAGAAGCCTGTAATTGCTTCAAACGATCCTAGCTTATTTATACTGCCCCTTCCACACCCTTCCTGCCTTTCCCAACCTCATTCCTCCTTGCATCATTGCAAATTTCATCCCTGAGCCACCTATTAATTCACTGCCCTAAAATCCTCCCTTCCTCATCAACCTATCCTTGCATACCCACAGTTTCTCATCCCTTCACTTCTAGTATTATCCCAGTACCTGACCCCCCCAATGTCTGCGCACTACCCCGACACATGTCTCCTCCTTTATACGACTGGGTTTTTTACCTTGACTATGTATTTCTCTACGCTGGTAACATCCAAGGCAGCTATCTCTTTGCTGGATTAAAATGCTTTAACGTTACAGGAATACTAAACCATGTATGTTTTGTTGAATCTAGTACTAATTTTTACTGACCTGCTACCCTATTGTTATATCTCCGTGTATGCCTATACTGACTGTCTGCTACCTGAACATAAATGTACTCTTACTTGTCTTGTCTGTTGCAGGCCTGCCTGCACTGTTGTACACATTCATTTATTATTTATTTGCCTATATATAAATGCATTGCTATTCGACTTGTGTGATGCAGGTCCACCTTGTAAATGAGCTTGCTCAATGGTGTTCACCTGGATAAATAATTTGATTGATTGATTGAGAGAATGGAATAAGACAGAAGTCGGTGCTGTGGCAGCCCCAGAAATCTGCACTGACATGAACACAGCCAGGGTTTAGACATCCCGATACAGTATGGTATCCCAATACCTGGTGACACCACAGAGTCAGCCTTGAGATGTGTAGTTTTTAATGATCAGCTGGCAGTATAGCCTACAGGTTAAAGCAATCCTAAAGATGGATTATTTTATTGACAGTTTGAAATGTAAAGGTGATAACTCACTAGTTTCAATGCACATACAAAACAATTATCATCAATGCAGAAAGTGTTGTAGCCAGCCTGGTGGTGCTGAGGGTTAAGGAACTGGGTGCCACACCTCACGTCATGCCGACAACCCGGGTTCGGGAATAAGCCCGGGTCGGCGGGGGGTGGAGAGAAGGATTGAGCATCCGCTAGACTGCTCTCCTTCTCCAGGAAGGGGTGTGTGCTGCCGTCGGTGCACTAGTGGCCTCTAGCGGTGGCTGGTGGCGATGTAGTGGCACAGGCAGTGTGAGGGGACGTGCTGGGGCCAATGCCGGGAAGGAGTGCATGCGGTAGCGTGCGCGTGCCTGTTCCCTTGGTGTCATTGCCTGCCTCACATGGCAGGGAACTGAATAGGGAAAAATGGCACCGGTCGCGGCGGCATAATGAGTGTCTCTATGGGGAGTGCTCGGGCTTCGAGTGTACACAGTGAATACTGGATCCAGTCATGGTGGAGGGGTTGGGGGGCCCTCCCCCACCCCGCCACAGGGGTACAGCTGCAGGACCCGAATAGGAGCTGAGGGATCTTCAGGATGGTGGCCGGAAGACCTAGGGGGATGCCAGGATGCGAAAAAGGTAAGGCAGACTGGGCCAGGGAGAAAAAAGGATAACAAAAAAAAAAAAAGAAAGTGTAATAACACCTTAAAACACACTTAATAAAACAGACGATTTCCTAGTTAACTTACAGTAAACAGAGGGCCAAGTTCCTCGGTGACATCATTTCCTGTCAGGAGCCTAAAACACATGGCTGCCCCCAGCCCTTAATTACAGGCTGATTTACATATGAATAACTCTGGACTGCAAAGGCTCACACATAAATACAATGGCTCACTCAAATTAGCTTTTTATGGACTTTCAGACATTAAGAAATCCTGCTGATGACAGTTCCCCCTTTAGGAAACACTTTAAGACTGTATTTAACCTTTACCATTCATTGTGTCTATTTATCCTTTAGCACAGTAATATTTTTATCCAAGGAAACCTTGCTGTCAACTGGAAAAGAAGAAAACGTATTCTTCTCAAGGTAGACAGAAAAAATGAATACACTTACAATGTCTGAGGAAGAGCAGGGGTTTACTGCACTTACTGCACACAAAAGTGAGGACCTCTCTTCCGAAATGGAATACCACAGTAATCCCAACCCCACCATAGATGGAGGCCAACAATGCATCGGAGAAGAAACAGAGTTAGGCAGTGAATTGGAAGCACTGATGGATGCTGCAACATGCAAACAGTTAGGAGACAAACCAGCCAGTACTGCCTTAGCTGAAGAAGAGACATCTGATGAAACGGAAGATTCTTCAGATGAGTCGGATGAAGCAGAGTTTATCCCAGAATGCGAGGCTGAGAATCAGGATGATATAGAAAGGGATGACAGCATCGCAGATCAAGAGGAAAAGACAACCGAGTGCAAGAGTTCAGAGCCACTACAGAACCATTTTTCTGAGGGCCATGATCCCTCTCAGGACCACAATGAGGATACGGAAGCTAATGATGGTGGTCTCCCACCACACACAGAACCAGATGAAGAAGCAGCAGTCTTACTAACAACTTGTGAGGAGCACAAAGAACTAGAGGAAAGCACAAACAAACCACAAGGTTCTTCCAAAGTTGCCTCTGCTGCTGCTGATGAAGAACTGCAAGAAGATACTCTGGGATATGAATGTCAAGGCACAGAGGTTAAGGGGGACCATGAAGTATGTGAGGAGGAAGTGAAAGAAGATGCAAAAGGAAGTCAGACTGAGACTCTTGAAGAAAAAGTGCAAGAGGAGGAATCTCAGACAACGGTGGAAGATGATTCTCTAGCAGCACAAAATTCAAAGCCTTCGGACTCTGAGCATGACCTAACGGGCAGGATAACGGTAATTTCTGAAGACTCTGCAGAAGACACTCTTGCAAGTGAAAGAACTGCAGAAGCCCAAGATGAATCCAACACAGTGTCCTTTGATATTGTTTCATGTTCTGATAATAATATGGTCAGTGTGGCGAGCCCTACAGAATCTGAAGAACCTCAGTCAGTTCCTGCATCCTCTGTGAAGGATACAAACAGTTCCCAAATGGCAATAGAAGAAGCTGGAGAAAATGTTGAAGAACAAAGCACAGAAACAGTCGAAATGATACTCACTGAAGACCCTGGTTTGCTGTTTGCAAAGCCTGTGCTTGACCCTACAAAATCCATGGAAGATGACAGCAATGCT
Organism: Neoceratodus forsteri; assembly: GCA_016271365.2. Classification (NCBI taxonomy): domain Eukaryota; kingdom Metazoa; phylum Chordata; order Ceratodontiformes; family Ceratodontidae; genus Neoceratodus; species Neoceratodus forsteri. Next base: position 59,664,178 of record JADMNL010000033.1, read on the forward strand.
GGGCAAGAAGCAAGTCCATGCATATTCAAGGGGGGAAATGAAAAAGCATCAGAAAATATTATCGATGAGCTGGAAGGAGAAGAAATCTCTTGCATTACTCGACAGGAATTGGAACAGAAAAACAAAAACGACATTGTAGAGGAACAGCCCAATGGCAATGTTGCCCAAGAAAAAACTATTAAGGAACATACAGATAGCCTAGAGGATGGAGACAAAGATTTGGACAGCGAACTGAAAATTTCTGACAGGGCCAGTAATGGTATGGAAAATGAAGATGAGCAGGAGCAGGAAGAAGAATTTTTGCTTGAAGTAAGTTTTAGTCTACCAGTATAACTAAGCTGAAACTTTTGCTGGTATCACTGTGGTGTGTTTTATACTATAATTATATTTCATCTTTCAATTTATTTGCCCGGAATATCCCAGCTGAGATGCAATATTCCGTTTACACGGGGTCCTGCTGCAACCTAGTTTTCAAGGGTACCAGCATGCAAATCATTGCATAAGACAGTCTGTCAAGGCTTGACCAGAAATCGGCATGTCCAGCGTGAATATTGCTGCTACCTATAAAAAAGTACAGTTATGTAAGAACTTACTGTAACAGTAGATCTTCGAGAGAGGCTCTTGCAGTAGGTAATAACCATTAGGACTAGAGCCACCAGGCACTAGGACCACACGGAAAACTTTAGCTAGCATTGTCTGGTGGGGGACTGCCCACCCAATGTCACGTGACAGACATCAGCGTGACGGTATATAGTGGGCAATCCCCACACCCGCCCTCCATTTCTCCCACCAGAGTTCTAAGAAGGTGCGACAGGAGAAATGTGTGGGCTCCTGGAGCCAAAAGAAAGGCTAGAAAGAAGCAGCCACAGAAGCAGGGGGAAGGTGGGCAGGAAAAAGGTACCTACTGCAAGAGCCTCTCTCAAAGATCTACTGTTATGGTAAGTTCTTACGTAACTGTACTATCTTACTTCAAGAGGGCTCTTGCAGTAGGTAGTAACCATTAGGACTGAATACCAAGCAGTGGAAGTCAGACAAAGACTGAGAAACACAGCAGGCAGGAAAGGTCTGTGGTAGGTACAGAAGACAGGAGGTCCTGAAGGACAGCTAGTCCAAAGCTTGCCCTACACCTAGAAGCAACATTTAGACTGTAATGCTTAGTGAAGGTATGGACAGAACTCCAAGTGGCTGCCACACAAATGTCCGTGGCAGAAACATTTCTGAAACAAGCAGTAGATGCAGCCACGCCTCTGGTTGAGTACCCTTTAACTTCCCCTGGGAGTGACTTGTTATACTTCTGATAACAAAACAAAATGCAGTTTGACAACCATTTGGACAAACACTGTTTAGAAATTGCAGTGCCCTCTCTCTCTCTTGGGCCCAAAGGAAACAAAAGAAAAAATTACTCACCTTAGTAATGTTGTTTCTTCTAATGGAGTCTTGCTATATTATGACATATGCAGTATAACCCCAGGTTAGAACTGCTCCGGAGGTGAAAGAGTTAACTTCCATGCAGGGCATGGAATCTTGAGCGCGAGCTCGGTTGAACACTCTGTCTATTGAAGCTCAAACTTAAACTGTCAGATCTTTATGAGCAAAAACTCACTAAGGTTCTGTGTGGAAGCCGTAAACTCACACTAGCCACTGGCTACTAACTACAAAAACACCTTTTTGATCTTGATCCCAAAACAGACTCAAGTCGGGGGATTCAAGAAGAAACTTAAGCATAACACCTAAGCACCCTAGAAGGGTGAAATGAAGTGGGCATCAAAGAAGTGCCAACATTGCACTGCCCACCCACATCCCAAAAACAGAGGTTCTGAGAGGGGCAGGCTGGGGGGAGGTCATAATATAGCAAGACTCCATTAGAAGAAACAACATTACTAAGGTGAGTAATTTTTTCTTCAAACAACATGAAGTCTTGCTATATTATGACATATGCAGACTACACAGCAGTACCTCCATGGAGGAGGGACAGAAACTACTTGGGAAATAGGCTCTGAAGCACGGCTGTGCCAAATCGAGCATCACTCCTAGCCTGGATATCCAAGGAGTAATGCTTTGTAAAAGTGTGAACTGTTTTCCAGGTAGCTGCTTGACATATCTCTAGGATAGGAATGTCCCTGGCAGCAGCCAGAGATGCAGCTGTACCTCGTAGAGTGAGCCCTCAGGCCTGAGGGAGGAACCTTACCCAGTTTTTCGTAACAGAATTGGATACAAGAGACAATCCACCTGGCAATGGATCTTTTAGTGGCAGGTTTCCCTTTACCTACCTCACCATAGGTGAGGAACAATTGGAGGGATTCGAACCTGTGACCCTTGGTACGCTCTATATAGTAACTAAGGGCTCTTTTGACATCTAAACTGCGCAATCTCCTCTCACCAGAGGAGGAATGGTCAGTGAAGTACACAGGGAGAGACATGGATTGATTAAGGTGAAAGTCTGAAACCACCTTAGGCAAAACTTCCTGTTAGTCCTGAGGACTACCTTATCTCTATGAAAGGAGATGAAATCAGGCTCCACTGACAAGGCTTGTAGCTCACTTATGCGCCTGGCAGAGGTGATGGCTACCAGAACACAGTTTTCCAAGTCAAGTACTTCAGCTCTGCTGAAGACAATGGCTCAAAAGGGTTGTATAAGCTGAGCGATGCAAATATTAAGATCCCAAGCAGGGCAGGATCCCTGAACGGGGATTGGTGTGAAGCAACCCTTAAAAACTTGGAGAACACAGGGTGAGCTGATAAAGAAGAGGCTTACCTGCTGACAAGAAGACAGACACAGCTGCCAAGTGCACTTTTAGGGTAGTTGGTCTCAGCCCCAAGGAATTCAAATGCACCAAATAATCCAGGATCGTAGGCACACCAGCAGATTCTGGGAAATATGTTTACTAGCACACCATATGGAAAATCTTTTCCATTTTGAATTATAGGTAGCCCTGGTGGAAGGCTTCCTAGAGGCCTTCAAGATATCCAATACACCTTGAGAGAGGTGTAGGTCAGCAAACTCTAACTCTTCAAGAGCCAAGCCTTGAGATTGAGAGATTTGAGGTTCAGATACCAAACTCTCCCTGGGCACAGGTTAACAGGTTGTGATTCCTAGGAAGGCATAGGGAGGGTGGACTGCTAAGGACATGAGGAGGGTACCAGGGCTGCCTGGCCCAATCTGGAGCAATCAGGATCATCTTGCAGGATTGAGATCTGATTCTGACTAGCACTTTGAAAAGAAGGGGAAGGGGGAAAGCATAGAGAAACTTCCCTTCCCAACTGAGAAGGAAGGCATCCAGAGGGACTGAACCCAACACTGGGGGCCTGCAGCAAAAAAAGGGGAAGTTGGTCTGGGGCTGCAAAGAGATCTATTTGCGGAGTGCCCCATCTGGCAAATATTACCTCCAGTACCAGAGGATCCAGTGCCCATTCGTGATGGCCCTGGGAAATCCTGCTGAGAGCATCCGCTAGGACATTGTCCTTGCCTGGGAGGTGAACTGCCATAAGGGAGGCGTTCAGAGAGTAAGCCAGAGACCACAACTTCATTGCTTCGGTGCACAAGGCCATAGACCGAGTGCCCCCTTGCTTATTGATGTACCACATTGTAGTGGTATTGTCTGTTCTGACCTGAACTACCTTGTTCTGGACAGATGTGGAGAAAACCTGAAGTGCTAGAAAAACTGCTCTGAGCTCCAGCAAATTGATGTGGAGCAGGGATTCCTGAGGGGACCACAGCCCTTGGGTGGAAAGGTCACCCATGTGAGCTCCCCACCCCAGGAGGGATGCATCTGTAGTAAGGGTCAAGGAATGAGACTGGGGAGAAGGAACCCCGTCTCAGATTGTTCTGATCCTGCCACCACTGAAGGGCCTGGATCAGGGTTCGAGTCACTGGAATCAATTTGGTTAGGGGATCCGTCCTTTGAGATCAAAAGGCTCTCAAATGGAACTGAATGTCCCTCATCTGAAATCTCGCTACCTGCACTACTGCTGTAGAAGCAGCCATGTGCCCCAGGAGCTGTAGGAAATGCCTTGCTGGTCGAGAGACCTGCAGGATGAAAGAGGAGGCCAGAGACACCAGGGTCCTTGCTCTCTCCAGAGGAAGGAAGGCTCTGGCTTCTTTTGTGTTCAGTTCTGCGCCTATGAAGGTGAGAAGCTGGACAGGCTCCAGAACTGACTTTGGAAGACTGAGAAGGAAACCTAGAGATGTAAGCAGCTGCTGGGTTACTTGCAAATGAAGTTTGACCTGTTCTGGAGACTGGCCTACAATGAGCCAGTCGTCCAGATAAGGGAAGATGGCAATCTTTTGCCTTCTTAAATGAGCAACTGCTACTGCCAGGCATTTTGTGAACACCCTTGGAGCCGAGCAGAGGCCGAAGGGCATTGCTCTGAACTGGTAATGGCCTGAGGGCAGTTCGAATCTGAGGTACTTTCGATGGGAGCTTCTGATGAGAACATGGAAGTAGGCATCCTTGAGGTCCAGGGAGGCTAGCCAGTCCCCTGGCCTTAGATAATCCCCAGGGTAAAATAATCCCCAGGGTCACCATTTTGAACTTTGTTTTAAAAGGTGCTTGTTTAGATACCTGAGATCCAGAATGGGCCGCCATTCTCCTGTCTTTTTTGGGGTAAGGAAGTACCTGGAGTACAACCCTTTGCCCTGGTGTATGGGTAGAACCCTTTCCACGGCTCTGAGAGCCAGGAGGGCAGAAACTTCTGCTTCCAGGGCAAGTGCCTCTGATGGGTTTGCAGGTGAAAAAGATCTGGCTCTCATCTTCGGAAATGTTTTGAAGCTGAGAACTAGTCCCTGGCTTACTACCTCCAGGACCCACTTGTCTGATGTTAAAGACTTCCAGTCCTGGACAAAGTAAGCCAGCCTGCCCCCTACCGGTAGTGGAGAATCGGCCTTGGCTACCCCATCAGGGAGCCTGTTTTGCAGGGGCTTTGGGTTGAGGGGTAGAAGCAGGCTTACTAGAACCCCTTCTGCCCCTTCCTCTAAAGAACCCCCTCTGGGCATAAGCAGAAGAGGAGGCCTGGGCTTGGTAAAATGGCCTATGAAAAGGCCTGCCCCTGCCCCTGACATGCTGCCTTTGAGGAGTGACTTGCCTTTCTTTGGCCTGTGCACTCCTATAGGTGGTCCTATACTCATCCATTTTCTTCATATAATTCTCTGTCTGCTCCCCAAACAGAGAATTTCCCACAACAGGAAAATCCATAGCCTTAGACTGGGTATCCTGTGACAGGGCAGTACATCTGAGCCAGGCCATTCTGCGAAGAGACACAGATGTAGCCATAACTCTAGATGAAACATCATTAGAGTCTCCAGCAGCATGAAATTGCACCTTGGATGCCTCAATACCATCCGCAACCACCTGCTCCAGCTCCCTGGCAAGCTGTTCAGGGGCCTGTTTTGCTAGGGCCAGGACAGTATCCCACCTGGATTTCTGGTACCTAGCTGCGTAAGCCATATAATTTGCCTGTCTGAGTCCCAAAGATGCTGCCATGTACTGCTTTTTTGCCATGGCATCCATCCTCCTGGAATCCTTTTCAGGAGGGTGAGAGGCTAGAGGAATATTAGCCTTGTCACAGGCTGCAGCCTGCACTACCCCCACATGGCTGCACTGCTGAGATAGAAACTCCGTATCAGAGCCTGATAAAGCATACTTCTTGTCCATCCTTTTATCCACAGGGAGGATAGAATGAGGAGTTTTCAGAATTTTTACTGTCTGTTTCCTAAAAGATTTATGCAAGGGAATAGACAGTCTCCTAGACTCTGGAATAGCCATCATTTCCACAAAATCAGGCTCTTCTTGATCATCAACAGCTTCCTCAACAGGGAGTAGCAACTTTCTTGTAAAACAAAAAAATGAGAAGGGGACTCAGATAGCCTGGGAGGGGATACTCCTGAAGGTCTGTCTGGAGAGATGTCCGGTTCAATGGGCACATTCAGACTGTCAAAATCACACTCACTCTCCTCGTACCCCTCCTCCCCTTCCCCTGGTTCATAAAAATCTTCAAAATCATAATCTTGAACCGAGGGAACCGACCGAACCGGGCGCTTACCCAATGGTGCCAGTTCGTACAGAACTGGGGAAAGAGATTGGACAATCTGAATAGCTTTGGCTATTTCCTCAGTGGTTGGAGAAAGAACTTTTGGCCCCAAACTAGCTGACCTTCTAGCCCTTTTAGTTGGAACCGGCTCCTCAGAGCTGGCTCTTCATTTGCCCGAGGAAGCATCGCCCTGGTCAGAGGGCACTCCTCAGGTTCGGTCGGAACGAACCGGCTGGCCATCTGGGTCATGGACTTTTGGCCTCCCTTTCCTGAGCCTACCAACTCTTTTTCCACAGTGGCAGCAGGAAAATTTTTACAAATCTGGCAGTCTGCATTGAGGTGGTCAAACCCCAGACAATATACACATATGTGTGTGGGTCAGTATGGCAAAGGCTTCCCCACAGAGGCCACAGTGCTGAAACCCAGTGGGTCCGGTTTTTCTTTTGGGTTTCTCAGACATAGTGCCAGCCTAACCAAAACTTGCCTGTTAACGGCAATCCACCAATCAAGACTCTCTTATCGGTTCCCAACCGTGTCACGGGTCGTGGAAAAAACGTAATAAAATCCGTTTTTTTTAGAACCGATAAGAACCGGGAACCGCACTCTAAAGGGCTAGAAAGTCATTTTTAAACCCCTCTGATCGGTTCAAACCGAACCGAAAAAGACGTTTACAAGTTCCACACAGAAGAAAAATAAAAAGTAAGCCTATCTATTACTTACAATACCACAGACAGAGCTTGAACCGACGATTACGGTTAAATTTCGGTAAAATAAACCGAGAATTACACTTTAAAACCGACAAACAAACCGAGCAGCAGGAGGAATCTCCGGAGCGACTGTTCAGTGAGGCGGAGTAAAGAATCTGACAGTTTAAGTTTGAGCTTCAACAGACAGAGTGTTCAACTGAGCTCGCGCTCAAGATTCCATGCCCTGCATGGAAGTTAACTCTTTCACCTCCGGAGCAGTTCTAACCTGGGGTTATACTGCATATGTCATAATATAGCAAGACTTCATGTTGTTTGAAAGTGGACTGATTTAGTCCAGTTCGTATAGTAACATAAAGTTCTGTGCACATCAAGAGTGTGCAGAATGGCCTCCCCTTGGTTAGAGAGCTCAGGATAATGCACTGGTAAGTGTATCATCTGATTCAAAGTAAACTCAAAAACCACATTTGGTAGGAACTTAGGATTTGTATGCAGTGCCGCCCGGTCTCTATGGAAACTCAAAAAGGGCTCCTAACACATGAGGGCCTGAAGCCCAGCAATCCTTCGAGCAGAAGTAATGGCAACTAAAAATAGCGCTTTCCGAGAAAAGACAGCGCAGGTTGCAGCTCATGGTGGTTCAAAGGGAGGCAAAGTGAGCTTTTTGAGAATAAAATTCAGATCCCATGGAGGAATAGGGTTCCTGACTGGGGGTTTCAGATGGAAAATTCAGAAAAGTTTTGGACGCTTCCAACTGAGCCAGGGTTTTGCCATCCACCGGAGTGTGGTAGGCAGAAATGGCAGACAAATGGACCTTCAGGGAAGAGTAACTAAGGCCAAGGTCAGAGAGATGGAGCTTGTACTCCATGACCTGTGGAGCTGGGCAACAGAAAGGGTCTCAACCCTTGGATGTTGCCCAAATGGAAAACCTCTTCCATTTTATAGCATATGTGGTTCTTGTGGATGGCTTTCAGGCCTCCGCAAGGACCTGTGCAACTCTGGAAGAGACCTCAAAGTGGGCAGCAGTTATGTCAGCAGGTGCCATGCATGAAGGTAAAGGGACATGAGATCCGAATGTAGTAGCTTGCCCTGATCCTGGGTCAGCAGGTCCTGGCAGAAGGGTAGCAGTACCAGAAGCTCCACCAACAATTGCTGGAGCAGAGGCAACCAAATTTGGTGAGGCCAATGAGGGGCGACAGAATCATGCAAGCCCCTTCCGCCTGTAGCTTCAGAAGTACCATCTGCAGAAGCAGGAAGGCATACAAGAACCTTCCTGTCCAGTAGAGAGAGAGAGAGTGTGTCTCGCCAGACAACACCAGGCCCAGGAACTAGTAAGCAGAAACTGGGTAGTTTTGTGCTGGATGGGGAGGCGAACAGATCTATTTCTGGATGACCCCCAAAGATCAAATAGATCCTCAACTACCGATTGTCTCAGTTCCTACTCGTGTGTCCTTGCCTGAGTGCGGCTAAGACTTATCCTCCAGGACATTATGAACTCCTGGGACGTGCACTGCCATCAGCTGGATACTGTGCTGAACTGCCCAATGCCACATTTGCATCGCTTCCCTACAAAGGGGATACAATCATGTGCCTCCCTGTTTGTTCAGGTACCACACCATGCTCATATTGTCTGTCTGGACAAGCAGTGTGCCTGAGTGGAGGAGGGGCTGAAAGGCCTGAAGGGTGTATAGCACCGTGTGCATTTTGTGTAGTGAGAGCTCCTGCAGAGACCAGGATCCCAGAGACCTGTGGTCCCCCAGGTGAGCGCCCCAACCCTGGCTGGAAGCATCCATAGTCAGGGTGTGGGTAGGGGAGGGAAACTGGAAAGGAGCCCCTCGACAGAGATTGCTCAGATCCTGCCACCATAGGAGGTCCCACGCATGGGGTTGGATACCAGGATTCTGTGATTCTTATCATCTGATCTATGGTCCCACTGTACTCTGTGTCCACTGCATAACTCACATGTGGAGCCTGGCTACAGGAACAGTGGGAATAGCCATGGCCATGAGACCCAGCAGATGTAAGACAGACCGGGCCATGGTCTATCAGCTGGTTGCCACTTGGCCTGCTGTTGCAAGGTCTCCGCCCTGTCCATGGGGAGGAAGGCTTGACCCTGAACTGTATCCAGCACTGCCCCAATAAACTGGAGGTGCTGTGAAGGAATAAGGTGCGACTTGGGATAGTTCACCATAATTCCTACCTGCCAAAAAAGGTCCAGCATGATGGACAAAGAGGCTATCAGGCTGTCCCTTGACGGTGCCAACAGAAACCAACTGTCGAGGTACGGGAACACATACAGGCCCTGGCGGTGTAACGTCACTGCCACCACCGCTACGCACATCCTGGGAGCTGAGGAAAGGCCAAAGGGGAGTTCCTTGAACTGAAAATGTTCCCCCTGGAAAGTAAACTGGAGGAAGGGGCAGTGGGAGGGAAAGACTGGAATATGCAGGTAAGCATCCTGCATATCTAGGGCACAGAGCCAGTGTCCCTGGTGAAGTAGTGGAAACAGGCCAGGCAGGGTCAGCATGAGGAATCTTTTGCACTCTATGTACAGATTGATCTTTCTGAGATCCAGGATCGGACAGCAGTCTCCTGTCTTTCTGGGGACCAGGAAGAAGTAGGAATAATATCCCCTTCCTGCATGGTTCTGAGGAACATGCTCCATGGTGGATTTTTGCAGAACAGCCTATATTTCCTCTCTAATGAGAGGAATGTGACCTTCCGGGTAGTGAGAGAAACCTGGAGGATTTGTTGGAGGTCTTTCTATGAATTCTATAGTGTGGCCTTGAGTGACTAGCTGAAGGACCCACAAGTCTGTGGTGATCACCTCTCATCCTGGTAGATATTTGGCAATTCAGCTGCCTACTGGTTCCTCTGGAGCTGATGGTGGAGGCTGGGGGCCCTGCCACAAGTCAGGAGGCAGAGGAAGGGTGGGGGAGTGGTGCCCCAGAAGCCCACTGTGACTTGGTTGGATGGGTGGCCACTGCCAAAGGAGTCCGAGATTTGGTCTGATGTTGGGCAGGCTTTTGCCTGTTTTGACGTCTTTGCTGGTCACGAAAAGGCTGATTAGGTTTGGAGTTGTAACAATACAACTCCAAACTAGACTGGACTAGACAGAGTGCAAGGCCTTGTCACTGTCCTGTAGCTCAGTTATGATGTCTTTGACATCACCACAAAAGAGAACTGGACCTCGGAAGGGGGCATCCTGAATGGCCACTTGGACATCCTGGGCCAATCCAAATACCCGCAGCCAGCAGTACCGACTCATGCTAACAGCAGTAGCGGTGCTCTGGGTAGAAGCACCTACAGCATCATATTTAGCCCTTAGGGAATGACAGCAGGAGATTTCTGTTGTCCTTACTGTTTGGGCAATTGGTTTTAGCCTTGTAGCCGGGCAAAGCCTCAAACTCTGACTTAAGTTGACCAAGGATAGACTTCTGGTACATGATCATTTGTGCCAGATAATTCAGGGCTCTGAGGGACAATGTGGAGCCTGAACAAACTTTACGTCCAAACTGGTCTATTTGCCTCGACTCCTCATCAGGAGGGGAGGTGCTCATATGCTTCAGTTTAGCTGTATGGTCATGGGCCGCATTAATAATGACTGAGTCCACCTTGGGATAAGAACTGAGGTGGTCTTTGCCCTCAGGAGCCTGATATAATCTGTCAGCCTTCTTGGCGACCATGGCTACCGAAGGCTACTGCCAAACCATGGAGGTCAAGTCCTCATGCAGGTCTGTCCACAAAGGAACGAGAAGTGCCGACAGCTCTGGCATGTCTAAGTGCTCCACCAGTCTCTTATGTTGAGGGTCTTGGTCCTCAGTCTTCCACTCATTCGCCTCCTGAATTTTCTGAAGGATCTCAGTGAAAGAGGGATCCTCCGGGGGAGACTTGGAAGAGTCCTTGGGTTTGGGATCCTCTGGGGAAGGGGTCTCAAAACCTGAAGCGAAGGAGTCAAAAAGAGTCAGAGTCCAACAAAAGGCTTCTGTCTGGGGACAAAGCCCGTGGAAAAGGGAGACCATGAGGCCCCTATCACTGCCTGCTACTGTAGCGGGACACGAGGCCTGGTCAGAGGCAGAAGGATGAAATTCCACAGGTGAATGGGACCTGGGCGTAGGGTCCTGTCTAACCAGTGGGGAGGCTGCACCTGGCTGATGTCAGTCCAATTCAGAAACCAGCTGGGTCTTGGTCTCACTCCACCAAGACTGAAGCGCTATCCTAAAGTCCACCTGAGGCTGAGGAGGTGAAGGAGGGGGTGAAGGAGGCTGGTACGTGGGTGGGTAGCCAGGAAAGAGATAATCCATCAGCTAAGAAAAGGCCTGCGTACCATAGCTGGTTGTGGAATAGCCTGGCGTCAGATACCCTGGTGTGCGGTATCCTGGCATCTGGTACCCTGGAGGAAGACACCCTGGAGGGGGGGTAATGAGGTGCAGGGAAGCCTGGTGTTGAAAGGTCAGGTGAAGGCCCCGATGGTGGAGCCGAGGGCCTTAATGGCAGATAACCAGGCAAAGGCCCCGATGGGGGGGGGCAGGAACCTGACTGGGGCCCCGACAGAGGCTAGAAAGGGCCTGGTAATGTCAGGTCTGGTGCCGAACCCGCCAGAAGGTCCAACATCAGCCCTGAAGGGTCCCACTGGATTCTGGGATGATGCAATGGGCCCAGATGGGGGAGCCTGCAGTGCAGGCATTGTCGGTTCCCAATGGAGGACCTGCGTCGGGTGTTCTGGCTCTGGCACCTGGGTGGTATCGGGCTGGCACTCCTCCAATTCCAGCTCAGGCAAAACAGGCGAGCCAGGAGTCTCCACTAAAGGAGGCAGGGAAGGAGGCTCCCAAGAGGGAAAACCCTCTTGTGAAGGTTGCAGCCATTGGATCGACGTCAAGCCTGTTATGAGGGCCCGACAAAAGACCAGAGGCTGGGTGGATGCCAGAGGTGTGGCGTGTGGCTTATCATCCTGAGCTAGGCTGTCAGAGGAGCTGACGACTAACTTATCAGCTGTGCCACCAGACTTAGACTCAGTTGTTCTGAGGGATCTAAGAGTGGTGGAGTTCTCTGGGACTCTGGAGGTGCCCACCTGAACCATAACCAGCTTAGGCGGGGGGACCAAGGGCTGCTCCGCAGAGCATGAAGCAGACCTGGCCGGTGGATTGCTACCCAGGTTAACGGGAGGCTGCTCGGCACCTGCGGCTCCCGAAGGAGGCTGTAGGCAAGAAGGAGACCGATGAAGTCCCAGTGCATCTCCTTGTTCTTCTTCTTCTTGTGGGAGTCAGAAGGATCCCCCTGGTGAGGCAGACAATCCCTGCAGCTGCCACTGCTCCTTCTCCATGGAAGCCATCTTCAGCTTCAGGACATGGGTATTCAGGGCCTGTTGGCAGTGTTTCCGTGTGGCTTGGTTGAAATTCAGGCAGGTCTCATGGCCCTCAGTCTTGTGCTCAGGTCCCAGGCAGAAAAGACAGAGGGAATGGCCATCCTTATGAGGGTGCGGAGTGTCACAGAAATCATACTTGTTCGTATGCGACTCGAAAGGCGTGGGAGAAGACATGCATGAAAAAAATGAACTTTTCTAGAGATACAGAAAATAAAGAAAAAATGGTGAAATACTAATTCGGAAATGGTGGGTGACTGAAGCAGCATTCTTCACGAGGTCCGACGTGCGCAGGTCGATGGTGGGAAAGAACTATCAGGCGGGCATGGGGACTAGCCACTATATAACGTCATGCCGACATCTGCCACGAGACGTTGGGTGGGCGGTCCCCTGCCAGACACTGTTAGCTAAAGTTTTCCATGTGGTCCAAGTACCTGGCGGCTCTAGTCCTAATGGTTATTACCTTCTGCAAGAGCCCTTTCGAAGTAAGATCACAGAATTTGTTGGTAGATAAGGATCACTTGGCACAAGTCTGCTCAGTTTGTCTCTGCTATGCTGTCACCAAAGACCTACCTTATCCATCAACCAGTTCCTTATCCTGTTTGCCACCTTAGGTCCCACCCCAAGCTGCCCAGTTTCCTCCGAAGCCTCCTATGTGGTACGGTATTGTAGGTCTTGCTTAAGTCTAGGTAGGCCATGTCCACCACCCCACCCTGATCTCTTTCCTTGGACACCCAATCAAAGGAATTGATCAGGGTCTATGATGTAATGATCTATGATGCTTGGCAATGGGGTCAGGGCTTTAGACTGTGTGTGTGTAGTTGGGAGCAAGACACAGACACCAAACAATCTGAACATGTTTTCGATTCCCTTTTTATTCAGTTTTATCCTGCCTCCGGCACTGCCGCCATCTACTCACCTACCATCCCAGTCCCATCCTCACCATCTCTGGTGCTTACATCCTCATCCAGGGAGTCCACAGCATGCAACTCCTGCCACTGTGGGGGATTCTATCAGGGTAGGAGACATCCCCACTCCAGTCTGCGAAGCGTGGGGTGAGGACTGCCAGTAGGCAAGCTGAAGCTAGGGAGGAAGTGGTGTCATCCTGCTAGCTACTGGGTATTTCCACTTTATTTCTCCCACCCCTACTGGATGCTTCCATTGAAGGCCCCATGCTTGCATGCACAGCAGCCAACTGCGTGGCTCCGCATGGCATCAGCTGCCATCCTCCCTCCCACTAGCTGCCCCATCTGCGCTGCCACCCGTGCTCAGCCAGATGACAGTATCACAGTGCAGCCCACTACCCTCCCTCCACGAAGGAGGCGAGCATCCTCTCTGATGCTTAGTCCTCTTTCTCCCCGGCCTGGCCCCAGCATCCCAGGCTCGTTCCCAAACCTTGGTCACTGTCATCTCAAGCGGTAGCCCTACTGTTGCGCCGACTGGCCAGCCCTGTTCCCTTCCTTTATTCCTGCTAAGGATCCCACACAATGTGTTTCTTGGAAACTATCTGTCCCGTATGTTCCCGAGCAAATGAAATGTGCCCAAAAGGGGAAGAGAAGAGAAGCACTGCAGCATTCTCAGCTTGTATTTACTTGCCCTGTTCTGTATTATGACTTATCATTTTCTGTCTCCTGGGATCGGATTGTCAGAAATGAAGAACATCACGCATGGGTGGGGTGGGGACTTCCCTTGTGCACCCACAGGTTTTGCCACATGCATGGTATTTTTGTACGCAGAGACCATCTATAACTGGCTCCATGATTTATGGCAGCTTGCCAAACATCTCAGGCACCTTTGGAACTAAAACTCTGAAACTGGGAACATACATAAATGCAGTAATAATTCATATGCCTGCAACATTTTATAACATGTCAATGAATGCTTTCAAAATTAAAATAATGAAAATCAAAATGTTGGCAAAATGCTTGACTACCTATTCCACAGCTTCCTTTAAGGCTTGAGACTAAAAACTTGGTGCATATGCCAATGTTGCACATTTCTCTAGATCCTGGAAGTGTGGAGAAATTTGGATACAAAATTTAAAAATGATATGGAAATAACTGAAAATGTAATTTTGATTACGCTTGGCCACCCATAACTCGGCTCACTTTCAATCTAGGACTCCTGAAAATTTGGCGCATCCATGAGAGCCTTTAGTACCTGTATATCTGCCAGATTTGGTGGCATTTGGGTACACACTTTGAAAACGAAACCAAAATAACAGAAATTTAAAATTTGGCAAAATTCTGCAGAATTTGAGCAAATTCCACGAAATTCCATAAAATTGGAATAGTAATTCTGTGGGCATTCTGCCAATAGAATTCTATATTCCACATAGCTCTAGAGATTAGCATTAATGTGTGTAGTGTTCATTGAGGAAGGTAGGATCATGAGGAGTGGGGGGGGGTGTCAGAACCCCTGTAACTACCCCAACACCACCCCGTCATCAAAAAATTAATATGTCTGAGAGGCAGTGGCATATCAGTTAGCCTCAAGTTCCCAGACGTTTTTGCCACTGGCAGATTTCTTCAGTGTTATAAAATGTATTGGTGTCACAAATGTATTGGCTTATTGAATTATTTAGTTTTTTTTTTGTGCGTGTGATCTTTTTACCTTCCTCCGACACACTCCGACGTCCACCTGTCCTTTGGGCCACCTAGTGCTCCATGCCCCGGCAGTCTTCTTCTGGAGCTCTCCCTGTCATCCATATATTGCTGCCAACCCTCCCCAAGTTGTCCCGACATATCCCATTGCCAGGCGGATCCCCCTCCTCCGAGAGGGAAGGCACCGGAGGGCCGGGAGCACCCCAGTACACTATTTTTCTATGGTCCGGGGGTGCTGTTCTGGTGGAGAAGGCTCCCAGAGATTCCGGGGACATGGAGAACGGAGGCCGTCATCCAGTGGCACCAAAGCTGTTTTCCGGTTTTCTTGGTCCCTCCTGCGCCACTATGTGTAGTACCCACTGGTCTCCACCAGGGGCCACTACAGAGTGGAGCTACCCCCCAGCCCTCCCCAGGAGAGGAGAGCAGTCCTTCAGATGCTCGATCTTCTCCTCCCCCCTGCCAGCCCCCGGCGCCCAAGTCCGTTCTCGAACTCGGGTCGCCGGTGTGGTTCGAGGTGTGGCGTTCAGCGCCTCAACCCTCTGCGCCACCGGGCTGGCCTTATTTAGTTTTTTATTTGAAAATTGGGGACCAGGAGAGGCACACTGTGCAAAGGCTCATTTCCAGGTGCAATCTGGGAGAATGGGACAAGGTATACAAAATACATAGCACAAAGTTCGCAGTTACAAAAAAGTATGATAGTTATATGTTCACAACAAATCATGGTTATTAAAAGTGGTATTGGTAGCCACCGGCCTGGTGGCACTGAGGGTTGAGGTGCTGGACGCCTTACCTCGTGCTATACCAGCGACCCGGGTTTGGGAATGACCTTGGGTTGTCAGGGTGCTGGCATGGGGTGGAGGGGAGCAGGACTGAGCAGGCCAGCAGGCTGCTCTCCTCTCCTCTCCCGGGGGTGGTGGGTTGTCACCCCCCCTCCACCGTAGTTCCACACCCACCGACTGGACGTTCAGTGGGTTGTGTAGGCAGGAGGGGACAGCAGCAAGGGTGGGCAGAAGGTGCCGGGCTGTCACCACGGTGTGCATGCGTGCCTCCACATGCATGCGCAGCCGTGTGCCGGGGTCTCGGGTGGTACAAGGAAAAAACACCTTCAAAAATACAATACAATGTGTGTGTGTATATATATATATATATATATATATATAATATACACATATATATTCTTACACATATACATATACATTTATATATATACACACACACACAAAAAGTGGTACTGGTACCACAAATGCACTGGTAGCAGGAATTCTGCAGCTGCCTTGTCAGCGGGAGGTTAACACGGTGGACCTTTGTTCATC
This sequence comes from Neoceratodus forsteri, assembly GCA_016271365.2. Lineage (NCBI taxonomy): Eukaryota > Metazoa > Chordata > Ceratodontiformes > Ceratodontidae > Neoceratodus > Neoceratodus forsteri. Next base: position 59,680,184 of record JADMNL010000033.1, read on the forward strand.
TTGCATTTCCCGTGTTAACTGTTGGAACACATTTGCAGTGCATTCACTACAAAATACCAATAGCTTAATCTAGTTCAATGTCAGCTGGCTTGCATTTTTACACCCTCCCGAGAAGAGACTGAAAATAGGCAGTATTGTTTAGCCCTCCTGTTCTGGTCACCAGAAACGCCATGAATAATCTACACATCATGTGCTTTATTCTGTTTAGATATTCTTTTAGAGATTTAGGTTACCACGATCCATTACAAAAACAGCAAGAATGAAGACAAACTCTTGCAGCTCGGCCAGTCCAGAGGTGTGCCACTGGGGAGTTCAGAATTCATGTCTGAGCACAGTGACAGCCTGGGGCTGTTTCCTCCAACCACATGCATCAGAAAGATGTCAGCACACATTTTTTGTTGGAGCTTGTTTCTCGCTCTTATTCACTATTGCAACACCACACTGCTCAGGATCACCACGGAAAGTTACATGTTAGCCAGTGTGCTCTGGTGCTAAAATGCATTGGTTTAGCAATCTGAATAAAACTGCAGCCTGATACTGTTCCTGGAACAGCAGGTAAGCAACAGGGAGAGTGTGCCACCAAGCTGGTAGAGCAGATGGTGCTGTTTTCTTTCTGTGAGAACAAATATCTGTGACAGCAGAGTGGGTGAGGTAGTGCTGATGCGTTTCTGGTGCATTTATTTGTAGGTACCAGCCACTATTATATGATTATGGGTACAGTAAAAGGTGTTTCTGTTTCACACATATCTCTCATGCTAGTTGAGTGAGAGGACCGCAAAGCGAACCTGAGTGGCTACCTGCCCAACCAGCGCTAGAAGCACTTGTGAAACAGTATGAAACACACTTTACTGCACCTGTAACCATATTATATGGCAATGGATCACCATAATATGATTATGAGTTCAGTCAAAACTGGTTTTTCATTGGGGGGGACAAGAACGTTAGATGCAGAGCACAAGGAGATGACTATAAGTGAAGTAAGTGGTACAGCTGTTCTCTTCAACTGCCCAGCAACATTCCATTGCCATACAAGGAGGTGACGCACTCAGCACTCGGGGATGGAGGGCAAGGTTAACCCTGCACTTGCACACCTCACTGCTAGCCAACAAATCAGAAGGCTTGACGGCAGATATGGAGGTAGCCTTCCCTGTCCTCCCAACAGGAGGAAATGTGCAGCCATGGGACCTATTACTGATTGGGGGGGGGGGGGGGGGGGGATAACACAAATGGTTTTCTTACTAACCCTCCCTTTTGTGTTTCTCTCTACAGAGCACAACAGAGATATAGAATATCTCCAGGATATGGAGCAGAGAAAGAAACAAGAATTAATTTGCTTACAGTGCACAACTGGACAATCACTGTAGAATTGAGGACTTCAGTAACGAGTTACAAACCTGAATCTTAAATCATTTAGACCAGAATAACATCGCACAGAACTAACTGGGATGTGGGGAGTCGCCACAGCAGCCCTGCAGTACATACACATCTACTTTTCCGTAATTAATGTCAATTAACAAGACAGTTACCTATGCATAACATAGATAATCCATGCAACTGAAAATACTTTTCCCATAAATTGTGCTTATAATCTGTTAATCACTGCGTGGATACTTGTTTATTACATCTTGCTATTGTCTACCATGGTTTATTGTAATCTGCACTCTCCCGGGTCGTGCCTGAAAATAGGCAGGTCTTTGCCTAGTGCACTTACCTGGTTACCAAAAGCAAATAAATAAAATGGTGTTTGAAATCCTAGTCACTGTGTTACTGCTCTCCGTGACAGTTGCCTACTCTCTCAATAAAATAAACTATAGCCCTTGTTTTGGTTGTCTAGCGAACTCAAATACAATCAAAAAACTCCTATCCTGGGTGCCAGGAGTCATGGTGTCATTGTAGTCTAGTATGAAGGCAGTGTGATCCAGTGGGTAGAGCAATGGCGTGGGAACAAAGAGACCACAGGTGACAATCTCGCCAGAGCCAAATAGTCACTGTGACATCTTGGGAAAGTCATCTACCGTGCTCCAGTCTACCCAGAAGTGAATTGGGAAGAAGCAGGACCTCACTGGAAACAAGATGTTGCATCTCAGATGGATTACCCTGAGTAAACAAACTGAACCATTCCCTAGAAGATTTCTCCCTGGCTTGTTTATCCTCTGTGCAGCCCCATCGCTGAGGGCACACACCCCTTTGTGCACAGAAGCAATGGGCACTCAGAGGCGTCTGGGGTGGGTGGCATCTTCATGCTTAATTTTTTTCTTACTTCTCCCTTCCCCGTGTGGTTGCTTGTGCACATGTGGCTCCAAGTCAGCATGACCACACACTAAAGCACGCCACCGCACAGCCAGGCAGGAGTCCACCCCTCCCACTCAGAGACACCTGCTGCACTACCATCTGTGGTCATTCTGGTAACACTGTGATAGCATGATCTGTGGGCCCTCCCTTCCCAGAACAGGAGCGAGTCCTTGGGATGCTCTATTTTCTCCCTTCTGTCCATGCCCCAGGCTTATTATGAAATCCAGTCCACTGACACTGTGAGCAGTAGCGCTACCACTGTGCTAACAAGGTGGTCCTCAAGAAAAAAAATTTAAGTTCACATTTTTCCCTTCTGTGACCCCCTGGAGGGCCCTCTTACCAGCTGATCCTCCCAGCCCCCTCACCTGGCTTCTCCCAGGACTTGCCTCTCCCCAAGTCCCCAACGGCTTGCTCTCTGTGGAAGGGTGGCAGGAAGTTTTTCGAGCTGCCAAGTTATGGATCCAGATTCGGGAGGAGCCTGAGTCACCGATGCGGGGCCTGCAGAGGTTGGCCATCATCCAGTCAACCAGGGTGTTTTTTTTCTTTCCGTCTTCAGTTTCCCTTCTTGTGCTGCCGCTCTACCCCATCCCATGGGGACACCGGTGTTTGGGACTAAGTCCCCAACATGAGCTGGCATGCGCACACACACACACACACACATATACACAGCACGGTATGTCCCTCCCACCCTGAGTCCTGCACACCCACACACCTGTACGTGGCAGTGCTGCAGTGGGAGGCAGCACCCTCCTCCCTGGAAGAGCATCCTATGGGACATCTACCCCCCCCCAGCCTGCCCCAGATGAGCCAGGCTTGTTCATCAACCCCAGTCACCGGCATTGTGAGCAGTAGCACTACTGCTGCACCAGCGGGCCAGCTGGCCCTCAACTTATTTATTTTTTTAAAGACTGTCTTATTTGGATTCTAAATGTTACAAGCAACCAGCTTCTAAGGGGTTCAGTTTTTTTTCTCCCCGGAAGTAGGGATGCCTGCCCATCCCTTTATAATTCTTTGTCTTCCATGGTTTGCAAAAACAGGCAAGTGCAACACATGGAATTGATCTCACAAATGAGGATTGCTTAGCAGTGTAACAGCAAGTTCTTCTGGCATTTTAATCACAAATGTTAGAAAGCTCCGAGTTAAACCCACACACTCCTCCCTGATGTTTGGGCCATCCCCAGTGATCCACTGCCTCCAGCCTGGAAGGCAGACAAGTGACTGTCTTTACAGCCCACACCAGTCTTTGGTGGACAGGCAGGGAGTGCACGCCTCACCAGGAACCAAGCACCATTCCTACACTATGTACTCTACTCCAGCAAGGGATTCCACGGGTCGCAGCGGATTCTCCCCCTTCTCCCAAGTGACAGGGCAACAACTTCCATCATGCAACTGGGCCAACCTACAGAGAACTCCAATGGGAGTTAAAAATTGGAGACCACAACTTATAATGCAAAACAAGGAATTTACTCTGCGTCACAGATGCATTCAACAGTCAAGAGACTTGTGAATGGTACCACAGTGGGGCAGGGGTGCTGCAATGAGAAAGGTCCACACTGGCTGAGCTCGATGGAAAGCAGGTATTCCTAGTCCATGGAGATGAAGGTCATAAAGGCTATCCAGGGCAAGGATTACTGGCCATGTGGCCAAACAGGCCAACATTTCTAGTGGTCAAAGCATCTGTAATGGTGGCCATTTACTACAACTGTACAAAGCAGGCAACCAAAAGCTGGTGCCCATATGTCTAGAGGCCACATGTTTTTTAAGGGCAATTTGCCAATGGGTTTTTAAAGCCAGATTAGAGGGAGTCAGGAGGTTCAGCAGTTTATACCGTACCTCTTTCCTTATGCAACAGACAGATGAATCAGCTGCCTGTAAACCAATTTAGAAAATGGGTAACAGAAACCAAGACCTGTGATGGGTCGGATCTGAACACATGGCCGTGCGTTATTCCTGCAGAGGTCAGAATACTTAACTTTATACACTTCATTACTCTTAGTTTTATTTAAAAAAAAACAAAAAAACTGAGTAATCATTTTATAATCACAATAAGACAGAGAGGATTACGTAGTAGCGTAACAGCAAGTTCTTCTGGCATTTTAATCACAAGTGTTAGAAACCTCAGAGTTAAACCCACACTCTCCTCCCTGATGTTCGGGCCATCCCCCATGATCCACTTCCTCCAGCCTGGAACCAGTCACGGTCTTGGTTTCTGTTACCCATTTTCTGCTCATCTTGGTTGACTGCCCTGGCTGAAGTTAATCAACAAGCACAGTAGTTGTTCTCTGCTATTTTCTGTTCAACTGACATGGAACCTACAAAACAGTATCCGCTCAAGGGTGTTATCCAAGAACTCAATAAATAAATAAAATAAGGCACTTCTCAGGCATGTAAGGCACTCAGCATTACCTCATGCCTCATTTCCCCGAGGCATGCCGTTATCACACAATAAGACATATGCCATAATGCCTTACTGTCTAAGTGAAGCACCCTCTTAAGATATAAAAGTTATGCACGGCAAATCTGATTTTCCCACCCACTTTCACTTACCTAGGATAGCAGAACTGTGACGCAACACCTTGCTGACAGAGGAGCCCTGCCAGTACTCTCATTTTACATCTGTCAGGGACTGTAGCACAGGGAGATTAAATGACTTGATCAAGGTTGCAGTGAGCCAGTGGCTTTGATGGGATCTGAACCTGGGGTCTGTTGGCCTCATTTTAACAGTGCCCCTGCCTTATGAAGGCTAACCTTTCTGCCTCTTCTTGCCACCCACCGCTAACACTTAGTTTTACGAGACCTGAGAAAAACCAAGTCAGATACCTGTGCTCATCTTTGGACTCGGTTCAATATACATTACATCTAAGGGCACAATAATGAGTGCTGGAAAAAACAGGCTCAATGCATAACACTTGTAAGGAATCTGTCTGAATCAGCTGATGAGAGCAATGTGTTGAGCAAAATAAATTTTGACCTTAGATTTTTTGCATCTTCAGTGAAAATCTTTGTGATGCAATTAATCTTGTTTATGTGACTGTCCACATGCCCTGCTCTAGAGTTACGAAAAGCTGAGAGCTTAGGTCTGTTTGGTTGTTGCAGCTTCATTAAGTAGATTACACTTTCACAGCTGCAAGGAGCATTGAACTTCAAATGTAAAAAGCTGCACTATTGCAGGTGCCGTCTTTTGGATGAGACATGATGCCAAGGTTTCTTCTCCTCATCTCGGCTGGCTGCCCTGGTTGAAGTTAAAGATTTAAAAAAAAAAAAAAACACACACACACACGTGGTCCGTCAGCACAGCAGTAGGGCTGTTGCTCGGACACTGGCGACTCAGGTAGGAACAAGCACAGGTTGTCAGAGCCAGTCGAGGGAAAGAGGGTTGAGTGTTACAGAGACATCTCTACTCCTTCGGGCTGAGGGAGGATGCTACATCTTGCTGAGAGACCGCCACCAGGTGGAAGCCAGGTGGTAGTGCATGCAAGCACACTAGAAGGGGAAAGCCCTGCAGAAAGGCGTCGGTACAACCGCCTGCCAAGACATGCATATCACTGCATGCAAGCACTTTGGAGAAAACTGGAGGAAAAAAATGCCCTGGTCCTATTCAACACCCCCTCTCTGCATACACTATACAACAGACATGGCAGGCCACCCACCATGTGTGATTTTGGGCAAATAGTGGAATGGATTACCAGTTAAGTCCATAAGAAGGTCATTGACAGGGCTAAGGGGGTCCCGCAAGGACCAGGGGACAGAGGCAGAGAAACAAATAGGGAACACACACACACAAAAATAAAAATATTAAAAAAAAAAAAAACTTGCTGCCACTGACCAGGAGTACTTCGCAAAAATAAATAAATAAAATACACAAGAGTGCAAACTGGGAGCCAAACAAATTTGTAATTGTTAAATCAATTTATTAAATACATCACAAATGACCAGCACTCTACAACTTCACAGCAGAGAGTGTGAGTGTGTGTGTATACATATACACGGCAACAGAGCAGCCCAATCCCCTTCCACAGAACTCCTTAACCAGCCATCTGGGAGGCTGCCCGACTCAACAATCGTGAAGCCTGCAAGCTCCGCCAGGCTGCATAAATGAGGGCTTATCCTCGGTTTCTCCCAGCCCCTCAGGATGTAATGCATGCGAGTGCACATCTACCCTCCCATACCGATGACTTCAGAGGTCTCTTCTGCACCAGCCTGTGATTACCCAGGTGAAAACAACACAGCAGGACTTCTTGCCCCCCATAGGGAAGAGTCCTCAGGGACACTCCATCATCCTCCTCCTCCCCCTGGCCAGCCCCCAAAGATGCAGGCTCTTTCTTGAACCCAGGTCCCTGACATCGCAAGTGGTAGACCAACAGTTGCACTGATGGGCTGGCTATGCTATCAGATTAAAATTCCTACCAATGACAACTGTAAATATTTTTGCAGGAAAAACTAGAAAACTCACTTCAGATACCCTAACCTGACTGTAATGAAAAACACAAACAAAATAACGTGCCAGCAATGATAGTGATTAGAAAAAATATTTTTAATAAAACATTCCTTTGCTCACTTGCACATTCACTTTTTAAGAGCAGTTGGAGTAACTTTATTTTTAAACAAAGAAATCATTTCTAACAAAGTATTAAAGATAGGAGAATGGGGAAGGGGAGTTTCCAGGGCTGTGACTAAATTTATGAACTGTAGAACATTTAAAACAGGGAGTAACACTTAAAGTTTCCATGTCATAATGCTACGAAATCCTCCCTTCATAGCTGGGAAATGTATCCTCATTAGCGAAGGATTTCATCCCCCCCACCAGCTCTTATTAACATCAGTGTTTCCCACCCCCAGCGCACCACAAATCAAAACATTTTCAAATATTTCCACATTGGGTAGTTTAAGTGGAGCTTGCTGCAGCCTGCTTCTCCATGATTAACTCCAATAATCTACAAGTTTCGCAGCAATTTCATTTTCTTGTTTAAAGCAACAGCCTAATATCCTGACTGCCAGGTCTAAATCTCCCCTGCCCTCATTCCTAAAGATTCTCCAGTGTTTCTATTCTTGTTTTATAGCCCAGCACCTTTTAAAAAATTGTTTATTTCCCTCCTTAAGCAGAGTAATGCCAAGCCGCTGATGCCATGTGGAGCTGTTACTGAGCTCCCTGTATGTACATTGGGCGTGAAGCACAGGTACTAGCAATTACGTGAAGCTTCCCGAGCTGTGCTTGCTATGACCCTAGAAGCACTGTGTGCTTATTTACATGGTGGTAGAGGATCACTGTTTAATAAGGGAAATTTTTTTTTTTTTTTTTTTTAAATATAAAGTACCAGGGTATAAAATCGTCTTTTTTTATTGCCACCATTTACTGCACACAGAGACTTGTAGATCTGGCAGTCAGCATATTAGTTCTTAAAAGAAGTGAAGAACAAGATCCTTTTCAAATAGTGGCTTTTAAAAGAAAGCCAAAATAACCTAACTCAACTGAAATTCTTTCACAGACGCATCTTGCTATAGACATAAGCACAGGCCTGTGGTTAAATCTCACATTTCCATTCAACTATAATTTTAAAGACAAAAAGGTTTTTCAAACTTCATTTTTTTTTCATTTTATACATGAACCGGAGGAAGGGGAAAGTATCTGCAGCACACAGTTGGCAATGGGGTGGAAATCGACAATGCTCTACTGATAATACAATTCCAAGTTCATTCCATCATGGATCTCATCTGCAAAATGAACGCGAGTTAAGGAATTTTCCATCTAGGTAAACCTCTGCATGTAACTACTGCCGGAAATGCTTTCAACATTGCAATTTTAAAACAAAACTCCTCAAAAAGACTCAGTTATTTGTTTTTTCACCTGCTTGAATGGTGTTTGCCATGGATCAGGTGTACAGCTTGTGTTAGTGCTAGCAAAGTCTGGTCTCTACTTATAAAGTTGGTGGTCAGTCTAGAAGATCTGGGAGTCAGAAATCTGCTTGAGTACTTTTCTATTACACATTATTGGACATTTTGTTAACAGTACTGATGCAAACCATTCAATACGGAGTACAACTTTTATTTTAGTACTTCAAAATACTCAAGAGCTACTGATGCCTCAAGGAAAACTTTGAAAAACACAAGTTTATTTAAAGTACAGTTACATAAGAACTTACCATAACAGTAGATCTTCGAGAGAAGCTCTTGCAGCAGGTAATACCATTAGGACTAAGGCCGCCAGGCATTAGGACCCCACAGAAAAATCTTTTAGCTAGCAGTCTGTGGCAGGGTACCACCCCCAATGTTGGCTCCACCCAATGTCAGACGTGGTTTAAAGGGGGAGGTCCCCCAGCATCATCTCAGTTCTCCCACCGGAGACCCAGCTAAAGAAAAATAATGGGACAACCGAGAAGTGTCTCTCGTTCACAAAGAGAAAAGATAACTTGTCCCGGGGGCATGAGGGTGGGAAAGTCACCTGTTGCAAGAGCTCCTCTCAAAGATCTACTGTTACGGTAAGTTCTTACACAACTGTATTATCTCACTTCAAGGGGGAGCTCCTGCAGCAGGTAATACCATTAGGACAGAGTCCCAAGCAGTACACCAAGAAAGACCCAGGTCAGAAGGGTGGAAGACAAGGTGGCAGCTGGAGGAAGTTAGGAGAGGAGTCCCTGAAAGACTGCTAGGCCGAAGCCTGCTCTCCTCCTGGAAGCAATGTCCAGACTGTAGTGCCTTATGAAAGTGTGCACTGAACTCTAAGTAGCGGCCGCACAGAGGTCCGCTGAAGATGCATTCCTAAGGGAAGCAAAGGACCTAGCTACTCCCCTGGTGGAGTGAGCCCTTACCGATCCCGGTCAGGGTCTGTTGTGGCGCTGACAGCAAAAAAAAAAAAAAAAGTGATACAATGGGCTAACCATTTGGTCAATGTTTGCTTGTCATAGGGGCCCCCACCTTCCTGTGGGCGAAAGAGACAAACAACTGGTCTGCCTTTCTAGTAGAACTAGTTCTAGCAAGGTAGTAACATAAGATTCTATATACATCCAGAGTGTACAACAAAGCCTCCCCTTTGTTAGAGTACTCTGGGTAGTAAACCGGTAGCTGAATGTCCTGGTTCAGAGTGAAGTCGGACACTACCTTCAGAAGAAACTTTAGAATTTGTACGCAGGGCCACCTGTCCCTGTGGAAAATAAGATAAGGCTCTTTACACATCAAGTCCTGTAACTCGGAAATCCTCCGAGCCGAGGCAATGGCAACTAAAAATAACGCCTTACAAGAGAGAAGACTAAGCTCGCAGGTTGTGGCTGGCTCAAATGGGAGCAAAGTGAGCTTTTCCAGGATAAACAGGAGATCCCATGGTGGTACAGGGTCTCTCCTGGGGGGTTTGGAGTGCAAGATTCCTCTTAAAAAGTTCTTGCAGATGTCCAGCTGTGCCAGACTCTTTGCATTTACTGGTGCATGGGAAGCTGATGGAGCACAGAGATGCACCTTAATGGATGAGTAGCTAAGACCCAAGTCCGACAGGTGGAGAAGATACTCTAGCACAGATTCCACCGAACAACCCAGGGGGTCCAGAGAGCATGGAGCAGCCCAAAAACTGAATCACTTCCATTTCATGGCGTAGGTCGCCCTGGTAGATGGTTTTCTTGCTGCTACAAGCACCTCTGCCACTCTAAGGGACACTCCAAATCTGTCCCTGGCTAAGACTGCAGGAGCCAAGCATGCAGGTGCAGGGACTGCAGAGCCGGATGGACTAACATCCCCTGCTCCTGTGCGAGCAAGTGAGTGAAGAGGGGCAACAGAATCAGTGGTTCAGATGCTAACTGTTGCAACAATGGGAACCAAATCTGATAAGGCCAGAACGGTGCTACCAGTATCATTCTGGCGTCTTCTTACCTGCAGCTTGAGCAGTACCCTCTGAAGAGGAGGAAAGGCATAGAGGAACCTCCCTGCCCAAGAGAGGGACCATGCATCTTACCAAAAAATACCAGGCCCCGGATCTAGTGAGCAGAAATTGGGCTGTTTGGCATTGTGTGGGATGCAGAGAGGTCCAGTACTGGCTGACCACCTTTCAAAGAGATCTTCTACGATCTCTTGCTGCAGTTCCCACTCGTGGTTCTGAGACAGAGAGTGACTTAGGCTGTCTGCAGGAGCGTTCTAAATACCTCGAATGTGGAATGCCATAAGATCCAGGTCGTGGTCTACTGCCCAAGACCATTCTCTCTTGGCCTCTCTACATACGGGATAAGTGTGTGCCCCCCCTGCTTGTTGATATGAAATACCACAGGGGTATTGTCCAACTGGACCAAGAGTGGACCCAGGCGGATTATCCCCTTGGAATGCTTGAAGGGCATACAGCACTGCTCTTATCACCAAAATGTTGATGTGTAGAGACCGTTCTATAGCATTCCATGAGCCCCTCGTCTGATGGGTAGCCAGATGTGTTCCACACCCTAGACCAGAGGCATCCGTAGTGAGGATTCGCATCAGGCTGAGTCACTGGAAGGTCAGTCCTACGCTTAGCTGGACTGGGTATAGCCATCAAGTTAGGGATCGACGAACAGCCTCCGAAGCTCGAATGAGTCAGTCCAGCTCATCTGTGCCCTGGTTCCACTGAACTTTCAGGTGCCACTGCAGAATCCTCACATTCAGCCATGCAAGTGGGACTGTGGCTATGACCGCGGCCATGTGACCTAGCAGCTGAAGAACCACCATTGCCATAACCAGATCTGCAGTCTCCACCCTGTGAGCGACTTCCTTTAGCCTCTGCACCCGATCTGTAAGCAAGAAGGCTTTCCCTTGGATGGAATCCAGGACCACTCCTATGTACTGTAGCCTTTGAGTGGGCCATGGGTGTGACTTGGACAAGTTCAGGGTGATGCCCAGAGACAAACATCCTGACCGTTTTCTCCAAGGACCTGGCTAATTGGCCTTCTGACTAAGCAGTGGTAAGCCAATCATCCAGGTAAGGGTAATCGAAGTGACCCTTTTTCCTGAGGGCCGCAGCCACTACTACCAGGCACTTGGTGAAAACCTTTGGTGCTGACGAAAGGCCGAATGGCAGGGCCCTGAATTGGTAGTGTTCACCTTGGAAGATGAAGTGCAGGAACTTCCTGTGGGACGGCAGGATATTGATTTGCATGTGTGCGTCCTGTATGTCCAGGGAGCAGTGCCAGTCTCCTTGATGGAGCATGGGCAACAGGCTTGCCAAGGTCACCATCCTGAATCTCTTGTGCACGATATAATTGTTCAGCTGAAGGATCCGGAATGGGACGGATGTCTCCCGTTTTCTTTGGGACCAGAAAAAACTGGGAGTAAAACCCTTTGCCTTTCTGAACAAAAGGAACCTCCTGGATGGCCCTTTTTTCTAGCAAGGCCTGGATTTCTGCTCGCAGAAGGAGGGCATGGAAGGGTGAACAGTGGGAGGGGATTGGGGGAATTGTCTGGTGAAATGTTAGTGAACTCTAGGGAGTAACCCCTCTCCACCATCTGTAGGCCCGACGTTATATTGGACCATCCTGACAGGTAGAAGGAGAACCTCACTCCTACTGCCTCCCCCTACACTTCCTGTGGGAGAGGGAGGGCCGGCAGGAGTCATGCTGTAGTGGAGGGGTTGGCAGAAGAGGTCTGGGCACTTTGGGGTGCTTGGGGCCCCGGGTGCCTGAAGGGACAGGGTGTCCACACCTTTTAAAGGCTCCCTTTTACTGAGGTTGCCGTTTTCCCTGTTGTCCTTGTTTACGAAAAAGGATGACAACGACCAGTCTGAGGCTCTGACCTATACATTTTGTGGACCTCAGACATTGCCCCGTAGTCCAATGATCACTTTTTCTGCCTCTGCCCAAAGAGGACAGGACCCTGGAAGGGAGCATCTAAAATAGCATCTTGGAGGTCCTGGCGAAACCCTGAAACTCATAGCCAGGCATGCCTCCTCATGTAGATACCTGTGGTGGCTGCTCCAGCTGCTGTGTCTGCAGAGTCATACAAGCATCTGAGGACGTGTTTATCTACATCCATTCCTAACAGAACAAGGGCTAGGAGTTCTGCTTGTCCCTCAGATTCTGGCTGAGCCTTGGTCAGATCCATGGTCTTGGCCCAGACAGAGATTCCTAGCAGGTGACCATGTGGGCCAGGACATTCAGCGATCAGATCGTACCGGTAGCTGAAGCGTAAACCTTGGACACTTGGACAGCTGGTTCTGAGTAATCTATGCTTTTTGTAACATAAAAATGTGTTATTGAATATTTCTTTTGAGACATGCTGTGTTGTTGGGATGAACCCCCCCCCACCCCCAACTACAAGCTATTAACCTAAAAGCCAGGAGATAATCACAGGCTAGAAGAAACACAAATTAAGGATCTCCTGTTTATCTGGCTTAATTGTAGCTGCCAGCTGCTAGAATGGAAATCATAAACTTTTATGATGTTTAGAGGAAGAATACAGATTATGTCACTTGGGTGTTAAGTTATAAAGGTCCTCCGATGTCTGTGAAGGGCAGGAAGACACACTAGATCATATGGGGAAACGAGTTTTTGCTGATGTCACCTTAGTTAATTTAACTTCTGAATGATCACACATCCTGGTTGTATGATTTTTACTAAACAGAGGAGGAGCTGGGTGACATCATGGAGAAGGCAGGTTCAAGACGGTATTTTAATTATGCTGCGACTGACCTTTAGAGAGATATACGTGTTTGGACTCTGAAAAAGAAACATCCATCAGCACTATTAGAAGATATACATTAGACAGACCAGTCTAAGTGTACGGTTGGTAGGAATTTGCTCTTTTAAACCTTGTTTATTTAAATGTTTGTGTGGTTTTGTGATATATTGTTCTGTATATATATTTTACATATTTTTATCTATTTTAAAGTAAACCTATTTTAAGAGACTACTTGGAGTGCCTTCGAAATTCTTTCTTTGACAAGTGAAGCATATATGATTAAAGTTGACACTGTGCATAGCTTACTGGTTTACCAAACTGGGAAAAGGTAAGAGTTTATCTGAGGTCTTTAATAGAGTTTTAAGGGTTCATTTTTGTACACCTGGTTAGGTGCCCGTAGGCAAAAGATATCAGGCATTTCCCCGAAGAGCAGAATTATCTGAGCCTGTACACTGGGTACGCTAGCAAGAGGTTCACAGTTTGAATCCCTCCAGAACTTAAGACCAAAGGTTGATTCGAACCCACAAAACAGACAGGAGGGTTACCCTGTTTCTGTTCCTGTTCACAATACTGTGCTCGGAGGTTGGCACTGTGGGAGCAGAGGACCCGACCTGCTGAGTGGGGTTGTGACAGTGCCCTGCCATGAGCTGCTGTTAGCACAATGGAGTTAGCTCCTGGATTTTCCGCTAGAAAGGGCTCCTCTTCTGGAGTCCTATAAAGCCTGTCTGCCTTTCTTGGCACCGCTGGCATAGTGGCCGGGTGTTGCCAAGTAAGCCTTGTGACATCCTGGAAAGGCTCCACTAATGGAGGAAATCACCAGTGGCTTAGGGTCAGTGGACCCCAAAAACAAAAACTTAGCTAAGCGTTGCCTTTCTGGGTCCAGCTGCTTTGTGTCCCACTGGTACAGGGCCTGGATATGACGCGTGATGTTTAAGAAAGACGAATCATCCGGTGGGGAGCGGGGGGGATTTCCTGGCCCTGGAGAAAGGATAGGCAGCTCCTCCTCTGACAAATAATCTGAGGAGGAGTCTCCAGCGTCCTCCCCGGAGGATGACGGCGGACGTCCGCTGGAGGATGGCACAGGCGACGGGTGTCATTTTCTGCCCCAGGACCTGGCGTCTGTTGGTCTTCATCCTCTGACATCCGATGGTCTTTTGGTGGAACAGGCAGTTTAAGGGATGGGTCCCTGGGTAGTGGCCGCACTGGGGACGGGTCCCTGGGAGTATGGAGCAGATCCCCTTTGACTGTGTTCCACCATGAAGTGAACAGTACTCCAATGTCAGCCAAGGGGACGACTGGGGGTGGGGGCATCTGGTTCGACGGACCGGGTGTCGGGACCTGTGGCACTTTGGGGGCCCGGTCTGGAGGCACCTTTTCTGCAGGTGTCACTGGCCTGAGGTCCGGCTCTATTCCCGAGGCAGACCCATCTTCTGGCCTGGCATCTGGCCTCTTGGACAGAGGAGGCCTTATATCTTCGGGCGACTTATTCTTAGGCACAGAGGCAGACGTCTGATCTTTCGCGGCTGATGTCCGCTTTTTGGCCAGGGGTGTTTGGTCATGATTCAAGGTAGAGTCGGACGGACCTGTGGTTTGCCTGCAGTCAGAAGCAGACGTTTCCCTGTGCTCAGGGGGAGGTGGTGCCCGGTGCCTGACAACCTCCTGGTGTCTGGTGGACTCGTCCTGTCTTAAGTTTGTCTGATGAACCACAGTGCTTTCGGGCGGCGTCCAAAGACTTGCCCGAGGCGGACGCCTGTCCCTCTTGGGTCGACCCAAAGGAAGACTTCTAGGGTCGGTGGGCCAAGGGGACTTTGTCGGATGAACACCCTGTGGAAGAAGACTCCCTACCATGTCTTCTTGGAAGTAGTCCCCGAAACAGCAGTGGCACCTGAGGGGACAGATTTGGACCTCCCACCGGAGGCAGATAAAGCAGAAGTTCTCTGGGGGGACTTTGGGCGGGAGTCTGACCTGGCCATTTCTTTCCACCGAAGGTGGTGTTTCCTTCCCGACTTTTTCTCCTCGGGGGAGACTCCCAAGGCTATAAAGAAGAACTACGCCCTGAGTGGGACTTCTGCATGGCGGCCACTTGTTTCTCCAGAAGATGAGCTTTAAAAGTGTTAGCATGTTGAATTCTGGTCATGCTGTTAAATTTCTGGCAATGTGGGCAATCGTCGGACCAGTGGTCTGCGCCTAGGCAGATCAAGCAGACTGAGTGGCCGTCTCTCGCTGAGATCTGCTTCCCACACAGACACTTCGACTTGCATCGCAAAGTAGGTGAAGAAGACATGCAATATCGTGGAAAAAAGGACAATTCTAACTAATTGCGTGAAGGCGCGAGAAAAAGCAGTTGACTGTGAAACTGAGACGTCCATGGATCCGATGCAAGTGGGTCGACGGCAGGAAAAGAACTGAGATGGCACCAGGGGGACTGCCCCCTTTATACCACGTCTGACATCGGGCAGAGCCGACGGAGGCGGTCCCCCGCCACAGACTGCTAGCTAGAAGATTTGTCCGTGGGGTCCTAACGGTATTACCTGCTGCAGGAGTTCCCCCTCGAAGTGAGATCTTGCATTTTATGTACATTGTGTAGCTTGCTCCTCCCCATTACTTATTACAAGTGAAAGCTGCATGCACATGGGGGCCGGACTTTCAAACAACCAAAAATGGCCATGAGACTAAATCCCATGCTGCAGTCCACTGGTGGAGGAAAAAAAAAATTCCCAGCGCTGGTGGACAGTTCTATTTGCAGCTGAAACACGACGCAGCTGCCGTGGAATTGGAAATAAGCCATATAACAGCTTCTTTATAGAAAATCCGGCGCATGCAGGGAAAAACTAGCTCCACACATGAAAACCCACTTGTGTAAGTTTTTTCTGCACCTGCGCCAATTTCAGGGGCTCTTTGAAGATCAGCCCTTCGAGTTCATCTGTCCCAGTAGCTCCTTCCCCACTTAAAATCACACTCCTCTGTTGTGACATCACAATCTGCTGCCATGAGAATGACTGCTGTCACAGAGTGTTGTACCTAAAGCAGGGAAAAAGCAACTGAAACTGAGGAGCTCATAATGAACAAAAATCCTGTTTTCATGCAAATTATGTCAATAATAATGAGAAGAGGTAACACAGAACTGAAAAGAATTGTGTCTGCCTAAATAGCGTATATTACATGACTGACCCCTATTACCCACTGATTTTCAGTAGCTGAGAAACTTATTTGCTATTAGTAATGAATAACAAGTGTGAATAACATTAACATGCACTGTAGAAAATACTCCATTGTCCACTGCTGGCTGCAGATAACATTTAATTGCAAAGCAACCATACCATAACAAATTCTTACTACAGTATTAAACACCACATTAACATGCAAGTAACATTCCCAGACACATTCCCACAAGGACCAGCTGCATAAAACACAAGGCTCGTGCTTTACCATGCGACATAAATCACACATAGGTGCCTGTGAAGAGCTCCGCAGTAATCTGGAGTGAAGTCAGGGGCAGGATAGGCCATGAGCCCAAAGCTACATAAATATGAGCGTAATTCTTTGCCATGTCGTAGCAAATTACATGCAGGAGCCGATGAAGATCTCTGTGGTAATTTGGAGTGCGGTTAGGGGCAGGATAAGCCATGAGCCTGGAGCAGCATAAATACAAGCCTCATCCTTTACCGTGTCATACAGCAAATTACACACAGGTGCTTGTGAAAAGTTCTCCAGGTTGCATCAGCAGCTCTTCAAAGATCACTGTAAATAGTAGAATGCACGTCTTATTTTCACCGCTATAGTACATTTATAAAAAAATACTTTTATTGTATAGTGACTTCACAGGTGGGTCACCATGCCGGCCGAGGTGGTTGGCAAGAAACTTTCAATCTGATTATTCAGTTGGCAGCATGGAAACCTAAGCTGCACAAGTATGAACACCCCAATTCTCCACTGCCACTTTATCTGTGGCTTCATCTGTCAGCTTTAGCCCACATGTAATCATTGCACTTGTCATTTTTCCCCAATCTGCAGTCCTCGCTTGTACCCCCCCAAAAAAAAAAATCAAACCATGAAATGAGTTCCAGCTCTGTGTGCCTTTTATTGAACAACAATTTTAAATAAAAATACTGTATTAAATATAAAAAAAAAAAAAAGATTGTCGAGTGTATCATCAAACTATGTTTCTATCACTGATGTTTCTGTGACAACATTCTGTCGAGGACAGCATGATGTCATTTTACTTTCAGCAAGGTTTTCCTCTTGCTAGAAACAGGTGGGTTGAACAGGCTTCTGATCAAAACTTGGCTTATTTTTTTGGGAGTGTCAAATTTACACATCAATTTTTTCAACCTCAAAATTCCCTTGGCTGATCTGGTGTCCATTCACTGTTTTCCAGTCTCATTATACAGCTCTCATGGTACACTCTGACAAACCATTGTACGCAAGACCAAAGCAGGTTCTAGGTCTTTTTCTGTGGCGGCTCCTTTGTTCTGGAATGCTCTACCTGGTAATATTCGTGCAACCACTTCATTGTTGAGTTTTAAAGCTAATCTTAAACAATTAATAACTGTAATTGTTTCAGTAAGTTGCCATTACTATTGTCTTTTGTAGTGTTCTTATTTTTACGTCTTTGTTTGTATACTTTTGTTTGGGCCAGGCCTGAAAATGGACTTGTTCCAGTGCCTAATCCTGGTTAACAAAACAAAAATGAAAATAAAAAATTTGCTCCAGTCACCATAGAAACATAGAATTTGACAGCAGATAAGAACCGCTTGACCCACCCAGTCTGCCCATTTCCCTACCTAATGGATAAGCTGCAGATCCTAGTTAACCAGCAGCCTACTTCTTTCTACCCCAACCCCCT
Organism: Neoceratodus forsteri; assembly: GCA_016271365.2. Classification (NCBI taxonomy): domain Eukaryota; kingdom Metazoa; phylum Chordata; order Ceratodontiformes; family Ceratodontidae; genus Neoceratodus; species Neoceratodus forsteri. The sequence goes on from JADMNL010000033.1 coordinate 59,697,939, forward strand.
AGAACTGCCTTATGGCTGTCCCATGCATGCTTTAATTCGATCACTGTTTTTGAATCCACAACCTCCTCCGGAAGGCTGTTCCATGCATTCACAACCCTCTCTGTGTAAAAAATACTTCCTTACATTACCTCTGAGCTGCCCCCCCTCTATCTTCAAATTGTGCCCCCTTGTTCTTGCACACCTCTTTTTTTGAAAGATGCTACCCTCTTGGACTTTGTTGATTCCCTTGAGGTACTTGAGCGTTTCTATCATGTCCCCTCTCCCTCCTTTCCTCGAGAGGCTATACATATTAAGCTCCTTTAGTCTCTCTTCATTGGTCTTCCGGTGCAGACCTGCACCATTTTAGTTGCCCTCCTCTGGACAGCTTCCATCTTGTCTATGTCCTTGCGGAGACTGGGTCTCCAGAACTGCACACAGTACTCAGGTGGGGTCTCACCAGCTGTCTGTACAGAGGATAACTTCCTGTTTTCTACTGGTGATGCCTCTCCCTATGCATCCCAGTATCCCCAACCCTCTTTACTGCCCTCTCACATTGCTTGCCCACCTTAAGTCATCTGATATGACTACCCCAGTCCCCTTTCCATTTTTGTTGTTGTTAGTATCTCACCCCCATTGTGTACTCTTCCCCTGGGTTTTTGTTTCCCATGTGTATTACCTTGCACTTCTTAGCATTAAATCTAAGCTGCCATACATTTGACCATTCCTCTAACCTTGCCAAGTCCCTTCTCATCCTTTCCACCCCACCTTGTGCATCAACTCTGTTGCAGATCTTTGTGTCATCTGCAAAGAGACATACTTTTCCTTCCAGTCCCTCTGCAATGTTGCTTACAAAGACATTGAAGAGGACCGGTCCTAATATGGAACCCTGCAGCACCCCATTAGTAACCCCCCTTTCTATACTATACTATAGATTTGTTATTGGCTATATAAAAGAAAACCTGAAAAAAGCAGCTGACACCAGTCTTTCCTTGGTGAAGACGGCTCAGGACAAGAAGCTGGCTCCCAAGGACCAAAATAAGCTGGTGTTTGAATTTTTTTTTTTTTTTTTTTTTTTAATCAACAGATTCTTACAACTTACAAAGCCATCCTCAGCGCTTCCTAGTTTTCCCCAAACAGGCTACCTCCTGCTGCAGAGCCACAACAAACCTAGCGTGACTGGAGGCAGTGCTGCTCTTTGCACAGAATTATTTTAATCTGCAGTCAATGGTACGGGCTAAGGGGGTGGTATAGTACAGTACCCGCTTTTGTTTGTTTTTACTTGAGTTTTGAAAAGGATACAGTCGCTTAATGATACATGGTCTTTAAAAACTGTGTACCTGTGAGGGGGGAAAGCAAAAAACAGTCAACAGAAAATACATTTTTTATTAAAAGTTTCATGTCAAGAGGAGGAGAGTGAGATTTGGGAAGAAAAAACTGCAAGCTTTCAATAACTATGAATTCTGAGCCTTACCAGAACATGCCTGTATTAAACAATGATCTCTATTTTGTCTGAAGAATAGAAAAACTGAAGTATGTACCAGAATGTCAAGGATTGTAAAATGTCTCATAACTTAAAAGAAAATCTTAATAAAAATATATTTTAAAAAAAGTTTAATATCAACAAAGTTCATCGGGGGAGGAGGCAATGCCCATATTAACTGCCAGCTGTGGAGTCGTGTGCAAGAAAAGCACCTGTCAACTGTTGACACTTATTAATAAAATTGCTCCATTTTCAGCAAATCAGAGAACAGGCCATGATAAAGTATAGTCAGGTGCATTTTCCTCTCTAGCCACACATTTTTTTTATTTTAATGGAAATTCTAGTGACTACTTCCAAGAGTTCACATTTCAGTTTTTAAAATAATTTACATAATGCACCCCATTTGGGCTGGCTTCATATTGAGGTAGTGCTGTCCAGAGCTCTGCACGGCCGACATTAGCATTTTATAATCATCATTATTATCCTCCAATTCATTCCTTGAGTCAGCCCCAACAAGTTATTAGGGCCATGACATCTGCAAACTTCCTTCAGCTCACAGGGCAGGTAGGTACCATTACAGTCTTTATCAGCATCATTTCCTGGTTGGCTGGCAGGAGATGCGCAGATATGCCAGGTGTCCCTCACCCTTCAGCACCAGAAACTCAGCACCTCATCTCCATAGTCGTCACCCCCTCCCCAAAGCTGGTCTTAGTGAGGGATTTCTTGGCTCATGCCAGATCACAGGTGACAGTAGGATGCACCAATTCCACACCACTGCAGTTTAAGCGGCTCAGTAGGTTGCACACTCACCTCTGTGGCCAAAGATCAGCAGGCCTTTTTTTTTTTTTTTTAAAGTGCTTTGTTTTGTTCCAGTCGCCGGAGACGGGGCATCTCTCTGGCGTGGCCCACTCAGCCACTCCTCTACCGCCCACCTGAACCCCTGCCCCAATTGAGGAACTGGGTTCTGGTTCCCCCTATCCCGTGACCCTGAACAGGAGGAGGTGGGGACCATGGAGAGTCAAGTCGGGAGTGGGGCCAGCACTGGGCATGTGAGAGCAGCCCTGGAGAGCCATCATCTCTCTGCCAACCAGGATTTTTCCTCCATATTTTCTGTTGCCCCCCCAGAGACAACGGATGTGCAATGACATCTACACAAAGGCCCATTACCTCAGCTGGCGTCGCTGGTGAGATCCATACTACTACCCAACATGATACTGCCTGACAAACAGCCCGTCGCCCACTTCCCACTGAAATAGTCCCAGACAAGAAAACATACAGACATACGAAATCCTGTATTAGGCATCAGAGCAATAACATCATTAACTGTCAAAACGCCTCAGCAATAGGCTTTCAAACCACTGTAAATTTCTGAATAGCACGGCGGCCAGCTTACCTTTTGTTTCTGGCAGTGTGATAGTAGTCAGCTTATTTCAGTTCACATCCAAATCCAAGGCATTAAAATCATACTTTATTAAATCGTAATTAAAACAAATTAAAACGAATATTGAATATACTGTAAAATAATTGTTTTCTTTTGTCCCTCTACAGGTGAAGATTTTGAGCAATGCCTCGCATGTACTCCAAGGAAGTGCGTAGTTCTGTCCTTAATTATTTCCCTCACGCTTAGCACAGCGCTTTTTAATCACTGATTTTGGGAATCTCTGTGTGATTTTTCCAAGGTATTTTCAGTATCTGTTTGCTCTTTGTGGAGCTCCTGGACAAATCTATGCACTGCACATGTGAACCCCACAGTGCCCCAAGGCCTGTGCCACTTACATTATTTTGTGTTTATGAAATCCTAGTTCCATTTGTTCATATACAGACCAGAATGAAGGAGAGAACAGTGATGGGCCTCTACCAACAGTATTATTATGCATGCGCCACCTGATACGACCCCACACATAATTTTCCTCAAACCAGTCCATAACAGAGCTACATGAAGGATGCATTTCTTGCTTTAACTCGGCAAAGGCTGACGTTATTTCAACCGCAGGAAGAAATACTAAAGTGACTATATGGCTCAGTTTGAGACTGAATTCTGCATCTTCCTCATAGGTGGTTGCCAGGCCAACACTCTGAATCTTATGCCAGACAATCTGCCCCAGATGAAAGAGGCAGCCTTTACTTTGTGAATCACGGAATTCTGCTTGGCAAGCATTTACTGCTGCCTGCTCGAAATCTGTTAATACTTTTGGTGCCAAGCTATTCTGCTCATCCACAATGTCCCGTAGATCTTGAAACAAGCGGATGTAGCTGTCTTGTGATTTGCTTGACATAAGACAATACACAAGTGGGACAACTGGGGCATTATCTGGTGCCACAACCAGAGCATGTATAGAGTACAGCTGTCAAACAAGGATGGCACAGTCTTGAAGGTGCCATCCATGATCCAAAAATGGGACATGCTTCTTCATGTTTTGGGAGTTGTGAAGATAAGAAGTTGGTCTTCTCCAACTGAAGATTCTCCTAAGAAATCTTGCCCCATTAACATGCTGCAGGTTATCGGAATGACTATTTAATCGAGTGTTTGTGGCTCAGGTAGTGCATTTTTGGTGTCTCGCCTTTTTACTACTATTTGTTGTAGTGCTTGTTTACTGGGCATGCTCTGCCTTACCTCGGTGGTCAATTGCGAAATTTGAGACTGCATTAGTTGGGCTGGGGTGTCATTCGTTGCTACAGCGCATGACTTTAGGGAGGCGACTGCAACAGCAACTGGGACATCAGTCACTTCTGGTGTATGGTTGTGGTTACCAAGTTACACAAATGATGTTGTCCACTCACTAACACCATTGAAGCTATTCCAAGACACTGCAGGGTCTTCCTGCTCTGGCAGCACCAATAGAACAGGTCGCCATGACTCCATTCTTCACATATAAAGTAGCCACTGTACGTAAACTTATCATTCCCTTGCTGTGAAGGAACTACCTCACAATTACCTCAGCTATGTCAATGCTGTACACAAAGCTCAGCAAAAGTGTGCACACGCCTATGACTTGCTCTTTAATACCCTCATCTGCACCTGAGCTGCTTGCTTGTAATTACAGCACTGATTGACAGTAATCAATTAACTGTAATTGACAGCAGCTCAACGTCAGCATTACATTCTGACAGTAACTGACACTGCATGTCATTACACGCATCACTTGATATTGCAAAATCTGCTACTAACTCCATCCCAACAGTCTATTACACTAAATCAAATCAAAGGTAAATTCGGGCTAATTCACTGTTGTAGTTTGCATTGTTAATGCTAGTGCTAGTGCTACTGCGATCCTACTACTGTATACTGGTTGTGAGTCTGTGCACATTTTCCCTGCTCTCTTGTGTAGTCTTGGGATGTGCTGTTTCATCTCCTCCACTTGCAATGGTCGAAGCAAAGCAAAGGCGAAAGTAAATTCGGGCAAATTCATTGCGGAATGTGTAATGTTGGGCAGATAGTACTGTTGGGGGGGAACCTTTCGGCAAATAAATGTCAGTCGCTTTAAAGTCGGGCAAGCAATGTTCAGGAAGTCATACCTAACCTCTGCTGGCACCTCCTCCGCCTATGCAGCACACTCCTTGCGGTACCCCCTGTCTCCCACGGGAGCCACCGCAGAGTGATGCGCCCCATAGACCCACCCCAGGAGAGAAGAGCACTCCTCCGGACGCTCAATCCTCACCTTCCCCTGCCGATTCCCGGCAACTGGAGTCCACTCTCGAACCCGGGTCGCCAGCGTGATGCAAGGTGTGGCATTCAGCACCTCAACCGTCAGCGCACTGGGCCAGCCTAGGTCAGGGTTCTTGCCCTACACCAGGTACTTGGGCTAATACCCAATGCTGACACTGTAGTGCCGCACTAGGGGGCGCTGCAATTCTGAGATGTTGTCCTTCAGATGAGAAGTTAAACCGAGGTCCCTTCTCCCCATCTCTAAAGGCAGTCTAGGCAGAAGTTAAAAATCCCATGGCAGTTACTGAAAAAGCATGGGGGATTTTCCACAGAGTTCTGGCCAACATTCCTCTTGTCAATAATAAGCAGGTCCATGTAACTCAGCACACAGGGGGCACCTAGAAATGAGGTGTCACAGCTCAGAGTGCCATTCCTGGTCAAACATTTCAAATAAATAAAAACAACTGGGGCAACCAACTGTCCCACTTTCAGAATGAGACCAGCTAAAAAAGGGTTACTTTTATATAAGCATGTTTAAAAAACACATACACAGGGTGTGTGGCTAGCAGCCGGCTGAATGCATCACTCACACAGCGCTTTGCACCACTGAAACAATAATTTGAAAATTGTTGAAGCCTGATCAGAGCTAATTAAAATTAGGACTACTGGATCCAATAGCTCTTACGGATCATAAGCACAAATATCCCCTCTTGGTGCTATGGGGAGAACGGAAACGATGACTGGAGGAGACCGGCTAGGCAGAAAGATGACTGAACACGCCTCAGACAAAGAAAAGGAGCCTCTTGATAAGAACCCGAACCAGCCTATGAATGCTGCGCTTTAAAAGCCTTGGATAAAAAAAGGATGAATTTACAGCTCGCATCCAGATTGTGAAGACTAGGCTAGAGTCGGTAGATAATGCCAAGGGCAATCTAAACCTGCAGAAAACGCGCTGCAGTCACCTCTGGCCTGGTAAAGGAAAACCTCCTCTTAAGATGTTGACTGAAGAATTGAGAATGGCGCTGGGCATCCTACATCCGAATCTTGGGAATGGCTGAGGAGTCGGAGGGATGATCTGAATAGCTTCTTGGAACAATGACTTCAGGATTTTCTACAACTCGACTTTCCGGTAACAATCCTGAAGGCATACAGAGTGAATGCACGGGTCCCGCTACATCGCCGACACTGCCCATACAGCAAGTCAAGCTGTACTGGTGATACCTGCCCGGTTAAAAAGAGGGAATATATCCTTAAGGAGGTGAGACAATAGGTCCATCGGAGTGGCAGGGAAGCCCTGTTCACATCTTCATTGATCTAAGTTTTGCCAAGCTGCGCCCAACTGGAGAGTCATCGTGTCCTTTTAATGCCAGCAACCTTGAAGATCGCGTATGGAGCTAAATCATACCATTTTGCTGGTCCAGTGGAAGCGGCAAAGTTACTATCTAAAAATCGAACTGGACTACGCAGTGAGGGATCCTAACTCTGACTTGGAAGATGACGGTAACTCTTGAAGACCGCAGCACTCCGGCCCAGTAATTTTAATACCATGCTGAGTTCCCAAATAAAAGATGAGGACTTACCCACTTCTTGAAAAAACTCTCTGCAGTTTAGTTTAAACACTGTCTGCATTAATATTTCATTAACATTGTTATAAAACGCTCTCTCGGTTCCAAAAAATCTGATGGGTACTAGTGTTAAATATAATGATGCAGATTAGTCTTTTCAGTACTAGGGTTAAAGTACTGCTGTACTGAGAATGATAAATAAATTCCAACATATTCTATAGTACCTGCTGAGTGAGCTCATAAGACTTACTGTTTCAAGACCAGCTTTGATGTTCTTTCAGTTTTAAAATTTAAAATTTATTAAAATGTATGTTAAGCCTCTGTAGGCCATTGGTTAAGTAAGTGATCAGGAGGCTGGAGAGGGGCCCCTATCCTATTAGTTTTGCTCGACAGTGGTCATAGGGGAAGTATGACCTATAAAAGGGGTGTCTTATTGAAATAAAATGTTTCTTATTGTAGTCTTTCCGCCTCGTGGCAGCATTTAGCCTTTGTAGATTCGATCTATTTTTCAGATATCATACATAGATAGCCTCTCTATAATGTAACAAGTGAGGAGTGCCAAAACACTGTATAATTACTGAGATCTGATAAGTATTTACACTCGCACTGTCCTTCGGCCATGCTTCTACTTTGTATCAAAATCAATACAAGTTCAAAAAAAAATTTACTAAGAAAATCGTGCGCAGAGAAGCAAAATGTTTTCTCTGTGTTCTTAATCGCTCTGCAGTTTTATTTAATTTACAATTCCTAGTATGGTATGGAAATCTGACCAAATAAATTTTGTTTACAGGAGTATCCAGCCAGTCTACACTTTCTACACAACTCACTGGTACAACATTTTCATGAATGTTAACCATTTCAAATTTCTAATAAAAAGTTTAAAGGACTCCTATTTTTCATTTATTTATTTTTAAATTAAGTTTTACGGTCTCCAGCTGCCAGCAGCAAAGTGGATTGAAACAAGTGGCTCGAAATATTTTGTCAGCCCAACTGGTGTATTTGGAAGCATCAGTGACATGCTGAGTTGATTTTGCTTTGGGAAAGTCACCTTTCCAAAGCAAAATCAACCAGCATTTGACTGATGCTAATTTCGGTACCTAAGAGGAAAAGTAAGCCCCAGTACCAAAGAAGCCCAGTAGAAAAAGCTGCTGGGGAAACAAGGAGAGGGACCAAATGACACTTTTCTGTCTGCCCCCCTTTTGTACTCTAGATTCACTGCCAAATTAAATTAACAAAAACAAGCTACTGGCAACTTGGTGGGTCAAATTATACTGCCATTGTAAAACAGATGCTAGAAAAGCCAGGAGCCAGCTGGGAGGAGGCAGCTTGAGCATCCAAGCAGATGCTCTCCTCCTCCAGGGAGGTGGGAGGAAGCAGCACCTCATTCTGCTGCTCTGCTGCCTGTGGATTCACAGGTCGTGGAGCAGAAGTCGTGGCATTGGCAGGTTACTGTGAGGTGCTTGGCGGTACCCTAGACATTCATCGTTTTGCCACTGTCCTCACGGGAAGGAAGGAAACAAAGGCAGGGCAGACCATATTTTGAAGTACATGAGATGAATTCTGTGTTCAGAAAAGTAAGGTGCTCCACAAATGAGATTAAGTCCCTATTCAAGGACCCCCAAAACCCAACCCTTAGGAGAAGTCTCCATATGCATACAATTTTACTTTTCTTAAAGTTAACAAATGGAAAACTGAGTCTTGGTTGATGACTTACTGACCCTTAACAAGGGGTCCAACTAACTTCACTTAGGCACGATCCAGACTTGAATGGTGTGGTGCAGAGGTAAACAGCTAGCCCATTATGTGACTCCAAAACCCAACAGATGTTCTAAAGCACATCTGTATGACTAGCTAGGGCAGTTTCATTATGCAGGCACATACGAAAGCAGAGATCCTAGCTGGATCCACACCGACTTACTTAAATATTAAGAAATTCACAATGTATGGATAGGCTGTGTAGCCAGTGTGGCAACAGATAACATTCAAAATGCGCCAGGGAGAGACCCTAGGTCAATTTGTAGGTTGTTAAGTACTAACCATTTCTTGAGAACAATCTTATCCCACCGGGTGCCAGTCTGTGCAGCAATTAGTTTCTTTAGGTCTCCGATAGTATCATCTGCACTGAAGAATATTTATTAAGGAAAAATAGGAATAATATTCTAATGGTGCAATAACCATGAACACTCCAGTTTAGAACTTAATGAAGGAATTAACACTCTTTAAACTTCTACACCAGAAAGCAACATTGCATTTTACAGTTCTGTAGCTGCTACCAAAAGGAAAGGCCGACTAAACCCTGAAGTGTGAGCTTCTCTCTACAAGTACAACTCAAGGCATCTTTCATAGCACATTGTGCTAATTTATCACCTTCAAAAACAGAAGAGAAGAATCTATTTGTGGTTTCATGTCTTAACCCAACATCTAAGCGAGAAACACAGAAATTTTGCTGGTACAACAGAACCTGGGGTCCACTACCTAAATAATGCACTGCAGCCTATCACAGTGTCGCAAGTCTTAATGCCCAGATGCAAACTTTGCCCCACCTGTAACACTGTCCACCTCCCTGCTCCGTAAGCCCAAAGTCACTATGCCCCTGTACCCGCTCTCATCCCACTTTAACCCTTGGACAGACTTTGCTTTTATCAGTTTGCTCTGCAGTCTGTTGTACTTGTGCACCCCTCTGTGTGAAGTAACACTGCCTTACATACTTTTTAAATGTATCCCTGACCAATTTATACTTATTCATGTTTCTGGTACCTGGCCCCTCGGATTGTCTGAAGACAGTGGACCAGTCACCTCTGTTGACCCCATGGATGCATTCATAGGTCTCAGTGACATCACCCTTTCCTGTCTTGCCTCGGTGTACCTGTTAAGGCTAGATAGCCGCTCCTTTTATGTCTTCCTTGTGCCCCTTTACTATTTTAATGGGGTTTCTCTGGATCTTCCTAAGTGGCCCTTCCTGAGAGGATAGCTCCACAACTAGGTGTAGTATTTTAGGTGTGGGCTCACCAGGGACCTGTACATTCTCAGGATCACCTCCTACTGGTGATGTCTCTCCTATGTGAGATAATGCAAACCACTGGGATGTCTCACGCAGGTGTCAAGACTAGTTTTGTGCATCATAAAACAGCATTTACAGAGAATAAACAGAGTGGTACAATTCTGGGATCACATGTATGGTACATTAAATACGCTCGCATGGCCCACACTAGTCCCTGCTTCAGTTGCTGACGGAAATGTGGACCTGGAAGCTTATTAGATGGTCACATCAGCTACTATGTCTAGTGGTCCATGGACCAGCATAGTTACACACACAACTGTGCAATACTATGGGACCACAGCCATTGAAGAATGGCCACTAGCCCTAGGTGAGAAAGTGTTTTTAGTGGAACAGCAAGTTGATTTCATTTTCAAAAATCTTTTAATTTGTATCAAAAAAACAAAACAAAAAAAACCACAAACGAGTGCAAATCATCATATTCTGAACCTAAAATACAGTGCAAAGTGGGAGGGAGTTACACAAATTTGGCACCAACTATGTTTGCTTGTAAATGCAGTGCAAAGTTTTTTTTTTTTTTTTTTTATATAAGAAAAACTGACCAAGTCAGGTGTTTAAAAATTGTAAATTCTGTTTTAAATCCCATTTTTCACACTTACATGGAAAAAGGTGGCCCTAGGCAAGGTACCATTTCTTCCAACTGTAAGAATATTATTTCTTAATTTTACAATTTTGTTTACCAAAAATTGCCTAGTTGAGATTCAACTTCTTGTTCGCAGTCAGGTCCCATTTCCACAGCTGGGTGGACTAGAGTACTGGGAGGTTTAGTGACTTGCTCAAGGTCACTGACAGCAAGTATTTGACCTTGCGTAGGTTTGAACCGGAGCTCTCACTGCCTGCCTACATACATTGCTTATCCTTGACGTTAGCTACACATGTTTGGTTCAATATGAGCAGAAGTAAGTTATGCTGTGTTAATCCAGGTCTGGAACACAAAACGAGGAGCCGAGTCAGATTTTTGAGAATAATACCATACTCACAAAGAATACTTTGCTGGTTCCCCAACTTTGTCGCCACCAGCTGCTTTTGGGGTACACTCTGCCCACCAACAGGGGTCACACTTAACTTTTTTTTTTTGCACTGGTCCACCCGGGAAAGTGATGTCCCAGCTGCAATGCCCCCCCCTCCCCCCGAGATTGCACTAGCCCCAGCAGAACATTCACAAATTTATGAAAAGGAGGACACAGTGACATTGGGCCCAGTCATCAGTTCCTGCACCAACAGACCAAATTCAAACACCACCTGAGAACACCAGTTAGCCTGATCAGATTGATGCAACCACCTGAGTGAGCCGGGAGGTCTGGTGGCTGGCAGCGAGTGGGCCCCAGAAATAAAACCTGATTTTGCTGACGGATGTCTCAGGTTAATATTCAATCTAATTCTCTTGCTATCCTCAAGCCACGATGTCAAGAAAGCTGGCAGTGGTGGGGGGGGGGCACTAGCAGTGAGCGGCTCTCGCCCCACCCCTACCCCCAGCATACAGAAGTATTGGGCTCAGTCACCAGTTTCTACACCAGCAGGCCAGAAAATCCCCAGCGTCACTCAGCTGAGCAAACTAAAACACCCATCACCTGTACACATGTAGCCAGTATGTAACACTGCGCTTGAATCACTCGGCTCCCGGCTGCACCACACACTAAGCGGGCCTTCAGCACTCCTCCCTCGTGCACCAACTGAAACTCCTCGTAGGTGCAGCATGTATAGAGGGGTGTTTTTGCAGTCCAGCGACTCACTCCCACACCCTCCAACTCATGTCAGCACCCCCCCACCTCCCGATAGTCACTCAGCAACAAATTACCACTGGATGCCCAGCCAGCACCAAGCAGCACGTGGAAAGCTGTTTGTCAGCTTTCCAGCCCCCCCTTTCTCGTCCTACACTCAGTATGCTACGGGAACCCCCACCCTGCAAGCTGCAACACACAGACTTCGAAGCAAGCTTAGCAATGAATTTAACTGGCTTCCTGATGTCGATCAGGCCCAGTCTAAACACCGCTGCTCAGGCTGTTTCACCACAAAATAAATAAAATAAAATAAAAACAGGGCCTGGTTCCTGCAAATTGATTTTTGACAGAGCAGCTCAGCTGGTGGTGGTGGTGGAGGTGGCAGGGGTCTATCACGGTTCTGACACTTACTGCTGTACTAAATGCAAAGTGGTATCCCAATTCCTATGGTGTTTAGACAGAACTGAATTCCACTCAACTGTGACTCGACGCATGTAGTACGCAGCAAGTCACAGTCAAAGACGAGGGGAATGCACTTCTGCCTAAACACCTTAGGAATTGGAATACCAGTTTGTATTTAGGACAGCAGTAAGTGTTAGAACTGTGATGACCCCCGAGCTGCTTACCGAAAAATCAATTTGCAAGAACCAGTGGTGTTACTCAAACTGTTGCCCACACAAAAGGTGACCAGTAGCCCAGACGACGCAGCCTGCAAATAACAGACTTCATGTTTTCTGTTGGCTTACTGTGTTTTGGGGCAGCAGGGCAGCACACACTCTATCCTGGTGGCGGCAGTCACTTACGTACTTGAGATTGCACCTCTCTCACTGTAGTGTCTGCAGGCATATGGCAAATTCATGTGTGGAGATCATCTACGGCTCATAAGGTGGGGATAGGCTGCAGACAGATGCCAAATGTTTCTCCAATCAGAAAGGCTTCCAGTGCAGTTGCTAAGCTGCAAAGCAGCCTATTGGACAAAGGAACAAAACAAACCCCAAAAAGGCATTTTTTCTTTAAGGTAATTTTCTTAAGGGCCAGGTTTATAAAATGGGTTAGACTAAACTGAAGCAAGCCGGGAAAGTCAATGGGACATTGTACTTGCCCGAATCAAGTCGCACTATGCCCCGGCCAGTAATATTTATTTATTTATTTATTTATTAGCTTTTGGTAACCGGGTAAGTGCGCTAGGCAACAGACCTGCCTATTTTCAGGCACGACCCGGGAGAGCACAGGACATTGGTTACAATATGCAGAAATGCACAGACATAATATAGGTGTACAGGAGCAAAACAAGATATACATTGGGTAGCACAGTAATAGTTACATAAGGGTACATTTTAGGCATAGATCATAATAAGGATGTAAAATAAAGCAATTAGGGAAATTAGCAATATAATGTAAAGATTGACCCCTGCACCTGGTTTATTTCCCTAGGACAGCCCAGCTAAGTTTCAGTATTTTGTCTGTAGTGGGGTTCTGCTTCTATCCATTTTTAATGCTGAGTGAACTGAAGCACTGAGAGAAAAGTGACTTGCTCAGAGTCACATAATCAGTAAGTGGGTCTGGTGAGATTCAAACCTGGGCCTCCCAACTCCCATAACTGAGCTCTAACAACCAAACCCAACGATCTCTCTGTCAAATATGAAGCATTCCTGTACTGTACCTCCCTCCTCTGTCTTAATTAATCATAGACAAACAAATGATCTATCTTGCTGTTGCTGCTGCTGAAATGTGTATTTTTAGTGCTATTTTTTTTTTTTTTTTAAAGCATACTGTTCTTTCAACTGTCCCACCAGTGCCCCCCCCCCCCCAGAGGATTTCCAAGGGTGCTGTTCCTCCTTTGCCTGATAGGCTCACCACTCACCTGGGGGCAACAGCAGGCATGACTCACCCACGATGGTAAAGCTTAGGACACCAAAGAAAAGCTCAAGTCCTTTATTTTACAAAACACAGCAAACCAGACCAGGAAGCAAGAAGCAGAGTGGCAGCAGGACTAACGTTTGCACATATGCATTTTGTCAACAGTCTGTTGACAAAGCGCATCTGCATAAAGCGTTGAGGCATCCTGCTACCACTCTGCTTCATGTTCAGATTTGATTGCTGTGTTCTAAATCAGAACTTGAACTTTACTGATGTCCTGAGCCTATGAGCCGTGGGCGAGTGGCGCCTGTTGCTCATTCCCAAGTTCTGCTGTTACAGACTGCACCACCTCCACTCCAGTGGCAGTCCTGTTTGTTCCGACTCACCTACAGTCTTGACGACAGCTCCTCAGACAGATCTGAAGGTGCTCTGCTGCTACCCAGATAGGGACTCCCCATCACAGACGGGGTAATAAAAAAAAAAAAAAATATCAAATGTTCCAATGGTTGTGCTCACAGTAGAGGTAGCTGGCCGGCGTGCCACAGAGCTGGGTGACCCAGGGGGGGAAAAAATGCTGGAAGCCATTATCTTGTGCATTGGGATAGACCCCCCTTTTCTGTTTTGGACCCCTCCCTTTGTAATGTGTGCATGCAAGGTGGCAGCCTAGGGATTACCCACATCACCAAGATCACCGCCACACACCCTTAGGAACTGACAAAGAGCAGTGCATCACAGCCCCTCCATCGCTCCTAGCCCCGGTATCCCAGGCTTAGCTTAGGAGCACAACTGAAAGGTGTTGGTCTAACAGCATCAATGACCAAAGACCTCTATTCATGCACTTAACCGATATAGAAAGAGCAGCCCCCACACTATCCCAACTAATGTGTGTCTACCCTGCTCTGGAGAACCACCTCTCCATACCCGTTCAGTCCTTGACTTCTCATGGAAAGCTATAAAATGTGGACACGTGCACACTGGGAAAATGACAGTGGTGGAGTTGAACCGGTGACCAACCTACCCTGAAAAAAAAAAAAAAAAAAGACTTTGTAACACAACCGCTACTCACCCAAGACATCCAGTAAGCCCCCCCCCCCCAAATAAAAGTTGTGCAGATGTTACTGAACCTTGGCAAAACTAAAAGAAGCCAAAAATAAAAAATAAAACAAAGTGAAAAACATTTGTTTAGAAACAGTTTGCTCATTCCAAACACACATGGCAAGGTTAAGGATACTTGCACTTCACTCTGACTTTCTTTCCCAGACGATCATTACAAACAACTTCAATCATTGTTGTAACTGATACCTAAGGGAAAAGAAAACATTTCTTATTCAGCATACAAACATATGTAAATGCCAGCAGATACAGGCCATAACAGTCTCAAGTGTGCAGCACACAGTTTGTTCTGCTTTTGCTGCCCCCTCCCATTTCCACCCTAGATTCATCATCCCCCACCCTTGTCTACCCCCCAACCTTCCCAGAGAATTGACCTTTCCTCTGACCCTGTCCCACCCACTCTTAAAACTGCCTAGTTTTTTTATTTAATTTATTTAGGAGTTTTACCAGGAAAAGCACACTGAACAACAAGTTGCTCGTCTCACGGTGCGTCGTGGGGGGGTAGGGGAGTTGGAAGGCACAGAACAAACGTAATCAACAGAACAGTATACACTGCCAATATATGGGAATGGGAAGACATATAAATAAGTCATAGGCAAACAACACAACAGTGTTTAGTGCCAATTATGCACAGGGTACGTTACCAAATAGAGAACAATTAACAAGCAGTAACAAGCAACCGGAAATTACAGTTAGTGAGTATATTCTATTACATTATAGTAAACAGAAGGACATAAGTCTTGGTAATAGGATAACTATTACAGCCCATTTAGGGTCCAGCGTGGTCTGCTCAGTTGCAGCTACAGTTCCAGATAGGTAATTGTGTAAGGCTGAGGAAACAGAGAAGAGGGAAGAAGAAAAGGCGAATCGGGGAGAGAGGATTCCACAGTTTGGGAAATTAGTGCAGAAGGCTGCCTGCCCGACCGTGATCCCATGTTGTGGACACCTAAAGTATGTGAAACTGAGGACCTAAGTGAAAGAGGCAGATGATGGTGGATTATTAGGGAAGAGTTGAGATAAGTAGGGAGGAGGGAGCCAAACCAAAATTTGAGTAATTTAGCACAGTGGAGGAGACGTCTGTTATCAACAGATGGGAAAGCCAAAGTGTGGTAAAGTTGACAGTGATGAGTGAGGGTAGGAGTGGAGTGCGAAGTGGCAGAAGGCATTAAAGAGGGTGTCCAATCTGGCTAGGGAGATCTTAGGTGCGGCACTGTAGACTACATCGCAGTAGTCAGAGATGGGGAGGATCATCTTCTGGACAAGTTCACGCCTAACTGGGAGAGGGAGGCAGTTCTGGTTCCTAATAATGCACCTAACTTGGGGCGCAGCCTTTTAAGGATGGCATCCACGTGACCAGAGAAGGTGAGGTGTTGGTCAAGCCAAACCCCCAGATATCTGAAAGAGGAGGTGTCCTCGAGGACCGTCCCGTTGAGGATGTGGAAAGTGGGAAGGGAGGGGAGCCTTGAAAGTCTCTGCCTACTGCTGAAGGTCATGGAGACAGTCTTCTTGGCATTTAGGAAAACCTGATGTGAGCAAAACCAGTACTGAACGTTGCTGAAATCATTCTGAAGTCTGGCTGCAACATCGGTGGGGGAGTGCTGGAGGTGTAAAGGACCATGTCACTTCCTTCGGCAATTAATTCCACCTTGCCACCACACTTTCTGTGAAACAGTGCCTCATTTCCCTCCTAAATCTTCCCTCCACTAATTTAAAACTGTGCCCCCTTGTGAACACCTCCCCTTTTAAGCTGAAAACTCCCTCTGTTCTAACCTTATGCATACCTTTTAAGTATTTGAAGGTTTCTATCATGTCCCTCTCTCCCTCCTAGCCTCTAGGGAGTACATAGTGAACTTCCTTAATCTCTCCTCACATAGTTTGTCCCCCAGGCCCAGGATCATCTTGGTCATCCTACACTGCACCCCCTTTAGCATTTTGATGTCTTTCTTCAAATATGGGCACCAGAACTGCACACAATATTCTAAGTGTGGTCTACCAGAGACTTGTACAATGGCATGACAGCTTCCTCATTCCTTGGAAGTGATCCTCTGGTGATGCACCCCAGCATTTCTTTGCTTTGGCAGCTGCTCTGCAGCACTGAACAGAGTGTTTCATATCCCTATGACAATCACCTTAGATCATTTTCTTCCTCTGAAATGGCTACCAAGCCCCCCCAGCTGATACTGGCCCCCAAGGGTTCCTGGCTCCCAGGTGCAAGACCTTACATTTCCTAGTGTTGAACAAGATGCCCAACCAGCACTCGAGCTTAGCCAACAACCAAGGAACATAGGCGTAAAGATGAAAGGAGGCTTTAGCTCATCAAGATAGTCTTCTATATCTCAGCAGATATAACCCCACAAGTTAGCCTCCCTCACATACTTGCCCTGTGCTCCCACTAAGTTAAAGCAGCAGTGCATGATAAACAGGGAAAATGTGGACCTGTGGCTTTTTATTGGATTTTCAGATTGCCCCTTATCTCCAGGCTTGTACAATACCCCTACCCCCCATTCTGAGTCTGCTTTAGCATTTTTTTGCATTTAAAAAAATAAAAGGAGTTCTCCTTTTAATAAGTCATCAATATTCTGGAGAAATGCGGATACCGGGTTGTTGTTGCTTCTATAGCTGCCGCCTGAGACACCTAGACCAGACTCCTTACTAGTGAGGTGCGGCATTGCTGATATCCAATTGGAACGTGAGTGCTTTTCTGCTCTGACAGCTGATTGGCTCCTGCAGTCTGCTTCTGTGTCTCCCTCAATACTAAGCTAAAGTCCGAGTTTCTGACACACAAAAGAGAGCTGTGCTTACTTATTGCCTAACAGTTATGATCTCATATTTTGTCATGTTTAGAGTGTCAAGAGTAGGGACTCTGATTACACTCCTTTCTGAATTTCTGTGGTTGGGCCAGTCTTTAGGCGTCATGGAGTACCAGATTCTGTTGTCCTGCTGTTTTGGTCTTCCTGCTGGTTCAGATGTTCCATTGTCTATGGACTAGTACTTAATACCGACCCCTTACTCCATTCCTACCAAGGATATACTCTGGGCTCCTACCCACAGGTATGGAAACTTCTAGACAGCGGGTGGTCGAGCTACCTCTACCACTGCCTGAGAACCTAAGCCCAGACTCTCCATTAGCAACGCGTGGCTTTAGCAGCCATCCAATGGGAATATGAGCACTCTGCGGCATTAGCTTCTGATTGGTTCCTGCAGTCTGCTTCTGTGTCTGTTCTAAACCAAGCATAAATCTGATTTCCTTGCCCGAAATTTGCCAAAATAACTGCAACTACTTTTCTCCTGGACTGTTAACACCCTTATCCTTCTGTTTAGAGTGTTACATTTAGAGATACTGTATGATTACACTACTTTTGAAATTCTGTGCTTGCATTCGTTCCCTACACGAGCGGCCAATCACTTCTCCCTACTGAAGTTCCTACTAAGCCTCATCTTATGTCCTCCTTAAATATTACACAAGCACTCTGAACTGATATGACTGATGTAACATTGAGTACTTACTTGCATTAATTGTTCTTTACTTTATTTGGCTTTATTGTAAATATCTCTGTACGCACTGTACCATTTGACCCGGAGCTAACCAGGTCCATCTTGTAAATGAGCCTGCTCAACGATGTTCGCCTGGATAAATAAAGATTTTGATCGATTCTCAGCTGCTTTTGTACACCCACTGTCTCATATGGTCAGGGAGCAGCATCTTCTAGTTCATTATAGTCACATGAAAAGTGATCTTAAACTATGAGTGTTCGAAAACAGAGAATACTGATGAAAACCTGGTCCAAGCCATATTAAAGGAGTACTAAACCCTAATATTTTCTACATTTTTGTTTCCATGTCAACAAACTATTTTTGTGAAGCTGTTGGTGATATATGTGTTTGCCTTAGTTTGCTTCACTGTTAACACTAGTCCCCTGTAACTATCCTGGGGTTTCTATTTTATGATTGCTGAAATCGCACTGTACAAGTGAGCTGCATTAGCATATGAGAACATGTCACACCACACGTTTATACTACTCATCTCTAAGCTGAAAATACAAATAACCTTAAAAAATTCTCTGGAAACACACATTGAATGCAGTGTAAATAAATAAAAAAAAAACTGCAATTACAACTCAGTTTGCAAAGCTAGCTGAAGATAAATGTGGTATTCACATCTTGCTGCAACCTGTTTTGTTGAACTCTAAGGAAGTAGATGGGCATACTATGCAGTCTAAAGGGTGCTGCAATATGTTCTCATACACCAGGGGTTCTCAATTGGTGAGGCCAGCCTCCTTGGGGAGGCCCCAACCTGTTCCAGGGGAGGCTCAAGCAAGTCTGAAAAAGTACTGTATTTAAATTTTGAGTTTTATGTATTTTGTGTGAAGAGATGATGCAAACTGAAAGAGGATAATAGTAGGTGAATTTAATGTATTTATTTACTAATAGGTGACAAGGAAGGTGAATAGATGGCTCATTTCAGAGTGTACCAGGGAGCAAAGGGGAGTGAATACATTTCAAAAGGCATCTGTAAAACAATCAAAAATACACAATAAACAATAGTGCAAACAAATATGAACAACAAACTAATAATGAGTGGTGGTAAATTATCAATCTGTAGCCTGATGGCAGACAGCCAAATACAAGGGTTGAGCACAGAAGCACCAAGAGCAATAGCAGGAAGGAGCAAAGTAATCCCAGAGGATTGCTTAGGAGCAGGGAAAGGATGGGAGAGGCAAAGTATGTCAGAAAGGTTATTTCATATAGAGAGAAACAGAAGATGCAGTCTGACCCATGGAAAGGTACTGCAACAAGGGAGTAACAATGGTTCAGGAATTAAAATAGAGTACATAGATTGGCCTGGGGAAGGGGGGTTACAATAAGCTGAATAATAACATTTGTTTATTTTATTTGTTATTCAGATAACACCTTTGATCACAGGAGCTCTTTTTCAAAGGTTCCACGTCAGTATAAGACAAAGAACTGAATGTGAGCCAAGTACTCAAAGGGGTTTCAATTTATTCATGGTGTACTGCACAAAGTACAGTATGTTATTTTTCTCTGGGGAGGCCCAAGATCATTTCAATTTTTGGGGGAGGCTCAAAATCTTTTCCATGGATTTGGGGAGGCTCACTGTGACAAACACTGAGAACTATTGTCATACACTAATCCAGCTCTCGGGGACAATGACATGTCAGCAACCAGAAAATGGAGTTCCCCCAAGGCAGCTGGAGACGACTAGTATAATGAGTGAAAACAAACTAAAGCAAACACATATATCCCCAACAACTACACAGAGACCTATCTGTTAACAAGGAAACACAGGGTTTTATTTAACTCTAAAATTGATTAGCATTTTGCTCATAAAAGTGCTAAAACATTATAAAAATGCACAGCACTTGCCTCATTGTATTTAACATACATAACACTTCTAGAAAATCTATATACATACTTTCTGTACAGTTAGCATTGTCCCAGGAAAACAAAATAATATTCAATTATTTAAAACCCTGAAACAAAAACTTTGCAAGATATGAGTGTAGTACTCCTTTAAAATGAGCACTCCTTTTATTATTTCAACTGTAAAGAAAAAAGGTGGTAAAGCAAGCTCAAAATGGGAAAAACTATCATACAAGTGTAACCCCTGTGCTGAATTTGGGGGGTTTACTATTTGAATGTCCTGCTGGCATCGAGAAGAGGACATGCTGCCAGGCTTGCTGATGGGGCAGGGGCAGGGCCTGGGCAGTGCTAGAGGGATTTTCAAAGTGTTCCACTAGCGCGAGAGGAACCGTTGGGGAGTTAGTTCGAGGAGTTGAGAAGGAGGAGTGAGGTGCAGCTCGTAGGCCTGAGGAAGGGCCTCCAGTCGGGGCCAAGTAGGCCCTGGGTCAGGGTGGGGAGATTGCCTCCCAGCCAGCCACAATGCCATCGTGCTGAAATGGAGTAAGCCTGCAGCAGATTACAGAGAAAGAAAAGACTGGTTAGGAGCCAGCTACGCTAGGGACTGACATGCGAGAGGTGGTTGCCACGATGCAGGGACTGAGGCCAAGGTGGCAGTGACGCCTCAGAGGAGCAGTTAGGGCAGAAGTGACCCCTACCCTCCATGTCCACCTAAAAGAAGTGTTGGGAGGCTGACCGAGATTTCCTGGTGACTGTAGTTCGAGGGGCAAGCCGTCATGTGTGAACCCTGCTGTGGATTAGCCGGTGGCCTGCTGCAGAGAGAAAGGAAAGAACTGTGCCCTGGGAAACAAGAACCCCACCCCTCCGTTTAGAGGTCACTGATCTGGTAATGAGAAAGCACCCCGCTCCCACTGGCAGGGAAAGTCAGAAGAGATAGAGACTTGTAGGAACACTGAGTGTTCTGCTGTTTGAATTGGAACCCCAAATGGCTCAGCTTTGAAGAGGAAGAGTTGTCAGGATCTAGGCTGGAACCTGGGTGCTCCAAAGTATTGTGCCATGGCGCCTTGCTGTAGTGGAATGTGTGGACTATAACTAATGAATTGTGCACCATCCATGGAGTTTGACTGAGCTTTTGGAACAAAACATAAATCTGCTTGTTTGACTTTATTCTACCTGGGCCGAAATCACTGAGAGTCCTGCAAATGTGTGTGCTGTGCCCTAACCAAATGTTTCAACAGAGTCCTGCAGTGAAGGTTGCCACCAGTCACGGAAAGCGAAGTATCATCTGCCTGCATCTCGATGGAGTTCATGCCGTCAACAGAGGAATCCTACCTTTACATACGAAGGTACTGTGAAATTACTCTGCTGTGGTGCTGCTCAGTCTGGCTGGTACCCCTCCCTTTTCCCAGAGACAATTAACATCCAAAATCCCAACATAGGGAAGGAGGGGTGACCACCTTTGATATGCAATAATTTGGGATTAAGAGCAGAGGCCTGCTGCCTGCCAATGTTTAACAACCCCAAAAAAAAAAAAAACAGGAGTGAGAAAGTTTAGTGGCTGTAATATATTCTACCACAGTGAATTACAGTTTGAAATTACCAGCAGGGAGAGGAGGTTACACAAGTCAGGAGAGAGGGGGCAATCTAAAACAGAATTAAAAAAAGTGTAAGTCAAAATTTTTACCACTGTCATGCACTCCTGCTTTAACCATCTCCTTCAGCAGAGGGTTCCAATGACCCACCACCGTATGTAAGAAAATTTGGTTTTCCGCTTACTCCCCAACTGCTCGTGTACAAATTATTTGCTATGTGCCAAAAGAATAAGACAGCCAAAGATGCACGAGAAATAAAAGTTACGACCAGTTTCAAAGGTGAGCAAATCATAAGGATGAAGACATCCACACCGTTTCCAAAGCGTTGAATTCCAGTATTTAACCAGCTGGTAAATGGGAGTGTGGGGATCCTTCCCAAGAGTGGTACTGGGAACTGTCGCCGTTCTGTGTTGCCTAGGATGGGACCACTCATACTACACCCTCCACTCCCATCACTCCTCCCCCTCATTTCATCTTATCCATATAAACTCTACTTTTACCACATACAGCCCCTTGCCGCCCGCAAATCCCATTCACCATCTACAGAGACCCTTTATCCCTAACATTCTCACATAAACCTCCCTTAACCCACCTCATAAACCTCTTGCCTCACCAAATCCTTAATACCCGTACATTCCCCCAAGTCCCAGTTATCTTATTTCCATCCCCAGTACCTCACCTACCCTTACCTGGAATCTCACCACACCCCAAAACCTCTGCAAGTTTACCTTTCACTCTCTCGTCTCAAACGACAGCCCCGTCCACACGGCGTGCTCACTCTGTGCCGTTGTCTGCTCCGGCCCCTTTGCCCCAAACTGGCGGCTGAGCCCACAAATCACAGACCGAGACCCGCCCGCCACTGCGCTCTAATTGGGCAGAACCAACGCTCATTGGCAAGAAGCCCGGCTTGTCGAGTCGCACTTTCCACGCGCAATTACCAATTAGGCGTAGTTTTACACCCTCCCAAGCGGTCACAATGCGGTCCTTTAACAAATCTTAAAGCCGAATGTCAATTTCTTTAGTCTGGCAAAGTGTATCTATATTTCAGATCTCCGCAGAACAACTGACGAATCGCCCGTTGTAAATTTATTTACCTTACGGTGACTGAGTCCCCGCAAAAGCACATGCGCAACATTTTCTGACGGTAAGCGGTCAGTGCGCATGTGCATTCAGTAGACGCACAGTGATTTCGTTCGAGCAGGTAACTTAGCTGACCGCTGGACTGTAATCTAGGCTGGTACGACGGAGAGGTAGCAGCCCCTTGTGCGTGGCGCTAAGCAGACAGCACCTACGCACATAATATACCGCTGCTGCGCCTATACAAATGATGGATCTAACTTCCACAGAGAGTGCAGTGGTGTATTCAGAGGTTTTGAAAGCTCTGAACAGCTGTTGTCCTAACATTGTTTAAGGATTTCAAAGCCACACCATGGCACGCGATGACCACCCCCCCCTTTGCCATCCTGGCGCATGCCCTTTGTACTGCACTTGCAGTCACCTGGCTCTGAGCGATTTTCAGACGGCTAGGGCTCGCCAACACAGTGGCGCCATCCAACTGAATATTTAGCAGGCCATGTCAGCACAGTGCTAAGTGCGTCTGTGCTGCATGGACATGTGCCAAGGCCGCATATGGCCCACAGGAGATGGTGCTGTTCGAAACAGGATAGCACCAGGTCTCCTGTGAGCCATATTCAGCCCAAGCATGCAAGGCACTAAGGGACAATCTGCATACCCATTATGGGCTCATTTGCATGTGGTGCAGCATCCCTTTAGCGCCCCTTTATTAGAAAAAAAAGCAAGACCTGGTGGCATAGTGCCCCAGCCCCGTTCACCAGGTTGCAATATTGTTCAATAAGCCCTGGTGGTCTAGTGGTTCCTCCCACCTCAATCACCCTATGAACATACTTCTGTATGCTCTGGTAGTCTAGTGGTTCCCCCTGATCCCCTGGTGGACGTGTTATGTTGTCCCTAGTGGCATAGTGGTTTCCTCACCCCCCCCAATCGCCCGGATGCAATATTATTTAATTCCCTGGTGATACAGTGGTTTCCCCCACCCACGATTGCCCAGTCATATATGTTATATTTTCTCTGATGGTCTAGTGATTCCCTCACTTGCCCAACTACATGGACCTCAGCTGCCCACCCACCAAGGATCCCTGCCCCTCACTCCAAGTGTCAGTCCAGTGAAATCATCAGCCAACACAGCCCTCCTCTCGCCTTTTTGGCCAGCTGCCATCTGACAGTCACGTGATCGCACTCAGACAGTGGTCAGCCAAGGAGTGAGGTGGAGGCTGTGCAACCTCCAATTTCCGCAGGATCGGCACTCGGGTGAGAGTGTGGGGAAACATATATAGCTGTGGGCAGTGGGGAACCAGTAGACCAACAGGAAAAAATATATGTCCACTGGACCACCAGGGAATATTAACAGTATTGCAACCGGGTGATCGGTATGGGGGGCCACTATGTCACCAGGGACAATATAACATTTTAACTGGGGAGTAAGGGGAATCGCTAGATCACTGGGGAATATTAAACAATATTGCAACTGGGGGGTAGGGAGACCACTATGCCACCAGGGACAACATAACATGTCAACTGGGTGAGCTGGGGTTGGGGGAACTGCTAACCCACCAGGGCACATAGGCATATGCGTACAGGGTGATTGGTAGGTTGGGGGAACCAACAGACTGCCAGGGCATATTAAACAAAATTCTGGGTGATCAGGGGGTAGGGGGCAGCTTGGCATAGGGGTGTACAGCTGCAAAACAGCCACCTTGCCTTCAGAGGTAAGGGCATGGGCTTAGTTCCCGGTCGAGACATGGTTTTCGGCAGCAGGTCTGGGGTCTGTTTACCACTGCTGCAAACCTTTGAATATGCCACTGTGATGGTATGAACAAGGGGACCCCCTCATTTGCATAGGCATATTGGTACAGAAGAAAAATGGAAAGGGGAGAGCTGTGGCCAAAGAAACTGAGGTAATAGTCTTTTTGACAGTTAAAGTGACTTGGTCTGACAGTGGTGCTGCCTGGTTTGGGTAGCACTCCAGGGGTCTTCGAATACAGCCCCACCGGGAATGGTAGTGCAAACCCAGGTTAGTGCTAGTGCTAATCATATTTGCGCTCGTGCTTACCTGTGGAAATGGGACCCATTCTTTCCCCGGTTGTCTAGTGGGCCCCCAACCAGTTGCTGCAAAACACACCCTCCTTGACCCACCACTGTGACACTTGGCTAGTTGGTTAAGATTATTGTATGATTTGGGAATTATAAATACACGGTCTGTGTATGACCTTTCAGTGTGTGATGAATTTGGCCTGTAACTTCAAAGTGTCAGTAGCTGAAACCAGGAGATAATAAAACAGACCAGTTGGAAATAGTTAACTGGAACATTCCTTCCAGAGACAGTTTATGGCCTTCTGCTGCTTTTGAAGTTGGAAACTAAATGTACATTTTATGACATCAGAAACAGGACGTCATTAGGCTGATTCCTGTTAGCTTTTTAATGCCTTGGTGCCAGTGTGGGAATGTTTAGATCAAATGGGAATGTTTAATTAAGGAGTTAAATTTAGGAAATGTTTTTTTTTCTTCTGATGTTACCATTAATTTTAAAATACTTCCTGGTAGGAAATTATGTTTGGAGGAATAAAGTCTAAAAAGAGGAGCTAGATGACTCATCAAGTGGGTGTGGAAATAGAGTTGAAAATGTATCAGTGTATCTGAAATGTGAGATATCGTCTTGGGCTGTGAAAGCAGAAACATCTAACTTTAAACACACTTACAAAGGTAATATATGAGATAGAAAAGATCTAAGAGTATTGTGGTAGGAGTTTGTTCTGTAACTTTCCCATTTTCTTTTGAGATTGTAAGCTCTTGATATTTGTTCAGTAGTTTATCTTACTTATTTTACAATTTTTAGTAAACCACATTTTCTTAAGATACTGCCTGTGTCTTCCCAGTTTTCTTTTTGCATGTGGAGTGCCTGTATTTTTAAGTCTCACAACAGTTGAGAAAGGCTTGATGGAGTTACTAAGCTTGGAAAAGGTAAGAATACACCTAAGGTCTCATACTGAGTTTTAAAGGTTCATTTTGGATACCTGGTTAGGTGCCCCTGGGCGAAGGATTATATTGCATTCCCCGAAGAGAGTACGTATCTGAGCCTGTTAATTGGGTATGCTAGCATAAGGTTTGCAGTTTGAATCTCCCCAGAACTTGAGACTACAGGTGATTCGGACCCAAAGCAGACAGGAGGGTTACCCTGTCTGTTACCTGTTCACACTATTGTTCTCTGAGGTTGACATTGTGGGAGCAGAGAGCCTGACCTGTGGAGTGCGTTTGTGACAGATTTGGTTGGCAGTGGTGCGATAAAGTATTTGGCAACACAAGCTTTAACAGTTCAGTATGTCAGCTTAATACTGTAAAGCTCACTTGCAAAATAAGGCAGTGATTTATTTTAAAAAAAGAAAACAGAACTATATCATTTTGCTTACAGTCAAAGTTCCTACCTGTTTTATTTTTTTTCTGAAGTACAAGTTAGAGTAGCCGTAGTTAGGGAAGAAGATGACTTCCAACTACAGCGGGTACACTGCAGACTACTTGAGGCAGGTGTGCCAGGACAGAGGAGTCTAGTATGAGGGGAAGGCCAACAAGCAGAATCTCATAGATGCCCTGATGGCAGCAGATGCCCAGAGCGTCGAGTCATAGTCTGTGACTGTAAAGGACCAAACCTTGTGTGTGGAGGGGCCAGTGTCCATTGCAGTGTCCGGATCCAGTGAGGAGGACAGCAGAGCCAGTGCAAGCCAAGGGCCACAGCAGCAGGGGAAGGCCACCAGTATTCTGGAGACAGAATCAGTCAAGCTGCAGATTGAGTTGCGCAAGATGGAGCTGGAGTTCCAGAGAGAAGAGAAGCAAGAGCAGTGAGCTGCAGAGGAGAAGAGGAAGTGAGAACAGCGAGCCGCAGAGGAGAAGAGGGAATGAGAACAGCGAGCCACAGAGGAGAAGAGGGAGCGAGAACAGCGAGAAGCTGACCGTGAAGAGCATGAGTGCCAGCAAGCCACAGAGGAGAAGAGGAGCGAGAACAGCGAGAGGCTGACCGTGAAGAGCGTGAGCGCCAGAGGCAACATGAACTGGAGAAGCTACGACTCCAACCACCAGCACCAGAGCAGGTAAGTGGCCTTGGTTTAACTGGAACTATAGGACTGGGTTACAAATTAAATTCCATATTGATAGCTGATTTAAAGAGGGGGAGGATATGGATGCCTTTTTAAATGCCTTGGAAAAAGTTTGTATTCAGGCAGATATTCCTAGAGGGTCCTGGAGCTTCCAGCTATCCCCGCTACTTACCGGGAAAGCTTGTGATTCATTGGGTCAAATGGACAATGAGGACAGTAATAATTACAGCAAACTGGTATCCTGGCCAAATTTCTCCCATTCACTAAAATACCACCAACAGCTTAATCTGGTTCAATTTCAGTTGCTTACCATCTGTATCCCCGGCCGTGCCTGAAAAGGGACTTCTAGGCCGGTGGGCTTACCAGGTCAATAAAATTCAATAAAAAATAAATAATTTAACTGCAGAAGCATACAGAGCTAAATTCCATAAAGCTCAGGAGAAGCCCTGACATGAGCTACAAGGAGCTAGCCACGAAACAATGTCAGTTTTTAAAATGTTGGTGAGAAGGAATTGAAAGAAACTCTCTAGATAAAATTGAAAATGCTATATTGTTAGATCAGTTTTTTTGGGCATGGCTAGCAGAGCTGAAAATCTGGCTGGATGACTGAGATCCCAAAACAGTGCAAGAGGCTGCTGAACTCTTAGACCGCTATGCCAAGAGCAGACCTGCTCTGAGAGCAAATGGGGCAGGGGTGATAGTGCAGAAAGGAAAAAGCGTGCCTTCGGGGCAGCTAAAACACTCATGGCCTCCACTGAAACCAGTTAGTCTCAGGTTTCAAAGAAAATATTTTTCTGAGAAAAGAACCGAATGTTGGGTTTGTAACGAAACTGGGCATATTGCCACATAGTGTCCCAAAAGGACGAGCCATACGCAAAGTGGTGCTAGGAAAGAAGTGGGTTGTTTGTGTGTCCTTGAAAGCATGCCGGTAAACATGAGGGAACACATGCACCCAGTTACTGTGAATGGTGTACAGACACAAGGGCTAAGAGACACAGGGGCATCCCTGACATTGGTAAAAGGGGATCTGGTAGAGCCTGGTTAGCTTATACCGAATAAATTTGTAACTGTACAAGGGTTCACTGGGGAGGAGAAAACATTGCCACTCGTTAATGTTCTCCTAGACTGGGGTGAGACAGGGGGAACTGTGCAACAGGTCGCTGTTGCAGAAACTTTAGCAGTTGATGTAATCCTCGGCAACAATCTCAAATGGGATGGTGCGTGCAGTTACCTGTAGCCAGGTGGCAAGGGAAAATTGTAGTTCCCTGGACCCCGTAGAGCCCGTAGAAGCCACTGTGGAAACCACTGGGAGGCTGGTTCCCCAGCCTGTGTCTCCTGCTAAGCAGACTAATGAAAGGGGGTAGAAATTTCCCCAGTAGCAGTTAACCACGCAGCTATGGAGGATTACTCCAAAGAGGGAAGGGTGACCCATCGTCAGAGGGTTAGGGATGGCAATGATCCTGAGTGCCTTGATGCTAGAGCTAGGGACTCTAGATACTGAAGAGGACCTGTCCCATGCCGTGGGAATGTGTCAGGAGTTTGCAGCTGCTCAGAAAATGGACCCAAGTCTAGAGAAGCTGAGGGCTTGGGCAGACTCTGACGGAGCACAGGGAGGTGATGGTAAACATAAAGTTTATTGGGAAAATGGACTGATGTATACTCAGGCTGTGAAGACAGAGGGAGGGTTGATAGGCAGCCAGCTTGTCATTCCCCAGGGGTACCGTGAGCAGTTGCTCAAGATTGCACACGATATTCCCTTGTCTGGTCATCTGGGAATCGCGTGCACTACGCAGCCCTGAATTTCTATTAGCCCAACTTCACCCAGCAGGTGAAGGAGTATTGCAGGTCTTGTCAACGGTGCTAAGAAATAGGGAAGGCCAGTAAGAAAACCCAAGCCACCCTAATTCCATTGCCCATAGTGGAGGAGCCATTCCAGAGGGTGGCAATGGATGTTGTGGGGCCTTTAAATACCCCCAGCTCCTCCGGGAAGAGGTTCATCCTGACTGTGGTGGCTTATGCCACCTGGTATCCAGAGGCAGTCGCCCTATCCTCTCTGATGACAGACAAAGTGGCAGATGCCTTACTTGGGATTTTTTCCTGTGTTGGGTTTCCGCAGGAGGTTATCACCAATTGAGGGGGTTCCTTCATGTCGGACCTGATGAAATGTTTGTGGGAGAAATGTGAGGTGGTGTAGAGATGCACAACACTTTATCACCCACAAGCCAGTGGGCTTGTGGAAAGATTTAACAATACCCTGAAGTCAATGCTCCAAGTGTTTGCTGAACAGCATGGGAGGGACTGGGAGAAATACCTTCCCCACCTGTTGTTTGCATGCAGGAAGGTGCCCCAAGAGTCGACAGGGTTTTCCCCCTTCGAGCTCTTATATGGACGCCGGGTACGTGGGCCCTTAAACTTGATCTGGGAGGACTGGGTAGGCAAGTATGCCACCCAGGGAGCGCCCATAGTGGATTATGTCCTTAGGTTTAGGGAAAGGCTGAAGGAGCTTATGGGGACAACCCAGTGCAACCTGGCAGCTGCCCAACGAAAACAAAAAGTGTGATACGACTGCAGAGCCAGAGCTTGCTCGTACATGGTAGGTCAGGAAGTCATGGTCCTCATCTGGGTCCGGAAGGACAAGCTGCAGGCTGAGTGGGTAGGACCATACAAAGTAGTTAGAAAGGTAAATGATGTGAACAATATCATAGAGTTACCTGACAGAAAACATACAGAAAGAATGTACTTTGTCAACATGATGAAGCCATATGTTAATAGGGCTGACATGGTGTTTGCAGTGTGTAGTCTTGGGAAGGGGATGGATGAAGGAGACCCCCTTCTGGACTTGGTGGAAGAAAGCAAGCGGGAGTCCTCTGTGGAGGCAGTTAAATTGTCATCCCAGCTGGCCCCCGACAAGATCCAGGAAGTAAGGGAGGTTTTAGCAGACTTTGCCCAACTATTTAGCGCCAAGCCTGGACTAACCCCCTTAGTGACGCACAATGTGGAGACAGGGACACAGGGGCCCATACGGCGAACAGCATATTGGGTGTCAGAGGCTGTCCAAAAGGACATTAGGAGGGAGGTAGAGGAAATGCTGGATATATGGGTGATCCAGAGATCCCACAGCCCCTGGGCCTCACCGTAGTCCTTGTGCCCAAGCCAGATGGCTCTACTCATTTTTGTGTGGGCTATCATGGACTGAATGCAGTCACGAAGTCAGATGCCAACCCGATGCCAAGGATGGACGAACTCCTGGTCAAGTTGGGAGTGGTGACATACCTTATGACTACTGACTTGACAAATGGGTATTGGCAGGTAGAGTTAACTGCCAGAGCTAGGGAGAGGTCGGCCTTCATCACTTCGATAGGCTTATTTGAATTTAAAGTAATGCCTTTTGGAATGAAGAACGCCCTGGCTGCTTTCCAAAGATTGGTGAACCAAGTGTTAAATGGTGCTGAGGAGTATGCCATAGCATTCCTGGATGACATTGCCATCTTTAGTGCCAGCTTGGAGGAACACCTGTCCCACCTTAGGGAAGTGCTGGGTGGGTGTGGTGGGGCATAGGTTTATGTGGGCAGTCACAGAAAAAATGTCTCACCAGTTCTTGCAATTTTCTTCAATTTTAATTGATTCTTCTTTCAAACATCACTCATATCAGAATGGCACAGTATTTTTCTCATTTTTCACTTCAATTTCGATAGCAAACATTAGAGCATCTGGCATCATCTCATTCTTTATAAGTCTTTAGGTGAGACAATATAAAAGCATAAACCTCGCACAGGATATTCTGGCAGTTTTAAATCTTCCATTCGGAACATAAATCAAAACAGTTTTTCAAATAACTCCATAGAGCACTTTTCAGCAGCATCTAGAGCACACCTCTAGGCTCACTCACCACAACAGGATTTAAGTCTCCACCTGTTTACACTTCTCTGATGAATCTCATCTGTGCTGATGAATCTCTGCTAACAAATCTAAACTACTGAGTCAAAGGTTCACCCTTTTATATCCAGCCAGAATCAGGTGACCTTCAAACTCCACCTTCACTTACAACTTTTAATTACTTTATTTTACATTCTAGTCCTTTATTTTATTCCAAAGAGAATATGTCCTTAAACTCATTTACTAATATATTCCCTCTCTCAGAAATAAATTATGTCTTTTCTGAACGTTTTAAACTCCTTTTCTAAAGACCAGTAAACACCACCCCTTCCCAATAATACTTAAGAAGGAGTGCATGGCCGGCTGGCTCCTAGAACAAACAAGGACGCCGGCAGTTGAAAGCACAACAACTCCAAAAGCTCCACAAACGCCCGAAAAACCCCACGTTTCAAAGCCAAAACGAAACAAAGGGAATTCATCCTCCTCGGGTAAGCACAAAGTAACTCTCCTTATTTTAAATGACAGAAGCTTAAAGTTTTTTAAAGCGCTAATGAGACTTATATTCCCCACAACAGTACAATTACCAATTGCACTAACGCACAGGGTAAAAGAATCACCCATTTCCCATAATAATAACCAGAAATACCACTTGTGGCCAGCCTTCACTTAAAAGTGAGCTGAAACCGCAAGTAATTAGATTTCAGGGCTCGAAATGCCCAAAAGCGCCGTAACTCCCTCGCTCTGAGAAAATCACAGAACTGCTCAAAATTAAGCAACCTCCACTCCGGAGGATATTCAGAGCTGTTCCCATCCATTTTCAAATAAAGCCATCAAATTTAAACAATATTAGAAGGCTAAATGCCTTTCACAGCTAAGCATAGCCTAGTCAAAATCTCTATTAAAGCAACCAAAACCATAGTAAAGACAGCCGCTAAAACACCTCTCTAGCCTGAAAATAGCTTTTACATCCATATAGTCCCCAAACATAATTTCCCACCTAAGTTTCTAACATACTATCAAAATCTTGTAGCAAATAACATAAGTAGAAAAGTGCTACCCTATTTACTACGGGGGGGTCTCCCTTTTCTTCTAATCCACAATCAGCATAATCAGAATAACGAAGTGCCCCCAGCAGCATCTGGACAGCTACCCACGTTGTCCTCAAAAATCCCAACAACTCTCTTAAATGAGTAATAAGATTGTAAAGCTACTCAGGCTTTCAATATTTCCAAATAGTACTTTCTTTTATATTTATTATTTTACCAGGCTCCCAGTCAAAGCACCGCATGCCTGGCTCCACAAAATATTTAAGACAATGGGACTACAATTTCAGAAATGAATCCATCCTCCAAACTCCAATATAAAACTAATACTGACAAATCCAGAGCGTGGAATATTAATTTGGACTGCACGAACATCGCACAATCATGTGAGCGTGCAGTCTTACGACTCGCTCAACCACGATCCTAAACCTCAAATCACCGAGTCCCAACAACAAAGACCCTTTTCCAGGACTAACCCCAAAGTACACTCTAAGGAATTAAACCCTAAAAATCCCAAAATTACTCTCCAGCCTCAAAGTTTTATTTAATCTCCTCTCTTAAAGGGGAAACTCCCATATGTGCTAGGAAAAGGAAAAACAATTCTCTAGCCCCATATTTCTAACCTTGGAATTTCAAACCTCACAGCGCCACTCTGTGACAGTGGGATACAGAGGGCCTGGCTCACTGTCAAAGCTGAGAAGTGCCAGGTGACCATGGCTGAAGTGGCATACCTTGGGCATGTTGTAGGCCGGGGACAGCTTCGTCCTAGCCAAGTAAAAATAGAGGCGATCAAGGCATGGCCCAGACCTGAAACGCAGAAGCAGGTCAGGAGTTTCTAGGGACAGCAGGGTATCACAGGGAATTTGTACCCAATTACAGTACCCTGGCTGCTCCCTATCTGACCTGGTAAAGAAAGGATGCCTATGAAAATTATCTGGGAACCAGCCTGTGCAAAAGCTTTTACCAGACTGAAGGAGGCACTGTGCAGTGCTCCTGAGCCGACAAGTCCTCACTATAGCAGATCCTTTATAGTCCAGACTGATGCCTCAGATGTGGGTATTCTGGCAGTGCTAAGCCAGACATCCAACCAAGGAAAGATCACCCCATCATGTACCTAAGTAAAAGTTACTTCCCAGGGAGCAAGCATACTCTACTGTGGAAAAAGAGTGTCTTGCCATAGTGTGGGCCCTAAAGAAGTTAGAGCCATACTTATACATGCAGCATTTTGAGGTACAAACTGACCACAACCCCCTGTTTTGGCTGACGCAAATGGGAAAAACTAATGGTAGACTATTAAGATGGAGTCTTGCCTTGCAAGGGTATGACATGATGATCTTACGTAGGGCTGGAGCAACCAATCAGAATGCAGATGGCTTGTCGTGTCTATATGAGGAGTGAACTGACTTAGGGAGCTCATCCCATGCAGGGGATAGAGCTCCCAAATTCAGTCTAGGTGGGGAGGATTGTGACGCTTGGCCAGCTGGTTATGATTATTGTATGATATTGGTATTCTAAATACATGGTCTGTGTATGCCTTTTCAGTGTGTGAGGAATTTGGCCTGTAACTTCAGAGTGACAGTAGCTGAAACCAGGAGATAATACAACAGACCAGAAGGAAACAGTTAATTGGAACATTCCTTCCAGAGACAGTTTATGGCCTGCTGCTGCTTTTGAAGTTGGAAACTAAATATACATTTTATGACATCAGAAACAGGATGTCATTAGGCTGATTCCTGTTGGCATTTTTTTTTTATTTTGTTTTTGTTGACCGGGTAAGTGCACTAGACAGATCCTGCCTATTTTCAGGCACGGCCTGGGGAAGGGGGATACAGATGAAAGCCAACTGACCTTGAACCAGATTAAGCTGTTGGTAGTATTTTTAGTGAATGGGGGGAAATTTGGCCAGGGCACCAGGGAAATTCCCCTACTCTCCAGCAGGGGGACTCCTTGGCCAACTGTTCGCAGGATGGCCAGTCTGGCTGAACCTTTGGAGGAGATGCATGTAGCAAGTGCTGGGGAGCAGGCCTCCTCCCCATGCACTGATTTGCAAGAGGCTGTGGATGCTGCTTTGACTGCGGCTCATTTGTTGGACTTTGATTCCTCTCACCTACTGGAGGAGCTTGGTTTGGATGACGACTTACATAAAACTACAGGTAAGGAGTTGGGATCTCTGACTTCTGATAAACGAAGCCTTATGCTTCAGAAGAAAAAGACACTGTTACTTGAATTGAAAAATTAGATGCTTCGCTAGAGTGTAGCGTTTAGACTCTGAATCAGTTTTGGCGGTTTCTTCTGGCGTTGTGAGTCAGCAGCCTGCTGCTATGGTATGCCTCTTCCACGACAGGCCACAGGACTTGTACAGGTCGGCTCTACCTCATAGACCTGACCCCCAGGAACTACTTGCAAGTACCGCTGTGTCTTCCAAATCAGCGGTTTGCTCGCCGACAACACAGGATGTACTTGTACGCCCTGATACTCCTGTTCAGGCTGGCAGTTCTAGCAGCGCTAATGCTGTGTGCCGGGAGCCTGAAACAATCATGGTTGCTAGCAAGAAGGTGCAGCCAAAGAGGCTAGGTGTCGTCTGTTGTCAAGATCCGCCCAACTTGCGAGTTCGTGCTGGGACTTCTCGTGCGCAACAACAGGGGCAGGAGTGTACTTTCCCTCGGAACAAATTACGGCGGGGTTGGAGTAAGTCGGGCGTGCTTCCAACACATTTACCGATGCCCCAGGATAGCTGTACTGTTTTCGACTCGGTTACGGATCAGGATATGGTGGATGGCTCTGAGTGGTCTCCTAGTCAGGTGTTACAGAACACAGGTTGGGAACAAAAAACAGATGGGACTTGGGTTCCTGATACCTTGGTCCCTTCATGCCTTGCGTCCAGTGTTTTAGCACACCTTCCTGTGGCCACGAACAAACTTGACATGAGCTCCAACGATCCCCGGGGTAAGAACTGTATTACTGCTGATGCACAAGCAACTATTACTGCTGTAGATGACATTGAGGTGCAGAATATATCTGTGGGCCCACTTAGGTTAGGTCTTACTGACCAGATGTTGAATGCTGAGGGCAGAGGGGATGGTCCAGTGTTGAAAATGTCTGATTTATTTCAGAACAAAGGTGAGCCGACTCCGCAGCGCAATGCAGTGAGGTTGTTGTATAAAGGGGGTATGGTGGAGCCTCCAGACAGAGTTTTTATCGCTAGGCAGTTATTGAAGGGCTCTTTAAAGTTCTTTTCCTCTGAAATATTTGCACTCTTGCATTTGGGTAATCATAATTTTGATATTAGTTTTAAAAATGTGTCAGGTTTGGATAGATTTTGGGCCCATTATGATAAGTTAAAAAATACTCCTTTATGGGTACCCTTTCATGCCGTACCTTTATCCAGGCCAGCCATTAAAACCATTATGATTATGTTTAAAATGAGGGAGTGAATATCGAGGATATTCTTTATTGGTTACGGCAACGTTGTGCGATATTAAATAGGCCTAGTCCTACTCTTGATAGTGAGCAGATTTGGGATGGTGGGTGGAGGGTTCAAGTTAAATTGATTATGATAAATACTGGCCCAGTTCATCTGCCTAGTACTTTTTATTTGGGTAGGGATAGAGGTGCTATTTTTTATGCAGGTCAGCCTCGTTCCTGTTTTAAATGTGGGGATAGAACACACCTGAGTTCAGCCTGTAATACAGTAAAATGTCACTGCTTAGAATTCGGACATGTTTCAGGGAAATGTTTAAATTTGTTTCGCTGTAATCTTTGTGAGCAGACTGGTCATTCTTACAGCAGGTGTCCCTGGGCCTCGCATAACAGGGAGGATTGTCCCTCTCATGAAGGACTTATAAACATAGCCCCAGCAATCTCATGCTAAGACAATTGCTGACTTAAGTGCCAGGCATGAGGTGCGAGCACAAGGACAGGACACTGTTTTGGTTCCCCAAGAGACTCGGCCCTCTGTGTGTGTGGACCTTGAGCCTGAGATGAGACAGGATTCAGTACCAGCTTTCAAGGAAGACTCTATTTCGGAACCTGTTGTTCCAATAGTGACTGACAGCACTGGTTGTTCTCCTATAGAGATGCCCCCCCCCGGATGGTGATGGGTTTAAACTTGTTGCTCAGGCTAAAAGGTCTAGGGTGGGTAAGGTGGTGTCTAGAAAGGTTGGAGGGACGGACAGAGTTGCGTCTCCTGGGTCCTGGAAAAGTGGTAATAAGTTTGCGGCTTTGCATTCAGAGGATGGGGA
The DNA here is from genome assembly GCA_016271365.2 of Neoceratodus forsteri. NCBI lineage: Eukaryota > Metazoa > Chordata > Ceratodontiformes > Ceratodontidae > Neoceratodus > Neoceratodus forsteri. The sequence continues at coordinate 59,733,657 of JADMNL010000033.1, forward strand.
TTCGGAAGGGGAAGGGACTGACTCCTCTTCTGTTGTTTCCTGCACTGATACTGAAGAGGGAGGGGGTGTGAACTCCATAGCCACTTGGATGAGGCACAGACAAAAGAAACAGGCCTCATAATTATCTTGCATTATGAGATATTCTGCTAACCTATCTGAACAACTCTCTATTACCTCTGTTAATGTAAATAGTATTAAAGGGGATAGGAAATTGGCGGGTACCTTGTATTCTCTTCAAGAGCATGCTTGTGACATTACCTGTGTTTTGGATACCAGATTAAAATGTGGGGTGAACTTTCCAGGGCCTCGCATGCGTGGCATTTAGGGCCCTCTTTTTGGTCGATAGTACAGGATTTATGTGATGGTGTGGGGATTTTATTGGCTAATAATGATCTCATAGTTACTAGATTGGTAGACATTAGTCTTGTTGTTGGATATTTCTTATATTTCTGATAGGTTTCGGTTAATTGCGACTTATTCCCCTCAGACCAAGGCTCTTAGGACTGCTTTATTTAAAGACATTCATCCATTTTTGCATACTTCTAGACTTGTACTATGGGCAGGAGATTTTAATTCTAGTTTGCACCAAAAAGATAGAGGGTTACAGACGAACAAGCTTTTTTGTGACTCTGTAGCATTGTTGAATGTCATTTCTACTGCTGCACTGCAAGATTCCTATCGCAGTTTGCATGACTCAGGGGGTTTAACCTTTTTTAAAGGTAAATTAAAGACTCGAATAGATTTCATTTTTGTATCCAAAATTTGTAAAGTATTGTCTAGTAAGACTATACCTGTGGAATACTCAGATCGTGTTGCTCTTTGTTCACGGCTCTCCTGGCAGGACACCCTGATGTGTTAAAAGCCTAAATGGAGGTTGAATGAGTCTGTTTTATCGGATGCTAAAACTCAGAAGTTTTGGCAATGAAACTGGAAAGCCAGATTGTCAGTAGCTAACTGCTATGAGGATCTCACAGAGTGGTGGGAAGATACTAAAAAATCATGGCAGGAACTATTCAAACATAGATCGCATCTGGTGCATACAGAAAAATATTTAGACTATTTACAGTTGAGACAGCAGTTGCACCGATTGATTTCATTGTCAGAAACTTCCTCTCAGGATTGTGGGTCACAAATCCCGATTATTAAGACACGGTTACAAAAGTTTCAATAGGATAGAGCACAGTCATTGGGGCAGGAGGCTAAATTTGGGATGCATGCTGGGAAACATAGTATTGACCCTTACAGAGATTGTAAGGAACGGGTAAAAGATAGAATTATTACAGAATTGCTTTCCTCAACAGGTGTACCTGTTTCCTCTCCTTTAGGCATTTTAGGTATTGTACAAGCTCAGGCTCAGAGGATGTTCGATGAGAAAGTTCATGCTACCACCGATGGTAGCTTTTTGGCTGGTTTGCATCTTCCACAGGTAGGCTTAGAGGATCTTGCCATGCTTACTGGTGAGGTTACTATCGGAGAAGTAGAGCAGGCAATTGATAGTTTAAAAGTAGGCTCTGCCCTGGGTTCTGATGGCATAGGTGCAGGCCTTTATAAAAAGTTTAAAGATCACCATGCCCCAGCTTTGGTGATTTTGTATAACTATATGTTACATGACGATAGATTGGCTTCCTCTATGAATGATGTTATACTAGTACTGATACATAAGAAGGGCCCTTCTGTGGACATTAATAATTGGAGACCTTTAAGTCGACTAAATACAGATGTCAAACTTTTAGCTAAACTATTATTGGGGTGGCTTAACAAAGTAGCACAATATATAATTAGTGAAGTACAGACTTGCGCTGTTCAGGGTAGACAACAAAAGGATAACTTGATTTTGCTTCGGGAACTGTTCTATCAAGGAGAATGGGGGGGGTTGTCTGGTTGGATAATTAGTATTGATCAGGAAAAAGCTTTTGATTGTCTCTCCCATGATTTTCTGTTGCTGGTGTTAAAAGCTTCTGGTATTCCAGAAATGTTTATAGGCTGGATCAAATTATTGTACAGGGATGTAGTTGTGATTCCTAATGTAAATGGTTGGTATGGGGATAAAATTATTGTACAATGGGTTGTCCCTTGAGCCCCTTACTGGATGTTTTCTGAATGGATATTTTTATTAGGTTATGTCTGCATAATCGGGGATAATAGGGATAGGGTTGCCACATTGTTCACAGCCCATAAAAATTTTGACCTATGCAGATGATGTGGTGCTAACACTAGCCCCCCCCAAACAGATGACTATGCTTTGCAATCTGTGTTTCAGGGTTTTTCTGCAATTTCAGGTTCCAGAATTAATTTTGTTAAAAGTAGAGAGGTACCTTTGGGTCAGACTCCCTTACCTGCCTCAGGTACTATTGCAGGGATTCACATTACTGCAGAGCCTCTGAAAATATTAGGTGCTGTGTTTGGTACACCTAATGCTGCCGTTTTAAACTGGGAAGCAGTTATTGCCCGAGCAGACAGGGTGCTTCTGGGATGGAGATAGAAAGTCATTGGTAAATTGAAACGTGTTTGGTTGATTAAAACTTTATTGGTTCCCATTTTTTTTGTACATTGCTTATGTTTACTCTCCTCCTAAGGAAGTACTAACTAGGATCTATAGTTTATTTTTCCAAGGTCTCTGGGGTTCCAGGCTTAATCCTGTGAAACGTAGCTTCACTTATTGATCCAAAGCTGAAGAGGGTTTAGGTATGATTGAGCCCATTGCCTTCTTTTATAGTATTTTTTTTGGATTATAATTTTGGGAAGTGTCTCCGACCTGGAGCTATAGTTTGGAAAGAATGGTTGGATTATTGGGTGGCACCTAATGTTGAGCCATGGCAACAGATGAGGCCCAGATTGTTGGGAAAGACACGGCCCATGCCTAAGTATGGTTTGGAGAGAATTAAATGGGCTCTACAAAGGAAATTAACTCCAGCCGTTATACTTATTGGGGACAGAAAAAAGTTGTATCAACACATCTTGAATCTTGAGACTACAGGTGTTTTGGAATTTCCCTTATGTCCAGCACAATGGAAGCAGTATGTCCTGAAACAATTACTTAATCCTAGGGATTCCATTGTATGCATGGGACTGTGCGTGGTTGGGGAATTATGGGAGACTAGGGGTAAAGGGCAATAATAAACATAAGCAGCTTTCAGATAGATATTGTCCGAGGGATACTTGTACTCCGATATTAGAAACTCAGAGTCATTTGTTTCTAGATTGCAGCTTTGTTTGCTCAGTTGTTTTGAGATATTTTAGCTAAAGAGTGGGGATAGAAATTGTTTTTGAAGTTGCAGTACACTGAGGTTATGTATGGTAACAATCAAGAATTGCTTGGAAAATATCATAAGGATACAATTTATGTTCTGTTTGTTCTGATTAGATATCATTTATGGCAGGCTAGATGCCTGTGGGTACTACAGCAAAAGTGGATTCATCAGACTGCAGTATTTCTGAATGTGAAAAAGGCTACACAACTATTGTTTTGTGATGATTTGTATAAATATCCTTTCTCTAGAGATGCTCATTTATGGTTAAACTGTAGACATTGGTATGATTGATTTACGTACTGTTTTTGTTCATGGAACACGACTTGGTTTTGTCGTGTATGTATTATTTGAGATTCTGTATTCTATTTGTATTGTTTGTATGTATTGTAATGCAGTCCTCCTTTTCTAATAAAAATTCCCCTACGCTTCGGTAGGGGGAACCCTTGTCGGCCAGATCCAAAATGGCGGACATGGAGTGTGGTGGAGGAGGAGGAGGTCAAGGAGGAGGAGGAGGAGGAGGAGAAGCTGTGGAACCTGTTCCTACCTTACCTATGTCTGTTATGCCTGACATTGATCCTACGACTGAAGAAATGGAAAACATTGTGAATTTTTTGTCAGAGTCCACTACTGAGGCTGGTTCCAGCACTGATTCCCAGGCTGTTAGTTCGATTCCTCTTGAGACCAATGCGACAGCTATGAGGTTGGAGAAGACTGCTTTCTCTACTATGAATCTGCTGTCTTTGGATCAGCAGGAAGCTATGTTGCAGAATGCAATTCTACATAGCAAAGCATTTTTGTTAAAATTAACTTGTGAAAACTGTTGAACGTTCACATTCAGCGGCTCCTGATATTGCACTTCAGACATCTACTGTGGCCACGGATATGCCTTCTGCCCTGTTTCAGACTTCCCAAGATGTTCCCTCTCCTGCTATGGCTACCATTGTTACTGCGCCACCTAGCCAGATGCCTCCTGATAAGTCACAATCCATACCTGTGCCTCCCGTTTCTGCTAGTCGGTTTAACGAGAAAAGCTGGGACCTGGGGTCTGCACTGAAAGCTGCTGGGTGGCTCCCGATGTCTGGGACTACTGGGTGGACTTCTCCGGGACCGGTCTCTGCGGCAGACATATCATAACTCTCTCTGATTTATGTTAGCCGCGCTGCAGCACTGCCAGCCCTCTGTTCACAGCCGGTTAACTCTACAGCTGTTCTCCTTGCTAACGCATGCCCTGACTCAGTGGATAAGGTTCGGACTGATCAAATTTTGGTTGCAATGGATACATGCAGCAGTTCTAACTTGCACCTGACTGTTGCTACGGTCACGACCAGAAACCTGTCTCTCTCTCTCTCTGACGACACCTTAGAAACTACCGTGGGTGTGCACGCTGCAGATCCTGAACTGGGTGCCTCATCTTCTTTGCTTGACACTACTCAACGGGATTCGACTGCCGCTCTCTCAGTGTCTGCCTTTTGTGTGGCAGATTTGTTTAAGCAAGTGGGTGAGCCTGCCCAATGGGTGAAAGGCGGTGAGGTTGAGATATACTGGGACTCAGGACACTTTTCCTGATAGAAAATTTGTTCTACATACTTTATTGAGACACTCTATGGGAATCCAGGCGCAGGAATTGTTTGCTTTTATACATATTAAGGGTGAAAATATTTATGATGTGAGTTTCAGGAATAATGGTACCTTAGAGAAGTTCTGGCAGAAGCTTGAACTTGTTAAACATCAGCCAGAGCAGCAGGATTTTTTTGCAATTCCTCTGACCAAGCCTACTATTAAAAATATAACTTTATTGTTTCGTAATGAAGGGGTGAACACTGAGGATGTACAATATTGGCTTAGACGGAAGTGTGAGATCTTACAAAATCCAGTCCCTATCCTTGATGATGATTTTGTGTGGACAGGGCGATGGTGGATTAGAGCTGAGTTATTGCATAATGACTCTGGTATCCAACACCTGCCTAGTAGTTTTCACGTAGGAAGGGACAGAGGGATCTGCTTTTATCCTGGCCAACCAAACATATGTCACACATGTGAAGCTAGGACTCATCTCAGTTCCACCTGTTCACTTCCCCGTTGCAATCTCTGTTTGGAATATGAACATGTGAGTTTGGGTTGTCCTAATCCACTCAGGTGTAATTTACGTGAGGAATCAGGTTCAGTGCTGCACCACCTGCTGTCACACCTGAGGGGTGGGGGCTTCAGTGCTTCACTGCCTGCCATCACACCTGAGGGATGGGGACTTCAGTGTTGCACCTGCTGCTGTCACACCTGAGGGGTGAGGGCTTCAAGCTGCAGTGTTGCACCTGCTACCATCACACCCGAAGGGTGGGGGCTGCAGTGATGCACCTGCTGCCATCACCATTGCACCTGAGGGATTGGAGCTGCTGTGCTGCTGCTGTCAAACTTTCAGGATTGAGGGAATACCGCTGTTGCTATCTTGCCTGGAGTTGGAAGTTGAAGTCACTGCACAGTGCTTTCAAGGATGTGTGTCTGAGGGACGGGGGGGGGGGGATGCAGTGCTGCTGCTTCTGTCACACCGGAGGAAGGGGGACCATAGTGCTGCTGCTGCTGCCTTCTCACACCTAAGGGATAGGGGCCGCATTGCTGTTGCTACTATTGCACCTGAGGGATGGGGGCTGTAGTGCTGCTGCCGCCGTCACATCCTGAACCTAAAATAACTTGTAATTAGTACTAGGATGGATGAATGTACAATAGTGGATGTCAAAATTGCTAAAATGCATGTTAATGCAGTTAAAAATTGTTAAATAAAGTGCACAAAACCAAACACTGGTAAAAACAGATTTTGGCTTGGCAGACACCGGTGACAATACCGTTTTTTTACAATGTGCAAAACGGAATTTGCCCTTTCTCAATCACGGTAAACCAGTATCCCTGAGATTTTTTTACATCCTGGTCATAAGACTGTTGGGTAAAGGTTTGTGGAGGGATATAATATGTATACTACTAGTGTATAAAGCTGTAGTGAACATGTGTGTCCCTAAACCACAAAAACATACATCACAATTTGGGAAGCCAAAACATATATAACCCAGTGAAGTACAAATGAAAAAAGAGAAGGAGAAGATAGGCCTCACATGAATATAATCCTACAATGAGTACCCTCTTACCTTCCTTGTGTATTGTATCTCAGGCTTGGGATCCGCCTGATGGGTTCACCATACAGTGAGGCAAGGAGAGAGCAGAAAGGGAGACGTTGCTAGCTAGCTGCACAACTGAGCAGACTTGATAGACTGTAAGGCCTTTTTCTGCTGGCATTTTTCCTATGTTCGTAAGTGTAGGTGTCCTGCTACTAGTATTTTGTGATCTAGGTTAAAAAAGAAAAGATAAATGGTGGTTAGAAATTAATGGCAAACAACTATTAAACACAGCTATATTTCACATCACTAAATTAATGCATATAAAAAGACATTGATCACACAGTACTAAGTGAAATAATCGTAAATAATCATTACCAGAAAAGGGGTCAGCATTTCCAGATCCTAATTTCCAATGTTTTTAGGGCTAACTGCCCTGGAATTTGCACCCTTCCATATACTGTAGTGCACCCGTGTTCTTTGCATACTTCATAGTGCCTTGTGGTTGTTAACTCTAGCGCTCACCCCATTCTCATACACTGTTCACATCTCAGCTTATTCACTCATGGAATGGGATGAGCGTTATGGCTGACAACCCCAAGGCACAAGCCATGCCTGATTTGTGAAGACACAGGAGAGGTCAAAGTGTAATGTTTTTTTCCTGTTGCTGCCTGCAGGGTGGGGTTGGGGCGTTAGGGCTGAAAACCCTAACTCCGTATTTCCCTGTTTCTGTCAGTGTAACCCTAACTAGAGCATTAATGATGTTTTTTGCAGTGAATACTATTAAACATAGTAGACTAGCTGGACCCTTGGTCTCCTTCTGCCATCATTTTCTATGTTTCTGCATTACCTTTTGGCCTGGTCCGAAACTAGAAAAAAGTTCTAACTTTCCCTTTTAGTTTGAATAAAAAATGTATTATTATTAGTATAATAAAGCATGACATTCTCAGCCAATCTGAATTGTATTTTATTTCCAAAGATTACAGGTACTCAGATAACTATAACAGACCCAGTAATAAGGAGGCAGTGTGATCTAGAGCATCCGCTTTGCAACCAGGAGACTGCAGGTTCACACTCCACCTGCACACAGTACTCACCACGTTACCCTTGGGCAAGTAACTTAATCTCCTAGTGCTCCCAGTCCACCGAGCTGCAGAAATGTGCACTGGTGAAAACTGATCTGCTGGAACCAGACAGGATCAGAAAGGTAAAAGGGTCTAGCTGGACTGGCCTCAAGTTGCACAACATTTTCTAGTTTGGCTTTTACCAGTTTGGTTCAGTAATCACAAAGTCCGGAGTCTGGGTGAAAACTGGATCACCGGACCCTAACTGAACCAAATCAGAAAAAGCTAGAATGGCAAAATGTGTACTTCATTTGCACCAGGTCCGGCCAGTCTCAGGACTCCCAGATCAACAGGTATTCCTTTATTTTATAGGGAAATGGAACCATCTACAGGTAAATTGTTCCCATAGACATACATGGTTATACAGGAGAACACAGCTGTAAGGCCGTGCTGTCATTCCATTGACATATTGACCCGCACCCCAGCTGTAGTGCTCCCTCAGGAGTTATGTACCTTTAAGAGTGTCTAGCAACCTGCGGATATGCCAGTTTTCTATGCCCTTGGAGGACTAGGTCAGCTGGTCTGACTTGGCATTTCAAGGAGGAGTCAGCGGTCTGAGCTGAACGGCATAGATTGGTGATTTATTTATCTTTATTTATTGAACATCTCGGAATTAAACCTTTGAGTCAGAGATTCCTTTACAAAGGCTCCATGTCGGAGTAGTACAGAAAAAAACAGAGACAGATATCACGGTACCTCGACGAAAGGAGGGAGAAGGGGGACATGATAGAAACTTTCAAATACCTCAAGGGAATCAACAAAGTCCAAGAGGGTAGCATCTTTCAGAAAAAGAGATGTTCAAAAACAAGGGAGCACAATTTAAAGATAGAGGGGGGATGGCTCAGAGGTAATTTGAGAAAGTATTTCTTCACAGAGAGGGTTGTGGATACATGGAACAGCCTTCCTGGGGAGGTCATAGAGTCAAAAACAGTGGGGGAATTCAAGAATGCATGGGACAGACATAAGGCAATTCTAGTGGGGGGTAGGAGGAATAAGGCTGTTGGCTAACTAGGATCTGCAGCTTATCCGTTAGGTAGGGAAATGGGCAGACTAGGTGGGCCAAGCGGTCCTTATCTGCCGTCAAATTCTATGCTTCTATGTTACAAGTGAAAATGCAACAATTAGCAGTATACAATGGTTTCTCAATGGTTTTCAATACAAAATAAGGCTATTTACAGATTGTCAGTTGGTGGGAGGCATACGACAGGCACACAGTAACTGCTCCCATTATTCTGACGTTTCTCAGCAGACCCTGGCATCTTATAGTTATTGGTGGTGGCTGTCATCAGTATAAGTCCCTCAAAAGGGGGGTGTGCCTTTCCAGCAGGAGAACAGATTGAAAGAAGAGGAGCTGGGGTTTGTCTGAGAGGAAAAACAGAATGGAGAGAGCTGTGGATAAAGAAACTGAGGCGATACTAAGCCTTTTTGACAATTAAAGTGACTTGGTCTAGCATCCAGCGGTGCCCTCCCTTCCCAAGTGAGGACAAGTGACTTACTTATTTGCCAGTCCACCAGCGCAGTGATAGCACTACCGCTAGCAGCAGTGGTGACCTATGCTCGAGAGCGGACCCGTGTTGTTGGAGGGCTGGCAGGGGGGAGGTAGATGGAGCATCCCAGGAGATGCTTCTCTCCTTGGGGGGGGGTCGCCCACTTCACTGCAGTACCGCCACCTGAGTGACCATGGGTGGAGGTCCAGCTGAGGAGAGTGTCACATGAAAGGGGAGGATGCCAGCTGAGTTCTGGGGCGCATGCACATTGTGTTGCTAGCACCCCTTGGGTCTCTGAGTGTGCTAGCTTCTCGGGGTGGAGAAATGCAGGAAAAGGCCCCTGCAGCTGGTCTGATAATGGCCCGTGGCACCACTGGATGGCAACGTATGGCTCCAGGCGAACTCGGCAGGCAGCCTGACGAAGACTTCAAGCAGGTGGGGAGTGGAATGGGAGTTGCCCCACCGGGGTGGATGTTTAGCAGCACGGAGAATGGCACTGAGAAGAGGCTTGGGAGTTGGCGGAACCCAGGTGAGTGCCTTGGGGTGACCTGAGGAAGAGGCACAGCTGCAGAGAGGAGGGGTCATAAACACAGAAAAAAACAGTGACTGACTTACTTGTAAATTCCTGTTTGTGCTTTGGAATATCTGTCAGTGTTTCCCTGCGTCATAGTAGCCCAGATGATCTGGAGAAAGGTGGGCTAGCTTATGCCCAGGGTGTCCACACCATTACTGCCTGGGGTGGTGGACCCTGAGAGACACACTTGTGCCTCCAGCAGGGCAAGTGATATGCCAGTTTGTACCACACCAGGGTTGACTCCAACCCAGGAGTATGAAACGGTTAACCCCATGGTGAAAATGTGGAAAGACTGTGCCTGCTAATGTACAATGTTTCTGAAAATGAACTTTACCATTGGAATCTGTGAGCTCACTTCAGTAGAATGAAAAGACCTTGTTTGTTTCTAAACCTGTTTGGACATTTTATTCTGTTCTTTGCCAAGTCCTGCTAACCCCTTCTATTGCCGCTGTGACAGCTGCCAAGTGCCAGTGGACCCTGGGAGAGCAGCCTCAGCCCGGGAGTTCAAGTAAGAGTGCGTTGGTGTTTCGTATGGGTCTCTTCCCTGAAAATGTTTGTTACCATCATTTTATCCCATTGGCCAAGGAGGAGGGTTTACACAACAAATCAGCTGTCATAAGAAATAATGTAATCTACAGGACAAAAAACATCAGAAAATTGCCCTGGAGTTACCGGGAAAATGCCAAATCGATATGCGAGCACTACGGACTGGCCCTTCCAGCTTCTGTCGACCTGGTCCTGTTTTGTCAGTCCGGTTTTCAAAGTCTCTAAACTGGTAGGTAGCCGGACCCCTCTGGCATACCTCTCAGCTGTCCCAGATTACAAGAGGCATTCCTTATTTTAGCACTCAGAGTTATTGTGTTCCTCATCTCCTCCCTCATGGAAAAGGTGTTGCTCACACATATAGTGTGCTCCAAATTCAGATTTTACAGCACCCAGAAAAAAAGATGGTATGATACCTTTTATTGGACCAACATAAATCTTACAAAAGAAAACAGGTGCTATACACAGTCCTTCATCAGAAGCTAATTTTAAAGCAGAAATTAATAATATGCTACATCAAAAATAAATGTACAAATAAGCACGATTTCTAGTGTCCTGCGCTTGTTATCTTCCTGTTTGAGGATGTGTCCCTCACGATCAAGAGTCCATCCCTCTTTTCAGTGACAAAGGGTTGACAGGTATGCCTACTGGGTGCATCTCAGCTAGGCTATTCTGGGTAAATAAATTGTGTAAATAAACAGTACTTCTATAAAATGAGGCAGAAAATAACTAAAACATGGCTATGTGAATTATTTATTAGAAACCAATCAAAACAAAAACTAAGGAGCCTTATTTCTGTGAGCCAAAACCAGTGAGGAAAATGCCAGCCTGCCCTAGTGAAAAGGTAGTTTTTAATGAAGATTTTAACTTGCCAACCCTGCTAATAAGGATAGGACACTAATTGGAAAACATTCTACTTCTGTGCAACTTACGAGGGCCAGTCAACAGCTCACGGTATTGTTAACCAGCCTGCTGGAACAGCGGGGAATGATGGCTTGATTGGCATTCTTATGAGCCATTCAGAGTTTCTGAACCAGAAAGGGCGTGGCAGGGTTGGAAGGGATCCCTCTATTATTGCCTGGATTCTCAGTCAATTAATTTTTAACCCCACCCCCGGCTACCGTTAGTGGATCTGCAGAAACCGGAAATATCTAAAGCCCTGCCCTTTTTTAACATATTCTGCGCGGACCAATGGTGGAGCGTTATTTGATGTCAATCAAAGTGGCTGCTCCAATCTCGCGCGGGTTGTTATGCGGGGCTACGCGGTTTTTTTCCTCAGGGGAGTGTGTATGCAGGTCCGCAGTGAAAATGGCCGATGAAGAGAAGCTGCCCACAGGCTGGGAGAAGCGCATGAGCCGTAGCTCAGGTACGAGAAGAGTGCGGGAGGGACGGCGGGGGCGAGGCTGGCCGGAGTGGGCAGGGTCCGGGCTCTGAGAGAGACCTCGTGCAGGAGAGGAGAGGCATCGCTGTGCTTGTGTGGGGACTGGGGAGCGGCCTCGCAGGCCAGGCAGCCCCCGCCCCCTACCTGGTGCACCATGGCTGGTGCAGTCAAGGGTCGGATTGGGTACTTTGGTAGAGTACATAGTAGGGGCAGAGGCAATTGCTGGGGGTTAATTTATGGGGCTGTGGGTAGGGACCTGGGAGAAACATGGAATGAGAGACTGGGACAAAGACAATTGCATGGGTTAGGGGGACTGGGGCATGGCTTGAGGGTTGGGTGGAGACAGGGCCATGGGCAGATGGGGCTGCAAACCAGGGCATTGAGCAGGGTGGAAACTGGAGCTTGGGCAGGCGAGAACTGGGACATGGGCGTAGGGTGGCAGGGACTGGGACATGGGCACAGAGGCATGGGCATTGACTGAGAGTGGAGGGGACAGGGGCATGAATTTGGTGGAGCAGGGATTTGGGCAAGTGAGACAGGTGGGGTGGTAATCAAGGTAGGCCAGGTATTGGGTAGGGGCTAAAGAGGGGGCAGCGATCAGCGTACAGGCTGGGACAGGGATCAGGGTAAGGAGAATTGGGGCTGGGGGTGAGGTGGCCTGGACAGGGGGATGGGACTGGGGCATTAGGGGGTGGGAACTGGGCATGGGCTGGTGGCAATTGCAGTGTGTTTGGGGCTTTGACCGGTATGATGGCTAGGGGGGCAGGGCCTGTTGCATTGGCTTGGACCAGAGCCTTGGGCTACAGTTGTGGTAAGGAGTATAGCTATGCTAGAAGGAATTATGGTTGGGATGTGACAGGGAGTCGCTTTTTTTTTCCTTTTCTGCAGTACTACACATATCTAATGGGTATTCATAACAACTGAGTAATGTGCACCCCTATGGCTGCTTTCTAGCTGCCTCTTCTATTTCGCTTCCTTCTGCAGTGGGATCAACTGTGAGAGTACACTTTGCATAATCCACTCCGGGGGGGGGGGGGGTGAGGACTATTTTCTCTTTTGTCTATAACGATGCATAAGGGACACAGATAGTATTATGGTATGCCCATCGCTTATCAGAGACCACTGACATTTAAAAGATGTAAGACCTGCAAAAGAGTGATGGGACCCTCTCGCATAGGTTCCTGTTGCCCCATTGTGTATTTCAGACTGATATGTCTCTTTCAGTCCCTGAAGGGAACGCCACCCACAAGTACCAGGGAGCTTTTGGGGGACTTTTCAGGTGTGCATAATGTTCACCTTCTGCTTTGGAGAAGCCAAAGCATGTAATGGGGGCTAGTAGCAAAGGACCAAAGCGCCAGCATGCGCACACTAGGGGTGTCACGATAATAACATTTTGATGATACGATAACTGTGATGAAATTATTGCGATAGCCTTTTTATTGCAATAATTTTGCCACTTGTGCAGCAATGTTAAACTATTTACATTCAATTTTTTTTACATAATTTGCATATCTGATTCTTTTTCGAACAATGCTATGCATTTATGTACATTATTTTGAAGTCTGTTGTAAAATAATGCAAAGAGTAAAATATTTTAAACTTTTTTTCCTTTTATAAAATCTCTGAACTTTATGCAGAGAGAGTGGTGGACACGTGGAATGGCCTTCCTGAGGAGGTCATGGAGTCAAAAACAGTGGTGTAATTCAAGAATGCATGGGACAGACATAAGACAATTCGGGGGGGGTAGGAGGAAGTAAGTTGTTGGTTAACTAGGATCTGCAGCTTGTCCAAGGCAGACTGGGTGGGCCAAGTGGCCTTTATCTGCCGTCTGAGTCTATGTTTCTATAAAATTGCTTACATTTTTTTACATAAAAATTCAAATAGACATTTAACGCATGTGTTATACACACAGGCCCAGATATTCAAAAGGGTTTGCGTTGTGCCATGCACAACCCACTGATGCACCCCGGCGCGATATTCAAAAGGGAAAAGTGCGCTGCACAAATCCCGATGTGCCGTAGCGCATCAGTAATGTATGCGGGGGGTATGCCCATGCATAATCTGCACAGCCCATATTCAGCCCGGATGTGTAGGTCATGCACGCGCAACCCCTACCTGCACCTGCACAAAGTTAAGCCAAAAAAAGGGAATGTGATGGCCACCACAGGTGAGCTGTCGCATTGCAGGGCGCAACACGGCAGCTGCCACCTGTGGGTGGCCACCCGAGTTCCTGCCGCACCTGGCGGCGACCCCCCATGCCCCATCGCGGGCATCCGTGTAGTGAAATCCCACCTCCTTTATCCCTGGTAGTCCAGTGGACCTCTATGTGCCCGAACGTGGGCATTTGTGTAGAAGAATAAGCCCCCCCGTCCAATATCCCTGGTGGCCCAGTGGACCTCTGTGTGCCCGATCGTGGGCATTTGTGTAGAAGAATAAGCCCCCCTGTCCAATATCCCTGGTGGTCCAGTGGACCTCTGTGTGCCCGATCGCGGGCATCGGTATAGTACCCCCCCGTCCAATATCCCTGGTGGTCCAGTGGACTGATCGCGGGCATCTGTAACTCATAAAATACCCCTACTACCCTGGTGGTCTAGTGTACCCCTCCCCACCCACCCACTGAGCCCACCGCGCTTTCTCCCCGTCAGCCGGTAGCACTTACCCGCCTGCCGCCGCCACGATTGATTGTCAGGCTGCACGCCCAGTGGTTCACAGCGTGAGCCAATGGGCGGCAGCCCGCACTGCATTACTCAGTCCAGATATGTGACCCACTGGACCACCAGGGATATTGGACGGGGGGGGGAGGGTTCTTTTAGATGAATGCCCGTGATCGGGCTGCAGGGGGCGTCGGTCCCAGATGGCTGCTGCCTGACAGGGTGCCAGGCGCAAGTCGTCGGGGATCGGTGCACCTGCATGCTAATGGCATGCAAATGAGGCCATAATGAGATGCTAATGGTCCCCTGTGCATCTTTCATAAATTATGGCCCCATTTGCATGTCCCCTTTTGAATATCGCAGGTGCTGTGCATGGTTCAATGGCACTTGCGCTAGCGCATCTCCATGCTACACTCTGGTCACTTGCGCTGGCACAGTGCCACTGCACCATGCACAGTGGGGGTGGCCAGGGTGCGACATTCATAGCTGCTGCGCCATAGCGCAGCTCCGTTGAATATCGCCCAGGCCACACCCCTGCGCAACAAAAGTTGAGCTGCGCCCAGGCTTGCGCCACAGCCTGGCGCAGTTTGAATATCCGGGCCACAGAGTACAATACATTTTAAAATGTGAATGAGCAAATATTTTTACTTGCTTGTTTAAAGAGCGTCTTCCTCAGATTTTTCTTCTTGCCTGCAAAATCCTCAGGAGACTCCCTTACCCAACTGGGAGTTCCTCCATAGTTGTTGAAAATGTTTCTCTTTAGCCCCCTAAGGAAGGGAAGCCCCTAGGAGTCATCCCTCTGTTGGCTGCCATATCCAATCCCCCCCCAACACTCCATGGAGTCGCGGTTTACCCCTGGGCGGGACGGTGGGGCCCTAGCACCCGAACACTTGCGCTTTCTTCGTCTGGCAGGTCAGGCAGGCGGCAGCAGCACATCGAGGCATGTTCCGGGGGCTCCATCTCCCTCAGAGCTGGAAGGCATTTTCCACGTTTCTTGTGTTGACGTTGTGAGTGCCCTGACATCATGGCATGAGCGCCAGTGTCCGTGACGTTCTCCCTATAGCTGCCTTCTGAGCTTGTCAGGACCACTGACCTTCATCCATGGCCAATGAAGCCCCAAGGCACCTGACGTAATGTCCAACCTCCAGCCTCCGCTAGGGGTCAGCATACGCGGGCTGTTTCCCTCCCCTCCCGCCTGAGAAGGTGAGCCGTCATGGATGCTCAAGCCAACCTCTTCCCCGCCTCTAGTGACCTGAGTCTGCTCCCGGCCGGGTTGCTGACATCACAGATGGAAATCCAACTGCTGCGCCAGCGGTCTGGCTGCTTCCTTGTTTTGAGAGTTCATTAGATGTGCATGCTCCATGCAAGTCTACAGGGTGGCATTTTAAAACTTATTTTAACGATTTTATTTATGCATTTAGTTTTTGTTGACCGGGTAAGTGCACTAGACAAATCCTGCCTATTTTCAGGCACGACCTGGGGAAGGGGGATACAGACGAATGCCAGCTGATCTGAACCAGATTAAGCTGTTGGTGGTATTTATAGTGAGTTTAAGCCGATTTGTAGTACAAATCGGAGTCAGTGTTCAAGTAATATGAGCCTTGTTACTTCTGTTAGATCAGGATGGAGTCATGGATGTAACCTATCTAGATTTCAGTAAGGCCTCCCAACACCATTCCACATAGGAGACTCAAACAAGCTGGGCAGCCTGGGAATGGGTCCAAAGGTAGTAAACTGGGTAAGGAACTGGTTGGGGGATAGACAACAGAGCTCTGAGGAAGAGAGGGTGACCAGCGTGGTGCAACAAGGATTAGTACTGGGACTGATCCTCTTTTTAATGGCTTTTATTAGCAACATTGCAGAGGGGTTGGAAGGGAAGGCATGCCTTTTTGCAGATGACACAAAGATCTGCAGTAGGGTAGACACTATGGAGCAGGTGTGTGTGTGTTTAAAAAAAAAAAAAAGTGAATAGAGGTAGAAGAAAGCTTGTGGAGTGGTCAAAAGTGTGGCAGCTACATTCTGTGCTAAGAAGTGAAAAATTGTGCACTTGGGGCAAAGAAACCCAGGGCAGAATACAAGATGGCGGGTGGTAGTGGTACTGATTACCCCCAGGTGTCTCTGCTGCTTGGTGGTCATCATATATGACAACCTAAAGGTGGCCAAACTGTGACAAGGCAGTGGGGAGAGCTAGTGGGATGTTAGGGTGCATAGGGAGGGGTATCACCAGCAGAAAGAGGGAGGCGGTGATATTGCAGTATAAATCATTGGTGAGACCTCATCTAGAGTACTGTGTCCAGTTTTGGAGACCACATCTCCAGAAGGACATAGAGTAGAGGCAGTCAAGAGGAGGGCAGCTAAAATGATGCAGGGCCTGCATCAAAAGCCCTGTGAGGGTACGCTAAAGGACCTCATTATGTACAGCATGGAGAAAAGGGGGGATATGATGGAGACTTTCAGATGCCTCATGGATATAAATAGGGTACACGAGGGAAGCATTTTTCAGGAAAAAAAAAGCTCAAGAAAAAGGGGTCATGCTGTGATGCTGGAGGGAGGTAGATTCAGGGGAAATGTGAGGAAGTAATTCTTCACAGACAGAGTGGTGAATACCTGCAAAGTCCTTCGACAGTGTACCACATAGGAGGGCTCATGATGAAAGAAACTAGGCAGCTTAGGGGTGGGTCTTAAGGTTGTTAACTGGTTAAGGAATTGGTTAATGGATAAGCGACGGGGGGGTGGTGGTGGTGGTAGTAAATGGAACTCATTTGGGGGAGGTGAGGTTGACAAGTGGAGTGCCACGGGGCTCAGTGCTGGGGCCTGTTCTCTCTAATGTCTTTATAAGCGACATTGCAGATCAACTGAAAGAGAAGGTAAGTATGCCTCTTTGCAGATGACACCAAAATCTGCAGTAGGGTGGATGCACTGGAGAGGGTAGAGAGAATGAGTAGAGACCTGACAGTACTCGAGGACTGGTCAAGGGGATGGCAGCTGGGTTTCGGTGTGAAAAAGTGCAAAATCCTGCACTTTGGGCACAGAAACCCAGAGGTAGAGTATAAAATGGAGGGAGGAGGTATTGACGGTCACCAAACAGGAAAGAGTCCTGGAGTAATCATATCTGATAACTGCAAGGTGGTGAGCCAGTGCAACAAGGTAGTAGGTGTGGCCAGTGGGATGCTGGGGTGCATAGGGAGGGGAGGTAGTGTTGCTACTGTGTGGATTGTTGGTGCTGCTTCATCTAGAGTACTGTGTCCAGTTCTGGAGGTCGCATCTCAGGAAGGGCATAGGGTGGAGGCAGCCCAGAGGAGGGCAACTATAATGGTGCATGGGCTGCAGCCTAAGCCCTGTTATGAGAGACTGAGGGACCTCCATATGTACAGCCTGATTGGGGCGGCATGATGGAGACCTATAAATACCTCATAGGGGTTGAACAATGTGCAGAAGGGGAGTATTTTTCAGGAAAAGATGCACGGGAACAAGCAATGAGGGGGAAACATTTTGGAGAGCTATGAGGAAGTACTTCTTCACTGAAAGAGTGGTGGATGCCTGGAATCTCAGCTCACCTCCCCTGGCTGGCCCCGAACCTTGGTCGTCATTGCAAGTGGAAGCACTACTACTGTGCTGGCTGGCCGGTTGGAACAGACTATTTATGAAACCAGCCTGTAGTACCAGTGGTTGAGATTGGCACTGGCCCAATAACAAACTGCTGGTAGATTTTGTATTAGCAATAATAACAGTGTGGCCTGCCTTGCACCTACAGCATAAAACAGATCACTGAGAGGAATCCACTCAGTACACCCTAGTAAGACGACACCAGCCTTAGTGGGGACATGACCCGCTCACCGGTCTACTCATTAAGTATTTTTTATTGTGTAAAGAATCAAGTTAACCACCAGAGGTCAGTGTTTTGTGATATTAAACACTCAGCCAAGAGGCAAGGAGCGAGGCCCAGGTAGATCCCACTTTAACAAGAATAGAGAGCAATAACAGAACTAGATGTTCAGTATTTGAATCTGATATTGGATAACCTGACTAACATAAAACAACAAGGGTTTTGGAATTGAACGTTATCATTAGGTAACGCTTTTATCCTGATGAAGTGGTGAGAGTGAAAGACCACGAAATGTTGATCTTTGGTGGCGAACTGATTCTGTACACAATAGAAAAAACAAACCTTAATGACTACACCGGTGAGTGGGTGATGTCTCAGCTGAGCGTGGCACAGATTTTGTATTAGGCTAGTAAGTTTTCTTTAGCCCTGCTGACTTGTAGTTATGAAGGTAATGTTTCATTAAGTAAACCAGTTGGGCCAGTGGAACAGTCTGTGGAACTGGTGAGTTTTTCCAGTCGCTAACCCTGCTGGCCTGTAGCTGTAAAACTTTACAACCCCTGACTACCAACAGCTAAATTTCAGCCCTGGGCTGCAAAAGTTCCTTTATGAAATTCCTTAATGTGTGTTTTTTTTTTTTTTTTTTTCTCCTCTCGCAGGCAGAGTGTATTATTTTAATCACATAACGAATGCTAGCCAGTGGGAGCGTCCCACAGAAGGTGGCAAAAACAATCAAGGTGAGCCTTCCAGAGTCCGCTGTTTACACTTATTAGTGAAGCATAACCAGTCCAGGCGACCGTCCTCGTGGAGGGAACCAAACATCACACGCTCCAAAGAGGAGGCACTTACGCTCATTAATGGTGAGTGAAAACCAGAGGGATATTAAATGTATGCTAGTAACGTTTTTTAAACCTATCTTTTTTTTTTTTTTGCACTGTTATAGTTAATTCGGGATAGTCCAGCTAAGCAGGGATCAACACTTTTTTCATAAAATTTGAAAAATGGGCTGGTGAAAAATTGAATTCTTTTTTTACACATTTTGCCCCAATGTTAAGTGCAGATAGGCCCCCAAAAAAACTCCGTTTTCATTGCAACCTTTCCTCCCCCATGCCTAAGTACCATGGAAAATGCCAACATGTTGTCTTTTTTTATCTGCAAAATAATAAACATTTTGTGATAAATGATTATGTTTTGGACTACAGTTGGAAAAAAAAAAAAAAAAGATTTGGTCAAACCGAAATGGCTGTGTTTTTTTTTTTTTTTAAATTGGTATATCAGTGTCTCTGGGCTTAGAAGCAGTGTTTTGTTAGGTAATGTGTCTTGCTTATTTTTATAGCTGGGTGGTTGGCAGCATGAGGAAGTCTGGTGACTTGTTCAAGGTCTCTCCTAAGAGTCAGTGGTTGTAGTCAGATTTGAACCTGGCATGTCCTGGGTCATGGTTTGCTACACTGCTAATTTTACTCCTTCATCCTCCCACTGCCCCTTCTGTGAGTCTTAAGTGACACTTGCCGATCGTAGTATGGTTCCACCGGTCTGCCAGTCTCCCCACCCCTCCCAAAAAAAAAAAAAAAGGATATTAAACGATATATCAGCATTAGTAGTACCGGAGTTTGGGGCTTTCAGAATTTTCCTTGGGCTCTTAAGCAGCAGAACATGGGAGCTTAAGCAGCACTTGAACTGCAGCACGGGGAAGGAGAGTGGGTACTGGCAGTGTCTGCAGTGCTGTGATTGCCCCAGTCCTAGCTGTGCCAGAATCCATGCTCTGTGTAGTTCTTTGATCTCTCTCTCACAGCAGAGTCCCCCACTGATGTCAGCCACAGGGGAAAGCAGGATTTTATTTATATCAGGATGGAGGTGAGAGGGTTGTAGGAACAGCCAGATCTTCGTGGCAAGAAAAGCCACAGGGGAATGTGGGGTTTTATTAATATCAGGATGGTGACAGGTGGGAGGGTCACAGGAATATCCATATCTTCCTTGCAAAAAACCTACATTAATGTATATGTTGGGGTTAAAAAGTCACAAAAGGATGGACATTTTTTTTTTTTTTTTTTGCGCAACCCTAATGTCCACCCCCGTTTCCCATCCTCTACCCTTGTAGCTCAAGTTCAAGCTACAAATCTGGGGCAGTGCCTCATGGGTTTGCTACTTCAAGCTGCATGTCTGGAGCCAAGCCTCGTAGGTCTGCTCCTTCACGTAGATCCTGCAGGATAAGTCATAACTTTAAGCTACAAGTTGGGGCCCTGTGTGAAGAAAGGGACACAAGAACAAGGGGACATGACAAGAAGCTGGAGAGGGCAGACTCAGGGGCAATACACGCAAATTCTTCTTTTCCAAGAGGGTGGTCGATGCATGGAGCAGCCTTCCACAGGGAGTGGAGGAAGCAAAGTGTGAACCTTCAAAAAATGCATGGGATAGGTACAAGGGCACCATAACACCGAATAGCAGTTAAGGAGGGAGTAGGCTTAAGGCGCAGACTAAGGGGCCATATGGTCCCCTTCTGACATCAATATGTGTTTTTCTGTGTCAACCCTTTTTACATATTATTTTTGTTGAAAACCCATATTTTAAGATTGCTTACCATCACCGACTCATCGGGACAGTGTTGTGCTACTGCGTGCGATGCTGGCGACCCAAGTCCATGTTCGGAAATTAGTGTGGGAAGGGGGGGGACCGGCTGGTGGGGGAGGAGGATTGAGCATCGCAGAGGGCACTCTCTCTTCCTCTGGGGAGGTGGGTTTGGTCCTCTGCAGTGATACTGCCATCTGGGTGAATTCTGGTGGTAATGTGGCGGAGGACTGAGAGGAAGGGGAGGACTTCGCCGATATTAGAGTGCAAACACGCACACTTCTTTGGGCACGCCTTAATGTCCACGCGTTCGACATCCCCTGGTTGGGAAAACAAGGAAAAAGTGCCCCTGTGACTGGGCCCCAATATAATCCGGTCTTCTGCATCATCAGTAGAGCACCTCCTGCCACAAGTAGACGTTCGCAGGTGCATCCCCCTCCACCCTGACCCCACTTGGGGGATATTTATTTTATTTATTGTACAAATCAGAATTACAGTCCTTTGAGTCATAGACTCGTTTCCAGAGGCTCCTTATCAGACACATGCAGTTTACAATAAACAGAGCATCACAATGTAGCAGGGGAGTACAATAAGGTACATACAGTAGAGTAGTTACATGAGTCTATACAACAGCGGTATAACACAGAATAACTTCATGAAGATACAGGGAGTACATTAGTGGGCATTGCTTGGGGGGTAATTGCCCTGAATTGTGACTGAGGGACAGTCTGGGGGAGGGGTTATCGGGAGGAGGAATATAGAGGTAGTGCTATAGAGGCTTTCTTGTGGAGGATTAGCTGTCCTGGGAACATTGTCGGGGCTGGGCGGTTGGGAAGTTGAGCTGGGGTGATGGTCTGTTAGTAGTTGCAGCAGTTTGAGGCAAAGAGGTGGGTTCTGAGCTTGGAGTTTTTTTTTTTCTTTTTCAAATATAGCTTTTTATTTTATTTTGAGATAAAATATCACATAATCACAATTTATGCAGCATATTGTGGAGATTCCTTGTTACAGCATATATAAGCGATTAATTTATACATACAGGATTGTTTAACATATCCCTGATATGGCATCATACTATCTATGTCTATTTAATAAATAGACCAGGATAGGATCCAATAGACTGTAGTCTTGAGTAAATAATGCTGCCTAGCTTCCCCTTCTGATATTTTCCAGACCAACCTCCTCCTCGGTCTGGGGCCTTTCCATATAGCACCAAAGACTCCAATGGAATAACACTTTCTAATTATGAGTAACTTGAAATCATACCATATTCATCCTTCCATTTCATGGTACAAAGTCCGGATAGGTCTCTTAACTGGTATGCAACTCACTGTCCCCATCTAGTGTCAAAGGTGTTTATTTTATATGAGAGACGTTCCAAGTTATGTACTTCATAGGTGAAGTTTCTCCAAGAGATTTTATCTGGGGTTGCTTTAGTGAGCCATAGTCTAGTAATTCTCCAACTCTTCCACTCAACCTCCGGCTGTCTCAGTCTTACTTTGGATTTAAAAGTGAATATTGTTGTTATCTATCCTTAGCTGATGCTTGTACATGCTTTGTCCCAACATGAAGCTCCTGAGACTTACCAGTAATGTCACTCCTGCTCTAATCCAGCTCCAAGACTGTCTCCTCTTCTCCTCCCCATGTTTTTCCTTCTCTTTGTAAATAACTTCTTGACTAGTAGCTCTCTTTCTTCTCGAACCTTGTTGCTGACCATCCACTGTTGTTTTGCCAATTACCACCCCAACCTTCCTTCTGTCTATCTGTCTTATGTTTGAACATTCCTCACATTTCACTCTATATAACCTTACTATCTTATTAACCTTTTCACTCCACAGGTCGGGTCCGTGGTTTCTGCACTTATTATGTATCTCACTGCCATTATCTGTATAATGCTTGCCATTATTTTTTGTTTCTACCCATTGTATTTTTGTAGCACTGCTGTACTGTTCCTTTATTTGTATTATTGTACCCATGTTGCTGTTGTTCAACTGTTCTCTTTTTGTTGTACTCTCCCGGGTCGTGCCTGAAAATAGTCATTTTATGGCTAGTGCACCTACCCGGTTAACAAAAACTAAATAAATAAAATTACTTTTTCAGCTATTAAAATTAAAAGTGTGACTAGTTTATATTGGGACCAGTTAATCTGGTTGCCCTGTGGGGGCATCTCCGTCAGGACAAACCCTGGGGTAAGTAGATCAGGAGCACCAAATATATTAAGTTCCATTAGTATATCTCTCCAATAGTCAGATAGGAGCGGGCAAGACCATAGTATGTGTTCTTGGCCTGCAGGGAGTGGCCACATCCTCTCCAGCAGAGACTCCCATCTAGTGCCCCCAACTTTACCTGGATATCCGGAGTTCTAAAAAATCTGACCTTGGTCTTCCAGGCGAATTCCCTCCAATAAGACATTGATGAATTCTTAGAATAAAAATAGGTGGATTGCAACCAGCTGTCTGGGTCTAGTTCTAATTTAAGTTCCCGTGACCATCTGACTCTCACTTGGTCATGTTCCGGTGCGTTTGTTGGGTGCATTGCTTGATATATATTACTGACAATATGTTCCTGTGATCCCCCTTTTATGGCCTGAATGATCAGTTGCACTCTTTTGGATGGGACTTTTGCTATTCCAGTTAAGGAGTCGACCATTCCAAGCAGAGCAGCATGTAGTGCCCTATAAGTTGGGAGCTCTCTCTGAGGTAATCCGTATGAGGATTGTAAATATGGAAACGGATGAATTCCTGAAGGACCCACCAGTTGGAACACACATCTGATGGAGTAATGCTCCCATTTTAGTAGATCTGTCTCCAGCGAGGATGAGTAAAGATCTGTATTACAAGCTATGGCAGTTAAAAAGTATTTCTCCTGAGAGATTAACCTAAACCGAGTTAATTAAAGCCAGTTTTTTAAAAACTCTGCAGTCAGTTTCAAAAATCGGGACGGGTAGCACCTGGTGAGGTCTCCCAATAGATGCGCTGGTAAAGATTCCAGTCCATTTAAGTTACTTCTGTTGTTTTCCAGTGTACCTTGTAGGAGGATTTATAAACCTTAAGGGCTATACTGTTTGAGTGGCTGGCATATTCTTTCAGGCTGGTAGTTTAACCTCCTTGCGTCCTAGGCAATTGTAATAAGGTGTATTTTACCTGGGGGGACTTTCTTCCCCAGATGAACCTAAAAATGAGCTTATCCCAGGATCGGAAATAAAAGTCCGAAAGGACAGTTGGCAACGTTTGTAGTGAAAATATTTTGTTGGATCGTTTCCACTCGGTTAATTAGACCCAGGGACAATTGTGTCCACCTATACATATCAGAAGTGATTTGCTGTGTAATTGGTTCCAAATTCACCATTTCGAGGTGTATTAGCCTGGCAGGGATTTTTATCCCTCGGTACCTCATCTCAAGTCTGTGCCAGCGGAAGGGAAATTCCAGTTTCATTCGCCTGCTGGGGGAGAAGGAAAAAATTAAGTACTTCGGTTTTTGAACAGTTTATTTTATAACCAGATAAGGTGCTAAAAAGCTAAAGTTGTTCCCAAACTGCCGGGACAGATGTCTCTGGGGAAGTTAGGGTCAGCAAGATATCGCCTGCGAAAAGGGGGAGTTTATATATTTTGCCTCCTAGCGGAATCCCCTGAACGTTGGCGTTTTCCCTCAATTTGGCTGCCAGGGGTTCCAAATAAAGGGCAAAAAGAAGTGGGGATAATGGGCACCTCTGTCGTGTACCCCTAAACAAGGTAAATGGTGAAGAAATCGAACCATCCAATTTAAGATATGCCACTGGAGAATGATGCATAACCTGAATTTGGGATATGAACTTTTCAGGGAAGTCAGATTATTTAAGGGTGGCCCATAAAAAGGGCCACGACACCCTAGCAAAAGCTTTCTCGGCATCGAGTCAGAGTAAGATTAAAGGGATTTTTCTCTGAGTGGCATGTTCAACTAATAGTAAACCCTTCGTACTGCACCATGGACTTGGCGCTTCATGATAAATCCCACTTGATCTCTGTTGATTAGCTGAGGTAGAAATCTGTGGGCCAGGATAGACATAAAAACTTTATAGTCACAATTTAATTTAGATATGGGATGATAGGAAGCGACCAAGGTAGAGTCTTTTCCAGGTTTTGGGATGGCTGTAATTTCAGCATGCCTTCCTCCTGAATTTCCCTGAAGGCCGGTTACATAATGGGTATAAGTAATTTCTGAAAGTGTTTAAGAAACTCATGTGGGTATCCATCTGGTCCCGGGGCCTTTTGCGTCTTAGTCAATTTAAGGGTATCTATAATTTCTTGGTCAGTAATGGGATGTATCAGGGTCTCAGCTTGGTGAACATTTAGACGTAATTTAATGCTCTGGAGATCTGTGGGCAGTTGATGTGGGGTCAGGAAAATATCTTCAGTATATAGAAACTTGTAAAAATCGGCCATAGCTTGTCTAATGGCAGAGGGATGGGACAAACACTGTTTAGTTTGTGGGTGCCGAAGTTTGGCAACTGCAGCCCTGCTGCTGGATCCTCGAAGACATCTCGCCAAGTTCCTGGCTCCCCCGGGACCCCCGTCTGCTGATTTAAGCTTCAAGTAAAGCAGTTGTTGCTCTATTTTTAGATCAGTTATTTTTGGAGTTTTTGCTTAATTAGTTAATAACATCTCAGGTTTGACAGAGCTATCACCCTGACACAACCTAGCCTGCAACCTCCATAAAGCCTCTTGCAATTCCCGTTCCCTTTTTTTCTCTACTTCTTTTTTTAAAAGACAAGTATTTTGAGAATATCGCCCCTAAGCACCATTTTGAGGGTGTCCCAGTTAATGGTAGCTGTTGTATCAGGAGAGGCATTATCTGCCTGAATAATTGGTATGCAGGGCTTAACCAATTGAATGAATTCTGGATCCTGTAAGTGGGATATATTAAACCTCCAAAAGTTTTGCTTTTTAGGTCTTTCCACATCTATTTTTAAGAAAACGGGAGTGTGATCCGATAAGAGGGATGACCGTGTGTGTGTGTGTGTGTGTGTGTATACGTATGTATATTTTAGAGGGAAATCGTTTAATGCATCGATTAGTTGTTGTTCCACAGCGACAAAAGTGAGGAAATTAGTGTTAGGTTGAAACCCCGTTACCCTCCAGTTACTTTCTCAATTGGAATTGGGATGTTGGAGTCAGCCGGCCCTAACTCTCACCCCATCACATGTGAAAGAAGCTGAGGAGTAGGAGAATGGGGTGAGAGTTAGACCATGACCCCAACACGCATCCCGATTCCAGTTGGGGTGGGCTGGAGGGTGCAAAGCGGTTTCAACCCGAACATCGAATTTCTCGCTTGTCGCTGTGGAACAACCCTAACTGATGCATTAAATGGAGTTGTTTGCCCTAATTTCCTTTCTTTGAGAGTGATAACGAAAATAGTGAATGAGTCGTGGCGGCGGAGCGGGGTCTGTGAGGCCCTGCGTTCTCGCCACGTGATGTCTTGTCACATAGTAACATTGTGCCTGCAAACGCAAATTGTAATGCGCATGGTGACGCAAAGAGAGAGAAACAGTACTGTAGACAGAAATGTTAACAACGCAAACAGTAACGCAAAAGGTGATGCACATGGTGGCATAAACGTGAACGGTAAGTGAAACGGGTACGGAACCACAAGCGGAAATGGTAATGGTAACAGTAATGTAAGCGCACAGGCTGGTTTTTCCCAAAAGCTGTATAGAGAAAAACAATGAGTACAAAGAATGTATGCAAAATAATGACTCTCGGAACAGAAAAATGAGGACTTGGAATAGTAAATTGCTTATATCTCAGGAACCGTATGACATAGAAAAAAAAATTAAGTCATATGAATCATCACTTTCCAGGCTAGTTTTGCATTTAGCCCCATTAGGGGGCTAAGCATTTTTTCGACGGAAAGTCCGTATCTCGCACAGTTTCCGACATACGTGCCCTGAAAAGCGCCGCGAACGCCGTAATGTTATCCTGTGGGGAAAAAAAACAAGTTCAGAGTGCCATAACTTTGCCTCCCTGTAATATTTTTTCACCAAACCACTGAAAGGCGCATCTGTGGGATGTTGGCTGTGTTCCCTGCAATTTTCAGCCCAAAAGACCAAACCGTTATTTTGCAGCAGGGCGCCAAACGATTGCTGCAATGTGTTGTACGCCGTAATGTTATCCTATGGGAAAAAGCGTCAACTTTGGAGTACCGTAACTTTGCCGCTGTGTAATATTTTTTCAACAAAACACTGAAAGGCACATCTGTGAGATGTCTGCTGCATTCCCGCCAAATTTCAGCCCAAAACTCCAAACTGTTCTTTTGCAGTGGGGTGCCAAAGAATTGCTGTCATTTTCCCACAGCCTAGAAAAGTACTGTCGCAATTTGCGAAAGCTTGCGCAAAAATTTAAGACACTTGAGTGCGACACAACTTTATGGAAGTACTTTTTCCAGAAATCGAAAACATTTTCTGGGGCGTTAGCCCAAAAATAAAGACATGGCTAGCATCTCAGGGTCCGACTAAGTGAATACAAAAAAAATTAGGTTGCTAGAGGGTCCCAAATTTAAATGCCCAGCATTTTTCTGTTCACCAACTGAAAACAAAATGGTGGATTTGCGACAGAAAAAGGGCCATTTGCAAAAGTAAAAACTGCATTTACGACACTGTCGAACTTTTTGTTAACTTTTTCCATTGACTTATAATGGGAAATTGTTTTTTGAATAACTTTTGAACCGCTTAATATTTTTTCACAATCTTGAAGGCACATCGGAGACCCCGCCGACATGTTCCCTGAGGATTTTGGACGATTGCGCAAACCGTGTGACCTGTAGGCACAACCGAAAATTCCAAAAAGTAAACAAGACATCAGATCTCACTTTAATAACCCGCAGCCGTATATCCGACCGGTATGAAACTTGGCAGACCCCAAGGCGTATGGGTCTTGATTCTGTATTCCAAATTTCAGGCAAATCCGTTGAACGGTTGCAGAGTTATCAAGGTGCAAACTTTTGGGTTTAACATGTAAATGGCTCCTCAACACTAACTATAGTGGCACTACTGTGCCGCTATAATAAATATATATATCCCTAACATACCCAAGATGTTCAGTCGAGGTTAGAAAATAATGTAGTCGTTCTGAGGTATTAGTTTTGGGCAAGGTGTGTGTGTGTGTGTGTGTGTGTGTGTGTGTGCCCTTACTGAGGGGAGGAAGTGGCTCCAGGTATCTATGAGCCCTAACTCAGGGAGGGGTTGTCTTAGATATTTCTTGATAGCTGATGCTTAGAGGGGTTAGATTAATCCAGCTTAATGTTCAAGGTGACATTTAAATCCCCTCCAACAAAATGCCTTGTACAGCGGGCAATAAGGTATCCAGAAATCTTTGCACTACCGCCACCTTGCTCCCCAGGGAAAGGTAAAGCGAGGCTTATGTGATCTGCCTCGAATAAAGTTGACCCACAACTATTACATAGTTCCGTCCTATGTCTATAATCTATTTCTGCATTTGGAACTGCGTTCCATATGGAATTAGGATCGCGGTGCCCCTCCTCCATCCAGAGGCATGAGCTGAGGCCACCACTTTATCAAACCCCCAAGCCCGCAATTTTGAATGTTCCAGCTGAGAGATGAGTCTCTTGAAGCATAATCGCATCCGGCCTGCTTTGTTTAAAATAATGTAGTAATCTTCTGCGTTTTACCGGATTGTGAATGCCATAATAAGAGCAGAATTAGCCACAATTACTTAAAAAGACAACTTGTCTTTCTCTGAAAAGGGACTCCCCCTCTTTGTCTCGCCAGTCTTAACAGAAATCTACAGTCATGTCTATTCTGATATGTAGAAGGCCTAGGTTGGAATCTCCTAGAAGTTGTTTTTATAGCATCGAAGGGCCCATTGCAATTAATTTTTAAGCAGGCCAGAAGTACTAGGCCCCTTGCCTGTCACCTTGATAAACTGTGTTGCATATTGTTGAACATTAAACCATAACTCGCATGCCAACAGGGCATGATTAAACATCAAGAAACTCATTAACCCTAAGAAAAAAAAAATTTTCGTATAGTCGCTCGTATTAGAACTTTCATAAACTGATCAAAAGCAGTTATCCATTTTGTCATACTTCTTACAGGTAGTTTAAAAATTAAAAAATATTAAAGCTTCCAAGGTAGGGGAAACCATTACCTGTTTCCCTTTAAGTACTGGGTGTATGTTGGTGTAGTTGGACTTAAACCCAGTGGGAGGGATATATGGGGCATAATTTGTCTTTAGGGTCAGTCTCGTGGGCTGTTAAGGCCCACAAATAAAAAGAGGAGCAGAATATAAAATAACAGATCAAAAAAAGAATAAATACTAAGTCCCAAATTACAAAAATAGGTTGATGGTTGCCCCATTAGGATGTTGTACGGGGTTGCACAAAGTCCGCATCTCACACAACAGTCCCCCTCCTGTATGAACTGTCTAAGAAAATCTAGCTATATCGGGTCTTCATGTTCTAGTCCCAACCTCTCAAAGAACTTCTAGTCTGTTTTCAAGCAAGCATTTGCCCGGAACAGTTAGTTAAGAAGTCCGATAAGCAAGTATAGAGATGAGTGTAATTCAGCAATATATGCCCCCCGGGGGGAGAAAAGAAGAGATTAAGCCAGTTCAGGCAGCAGCCTAATTTAAACCCTCTCAAAGCTGTGTGGTATCGATATTTGAAGAGGGTATGTTAGGAAGCATGGAATGCCCGTTTCAGGGCTGAATTATGATGCTTCCCAAGGTCCATTGGTGAAAGGGGGGGCGAAGGAAAAAGCATCACAGCGTCAAAAAGGCCCTCTGCATGATCCCTGACAAGTGTCAAAATGTTGCCCAGATCTAGACAGACAAAGATCAGGAGCTAGAGTCAAGGGCAGCCACCAGGCCTGTTTCAGATATATCCGAACTAGCTCTTCACCGCTTCCGTTTCAGCTCCAGCCCCCACCCCCCAAAAAAAAACCTCCCGCGACTAATCGTGGGTAGTGCCTCCAAAAAGTACTTTTAAAAGATTTCAGGCTTCTTTCACAGGAGTAGTGGTGGTATCCTGGACACATTTTGCCAACTGCTGTCTGGGGTCCCTCATGTTTGTCTGGTTTCTCTTGTCTTCTGCAGCGGTCGGTTTTGGCTTTGTGTTTTGCCAGCGTGTCGGGCAGGACATACCGGGCTGAGACCTTTCTGGAAACGCCAGACCTTTCACCCCTGGTAGCTCACGGGCCTCCTCAGCATTGGAGAACTCCATCTTTCCCTCAGGCATGAAGACGATGAGCTTCGCCGGATAAGGGGTTTGAAACTTGATGCCCTGGCTCTTCATCATAGCAAATAATGGGAGGTAGGCCCTTCATTGTTTTTATTGTCTGGGGTGCATAATCATGATCCACATAGAATCTGGTTTGTCAGAAAAAGATCTTTTGTTCGCGCCAGGCTGTCAGCAGAACATGCTCTTTCACTGTATATTTATGAAACTGGGCAATTATGGATCTGGGGGCAGCAGTCACCGTTGAGGGTTTTGGAGCCAGAGCTCTTTGCGCACTCTCAGAATCGAATTGGTAATCCTCAGGGAGGTCGAGAGCTGAGCGGAGTAGGCCAGATACAAATTATTTTATTTTAGAGCCCTCACTTCCCTCCGGAATACAATAAGAGACGAATATTCTTGCAACGTGCTCTGTTCTTGGCATCCTGTTGGCGTGCTTCTAAGAGGCCTTGTTGTTCCTGGAGTTGCTGCACTGCATTTTCCAAGTCATCCACATGATTCTCTGTTGCTGTAATTTTGCACTCCGAATCGTCCGCTCGCTGTTCCAAGAGCTGCACATCTCTTCGGATTTCTGAATACAGCTGTTTAATAGCCACCCTGAATGCACACAATTCATGATATACCGAATATAGTTTAATTTTTTTTTGTTCTGTTCTTTGGTTTGCAATATTCCAGTTGAGTAGACTTGGCAGATGATGGCGCGTTTTGCGGTTGAACCGATTCATATTCTGAGACCTCGGACTCCGATCTGACATCATCCTCCACAAAACCATCCATTTTCTTCGACTTTGTAGATGCAGGTCCTTTGTTCCCCCTCTTGTGCATGTTGTATTCATATTATTTTGAAAGTTGTGAATGTAAGAGGGGAGATTACCTAGGAAGGGGGATCAGAGCAGTTCTCTTAGGCTACCATCACCATCGGGGGCGGAACCGGAAGTCTGCCTGGAGTTTTCTGGTGAGACACGTTGTCCCTCTCTTGGAAAGGGAGGTTCCTGTATACCTTCCTTCCCTTCCATTCAGGGAGTGCTACTCAAGCTTGAAGTTGAGGGGGCAGCACTGATGTTCATTACCTCCCTATGACCTCGACAGGTCTGGTTCCCCCTCCTATAACAATTGAAGGCGGGGAACCATCAGTAACCCAGCCCTTATGCCAGGGCTTACTGTCCCAGGAGCAGGGAACACTGGTCTATCTGGACCTCAAGTCACTCCACCTTCATGCATGGCTCCTGAAAATATAGCCATTGCCAAATTTGGAGTTTCACAAAAGGTGGCTGATACCTTGGTGGCAGCTAGAAAGCTTTCCACTAGGGCCACTTACTCTGTGATTGGAAGTGGTTTACTTTGTGGGCCGCTTTTCATCACTTGGATCGGTTTACCTGCCTGTTGAATCAGATTCTGGGGTATCTGCTGTCCCTATCAGATGCAGGTCTGTAATACTCTTCTATCAAACTGCACTTGGTTGTGCCGACACGGTGGCGCTGAGGGTTGAGGTGCTGGATGCCACGCCAGCGACCCGGGAACGGACTTGCTCCGGCAGGGAAGGGATTGAGAATCCGGAGGACTGCTTTCCCTTCCCAGGGAGGAATCCAGGTTTTAGAGCCGCTCCTTGGCGGCCTGTGGTGGAAATCGGCAGCACAGGGAACATGCAGGGCTGTAATCAGTGGGGTGGAGCGGTGACAGACGTCGACACGGTGCCAGGACGTCATTGCATGTCCGTGCTGCAGAGGGGAAACCATAATGTAAAATACCCCTGGAGGATCGGGGAGGTGACAAGGGCTTCAGGGACCTAGCCCACATCTTCGGTGTCGGATCATCCCTCCAAAGGCTCTGTACAACCCTTGACCAGGGCGGATCCTCTAATTTCAGAAAGGCAGCTGGGTAGGTGAGGTGGACCCTCCTGGGGAGTGATCCAGGGCTGGAAAGTTGTTTGGGGTGCGGAGGA
Organism: Neoceratodus forsteri; assembly: GCA_016271365.2. Taxonomy (NCBI): domain Eukaryota; kingdom Metazoa; phylum Chordata; order Ceratodontiformes; family Ceratodontidae; genus Neoceratodus; species Neoceratodus forsteri. The sequence continues at coordinate 59,765,321 of JADMNL010000033.1, forward strand.
AGATGGCTATGTGCGGGAGTTGAGCTAACAGGTCACGTTGGCACCTCTGAGATGTCCTGGTCTGACGGGAGAATAGACCATACCAAAAAAAGAAAACTGCACTTGGCTGCTGTTTCAGCTTTCCATGCACCTCTTGATGGTCGAATGGTTGTGCGGCAGGAGGTGGCCCGTACATTCTTGAAGCATTCTGCATCTGAAACTTCCCATCTGTAATCAAGTCCAGTTTGGGACCTGAATTTTGTGTTGGAAAAGCTTACTTTGGCTCCTTTTGAGCCAGCTGCGACTTGTGGCTTAAGCTTCCTTTCTTGGAAAGTGTTATTTTCAGTTGCCATTACTTCTGCTCGAAGCGTTTTAGAGCTTCAGGCTCTAATGTTGTGTGACCCTTTTTCTTTGATTTTTCACAAAGACAGGGTGTCTTTTGTGTACTAGTCCTAAGTTTCTACCAAAGGTGGTGTCTGAGTTTACTTTAAATCAAACCATCCACCTGCAAGTTTATCTTCCAGAGCATGACTATCCAGGGGAAGCATTGCTCCATACTTTAGATGTACATAGAATACTCTGGTACTGTATACACCGCATGAAGGACTGCAGTAGGTCCTCACAGCTTTTTGTTTAATTCGTCCCTGGGAAGGAGGGCACTCGTGTTTCTAAACAGTGACTGTCCAGATGGCTGGCCCAACTGTATTACTTTCTGTTGCAGGAAGTAAGGTAAGGAACTTTCTGGTGTGTTTTGTGGTCATTCCACTGGAGGCATGGCCACTTTTGTTGCTTGTTTCAGGAATGTGTCTGCTGCAGAGATTTGTTCAGTTGGGTACCTGGAGTACTGTTCACTCTTTCACTAAACACTACAGTTTGGACATTGCAGCCCAAAAAAGGGCTGACTTTGGCGTAGCTTGTTTCAGTGCCTTCTTTCTTAGGCCTGTATGCTCGGAGAAAACAGTAACAAAACACCAGGAGTAATACAGTAAACAAATTGGGTGATAAAAGCATTAACATGAAGTACAAGTATACATGCTGCGCAAATAACATGTATCGTGTACAGAGATATCGAGTTCATTGCAGTAAGCCTATACAGTTTTGCCAAATAGCACAGCAGATTCATAAGAGGCAAAGGGCAGTGGGGGGGGGTGAGTAGAAGTAAGTGGAGAAGTACAGATAAAGGAGTAGTTAAGTGTAACGGGTTGTTAAGAGTAGACGGGACAATGCATAGGGTTGGATTAAGAGCAAGCACACAGAATGTTAGATTTGGTAGGATCGGAATTGACAGCCAAAGGAGTTGGCAACTTGTCACTGGTGTATGGGAGGTTGGATGCTGTTCCATAGTTCAGGGACAGCAGTTGGCGAAGGCCATTTCACCATACTTAGACCTGGACCTAGGAATGGATAGCTCTAAATGTTACGTTTCATGAAACCATACTATGTTTTCAAAATGCACACACATCACCATGGTAATATATACGTTCACTTGTATCTGGAAACAGGGTATATTCAGAAGATCCGATCTGGAGAAGAGGATTTCGAGACCCTGGCGTCCCAGTTCAGTGACTGCAGTTCTGCAAAGGCTGGAGGAGACTTAGGCTTTTTTGAGAGAGGTAAGTGTGATCAGTTGGGAGTCTCCCACAAACAAAATTTTACCTGCTTCCAAATTACTTGACGACTGTGCATGAACAAACCACAGTATCGAACGTTCTGTTAGCAGCGGTTTTGAAAGCTGTTCTACAAAGGCTGTTGAGAAAGTGGAAAAAAAATCTATTTCAAAAGCACCAGTTTTGATATGAATAAAAAAAGGGAGTCATAACTCTTTGTAAGGCAGATAGTTGCATGACAGTTTTCTGTTTTTCTGGAAAAGGAAGGAAATGATCATATTTGGGCTGTATGAATTTGACAGCTTGATCCCATCCATGTCCCAGTTTTAGCCCAGCCCTAGGGGAAGGGGGGGGGGGCTCATTTTACATAGTTTTTAAAATATTTTTGTTGTGTACCCATCCAGTGGTAGGACTGCCACTTGATACTCCCAGCCTGGGTTTTGGGAACGAACCTGGACATTTGGGGGAGGGAGAGCTGAGGGGAAAAGGGTAGAACATCCCCTTGGGTGGTTTTCATGTAAAGAGGGAGCCAGCATCCACTGCTCTACTCTGTCCACAGGTGGTGATGGTGCATTTAGAGATGTAGCAAGGGAGAGGGAACACCTGCAGGCTTCGGCATGCAGGGTATGGCTCGCCTGTGACTGCGTACCATTAAACCATCTCTCTGTGTCCTGAGGGAAGGGGAGGTATGGGTAAAGTCTGGCAGGCCGTAAGTTAGCATGGGTAGGAGTAAGCCGCGTGCAGTTATTTGTGCCGAACAGGAGAGGTTAGTACTGGCACGATAGGCTATGCCAAGGGTGGTGTTAACTACCTTACACACACAAGATATATGATGTGAGAATTCGGGGGCAGGGAGGGACAAAAAGAGTGGAGAGCTATGTGCGCCAGTGCAAGGAGCTTTTGAAAACAATTCCTGACCTTGAGGCTACCATTGCAGAGGCGGACCTGAATTTGGTGGCCATAACAGAATCGTGGTGGACCAACAACCACAGCTGGAAGATGGCAGTGCCTGGGTACCACATGTTTGAAAGGATAGGCGGGGGTTGTCTTTGTATTGAAGGGAAGATATAGAGGCCATGGAAATAGGACATAGTGGGGAAAGGAGGTCTGGAGGTTCTTTGCATTGGTTTAGAGTTACGGTCTGGGGCCTTTATACATGTGGGGTGGTGTACAGGCCACCAGCACAGGAATTGGACAGGGTTTTTTTTTTTTGGGGGGGGGGGGAGGCCGTAGGCAGAATGGCAAAGGGTAAGTAGTAATTATGGGGGACTTTAATCTGCCATATGTACACTGGAATACGCTGGCCACAGCTACAGCTAGAAGCAGGGTCATCGACTCCCTGCAAGGGCGTTTCTTAGGCAGCTGGTTACAGATCACACTAGAGACTGGGCTCTGCTGGATCTAGTACTTACGAACAGGGGCTGCATTGCAGACGTCACCGTGGGTAGCCTCCTGGGTACAAGCAGTTATCATACGGTGTGGTTTCTTATATGGATTGACAGGAACTAAACCTAGAATGAGGGTCCTGGACCTCTGAAGAGCAGATTTTAAAGAAATGGGAGTCTGCCTTGGGGAATACTGTAAAGGGGGAGGTAGCTTAGGGGAGTGGGATGGAGGCACAGTGGAATAGATTAAAGGAGGGAATAACTAAAGTAATGGTAAGGTGTTTAAAGGTAGTGAGCAAGGGTAAAAGAAAGAGGCCACTGTGATCCTCAAAAAAGGTGGCCAAGGTGGTAAGGGAGAAATAAATACAAGCAGTTTTCAGAAAGTAAAAGATCCAAACGGAGGTGGACTCGGAGAGATAAGTAGAAAGGAGGGTAAGGACAGCAAAGGCTCAGACTGAGGAGAGGAGAGGATTGCCCAAGAGGTCAACAGTGGGAATAAGATTTTCTTCAGGTACGTGAACAAATAGAGGAAGGCAAGGGATGATCTAGTGAGGATCAGGAGACGGGGTGGGGGGACTGTGCAGAGGAAGGCCATGGAACAAATACGCCTGCTCAGTCTTCACTAAGGAAATGGGTGGGGGGATGGGCTGATATGCATTAACGGGTATCGAGGGGAGGGTGTGTGGACATAAGTCCATTTCTGGAAGAGAGTCCACCAGGGTTTGCAGCCCTGAAGGAAAACAAAGGCAATGGGGCCACACGGGATCCACTCAGGGATACTAAAGGCAGCTGAGCACTGTGCTAGCCGCCCTTCTGGCAACACTGTTTAGCACCTCTTTGAAGACTGAGTGGTTCCAGGGGACTGGAGGAGGTCCGATAATGGTCCTACTGCACGAGAGCAGCAGCAGGGAGGAGATTGGCAGTTAAATTCCAGGGAGTCTATCTCTGATGGGGAAATTGATGGAGTCCCTGCTGAAGGAGAGACTGATGGAGTATCTGGAGACAGATGGGGGCTGCAGGACAACCGGCAGCATGGTGTCACGGGAGAGGTTGTGTCAAACAAATCTCATAAATTTCTTTGGGTAATTAGGGAGGTGGATTAAATGAGGGCAGTGGATGTGGCCTATCTTGACTTCATTGAGGCCTTTGACACTTTACCACACAGGAGGTTAATAAAGAAACTTAATCGCCTGGGGGAGAAGGTGATGAACTGGGTAACTGGTTGGAGGATGGTTGGAATGGGTGGTGGTAAACAGCAGTCACTCAGGAGAGTGTGATCACTGGAGTACCTCATGGATCGGTACTGGGTCCTGTGCTCTTTTGTGTGTTCATAACTGACATTGCTGAGGAACTGGAGGGGAGGGTGTTCCTTTGCAGATGACACACAACTCTGCAATGGGGTGGACACCCAGGAAGGGGAGGAGAGAATGCAGAGGGATCTGGGGAAACTAGAGGGGGGTCTAGGGAGTGGCAGCTTGGGTTCACTGCCAACAAGGACAAGTCATGCACCTGGGAAAGGAAACCCAAGGGCTGTGTCTATAATTTGGGGGGGTACTTAGTTAACAAGCAAGATGGGGACCTTGCATGGTGGGGGGGGGTACTCATATCTGATGACCTCAAGGTGGCGGGGCAGTGTGACATGGCAGTAGGTAGGGCTAGCCGGATGCTGGAATGCATAGGGAAGGGGATTTCTAGTAGGAGAAGTGAGGTGGTGTTACCTCCATATCACTTACTTGTTGGCCCCCACCTGGTGCACCATGTCCAGTTCTCTAGGCCACACCTTTGCAGGGACATTGACAGTGTGGACATGGTACAAAGGATGGCTAACAAAATGATGCAGGGTTACATGAGAAAACATACAATGAGAGGCTGCAGAAGCTCAACATGTATTCCCCGGAGGACAGGAGAGCAAGAGGGGGCATGACTGAGACAAGCAAGTACCTCACAGGGGTGGACAAAGGTGCAGGGGAGGAGTCGCTTTCACAGGTGGAAGAGTAGCAGAACACGGGGGCATGCTGTAAAGGGGGGAGTTTGAGAGATGTGAGGAAATACTTCCTCACAGAAAAAGTAGTGGATGCCTGGAACAGCCTGCCAGAAGAAGTGGTGGGGCGAAGACGGTGGGGAGCTTCAAGCATGCATGGGATAGGCACGTGGGTTTTATAAGCAGAGGTGAGGGAGGGACACCTGTTACCAGATAGTCCAGGGTGTGTAGTAATAGGCAGGGAAAATGGGGCACACTAGATGGGCCTACCAGTCCTTTTCTGATGATGCATTCTGAATTTCTAAGGGGTGCTGGTAACAAATATGGGTATGTCTACAATAGAGGGTGACAGAGAAGGCAACAAAGGGTTCTGGCTTACAGAATTTATCTTCTTAGCTACACCACTGGTGTTAAAATGAAAAGGGTGGCTAAATAGTAGAGCAATTTGAACTATCAGCTGAAATTTGTCTTAAAAAAAAAAAGTGTTTTTCCAGAGTTTTCTTTGAGAAGTCATGCTGTTTAAATGAAGGCGTTTAGGTGTTCTTGGATGTCCTCACACCATCTATAGTTCTTGGTGAAGCTCCGGTGGTTGTAGGTGTTAAAATTAGCACCTGCCTACTGGCCAAATACTGGTAGATTTGTTTTGTATTGGGCTAGTAACATTTTCCTTTAACTAGGCCTACCGGCGAAACTGCAGGAAGAACACAACCAACAGATTATAGATGACCAATTTTATTTGGATGAACAAAAGTTTATCGAGACTAGCGTTTATACTCTCCTCAAGCACATAGTCTCAAATGAGTCTCTCCCATTCTGTGGCCATTACAGAAATCTTTTGTGAATGAACATCTCTCAGGTTATTCAAAACCAAAAAAAAGCTTGTTCATCCAGTGAAATGTATTTACTGGGAGGGGGATGTGTCCCCCTGCATCTGCTTCTGGGCTGAAACTGCTACGACATTACTTTAGCTCTCTGAAATATGGTCTACCAGATGTCCTTAGCGTAGCTTGTAAGTCAGCCAGATGCCTCTGTTTCTCTGTCATGGTGCTGGTAACACAGATTTGTATTTTTTCATTCTGTCCCCCCCCCCGTTGCCCTGTTGCTCCACTATCTTCCATCTCGGTCAGCCATGCTGTTCCAGCTGCCACACTGTTTATCCCCCCCCCCCGTTGCTCCACTATCCTCCATCTCGGTCGTCCATGTCCCAGCTGCCGCACTGTTTATTTGTAACTTATTTTATCAGGTAAATAAGCAGAGCCCAGGAAGGTTCTCTTCATTTGTGACCCAGGCTGGGGGGGGAGAGGGCACATTGGAGAATTAGGTATGCAGTAAGACACGTCAAGGTGTGTCGTTATGGGTCAGTAATAGCACACCTCGAGTATGTTGTTAGGCACGAGGCTTTTGAGATAAGTGCCTTTAAACAAGCGAGAGGAAAGTACAATTATTAACCATAATGATGCATCTGTGAAGTGTCTTGCACTTAACATGGATTCTCCTTTAAAGTTTTTTTTTGTACTAATATTTTTGCTAAGAAAATCTTGTTCTCTGTATGAAAGATGGGCAAAGAAACAAAAATGTAGTTCTAGTTGGGGTGTATAGCTATTGTAGCTGAACTTGGTGCTCAGGTTAAACAAGTGAAGGAGTATAATTGTGGTCGGATAATTACGCTCTTGTATTTGCATTTTTTAGTAACTTGGTAGACTAGAAGGCTCTTACCCATGTTGTAGCAGGCAGTAAATCGGTGAGCAGGATAACTGCAAGTTACAAAATGCACAAGTGAACAGCAGGCATACATGTACCTAGGTGAATCTGTGAGGATACATAGCGAGATTATGTAGCAAAAGGAACAGCAGTGTGGACACAATGGGAACTTGACTAGTGTAGTAGTAGGACACGTGTATAGACTAGACAGGAAGCGCCTCTTCTAGCAGTCTTAACAACTCTGGGCATGTTGATCAAGATCATCTTTTATTCTCTCCCCCGCCAGAACACTGTCCAGGGACCTCTTTATTTTGTCCCTCTTCTTCTCAGGTTGTTGGTCAGCCAGAGAAGCTGAATCCAGGAATTTTGGTGGGGGTTGGAGACGAAGGTCCTGGAGCGATAGGAAGCCACAAAGTGTGTGGTTCTGACTTGTTCCACCTCTTATGTGAGCCCTCCCACCATCTGATAGTGTAAAAAAGCTACCCTCCTGCAGGTAGGAGAGGTGGCTGCCATGATGTGGTCACCCACAGTGTAACTGGCATCCACCTCCCCGCAGTGGGTGGCGATATTAGAATGGGAAAGCCAGCTCCTTTCCCCTGCAGTCAGTAAAAGCCCCGCCTCACATCCCAGACCTCAGCATGAAAAAGTCTGCTGCTTTTTTTTTTTCCTCCCCATGTAGCATATGGAGCCACAGTGTCTATAAATACAGTGCAGTTGTGCTAGGGGAGGGGTGAATTATTCCTTGGGACATTTAATTTACAGAGCAGTACCAGTATAGATCATAAATGGTGTGGTCGGAAGCAGAATTCCAGATTTTTTCTTAGTGAATTTTGCCAGTTGTATCGAAGCCAACTCCTGAGGGAAATGGCACTTGCACCTTCCCGAGCATTGCCATTGTCAGCGAGCCTGTAAACAGTGACTGAAACCGTACACATTGGGGCAGTGGCCCTGTCATTAAACTGCATTTTTGTGAATACATTTGTTTTCTCTGTTTTTCAGGTCATATGCAAAAGCCTTTTGAAGACGCATCATTTGCGCTAAAGGTTGGCGACATGAGCGGCCCTGTCTTCTCAGACTCTGGCATCCACATCATTCTACGCACAGAATAAACTGCCTCTTAAGAAGGAGGGGGAAAATGAGAAACAGAGACAGAAAAAAAAATAACCCTCCCTCCTGTCAAATGAACTTTGATCCAGTTTAAAAGCCTAACTCGTTCGACATCTCCGTACCCTTTCCCTTGGTTTCTTAACACAGCGTTTCCCACCCTTGCAGGTGCATGGCTAACCAAGCGTGAAAGCACTGAGAAAATAAGACAGAGGCATCTGTCATAAGCACAGCAAATATTTAGAATATGTGGGTGCATCACAGTCGCTTGACTTTTATATTGACAAGCCAAGACCTAGGTTTAGTATAAACGCCTGCGCCTGGAGTTTCACTTCACTGCTTCCATGCCATTAAAGATACAGGGAGCCTATTACTAGAGAAACACACTGGTGGTAGTTAAATTGATTTTTGAGCTGGTGTGCAGATGAAAACTCAAATGATGTATCCCCCACCCGCTCGGTATGGTTATTCAAGTAGTTATGAGGGGAACCTGTATTTTAAGATTTTCTTATGCTTAATCATTTTATTATGATGGGTGGGTACCATATTGATCCCCAGCCCACCCTTTCCCTTCAAAGCTGCTGTTCTCAGACTACTGAAAAATACACGAGAGGGAGCGAGAACTTGTGTCTGCAAGAGACAAAATGGAATCTGCAGGTTCCCCGTTCTGGGAGTGAAATAAGTCTAGGTTAGTTCCAGTAAAAAAAAAAAAATTCCAGTGTCAAAATATGTACCCCAAAATGCATGAAAGTGCACACCACCGTGTAGAAATGTACAGCATTTTTATGGAGAGACATGTTCCCTACCCCCACCCCAAGATTGCCATATGTATCTAATAATTTCTCCCCATTCCCTGCTGTTGCCTGGGGATGACCCTAATTTAGGGATGTACCCTCTTCATGCAGCTTTTGTTCGTTTTTTCTTCCTTTGGGTTTTCTCCCTCCTCCCCTTTTGGCTAGATAGGAAAGCCTTAGCAACATAGTATTCCACTGCAGAGGAGTAAGCTCCCAGGCCTGCCTGCAGGGGTGGCCATGTGTTGGAACTTGCCACCAACCCTCCCTGGCCAAGGTACACTGCCCTGCGTCAGCTGCCTATTGGCCCAGCCTGACGTCTGGTGCAGTGATTGTCCTTTCCTGAATGCTGGGTGTCTGCACACGACCGTGCAAGGCCCTACTGCGGGGCCATCTTGATGGCTCAGGTTTGCCTTATTGCAAAAGTGGTGGATTCCTAGGATTGTTTCATTTCACTGTGGTGCACCAGAACAGTGTTCTCCCCCACCCAACAGAAAGCATGCTTTCATAGTTTTGCTCTGGAAGGATAGGGTTACCACAGCTGAACCTTTTCTCCAGGAGGGTGAGGTGAGCGATTGCCTTCACCATCGGTGCAGCTGCTTGGGTTGTTCTGCAGGATGAGTGAATCCAGGATAGCCTGTGCGCTGAGAACCTTCCCCTCAGTGACAGTCTCCCCCCAGGTGTGGGACTCTGAATGGTTTGTGCATGAGCACACTCTCTTGGGTGGTTGTGTAATGAGCTGCCACTGCGTCTGACTGCATATGCACTTAAAGACCGACTTCTCATCTTGTATGCTGTTGTGGTTTTTAATGGGGGTGTCCCTACCACAACCACACACGTGTGCCCAAATGAAACCAAACCAGAATTAAGGACTGGTAGAACATGTCAAAAACTGTAACAAAATCCCACCCCAATGGTATGAAATCTTGGGTGTTATCTAGCTTCCATTTTCATTATTTTCCCACAATAAAAATGATTGTACAGATGCCTTTGGTTTTAATTTGGGTGTGCAGGAGTTCATATATTCCTTCTGTGATGCAGGCTCACTGGGAAAAGGCAGATATTTTCAGTTGGCTGTTGTCAATTTTTACTTGGGATCAAAACAGAATGAGCGACCGTATCAGAACTTTCTGCTACAAATCATACTGCTTCCCCTGTGTTTTGACCCTGCTTAGTGCTACTGTATGGGTTGTGCATTCCTTGTAGGAGCCAGCAGAGGGTGCTATCGTCCAGCCTGGATGCAGCATTGTATGAGGATGGAGATGCAGAGATGGTTTCTTCTAGTAAAAAATGTTCTGTACATATCACCGATTTCATTCTTATTTTTGTGCGTGTATGTATGTAACAGAATTATGCATATACTTCGGTATAAGTGCCATTAAAGAATATAATTGGGCACTCAACTGGGTCAGCGGTGGAGGGGGATAGACAGAAAATATGGTCTGTATAATCTACCATCTGTCTAGTAAATAATCAGAATGTTGTCACTTGTGCTGGTTGCCTTTTTTTTTTTTTTTTGTTGGTTGTTTTATAGAAGGTTGCATGTTCACGTAAAGGTGTCACGTGATGGGTGGCCACACCCACCAGTTGGCCAAAAAGGCAGGAAAAAGCTGTTTGGCTGCATAAATCATGTCTTTGTCAGTCACTGTGACGTCATGTTGCACTAGTGAAATACACTCGAGCAATGCGTTTACGCCATGCGCTCTCAGTTGGGAGAAATGTTAAAAGGCAGCTTTAACTGCTTAATGTTGGCAGCAGTTTCAGTGGTTTCACGGTGCTGCAAATTATTTCTGTATGTCTGACTGCTAAGTGAGGACCAGAGTCTGAAACTGGCTCCAGCCCACCAACAAAATGCTGATTTTTTTTTTTTTATTAAGCTGGTAGGTTTTCCTTTTACTATCCCGACTGCTTTGTACTGGACATGGTAACATTTCAGTACACCAGCTGGGCCAGTGGGATGTCTGTGGGGCCAGTGTTTTCCCCGTCACTGACTCTACTTATCTGGTGGCTGTGACACCATAAGCAGCTGTTCACACTGGTCATCAGAACAATGAAAAACAAAGGCACTGCTGGTTCTAGGCCAGCAGGGAGAGTATAGGCTCCTTTACTGAATCTAGCTACTGTCCCCTAAAAGCAAGTTTGGGGAAATATATATATATTTTTTTCTCAGACGTTCATTGTGATTGGCAAGGACTGGTCAGAGGTATCTTTAGTTCTGATTTTAAAAAGGAAAAAAAAAACAAAAAACACTAAGATTAAAATAAACTGTTACCCAAGTTATTTTACAAGCAGTATCCGGTTTCAATATGGGACCCTGGATGCTCCCTACTGAATCAAACCCAGCAGTGCTCCCCCCCCCCCGGCCAACATGTGCTGCAGCATCTGTAGAGACAACAGTGTCTTCAGCCCCATTACCCAGTCCTTCAGATTTGGTACTGGTGAGGGGTAGCCAGAGAAGGAGAGTAAGGTAGACACAGTGGTGCTGGCTGTGACATTTGACCTCTCAGCTTGGGGTCAGTGGTTAGATATGTAGTAAGAATTAACTTCTCAGTTTGCCTTTTTTTTTTCCCCTTTTGTGAACCTTGTTCACCAAACCTCTGTTAAACTTGACTGGTACATGTAAGTTGGGGTGCCGAGTCAGTGGCTGACCTCTGAACTGGGAAGTAAATGTATGTATTCTCCATATGAATGTTTTGTGAATGTTTTTTTTTTTAATATAAATAGGACTGTTCACTTGACTCCATTGACATATGGTGCATTCTGTATGTTTAGTGGCTTGACATAATAAACTGTTACCTGTGACATGGATGAGAAAACTCATATTGTATGTGATTACCTGAGCAGTGTCTCCTTAATCTACCCCCTAACCTCAATAGAAACGCACAGTGCATTTAGCGTGACTGAATAAGAGATGTTCATGCAGCTCTTTTGTCAGCACTTTAGCTGCTGAGCTGAAAGGTCGTAGTGGGTTCACATCCCACATCAGGTTACACTTTGCTTACCCAACCTGGGTTTGAATTTTACATTCATATGGTGTTCTGTGCTTACCAAAAACTTGTGGGCGCAATACTAGATCTTCATTGGGCATATCTCCTCTGTTGGGCCACACCCTTGGCACTGTAAGCCATAGGCATCAGGACCACTTGGAAACTTTTGGTAGCCAGGGGCCGCCCAAAGTGACCTGCAGTTTTTGCACCTGTATAATTGTGGGCAGCTCCATTGCTCCTCTGTTCTTTTTCCTGCCATCGACCGCCTGTCGGACCTGCAGAGAAACAATGCTGTTGTTTCTTTGACTTTATTTTCTAAAACTATCAACGTTATCCTTTTATGCCACCGTAGAAAGAACCCTTATTTAGGGTTTGTACGTGTGGTTACAAGATCTACAAGGATGATGCTGACACAGTTTGCGTTTGCTGTTTGGGTCTGTCCCCAATGCTTGGGCCTGCAAAATCTACCAGAGGTTTAACTAGGCCACAAAGAGACGCTGAAGGAAGACACTGAAAACCTTCATAACACTTAAAGGCCTTGGAACTCAAAGCCAACCTCTGGGAAGGGGACTCTGTGGTGTTTAGCACTATCCTCACTGCCACGGTCGTTGAGAACGAGGAAAAGTTGCCATCGAAGTCCTCCTCTTCCGGCCATCACCACAAGCATAAGGATAAAGCTCTTGCTTCGCTGGTGAGGTCAGGGTCTCCATTGAAGTTTGGTAAGTTCTCATCCTTCTCTGTTCTGGTGGCAACTGCAGCCTGTTAGCTGTTGATGAGACACCTCGATCGGGGTCTGGCTCTGGCGCTGCTGTACCTATTATGGACAGTGTGCAGGCGTTGGGCTCTATCGTTTTGACTCGCAGGTTGTACTGGCATTCTCTGAACTATTCAGACACCTGTTGCTGTGACACCTGCCAATAATGGCCAGCCCATTGACTGGCCCTCCCCTGCTGGCACTGTTGTCATCAGGATCCAGAATCCTACCTCTCATTCCTCCATTGCAGCCACCGCCTCCCTTGCCAGCTCCGTCCATTGCTCCCTTCGCCATTCCAGATGACTGTTGAAATACCATCCTGATTTCACGACGGAGGAGGATTTGAAGGATGATGAAAGGGATAATGATCCCTATGAAGGGGGTTTGCCTTCCAGCTCTACCCTCTTCCTCATGCAGTGAGGACTCCTGAAGTTCCTACTTTTCAAACTTTGCTATGGCAGAGCCAGAATGTAACTGGATTTGAGGCTGAGGAGGTGTACCCCAGTAAGAAAAATAAAAGGTCCTCCATTATAGTTCTTTTGTATATCCTGCCTTAAGAGGATTCTGCCTTTTCTAACTGGCATATGCCTTGTCTGCAGTGCCCAAGAAGTCTGATAATAGTACCCTGCTCCATCTATTAAGCCTTATTATGCTTGCCAGCCTGAAACTGATTCTGTGGTTATCGTGTTGCTCATGACTGCTCTAGAGCCCCTAGGCACATGAGCACTTTGCCTCCTGACAAAGAATGCAGGTGGCTGGATGTTACAGGCAAAATAATCTGTGCCTCTGCATTCTTGGGCCTAAGAATTGCTAACTACAAGGTATGCATGATTATATATCAGAATAGCTTGTGGAAATCTGCTATGTCTGCCATTCAGACTCTGCCTTATGCCTGCCAAGATTGACTTGCTTAAAGCCTCCTTAGCCGGTGTGGATATTGAAAGGTATCTGTTACACTCTACATATGATGCTTCTGCCAGGGCTGCTGCCTTTGGAAATATTCTTGGCTTTGGGTAGCTAGGTTTGTTACTGATGTACAACAGTCTGTAATAAATGCCCCTTTTAGAGGCTCCAGACTGTTTGGGGAGTGATGTTAAAACGGCTGTACATGAGCGTCAGTCCTCCAGAATGATTTTAAGGTCACTCAGATCTCTGACCCCTCATCTTGCAGGGGGGCATGGTAGGGGTTCGTATTGCAGGCTGACTTCCCATGGTGGCCGTGCCTCCCATCAGCAGCCCTGTACACAAAACTGTAGTGATAATCCCTTCTGTCCTGGTGCCCATGCAGGAACACCCAAAGGTATTGGTCAAGGCGGCGCCCCTAGTTCCTTCTGACTCCCCTCTTCCTCTCTCTACTCTGTTACTTTTAGGGGTGCAGGTGTGTGTGTGTGTGTGTGTGGAGGATCTCCTTTCATCTGCCAAAATGGAGGGAGATCACGACAGACAAGTGGGTCCTGGAAGTAGTGGAAGAGAGGCATGCTCTGGAGTTGCTGTCTAATCCTCTCTTCCATCCTCTGCCTTCTTGTCATTATCTTCCAGACCACTTGTCCTATCTGCTATTGGAGGTTCAGGGTACCGGGTTAAAACTGTACATGTAAGATCGTGCTGTATAGTGAGCACCTGTGATTACAGTGATTGGTAGAACAGCGGTAGGGAAATACTGCTACCCCTGTCACTGCATACAGATCAGGAGGCTGGACAAGTTGCCGTGTGCTGGGTGCCTGGTTGAGCTGCTCCTTTGGAGGAGTGGCTAGGGCACCAGTACACAGCACAGTCGGGAGACTTGGGATCGTGGTTCGGTTCCCCCAAGTCTCCCCTGCTACATCTTTTTGCCACTTTATAATTAAAAAAAAAAAAAAAAAACTACCCCAGTGGAGTTAAGTTCCGTGGGGACTGGGGTGAAGTCCCCATAAAAACACATGAGCCATTGTGATCAGTGGGTGCGATGCATGGAACAGGTCAGTGTTTTGCTGCGACATTTTTATCCACGCCGTTTTATCGTGCATGATAGTGACCCCGTATCAAGGTTGTTACTTATACTCAAGTGGGCTCTTGAACCCATGCCTCCCCATGAAAGAAACAAAGGGTTTTATTCCAGATACTTCCTAGTTCCCAAGTGGAGAGGGGATCTGTGTATTGTGCTGGTCCTCAGAGACCTGAACCTGTTCATCAAATACAAAAGGTTTTGGATGGTATCTCTTCAGGTTCTCTTCCCCCTACTGCAAGAGTAGTGATTGTTTCGTTCCCTGTGGACGTGAAGGATGCATACCTTCATATAAATATTTGCAAGTACCACAGGAGGGCATCCATTATCTGTTATGAGTCTTGCACTTTGGCTTATTCTCTGCACTGCAGGTATTTACCAAATGCTTAGCGGTTGTGGCAGCAGCCCTCCAGAAGGAAGGGCTTTATGTCTTCCCGTGTCTGGATGACTGGCTCTTGGAGGTCCCATCCAGGGGAGCGATTTGGTACACATTGTGAAGAATGAGACAATTGTTCAAGGATCTGGGTGCTATGATAAATGTACTGAAATCTGTACTTGTTCATTGTCGGCACCTCCAGTATATTAGTGTAGTGCTGAACATGGTGCTGGGCAGCACCTTCCTGCCTCTTCCTCCGGTTTTACCGAAATTAAAACTCGTCCGAGTTAGCGATCGCGCTTTTGCATCCTTGATCATGGAAGAGAAATCTTCTCCAGGATTTCGCCGATGTCCTTGCGGCCAGAAGATGTCGCGCACCGATCCCCATCTTGCGTGTCTACTGCCTAGGTGTCGGCCATGACACCTTGTCCTACAGTTTTTGCTTGGCCTTCCATCCCAACGTTCTGGATGGCTGCCTGACATGCTTGAAGTTGGGGAAACTGGAGAAAAGGTATCCGGTGAAGTCCAAGGAGGCTAGGTTGGCGGTTTCTGCGACCGTGGGTTCCATCGAGCAGCTGGAACGCATGAAGCCGTTTGAAGAAGCCGTTCCCTGTGCTTCAGACAATCTAGGCTTTTTCGTTCCACTCAACCTAGACTCCACCTTCTCGGGTTCCTTCAAGGAGTTGTGCCAGTCTCTCCCCACCCAGGGAGAGGCGCCCGTGGGCTCGCTCTCCTCCCGATCTCGTAAAAGAGATAAGGAACCGAGCACATCTTCATCTCGGCAAAGATGCTCTTGGGTCCAAGAGAGGTGTCAGTCCCAGGAGCATGCGGTCTCTACCTCGGTCAAGATTCAGCTTCCTCAACCCCATGAGCTTCTGATATCCGTCCAAGGTCAGCTGACCGGATCACGACGATGAGGTCGAGATTGTCCTCGACCCCATCAATCCACTGTCGCCGGCCCCTGTTGACAACTCCTTGGAAAGGTCTCTGGTCCTTGTCTTCCCCAATGAGGAGACCCAAACTGCTGATGTCCCCATCGAGGACCCGGTTCCGGATCCCTGGGTATCACCGGTCCCACTGGTGTCTCCCGAGCGACAGAGTCGGACTGTCCGATCTCGGTCGAGATCTAGAACCCGTCCGGATGGCGGGAAACCCTAGCGCTCGAAAAAGAGGCGACACCACCAGTCATTCTCGCCCTCCTTGGATGAGGAGAGGCTCCAATGGAAACTCCGGTGCTACAAGGACCTCATGTGGCAACAGCTGATTCTGTCTGGGCACAAGCAGACTTCGTCTCCTGCTCCGGCCATTACTTGGCTTTCGCCTCCTAGGCCGAAGCCGGCCCCCTCGGAACCGATGCCTTTGATTCCTCTGCCTGTGGGGCCGGCCCGTCTTCTAGTTCGGCCTATACTGGTCTCTCCACCGATAGTGGTGGAGCTGCTGCCTAAACAGCCTGTGGGAGGGGCTCCTTCCAAAGAGGACCGACCAGATACCGGGCTTCCCCGGCGTCTGTCTGTCACCGGCACCCCGGACCGCTCTCGGTGGGTCGAGGGTGATTTGGGCAGCAGGCCGCTGTACCCAGACTCTTCGGACTCGGATGTCACTGGGCTCCACTGTCCTCCTGGGGATGAGTCGTCTATTGGCACAGGGATTAAGGAAGGTCCTTCCTCCTTCCAAGGGATCCATAGTCTCTTCTGTGATTCCACAGGGATGCCCCTGGAACCCATCCAGAAAAATGTGGAGTACCCACTTACGGACATCCTCAAGAGAGAGGATACCCCGATGGAGGCCTTTTCATTGGCCGAGGCCATTGTTGGTCCGGCACTCGAACTGTGGCAGCGTCCTGCCTCATGTCCAGAACCATCTGCCTGCATGGCTCGCAAGTATGCGGTGCCCATGGGGTCCCTTGTGGGGTTCACAGAGCACCCTTTGGCCAAGAGCCTGGTGACCACCTCTATGTTCAGGTGTACTGGCAGTTCTGCCAACACTGACCGACCTCCCGACAAGGAGTCCCAAGTATTTGGACCACTCGGGGCAGAAGGTCTATGTGGTGTCCTCCTTGGCCCTTAGGCAAGATCGGACGTCATCATGGCACACTTCTCCCATGCCCTTCTCGGGTGATTGGATGAAGTCCTCCCACATCTACCCGCGGACAAGCGGACCACGGTCAAGCAGGTCCGAGATCAGGGCCGTGCTGTCGCCAAACAGCAGCTCCAGATGTCCCTGGACATCGGGGACTCTTGTGCCCGCTCGATGGCCGCTGCAGTTGCCTCTCGCCACAGAGCTTGGCTGAGGCCCTCCTCTTTCCCGGTGGATACTCAGCACAAGTTAGCTGATGTACCCTTCCTTGGGACCAACTTGTTCGGCCCAGGAGTGGCCGGTCACCTACAGCATATAGAGCAGTCCAGTGCCACCTTGGACGCTACTTCTGCTAAGAGTTCTTCGGACAAGAACCAGCAGAAGAAAAAGAAGCCTTTTAGTCGCTCTTCCCCTGCGGTTCAGCAGTCCTCCTTCCAGGGAGGACAGCAGCAGGCTCAAGCTTAGCGCCCTCGGCTCAAGCCTGGACCCCAACAGGCCCGCAGAGGAGGCCGAGGCTCAGGTCCTGGAGCTTCCTCCTCCTCCAAGCATGCTCAGTGACTGGGTGGGGGCTGCCACCCATATTCCCGTCACGCCAGCTCTGGGTCTTCCCTTGGGGGGCCGTCTCTGCCACTTCCTTTCTGCCTAGTCCGCTATCACGTCGGACAGGTGGGTTCTTGAAGTGGTCTGAGAGGGACTGCCTCTAGAATTCGAGCAGTACCCTCCCAGCCGAGCCCACGCCCCTCGGGAAGAATGGATTTCTACATGCACTCGGCTCTTCGAGACAACATCTCTCAGCTCCTTCTCAAGGAGGCAGTAGCTCTTGTGGTGGATCAGTCTGCAGACCCAGGCTTTGTCTCCAGGTACTTCCTGGGGGCTGGTGCCCATTCTAGATCTCCATGACCTGAATCATTATCTCAGTTCCTGCACCTTTCGGATGGTCACTGTGTCCCAGATCATACCATCCTTGGCTCGAAACATGGTTCTGTTCACTGGATCTGCAGAGCGCGTTCTTTCATGTCCCAATCTATCCGTCCTATCAGCGGTGCCTCCACTTCAGGGTCGAGGGGATGCTGTGCGAGTTCAGAGCCATGCCGTTCGGCCTGTCATCGGCCAATAAATGCATTGCAGTGGTAGCAGCCCATCTCCGGCGGCGCGGGGGGGGGGGCAGAATTTACCCCTACCTCGACGATTAGCTCCTTGCAGGTTCCACCCAACAGGAGTTGGAGAAGTCCAGGGCTCTGGCCCTCCAAACCTGCTCCCAACTCTGCCTAATGATCATCGAGGCCAAGTCGGAACTTGTGCCTTCTTGGGTGATGGGCTTCATCGAGGCAGAACTCGACTCTTGTCAAGCCACAGCTCTCTCCTCCTTTGCCCAGTCATTTCTGGTTGGGAACTTGTGCCCTGCCCGGGACTTTCTGTGCCTTCTGGGTTGCATGACAGCGTGCACTTTAGTGGTCTGTTGGGCCCGCTTGCACATGTACCCCCTCCAATGGGAGCTGGCCGCCCAGTGGACTCGGCACCATGGTCATTTCGACCAGCTAATCGCTGTAACCCAGAAGATGTGGAATGCTTTCCAATGGTGGACTGCCACAAACTGGTTGCAGGACGGGATCCTGTTTGTCTGCCCCGAGCCGACTGTCGTCCTCACGACCAATGCCTCTCATGAGCTGGGGAGCCGACATGGGGGACAACAGGGACCGTGGACTCTGGACCCCTGAGGAGTCCCGATGCCACATCAACCTGTTGGAGCTCAGAGCCGTCAGACTGGCACTGTTAGCTTTCAGGGGTCAAGTGGTTCAAGTTCAGATGGACAATACCACGACCACCTACTATCTCAACAAACAGGGCGGCATGCAGTCTTGTCTGCTGTGCAAGGAGGCGCTCCACATCTGGACCCTCATGAGCCGTTTGGAGGCGGATTTCCTAGCTATCCATGTGGCAGGAGTCTCTAACCAGCTGGCGGATGCTGTCAGCCGCATAGGCCAGACATGCCACGAGTGGTCTCTCCATCCAGAGGTAGCTTACAGCCTGTTCTCCCGTTGGGGTAAACCAGTGGTGGACCTGTTTGCCTCCAGGGAAAAAAAGCTGAGGCTGTTTCATGCCCGCCTCCGCAGGGCTCACTGCAGGGGGATGCCTTCTCAAGGCCATGGATCCCAGGCCTCCTCTACATCTTCCCTCCATTTCCCTTGATCCACAAGGTGTTACTCAAGGTGAGGAGGGACAAGGCAAAGGTGATTCTGGTAGCCCCAGACTGGCCGTGCCAGTTCTGGTATCCAGATCTCTTCAGCCTCAGCTGCAGGCCCCCGGATCGGCTTTGTACACGCCCGGACCTGATATCTCTGAACCAGGGGAAGGTCTTCCATCTGGGCCTTCAATCCCTGCACCTCACAGACTGGTACCTGAGCTGCTAGAGTTCCAGACTTTGGGTCTTTCTGAATATGTCTACACCGTGGTGGAGGCATCTAGAAAGGAATCGACCAGGAAATGTTACGCCTTCAAATGGAAAAGATTTTCCATTTGGTGTCAGGGTAAGGGTCTGGACCCCTTATCCTGTTCTGTGGCCAACATTCTCGACTACCTTTGGTCTCTCTCTCCAAAGGGGGTCTACAGTCATCAACCCTTAGGGTGCACCTGACCGTCATTTCTGCTTACCAGGCACGGGCCGGTCTGCTGACATCGGTGCAGGAGACAGTAGTTGGGCGCTTTTTTCAAATGCCTGGATCACACATCCCCTGCGGTGCGTGAACCTCCACCTCTGTGGGATCTTCTGCTGGTATTGGCAAAGCTCATGGGCAAGCCATTTGAACCAATGCATAAGTGTGAGCTGTCACACTTGTCATGGAAGATGGCCTTACTGGTGGCTATCACGTCTGCCAGAAGGACAGGGGAGCTCCAGGCGCGTTCGGTGGACTCTCCTTATCTGGTCTTCCACAGGGACAAAGTTGTCCTGTGCCCCCACCTGAAATTCCTTCTGAAGGTGGTGTCAGAGTTTCACTTTAACCATGTGTTCACTCTGCTGGTATACTACCCTGACTACACCTCAGAGGCCGAGTACAGGCTCCATACTTTGGACCCGAGATATGCTCTCTCCTATTACAAGAAAAGGACGGCGGAAATTCTTGGAGCAGTTCGCCAGCTGTTTGTCACCTACGCTGAAGCCGCTTCTGGCAGACCTGCAGCTAAATGGACCATAGCAAGATGGATTACATCATGCATAGGTCTATGCTATGAATTGGCGGGCATGGAGCCTCCCACAGGGATAAGAGCCTATTCTACTGGCCATACTGCTGCATTGGTGGCTGCTTCCAGGGACATACCTATCCAAGAAATATGTTGGCTACTACCTGGAAGTCGGCAAACACCTTCATTACCCACTACCACATCAACCTTGAGTCATGCCTGGATGCTGGTTTTGGGACCTCAGTTCTTCAATCTGTTTCCTAAGTAGGGGGTGTGACCTTGCCTCCGTCCTCTCAGAGAACTGCTAGGAGTCTGCCAATAAGTGTGGATGAACATATCCATCATCCTAGAAAAAACTGTTACTCACTTGTAACAGTAGTTCTAGGAGTGGTACATGTTCATCCACATGGACCCACCTGCCTGCAGACACACGCAACCTGGCTTCCAGTGGGCTAAGATCTGGTGTCATGGGGCAGAGCCGAGGTATATACCCCACCTGGGTGGGAGGAGCCAGCTTGAAGACTTCTGGCA
This sequence comes from Neoceratodus forsteri, assembly GCA_016271365.2. Lineage (NCBI taxonomy): Eukaryota > Metazoa > Chordata > Ceratodontiformes > Ceratodontidae > Neoceratodus > Neoceratodus forsteri. The sequence continues at coordinate 59,785,757 of JADMNL010000033.1, forward strand.
AGATTTTAAGGGGAAAGGGACTTGCCAGTTAGTGTGGATAAACATATACCACTCCTAGAACTACTGTTACAGGTGAGTAACCTGTTTATTTTTTGTCTTCATCACTTGGGGGACTGTAGAAAGTCCTCAGCTTTTTGTTTGCCCCTGGGAAATGGGGCACCCTGTGTCTAAATTGTGCCTGTTCAAATGGCTAGGTTAACTGTATTGAATTTTGTTATGGGAAGTATGGTAAGAACTTCCATATGCTGTGCGTGGCCACTCTGTGCATGGTATGGCCACTTCTGTATGTTCCTTTCAGAATGTTTCTGCAGCTGAGATGTGCTGCTGTCCCTTGGAGCACTATGCATACTTTCACTAAGCAGTACTGCCTGGACATTGTCTCTCGAAAATGTGCCATCTTTGGTTTTCTGGTGGTACAAGGCCTTGTCTCTTGATTACACATCTGACTTTGCTATCCTTCCTGGGTACTTTGAGTACTGCTTGGGAATCATTCCAAATGTGTGCCCCAGTGAAGGTGGTAGCCTTAAAAATGGAACACTTACTTACCATAACAGTAAATCTTCATGAGTCTCCTCTGTTGGGCCACAGGGAACCAACCTTTGTGTACCTTTTTCTGGGGGTATCAGCTGGCATGTTTGTCCACTGTCTTGTTTGGAGGTGTTCATGAGTGTCTTGCAATAGATGGATTTTCCCAGTACCATCATAAAACAAACAAAAAAAAAAAAACACACATAGTTCCATTACTGGTATACTGTCTATGAAACTCCAATGATAGTATTGAGATGGAACACTTGGCTCATGAGGCACACACTTTCTCTCACACTCCTCACAGCTGAGTGTGAGCCATCTTTTAGTGTAGCCACTGCATACAGTAACAGCTGGCCAGCTCTTCAGATGAGAAAATCTCCCAGTTGGGAGCAGCAGAAATGGCAGGAGCTGCTGGTCAGTACAGCTGGACTGGCTGTTATAAAATGTCCCGAAGGGGCTTTCTGTACGGGATGGGGAATGAGAGGAGGACAGCAGGAGCAGAGGCACTAATCAGTAAAGCTGCTCCCTCTGTTGTTTGCTAAAATGTTCCGTGGGCCTTTATATCCAGGTCCGGTGGTGGGCAGCAGTGGCTGGGGTGGGGGCTGTGTGCTCCCAGCACATAAGTGGCGTCTAGTGGAGACTAGGTATACACCAGCCAGGACCACTTAAGTAGAGGCAGAGCACACCTCTGTGGGATATAAAGGGTACATCCCTGCCCTGGACAGCCAAAAACACAACTGAAGGGGGGAGGCACCCCAGTGTGGGTTGTGAGGCACGAGGGAGAGCCAAAAGCCTTTAACCACAAGAAACTGGTTTCTCCTAGCAAAATGAGTCGTGGAAGTGTTGTGACTGGTACTTCCTTGTGTGCTCTTCCTTTCTCGCAACCAAGTCACTTCTTGTATAACTTACAGTTCTAATTCCAGGCCACCATGGATCTTTCCTTGTTTATTTAGAAGTTTAAGCAGGAAATGCATACTGAGCTGATAGCAGCTTGTTTCCAGATGCCTGGGGAGGAAGAGGTAATCTAAATGATAAAATTATTAAAATACAAGAAGTCAAATACAATGATATAGTATTACAAACATCATAAATATTAGAGGCAATTTAGTAAATGAATGAAATTGGAAAATAAAACACTCCTGTTTTGGGGGGGGGGGGATAGTGGTACAGCATGAATAGCAAAACTACAGAAAAGAGGTAAGAAGAGAGTTATGGACAGTTGGAGGTAGGACAACAAAAAGTTATAAAGAAAAGATGTTGGGGAAGGAGGAGAAGAGACAGATCGAATAGAAAAGGAGAACCAACGTTTAGGAAAGCAGTAAGAAAAAGCAGATTGACTAAAAGTAGATTTTCTAGAAGGAATAGAGAGAGAAATTGAAATATTGTTGCAGAGAGGGTAGGAGGGATCTGAGATGAGAGAGAAGAGTGCCGAACAAGAATTTGGATAAAAATGAGACAATGGGAAAGGAGCCTAGCATCAAGAGATGGAAGAGAGAGGGCTGAGTAAAGAGAGCAGTGGCGAGTTTGAGGGGGACAATCTAAAGCAAAATGACAGAAAGAATAAAGGGACCCAGCCTAGCAAGAGAGGATTAAGAGGGGCACCACTGTAGACTAAGTTGCCGTAGTCAAAGGAAGAATTTTTAATACAGTTTCTGGGTGAAGAAGAAGCGGAATGCTCGCTTTATTCCTGTACAATGCACCAAACTTTGGGTAAAGCTTACGGTGTATTGCATCAATGTGCAATGAGAAATCAAGAAGCTGGTCGAGGAGGAAACATCATCAATCTTAACACCGAGGGTATTAAATAGTGGGAGAAAAGTTTGGCAAGCCTCTGACGGGTGCCAAAAGTCATGGAGACTGTTTTTGGCATTGAAGGACAATTGATTAGACCTGAACCAGTGCTGAATGTTGTCAAAATCCAACTGTAGCGGGGAGGTAAGGTCATGATGGACCTGTGTAAAATGTGTTTGGAAAACCCAGTTGTCTGCAAGTGTACGTGTACCAGCTTGGATCTGAACCTTCGTCATTCGTTCACAGTACCAGCATGAGATGCTATGATCCTTGAAGTGCACCACCAAGAGGGCACAGCAGTCAGCACAGCACCTGCACTTCAGAGCTTTTGGGATGGCTCACTGCGGCATGCCACAGCTTCCACGATGGCTGCATGATGTATTTATTAAGAGTGTGTGATGCAGAAATCACTCGTTTGTTGGAGAAATAAGTTACATGCCCTTCAGCTTTTCTGGAAGTGCAGTTATCACCACACCCTCTGGAGTGTGTTATTCTGCTTATGTATTAAATATAATATGCATTAAAGGCTCAAACATGATATACTGTGCAACAATCCGTATCCAAGAACCCCACATTGGAGGAAGAGTGATGGTGAGCAGGGTTTGATGAATGAAGAGGGTCAAGCAGGTTCATGGAGGGTTTTCAAGTTGAGAGCAATGTGTTTAACCCTGTCAACAAACTGCAGTTGACATTCAGCACCAGGCCAGTTCTTATAAAAGCATCAGTCCTGGATCTACAGAGACCCTTCAGTTGCCACCCCTTGGTCCTGTGTCATATACTCCTGTAGCTTCCCCTGCCCACTACAGTGGGTTCCAACTCCAACGGATCCAGTGGGTTGGGGTCCATTGTGGGCAGTGGCCTGAGCCAGTGAGCATAAGAGCTGGGAGCCACCATCCTGCCTTGATGACTGGAGCCATGCCCTCCACCCTCAGCCCTTCACCTGCTCAGAACAAGGACATGGACACAGGCCTGTGGTGGAGGAGGAAGTAATAATGTTACATGGTTACCTGCATGTAGATTCCCATCTGACCACAGGAGTTGCAGCAGAGTAAGAAGGGTCTCTCCTTCCCTCATAGCCTAAACATGCTGCTCCTGCAAAATGTTCCTAGACTCCTTGGGGGGGTGGGGGGCACAGTTGGGTTTGTAACACAAGCCAGGGTATCCTGCATTGTAGTGGGAGTCACTGTAGCAGTGCCGCAAAGAAGCTGAACAAGGTCTTTCTGATTTTGAGATTGTGGCAGTTGTCAAGCTGTCTCTTAGGATGCCTCACAGCCCCCCTCCCCCAGGCCAAATTCAGTTTGGGGGGGGGAGTAGCAGGTGGTGGCCATTTGATCATTCTGTCCCCATCCTCACCATTTTTTTTTCTCTTACCTGTCCTAAGAATCACTAGCAATATTTGTATAATTCTTAATACTGGTGGGGCATGCTACCATTTGCCCACTAGCAAATCATACTGTTGTCTATTGCTCCATATATGGAGGAAGTGTGGACACATATGTCACTTACTTCCACAATCTGCTGTAGGGGAGGATGCAAGTCCTGCCCCCCCCCAAAAGAGTGAACATAATTAATTGAAGTGCTGTTGTCTCTAGTTTGTCGGGCGTGCAGGGACCTGGGATCGCACCTGACACGGATTGAAGGAGAGCCTCCTTTATTTAATTGCATTCATTAAGGAATGAACTGCCTCTGAAGATCCTGGCATATAGATAGGATGTGTTTAAGGAGATGGACAGCAAAGGTTTGGAGTCCCAGTACTTTTGCTACTTGGTAGTTTGGAAGGTCGATGTGCCATGATTTGAAATAATATGAAGGGGAAGTTGCCAGAGACATGGATTAGAGCTGCAGAATTCTTGATGCATGAAGTCGTCAATGTGACATCATTCTCAGGAGGTGCCAATGGCTCAGGTAAAGCTGTGTTTGTTTATTTGAAATTCTTTCACCAGGAAAAGTTTGAGAAGAGTGCTACAATTTTCTATAAATACCCTAAAGGCAAGATGACGTGAATACAGAAATGCAGCTGCAGATACTGAGTCAGTTCTGAAGATAGCATTCACCTTATATTCAGGATTGATTACCATCAGTCTGTATTACCGAGGGTGTTTACATGAAAACGTGATCCTTGTTCCTTGGACCAGAAGTTCAGTGGCAGTACTACTGTTTGCTATGCAAGAGACTTGAGTTTGGGAGTGAATGCTATTGCTGGGGGAGGATGGAGGTCCCTGAACTGCTCTCTGCCCTCTGGTGGGGAGGGACATGCCTCCCACAGTGTGCCCGACATGTAGCAGAGTCTGGGCGTTGGGGCAGTCGGGAGGCTTCATCAAGGGTAGGGATGAGAGCAGTAGATTGAAAGAGTGATCTTATTTCATTTTATTTTTTATACTTGTTGACTGATGAGTAATGCCTATTTCACAAGCACATGATTGAAACAGACTCAAAGCAGATACAGAAAACAGTTAAAGACAGCACAGTTTGGGAGCTTGCTTGTATTCTTTTGATACCAAAACCCTAAGAATGTGTGTAAGACCACTCTCAACCATAATATGGGTCACCAGGGCTGTATTAATGTACAGTGCGAAGTACTGCATTACTTTTGGTCCTCTGCTCACCTTTTATCCTTTTTTTTTTTTTAATACAAATAAAATTGAATTGTGTTCGTTCCTCCTGCCCAAATATCTAGTGCCTGCTACCAAAGTACACAAAACAAGAACATTGAAAGACCTGGAACCCCAGGGCTGCACCCCTGCAGAGTGCACTGCCTTGCGTCACTGCTCTGTAGTTGAAAGCTGTGACTCCTACCTCATGACCTGGGTCGATAATGCTGAAGAAACACACACACACACACTCCCATTGCTCTTTTCCTCTGCTACAGGGGTCTGCCACTACAGGAACAAACACCTCATGGCCAGTGTTGTGTTGAGAAATCCATTGCTCAGCTGAAATATTCCATTCTTAGTTGAGAGTAAAAAACAATCCAGAGTAAAGAAAATATTTAAAAATAATTACCCTTTCTAAAAAAAAAAAAATGTTATTTTGTTTCCTTCACCCTCCAAACAGGGTTGCTATAGTATTGCCCTTCCTCCCACACAGGGAGGACAAGGGGTCTGCCTATGGCCCCAAGTAATGTTAGGGGTGGATTCTCATCATGAAAATATAAGTGAATCAGTCTGGCACCCCTTCTGACACAACTTCTTCACCGCATCCTGGAACTTGCAATGCAGTCTACCTGTTTTTTTGGAGCCTCTAATTTGATCTTATGTCTGCCAGCTGGCTCACGTCATCTCTTGACCCCCTGCCCCATCGCTCACAATCTCTGGGACTTACCTAACTTCAATGAGTCCTCCATGGACCCCCCCCCCAGCACATATCCAGATTCTGGATCCCTGCCCAGTTGATGGTGTGGAGCCTGCGGGGGAGGGCAGGGAGTGACCAAGCCAGTCCGAGATTTCCAACCAGTATTTTCTCTCCAGGGCCACTAACGTGATGATGCACTGCACATGCATGCCTCTGCATCAGCGGTGGCCCTCCCACTGCTTGAGGCGATCTGCTGTGCTTCTTCCTGGCCTCCACTAGGTGACAGACCAGGAGCGGGATGTTGGAACCCCCCTCTCCTAAGAGAGGAGAGCTGTCTTTAGGATGCTCGATCTTCTCTCACCCAGCTGAGCCACTCCTGAACCTGGGTCGCTGGTGTGGCAGATGGTAATACTACTGCTGTATGACGGGGCTGGTACTTTGCCTCTGTTTTTGTCACAAAATCCAGAATAGTGCTGTTTTTGTGACCCAAATTCAGGACGTTGTGGTAAAAATGGCAGTAAATTGCAACGATTAAGAGAAAGGGCGTGCCACAGAGGTATTGCACTCTACTCCAGGGGCAGTGGGAGCAGGCCACCCAGTATTCACACATCCCCTATTGGCCATCCTCAGTGTAGCTTGCATCTCTTGCAGAGCACCGTTGTCGTGATGGAGGGTGGGGGAACCAGAAAGCATGAAGAAAAAAAAAGACTGCTAGCCCTTCTGGACAGATATCTGCCTACATTGTACTGTTATAGAAAGGAACACTAATAAACTACATTAAAAAAAAAAAAAAATCTTCTCCAGCTGGGACACTTGCTGGTGCTGTGTAAGCACATCTTCTTCCTCATTACATCTCCTGCCTGTTTCTTTGGGGATCAGAACCCTTCCCCCACAAGACCATCCTGAGAAGCCTTTGGGAAGATGTGCTTATTGCCCTTTTCTGACTATTTGTCTGATTGCTGACACTGATTCTGCAGTTTCGTGCTGGGTTAGATGGGGGGTAAGCTACAGATAAAAAAATAATTGCCAGTTCTAAGAATTATAATTTTGGTGCTCAGACTTCAGGTAGAACAAAGAAGCCTACATCACTACATTTTTTAGTAACAGATTGTAGCACATAGAATAGGAACACTTTTATTCCGCTCATCTCTGCAAGCAAAGGATAGGAAAAAAGCATGAAGTGTAAAACCTAAGGAACAGAACGAAGGATTAGGCCTGGTGGTTGTGTGAACTCTGGATTCTTTTTGTATTTTTAATGTTTTTCTTTTTGGGTTCCCCCAACCCCCACTTGCCATCCTCGCAGCTCCTCTGTCCCTTTGGTCTCTAATCCTGCAGAAGCTGCTGGTTGCTCCATGTTCCTAGGCACAGCTGTCTTGCGGCTAAGCACCACTGCTGGAAAGGCTCTTGGGAGGCAGTAGTCCGCACATTTGACTGACATGGGGCGCTGCATCAGTTTCCCTGCTGGTCATGACTGGAATCCTTGGCTCAGGACTTGGACATGGTTCCATTGTATAGACAATTAATTTGAGTGATTGGGCTGGCCCCAATGTCTGTATTTTAAAAGAATTATTAATAACTTACATGATTTCAGCCAATTAGCATTGAGAGCCACAATACTGTACTATATCCTGCATACATTTGTCCTATACATCAGCGTTAACAAGGACTATTCCTCATTAATATAGTTATTGATATCCTCACCTGTCGTGGGAAACCTGGGTTCAAGTTAGTATTCCTTGTTAGTATAGTGGTTGGTATCCCTGCCTGTCATGCAGGAGACCCGAGTTCAATTCCCTGACAGGGAGAAATTCATGATTTCAGAGAAAGGAAGGCGCAAGAACAAGGGGGCATGAAATGAAGGCAAGAGGGGGAAGTTTAGGAGAGATATGCGGAAATACTTCTTCATGGAAAGGGTGGAGGATGATTGAAACAGCCTGCCAGAGGAGGTAGTGGGGGCAAAGACTGGGGGGAGCTTCAAGCATGTGTGGAATAGGCACAGGGGCATATTAAGTAAAGGAATGAGGCGAGGGAGGGGGTAATGTTTTATTCTATGTTAATATATCTGCAGAGACCACTCTTACGGTTGTAAGAGTGGCTTTAAGTGCATTCTTATTTATTTAGTTATTGTTGACCAGGTAAGTGCACTAGACAAATTCTGGAGTGACCAGTTCAGTACTTCGGGTTCTGCAAGAGTGACTGCTTTTCAGGTCATTTGGCCAATGCCTAGAGATGAAGTTTACCCCTTGAAGTGGGTTTTGCTGGTATCGAACCCCAGTGTGCTCCGTCATGGCCAGTGCCACATTTTCCAGATGTTTAAATCCTGTGCCATATGGGAACTGTTGTAAGTCATGACCTAGTGCCACTAGAAGAAATTTTGTGTTTTGTCATGGCCTGAGCCACATTTCCACATTTCCAGATGTCTAATCCTATGCTATGGTAAGTTTGAGTTTCTGTTTTCTACAGATGTTGTTCTGCATTTTCCTTGTGCTACGAAGTGTTATCCCTTGGGGATCCATCTTTGCTTTTGTGTACCAACTGTTTTGGAATAAAGCCACACTCTAGAATCCCAACCTGGTATGGACAATCTAGTTACTGCTTCCTGTGTGGATTTACTGGGTACCCCTCCAGAAGTGCAAACCTAGCATAGCCCGCAGCAAAGTTTCTCGCCTCAGGACCTGGGTTTGGTAAAGGCCTATTTGTGTCTTGTACGCACTTTGTGTTTATATTGCTTTGTATCCCCACCCTTCTCTTTTTCCCCTAGACAAAAATGGTATGGGAGGTGTGCTTACTAGTTAAACAAGTGGCCGGTGGGGGGTTATATATGCACTACAGGCCAGGAGAGAGCGAGAATAAGGAAATGAGACATATAAGTATTTAAGGGGTAGTACTGCAACGTAGACAGCAGTACCCTGTTCACAAGAAGCGAAGGAGGGTGACAAGAGGCCATGGCTGTGAACTTGTAGAGGAAACTTTAAGAGGGGATGTAACAAAGGTTTTCTTGGAAGAAATATGATATGTGACATATAGTAGTAGTGGTAGTAGTTTTGTTTGTTTGTGGCACCCTTCCCTGGAGACCCAGTGTGCCATTATAAAGACAGGAAAATGCAAAATATAAAATACTACACATTCTCAACTCTGTTCAATATGATTAAAACAAATAAATATTTAATACTGACAACTAAAATACTCATTTAATCCCCATATGCTTGCATGAACAGAAAAGTTTTCAGACCTCGTTTAAAAGCCTCACCCGAGTGGGGCCTCTCTCAAAGTCCTAGGCAAGGAGTTCCATAGGATCAGGGCGGCCACCTCAAATACCTGTTCCCCAGACAGTTTTACTCTTGCCCTCTGGACTACCAGAAGGCCTTCCTTGGCAGAGCAGAGATGGTGACTAGGAACATGAACGTGTAGGTGAAATCTAACATGGTGGCCAAAACTTCCATCTGAGATTTGAGTTTCAAAGTCTAACAAATATGTATTTAAAGATTGCGGGGCTTGACCTCCTACTTACTTAAAAAAAAAAAAAAAAAAAATATTTGCTCATTTCTACCCAAGAAACTAATAGTAATAAAATAAAAACTTCATAAAACTTCATCCAGAAATTTCAGCCACCGTATTGCATTTCATCTGTGTGTGGCACAATGTAAACTGCCCCAGTCTGCAATCCTTGCAAAGTGCCAGCAGCAACTGGGGAGAGTGTCACACTTCCAGTAGATAGCCAGAAATATCGACTTGTGCAGCTTGTATTTTCTGAAGTCTTACATCTAGCTACGAAGATAATCCAATAAACGAAACACTAGTGACAGGTCTTAAAAGAGTTCTGTCATTGTCTGGGGAGATTTGAGAAATCTTGCAAGTGATGTTTCTTGCACTTTATCCATTTAAGGGACTTTGTACCAGTTCCAAATTGCAGCTGGCAGTTTGCAAGGAGTAGGACATCTTTATTTCTTGTACGGTGTTCTCCCTGAGAGTATGAGCAGCACCTTTGCAAAGAAGGGATCCCAGCACACACACAACCTACTAAACATGCTCAGAAATTAGATAGTGATCAAACCTCCCTTTGTTGCAGTGCAAAAAAAGGGAAATAACACTTCAGACACCCTTAAAGAGCTACTGATGCCACAATGAAAACTTCAAAAAACATGGTACTTGGGCACAATTCTACTTGCATTCCATTTATATTCCTTAGATTTATCCTCCACTTTATTTATTACTGTGGAAATTTGCATGAATATGTGATCTTTATACCTTAGGGTTCCTCTAGAGTCCGTCTTCCTGTATAGCTGACTCCCTACTTTAAGTCATAATCCTCTCTTGTGACATCACAGTTGGCTGCCATGAGCGTACCTGTGATGTCACAAGCAGTGCATTATAACCTCAGAAAGGGAGAAAGCAATTGGAATAGATAAACTCTTCAGGAGCAAAGACCATATTTTCCTGCGAGTGACCTCAGTGATAAATAATGGTGAGGAGAAATGCAGACCTAATGTGAAAAACAAGCAAAACTGTCTAAATATTATGTTTTGTTAAAGTTCTCCTGAAGGTGTCAGCTGCTCTTTAACGAAACACCTAGTTAGGTGTGAAATGCGCCTTAGTGGGAGCGTCTGCTTCTAGTCCTGGTACTGTGCTGCATTTAAACAGCGAATGGTTGTTTTCCACTGCTTTTACTGCAGTGATGTCAGAATTTGATCACTAGCCAGTTTCTGTGCATGTTTAGGTACTGTAGCTGTGTGTGTGTGTGTGCTGGGCTGCCTCCTTTACCAATTGACTGTTTTTGCCTGAGGTGCCCACTGACTAGTGGGTATAGAGTAGTGGCTCTCAACCCCAGATTTTGGTGGCCTCAGTGGGCCTCAAGGTGTGCCCACTACAGCTTACTGGTGGCTTCACTCCTTGTTTCACCCCATACCCCCGACATACATCAAGTGCCATAATATATCACTTTTCACACAGTATACATTAAACCAAATCCCCAATTTATTTTTACATTAAATGTATCTGCCATGTTTTTATCAAGATAAGAAATTATCCATTCCATTACCTTTGCAACTGGGGCTGTAAAAGCTCTTTGGCGACACAAAATTGTGTTGGTGGCTGCATGTGGCTGCGGTGGCAGGGGGACTTAAGAAAAAGGGGCAGTGTCACACAAAAAATGTTGTTAGAAAAACAAACAAAGATGCTACGAATGTCAGAAAAATATTTCTGCTAACTTTTTTTTTTTACTTTCAAAATCTTTATTGAAAAATGAAACATCATAGAAGGAACACTACACAGTCTGGTCTCCTCAACTTGTCCTTCCACACTGCATCTATCCCTGCACCCTGGAAACATGGAACTGTCCTTCCCCTACCTAAGGGAGGCGATCTCTCATCTCCTGGGAACTATTGCCCCATCTCTCTTCTCCCCACACTGGCTAAACTTCAGGAACACATTGCTCTTTCTCGGCTCTCCCCCTTTCTTGATGAGTCCACCTTCTTCACTCCCTTCCAATCTGGCTTTAGGAAGGACCATTCCACTACCACTTCCTTACTCAGACTCACTGACTATATCCATACTGCTATGGATAAAGGTCTCATCACATCTGCTATCTTTGTCGACCTTTCAAGGTTTTTGATACTGTCTCCCACTCCTGCCTCCTTGAAATCCTCTCATCAGCTGGCCTGTTTGACTGCCTATAATTGGTTTCGATCCTACGTGGTAGGTAGAACTCAATCTGTTAAAAGAGCCAACTGCACGTCCCCGCCTTTACCTATCTCCACTGGAATGCCTCAAGGGTCTGTACTTGGCCCACTCCTATTCTCTATTTTTCTAGACAACCTACATCCAGTATGCTCCTCATCCCATATCCATATGTATGCAGATGATACGGTACTGTTCACCTCTGTCCCCACTGTCTCTGATGTGACAACCAGACTACAGATTGACTTCAACAGTGCTCGATGGTGGCTCAATTCGCATCAACTCTTCCTCAGTGCCAAGAAGACAGTCTCAATGACATTTGGCACTAGGCAGAGACTGTCCAGGCTACCCTCCTTACCCTCCTTCCACACCCTAGAGAGGACAATAATAGAGGACACTACCTCTTTTAGATATTTGGGTGTTTGGCTTGGCCAACACCTTAACTTTTCTGTACATATTGATGCCATCCTGAAAAAACTGCGTCCCAAGCTTGGCGCCCGTTACAGGAACCGTGGTTGCCTACCGCTACCAGCTAGGTGTGATCTTGTTCAGAAAATGTTACTCCCTACTTTTGACTGTTGTGACATAGTCTACAGTGCTGCGCCCAAGACTTCCCTTACCAGGTTGGATCCTCTTTTTAATACTTTCTGTCATTTTGCTCTCGACTCCCCCTCTCGCACACATCACTGCTCTTTGTACCACTCTCTAGCTTCCCCCCTCCCTGGAGTGCAGATGATTCTCCCACTGTGCTAAATTCACTTCTAAATTCTGGTTTGGGACTCTTCCCTCTTACCACTCCTCTTCTTTTGCTACTCCCCCCTCTCTTCCCACCAACTCAGATCCACTGACTCATGCACTTTAGCTATTCCTCATCGCTCCACCACCATAGGCCAGGAAGAATTTTCCTATAATTTCCCTAAGTTCTAGAACTCGCTTCTCCTACCTATCAGACTCTCCTCATCTTCTTCTATCGCCACAGCCCTACACAACTTTTTTCCCCTAAATCACTTGCTTCTAGCCACCTATCAGACTTCCTCATCCTCTTCTTCTATCTCCACAGCACTACACAACTTTCTCTCACCAATCTGCACTTGTTTTAGCTCTCTACCCTCCACTCCATCCTTGCACTTTAAACCCCTACCCGCGATCCCCTCTTGCACATTATCTGCTTTTCCTATCTCCCTGACTCGCCTTTACCTTCCATTCCCCCCCCCAGCTCCTTGTCTCGGGTGCTTAGCCCCCTGTTCCTCCCCTCCTTTCCTCTCACCTCTATTCTCTGCTGGGTTTCTATCCCCCTTGCTGGGTTCTCAGCATCCTGAAGTGGGTATAGCCTCCCAGTTGACTCCTCTCTCTCTCTCTCTCTCTCTCTCTCCCTTCCCTTGTACGGTTCTCGGCATACTGAAGGGGTGTTAGCTTCCCAGCTTCTCTCTCTCTCTGTCTCTCTCCTCTCCCTTCCCCCCACTTGCATTATCTGCCCTTCCCTAAGGCTTCTCTCCAGCTTACACACTGGCTGATACCCTCAGTTCCCTGTCTCAACCTCTTTCTTGTGGGCTGGTCTCCTCCTTGCACTTATGAACCGTCCCCAGTTACTTCCAATCACCTACTAAGGTTGGTCCTTCCCCAACCTTAACCTACAACTGACTTACTTGGCTACAACTAGGTGGCTGCTTAATTATACTAATTACTTAATCTCGTGTTCAGTATGTACATTACTGTTTGTACACCGATTGTATGTATTAGCTTTATGTAATTGCACTTATATGTTATTGATTTTTCTTGCTGTTCCTCCTCTTGTAACCCCTCCCCCAGGACGCTTCTGGAAACAGGCTGGTTTCAGCTCATGTTATCTTTCCTGGTGAAACATTTTCAAATAAATAATCATTTTAACTTACACGCATAAGGTACATAAAACTCTGTATTAAAAGAAAATGTGTGATAAAACGTGTCCTGGGTTGCAAACACGGCTGCTTTCATCAGAAACTTAAAATGGTGAATGCTGTTTTCCACTAGCTGGGTGTAAGTTAGTAAAATCCAGTTTGCAAATCTGCTCTGAAGCAAACTACAAAAGGAACATCTGTGACCGCTCTTTTTTTTTTCTTCTCCTGAGGTTTGCACCAGGATTTGATCTGCTCCTTTAATGTTTCATCCCATCAGATAATGAGCCTTGCACAAAAGGAAGACACAATGGGCTCTGGCTGCTCGCGCCAGATAGATGTTGCATTGACTGCTGTTGTTCATGTCTCTTTCTATAAAATTAGTTCTTTTGCACAATGGTGATAGGCTTCAAAGCGGTGAAACAGATGAAAGAAAATAGCTAAAGCATAGGATGATGGCAGTGAACAAGGGAATGTGAGAACATATAAATATATTTATTGATTTAGTTATTTATTTAGTTGAATGTTGGTGACTGGGAAAGGAACATGAGCCTAGACTCATTTCCAGGTGCAACCCAAGGGAGAGGAACAGAGGATGAAAAATACAGACACAATTCACAGTTACAAAACAGTGCAGGTAAGAGAACACAGTGAAATCAGAGTAAGTGCGCAATGAGCAAACAAGGCAAAGGCAAGAAATTGAACATGCCAGGCAAATGTATGGGGAGCTATTAGGGGGAGTGAAAATAGGAGAAGGGGTAGGAAAGGAGTCTCAGCTGATACCTGAGGGAGCCAGTGAAGGCAGCAAAGGGGAAGGAAGAGGGCAGCTCATTCCAAAGTGAGGGAAGATGATAGAAGAAGGCTGATTGCCCAGCAGAGGTGCAGGGATGTGGCATAACAAAGGTGTGATGATCCCTGGATATATAATCGTGCACAGTGACATTGTAATTGTTGGATCAGCTGTAATCTTGCTGCTCAGTATATTTCTCATTATATTTTTCTTGCGTTTCGTAACCGGCTCCTATTTCTTACACACTGGAAACCATTGTAAGTAAGTCTCTCACTCATTGGATGTATCCTTTGCTCATGAATAGCATTATAATTATTAGTGGTAGTAGTTTAAGGTTGGAAGGGACTCTAGGTCCACCGTGTCCACCCCCACTACTTCATAAGCAGAGATGGATAAGTATGGTGTGCCTATTAACTCATTCTGCTACCTAAGGTATCCAGTGATTCTCTTGGTAATCAGAAATTTGCCCAGGCTTATCTTGAAGGCCTCCGATGTCATCATACCCACTGTCTTTACTGGTAGGCTGTTCCATATGTTTGAACAACAGCGAGAGTAGCTCCAGTACTTGACATGGCTTGCTACAAGTCACAAGTCCAAAATGTTGCATGACATTATGCCACATGGCAAATCGTGCTGCCAATACAGCAATGATGTGCCATGCAGCATGATTCTTTTCTGTGCTTGCCTCCCACTAAAAGATTCTCAACTCTGAGGGGGGGAGTCCAACTCAGGGAGTGCACAATCTGTGGAAAATAAATGTCTGGGACCGTGAATCAATCCCAGTCCCAGACGCAGCACCTAGGTTCCTGCTGCTGTGGCTCAGTCCAGACAGCCACGGCAGCTGCTCGGTGGAACCCTCTCCCAGCAGAGGTCTTATCCTCTGCCTGGGAGTGTGTGAATGGTGCAATACCATGTATGGCAGTATGCACAGTATTGCACCATTTGCTGTTATGGACAGCGCTGTTTCGGGTTAGCTATAATGTCATACGCTATTCAGCGTAAGACATTATGACCCGGTAGGTGTCTTCTTTATACTGCTGCAGGAAACCAAATCAAACATCTTGTCTCTTTGATCTTCACAATGCCTTTAAGGATGTTTAATCCTGATATCTCGCACCCCACCTTCTTTCTAAATGTTCCCTCTCAGCCTTCTGTTGTCCAGGTCCTCAAAGTTTTTGGCCTCTCATGTGAGATCAACAGCAGGGATGCCAACTGTGTAGGTGGGTTTGTGGTGTAACTACATATAGAATAATATATTGGCAAATGTACACAAGGCTGTATTTCCATCGAGGGGTGAGATGACATTGTAAACCCCGACTGTAAAACATGACACATATGCTGCTGAAGGAAAGGACTGTGGAGTATCTTGAATCCAGTGGTTTACAAGACCCGAGGCGGCATGGATTCATGAGAATTTCATTGGGTGATCCAGGAGATAGATCAGAGTGGGGCAGTGGACATGGCCTACCTAGATTTCAGTAAGGCTTTCGACACCATTCCACTGGTCCTCTTTAATGTCTTGGAAGGGACGGTGACCAGCGGGGTGCCTCAGGGGATCAGTGCTGGGACCAGTCCTCTTTAATGTCTTTATAAGGGACATTGCAGATGACCTGGAAGGGAAGGTCTGCCTCTTTGCAGATGGCACCAAAATCTGCAATAGGGTGGACACTTTGGGGGAGTGGAAAGAATATGCAGAGACCTGATAAAACTCGAGGGGTGGTCAAGGGCATTGCAGCCAGATTTCAGTGCGAAAAAGTGCTAAATCATGCACTTATGGCACTGAAACCCAGAGGTGCAATACAAAATGGGAGAAGAGATATTGACAGTCAGAAAACAGGAAAGGGACCTGGCCAGGCAGTGCGACAGTGCAGTTAGCAGAGCCAGTGGGCTGTTGGGGTGCATAGGGAAGGGTATCGCCAACAGAAGGAGGGAGCTGGTGTTGCCGCTATATAGATCATTGATGAAATCCTACCTGGAGTACTGTGCCCAGTTCTGGAGACCACATCTCCAGAAGGACATAGACCGAGTAGAAGCTGTCCAGAGGAGGGCAACTAAAGTGGTACAGGGGCTGCATCAAAAGCCCTATGGGGAGAGACCTCAGTATGTAGACCCTGGAAGAGAGGGAGGGAAGGTACGCTAGAGACCTATACATTTCTCACAGGGGTAAATAAGGTACAGGAGGAGAGTACTTTTCAGAGAAAATATATACAATAATGAGGGGGCATTGAAAGATGCTGGAGGGGGGTACATTCAGGAGTGTTGCAAGGAACTACTGCTTCACTGAAGGAGTGGTGGATTTCTGGAACAGTCTTCCAGCTGTGGTGGTGGGGGGTGAAAAAAGTGGTGGGGTTCAAGAATGCATGGGACAGGTATAAAGGAATCTTACTGGAACTCAAGAGGGTTGGGGGGAGAGAGAGAGTCGGAGATCAAGTAGGAACTGTGGTAACACTGTAGGGAGGGAAAAAATGGGCAGACTGGGTGGTCCAAGCAGTCCTTATGTGTCATAAAATTCTATATTTCTATGTCATATGCATAGAATGATGTACAGGCAGTCATACACCACAAGGCTGTGCTTCCCTCAAGTGGTGAGATGACATCATAAACCTTGAAAGCGAAGCATGAAACATATACTATATATATAAAATAATGCATGGGCAGCCATACACCACAAGGTTGTGCTTCCATTGAGGGGTGAGATGGCATCATAGACTTTGAGACCAAAGCGTGAGAGATATGCTATAGATAGGATAATATATGGTCAACTATACACAACAAGGCTGTTTCCAGCTAGGGGTGAGATGACGTCAGAGGCCTCAAAAGCAAAGCACAGGAGTTCTCTATGATGTCAGCTCATCCCAAGATGGAAACAACTGCCTTGTTGTATGTGGTTGCCCATACATTACTATATGTTAATATGTCCCCTGGAGCCACTCGTTGATGTATCAGAGTGGTTTCGCACACCCTTGACTGGAGTGAGAGCAGCGAAGCGAAGCTGAGCTGTTCTGGCTAAAGCTGTAGGCAAGTGAAACCACTCTGATACAGCAATGAGTGGCGATGGGGGACGTATTAATATATTACTGATTGAGAGTGATCAATAATATATTTTTAAAAAACTGTTCCCAAAACGTGTCCATTTCCAGAGCGTCAGTGCTTGAGATGCTCTTCACAGAATGAGTGTCTCATGCGAAGTGGAAAGGAGCGCTCCAATTGGTCAGGAGCGCTCCGTCGATCTTAATATTTTGTATAGTATGTGTGCTTGTTTTACTTTATTTACCTTCTTTCTGTCACTGTCTTGAACTGTGATCCAATAAATAGAAAACTGCAAACAACCGGATAAGATTAAAAACATTTCATGTGATTTAAGGAATAGCTACATGAGCAAGCTACATTTCTAGTAGTTTATCTTTTAGCAAACCGTTCACTTGGGGTGTTTCCAGTCTTGCTGATATCTTCATTAAGAGGAATCTTTTGAGTAGGTAAGCATGAGGAATCTTTTTATTTCAAATATGTTATTTAAATTTTCCTTTAACAGAACAGCAATGCACAAAAACAATGTTGTGAATTCAATAAAATATAATACAAATGTTATAACATAACCTAAGAAGCATTTCATCTTAAAAATATATTATTATATTAGCTAAGAAACAATTAATCCTAAAATATATTATATTATATTATAAAATGGAGAGGAGAAATCCTGGAAGTTGATTGGCTGAAGCACTCTTTGACCTGTAACAACATCTTAGAATATCATCACGGTCCAAAACTGATTACCAAGGTCAGCCATTTACTAGCACTTTTTTTTTTTTTTTTTTTTTGTGAAGTCTATTTTTGCACCGACCTGGTGAACTCTCTCGGGCATCCTCCAACACCCCCAGCTCTACCTCCGTGCTTGAGAGGCCTCCAATTCCTGGCACCAGCCCGGCTATCCTCCCCCGACTCTAAGCCCCGAGGTAGGGCCACCCTATCCACCCAGGGCACTCTATCTTGAATTCAGGCCAGGCTGGGTTCGGCCCAGGAGAGGAGGACAACCGGCGTTGGAGTGTGGCTGAGTAGGTGGAAGTGTCGTCGCCTATCCCGGAGTCAGGGATTTTCTGTGTATATGTTTCCTCTGGGAGTACAGCATGCAATGACGTCTGCGTAAGGTTGCCTGCTGATGTCTGGCACAGTCCCGCCCCCATGTACTTGGCTGGCAATCCTGCTATACCCCCGATCTCCATCAGGGGTTGCGAGGGCACCGAGCAGCCACAGGATCCCTCCCCAGGGAGAAGAGAGCTGTCCTCCGGATCCTCAATCCTATTCCTTCCCTGCCAACCCCCGGCTCTTCGAGTCCATCCCCGAACCTGAGTTGCTGGCGTGGCGTCCAGCGCCTCAACCCTCAGTGCCACTGGGCCGGCTCCATTTACTAGCAGCCGAGGGCCATTTTATAATCTAATAATACATTCTCAGGTGTGGTATGTCATGGGATATTGCCACTTCTTTGGTGGTTGAAGGCACTCCATGTTGCCTCGTGCCTCACAACATACCCAAGGCATGATGATATCCCAGGATATACCACACTGTTGTGTATTATTGCTTAATTATATTATATTGTATTGCATTATATATTATATAACATTGATATTGGATTCATTGCTATTGTGCCACAGTAGCGATCTAGCTACTGTGGTACATCAGAACTCAGACATCACTGCTGTGTGGTACATCAGGATTCAGACATCGTTGCTGTGTGGTACATCAGGATTCAGACATCGTTGCTGTGTGGTACATCAGGATTCAGACATCACTGCTGTGTGGTACATCAGGATTCGGACATCACTGCTGTGTGGTACATCAGGATTCGGACACCACTGCTGTGGTACATCAGGATTCAGACACCACTGCTGTGGTACATCAGGATTCAGACACCACTGCTGTGTGGTACATCAGGATTCAGACACCACTGCTGTGTGGTACATCAGGATTCAGACACCACTGCTGTGTGGTACATCAGGATTCAGACACCACTGCTGTGTGGTACATCAGGATTCAGACACCACTGCTGTGTGGTACATCAGGATTCAGACACCACTGCTGTGTGGTACATCAGGATTCAGACACCACTGCTGTGTGGTACATCAGGATTCAGACACCACTGCTGTGTGGTACATCAGGATTCAGACACCACTGCTGTGTGGTACATCAGGATTCAGACATCACTGCTGTGGTACATCAGGATTCAGACATCACTGCTGTGGTACATCAGGATTCAGACATCACTGCTGTGGTGCATCAGGATTCAGACATCACTGTTGTGGTACACCACGATTCAGACATCATTGCTGTGTGGTACACCAGGATTCAGACATCACTGCTGTGGTAGATCAGGACTCGGACATCACTGCTGTGTGGTAGATCAGGACTCGGACATCACTGCTGTGTGGTAGATCAGGACTC
The DNA here is from genome assembly GCA_016271365.2 of Neoceratodus forsteri. NCBI lineage: Eukaryota > Metazoa > Chordata > Ceratodontiformes > Ceratodontidae > Neoceratodus > Neoceratodus forsteri. The sequence goes on from JADMNL010000033.1 coordinate 59,805,143, forward strand.
GGACATCACTGCTGTGTGGTACATCAGGATTCGGACATCACTGATGTGGCACATCAGGATTCAGACACCACTGCTGTGTGGTACATCAGGATTCAGACACCACTGCTGTGTGGTACATCAGGACTCGGACATCACTGCTGTGTGGTACATCAGGACTCGGACATCACTGCTGTGTGGTACATCAGGACTCGGACACCACTGCTGTGTGGTACATCAGGACTCGGACACCACTGCTGTGTGGTACATCAGGACTCGGACACCACTGCTGTGTGGTACATCAGGATTCGGACACCACTGCTGTGTGGTACATCAGGATTCAGACACCACTGCTGTGTGGTACATCAGGATTCAGATATCACCGCTGTGTGGTACATCAGGATTCAGATATCACCAATGTAGTACAGCAGCGTCTGGAAGTGTATGGGTTTTCATAGACAACATCCCTAAGCCACATACTGTACTGTAAGTGGTGTACCTACACCGTAGCTGCAGAGTAACTAGTATGTAGTTACACAGATCACATGTCTAGCTCCCCTGTGGTTGTTTACAACCCCTTCTAAAGTGTAGTTATCCTACAGTTAACATGGTACTAAGCACAATGTAAAGTACTAGTCCCTTCTCGAGTACAATCGTGGACTGTCCAGTTACTCTGCCATTTTAATATTTATTAAGAGTCTCTCACCAGGTCACTCTCATTCTCCTATTACCAGTTGATATATTTTTTGGGGGGCTTGTTTCGAACTTTCCAGTGTGCACTGTTTTAAATGATTCTCCAGTGCCCTGCATGTCCTATTCTTCTTCGTCACTATTAATTCTCCAATGACCAATTCAGGCAGCCTTAACCCCTTGCATTACTGACTCCTTCCCTCCCTCTCTTCCTGTACAGTTTCTAACTAATAAGATAAATGACCTCAGTATCCTCTGGTGTTTTCCAAGTGTCAAGACAGACTTTGTCTCTCTCGCTCTCTTTTGCTCTCGCCCTGTCTCCCTACCATTATGTGCCTGTAGCTTTTATCCACTCCTTGGAGCTACATTCTAACTGCTTGCAGCTGACTGCTTTTTTGTTGGTTGATTGTTTTTTGCCCCCAGTTTTTTTTTGTGTGCTTTGTTTATTATTTAAGGCAAGGACGAGGCAAATTTATTTGCTAGGCACCCATCCCAGTGGCACTGGGCACCTATCTCAGTGGCTTAGGGCACCTATCTCAGTGGCTCTGAGTGCCCATTCCAATGGATCTCTGTGCTTATGCCAGTGTCTCTAGACAGCCATCCCCGTGGCTCTGGGCACCCATCCCAGTGGCTCTGGACAACCATTCCAGTGGCTCTGGGCAGCCACCCTAGTGGCTCTCATTGCCCATCCCAGTGGCTCTGGGCACCATACAATGCTCAAAACACATACAAATTAGATTAGCAAACAAACAACGAAATAATAATATGCAATAAAAGCATTATTAAACATCCAGTTTATGCTCTAATCTATAATTCTGGTTTATATTTATTACATTTTTTTCACCTGGTTAACATACAGAGACAACAGAAATAATCTTTCTCACAGATGTACCCTAGAGGTAAGGGAGAGAGGTAGTGGAACAAACAGTCAAGAAGAAAACTGCCAATGCATTTGCAGTAACTACATAGGGATATCAACATCTGCAAAATTTACAAGCAATCAGACTAACGTGGGTGGGTTGGGGATCCTGCGCCAGCTGTAGCTGGAGTGTTGACTTGCATATATCCCATACATAAACCCGCCGAAAATCCATATATCACATGCTAGCAAAAAACATTCAAGCATTGAAATGATAAACACATTGCCCATCAGGAAGAGAAATGCCATATTCATTTTCTTTTCCCTCCCTCAATATATCAATGTACCCTTCTCTTTAGTTTTAATACTCTCCTTTAAGTACTAGCCTGCTTATTAGATTACCATGGTCCCTAATAATTTTATATTCTAGTTTTTTCATTTCTGCATTTGATTCTATTTTCCTTTTGGTTCGTCCAGCGTCATGTTATAAAAAGAGTCTGAGAAATGGAGCTTTCTGATTGGCTGTAAGCATTCTATCGGCCATATGTTAATCTTTGATTAACATACATATAGAGTCTAACCACATGATGAACAAGGTTAAAGACTATTTTGGAAAAAAACAAAAAGTTTTATTTTAATCACAATAAGACACTCCTGGGAGTTATGTTAATGATCATGTAATCATCCTCTAAGGGCATGTGGCACTCAGCTACACCTCATGCCATATTTCACCCCTAGATGGGGGATTAACAGATCATTAACATAACTCCTGGTCATGCCTTCATGCCTTATTGCTTAATTATCAATGCATTTGCATCAAACTAAAATTAAAAGTGTCTGTGTGAGTAGCAAGTGGAAAAACATGGTATGGACTGGATTACACAGTAATTGGTAATTAGACTGTTAGGATGGGCCATGACAGAATAAGGGTGGGCACTGACCTCCAGGTCCAACCCTGCAGAGAACAGATACAACCACTTCATGCAAGCTGCCCTGTGGTCTGGTGGAAGGTAAGGACCCAAAGTCTGTTTGGAACCCCGGTCTTCTGTTAAAGGACAGCAAGGAAGATAAAAGCATTTTTCGGGAAGGCCGTTCCATTGACCCAGCGACTCTGCATCTCGCTGCTGTACAGATGACAGCAGTTCAGTAGTGGACTTCAGTTGCTGTATGGGGAGGCAAGCCTGGCTGTATGCAGCTGCCAGAGGGCAATGCACCTCGGCCGTGGAGGGCAGGGTAATACCCGGTGTAGCACAGCCACTAAAAAAACATACACATGCTGGTGTAAACTGTGGAAAAGAATATAAGAAGACAACCTTTTTGAAAACTGAGCACGTGCAGAAAAAATAGTGGTTGCACAAGGAGTCTCTCCCTTGCGAAACCTTTTTCCCCATGTGCAGTTTTTCTACTTTTAAAAATCTGTCCCTTAAACTTTTTAACTCTTGACTTACTACTGTTGAGGATTTTCTTTCTGTCTCAGCCATTCTAAATTGTCACTATGTTCAATGTTTTGAAATAGTATGATTAATAGTTAACTAACCATATTTTGTCTTGATCCTAAGGATGTAAAAATGCCATGATCGCGTCTTTTCCATAGAGTGAGTGTTAATTGGTTTAAACAAATTCTGTGCCAGATGTGCTAATTTACCATTTTAACAAATCTAAAACAAACAGGTGCCAGTACTTTTCCTTTCTTAACTCAAGCAGATCTGAATTTAATAATCGTTGCATATCACCAAGGTGTTCTTTAAAAGAGCATACAGTAGCAGGACAAATGTCAATTTAGAGTCATTTTTTTCATGTAGATTTTATGCCTACCTAGCCACTGTCTTACAGGAATATACCTTAGATCGGGAATATACCCTGCATCAAGAATAAATACCCTCTATCAGGGATATATGCTCCCAAATCCTCATTAACCAAATTGGATTCTCTTTTCCACTCATTCTCCCACTTTGCCCTTGACTCCCCTCCCCGCACCCATCACTGCACCCTTTACCAATCTTTTTCCCTTCCTTCCTTCCTTAGCTGAAAGATGCTTTATCCACTGTGCAAACTTCCTAGCTAAATTCTGGTTTCACTCTACCCCCTTACCTCACCTCCTCTGTATCCCCCGAACCTTCCTCCTCTTGCTCCCTACAAAACCTGGATCACCGTACCTTAACCATCCCTCCCAGGTCCACCTCAGCTGGCTGGGCAGCTTTCTTCTACCCCAAAAAATTGTAACTCCCTCCCCCAACCTATCCATCATGCTGCTTCCTTGTGGGTCCTCTCCTTTCTTGTGAAGGACCAATTCTTCCCCTCCTGCAAGTGTTTTTAACCTTTTTTTCTTTCTCTCTCTTACTTTGCCTTCTATTAGGCATGACTATCAGCACTTGCTATGTCATTCTTAGGTTAGTTTACCCTTATCTCAGCACTTGTTGTTTTACCTTGTAATGTCAGCTTGTTCCAATGGTATTTCTATTTTGTCATGCAATTGCTAATGTGTGTCACTCATCTATGGTAACAATTATCTGTTTTGTAATTGTGATTGTATTTAATGTATTTCCCGGTCCCCTCCCCCTAGGATGCATCTGGAAATGAGCATTTCTGCTCAGTGTGTTCTTCCTGGTGAAACTTTTAAATAAATAAATAAAACTATACCCTGTGTCAGGGATATATCCTGGATCAGGAATAAACACCCTGTATCAGGGATATACCCTGGATTAGGAATAAATACCCTGTATCAGGGATATACCCTGGATCAGGAATAAATACCCTGTATCAGGGATATACCCTGTATCAGGAATAAACACCCTGTATCAGGAGTATACCCTGAATCAGGAATATACCCTTGAAAAGGGATATATCCAGGATCAGGAATTTACCCTGAATCAGGAATATACCCTGGATTAGGAATAAACACCTTGTATCAGGGATATACCTTGGATTAGGAATAAACACCCTGTATCAGGGATATACCCTGGATCGGGGATAGTCTCTGGATTAGGCCAAAGCCATCACTCCAATGGTGGCTGCGTGTTTCTCTTCTGGGTTTCTCCCCATTCCTTCCACTGCCCTATGTCATGGGCCATAGCCAGTTTGGCACCATGCAACCACAGTGCATGCATTGTAGAGGGGTGGTGGGCAGTCTCCCAGGCTATCTCACAGATGTCATTTTGACACCATTACCCACCACCACCCCCCCTCCCTGGGTTAAGCACATGGCCATGTGGCAGTTGCTGCAGCCCATGGCTGTACCCCAAGTCTGCTCCCACACCTGAGTTGCCTGCGCAGCAGTGGGATATCTCACCACTGTGCCATCGGGGGCCACTGAAGGTAACATTCAGTGTATGGAACCTTTTTATTATCTGCATATCTGTAAGGTGCACTCCTAAATCCAAAACTGGAATTATCAAGTGATTAGCTGTGGCCAGTTTTACTTGCTTTGGTAGCACAAAAGCTGATTGTCGATCAGCTTTTACATTACATAAGCAAGCAGGACCAACCACAGCTAAAATATACAGCACTGCCCTTCTCTCTCTCCCATGTATTATCCTTTACAGAAATACAAGTGCCCAGCACTCCTGGAGAGGGTCCAGAGGAGGGCAACCAAAATGATTTGGGGCTTGGGGGACAGGACCTATGGGGAGATGCTTGAAGAGCTAAATATGTACACATTGGAAGAGAGAAGGGACCGGGGGGACATGATAGAGGTCTTCAGATACATGAAGTGGGTAAATAGGGGAGGAGCAGTCAGGGTGCTTCGAAGGAAGAAGGAGGAGGGGGCAACTAGAGGGCATGGGTGGAAGCTGGAAGGGGGACGATTCAGGGGAGAAAGGAGGAGGTGCTACTTCACTGAGAGGGTGGTGGAGCCATGGAATGCACTGCCCAGGGGGCTGGTGGAGGCAGAGACAGTGGAGGGGTTCAAGAGGGGGTGGGACAGGTACAGGGGAAGGGTTCTGGAAGCAAAATCCAGTGCAGCAAGAATATCTGGAACTGGGAAGGGAGAAGCCAGAGAAGGCGAGGGGGGATAACAATGTCAGCTCCCAGGGTGGGGGCTGACCAAACGAGCAGACATGAAAGACCGTTAGGCCTATTCTGTTGGCATTTTAGTATGTTAGTATCTGTGCAGCATGTATGCCGCATGGAAGCATATATGCTGTGCACTTGTATTTCTGTATGGGATTGTATATGTCACTTCACTATCATTAAACAACATCACTGATATGGAATAGTCTATGAACCACCACACTACTTTCCACTCTTGTATCTCTCATTATAAAAGCAAACACGTTTTCTCAGTTTTGCAGGGAAAAAGACCCCATGAGGCCAAGTCAGCTGACATTTATGGAGCTCATGAATGGAAGAACGGAGGGCACATGGAGGTCACATCTGAACCAGCGAGCAAGGACTTTGTAGTGATTTCCTTTTTTTTGTTAATTGTTCCCACAAGGTTCATCAACAGCTTCTTGGCTGCTCTGACCCACCGAGAGGCCTCAGGAGACAAATCCTCAAAAGTCTCTGTAAAGTCTTCAATCCCATGCTGTCCCCCTGCTGCCTGAATATAACCTCGACATGCCCTCTGTCCTATTCAAGGATGGCTGTGATAGATCCAGTGGATAGTAGCTGCTTTTCGCCACTGGAAGCTTACTTAAAGAGGGTCATTGATATTTAATTGAGGCTGCAGTTTAACGCACAAAAGATCATGACATAGTACTGTGGTGGTTGAGGGGACCTAGGGCCCACTCCACAGAAGGGGGTGGACTATGCATATCTCAGCTGTGTAGCTGTTCAACCCAATGACTGTCCACAGTGGATGGCACCCACAACTCCTGTTCACTGTGCCATGCATGTGTGGAGTTCTGTGCTGGAGCAGGGGGTGGTGGGGGGAGTAGGAGCTGTGCTGCACAGCAGGCATCCAATTCAATGCCCTGATAAGCACTGCAGTGGATCCCTTGTTCCGCATGGAGCAGGGTACAATGGGAAATTATGGTCCTCCAAGGACTTCCACATCCACATTGGGACGCCAAGTGAATCGCTGGTGTAACTGGCTGGTGATTGGATAACCTGCAGCCCTCCTGACCTGCACAGAGGGTTGGGGGCAGGCAGGGTGTGGGCTAACTGGGCCCCAAGGAGAGTCTTGTGGCCAGGTGGAGGGGGTGCATAGCCTGTAATCCCTCTACTGGCCCTCTGCAGTGCAAAATATGCCTCTGTGATCGGGTGCATGCATGCCTGGTCCCCTCGTCCACCCCAGCCTGGCCAAGTGCAAAGCAGTACACAAAGCAAGGGTGCAGTGGGAGCATGCAATCAGAGCTGGTGAAGTGCAGATGTCTCTGCATGTGCAGAATGGGACCTCTGCACACCTCTGGTCTTTGTGGGCATCCCTTCATGGATGCATATCCCTCTGTGGATCAAGCCCTTTGGATCCAGCCAGTCTGTGTCTCCCAACGCACAGTACTGACTATACCCAATTTGAGTATAAACACATATACAGATTTATCATCCAGAATACTTTCACTGCTATGTAACCCCTAAAAAAGTGCCAGAAGGAAACAAAATGTCATCAGGTGTTATTTCTGGGCTGCAGGAGATATATTCTACCTTTTTTATTGATATATTTTAGTAAATAAAGCTTTTTTGGATATTTTTTTTTGTAAGAGCTTCTTTTTGTCAGATGTGAAAGAGATTAAGTCCCAGGGCCTCCTTCTCCCTTGGTCTGACTTTTTCAGCCCTCACGTACCATGGACCCAGGGCGGCCTCTTCCTTAGTCTCCTTTACCCTGATGTAACCTCCGTAAAGAATTTGTCTACTTCTGCTTTCAAAGCCTGAAGGATGCAAGCTTTCACTATCTCACCCAGTAGACTATTACACCTGTTAACCTTCTTCTGTGCAAAGAAATGCTTTCTAAAGTTTCCCCTATTTTGCCCCCCTCCCCCCATTTGAGTGCATGTTCACTGATTCTGCATGCACACACCAGCTCAAACAGCTGTGGATTTTCCAGTCCCTCTATCCACTTTAGTAATGAGATCACCGTGGTCATGACACCCCCACTTCCATCAACCTTCTTTTCTCTAGGGTAAATAATTTAGAAAGTCCAATCTCTCTTCCTAGCTGTAACCCCCTCAGTCCCTAAAAAGCATGGTTGCTGCATGCTGGACATTGTCAATCTCTGCCATGTCCTTTCTGTGTTGCGATGTCCATAGCCGGATGTAATACTCCAGGTGTGGTCTACCCTAGGCCTTGGACAGGTAAGCAGTAACACACAAGAGAGTGTGCAACAATACTATATTACCACATGTTCCAGGTGTGTTTTGAGGCATGAGGCACAGCCGAGTGCCTTCAAATACCTGGGAAATGTGGTCATTTATAGCATTAACACACATTTTGGAGTGTGTTATTGCACTTACAAAATAGTTTTAAAAGTTACAAAATCAACAAAAAGAAAAGAAAATCTGAACTGTGCAGTAACGTGAAATTCATGCATGGTTCCTCTTCCCCTCCTGCCTCCCCACCCCACCCCTCTTTTTTGGCACTACCAGACCTTTGAATCTGTCCCAGCCTTCTCTGAACCCTGTTGTAGACCTCCCCTCCACCATCTCCACCACCACTGCAGTGTCAGTGGCTCAGTAGGTAGCACACTCGCCTCTGAGGCCGGGAGATCAGAGGGCTGTGGGTTCAATTCCCACATCTGGCACTTAGGTTAATATCCCAGTACTGACACTGTAGTGCAGCATGAGAGGGGTGCTGCACTTCTGAGGTGCCATGTTTCGGATGAGACGTTAAACCGAGGTCTCATCTGCCTGGATTGGTGGTAGGTCAGGTGGATGTTAAAGATCCCATAGCACTTATCGAAAAGATTAGGGGAATTTCCCCGGTGTCCTGGCCAAATTTCCCTCATTCACTAAAAATACCACCAACAGCTTAATCTGGTTCAAGGTCAGTTGACATTCATCTGTATCCCCTTCCCCCCGGGCCGTGTCTGAAAATAGGCAGGATTTGTCTAGTGCACTTACCCGGTCAACAAAAAAAAAAAAAAAAATCTCCTTTGACAATCTATTCCATTGTTCCACCACCCTCTTGGTAAAGAAGATTATACCAACATCCCTTTTAGATCTTTCCTCACAACCAGCCTTCATCCATGACCTCGCATCACTGTGTTACCTTTCCTGCTGAATACGGCCCCACTGGCTAAGCTGGCAGTATAGCACAGAGGTTAGAGTAACGAGCTGTGAATGTGCTTGATACATCAAGCAGACAGACCTGGGTTTGATTTCCCCCAACCTCCACTTGCATACTGTGTGACTCTGAGCAAGTCACTTAACCACTGCAGTGCTCCCGGGTCACCCCTGAAAACAGGCACTTGTGCCTAGTGAGCCTTACCCAGTTACCAAAAAGAATAAAAAAATAAAAAAGCTGTTAGTCTCCTTCAGGAATTTGTAGATGTCAAGCATACCCCCCCGGCCTCCAGAGTGTACATGTTCATGTCTGCCAACCTCGCAAAGCAGGATCTGTCCTGCTGCCTTTAGATCATTTTGGTGACTCTGCGTTGCACCACCTTGAGTGGAGTAAGTTGTCAGTGGTGGGATTCAAACTTGCATCTCCAGGTTCACAGCTTTGCAACATTTTGGTGACCCTTCATTGCACCACCTCAACTGCAGTAAGTTGTCAGTAGCAGGATTCAGACTTGGATCTCCAGGTACACAGCTCTGCAATGTAACCACCAGGCCAACATGCCTCTTCCAGGCCACAAACAATGCAATTGTAGTAGCATTGGTGGGAGAGACATTTATTTATTTTGTTTTAACCAAGGTATTTATGTCCCTTAGCACCACTGGCCCCTTCAGCCCCCCACAAGCGGTCCAGCCCCATCACCCTGGAACTTGCCTTGCTTCCAAAGGTACCCCATGGATTACTCCCCATGGCGGGGCCAGGAGAGGGAGGTTCACCCCAGCCCCAGAGTCCCAGTCCAGATCTTGGAGCCAGGGCCTGATTGGTGATGCGGGGCCTGCAGTGGGCTGTCAGGCATTATCCTGCCAGCGGGGATGTTTCTGCTTTTTCTCCCTTGTTCTGCCCATCTTCCAGGACATCTGGCAGAGTCCCAATGCAACCTCACACACTGCAAGCATACCCCTGCCAGAAAGGCAGGGTTCCTGGCCCAAAACAGGGATCACTACAGTGACAGAGCCTGATGCCTTCCTTCCCCAGGTGGGAGCACTGTTGTGCATCAGTACCATCCCAGCCTTTGGGACCAGCCAACTGGCTTCCAAACCCAGGTCACTAGCACACAGGCATGCAGAGCTACCCACTGGGCCATCGAGCGCCCCCCTGACAGTTACTTTTTTTTAATTACTTTTTATCCCTAACCCATCGGCCATGATGACTGTCAGTCACAGGGCACCACCCAGCTCCATCATCAGCCCCTGAACCCTGGGGAAGGGCCCTTTCCTGCCCCTTGTAATACCTCTCACTGTGGGGTGCCTCCTTCTTTCTCTAAGGTCCAGAGTTGTGGCAGGGGACCCCATTGTGCTGAGTGGACAGATGACGCAGAGCCTGAGCACACCATGGTTTCATCCAGCCAGACCATGGGATAACTGGTTTCCCCCATTTTCTCTCTCCCGCTGAGACGCCAGCTCATCGTGCCATGCCAGCACACAGTGGGCATGCCTGTAGCTTGGCAAAACATCTCCCCTCCGTTCACTCATCCCACATTGCCTGTTCCTTCTGTGGGCACCCAGGAGGTGCTTGCATAGTGGGAAGGGGATACAGATGACCACCCACCTTGAGGATGCGAGCATACAGTGGAACCCGCACTCCATCTCCGTCATGGTCCTCCAGTGGTTGGAAAGACATGTCACGAAATGGTGGTCAGCCTGGAATTAAAATATCAGAACCCTTGAATTGCTAGGTGGGTTACTTGGGGGATGAAGGTGTTAGGAAATAGGACCCCCTAGTAAATGAGGTGCTACTTCTCATGGCTTGGATCACCAACAGTTTTAGAACTCGTTCAATGTGAAATTGATGTATGTATGCATTATATATACCCCTTAAATGTTTTGGTTGGGGTAGGTTATATTATAAATGTTTCTTCTTACTACCTCTGTTTTAAGGACAAATTTAAAAAAGCTGTAAAGCCTGTGAGTAAAAAGTAGGATTGTGCAAGGGGCTGATTTTTTGTTATTTGTGTCTGTGCTATCTGTATCTGTATCTGTATCTGTATCTGTACCTGTACCTGTATCTGTATCTGTACCTGTACCTGAATCTCTATCTGTATCTGTATCTGTGCCTGTGCCTGTGCCTGTATCTGTTTGCATGCTCTTGTTAAAGGGACACTGTCAACCTTTTTTACATCATATTTTTTTTTCTGGTGAAAACCCACAGTTTATGATAGCGTGCTTTCTCTAAAATTCATTAATGTTGCTATTTACTTTATCTGCCTCCTTTCTTAGTAGAACTGAAATGCATGGTATTGCTATAGATATACCCAATCTTGTATTGTTTCTAATCCATAATCTACTGTTTTTGCATACTTTATGAACATTAGGAACACCCCCAAACAATTATAGCCACTCATATTGCAATTGTCTCCTCTACTACTGCATAATGAGTGGTAAGACTGTGTTGGGGGCATTCCCAAGTTTAGGAAAGATGCAGTAGGAGTTGATCAAGGGATGTAAACAAACATGTTTTTGTGTTCGGTAACACCAGTATGGTGGGCAGTCTTAGGGTCACTTTGAGGCCTAAGGAGGTTGCCAGTGTCCCATTAAACAAAAATATATTCTTAAATCAGACTTATTTCTGTTGTTAATGGTGGCACAAGGCCAAGGAGTTGAGAGTTATCAATAAATTATAAAGATTTATGAATAAAATTGCATTTATGTAATGAGTAGTTAGTCATATATGTGTGTGCCACTGATCCTCAGCTCAGATCTAATGCTACTTTATGTGGTCTAACACAAATTCAAATACTGAAAAGTGATAATTGTATTAGTATTTGTAAATATTGCAGTATGTTTTGAACAGCCCTAATAAAAAGTAAAAAAATTGGAGGACAAAGCATTAAAGACTTTTACTCAGAATTCAAATGAACTTTTTATGGGCTCCTTTTACAGCTCAGAGCTGGGCACAGATTTTGCGGAGGTGATGCCTGTTCATAAAACTCTTCTCTTGATGAAGGGTAGGCCCTTTCTAAATGATGGGGCCGTCAGTAAAACTACCCACAGGACTTGGGAGGAAATGTGAAGCATCCTGCCATAAGGAGCAACTCTTGGTGATTGAATGCCTCACAGCAGGACTCCCATTTATACACAATCACATTCAGCTTAGACCTTCAATGACCTCCCACATCACGGAGGCAGTGTAGCCTAGTGGCTAGAGTGCAGAAATGTGCACCTGGAGATGGAGGCTGAAATCCCGCAAGGGCCACTTATTCACTATGTGACCTTGAGCAAATCACATAAACTGTCTGTGCTTAACTTAAGGAATAAGCCATGCCAAGGTGCATGTCGTGCTGAGATAGCATCTCACTAGGATTCATACTAGGAAAGACAGAGTTGAAAGGCATGAGCACATGGTTAGCTTTTTTAATTAGTATCCACCTTGATTGCTGATTAAAAATCTGTCAAGTTTTGTCTTGAATTCAGATTTGTCTTTACTTATTATTACCTCACTGGGTTATGAATTTCATATTTTAACAATATGTTGGGAATAGAAATTCTGCCCTTTTGTAGTTTTTGCCCTAGTGCCCTTTAATTGGCGGGGGTGTCCTCTAGTTCCTGATTCTATTTGTTTGAAATATAAATTTAATTCTCACATCAAGTAGTCATCATAGACAATAAGGTACATTTGTATGTCCTACCTTGGGTACATTGTGGGGCAAGAGGCCACAGGCCGAGTGCTTTCAACCAACTGAGAAGTAACATTATCCCAGCGACACGTGCCCTGAAGTGCCTTATTGTGATTATAAAATGGATCCATTTATGTGTTTGCAGTCATATGTAGGCTGTTTTGCAGGCACTGATTTCTGGTTAATGCCCCCTTGCATTCGTGGCTGCATCACCAAGAAGGCACAGTTGTGAACATACTAAAGGAAAATAAAAAGCTTACACACTAGAACCACATGCAGTATCCCCTATATCCTACCTGAGATATCTCAACCATTTCTATGGCAACCTTCTTCTCCTACCCTGGCTCCGTACCCAAACAACACGTCTCCAAACCCCATTTCCACTACAATCCTTCCTAACAGGTTGAAGATCCTCCACCTGAACATCTGTAGCCTGCTACCTAAAATCGACCTCCTACAAACTCTTATGATTTCACATCCCTTACATCCATTACCGAGACATGGCTCAATAAAAGCATCCCTGACAATGCCATTGCTATCCCTGGGAATTCCCTCTCCAGACAAGATTGATCGGGTCATGGAGGGGAAGTGGCCATGTATATCCTGTCCTCACTGCAGTTTACTACCACCCTGTCTACCTCCATCCCGGCTACCTGTGAAGCCCTTGTCACCCGCATTACCCTTCCTTTCTCAATCCCAATCTTTGTGGCTGGCATCTATTGCTGCCCAAGCATTCAACCCTCGGTCATGACTGAACTCTTAGCTATCATCACCTCCCTCTCACAATCTGGTGAACTGTTCTCAATGGGTGACATGAATCTAAATTGGTTGTCTCCCAAGTTAAACAAGCTATGCAATGATGTCACTGCTCTAAACCTCACTCAGCTTATACTTGAGCCCACATATCCTAATCCCAAAACACAAAACCACACCCTGCTTGACTGGGCACTCACAACCTACCCGCTCCACGTCATTAAATCTGGTCTCCTCCTAGATGCCCTTAGTGATCACAACCCCATTTTCATTGTACATAAGGTCCATTGCCCCAAACCTCCCCCTAAAATCATACAGTTCCGGTCCTTTAAATCCTTAGATCTTACCCCACTCAGCTCTGCACTTGCTTCCACCGACTGGGCCCCCCTGTCCACTGCCATTTCTGTTGACCAAGCCCTTGACTATTTTAAGGATAAATTCTTTGCCACCTGGAATGCCTTTGCTTCTTTCAGATGGACCAGAGTCCATGGGCTTCACTTCCCCTGGATCACCCCCAAACTACTGGCCTGCTTCAGGGAGCATGACGGGGCCTGGAGAAAACACAAATCTACTAAACATCCAAATGGCTACGCCAAGTACAGAATGCTACGCAATTCATATACTAAAGCTACTAGAGTGGCTAAGTCTGATTATTTCAACTCCTCATTCCTGACTAACATTAACTCTCCATCTAAATTCTGGAGGGTAGTTCATGCCCTATTCTCTCCCCCTCTCTCCCTCCCCCTCTAGCTCTCAAAATAAATAACTCTGTCGTTTCTGACCCTGGCTCCGTGGCCAATTAATTTAATGCCTACTACACCTTGTGCGCCACGTCTCTTCTAAATTCCCTTTCCCCCTTGCCACCTACTAACTTCAGCCCTTTGCCTCAGCCAGTGCCTACCCCTCCTCCTTTTTCCTTTTCTACTATCTGCTCTGATGAAGCTCTTAGTGCCCTCCTATCCCTCAACCCCTCTAAAAGCTCCTCACCAGATGAGCTTGATCCTAAACTTCTCTACCTTTCTGCTCCTGCAATTGCTTATCCTATCTCCCTAATCCTTAACCTCTCCTTTATTTCTGCCCAGGTACCCTCATCCTAGAAAGATGCTGTAGTCATCCTAGAAAGATGCTGTAGTCCTTCCTCTCCCCAAGGGTGGTGACACATCCTCTCCTGGCAACTATCACCCCATTTCCCTCCTTCCTACCCTTGCCAAACTTCAAGATCATTTAGTTCTCTCTCAACTATCACTCTTCCTCTCTGATTCCTCCTTCTTCACCCCCTTCCAATTTGGTTTTTGGAAGAACCACTCAACAACCACCTCCCTCCTCAGTCTTACTGACTCCATCCTTTCAAGGATGGATGATGGCCTGATCACCTCGGCCATCTTTGTCGACCTAGCCAAAGCTTTCAACACTGTTTCCCATCCCCTGCTTCTTGATTCCCTCTCCTCAGCTGGCCTTGCTCCATCAGCCACCAACTGGTTTAAATCCTACCTCACTGGCAGGACCCAATCGGTGAGAATCCTTGATTCCATCTCCCCTCCACTCCCCATCAACACTGGTGTCCCTCAGGGCTCAGTGCTTGGTCCCCTACTCTTCTCCACTTTCCTTAATGATCTTCCTACAGCCTGCTCATCCTCGTCTATCCACATGCACACTGACGATACTGTTTTATACAGTTCTGGCAAAAACCCTGCTGCTGTGGAAACCAGCTTACAGCATGACTTCAACCAAGTTCAGCTCTGGTTTGCTTCTCGCCAGCTTTTTCTAAATGCCAAGAAGACAGTCTCAGTGACCTTTGGCACCAAGCAGAGACTCTCCAGACTCCCAGCCCTACCCACCTTCCACACTCTTGACGGGACCATCTTGGAGGACACCTCCTCATTTAGATATCTGGGGGGTTTGGCTGGACCAGCTCCTCAGCTTCTCTGTGCATATCAATGTTATCCTGAAGAAACTGTGCCCCAATTTTGGTGCTCTATACAGGAATTGTAGTTGCATCCCGCTGACTGTGGGGTGTGAAATTTTCCAGAAGATGATACTCCCCATCTTTGACTACTGTGACATAGTCTATGGTGCTGCTCCCAAATATTCCCTTACCAAGTTGGACACTCTCTTTAACTCCTTCTGCCACTTTGCTCTCAAATCCCCTTCCCGCTCCCACCACTGTGAACTTGATTGCTCTAACCTTCCTTCCACTATCACAGACGCATCTCACACTGTGCCAGCCCAACCTCCAAATTCTGGTTCAGGGGGCTCCCCTCCTATTTCTCATCCTCTTTCTCCACTCCACCTCCCCCACCTACTCTCTCAGATCTAATGACACCCGCACCTTGATGGTCCCTCGCCGCTCCACCCTCATCGGTCAGACCGGTTTCGCCCATCGCTCCCCTAAAATCTGGAATCCCCCCCCCCGAAATACAACACTCCTCCTCCAACTACTCCCTTACCTGTGCCATATATAATTACCTCTCCCCCAGCTTTTCCTGCTTTAACCCTCCTTAATACCTTTCCTCAGATTCTGCCTTCCTACCCTGACCCCCCCAGGCAGGATTCTCAACATCCTGAAGAGGGAATCGGGAAATGGCTACCCCTTCTCCTCATATTCAGTTCTTGTCTCTCCCACTCTCTTCTCCACCTGCCCTTCTAGGTCACCCATGTGCACAACCTACCCCATCCTTTTTACTCCAACAACACTTGCGTACTACCTCGAGCCTGCTCCTGGTACATTCATGCACTATGATGGTTCTGTTGTATTATTGCTGGTTTGTACATTTATATGTTCTTTTGTACGATTTTGGACATGTATTGTAATTTACCCAATGTTCCACTATTGTTTATTGTACAATACCTTGTGTTCCAACTGTTGCATAATCTTACAATGTTGTATTGTTTGTACTACCCACATACTATTGTAACTGATCATCCTTACAATCCTGTGTAATCCCTTCCCCCCAGGTCGCACCGTGAGATGAGCATCTTGTTGTTCAGTGTGCCCTCCTGGTGAAACATTTCAATAAATAAATAAAAATAAACCAATTGTGATTCACAAACAGGGGATTATGACATTCCATGTAGACAAGCAGTAAGTGCAGATCTACATGGTGAAAACAGTGTTTCAGCAACAGCACAGGCAAAACCAGAGCAGATGACATCTAGGGGGCAAGAATCCTATTTTTATGTAGCTGTCCTTAGTCATAAAGGAGGGGATAATAAAAACAGACAATATGTGAAATATAAGTGTAACTGTGAGTAAATATGTTTTTACACTTTCCCCAGGGATATAACATAATAGTGTGTGTAACTGTTAATGGTTTGTAACATTTTGGGATACAGTGCATATAAAAGGTTGTATATAGAGGATAATGCATGTGCGTGTATTACAGGGTAATATTTTTTATCAGTGGGTTCCGAGGACATCTATGAACTGGGAAAGTGAAGCCCATGTCACAGCGGACCCATCAGCACAATAAGCTACCTCTCATGGTGCCTGCAACCTCGGTTCAGGAAGAAGCCTTGGTCATCACAGGCTAGCTGGGAGAGGAGGATCGGGCATCCTGGAGGATTCGCTCTTCCTCCAATAGGGAGGGCAGCATTCTCCACTGCAGTATCACCATTTGGGTGACAACATGAAGCAGTGCAAATGGAGCAGGTTAGGGGAGGGGGGGTGGATGACTGGTGCTGCGTTACACATGCTCGGATGGCTGTGCATGCATGCCCTAGTCACAGATGTCCCAAGGGAAGGGCCAAGAACATGGAAAAAGCCTTGGCCAGAAGCAGAATGATGACCCAACCTCCTGCATGCCCTCTACTAATGATGTGGCTCTCCTCCGATCAGGATCCTGAGCTGCAGTGGGATTTGAGGAGCCCTGCTGCCCTGGTCACGGGGGGGGTGGGTAAGCTGTAAGGAATCAGAGTTCCCCCAAAATCTGAGTTTCAGGACCATCCATTTTAATCACTGAAGATATTCATTTATATTCATTCATTTTATAGATGAACAAAGCCGTACAGCATTACAATTACAGACACGATGAAATTGTATCTCTACTGTACAAAATAATAGATCGACCCTCATCATATTAGAGTAATAGTAAGTAAATAAAATGTTCAATAATTTCTGTTACATCTTGTGGGGTACCATCAGCAACCCATAGTACTCCAAAAAGTCCACCCAAATGCTTAGAATGCTAGCCATGCAAAGACCTGTAGGTTTAAAAACTCCAATAGGGAGAACATCGTGTAAGGCACAGAAAAAACATGACTGTACCCAAGTCATTATATCCACCATAAACACAGAATTATATAAATTACAATATAATCTTCAGATACATGCACTGAAAGACATTTAGCACAAGAACAGTTGTATCAGCTATTAAACGCTGTAATGCTGTAAAACGTTAACTCTGCTTAATGAACAGGAACTAACAGAAAATTTCCCTGACATGGGGTGAGATTGGCCATTACTGTCAGGGAGATTCCCCTTAAAAAAACACATTTTGTAAGGCGCTCAAGTCCAGAAAATAAATGTCTATGTTCCTTCCAAAATGAACCTTCTTTCACACCAAGCTGACCTTTGCAAACCATAAGCGCCTCGTGGCAGGCACCATGTACTTTCACTCAGTCCCCATATACGGAATAAAGTATATAATAAGAGAAAGAACAGCTAATGAACAGGGTGTCTGGCAGTAGGATTAGAATAAAATCTGAATTTTGCATTAAACAGCACGTAAGATTTTCTGCCTTAACCCAGATCCGATTTCTCTTAAGTCAAAAAATTCAGGATAGGGTTTGCAAACCTGACAGAGTCCAATAAGTTCATTCTCCATCTTTCAAATCTGCTTCCAAGGTTGGATTCTCACCCTCACCCCTATCATTTTCTTCTGCAATTCTGTCTACTCATTTCTTTGCTTTAGCCAGGTCAACAAACTGCTGGATGTGGCCCCATAGGTGATTCTTAAGCTTGCTGGTGTTAAAAGGGAGTGAACTAAGACTAGATCCCAGAGTTATTGGTGCATGGTGTTGAACAGCTTTTGGTGTGATCTGGTTGCATATGACCAATACAGGGAAAGCTTGAATTTGTGTTCATCAGTACTCCGAGCAAAATGTGTGCAGGCCCATCTTAACAACTGATCCCAGACCTCCAACCCCACTGATACAATGAGGACCATCCGGGGAAGATCTCAGTTTATCTGGACTCTCTGGAAATTAACCCGGTAAACCCATCAGATTTGGTCTGGGTCCACTACCATCTCCCCTGGCACTGACTCTGCAACCCATTTTCTAATGTATGCAAGCAGGTCTTCCCCTTCCACTCCCTCGGGGAGACCTACTACCTTCAGGTTCATCACTCGGTTCGCATTCTCCAAAGTCTCTAACAGAGCTCTGAAGTACACATTCTTGGCAGTCATTTTGGTGAAGGCAACCTGGATCCAGGTTGATCACTCATCAACCTCCTTGGCTGTTGTGATGAACCCTTCTATTCTGACATCTTAGACCCCATTCTTTCCAATATTTTTTCAATCTTGTGGTCTGTGGCTCTCACCACCATACACACCAAATCCCACAGCAGGGGGTCTTCCATTCAGTTCATTTTGCTAGTGACACCTTTCTTAACTGCTGTTGACTGGGCCGCCTGCTGCTGCTGTGAGGTTTTCTGTCCCAGTCCACTGGTCACTCCCTTCAGCCGTCCCAAATGTATATTTGCTACCTCTGTGTTTCTGCAGGTAAGCCTGAGCCAACTTTAACATAAAGTAAAAATGACCACTTAAAATTGTACATTTTTATACTTTTAGATACATCTCTCGGGAGCTTATCTGAAGTACAACCTGCCACGTGCATGGGTCTGTGGTGCCCCCACTGAAGACATTTTCATTACACCTAGATCCTTTTCCAGTTAGACTTCATCTGTTTGCAATACTTATTCCTGCCCTAAAGCCATAATCTTCTGCTTACAACATCATCACCTGTTGCCATGGAAATGATTCTGATGCTACAGCAGGAAGAACAGACAGCATCTAAGCATCAGCAAGTATGGTTTCATGCAGTTGTCTCTTGTGAAATAATGAGACATTCTGTGTTTTACCAGTGTCACTAGTGATGTAAACTGATTTTTTTTTTTTGCAGGAAACTAGAAAGTCGCTTTAATCACCTACTACAAAGCCCCCTGGAAGCACACCTGGGTAGAGTCCCTGCTTGAGGGTGTCGGTTTTCAGTGTCTGTAGCCAGCATTAACAGGTCCACGCTTGGCACAACCAATACAGACCTGAAACTAATCACAAAAAGTGAAAACTCCTTGCTCACAATCTACCCTCACAGGTTCAGACCTGTTGTGATTTTGTGGTTTTCCTGAAAGGGAATTCCTCCTGCCTTCACTTTACCATTGGGACAATTATATTGGAATGACCCTGTCCATGGTGCTGAAACACCAAACACTGTCCAATATTTCAACACCCAGTGAATTCTCTGTGTTTTTAGTGGGTGGTGGGTGGGGAGTGGGGGGGGGGCAAAGTGATTTACAGTGGTCATTTTCTTACAGCAAGCTTGACAGAATTATGATTTTATAAAGAGCATGGAGATGGAGATTATTGTCTGCACTCTTTTCGTTGTTGTTCACACAGCAGCAAAGAAAACAACACCATATAGAAGCTTCTGTATCTGTGCAATACTACAGCAACCACAGTCCTTTGTGGCTTCCATAATGTTCGGGGGCCTATAAAATTCTAAAGCACATCAGAACAGCCTGTTTTTTTTTTATGCTTGCACTGTCCCTTCTTCAACCAGAAGTTGGGCCCAACAGCAACTATTCCCCTCTTCAACTGAAAATTGGAACAGATTCATATCACGCCCCCTTGTTCTTGAGCAAATTTTGTTCTTAAAGATACTTCTCCCCTATACCTTATTTACCCTGAGGTCTTTAAAGGTCTCTGTCATATCCCTCCTTTCCTGCTTCTCTTCCAGGGTGTACATATTCAGATCCTTAAGTCTCTCCTCATAGGGCTTCTGATGAAGACACTACACCATTTTAGTTGCCTTCCTCTGGACTGCCTCCATTCTGTCTGCATCCTTCCAGAGATGTGGTCTCCAGAACTGGACACTGTACTGTAGATGGAGTCTTGCCACTGAGCTATACAGAGGCAATGCCACCTTCCTTTTTCTGCTGGTGATACCCCTCCCTATGCACTCCAGCATCCCACTAACCCTCCCAATTGGCTTGTCGCACTGCCTGGACACCTTTATGTCATCCAATATGATTACCCTCAGGTCTCTTTCCTGTTTGGTGGTCATTAGTACCACTCCCCCTATTTTATACTCTGCCCTGGGTGTCTGTGCTCCATGTGCATTATTTTGCACTTTTTTACATTAAAACCCAGCTGCCATACCCTTGTCCATGCCTCAAGTTCTCTCAGTTCACTGCTCATCATTTCCACACAGCCCCAGAGTGTCTACCCTATTGCAGATTTTTGAGTCATCTACAAAGAGGCAGACATTCCTATCCAGCTCCTCAGCAATGTCATGTATAAAGACATTAAAGAGGACCAGTCCCAGAGCTGATACCTGAGGCACCCCACTGGTCACCCTCCCTTCCTCTGAGTGAATTCCATTTACTATAACCCTCTGCTGCCTATCTTCTAACCAATTTCTTACTCAGTAAATCACATTTTGACCCACCCCAGGCTACCCAGCTTGCTTATGAGTCTCCTCTGTGGAACGGTGTTGAAAGCCTTGCTGATATGTAGGTAGGCTACATCCACCGCTCCACCCTGATCTAGTTCCTTGGTCATCCAGTCAAAGAAATCTATCAGATTCGATTGATGTCCCCCCCCTCCCACTCCATGAATCCATGCTGCCTTGGGTCCTGTAACCAACTGGATTCCAGATATTCCACAGTCCTTTCCTTCAGCAGTCATTCCATTAACTTTCCCACCACCGATATCATGCTGACTGGCCTATAACTGCCAGCCTGTTCCCTGCTACTACTTTTATGCAGTGGAACTACATTTGCTCTCCTCCAGTCCTCTAGAACCACTCCTGTTTCCAATGAGCTGTCAAATAGGACTATCAGAAGTTCAGCCAGTGCTTCTGTGAGCTCCCTTAATACCCTTGGATGCACCCCATCTGGTCCCATCGCTTTGTCCACTTTCAGGCTAGCAAGTCCCTTCAGGACTCGCACCACCGAGAACGGACTAATGTCCTCCTCCTTCCCTCCAATGTTCCTATTACTATTTTGTGGCCCTTCCCCATCTCCTTCCTCTGTGAACACTGAACAAAAGTATTTCTTCAGGATGTCTGCCTTTTTCTGGTCCCTCTCTGCACAGCACCCCCTTCCCTTTTTAACCTTACAATCCCACCCCTGGTCTTTCTCTTTTCACTTAGATACCTAAAAAATGTCTTGCCCTCTTGTTACCACCTGGGCTATATTCTGATCCATTTTCTCCTTTGCACTTCTTACTGCTCTCCTTGCTTCCCTCTGGTTCCCCTGATAAACTTCCCCATCCTCCTCCCTCTGCATTGCCTTTTAAATTCCGAATGCTACCCTCTTAGCTTTTACTTTTTTTGCCACCTCTTTTGAGAACCCTAGACGTCCTCTTGCTTTTGCTCACTAGCTTGATGCAGAGATTTGTTGCCTTCACTATGCCCCCTTTTACCTTTGCCCACTGTTCCTCCACCCCACCCAGGTCATCCCACCCTGCCAAGGTCATCCCTGAGGCATTCGCCCCTGGCATTCACCTCTCTTTATAAAATCTGCCCTCCTGAAGTCCAGGACCCTTATCCTTGTGTGGTTTGATTCTGCAGCTGTCCTTAAATTGAACCACACTGTATGGTGATCGCAGGTCCCCAGGTGGCTTCCCCTTTGACATCTGCAACACTGCCCCTGTTAGTGAGTACCAGGACCAGTATTGCCCCATCATGAGTGGGATCACTGACTAGTTGTCTAAGGAGGGCACCCTGCAGGAAGTCCAGGATGTCCCTGCTCCTAGGTGAAACTGCAGTTGGGAGGCTCCAATCTACATCCAGCAGACTGAAGTCCCCCACTAGCAGTACCTTGCCAGTGGCTTCTACTAGTACCTTATCTAACTCCTCCTCCTGTACTGGAGGTCTGTAGATGACACCATTGTGAATACTGGCTCCATTCTCCATCTCCAGGGCGACCCACAGTACCTTTCCCCCTGCAGTTTCTGTATCTCTGTTGCTTTTTATACTTTCCCTCACATAAAGTACTACACCCCCTCTTCTTGACCCAATGGGGACCCCAGGCTCACTCCTGAAATCCCCAAGCATGGGCCACCAGACAGTGGGGACCCAGGGTTTGCTCCTGACCCACCTCCAGCCATGGGCCACCAGACAGAAGGATCCATGGCTCACTTCTGAACCCTCTGACCACAGGCCACCAGACAGCAGGACCCAGGTTTTGCTCCAGAACACCTCAAAGCATAGGCTATCAAACAGCAGGGACCCATGGCTCATTCCTGAACTCCCCAACCATGGGCCATCAGACAATGGGGATACAGGGCTTGCTCCCAAACTCTCTGATCATGGGCAACCAGACAGCGGGACCCAGGGCTTGCTCCCAGATGAATAACCATGGGCCACCAGACAGCTAAGATAGAGGGCTCACTCCTGAACTCTCCCAACCATGGGCCACCAGTTATTAGGGCTCAAGGGCTCACTCCCAAATCCCTCCAACCATGGCCACCAGATAGCATAGCTGTAGAATCTTCTGCCAAACACCCCAACCATGGGCCATCAGACAGCAGGGCTCTAGGGCTCACTCTCAACCCCCCCTAACTGTGGAACACAAGACAGCTGGGATACAGGGCTCACTCCTGAACCCTGCAACCATGGGTCACCAGATAGCAGGGCTCTAGGGCTAGGTGCTGACCTCCCTCTTAAAACAAAAAATATGGGCCATCAGACAGCAGGGACCCAGGGCTCACTCATGGACCTGGGTCACTTACATGATAAAGAAATTTGCTTGCTTCCTTCCTCCCTTCCTTCCTTCCTTCCTTCCTTCCTTCCTCCCTCCCTCCTCCCTTGCCTGCTTTCCACAGTATTGTCAATGACCAAAGGGACTTAAGGTTCATCTTGTCCACTCTTTCTGCCTCATGGCAGTGACGATACCCAGTTTGAGTTTATAGAAACACATGCAAGCTTAACAAAATACAATCTTATCCCTATACATGCTGTGTAACTCTGTGTTATGCTTTCTCAGAGGATCTGTCATATCCTGCTATGAAAGTGTTTTCCTCTCCTCTCCCCTCCTCCCTTCCATACGAACATACTAAATTTGCCAGCAGATAAAGGTCTAGAGGTCTATCAAGTCTGCTTGAATGTGCAGCTAGCACCCCTTATTCTGTAGCTGCCCTTCCTCCCACCCTTCCCTCCCTTGACCTTCCTTAGTTGAGTCATGCTGGGCAATAACCTTCATGCTCTACCTAGGTGTTCCATGTGGTTACATTTTCAACACTGTCACATTATGCAGTGGAAATTGCCTTCGTGTTACTGAGCATTCACTGCAGTTATTAACAAAACTGTATTTTCCAGTATACGTGGCAACTGAGGAATTTGAAGGCATTGAAAGGACTTCAATGGGATATTATCACTCAGGTCTATGTGGATCTTTCACTTGTTTGGAAATTATTCTGTCTGGAAGGGGGTGACAAGCAGGGGCATTGTTAGACCCTAACATTTTAGTATGGGCCCAAACCTTTGCTGAATACCACTGCTGAGATTAGTCAGATTCTTTCTACACCAGATGATGAAAACAAATCTACAGCTTACCCCCAGCTTTTGAGGACCTGGGCATGGGTTTTGTCATCTTAACTGTACCGCTAGTGATTAGACATAGCCAGTAAGCAGGAGGGGGCCTAGTGCGCCTTTCCCTTTCTCGCCTAAATGTGTTTGTTCACAAGGGAGCAGATAAGTCTGAGGAAAAGCTGTTATCTCTTGAGTCAACATCTGATGCCTGTCTCACTGCTAAGACAAAATCTATATCCCGCCATTAAGGGGAGCTGTTAGGATGCTAAATGACTGCGTGTGTGTGTGTGTGTGTGAACAGTACATCACTGAATTTGTAAGTGGAGAAACATAATTAAACATTCTGTTTAAAAAAAAAAAAAAAAAAAAAAAAAAGAATAAATAATACTGAGTAATTAGTAGTTAAAATTGAAAGAGGATTGGGTGAGGCACTGGATAAGACTGTCAGAAACTTCTTGCAGGAGCCCAGGGGTGGGGATCCCTTCCTGGTTCTACTGTTGGTGCATATTATCAGAGTGCCTCCTCTCAGGGTGAGAGAACTGCGAACTGCAGGTGAGCAGCTGTGACCTAGAAACCCAAGAGGATTCTCTGTAGTAGCCATGAGAAACATCCCGACAGTACCTATGAATTAATTATAAATGTATTTATATTTATTAATCCATGACTCCGTGACCAGGAAGGGCACAACGAGCCAAGGCCCTTTTCCAGGTGTGAGCGAAGAGGGAGGTACAGGGGAGACAAGGTACAGAAGTCCAGAACAGAACAATAGCTAGAATGGTAAAAAAAAAAAAAGAATTAAAGTACAATATTCAAGTAAATAGTCAAAGTCTAAAATGCCAAATCATCAGACTACTGCCTCCTGCTGGCACAGTGGGAATGTTGCCATAGGCACTGCTGACAACCCAAGTTTGTGACCGGTACTCGAAGCGTTGGAGTGCTGGCGGGGGCGGTTCCACATGAAGCTCCCCTCCTCTGAGGTGGATATGTGCCTTTGCCTGCTGCAGTACTGCCGCTGGGAGGACCACAAGTGGTTGTGCATCCCAGCCCATTCAGGAAGAGGGCAACATTGGTGGGCCTACACAGAATACACTGTGTGCATGTCTGTGCCCAGTTCTGGTACCACAAGGGAGTGCGAGAGAAATTAAAAGTGGAGAGATTCCCAGAGCCTGCAGGGTGAGGATGTGTTTCTCTTGGGCCTTATTGCCGCTGACTGATAATCACCACACTGCTACTGCTCCTAAGGGAGCTGCCCCCCCGCGGGTCCCACCATATGGGATAAGCCATAGGGAAATGGGAGTAAGTACAAAAGCTAACTGCGGGACTGGGAGGTAGCTAAATGGAGGTAGCAGCATTACTGTCGGAGGAGAAAAGCATAGATTATAAAATTTATAAATCAGGCTAGGTTTAGTGATTTATAATGAAAAGGAAGTTTAAACAACACTCTCACAAACTGCTAAATGAAACATACTCCTCTTTTTTTTACTTTCTTTTTTTTGCTCCTCATCCACAGGTGCCCCTATCAGTACTTATCCGGCAGCCACTTAGCCCCACCCTCACCTTCTCTGCTACTTAACCTTACCTCCATCACATAGACATCCCCCTCTGAAGGGGGGGGGGGTGTATGGGTGGGCCAGGCAAGTTTTTCACAAACAACTCAGTTGTTGGAGGTAGGAAGGCAGTTAGTGTGTAGGGGCCCGAGGGTAAAAGTAGTGGCTCATCCCGCAACGTTGTAGCCATTTTGCTTGTACCCATGGAGACACTAGGCCAGACTCTGTGACAGCACGCACACACAAGGCATGGCGATGTCCTGTCGAGCCAATGGCATCTCCTCCTTCATCTGAATCTCTCTATTTGCACCACTAGCACCTGTGGTCACACAGGTGGTGGTCACATGGTGGGAGACACAACTATCTCTCTCCCGATGAGAAGCGTGTCCACTGGGATGCTTAAGTCTGTTCATCCAGCTGGCCTGCCGATGACTTGGGTTCATGTTAGCTCTACTGCAGTACAAATGGGAGAGCACGGACTCCCCTTTTTTCAGAAGTGGAACATTGCATTTTTTCTCTTTTTTTTTTCCCCATCCTGTCCCTGGATGGCCCCACTATCTACAGGATTCCCCAGCCCCATCACCCAGACCTCCACCGGGACTTACTGCTGGCTAGTACCCTCAGAGCTTACCCCCTCTGATGGGGTTGGCAGGGTCCCCCAATCTGCCACCATGAACCAGATCCAGTCATTGGATGGACAAGCCCAGCTAGTCACATGGGGGGCTTGCGAGGGTCTGTGCAACATCCTGCCACCAAGGTTCCTATTTCCTGTTTTTCCCAGAGAAGCATGGTGTGCAATTGCACCATGATGCATGACCCGCACACCCACGTGCCATGTGTCAGCTTCTGCCTGCCCCCCCTCACACTGTGGCAGTCCCAGGTGCCTTTCCCTAGCTACTGCCAGGGGCCAGGCATATGCCGCTCTGCAGTCTCTCTGTAGGAGGAGAGCAGTCCTCTGATGCTCAATCCTCCCTTCCCGGCTGGCCCTCCAATGGCCCGAGTTCACTACTGAACACAGGTCACTGGCATTGTGAGCAGTAGCATGACCACTGTGCTGGCAGCGGCAACATTGCATTTTTCAAACACTGTGCACGAGTCACAGACATTTTTATTTATTTAGAACATATGTTACCAAGTAGGTGGCAGTATAGCGCAGTTGTTTAAGGCTCTGAGCTGCAAATCTGGAGACCTGGGTTTGAATCCCACAGCCTCCACCTGCATACTATATGACCCTGAGCAAGTCACTTAACTTCCTTGTGCTCCCAGGTTGCATCTGGAAACAAGCTTTCAGCTTAGTGTGCCTTTCCTGGTTAAACAATTGGGGAAAAAGTAGACCAAGACAGCCCAGAAGACTCATTTCCAGATGTGACCGGGGAGGGAGGGAGCATAGGAATCAATAGGGAATATATACAATTTCTACTGGAATGCAGTATACATTTCACAAGGGGAAACAAACTGTACCAAGCGCAAGTGGGTACACATACAGCATAACCCCTGTATGGGTGCAAGAGAGTTACAAACATGCAAACACAGCAAATTATGCTTATAGCTCCTCCCACCCTATCTCTCCACCCGCCTATCACCTGCCACCTCTTCTGCCCACTCCCTGCGCAACAGGGGTCCTCATACCTTCACCATTCCCCACCCTTTCTCTTTTGCTGGTGAATCATCTTTCTCCTACCACCTCCCCCTTCTCTGGAACAATCTTCCTCCGACCTTCATCTCTTCTTTGCTTTCTCCTCTTTCAAAAGACTCCTCAGGCTTCTTCCCTCCCCTCAGTGCACCCACTATTCCTCTGTCCTCCTCCCCAGCATTTACCTCTCTTTCAATTGCCAGTGTCTCCCATCGATACTCTGGTGGCTAGTGAAGTGCTCCTGTTTCTACTCCCTGCGTCCCCTCACTTTTTTACACTATAAATTGAATTATATTACAGTATATGTATATATTGTTGTAAATTACTATAACTGCCATCCTGCGCTGTAATTTTTTATTATGTTACATTATATGTATATACTGTTGTAAATTAATTTGCTGTTTAACTCACAGTATCTATTTACATTTGTGTATACTGCTAGCCACATTTTGAAATTTGTGTTCTGTATCTTGTACAGTTTATTCCTCTGTGTGTTCTTTGTCACTCCTGTTGTGTACCTTGTCCCCGGGTCGCACCTGAAAATGAGCTTTGGCTCAGTGTGCCTTTCCCAGTTACCAAATTTTAAATAAATAACTAAATGACTGCACTCATAATGCATAGATCTGGAGCTGTCTGAGGAGAGTGATTACTGAGGTTACCTTACATACCACCTATGCATATCTAAACACCAGGGATTGTAAAGGGGTGCTAATTTTCTGTCTCGGGAGGTCATGCTATTGTTCTGCATCACACAGGACTCTAAACTGTTGTAGTACATTCCAGTGCTCAACGAGAATTTTTTGCACTTCAATGGAAATGGATAACTCTCAAGCACATGAAAGTAAGTATTTCTTTTTTTTTTGAGGGGTGTGGGGGGAATCCTATTTTCAGTTTTGTCTGTAATGGTTTCTTATTTTTTTACTTCTTCACAGATTTCATCTGCATCCTTCAGGAGTCCAGTTGTTAGTGATGGTCATGGTTATCTAATGAAATGACTTCTGCGTGTTGCATGTGTGCCCAAGCTCAGGTCAGGGAAGGGGTGTGCCTGATATTGAAGAACTTTTTTGGATAAGGCCACTTTGACAGAACAACAAAGTACCACGAATTTTCCTAAAAAAAGAAATGAATGACTTCTTAAAAGTTGCAGCTTCATTGTTATGTGTCCCTCCCTGGTTCTCAAATCTCAATCCCTATTGTCAAGTTACATTTCAGAGACACATCTTGTCAACTACTAAGGCAACCTGTTGTGTGCAATATTTGCAGCAGTCTTTACAAAGCAATGAAACGGATGAAATACAATTTTCATACTTACCAGAATGGATTTCACATGGACATTACATCGGTTCCTCTCTGTATGGTATAGCTACAGCATCTTTCCCAACGAGTATCAGTGATGGAGCCTGTTTTTGTTCTCCTGTAAAAGAAACAAAAGAAGTGTACTGTATGTGTTTTGCCACTGCGGCTTTGAAAAGCTGCAGAAAACAAAACCGACAACTTAAGGAAGTGAGGCAGCATAACAAACATGAGTGCACATACTCACTTTATGGTTTAAATATTAAGAAGCTGGTAATGGTGGTGGTGGACTGGTGGACTGGTGGTCCGTGGGGGGCAGACAGACTCTTGGAGGCAGACTTGCATAACATCAGTCCCGGTGGTGGTGGTGGTGGTCCGTGGGGGGCAGACAGACTCATGGTGGCAGCAGACTTGGATAACATCAGATGGTGGTCCGGGGGGGGCACACCACCTTTTCAATACTGCAGTTAAAACCTACCAACATTAACCACATCATCCTCATAAAGAAAACTGCCATCACAGTCATCAATGCTGAAATCTGACCACTGGAAAATTCTTTCTGTATTGTATCATCATCTATGTCAGTGGTGGGCCGTTTCAGGCAGCCACTGCCAGTGCCACCAGGATGCTCCATTTCCACATCAGCAAGACCACCATGACTAGGCCAGGGTACGAATACCGAGGTTGCAGTCTGTGCTGGTATGTGCCTCTCATTCATTTTAATGAATGTTAGCAAACTAACATTTTCAGGAGACAGGTTTGTCTGATGATCCCTGACTATTGCACCTGCTGAGCTGAATACCCTCTCAACACTTACACTGGAGGGTGGGCATGTGAGGTACTTCAGTGCCACTGCAGTCAGCTCTGGCCATTCACTGACCTTTCCACTCCAGTACAAAAGAGGATCTTCAGTTACTGTCAGATGCCTGTTTTCAGACAAATATGACTCAACCATTCTCTGTGCCGCACTAAGTCCAATTGTTGATGCATCAGCCTGTTCCCCAGAATCACTGATTTCACAAATACCCACTTGGGACAAAGTCTCCCAAAGTGGGTTGATGCCAACCACTTTGGATGACAGATCACCAGGAACTACAGTCCCCTTACCCTTGCATGATATGCTTGCTGGTCCTCCAGCTACGCCTTCAGCTGGATTATGCTGCTGAGGTTTGCAAACCTTGGCACGTGACTTCTGTGCCCCATGAACCAAGCGAACCAGTTGACCACTGATATTTTTACCTGTTCAGGCCCTCCCTCCAGTACTGATGCAATTCCATGTTTGTATCGTGGGTCCAGCATTGTTGCCATGGCAAAGTTGTCACTACGCTGAATGCTCACAATGTGATGATTCTGGTCGAATACTGTCAGCATGTGTTGCAGCAACATACTGCTACCCCTCAGCACACGCATCAGTGGAATTGATTGGCTAATGGAGGCAGACTCGCCACTCACTGCCTGTGTGACATGTTCAAAAGGCTGCAAAATTGTTATTACAGAGTCCACGAGGCGCCACTGTTCAGTCGCCATAGACATGGAGGCCCCAGAACTGTCACGGCTAGTGTGCATAACAAGATATTCTGAGATGGTTTTGTATTGTTCATACAACCTCTCTGCCATGTATAACGTGGAGTTCCATCGGGTGACAACTTCCAGCTTCAAGCGTGCTGAGGCAGGCTGTTTTGTATCTGCAACTGCCGCAGTTGGTCACGGGCCTTTCCAGATCTTGAAAAGTGAGAGCAAATACGTTGTGCAATGGTCAGCATTTCCTTATGTCACGGTGCTGCAGAAACTCCTGAACCACAAGATTTAAACAGTAGGCCATGCATGGAACACGAAAAAACCCACCATTCGTGATGCATTTCACCACATTTGACCCATTATCACTTGCTATGAACGCAGCTCTCAGGGACAGAGGGTTTAGCCATCTGTCAATTTCAGTCGGTACCATATCCAACATGTTCTCACCAGTGTGTGAACAGGTCACACTGTGCATAGCAATTGTTGCATGCTGGCGAATTCCAGGAAGATTGCTACTGCGGCAATCCACCTTCCTGCACTGAATATTCACACTACCAGCATCACAAACAACCCCTGGCACCTGCACCCAGTGTGCAGTTATACACAGATATGAACTCCCTGCTGTTTTGCCACTTGTTCACATAGGGTCCTTAGTGCTCCACTAACGCCCTTATGTAGAGCTGCCAATGTCAAAAGCTAAAGGGATGGAAAATGGTTCTTGTATAAGATACAGGGCTAATACTGAACTGGTAGGAGGGGAAAACAGAAGAAAACGTGTGAAAAACTAAATATTCCAGTAATGCATGGAAGAAATATCCCCCTTTGGTTTCGAAACAGGGGGAGGGGATTCATTTAATTAAAATATCGTAGTTTAATGGGTGTTGGGGAACAGGAGCTCCCCATATGACTTTAAGCCTCTGCACAGGAACTCGGGTAAACTGTGTACGTAGTACCTGTCAGGGCCCTGACTAGCACAATCATCAAGTTACAATTTAGTGGCACAGATTCACAAACCAGCTATTAAATGCAATGCAAGAGTGGACTAGCTTACGGCCACAGAGTTTAACATTCATGGCAGCACTCGCCCTGACAGGAGGATTTTTTTCCCCCACTGAAAGTGCAGCAGGGAAAGACCAGAATCTTAAATCCTGTCTCTTAACTCAGGTTGCTTTTTTTTGTAATATATCATCAGTACTTCTAGAGAATTTAGAGCTCTCTGGGTTCGATGCAACTTTTATCCACTGCTCTGTTTGGTGCTTTTGTATCAAGGCATCAGTGAGATTTAATGAAATGATGAATGAGTCGAGATTTCCAAGTGTGGATTACCACATTTCCTGGGAGGGTTGAGAACTCGACTTGGATCAGAGAGTCATGTTGTATGGCGAAATCTGACTGTAATTGGGCAATAATGACTGGTTAAGGTACCCTTTTTTAAAGTTATTCCCCATATGGAGATAGATATTCCACAATCCCTCTTGCTCAGAAAATGCAGCATTTGTTTCACTGTGTCTCCAAGACTCTAACGCTCGTGAACTGACCTCACCATTCCTGTTTGTCACATGACAGCCCATTGTCATGGTGGGCACTATGCTGTCATACACAAAGGTGGTATGAAGTCAATCGGGTGACATCAAATGCTTTTTATACACACTTCTTGGGGAGGCTTATTCACCTGGGGGAGGGGTGGAGGCCATGAGGAAGGACCCAAAGATTCTGGAAGGGTGGTCGGAAACTTGGCATCTGGAATTCAATCCCAAAAGATGTGCAGTGATGTACATGGGGTGTAAGAACCTGCAAGCAGCCTACACTCTGGCGGAAGGGGGAGTAATTAAGCCAACTGAGTAGGAGAGGGATCTTGGGATATTGGTATCAAGCAACCTTAAGGTAGGTCATCAATGCAGCAAAGCAATGGGAAAGGCAAATAGAACGTTGGCGTGCACTGGGAGGGGAATAACAAGCAGAAGGAGAGAGGTACTGATGCCTCTTTATAAAGCCATGGTGAGGCCGCACCTGGAGAATGGGGTCCAGTTCTGGAGACCTCACCTATGCAAGGACGTAGATGGGATTGAGAGGGTGCAGAGAAGGGCAACCAAGATGGTGCACGGTATGCTGGGGAAGCCATATGAGGAGAGGTGCAGGGAATTGGATCTGTACCCATTGGAGACTAGAAGGGGGGGACATGATAGAGACATTTAAGTATGTGAAGGGTATCAATAAGATGAGGGAGGGGAGCTTATTTAAGAGGAAGGTGGAAGTTAAAACTAGAGGACATAGTCTAAGATTGGTGGGAGGAAGATTAAGGGGCAATGGAAGGGGGCATTACTTCATGGAGGGGATGGTGGATGCCTGATTAAGTAAAGTACCGGAGAAAGTGATGGGGGCAGAAGTGGTGGAGGGATTCAATAGGGCATGGGACAGACATAAGGGGTTGGCAAGTGGGGTAAGAGGAGGTCCCATGACGTAGATATGAGTAAGGGAGGAGGGACAGACTCAGTGGGCCAGAGGGTCCTCTTCTAATGCCAGATTTTTATTCTATGATTCTTAGACAAACTACCAAGATGTGTTATAAAACCCTGGAAAGGAAAACTGAAATTTCAAGAAAAATGTATTCGCTAATGGTATGTACTAGCTGAAACTCGATGTTTGTGAAAGTAGATGCAGAAGTGCAGACATGCTCCATTAACAGCACCTTTCTCAGCGCTGCTAACAAAAAAGAGGAAGCTCCCTTTCCTCCATGGGAGCTCCTCTGAGGCACTTTTATAATTTTCCATACTGCCCCCCATCCCCAGGAAGGGAAGGGATCATAATTTGGCCCCGAGGGCGAGCCCTTTCACTTCCTTATTGCTGGCTCTGCCCCTGCTCTCTGATCTTTTGTGACTTCCGGAGAAGGAGAGCATGGGGGTGTGCCCCATTCAAGTCTAAGGAATGTGATTTTAAGACCTATTTTCTGGCTGTTTAACTGGACATTTGGTGACATCAGAGCCCGGGTTCAATTAACAAGAGACTAGTCAGTTGAACTCTGGCTCCGATTTCACCAAATGTCCAGTTAGACAGCCAGAAAATGGGTTTGTAAGTCACCCTGCATAGATTTGAATGGAGCATGCCCTCACACTCTCCCTATACATACATCACAAAACGTCAGCACGTGGGGGAGGAGCAGGCAGTAAGGAAGTGGAAGGGATCCCACAGCTAGCTCACCAGGGGCAAATTATAGTCTCTTTCCCTCCTTGGGGGGGCAGTATAAAAAATTATGAAAGTGCCTCAGAGGTGCTCCCATGGAGGTAAGGGAGCTTTCTCTTATTTAATTTCTCATACAAAAGTGATCAAGAAATATTCTCTTTAAGGGGATGCATGTTGCATACCTTTATGATGAAAATTCTGTCTGGCCTCCCTTCTCTACCTGCCTAATGCTGTGCTGTTACCCATGATCACCTAAGTGGCATATTACAATGGAGGCTTCAATCTTCCCCAACCTGGAGGAGAACATCCTCTGTGACACTGACACCTCCCCCCCCCCCAGCCAGCCCCGATGACGCCAGCTTGTTTCCCAACCTGGGTCACTGGGGTCGCGAGCAGTGGCCCCATGCATTTCTGCAGTCAGGTCAAACGGAGCAGTGCTGGAGGTTAAGCAAATTGCTCAGGGTCACACAGTGAGTTCTTTTGCCTCTAGTGGGGTTTGAACCCGAGATCCCATGACTGTTTAGCTGGTGCTCTAGCCACGAGACCACACTACCGCTGACATCACAGTCTGTTGACATGGAAACAATTGTGACGTCACAAGCAGAGGATTGTGATATCAGGTGTAGACACACAACCAGAGCAGAGAAACTTCAATGGGAAAGTGTTCTTCTTTTCATGATAATAAATGTACTGTAGCTATCAAAAAAAGAGGGAGCTAGTTGCAGAAAAAATATCGAATACGGGCAGAAATGTGTCTGCTTGTTTTATTTTTTTCAAAGTACCTGCTGTGATGTCAGTGTCTCTTTAAAGGATTCTTGCCGTGCCTGGAAGACTGCTGGATTTCGGATGCAAGTTCATTAGCATGCTGGAATAAGGGTAATTACATTGGTACCTACTGGGAGATGTTCGGTGCTAATGCTCTTGGCGTCTCCCAATAATTAGTTGATTTAGTTCGTAGAAACTCAGAGTGTTTAACTAAAGTATGTTAGCTTAGGAAGGCATGAGTAAATTATTCAATACTGTACAGTAGGGGAGTTCAGGGAATTAGAGGGCTGTGTCATCAGCTCGTGCCATACCCCCCCCCCCCAACATGCGCACAGGTTGGCAGCAGCAGCCACCGTGCTACTCTTCATCTCAGTGAGTGGTAGACCACCTCACTTTTCCCATTCTCTTTATCCTTCCCCTGCAGCCCACTCTCATGCCTTTCTCCTTCACTTTCAGGTCTGGACATGGCCCTCATGCTGCCCCTCTGGTGTGCCCTACTGATCCCACTGGAATTCGATCCATTCCCCTTCCACCTTGGTTCCCCTGCAGCTTACCCCCTGTCTCATGGCTGTATTCAGCTCAGAATGTGCTTTCCCCAAGCTTACTCAAGGGAAAACAAATCCAGTAACATGAGATCAGAGAGGAGGGTCTGGGGTAATCAGAAACCTTGAGGTGGACAGGTAAATGGCCACTGTCTTTCGTACAAGTAGGATTTTCCCTTTTTTGCAACCTTGTGTTTCTGTGCCTCCACCCTCTGGTCCTGCACAGCTGCCCCCCAGCCCTGTCACCAATCTTTTAAAGGATTTACTGGTTGTGCACCTCTTACCCAGGACCACATGTGGCAGAGGGTGGTCTGCCATATCAGTTATGTGTAGGCCTGTGGAAGCATCAGATCCAACCAAGGCTGTTTCCCACCAGGTTTCTTCCCTAGGGTGACGTCATGCCATGATGCGCACGCATGTGTGTGGTGGCACGCAAGGTGTCCGACATATCCCCTCACCCCAAGGAAGGAGTGCTTTCCCTGGGATGCTCAATCCTCCTTCCCCCTGACCCCAGTGACCTCAGCTTGTTCTTGAATCTGGGTCACTGGCATCATGAGTAGATTCCTACCACTGTGCCAATGTGCTGGCTGCGTTTTCCCTTTTTTGTGCCCTCCAGTTATCAGATTGATTGCCTACAGCATCATTGCTGTCAGCAGTGGGGGGAGGGGGCAACATCACATGGTTAAGCATGACAATGCCATCAACTCCCCACCACAGGTGGTGCTGTAAGTCTGCTGCCTCTCCCTCTGGAGTAGAGGAGTCCAAATTGGGAACTGATCCTGTTCTCCCACACTGTACTGTGGCACTCTACCTTCTCTCACTACTGGGGACCAGCTCATTCAGACCTATTGTGCATTTCTTCATTTTATGTATTTATTTATTTATTTATTTATTTACTGTGTAAGTAACAGATCACTGGTAAGGCTGCATCTAGAGTATGGAGTTCAGTACTGGTGCCCACACCTCAAAAAGGACATTAACCTGCTGGAGAAGGTCCAGAGGAGGGCTACAAAGATGATAGCCAGTCAGCAGGGCAAGGCATATGAGGAGAGGTTGAGGGCGCTGAACTTGTACTCCTTGGATGACAGGGGAGAGAGAGAGAGAGAGAGAGAGAGAGGACATGATTGGGACATTCATGTACTTGAAAGGGATTAATAAGGTTGATGAGAGTCTCTTTAAGTTGAGTGGCAACCATATCACAAGGGGGCACAGTCTTAAACTGGAGGTTGGGAGGTTTAGGAGGGAGGTCAAGAAGCACTTCTTCACAGAGAGGGTGGTGGGCACTTGGAATGCGCTGCCGGAAGAGGTCATCTCGTTGAAGACAGTAGGTAGCTTTAAGAGAGGCTGGGATAGGCATGGGGGAAGGTAAGAATCATGGGTAGACAGGATGGGAGGAGTGGGGAGGGACATTAGCTGAAGTTGTGGACCCTGCAATACGAGCAGAACTGATAGACCAAATGGCCTTCCTCTGCTGGCTTTTTCGTATGCTCGTAAGTACACTGGCCTGAGGGACCTTTTTTTTTTTTTTAATTTATTTTCAATTTTTTTCCCCCATTTTTTGCCTCACAGGACCTCCTTCCTCCTACCCAAGCCCTTATGCCCACCATAAGAGCCCTTTGGTAGCCCTGCCCACCACCAGTCTTTGCTCTACCTCCTCCCCTGGACACCCCAACATAACCCATGGCTTGTCCACCCATGGGTGGGACCTCCTGGTTCTCCAAGCCAGGAGGAGCAATTTCACTCAATGGTTGGGGCCCATGAGGAGGAGCTGGCAATGCATGGGAGGAGTCAAAGGGACCCTGCTGTGGTGTGGGGAGCAGGGTGGCTTCATCTGCCTGTCTGGTGCTGCTGGGGTTATTTTGTCCCATGCTAGGCCCTCCTCTTATCCCAGCCCAGGATGTGGTCCTGAGAGGTGACCCAGCAATCAACCAATCAGGGCTGTCAGAAGGGTCAGTAAGCCCCACCCTTTCTTTGGTGCTCCCCTACCAGCCCCTACTCTGGGCAGGTGATGTCTCCCAGGAGAGTGGATACGTGCTGATGTGAGATCGCCCCCAGAGGGACCACTTATTCCTTCCCGCACAACACCTCCTCTCCCCCCAGATCACCAGGGGAGTGGTCATGCATCAGAAGGAAGTGCCATCTCTCCCCAAGGCAGGAGGCATCCAAAGGACACTCGACCCTGCCTCACCCCTTGGCACCAGATGACCCGGACTCAGGGCTCGATCCCTGGTTGTCTGGATGGCAATCGGTAGTCCTACCACTGCACTAGCCAGCTGGCCTGAGGGACATTTTTCAGGAACAACCCAGGCCTAGACAGGGAAAGGATAAGGGTAGTATATGGTTATAAGCAAGCTGGAAAAAGACATTTGCAAAAATAACAGAAAGTTCAGATCATTCTTCCTTTGATGTTAGAGAAACCCATGGTGTTATTTAGAGCACACTTGGGGGCTTATAATAGTGCAATAAAACCTGGTATTTGGATTACAGGGGCTCAAGCAGACACCATACATTCAAAAACGTAAATTGGGTGGTAGATGTGGGGGAAATTAAAGAAAAAAAACAGCATAAAAATAATGAGTAGAGGTCTTTAACAATGAACATGACTAAATCCAATTTACCCAGTGTCCTCCAAACCTGGTTGGTCCATGCCTTCAGCCTGATTCAGGTACCAGCACAGCTACAAGGCCTAACTTGCTACAGCTAATAACTACTTGCTTAGACAAATGGAATAGGAATAGGGGATGAGACCAAGGATACTGAGGGCAACTTTTGAAACAGACACACACACACACACACACACACACACACACACACACACACACACAAAGGCAAAAGTCATGACTAAAAGCAATTTACGTAAACCTCTTATAGTTAGTGGTAAAGGTTTACATCACTATAAACTTAGTTTACTGCCTTGTTAAATACTAGGTGCGCATTCTCCCTGCAGTTAAATAGGCTGTAAACTTTCACCTCATGTCACGAGGCTCTCTACCGGCTGTTCCCACTGCCCTCCTGACTGAAAGGCAATGCCACCAAAACCACACACTGTGACAAATAAATGCCCACCAAGCCATAAGTAAATAGAGGAGTAAGTTTATCTTTGGGGTTCTGTTGACAAATATAGATCAAGTTTAATGCCACCAGAAGGACCATTATATACATGGTAGGGTGATGTTTATTCCCTGTTACTATATCATTAACATTTAGTTACATTGATGTTCAAGGTTATCATTGGACATTTAGGGAGACTTGAACAGCAAAGAGAGTTAGAGAGAGACTTCGGAGAGGCTGTGTGACTTGCTTGGGGCCATGCAATCAATATGTTGGGGTTGTGAGATTCAGACCCAGGCTCTCCAGGTTCCCAGAACTGCACTCAGCTGCTAGACCAAACTGCACCCCCCCCCCAATAAGGAACTCCAGTAGATGTTGTGAGATCACAGAATAAGAGAGGAGCAGAAAGAGATTAAAACGCAGGCATCACCTGTGATTAAAGCTAAGCTGCAGCAAATATTTAATTCCTCCCATCTGCATTTTTTATCCACTCTCATTCTTTTCAAATCGTCAAGAGCACAGTCTTGCACCTGCAACCCCCCTCCCTCCACCCACCACACAGTGATGTTTCAGGGTAGTTAGCTATCTCAACGGTTCCAGCTTTTCTTTACTCTCTCACAGGCATGTTTTATCTGAATAGTTCTGAAAACAATCAACATCATTTCTCATTAACATGTAAATGAAAAAAAGTTTATTTATTTATTTAGGTTGTTTATTTGAAATTTAGGCACACAACAGCTACAGAGGTTTTAAACCTAGGTGGTGGGGGGAGGCAGCACAGTTGAGGATAGGCACAGCCACACAATGGGGGGGGGGCAGGAGGGCCTCCCCCCAGCAAATGTGCAGGCAATCAGAGCTGGTTAGGTGGGGGGAGGAAAGGGAAGATACAGTAGGGCAAATAGGAAAAAATAATCATAAAGGGGAGCAGGCGGGGGTAAGGAGGAAGGAGATAAGGGGCACTGGAATGCAACAGGAACAGGAAAACACAGAAACAGAAGACCTTAAGGACACATATCTGGGGGAGACCAGCCATCAGAGAGGAATCAATAAGTATGGAGAGTAAGGAGGGATTAACCCACAACAGGGTATGGGTTTACTGAGCATTAATCCACACCTGGGGGGGGGGTTGGAGTCATGAGGTGAAGCCGAGTGACTTCAACCACCCAGGTGTGGATTAATGTTCAGTAAACCCATACCCTGGAGTGGGTTAATCCTCTTATAACATGGGTAATATTATGTTAGAGGTTTACCTAAAGAAATAGTAGAATAATGCCCTGAGAACATGCAACTGTGGGTATATCAGGGATTAATCAATGGCCAGGTGACCTGTTTGGACAAATCAGAACACAGTATTTTTGGAACCCATGTTATAATATATGTTAATGCCAGGAGCCTAGGTAATAAGACCTGTGACCTCCAGTTAATAATGACCAAGGCACAACTGAACATGGTGGTCTTGACAGAGACATGGACAACACAGAACCATGAGTGGGTATTTAGGGTCATGGGCTCACAATGTTCAAGATGGACAGGGAAAGAGGAGGGGAGGTGGAGTGGCCTTATATGTTAGGGAGAGCCTCTTAACCTCAGAAATCAAGGAAACAAGTGAGCTCAAGGGGACTGAAACAGTATGGGTACGGATAATTGTGTGTAAAAAAAAAAAAAAAAAACAGGTGGACCATATGGCCAGGTCAGATCTTCTGCCTCCTCCCAGGGCTTCTATAACTTGGAAACAAAACACAGTTCAGGTTGTAGGGGTTAAACCCCAATTAACTCACAATTCTGAGTCAGGACATCTCTTGCAGAGTCTTGACTGGGCTGTGGATCAGCGTCTGCTGGATTCTGGAGCAGCTGCACAACTGAGCTGGTTCTCTGATTAGTCTGGATCACAGCTGCCCTCTGGAATGGATCAGTGGTCTCGATTTGGATCAGGACCACCTCTCTCATTTGGGTCTTTATTGACTCAGATGGTCTTACAGGATGTCAGCAGATAAAGACCCCTTTGGCTCATCCAGTCTGCCTGTTTTCCCTGTCTACTGTGCCACTGCAGCCTTTGCACAGTCTCTGGTTGTCCACAAGTCCATGTCAAAAATTAGTCCTTGTAAGAACCCTTTTGCAGTCAGGTAAAGACCCCTTAGGATAGGCTGGCTGAGTGGAAAGGCATCCATCTGGAAAATTATTTAAATAGCAAACCATCCATTTGTTTTCTGCAAATGCCTGTACTGGTCTTTCTTTAAAGGAACATAGTACAAATTTTGTACAGCACTACTTACGGCGTTGAATGCCTTGCTACGGCATTGAATGCCTTGCTACGGCGTTGAATGCCTTGCTTAAATTGGTAAACATGGTGCCCATGATGTAACACAAGCCTCATGCCAATGCAAGATCGTTGATAACTTGTAGTGTATAATTATGCTGTATTCAAACATCTGGTGATGGTAGAAGATATATGCTAGTATAAGTCCCAGAGGAGCGGGATCTCCCACAGGTCACTGAGGGAGACACACCAGACCTCTCTCCCCACACACTTCCTAGTGTACCCCCACCTCCTTCATCAGATTAAGCCAGCAATCCAGAAACTTTTCCCTGTTCACCCTCCCCACCACCACCAACACCATGTAGGGGGTATAAGAAAGTTGATATCTCGTACAATCAGCAACTAAGAAAAGTATAGCCCGTCTGCTAATGAATTTAGTTAACCAAGATGATTCTTGATTGAATCATTCACACAAATATGAAATGACTGTAACATTGACTTTATATTAATAATACCATAGCATGAAGTGCACTGTATGTTTCTCTATGGCATGTTTTGTCTGTGCAAATTTTTCAATAAAATACAAGTTTAAAAAAATAATGCAGAGAGCCACAGTGTGGACTGCTAAGCAATAAAGCTTTTAAAGTTTCACTAGCAGTTACTTTTAAACAATAATGCAGAACAGGGCATGTGTTGTTGTGGGATTTATACATGCCTTGTGTGGTGTGTCATGAGGCGCAGCTGAGTGACTTTAACCATGCAAGAAGTGTGTGAATCCAACTACTACACAAGCCCTGAAGTGCATTATTACGATTATAAAATTAATCTGTATTAAAAATAATAATAAAAAAAAGAATTAGGTTTAAAAAAAGGCAAACATTTGCTCAGCAGGATCTTTACTGGTTGACTTTTGCAGGATTTACACACGTCATATGACATGTTTTGACCAATGAGGTTACAGGATTTTCAAAACCTATTTTATAATGTTTCATTTGACTGCACCCGGTTTAGTGTGCCGCACTGGTCTGGACTTTTTGGGTGAGGGAACCCTAAGTGGTAACCCCTTAAGGAATGCATCCTGATGGCTTTTGGGCTTGTAGAGTGGGTTCCCTCAAAGATCATCACGGTACATCCTGGTGAGGGGCAACCCTGGAGACCACCCCATGCCGAGATATCGGGCAACCATAGAAGACAGGTGAAAGGAGGCACCAAAGCAAAATGGGTGGAGAGCAAGGGGGGGGGGACTCGATTCCAAATTGAAGGGCAGGCGGAATCCCCATGGAGGTGGTGCCCCGTTGGTTGATCTGATGAGAAGAGAGACCTTTGAGGTGCTGGAGGGTTCACTTGGCAGTGCACCCAGGTGAGGTATGGGCAATGCCTAGTGATTCAGTGTTGGCATCCCCATGGTGGAAGGGTTGGAGGACTTGGCAGGGGAAGTGCCAGCCCCTGACAGTGTCCTTTAATAAAGCAGCTCATCCTACAATATAGGGCACCTTCTTGGTGTGCTGCCACTGTAAAGTACATATTTACCATTCTAAAGCAGCACCCTACTTCCTGATAAACTTTACAGTGTCAGTGGCTCAGTAGGTAGCACACTTGCCTCTGAGGCCGGGAGATCAGAGGGCTGTGGGTTTAGTTCCCACATCTGGCACTTGGGTTAATATCCCAGTACTGACACTGTAGTGCAGCATGAGAGGGGTGCTGCACTTCTGAGGTGCCGTCTTTCAGATGAGACGTTAAATCGAGGTCCCATCTGCTTGGATTGGTGGTAGTTCAGGTGGATGTTAAAGATCCCATGGCACTTATCAAAAATGAGTAGGGGAATTTCCCTGGTGTCCTGGCCAAATTTCCCTCATTCACTAAAAAAAAAATACCACCAACAGCCTAATCTGGTTCAAGGTCAGTTAGCATTCATCTGTATTCCCCTCCCCCGGGTCGTGCCTGAAAATAGGCAGGATTTGTCTAGTGCACTTACCCGGTCAACAAAAACTAAATAAATAAAGTGCCCAAAAAAAAGCTCAAGAATCGATGCAGAGGGACATAGGGAATTCCAGGCCAGAGATTTTCCCAGGAAGTACAAAGAGGGTGTCTGTGAGCACATAACTACGCAAAAGAAAAGGACAGAGGGGGGCACAAGCCAGTCTTGTGGTGGGTGGAGAGTTTACCCCCGAAACCCTACAGGACCCAGGGAATTGTGAATCATTGATTGTGAACTGATGAATTGGGGCCTGTGGGCCTGTAGTGATCACCGTGTGCAAGTGGACTTTGACAAAATTCAGCAAGTAGAAGTATATGATCCTTGAGAGTCAGTGTGATTTACTGGCTACTAGTGGCCACATAAGGCCATCAAAACAGCCTTCTATCCAGAAACAGCTAAGGTAACCTGAGAAGTTAAGTACCAGGGGCTCGCAGCAAGCAAGATATACCCGGCCATGACACTGGAGTTCCCTGGGCCATGCCTGTTCCATTCAGGGCAGCAATACAAGTCAGAGCCCACGCTGCCTGAAAGCGGAATTGCAGCAGGAACTTAAGAAAAATCTGATTCAAGAGGGAGGCTGACTGACTTTTTTACACACACATATATAGGATGTGCAGTGTTTGAATGCCTAGGCTGTATAAATTGGTTATTAGTTATGCCCACTGGTCAGCACCAAGGCTAAACACAGCTGGTCCTATGCCATCCGAGCCAGCAATTTTTGTTGCATCCAGACTGCATAGTAGCCATTGGAATTCTGCAGAGAGGGGATATTATTTTGTTTCCACAAAGCTGCTTCTCATTCCAGTTTCATCCAGTGGCACTCCTCCTCAGCCCTACCATTGACCTTCTTGTGGACTTAGACATTATCCACCACTTACCCAGGACCACAGCATGGTGATCGACTAGCAGTGGCAGTCATTCAAGAGAGTGTGTGTGTGGGGGGGGGTGACTTGGATGGCTGGCATTTTCCTCCTGCCACCTGATTTTCTGCCCTGGATGCCACCATGCAATGACACGGCCACATATGCATGCGGTGGCAGGCATGCATAACAGGCATCCAGTGGCAATTGCTCCTGTCCTGGAGTGCCCAACTGTGCTGCTGACCAGTTTTTGCCAGTCAGCAGTCAGGCAATGGGAACAGTACCCCCGCCCCCCAAGGAAGCAGAGCAGTCCATGGGATGCTCAGTCCTTCCTTCCCCAGCCATCCGATGGCCCGCGCATGTTCACAAATGCGAGTCGCTGACGCAGCAAGCAGTAGTGGTACCACTGTGTTACCAGGCTAGCCAGAGAGGGGACATTCTGAAAGGTAAACAGAGAGTGTGGTGAATGAGCCATTGGCTGGCAAAGCTAAGCGCACAAGGGTAAAAGTAGGTTCTGGTTCATCTGTTCAGAGACTTTGAGATTTCAGTGTAAGTGGTGATGATAACATTGTCGTTGTATAATTAGAAAGAGATGGATGAGCCCAGAAGGGTATTGATATTTGTCCAGAGAATTATGAATGGGTTTGAACTGTGTCATGGTGCAGGCCCTGTGGTGTAGTGATGGGGTATCTGCTCAGCATGCCAGTGACCACAGTTCACATCCTGCACCTGGAACATCAGACATGGAGGCTGACAAGGAGGGCTGTGAGGTTTTGACAGATGCTGTCCTCCTGGGGAGGAGGGTGTTGGGACGTGCACTGCTCCAGTTTCCAACAGAATCTGATACCATGGCATACCATCAGTTTTCTCAGATACTAGATGCAGATGGATACTGTTGATATCCAGCTGTTTGATCCTTTCACCCGGGATCCAGAAAGGATACCAACTATCAGATGTGACTATCCGGCCACCAATCCCACTACCCAACCTGATCCCACTATCTGACCTTGGATCTGAGGCAGACATCTGAACTCAGTTCCCGCTATCTGATTTCAGATCCCAGTATCCAAGCTCGGTTCCCACTATCAGAACTTGGCTCCCACTATCCAACATTGGATCCAAGGCAGACATCTGAACTCAGATCCCACTATCTGACCTTGGATCCAAGGAGACATCTGACCTCTGATCCCACTGTCAGACCTTGGATCCCACTATATGACCCTGAATCCAAAATCTGAATGAGATTGGATAGGATTTTGGATCTGGAGCTGGCTAAATAGAGCATTTATTTTATTTATTTAGTTTTTGTTGACTGGGTAAGTGCACTAGACAAATCCTGCCTATTTTCAGGCACGACCTGGGGAAGGGGGGATACAGATGAATGCCAACTGACCTTGGACCAGATTAAGCTGTTGGTGGTATATTTAGTTAAGGGGGAGAAATTTGGCTGGGGCACAAGGGAAATTCCCCTTCTCTTGTCAGTAGGGGGAGCTGCTGTCTCTTTGACTGCTGTTCCTGGAAGTGGCCAGTCTGCTGGTGTACCTGCAGGTGAGCTGATATCCCTCCCTGCAGGTCCAGCTTTGGAGATTGAGTCTCTGTTGTACCGGATGTTTGCCTGTCGATATGGATACTACTGAACCGCTACCTGGAAGGAGTGAGCAGAGTGG
Source organism: Neoceratodus forsteri (assembly GCA_016271365.2). Taxonomy (NCBI): domain Eukaryota; kingdom Metazoa; phylum Chordata; order Ceratodontiformes; family Ceratodontidae; genus Neoceratodus; species Neoceratodus forsteri. The sequence goes on from JADMNL010000033.1 coordinate 59,849,286, forward strand.
GGAGGACTGGCTGAGGAAACTTTGCTCTGTTAAACACCAGTTTGTGAAGTCCCTGCTTAATACTGCCCCTACTACTTCTTCGGTCTTACCTGAAACTGTGCGGGATGCTGATTTGTCTTTTCCTGAGGTACCATCTACTGGAGACATGCTGAATGCTACTTTTCTGTCTACACCCTATGCTGCACCTCAAGGCCCATTGCAGTGTCCTGACAACTCTGCAGCCTCTGTCACTCCAGCTCCAGTTGTCTGTGATGTAACAGCATCAAAGGTGGTGAATGAGTCATCGCCTTCGGCTGCTACATCTGAGAAGCCGCCTGAGATTTCTTCTTTGCCTGACGCTATTTCTTCCGACCCTCATTCTGCCTCTTCACCACCACTTGTAAGTACTGTACCTTCTGTGAGTGACATGCTGGGTTTACGACATGGGCGGGCCAGCTCCCAGTCTAAGGGTGAGATGGGGTTTGTCCCTCACAAACTACCATGGTCGCTGGAAAACTCCCTTAAACATGCCGGCTGCAAACCGACTGCTGTTGATCAATGGCTTCCAGATCTTGACCACAGCCCCATACCTGGATCTCTTATTAAAACTCCTGTACACCCTACTGTTCTTCTGCCTCCTGTTGCCCCAGGTCCCTCTTCCTTTATTACTGACTTGGATTTAGATATGCATGCTGAGGATGCACAGTGTGACCCTACGAACTCACAACCTGCTAACACTGTTCATTTACGTCCTGCTACTGATTCTGGTGGGAAAGGTCCCAGTACTTGCCCGGTTAATTGGGGTGATGGGATGGATGAGGAGCAGCCTGCCCCCCTCCCCATTACTATGGCTGAACAGGCAAAAACTAAATGGGCCTCCTTTCAACAGAGGGACGCTTTCTCACAACAATCTCCACCAGCTCAACGAAGAAATGCTGTTTGCTTACAGTACATTGGGGGTCTGGATGCTATCCCAGATAGACTTTAATGTCGGAAGAGTCTTATTAAAGAATCTTTAGGGGTTTTTTTACCAATGAGATTCATGCTCTCAGTCATGCTTCTGGTGACTCCTTGTTTGATATTAGTTTTAAATCTCCACAGGGACTTGACAGATTTTGGGCTAAATATGAGAAATTGAGGTATTCTGCTCTCTGGTTGCCCTTTAGAGCCATACCCCTTACAAGACCAGCTGTGAAACACATTACTCTCTTGTTTCATAATGAGAGTGTGGCGGTGCATGATATTATGCATTGGTTGCAGCAGCATTGTTATTTGCTTGGGCCCCCACACCCCGTATTTGATGAGGAACATCTCTGGATGGGGGGCTGGAAATATAAGGTTATGCTCCATAGTTCTAATCTGGGGCCCCAACATCTCCCTAGTAGTTTATTTCTTGGGTGGGATAGGGGCCATTGCTTTTATCCTGGTCAGCCCAAGACTTGCTTTAAATGTGGGTCCTTCTTACGTCTCAGTTCAGCGTGTGATCGTGTTAAATGTAGTCTTTGTTTAACTTATGGACACACTAGTACTAACAGTCCCAATGACATGACCTGTAATCTTTGTGAGGATGTGGGGCACTCCTACCATGCTTGTCCTTGGGCTTCCAATAATAGATCTGATCTAACTACAAAAGATTCCTTGATTACTGATGCTCAGAAGAAAGATATTGCAGCCCATAGAGCACCCCAGGACCAATCAGCTCCCCCAGCATCAGCTAATCGGGAACCTGTTCAGGAGCCTATCCCTATGTCCCAGGTTTTACCACAACCTCTTCCTCCTGACTCTATTCCTCTGGCTGATACTTCACCCGTGGCTTTGCCACCTGAGCAGGATGTGCCCCTGGTTCCTGCCGATTTGTAGAATGGTGCTGTGCCTCCTGCTTCTCTTCCTGAGATCTCTCCTGAGTTACCCTCCCCCCCGGGACTGCCACTGTTGAGATGCCACCACCTGACATGACTGTTGTTATCAAAAAGAAAAGGGCTCTGCAACAACTGAGGCCTCGATCTAAGACTGCTAAATCTGCCACTTCCCCTCCGGGTATTTCTTTGTCCAATAAATATGACATCCTAACCCCTGGACCACTGGAATCTGACCAAGGTACTGAGTTTGAAACTTCTTCTACCATTTCATCTCAACACATGCACTCCTCCAACTCTGAGGAGGCCCCCCTCTTCACACCCCTAAGACAGGGAGGCGACATCACCTTGGCTCTGACCCCCAGAGAAGCTCCAGACTGGGAAAGTTCCCTGATTCCTCATTTCTCTTTCTCCTAAATGTCTGCTTTTTTTTTTTTACACTTTCTGTAGCTACAGTTAACATTAATAGCATAAGGAATGCAAGACGTCGACTGGTAACCCTAACTACGCTTCATGACTTACATTTTGATCTTTTTTTTTTACAGGACACCAGGTTGAATACTCTCTCTCAGATAGCAGTAACTAAGAAATTATGGTGTTGGGGTCCCTCTTTCTTTTCTTTGGGTACTGATGTGTGTGATGAGATTGGGATTCTCTTTCGTGGGACAAATTTTTGGTTTCCCGTGTATTAGACATTTTTCCTGGCCATGTCTTATTGCTTGATTTTACTTTTCATGACACTGCTTTGAGAGCAATATGTCTATATTCCCCTCAGAAAAAGAAAGACGGAGTTGACCTTTTTAGTATTGTAAAGCCATACTTACACACTACTAAACATGTATTATGGGCAGGTGACTTTAATTGTGTCCTCTCTAAGCAGGATAGAGGTGCACATACACAAAAAGATTTTTGTGACACCAACTGCCTTAAATCGATTATTGCTGCATCTGGTTGAATTGACACCTATAGGGTGATACCTCAGTAGGAAGGTCGTACATTTTATAAAGGTCCTTTGTCCTCTAGGATTGATTTTGTTTTCACTTCAAAATATGTTCATGTACAAAATGCAACAACACATCCTTTGGAAGCATCAGATCATGTTATTGTGGCTGCTGGGCTGGGGTTGGAGGAAAGTGTTCCAATTGGGAGGGGTATTGAAAACTTAACAGCACCCTATTAGACAACCAAACTATTTGTACTCATGTCCTGGAGTTAGTTAAAGCCAGACAATCCACAGCTTGCTTAATGGGTAACCTTAGTCAGTGTTGGTTGGAAACGAAAACTGAGTTACGGAAGGTACAGTATTTATCTCCCATTCTTCCCAACTACATATGGCCCAATATAAGAAATACCTTACCTTATGGGGTTGTTTAGCTAAATTATATTCCCATCTTAATGAAGGACATTGGGAGGGATCCTCTCAAATCACTGTGGTTAAGAAAGAAATGGAATATTTGCAATATTCTAGGGCAACATCCTTGTTGATGGAACATAGAATATGCACTTCTGGGAAATCTGGACGGGAGGATGTTTTTTCTAGTTGTAGAATCCAGATAGACACTAGGATGATGACCTCCTTGAATACCATGTAATATGGTAACTACTTCCCTGGAGATCTTACGGGTGGGGCGGTTCAGATGCATCTTATCAATATGTATGCCCCTCCCTTGACTGATGACCCACTTATGCAGTCATATTTCCTCCTCAGTCCCCACTCCCTATAGGTGTTCTGGACAATTTGTACTTCCTGTCTTTAAATCTGAAATTGAAACTGCCATTAAGGCTTTAAAAAATAATACAGCCCCTGGACTGGATGGTCTTACCACTGAGTTTTACAAAACATTTATGGCTGATCTGGTGAATATTCTCTATGTAGTCTTTACCTGGATTTTGACCTCCTCTCAGGTGGGCTTTCATTTCTGTATTGCTGTACATATCTTTTCTCTATAAAACAAAAAAGATAGGTCAGATCTCAATCGTTGGAGGCCTCTTAGCCTCCTAAACACAGACCTTAAACTTTTGATGAACATTTTGGCATTACGACTTGCTAAATTGGCTCCTTATTTGATTTCTACCTCACAGACATGTTCAGTGCCTGGAAGGTCGATCTCAGATAATCTGTTGCTTATTCATGAACTAGTTGACCTGAATAAGAAGGATCGCTTGTACAGTTATGTTTTTTTCTCTGGATCAGGAAAAAGCGCTTGATAAGGTCTCTCATGCATTTTTGCTGCATGTTTTATTGCACTATGGAGTTCCCAACAATTCTGTAATTGGCTTACTACTTTGTGTGGTACAGCCACTGCTTTACCACTGATCAATGGCTACCTGGGTTCTTATGTTCTTGTTCACAGGGGAGACCAACAGGATTTCCCTATGAGCCCCCTTCTTTATGTGTTTTTCCATGACCCCTTGCTACGACATATACAACAATCAGACCTTCTCAAAGGTATCTGTCCTTTGGAAGGCTCTCTAGAAGTCAGAACTGCTGCTTATGTGGATGACATTTGTCTTTTTCTTTCTGACTCTTCCTCTGGCCTCTAAGCCTTGTCTCACGTATAGCAATATTCAGCTGAAGCTGGAGCTGGAGCTTCTACTAATGCAGCTAAGAGCAGGGAATATGTTCTAAGTCCCTCAACAGCCCTCCTTAGTGAGCTACAGGGTATCCCTGTTTCTGCTGAACCCCTAAAAATATTGGGTATCTGATTTGGCAGGGGTGACAACTCATTGTTGAATTGGGAGGAGAAATTGACTATTGGGAAACAGAAGGTTGCTTGTTGGAAGATGTGGCAACAAACCAAGAAAAAAAAAAAGTGGGATTGTTGAAAACTTTCTTTTTTCCTATTTTTAGTTATTTGGCTATTGTTTATCCCATCCTCCAGGTTTTGGAGGTGATTTTGTTGAGTTTAGTCTTTCAAACAGTTTGGGGGCAGCAGGTTAAACCCTATTAAATGAGAAGTCTTATATTTGCCTGTTAACAAAGGTGGCCTACATTTGTTGAATCCTGTTGTATTTTTTATAGTATTTTTATGTTTTGTAATTTATTTGACCCTACTATCCCTTCCCCTATGGTTTGGACAGTTTTTTGCTTCTGTTTGGTTTCAGCCTTTATTTACTTTTTGGACCACACGATCGGTCCTTACTACTACAGTTCATCAAACTCCTGTTTTTTTTTAAAGCCTGTAGTATCTAAACTCACAAAATGGAAGTTATGGCCTACGCAGGTTGTCCATAAATCTAGACTTTTATTGTATTTCACCATTCAGGATTCATCTTTTTCTGTCACTCCGGACTTTAAGGGGATACAGGACAGCCACTGCCCAAAGGTATTGCACTCTTTACAGGATAAATGGATCCTCTCAGAAGGTGGGATGTCTTATGGCGTAGTTGCCATGGTAGGCTTAGTGTGAAAGAGAATGCTAAGCACAAAGCATGGCGGAGCGTTTATGCCCAAGATTGTCTTCTAATAATATTAAGGAAACCATGGAACATTTTTTAACTACTTGCCCTTTGTTGCTTCTTTTTGGCAATTATTGTCACAAACATGTAAAGATACTAGATGACAACTGACCAAATATGAGGAAGTGGTAGGAAGGTTTTCATTTCATTTTGTAAATATTGACCCTGGTACTATTCATCGTACTTTTACATGTGTGAAATTTATACTATGGCAGATGAAATACAAGTTGTTTCAGCAACAGGACCTTACGCCATCGCAGGTTATTCTGTTGTTGGAAAATGTGTTATGTGCACAATGCTCATTTGAACAGCGGAGGACTTCCAGTGCTGTCTGGATTAAATGATGGACTGACGTACATTTTATGAAAGATAAGATTGGTTGATTTTGTTTAGTTCAGCTTCAGTTTTGTTTTGTTATTCTGCTACTGTCCCCACTGTTTTTCTTTCTCTTGTATTGATTTTCATGTACAGAACTGTTTCTTATATTGTGTTCTGATATTTGTAATTTGTTTTCCTTAATAAAAAAAATTCTCCTACTCTTTTCAAGAAGTGCCATGGGATCTTTAACATCCACCTAAACAGGCACATGGGACCTCGGTTTAATGTCTAATCTGAAAGACAGCACCTCAGGATGGCAGCACTCCCCTCATGGTGCACTATAGTGTCAGTACTGGGATTTAACCCAAGTGCCTGGTGTGAGGATAGAACCCATAGCCTTCTGATCTTCCAGCCTCAGAGGCGAGTGTGCTACCTGCTGAGCTACTGACACTGATTATACATCAGATCCAATTAAGATAGCCAAAAGCACTCTCCAAGCATCGCTACAGTGGAAGTGTGGGTGATCACATGTCTGTAAATACCTTACCAGGTCATCTTCAAGTGTATGCACCTGTGTAGGTGAGAGAGGGAAAAGAAAGGCAAAAATGTGCACTTCTGTGGTTGCTCCAGATGGCAGCCTCTGTGAGTGTACCTTGCTACACCACCTAACCCTCGTCGTGTCTACTCATTTTCCCTCCAACTGTGGTCCCAGTGAGATGCTGGTCTCCCTGCTTTGATTGCATTGAAAAGAAGACCCTCTGAGAAGGGTCAGACTCAGACGCTCGGGACCATGAAGCAACTAGGTTAATTTGGATGCATTCTGTGGGAACAGGAGTGAGTCCAGCCGGTGTTGGGGGGGGGCACAAATGGGGGGCCTGGATGACAGGAACAAATGGTGTCCAGTAAAGAGGGAAAATAGATCACACAAAAACAGCCTTGTCATAGTGAACATCTCCTAAGATATGCCCAGCATGCTTGGCCCACTCATGGGTCCAGTGTAGCAATCAGGGAACTAGATATGTGAGTTTTCAATGTTTCAGTCCTGGTATTTATTTAACTTAATCATTTATTGTAGTTTTTTTTTTTTTTTTTATTTAGTTGTTAAACCAGGTATAGCACACTAAGTTGAAAGCTTTTTTACAGGAGCGACCTGGGAGTTTGATGTGCACGTGTGTGTTTAGTCGGATCTGGTTGGTTTGTGTGTCTGTAATGATGGAGGGTGTAAGAAAATAAATCTGAACTTGTTCCCTGGCTGATGTTGGCAAGAGCCCACTGCCTTACAGCAGAGAGTATGGGCACTGGCAACCTGACACTCCACACAAGCTGATTCCCCACACTTATTTCTGTCTAAATTTTGTCTGTATGGCCAAGTATCAGCAGAGGATGTGTGTGTGTGTGTGTGTGTGTGTGTGTGTGTGTGTGTGTGTGTGTGTGTGTGTGTGTGTTTATGTGTGTGTGTGTCACTCTCTCTCTGTGTATGCACCCACTCTCTTCAAACTGAGGTCATGATAAAAGTTGCATTCCAGTAATGGTGACAAGTTGGAGTCTAGCAACTTGTAAATAACACCTCATAGCTGGTGGCTCCAATTAGAGTGACTGCCTGACTGAGGCGCTCCTTTGTACACCTCAGGCCATATCCACTAAATTATTAACAACTGATAACTGGCGCTTGCAGCCCTCAGGGAGAAGGTAGTGCGTAAGTGCACATTTGTGTTCACTGTCCCATTAGGTTCAGGGCCTGTCTTGAAGTCAGGCACACAGGAACCATCCATTGAATATTCCTTGTTTTTTTTTGGGGGGGGCGGTTCTTATTCCCAGTTTTACTGCTGGGTGTATAATGGGGACTGAGAGCACCTCATCCTTACTGGTTGGAGGCCATTATTACTAACCTCTCCTCCGAACACAAAAAACTTCCATCTAACTGGTGGCAGTATCTGGGATTGCAGGGTGGGAGCTAGATTACACAAAGAGAAGAATTTTGCATGAACTGTCGCAACCAGAAGACTGCTGCTCAGAAACTGGAAATGGTAGTCACTTGTAGAGTTTCCAGAAACTGAATGGAATGATTTTTCTTGTGTGTGTGTGTGTGTGTGTGTGTGTGGGTTATTGCTGGAAATGGTGCACAAATTATAGCTTCTCCCCAGCTGATGGGTAGCCCCATGATTATGGGTTTATAAATGTGACATGAATTTTTTTTCTTCACCTTGAAATATACATTTTAGTTCTTTTTCATACCAAACAGTAATAACTGATGTAAAAACATGCCTGCAGTCATCTTGCACACATCAGTGAGGTTCTGGCACGCATGCTAGGTTAATAAGTGCTCACAGCCTAATCACTAGGCAGCAAGGAGGATGACGTCACAGATTTCTTATGAAAAAGGTAGAGTCCAGCCAGCCAAGTAGCACAGTGATAGAGCTACTGCCTGCTACACTGGTGACCCAGGTTCAAGAACAGACTCTGGCTGCCATGGGGAAGGAGGATCCCTTGGACAGCTCTCCTTCCTTGGGGTGGGTGGAGGGGTGACATGTATTCAGCTGGTCGACTGCCACCTAAAGGAATCTAGGTGGTGGCATGGCAGAACCGCTAGCACATGGGGAAGGGACCCTATGCCTGGATGCTGTTGGCATGTCTGCAGAGGCAGAACATGCTAATCACATCATTGCACATGTGTAGACCCAATAAAAAATGGAGGACCCCCCTGAATGCAGCTGGGTGATGGCCCCATCCCCCCCCCCCCGGATGGTTCTCACTGATGGTTGAGCCCTTCTGGGACATGTTCTGTGGTGAGGATGCAGGAGCAAGGTAAGTATCAGGGAAGTCGGGTGATGGGGCTGAAGGAACTGGTCCAGGTGGGAGCTGGTTGGGGGAGACAGGCAATACGGTAAGGACTGAGAAAGGCACTGCCCATACACTGTATCAGTGATACTGTATAATATATGGGTCAATCACACCATACATTTCAGACTTAAAAGGGTGAAAACATTTTTTTAAACTCCTTACTGACAGCCAGGTGACACTGAGGATTGAGGCACCAGATGTCACACCTTGCTCCATGCCAGCGATCTGTGTTTGGGAATGAGCACAGGGTGCCAGAGGGGAGAGGATTGCACATCTGAGGGACTGCTCTCCTCTCCCAGGAAGGGGGGACTGCTGGATTCACTGAATGACTGCCACCAGGTGAATGCCTAGTGGTAGTGCAGGTTGGGAGTGGCAGAAGTGGGTGGGCTGCAGGACTCCACAGCATGCGTGTTCCTCCAGATGTGCAAACTGACAAGCACGTCCCAATGTGGCTAAGGGAGAAAACTAGGAAAAAAGTTGGTGAGGTAGACTTTCATGTAGTCTTGCCTGCTGATCCCTCACTTGCCTCACTGCCAGGACTCAGGGGTATAACCTGGATTTGTACTTTGGGGGGAGAGTGGCCTTCCCCCTCCTGACTCCACCATAGAGGGGGGGATCCATGGGGGATACCTGGCTGCCTGGTGAGTCCTGGGAGGTAGTGGATGGTGGGGGTCAGTGGAGCAGGGTTGAAGGGAGCCCAGCCAGTTCTGACCATAGGAGAATAAAATATATGTGGGAAAGAAAAACTCCTTACTTTTATCAAGTTGCTGTAACCAGCCTAAAACAAACTCCATAAAAACAAGCAGATTATTAATTCACTAATAGCCACTTTAAAATGCCACTTTACAATTAACTGCCTGCCTATAATACCTCATTAAAAGTCTTTTGTTTAGCAATATTTCTCCGTCTTTGCATTTCGAGTGAAAGAAAAAAATGCAATCTGTGAAGATAAATGGCTGTAATCCACATCTGTGTGTGTCTGGGAAACAAGAAAAAAAACAACAAAGAATGCTTTTGTGAAGCCAAGCAATAAAAAAGGAGATAAAACAGTGTAATTGTTATTTTTACTTTTTATTTGCTGGTGGCAATTATTACGTGTCAGTATCCTGAGGATAAAAAAAAAAAAAAAAAAAAACAACAGATGAGGGAAAAAATGAATTAACCACAAATTCTCTCTTTTTTCCCCTCTTCATGATATAGTAATACCTGCAGCAAGAGCAGTTTTTGCTCTGCAAACATGATACCTGAGAGTACAGTCGAGATTTCAGTGGTTTTGTTGCGAGAGCATGAGATAATTATAAATAATTGGGGGCTTTGCCTCCTGCATCCCCTCTATTTTTTGAAACTCATATTTTTATTGAGCAGATGAATGTAACATACAGTATATTCATCAGTAAAATACATTGTTAATTTCATAGGTCTGTTATGAAATAAAACACTAAAAGCCATTCTTCATGCATTCCCAGCAACTGTGATGGCTTTTTTTTCTCTGCATTCATATTTGCACATTACAGTTCTTTTCCTCGTTGCCAGTCTGTATCTTACCATATGACTACAATCTAATTACATTCTTTCCTACTGGTGGGGGTATTCCCCTCCCCATTCAGAAAAACCTTTATTGTGACAACTGTTTTACCCTTTTAGCAGTTTTATCTAAGATGCCTAACTTAGGATAAAGTCATGAGTAAGAAGTATCCCTTTTCTAAAAATAAATAAAAACAAACAAAAAAACAAAACAAAAGCACTTTAAACTTTTATAATGTTTGTTGGGATGTACTCTGCTTTGATTTCAGCAAGGCTTTCGACTTGGTGCCTCACAGAAGGTTGTTGAAGAAGCTGGAGGATCTGGAGACAGCAAAGGACACAGATGGGTGAGAAACTGGCTGGAAGGGAGACAGCAGAGGGTTGTGGTTAACGGAGTCAGATCAGAAGAAAAGGAGGTCAGCAGTGGGGTGCCACAGGGATCGGTCCTGGGTCCAGTCCTCTTCAATGTGTACATTAGCAACAAGGGAGAAGGAATCCAGGGCAGGCTGTTTTTCTTTGCAGATGACACTTAGCTTTGTGGCAGGGTAGACAGCGAGGAGGAGGTTAGGGGGATGCAAAGAGACATGGCTGGTGGAGCTGTGTAACAATCTGCCAGCTGATGTGATGGGCTCCAAAACTATCGATGGTACAGCTGGGACAGAGTGAAGGACTCGGTGGTCGCTCAGGGTGAAAGCGGTAGTGTGGGGATCATGGGGGTGGATAGTGTGAGTTAGAACCCTGTAGGGACAATAGGTCCTGGGTTTGTTAAGGTTTATGAGTGGACTGGAAGGACCAGTGGTCTTTTTCTGCCGCCATTTCCTGTGTTTCTGTCTTTACGGAAGTAACATATTAAAAGATACCCCCTTTTAATGTTTTCTTTCTTATGGTCCACACCTCAGAATTATCATGCTGTGTGTCCACTTACCCTTACACCTAACCCATTTCTTCTATTTTGTGAGTACTGCCTTGCTGTGGGTCCCCGTCTGGCCCTTGGTGTGTAGAACATCTGACCCCACCCTTATGTAAACATTTAATAGTAAAAATATTTACTGCACCATATTTATCAATAAAATAATATGTCTGAAATCTCGGCGGCCATTTTGTATGGCAAAAAGAGCAGTCAAGCTATTATAATCCATTCACTGCAGGTCAGGAAATTCTCCCCCCACTGGGGTAATTTAATATGAAAATAAATGTATACTTCATCACAATTAGCGGGAATGTGCCAGCAGGGAAGAAGCTTGTGAACATTTTGGTTTCTTTTAGTTGTTTGGCTATTCAGGCCCCGCCATACTACACGTGATGCTTTACGATGGAAATTTTTTCTTTTATGAACTGAGTGCCATATACAGCTGTTAAAGAACAATGACGAGGGATTTTTGTGAACTCTGGAAGCACCTTTTGCTATTATTTTTTTCCAGTACTGTTTGTAATTTGCTTTCACCACTCTTCAATGGCTAGACAGAATGGTTTGTTTTCTGGCAGTAAGAACAGGTGGCTGAAGCTGAGTCACTGCCTTCAGTTTTATTGCCCAATTTAATCCATTTTCTGGAAAAGTTGTTTTTCCATCTCTCTCTCTCTCTCTCTTCTCTCTCTTCTCTCTCTTCTCTCTCTTCTTTCTCTTCTCTCTCTCTCTCTCTCTCTATCTCCTTCATTCAGTATTTCTAGCCTCCTGACCAGTCACCCCTATTCAGGTCTCTTGTCTACATGGCCATCTCCCAGCTGCAACACTCCCCCTTTGCCTTAGTTAATCCATGAAATACCCCCCCAACCACAATCCCCCTTGTGCACCTTAGTTCACTCATGGACCCCTCTCCACAACCCCTGCTGATACGTTCAGCCAATGGGCTTGTAGTGTATATTGTAAGCTGTCATTGACAGTTCAGTCAGTGGGCAGCCATGGAGGTGTGAGGAGGGCTATGCTGCCTGCTGACTGGTAGCCATGCTGGGGCGGGTGCAGCGGGGTGGTAGGTCTTTACCGGAGTGTGTAGGGGGTTGGAGGAGCACTATGCTATCAAAAATTATTTTGCAAATGGGTAGGTGTCAGGTGATTGGGGACTGGGGTGGGTCACTACACTATGAAAAATGTTCAGTTATTACTGGGTGGGCGATTTTTTTTTTGAAGTCTTTGGTAATGGGGTAAGGCCCACTAGGCACAAATGCCTGTTTTCAGGGGCGACCTGGGAGCACTGGGCTGTTAAGTGACTTGCTCAGAGTCACACAGTATGCAAGTGGAGGTTGTGAGAATCAAACTCAGGTCTGGTCTGCTGGATGTACCAAGCTCGTTCACACCTCGTTCCTCTAACCTCTAGGCTGGGGACTGGGGTGGGTCCCTACACTATGGAAACCATTTTTTTCATAACAGGTGGGCGATCAGGGATGGGGAGGGACCACTACACTATGGAAATGGGTTTTCTATAGGGCGATCAGTGATCGGGGTGGGGGGAGGAACACTATGCTACAAAAAAGGGGTGTATAGCATACAGTGCAGCGATCAGTGATCGGGGTGGGATCACTACACTATGAAAACAATATTATTACATGGGGGATCGGTTATCTGGGAGGGCCACAACACTGTGGAAATGATGTTCATTTCTTGACGAGTGCGTGATCGGGCAATCGGGGACTGGAGAGAAGGTGGGGGTGCAGTACCTCCACCAACCACTAGGATTGCATGGATTACCACCAGATTTTTTCAGTGGTATTTTGCTTCACACAAGGACCTTCGTAAAGGCCCTTGCATGGAGCAAATGCTTTGTGAATGGGATTGCAGGGATATGCAGGTCCCCACCCCCTCATTTGAATTGCTGCCCCCCTCCTTACTGTTTTGCCCAGGTGCAAACCCAGTTTGTGGGGGCAAACTGGGCTTTGTGAATACCAGCTATTCACAAAGCCCAGTTTGCCCTGGGCATACTAGGTCTGTGCCCGGGCAAAGCTTTGTGAATCCTGCCCCTGACCTCTAACAACGAACAGCTGCCCTGTCCTCAATAATAAGGGAATTCAGAAATGCATGGGATTTGCATAGGGATACCCCAGCGATACATAGGAGAACAAAGCCAGAGATCAAGTGGGGTCTTTGGTGAGAATGTAGGTAAGGGGAAAATGGACAGACTAGGTGGGCCTTGCAGTCCTTATCTGCCGTCAAATTCTCTGTATCTATGTAATAAGGACTGGTTCTGGTCTGGCCCTGTATGTCATGCTGCTATGTGGGCCACAGCAGATTCATTTGTAAGCCCCAGAATCCCCTACTGGGGATGGTTGTGGGAGGCAGGTGCATTATGGAGGTGAGGTATTGATTGTCCAATGAGAGGGACAGCACAGACCACCCAGCTTTAGAGCACATGTCTGCCGACCAAGCAGCGATGTTGGTTTAGTCTCTGAAGGTTGCTTGTCATCCGCCTTCCCAGCTGGAGGAGGGGTACAGCTGTAACTACCCCACTGACCAGGAGGGCATTTAGGGGAACCATGGGGGATGCATAAAAAAACAATTTTATAAAAAAAAAGGATAAAACAAAATTGACCTCGAGTGATATGATTGACTGATCAGAATTTCAGAGCATATGTGTGCACACAGACATGCACACACACACACAACGATACACACTGTCACACAGGGGCATACATACATAAACACATACAGATACATACCCATGAACACACACACACACACACACACACACTGACACATACATGAAAACAGACACATACAGATACATACCCATGAACACACATTTACAGACATACACACACTGACACATACATGAAAACAGACACATACAGATACATACCCATGAGCACCACACACACACACACACACACACACACTGACACATACATGAAAACAGACACATACAGATACCATACACATGAACACACATTTACAGACATACACACCTACACACACACACACACACACACACACATACACACTGTCACACAAGGGCATACATAAACACATACAGATACATACACATGAACACACATTTACAGACATACACACCTACACACACACACACACCTGTATGTACACTGACCCACATTTATGGACGTGCTCACACACTATATGTATCAGTTTATTCTATAAAAAAAAAAGAAATGTAACTGCAAAGTGCTCGATGCCATGCTGCGGTCCTTAGGGTGGAATGTCTGGCCCATTAGTCCAATATTAGCCTCTGGGTCTGCTACATTCAAAGTGCTAAAAACAAGCTGACTGTCAGTGGTGTTCATTGACACTAACAGCCAAGTTCTGCTGAATGTAAAGCAGGATTCTAAAGGTCTTGTCACTTCTTGTTAAAGGTGCACATTGTATGAGTCAGAACCCCCTCCGGCAGTAGAGTGTGCAGTTAAACAGAGCCGGATTTATATGGTGCCTTTTCATACACAGTATGCCTCATTGTGTTTTACAGAGCAGTGCGTTAGAGACTGGTAGCACAGGGACTGTATCGAAATAGCTGGAATGCACACTCAACATTATCCCACATACAGTCTTGAGGAATCACAGAACCTATGTTGTGAATACAGGGAACACTGGGCAGGACACCAAGGTACTACTCCAGTACTTATTAAAAGCACCCTGGGATCTTTAGCTGCCACCCAGACAGCCACTTGAAATGGACAGAGGGCACCTCAAGTTTAATGTCTTAACTGGAGGATGGCATCTCCGGTAGTACAGTGCCCTGCTTGCAAAGCCATCAGAACATTTAAAAAAAATGTGTATGAAGTGGGGGGGGGGCACTGAAGTTTAAAGGGGCGGTTGACACTTTTAAAGGACTCAAGTGGACAATAGTGCATGTAAGTGAGGTGGTTCTAGGCGCCTCTGTCTGCTAGTAATAGACAGTCAGATCTGCTTTGGATATGAACCCAGCTGGGTTAAAGGGCAAGGGTAGTGTTGCAGTAATCTAATTTGCTCTCTGTACATGTCTTTTGCTATTTTTGCTTCCTGCATCCCTGGTCTTTAAACAACCTCTCTATGTGCCCTCCCCATTCGCCATAATAAGTACTGGAACAAGTACATCAACGGGGGTTAAGGCCGCTATTTGGCTCAATACTCCCTGGGGTCTAAACCCTTTTCACCCCAGTTAACAATAAATATGCTACTCACTTCATGGTGGACAGTAGATTGCGTATGCCTTTTAGGAGCACTGTCCTAGGGCAATGGTCATTTGAAGCTAGAGCTGCCAAAGCACGAACTCACTGCCCATGGAAGTGACTGCACTTACCTCCTTTGTGTCTTTCGTCGCACAAGGATCAGCGTTCTTCCTCACAAAACATAACTGTACCTGACATATAACTCAATGTTGATGTGTCATACACCTGTACTTGTATGTTCTGTTTATGTACCTCATGCCTGTACGTGTTTGCTGTATTATGCACTGCCCATCTTACTGTGATTTTGTTATTTTGTAAATACCTATGACTTGGACACCTTTGAAAAAGGAATCTTGAGTTCAAAGGTCTTTTGAATACAACAAACTAAACTAGACATATCAAATGGGTTGGGGGAAAATCCTGCTTCCTGATTGGTGAAGAAGGTTCCAAAGCAGTGTGGTTTGGGAACAGTAACAACACTGCTAAACTCATCTTTATTTATTTATTTTTTTTGCTTTTTACAGTGGGTCAATTTTATAAGTTCAATAAGACATTCAAGGGTGTGGGTTACTATTCCTAAACCACACTTCCTGGTAGTTGAAGGTACTCCGCGCAACCACCTTGTGCCTCACAGGTGCAGGTGTACCTAGGCATGTGGTTCAGGAATAATAACCTACACTCTGCCGTTTTTTATTGCTTAATATTCCACGAGTAACTCCAGATGCTGATGTACCATCACTTGCACGGGCTGCTACTTTAAAGGTGGCCAGTAATGAAAATTGAAAAAAGTCTTACCTTTTGCAATATTTATTCCCAAATTACTCCATCACTTCATTATTATTCTTTTTTATTGGTTTCTGAATTTAAATTGGTCTTGTTGCTATGCTTTACCTATAAAATGGAAGTGTGGGTATTGAAATCCCTAAAACAGCATTCTGACCTGCTACCAGTAGAGGGCAGTCTGATGACATTACTGCCACCACAGATAGCATGCTACCAGTGTAGTGATATTGGCATCATATGCAGCTACTTGCTGGTGACACAGCAGAATGCACTTTCATATGTTTTTATAGCTGTAGTTTTATTGCATGTGAAAAATGCATAATAATACATAATTAACAGTATTTTAAAATGTTGAAAAGAGGATTAAATATTAAAATGAATACATAACTTTGGAAAAGAATTATGGAAAACAGGTTTTCATATTTCATAGCTGGTCACCTTTCATGAAAAAGAAAGGACATAACATAGCAACACAGTAACAGTAATAGAGCAACATAGTAACACAGCAATAGAATAACATTGCAACATAGTAGCACAGTAATATAGCAACATAGTAACACAGCAATAGAATAACATTGCAACATAGTAGCACAGTAACACAGTAATATAGCAACATAGTAACACAGCAATAGAATAACATTGCAACATAGTAGCATAGTAACACAGTAATATAGCAACACAGTGACATAGCAGCATAATATAGAAACCCAGTGACACAGTACTAGTATAATATAATGACATGGTAATGTAGTCATATAGTAGCATAGTGGCACGGTAACATAGTATATACAGGCATAACAGCATCGTAACTAAATACAGTGACATAGTAACATAATAGCATGTGTTCTGTCAAATCTACTTTGTATGTATCTTTTATGCTACACACTGTAAGTTTTTTTTCCTCAATCCTAACCCTTACTAGGTCTACAATGGTATTTGTAAGTCAGATCTGGTTGCCATGTTTTTTTACTGAGAACGAATTAAATAACCATTTAAGATATTGGTGTTTCCTGATCTGCAGAAAGCACACACACTGTCAAAACCTTTGTGGTTAAAAATGTGAAAAGAAAGCTGGTCTGTTGGAGCTGTGCCAGGGCTGCTGCAAACAAAGTCGGTGATCCTGGTTCGGGAAAAGGCCCAGCATGTTGGGGGTTGGGCATGGGGAGGGGAATCATGTGTCCTAGAGGACACCCTACTCCTCCAGGGAGGGAGGGGTGTGCTATTCATTGTGCGACCACCACCTGGTGATGGTGCAGTAGAGTCACAAACAACTGTCGGGGTGTGAAACATGTGCTGATGTCTGCACGCCTAACTGTTGGTGCCACAAATGTCTTGCTGCACAATGTCAGAGGAGGGGAAACCAAAGAAAAGACCTCCAACTGGTTGGATGAAGTTCAGCCTTTCCCCCATGACCTCCGTGGGCCCATAGCCCCACTTCTTGAAAAGCTCTCCTGAGGGTTTCCCTGGCTGAATGACTTACTGGCCAGATTCCTCTCTCCTACCACAGTACAGGAACCTGGCAGGCCCCCTAGCCCAGAGAGATAAAGACTGAGGCTCCACCCCAAGGAGCAAGTTGGGGAGGGTACCAGCACTGGCCAGGTGCCCCAGTTGGGGTGTGCATCAGACTCGACTTGTGGGCAGATGGCGTTGGCTGAGATGGAAAGAGAATCAGTTGGGGTGGCAAGGGGCTGTGATAAACACTGTCTTAATAAAACTGTGGAAGGGAGGAAGGGATGGTGGGACCGAACAGGTGCTGTGCAGCTGCTTTTCACGCTGGTGGCATCCTCCCTCTAGCGCTTCATCCCCAAACTGATTTTTTTTCAGTTTGGTGTTTAAAGGAGGGAAGAGATTGTATTTGGGCTCTGAAAAGCCAGTAGTCTGATCCCCTCCAGTTCCCTATTAGATGGCATTTGCACTCTAAATGTTTCATGGCATCGGAGTTTACAGAGCTTGTGAATGCAATCTTAAGCT
The DNA here is from genome assembly GCA_016271365.2 of Neoceratodus forsteri. Classification (NCBI taxonomy): domain Eukaryota; kingdom Metazoa; phylum Chordata; order Ceratodontiformes; family Ceratodontidae; genus Neoceratodus; species Neoceratodus forsteri. The sequence goes on from JADMNL010000033.1 coordinate 59,867,105, forward strand.
GCAAATGTGATCATTTTTTTAATTACTTTTCTAAACTTGAGAAGTCTGTTTGCTGTAAATCAAAGCCAACACTCAACTAACAAGGCTAACCTAATTGGGAAGTGGAAGGGATCGGACTGCCGGCACCATGCAACCCAATTATGATCCGTTCACTCCCTAAAACACTGAACTAAAAAAATTCCATTTAGGTATTGGGTGCTTCACTGGGAGTTACAACTCTTGAGGATGGTTTGTTTTTCCCATCAAAAAAAAGTTATCTTTTTTTTTTGGGGGGGGGGCCCATCAGCTGGCCACCATCTGTTCATCCCTACCACCCAGACCCCAGCTCCTGGGACTTGCCTTACCACCACCAGAGTACACCCTGGCTTACCCCCCAGGGCAGGGCTGTTGGGGAGGGTCTCCCTGAGTGGAGACTGGTTTGTGATCCTGGGGAAGTGCCTAAGTTGGCTGTGTGGGGTCTGGTGAAGTGTGGATGTCCTCCTGCATGGCTGATGAATTTTTGAAGATACTGGTCCCCAGGGAAGGCATGGCGTGTAATGATGTTGGGATGCAAAGCATCAGATTTCTGGCATGCCACCTAGAACTCTTCAGCTCTGGCCATCAGACCTTTGGTCTCCACTAGGGGTTGGTCGAACACCAGGAGCTCCTCCCCCCCAAAGGAGGAGAGGAGCAGTCCATAGGACACTCAATCCCTCTCCTCCCGGCCATCCATCCAACACCCAAGGATCACTTCTGAACCTGGGACGTCAGTGTTGCAAGCAGAAAGTCTACCAGTGTGCCGGTGGGCTGGTATAAAAATGTTCTCTTCAAAGTCACGGTCCTCTCTTTGTGACATTGTAATTTGTTGCCAAGAAAGTTGCTGTGATATCACAAGCAGAGGATTAAAACTTCAAGTAGGGACTGAAAACGGAACATATAAAATTTAAAAGACAAGCTGGCCTGGTACTATGGCAACAACACAACCACCTGCAATGCTGGTGACCCAGGTTCAGGAGCTGTTTTGGGTCACATGGGGGTCAGTCAAGGGAGAGAGGATAGAGCATCCTAAGGACTGCTCTCCTCCTTTACCTGAAAACAACAGGGGGCTTCAAGCATGTGTGGGATAGACTTAGGGAATATTAGTAAACAGGCAGGAAGGAGGGAGGGTTGCCAGACACCAGTTGGGGTCTATGGAGACAGACTAGGCAGGGACCATCGGGGCAGACTGGGTAGGCCAAGTGGCCCTTTTCTGCCAACAAATTCTATATTTCTAAGTTTCTATGTTTCTAACTCACTCCGCTACTTGGCTGCCACCTGGTGGCAGTGGGGTGGCAGTGTAACAGTAGCGCCACTAGTGAGAGGGATGGCTATCAAATGCTGAGATGCACTTGTACGCCTCTGCATGCACCCATGATGCATCAACACACAACCAGTAGCCCTGGGGAGAAAATTGGAGCAAACTCTTGACTGAGCAGGATGGCGCTGTGGTTTGCCACTGACCCCGCCACACCACCAACTTGGCACTTCCTTTGGAGCTATCAGGACTGTGCTCCAGAGTAGCCTGGCCAACTCCTATGGCCCAGCCATAGGGGATTCACCAGGGGACTCACTGGAGGAGGGGTAAGTCCTAGAGAAGTTGGGTGACAAGGAAGGGAGGGTGGACTGGGGCAGATAGGGGCCAGTTGTCAAAATGGGCATAAAAGCCTTGATTAAAAAAAAACCAAAAAAAACCCCAGAAGTTTAAGTGACAAATTTACTATTGACATGTAAAATTACTTAGTAAGGAAGAACAGGGGAGGCCAACCCACCAGTGCAGTGACAGCACTATGGCTTGTGGCACTGTTGACCCAGGTTTGGAAGCAATCTCAGGTTGTTGGAGGGCTGGCAAGGAGGAGGAGGAGGATTGGGTGTCAGAAGGACTACTCTTCTCCTCTGGTGGAGAGAAGGGTTGGCTGAGCTCAGTAATTGCCTGCCCCCTAGCAGAAGCTGGGGAAAGGCACCCAGACTTCCAGAGAGAGCAAGGGGGGGGGCATGGCAGATGCCGATGTGTGTCGCATGGGAGTCTGCAGCAGACATCATAGTACAATTGCATGCCACACCTCTAAATGGGGGGGGGCTCAGAAAAGGGAAAAATTCTGGCGGTAGGATGGTGCTGGACATCTGCTGGTCCCACACCTGACCAGCTGGGCATGATGACCAGAACTGAATCCTGAACAATGGTGGCGATTATGGAACCTCGTGGACTCTGCCAGAGGGGTAATCCCTTAGAGAAGAAAGGCTGGTGATAAGTCCTGGTGGATGTTGAGGTGGCAGGGCTGGGGTGTCCAGGAGATGGGGGCTGACCAGTAGGGGAGAAACAGATTTAAAAAGAACAGGGGTCAAAGAAATTTATAAAATACATGACTTATAAAGTGTGTTGTCTAAATATTATGTTTTCAAAAGTTCACCCAGAGGAGTCAGCTGCTTTTCAGTTCAAGGTGCAGAGGATTAATACATCCGTGTGAAAGCTACAAGCAGACATGTGAAAGAACAGAGCTTGACAGTTGAAGAATTACTACAGATATGGTTCGGATGATCAAGCCAGTTGAGCTGGAACACTCCTTGGCTGAGGTTCCGGAGCATGAAAACTCTTGTCTAGCTTCAGCCCCCGATACTGACTGCAGCAGTCCCTCCACACTGGCTCTTTATTCATGTACTGTACCATGGATTATTGATGAGCGGACCGAAATAGCATAGATCAGGCCTCGGGCTGTGCTCTGCAGCACATCCCATGATTGATTGCTATGGGGCCTCTGTGGTTGCTGTGTACTTCAGGGGCAGGCATCATTCTCGGCTCTTTCAGTGGCAAACAAAGGCTAACATTTACACTCGAGTCACTTAAAATGGCAGGCTCTCTAACCATGAGCCTTATTTACAGTACATTATCCATCAGCAAGCGAGGTGCACACACAGAGCAAGCCCTCCTCCTGTTCCATTGAGGGGATCAGTCTCTGTGTTTCTTAGGAATCTGCATCCTGCTGACTGTCTTGAGCAGCTTCAGTTTACAGGAGAATGACTTTTTCACCTACCTAATTAGTTTTGTTTCGATTCTTTTATTTTTTTGTTTCATTTTGTATAGCGTTAGCAGCTCGGTTGGTTGTACTCTCTTGCCTGTGGACCAGGAAGATTGGATAATTAAGCAAAAAGGCACAACAAGGTGTGCATTATTGTGGAATAATGGCATGCTTTGGGAAGTGAGGCATGAGGCAATGCTAAGTGCCTTACGAACCTAAGAAGTGCTGTTCTCCCACAATTATACACACCCTGGAGTGCCTTATTGAGATTATAAAATTGTCCCTCTGATTTTTGTTATAAAACTGTGTAATGAGATTCAGAATGTTAAGCATTTCTGACCAGTGCTATTGTGCTGCATAATGCACAGTCATGTGATCACATCTGGCCAATCATAGGTCTTGCTTTCTCTTACACATTTTGTAATTGTGAGTTCAAGTCCAGTACCAAGAATTTAGGCTACTACCCAGCACTAACACTGCAGTGCTGCACTGGTTGGGGGTGGGGGTGCTTCACACTTTGAGAAGCCATTCTTTGAATTAAGTAAAGTCTTTTCTGCCTGCTTCTGGTGGCTGTCCTAGCGGCAGTTAAGGATCCCATGTCACTTCCTGGAATAGTAGGTCAGTTAGTCCTGGTGTCTGACTCACACTCCTCCTGGCAGTAACCCACGTTCTCATGCAATATGTCGGTGTCTGTAATATTTACACACTATAAGCAGCTGTATTTGTCAGTCGGCAAGCAATTTCATCATATCATTTTCTTTTTATCCAAAATGTATTTCTGACATCCTTAGATTCATCCTCAATGTATTTTTAGTTTTCTCAGATATTTTTTTAAAACAGACTTTATAATTAATTTTGTCATTAATGACTTATGTCATTAAAGCTGGCCACCACTCGCAATTTAAAAAAAAAATGTGTTGAGGGTACCTGTTAAATTGACATATTGGATTCATGCTGTGGATGTATTAGGATGGTGCTGCCACATATTTCAGGTGGTAAACAGCACAGTACTATACAGAGATATTTAATTTTTCCATGGTGGGGGAACTCTTAAAAAATTTCTAAATCCTGTATCTTGGTTTGGGAATGAAAGAAAAGGAAAATTGGTATTTTGATATTTATGCCAGAAAAAAAAAATCATTGCTGAAAAAACTATGTGGTTACTAACAAATCCTGCTGCTTCAATGCCTGCCTCGTGTATCCCTATATAGTCCTGTACTACCAGTATCTAGTTCATTGCTTGTAAAGCACTTACAGATACAGTGTGTATGAAAGGCATGCTATAAAACCAAACTGTATTCTGTTCTATAGTCTTGGCACTACCAGCATCTAACTCATTGCTTTGTAAAGCACTTTGGGATGCTGTGTGTATGAAATGTGCTATATAAACCAAATGCTATTGTATTCTACAGTTCCTGCAGTAGCAGTATCTAACTCATTGCTTTATAAAGCACTTTGGGATGCTGTGTGTATGAGAGGTGCTATATAAACCAAATTCTATTGTATTCTACAGTTCCTGCAATAGCAGTATCTAACTCAGTGCTTTGTAAAGCACTTTGGGATACTGTGTGTATGAGAGGTGCTATATAAACCAAATTCTATTGTATTCTACAGTTCCTGCAGTAGCAGTATCTAACTCAGTGCTTTGTAAAGCACTTTGGGATGCTGTGTGTATGAGAGGTGCTATATAAACCAAATTCTATTGTATTCTACAGTTCCTGCAGTAGCAGTATCTAACTCATTGCTTTGTAAAGCACTTTGGGATGCTGTGTGTATGAGAGGTGCTATATAAACCAAATTCTATTGTATTCTACAGTTCCTGGAGTAGCAGTATCTAACTCAGTGCTTTGTAAAGTGCTTTGGGATACAGTGTGCATGAAAGGCACTACCTAAAATCAAATTTGATTCTGTTCACCAGTCACTGTACTACTAATATCCAACTAATTGCTTTGTAAAGCTCTTTGTGGTGCTGTATGCATGCAAGCCACTGTAACCCCCAAATTCTATTCTACAGTCACTGTACTGCCAGTATCTAACTCATTGCTTTGTAAAGCATTCTGGGATACAGTATTTATGAAAGACACTATATAAAACCAAATTATATTCTATTATGTACCCCCTGCACTGTGCATATCTAACTTGTTGTTTTGTAAAGCACTTTGTGATACAATAAGCGCAAAAGGCACCTTATAAAACCAAATTCTACTATATTCCACACTCCTGCTTACCAGTATCTAACCCATTGCTTTGTAAAGCACATTGAGGTACAGTATGCATGACTGTTCTTTTTGGGAGCTGCTGTGACAGAGACATGGGGCCTGCCCTCTGCTGTCTGCAATAGTTGTGTAAGTAACCTGTATTTAGCAACAATCTTCGAGAGTCAAATGTTGCAGTTAACAGTTTGCTGGAGTTTGTCTGTCTGGGGAGGGAAAAGGAGCAGGGATTAGTTTAATTAAAACAGTGTGTGTGTGTGTGTGTGTGTGTGTGTGTGTGTGTGTGTGTGTGTGTGTGTGTGTGTGTGTGTGTGTGTGTGTGTGTGCTGGAGCATGTGAGTTGCAAACAACAAATAGGCTGTTTTCTGTTAGTACTTATTTTTGAGTGGATCAGGTGATCCCAGGGCGTGCGAGATTCCCCGAGCAACCAAGATCCCCCAGAGTGAGTGAGATCCCTGAGAGTGTGTGAGATCCCCAGAGCAAGTAAGACCCCCCAGAGTGAGCAAGATCCCCAGAGTGAGTAAGATCCCCAGAGTGAGTAAGATCCCCAGAGTGAGTAAGATCCCCCAGAGTGAGTAAGATCCCCAGAGTGAGCGAGATCCCAGAGTGTGAGATCCCGAGAGTGTGTGAGATCCCCAGAGCGGTAAGATCCCCCAGAGTGAGTAAGATCCCCAGAGTGAGCAAGATCCCCAGAGTGAGCAAGATCCCCAGTGAGCAAGATCCCCCAGAGCAAGCAAGATCCCCAGAGTGAGTGAGATCCCGAGAGTGTGTGAGATCCCCCAGAGTGAGCAAGATCCCCCAGAGTGAGCAAGATCCCCCCAGAGCGAGCAAGATCCCCCCAGAGCGAGCAAGATCCCCCAGAGCGAGCAAGATCCAGAGTGAGCAAGATCCCCCAGAGTGAGCAAGATCCCCCAGAGTGAGCAAGATGCCCCAAAGTGAGTAAGATACTCCAGAGTGAGTGAGATCCCCGAGAGTGTGTGAGATCCCCCAGAGCATGAGGACCACAGAGCAGGAGAATGGCGTCTGCAGGGCTGGCTGCAGGTAAGCAGGGGACTCTGACCAACAAGGACCGGGTAGACAGGGAGGTAAGGGAACTGGAGAAGTTATCAGGGGTTAGTAAGGTACTGGAGACAGGGGTGTGGAAGGTAAGCACAGGTGGCAGGGTAGGCCAGAAGGGACAGGATTGGAGCTAGGATTTAAGTACTCCCTATCCGGGGTAGGCCTATAGAGACTCGGTAAGAGTAGGATTTAAATACTTCAATCTGCTCCCCACCTGCAGTAGACCCACTGGGGTAGGGTCAGGAAAAGAGGGAGCTACTCCTTATCTGTAGTAGGCATGCCAAGGAAGGTCAGAGGCAGGACTGCTCCCTGTCTAGGGTAGGCATATAAGGACAAGGAAATGATCAGGCAAGAGGCAGGAAAGGGGAGAGTAGTGAGTTGCAGGGGATGCAGGGATGCAGTTTTCCTAGGCAAACTTTGGGAGGCTGGGATTGCATGGTGTGCTGAAGACTAGGTACTATGAGGGCCAAGGTGCAGATGTTTAGGTCAGAACTTAAACAGGTTACTGATGAATCAGGGCATGGAACTGGGAAGGTCTGTAAGGCAGCATTGGGGATAGGGGGTAAGGGTACTAAACAGGCCACAAGGGCACCAGAGGGTATGGATAAGTAGGTCAGAAATGGGACAGAGGGGCCCAGGGGCTGGGATAGTGAGATAAGGGGTCAGTGGGATCCAAGGCTGTGGCTGCCTCTGCCTCAGAGTGAGTGCTGCACAAAGGGGGCAGGCTGGAAAACAGTTGGTGGGAAAGGTGGGTGGAAGCAGGGCAGCGAAGGAAACAGACACCCTGGTGTAGTTTTCGTACAAAATAGATACCTGTTACTTGACTCCCAGGACAAATGTTTCCAGGCTAGCATGGATAGGAATACAGATGAGAAAGGCAGAGGGGGACATAAGGAAGATCACGAGGTTCGACCTAAAGTCAGCCAGGAAATGGGCGCATGAGAAAGATTGGGGGGGAGGAGGTATCTGGAGGAGGCTCAGGGGCACAATAAGGAGAGAAGCCGGCAGGGAAAAACTCCAAACTAGTAATGGGTGGAGGGTGAATGGGTGGGGCAGATTGAGTGAATGAGGGTCAGCACTAGGAGCAGGAAGCAGCAGGGAACAGCAGGGGCAGGGACTGAGTAAGTGAGGAGATGGCAGGGGACTGGTGGATCAGAGGAAAAAATCTGAGTGCACGGAAGGGGGGATACAAAGACAGGGATACCCAGAGGGATCAGAAAAAACAAGGGAAACTAGCAGAGTTCTGATGATAGGGGGTTCAATTGTGAAGAGAGTTAGATGGTCACAGGGTGGGGGGGGGACCACATAGGAGAAGTGTTGTGTGCCTCCCAGCTCTGACTGCCAGAGGATCATGCCTACGGTGCACACGGTTGTGTACGGAGGATAGATGGACTTGATGTAATTCGGCACCTGGGCACAAACAACCTTGTAGGGGAGGTACAGAATAGGTTTAGGGAGCTTGGGAGGAAAGTTAGGGAGATGTCAAAGTCAGTGGCATTTTCAGAGGTGCTTCCAGTACCCAGGGCCAGCTAGGCTAGGAAGCTCCAGATCTCTGAGTTCAAGAAGTGGCTAAGGGACTGGTGCAAGGAAGAGGACTTGTATTGTGAGGGGGAGTGGAGAAGTGACTGGGATGAGAGATCCCTGTGCTTATCAGACAGGCTACACCCCAGCAGGGGGGAACCAGGGTACTATGTGGTAGGTTAGGGGAGTTCATCAGGGACAACCTAAATTTAAACTGAGTGGTGGGGAGGACTTCCTGGAAGCATAGAAAAGGAAGGGGGTGAGAGGAAGAGTGAACACAGTGAGGGAGGAATAGGAGGGAAGGTGGAGAAAAAAGACAAGGGGGGGGAAACTAGTAGGGCAACTAGAGGAAGAAGGAGGGACCAGGAAGGGTGAGGGGTGGGAAACATGGGATGTGGAGAGTGATAGCCCCCAATACCAGGAGTCAGAGGAATGGGATGAGCAACCACTAGGCATGATGATGGGGGCTGAGCAGATCTTGTTGCAGTTACTGAGACCTGGGCAACCCCAAACCATGACCGGGATCTGTCTGTTCCTGTATACACTCTCTATAGGAAGGACAGAACAAAGGGTAAGGGTGGAGGGGTGACAATCTATGTTAGGAGGTGATAAAGGTTACAAGGGAGGACATGGGGGAGGGTACAGAGATGCTATGGGTGCAGTTGCTGTCAGTGGTGGGGAAAAAATAAGGGTAGGAGTAACGTACCAATCACCAAGTCAGAGTGAGACTACTAACAGGGAGCTGGGGGGATGAGATAAAAAAGGCTACGGGGGGGGGGGAGACAGAAGTGATAATAGCAGGTGATTTTAACATGCCCAATGTGGACTGGTACATTGCACAGGCCAGCAGCAGCAGGACAGGAGCCAAGTGACACTAGATGCATTCCAGGATGGTTTTCTGACACAGGGGGCATTGGAGCTGACAAGGGATCGGACCACCCTGGACCTAGTTCTGATGAATAGTGATCATGTCAAAAGCATCAAGATCACTAAGCCCCTGGGAAGGAGTGACTGCCAGTATGTGTGGTTTCATGTGGACATAGGACGTGAAGTGCTAAACATGAAAACACGTGTTTTGGACTTCAAAAGGGAGGATTTTGTATGTATGGGGAGGATGCTAAGGGAAAGACTGAGAGAACTAAGGGAGGACATGGGTGTGAAGGATAGATGGGCAGTAATTATGGAGGGGATCCAGGCAGTCACTGCAATCTGCCTTTAAGTAGAAGGTTAAAAGGAGGAAGAAGAGGAAGCCATTGCGGTTTTCAGAGGAGGTGGGGGAGAGAAGTGAGTGAGAAAAGGGATTCTTACAGGAAATACAAGAAGACCCTGAGGGAAGGGGTCAGGGTAGAATAAGCAGGGCAGCTGAAATCAACTTGCAGGATGGTAAGGCAAGCCAAGGCGGAGATGCAACTAAGAATAGTTTATTGGGTCAAAGAGGGTGTCGAGACCTTCTTCTGATACATCCAGGAGAAAAGAATAACAAAAGTGAAAATGGTAAAGCTAAGTGTGGGGACCGACTAGGTGGAAGACAGGACAAAGTTGGAGGTATTGAGTGAATACTTCTGCTCAGTCTTCACTAAAGGGGATAATGGGCCACTACCACAGGGGAATGTAGGGACTGAGGTGGCAGTGGGGATGAGGGAGGAAGCAATAACAGGACAGAGTCCTCAAAGGGCTCAAGACCCTCAGGGTGGACAAGTCCCCAGGGCCAGATGGCATGCACCCGAGGGTGCTGAGAGAGCCGGCAGCTGTCCTTGCAATGCCCGTGGTTAGCCTGTTCAACTGCTCAGTGGACACAGGGGTGGTTCCACGTGGGTGAAGGACAGTCAATGTGGTGTCTCTGCACCAGAGTGGACCTACAGTAGGGTTGAACCGTGGAATTATAGACCAGTCAGCTTGATATTAATTGTTGGCAAGCCAATGGAAACCATTCTAAAGGAAATGCTGATTGAGTTCCTTGAGGCAGATGGGCTCCAGGATACAGCATGGGTTCATGGCAGGGAGGTCATGCCAAACAAATCTATTCAACTTCTTCGATTGGATCAGTACAGCAGTAGACAAGGGCCAAGTGGCGAATATACTATACCTGAACTTCAGCAAGGCCTTTGTCTCAGTCCCTCAAAGAGCTTGTTCAAAAAACTGGCAGATATGAGGACAGGACAGAACTAACCAAGTGGGTGGCAAACTGGTGAAGGGGTGGACTGCAACAGGTAGTAGTGGTGGGGGAGCACTCTGGGATGAGAGAAGAGTCTAGCAGGAACCCACAGAGATAAGTGCTGGATCCAGTCCTGTTCAATGTGTTTATCAATGACATTGAGGATTGCACCAAAGGCAAGCTATGTCTTTTTGCAGACAATTCCAAGCTCTGCGGGATGGTGGACACTGAGGAGGGTGTAAGGGGTCTTTGGGAGGATTTAGCAAGGTTGGAAAGATGGTGTGAAATCTGGCAATTGGAGTTCAATGCTAAAAAGTGCAAAGTAATGCACATATGGTGTAAGAACCACATGGCTGAGTACAGTCTTGGGGGAGAGGGGGTGAATGCCACAGTCTCAGAAGAGAAGACCTGGGGATAGCAATATAGCAATTACATGTGACCTGAAACCACCAATCCAGTGAAAAAAAAAAAGTGACAGGAAAGGGGAACAGAATGCTGGGTTGCATATCAAAGGTCTTTTTCTGCAGGAGAAAAGAGGTCATTCTGCCTCTGTACAGGTCCACGGTGCCTCCACATCTGGAGTACTGTATTCAGTACTGGAGCCCCTACCTTAAGAAACACATACACCACAAGGAGGCAGTACAGAGCACGGCTACCAAGATGGTTCAGGGGCAGCAGGATAGTCTGAACAGAGGCTGGTGAACCTGAACATGTACTCACTGGAGGAGAGAAGGGAGAGAGGGGTCATAATTGAGATCTTCAAATATCTTAAAGGCATTAACAAGGTCAACAGTGGGGATCTTCTTTTGCGAAAGTGAGAAAAAGAAACACCAGTGGGCATAACTACAAATTAGTGGGGGCCGGGGGGTACAGGAAGGAGGCCAAAAGACATTCACTGAAACACAGAAACATAGAGTCTCATGGCAGATAAGGACTGCTTGGCCCACCTAGTCTGCCCTTTTTTCCTACTTACTGTGCCACTGCAGACCCTATTTGATCTCCAGCTTCACCCCCCCCTTTCCTTACCACTAAAGTTCCCTTGTGCCTATCCCACGTCTTCTTGAATCCCATTACAGTTTTCACCCCAACACCTCCTCTGCAAGGCTGTTTCAGGCATCCACCACTCTCTCTGTGAAGAAGTACTTCCTCGCATCTCCCCTGAGTCTACCACTCCCCACCAGCTTCATAGCATGACCCCTTGTTCTTGAGCACTCTGGGATGAAAGTAATATCTAGCAGGGGTCCCACAGAGATCAGTGCTGGGTCCAGTCCTCTAGCAGGATGGAATGTACTGCCAGAGGCGGTAGTAAATCACAGTACAATTGGGGGGTTTAAAAGAGGGTGGGGTAGATTCAAGGGAAAGGTTAGGGTGACAGTGGAGGGGGCAGGGCAACATGTAGCATATGTTCATGAGCTTCGCACTGAGCAGACTCGATAGACCTTCAGGCCTTCTTCTGCCGACCTTTTATATGTTCGTATGAAAGCCACTACATAAAACCAAATTATTTTCTATTCTACAGCTCCTGTACTACCAATATCTACTTCATTGTTTTGAAAAGCACTTTGGGATGTAGTATGTATGACAATTGCTTAATAAAACCAAGTTATTTTCTATTCTACAAACTGTGATGCTTATTAAGGTAAGAACATAAGAACTTGACGGCAGATGGGGACCATCTAGTCTGCCCATGAACCTAACCCCCTCCCCCATATTTATAAGGTGAACAGGATGCAGGTGGCTGTCTTGACAGCAAGACAAGGCAAAGTTTATTTACAAGGTACACTATACAAAAGATGATTAGAGCACCTTACACAGGAAGACAGAAAAGCAATAAATAAATACACAATAATAAGTCTTTAGTTAATTTAAATACATAATTCTAGTCAGTAAGAAGATGCCATCTTTAAATAAAAAAATTCTTCAGGCTTCAAACCAAAGTCCTTTTGACTGTTTAACAGATGTATTACTGAAGGCTGCATGTATTGCCTTAGCATTTCCGAACTCTGTAATGTTGGCTAAGAGGGCAGTTATCCTCTGACTCTATGGCCCTTCAGCCTATAACTGGTCTCTCACACCAGAGATTTGCTTCACCAATTTGTCTTGGTCATCTACGGCTGCGTTGTGGAGCTTGTTGGCTTATACTCCCCTCTGTAGCTGCCCTTTAACTTCCTGCCTTCCCTGAGATGACATCACAATAACAAGACTGTCTAAATTCTAAATGGAAGCTAACAGCTGCTTCTCATTGTGGAGTAGCTCAAGCTGACACATCTCCAGAACTGTGCAGTAATTGAGATAAACTAATGCAGAAGTCAATCTTGGGCGGTAAGCTGTAGAAAAAACATGATTTGTTTTCCCTCTAGAGTTGTATTCCTCTTTGAAGAGGCTCTAATATGATAGATATCATTTTTTTTTAAACTCAGTTTTATTGCATTGGTTGGTATCACAAGCAATAGTTGATCATCACTATACATCACAAAGATACCTCAGGTGTGTGTTTCATCTGTTGATAAACCATCAACATGGCTAATAAAGCTTAACTGAATACAAATTTCAGTATACAATAAACTAAAACATGAACTTTGGTGTGTTCAGCGCATTCAAAGTTGTTCTGCGTTAGCAGTTTACTGTTCTTTAAAAGAAATGAATAACACTTCTGGTTAGAATCACCTTAAACACTAATGAAAAAAGGGGCATCCGGCCCAACTAATAACTAATCACACATAAATCTTTTTTTTTATGCGGGGGCTGTGCCCCCCACACCCCCCAAACTTAAATAACCAACTCCGAGGGGGGTGTGGACCATGGGGCAAGTTGCTGGATTAAAAAAAAAAAAAAATGTTTCTGCCTGTAGCTGGACCCGAACCCAGGTGTGCTTGCATCGCAACTGGTGGTGTGCACCACTACATTATGCAAGCAGCTCAGTGGGAATTGGCCACAAAGGATGCTACATCTTGTAGTAGTGAGTACAGCTCCTTGCTATACTCGCTACACAGGATATAGCGAGGTATTGCATTACTCGCTGTCTTATTGAGCACTATTATTGAGTCGCTCAAAAGTGCAGTGCTTAATTATTAGCGCTTTACATGGGTGCTACCCTTCTCTAACCCTCCACATCCATTCTCTGCAGGTAGGTGGGTCTGGGTTAAGTCATTTGGATGTTATGCATTTTAGGCCCACTACCAACAGAATTAAACCTACCCTACGAATGTCACCTTTCAGATGTGTTACCGTGGGTAGTCCCATAACCGTGATAGATATCATTTGACCTATAATTCAGATATTTCCTCAATTTACCTTCCCCACCTTCTTTATTACAAAGGACATTTGCTTGAAAGTAGGATTCTTAATCACTGGGTCTCTATCTGCAGATCTACATGTGACATCATAATCTGTGACTTGTGACATCACAACTGGTTGCTATACATACGATTGTGAACTTACAAGGAGAGGATTGTGATATCAAGAGCCCGATATTTCAATTCATGCAAAGTGGAGTGCAAACATTTGTGCTGCACCTTGTGATTGCCTGGGTGCTCAAAGATGCTATATTCGGTGGAACAGCACACCAGTGCTATTCGATTAACTATAGGGCCATGTCATCCCAGTGCTAAGCCACTTAGCGCTGCCCCAACAGGGCTCCCGAAGTACACAGCCAGAATGGATAGTGCCAGAGTGCTATGTGTAATATTCAAAGGGATCCATGCAAATGAGTCCATTGGGTATGCAAGGCACTAAGGGGCAATTTGCATGCCCATTATAGGCTCATTTGCATGGGCAGTGAGGCAGGTTAGTGCGGCACTGCCCCCAATTTCCTTGGTCACAGATGGATAGATATCCCTGGTGGTAGTGGTTCCCCCCTCCCTCCAATCGCTGGCCTGCACTGTACATAGTAACATCCCTGGTGCTAGTGGATCTCCCTCCACCGATCACGGGCCCATACTGTTTAAAATAACATCCCTGGCGCTAGTGATACCCCCCCACCTCCATTCGCTGGCCTGTCCTGTATGTAAATATATTCCTGGTGGTATTAGTTCCCTTCCCTCTGATCACCAGCAAAACAGTATCCCTGGAGGTAGTGGCCCCCCCCACTGATCACCAGCCTGTACAGTAAAAATATATCCTTGGTAGTAGTGGTTCCCATTTCCTCTAATCGGTGGTCTGTAGTTCATATTAATATATCCCTGGTGCTAGTGGCCCCCCTTCCCTCCGATCTCTGGCCTGTACTGTATATAAATGTATCCCTGGTGCTAGTGGTCCCCCCCTCCCTCTGATCTCCGGCCTGTAATGTATATAAATATATCCCTGGTGCTAGTGGCCCCCCCTCTGATCTCTGGCCTGTACTGTATATAAATATATCCCTGGTGCTAGTGGACCCCTGATCTCTGGCCTATACTGTATAAAAATACTGTATATCCCTGGTGCTAGTGGCCCCCCCCGATCTCTGGCCTGTACTGTATATAAATATATCCCTGGTGCTAGTGGACCCCCTGATCTCTGGCCTATACTGTATATAAATACTGTATATCCCTGGTGCTAGTGGCCCCCTCCTCCAATCTCTGGCCTGTACTGTATATAAATATATCCTGGTGCTAGTGGTCCCCCCCTCCCTCCGATCTCCGGCCTGTATTGTATATAAATATATCCCTGGTGCTAGTGATCACCCCCCTGCTGATTGCCAGCCTGTACTATAATAACATAAAATCCCTGGTGTCTGGTGCCCCCCACACCATGGCACTGAACCGCCCCCCACCCAATCACCTTCCCAGTCCTCTCAGGGCTGTGGATGCATACAGTGACTGGTGCAGTCCTCCTCACACCTCCTCATCCAGCCACCACATGTCCAGGTGGGGACACCTCCTCAGCCAGCCACGATATGTCCAGGTGGGGACACCTCCTCAGCCAGCCACCACATGTCCAGGTGGGGACACCTCCTCAGCCAGCCACCACATGTCCAGGTGGGGACACCTCCTCAGCCAGTCAACATATGTCCAGGTGGGGACACCTCCTCAGCCAGCCAACATATGTCCAGGTAGTGACACCTCCTCAGCCAGTCAACATATGTCCAGGCGGGGACACCTCCTCAGCCAGCCACCATATGTCCAGGTGGGGACACCTCCTCAGCCAGTCAACATATGTCCAGGTGGGGACACCTCCTCAGCCAGTCAACATATGTCCAGGTAGTGACACCTCCTCAGCCAGTCAACATATGTCCAGGCGGGGACACCTCCTCAGCCAGCCACCATATGTCCAGGTGGGGACACCTCCTCAGCCAATCAACATATGTCCAGGTGGGGACACCTCCTCAGCCAATCAACATATGTCCAGGTAGGGACACCTCCTCAGCCAGTCAACATATGTCCAGGTAGGGACACCTCCTCAGCCAGCCACCATATGTCCAGGCGGGGACACCTCCTCAGCCAGCCAGCACATGTCCAGGCGGGGAGTGTGCCTCTTATTCATAGGACAGGGTGACCTGCCCTGTTCTGTAAATAAAGGGCACGCTCCATGCCTGGACACACAGCAGCCACCTGAGGAGGTTTAAGGAGTGCTGGCTGCTGTGTTCACCGAGATGACTGGGAAGGTGACTGATGGCGGGGGTGTGTGTTTTTGGTGCCATGGTGGGGGGGCCACAAGACGCCAGGGATTTTATCTTATCACAGTATGGTCTGGCAATTGGTGGGGGGGGGCACTAGCACTAGGGATATGTTTATATGCAGTATGGAATGGCGATTGGGGGAGACCACTAGCACCAGGAATATTGTTTTGTACAGTACGGGCTGGTGATTGGAGGGGCGATCACTGCCACCAGGGATATATTGTTGTAAAGTATGGGCTGGCAATCGGCGGAGGGGGACCACTAGCACCAGGGATATTTTTTTACAGTGCCAGCTGATGATGAGGGGTAGGGGCACTATCGCCAGGGATATATTGTTGTAAAGTATGGGCCAGTGACCGGTGAAGGGGGTGAACCACTGTCACCATGGTGTTTGATTTGTACATTAGGGGCCACTGATTGGTGGGGCAGGTGCTAGGGACCACAGGGTGCAGTTGTGCTCCTCCAGGGGCCAACTGACTAGGTAGCTGCATTACTTCTGGCAGCAGCTAGGGCTGCCTGGAGTTAAGTCAGGGTTATGTTCAGTAGTATTTGTGCTGTGCAAAAGGACTGTGCTAAATCCTTTTACGCAGCACAAAGTCGCTGAATAAGGGGTAGCGTGGATATTCATGGTCATGCCCCCCTTGCCCGCTTGCATAAATTGTTTTTTCATGGGTGCTAACCCTCTTTGTTCACACAACAGTCCCTTTTGAATATGGGGATCCAGCGCAAACCTTGGTTTGCGTGAGCAAAGACCCGTAAGCGCCATGTAAACTTTTGAATATTGGGCCCCAGGTGTTGAGAAGCAGCCTGAGCAGATGAAGACCAAGTGGAAGAGATCCCATTTTAATGAAAAGGTGACATGAAATCCAGGATAAAGAATATATGTGAGTAAATTTCATGCAACTGATCAAGTTGCCCACTGTTATTCTAACAGCAATAACCTGAAACGTCTTTTCCTTTCATGTATTTATCAAGCTTATTCTTGAAACTCTAAATGCTGTCTGCACGTACAACTTCCTTTGGAAATCTGCTACTGTGTTGCTATGTTACTATGTTGCTATACTGCTGTGTTGCTATGTTACTGTGTTACTATGTTGCTGTGTTACTATAGTGCTGTGTTATTGTTTTACTGTTACTGTGCTGCTATTTTACTGTCCATATATTACTATGTTGCTCTGCTTCTTTAATCCTATATTACTATTTTGCTGTGTTACTATATCACTATGTTGCTATATCACTGCTACTACAGTGCTATGTTACTGTTGTTTTACTGTTAATGTGCTGCTATGTTACTATTTTGCTATAGTACTATGTTACTATATTACTGTATTATATTACCATGTTACTGTGTTGCTATATTACCATGTTATTATGCTGTTATATTACTGTTACTGTGTTGCTACATTACTGTGTTGCTGTATTACTATTTTACAATGTTGCTAGATTACTGTTACCATGTTGCCGTATTACTGTCACTATACTACTATGTTGCTATATGGTTGTTTACAATAGTACTAGGTTGCAATATTACTATGTTGCTATATCCCTATATTACTAAGTTACCACATTGTAGTACGGATCGAACAACAGACTGTTGAGTAGAAGAAGGCATTGAGACCCGTCTAGACACTCCCCAGCACTATTCAGTGGTAGTGTGCAGTGCTAGCCCATGCCACATGTACATTGAATTACTTTTTGAAAGCCAGTTTAGTGTTTCACTTTACAACATGACTGGGAAGGGAGTTCCCAATGTTTACCACATGCTGCGTATTGAAAAATCTCACTTTAGCAGTTCTAAGAAGAAGATTACTCACCGTAGTAATAGTGTTCCTTCTTAAGGGATCTCTCACTATGTTTACACTTCATGCGCTCATCTCTCCCAAGAGTAGAACCAATGCAAATTTTAGAATTTGGAAAGTAGGTTCAAACTCTGCATCCATGCTCCACTCTGGCCATCGTTCAGATTCTGTTTCCAAGCCAGAGTGGAGTAATGACTGGTGGCTGGTAGCTAAAAGGCTACCCAAAAAATGTAATAAATTTTTTTCATAGAATTAAAAAAAAACAAAAATTGAAAGCAGACTTGAGAGAAATTGTCATATATAAACTATAACAATAAACTTACAATTGTAGGAACTGCAACAGTAATGCTCAAGCAACCTCAGTGAAAAAAGAACTGATTCTTATGTGAACGTGTTTCAGCTTCTGGAAGGGAAGGCAGGGATAGGGAGTGTAAACATACTGAGAGATCCTTTCAGAAAAAAACAGCATTACTACAGTGTGTCATTTTTACTTCTAACCCCAGGAATCCTTCATTTAAATGTTTACACCTTATGCAGACTCGGTAGCACTACCTTGGGAGGCTGGCTCCAGAACCTAGTTAGGAAAAAGGTTCTGCAAGACAACAGTTCCAAAGCTGGCATCCCTTCTAGACTGTATGCCCAAACCGTAGTGCTTTGTGAAGGTGTGTACTGTTTTCCAGGTAGCGACTTTGCAGACGAATAACAATGGGACGCCCCTTGAGGATGTCACAGAGGCAGAGATACCCCTTGTGGAGTGGGCCCTTAAGCCTCTTGGTGGTATTTTCCAACTTTTCATAGCAGAACTCCATGCAGGAGACTGTCTAGTGAGAGATATATCTCTCTGTAGCTGGTTTGCCTTTGCTAATCTCACCATAGGTAACAAAAAGCTGGGTACTCTGGGACCTGACATCTTTTGACCGGTCTATGTAGACAGTCAGGACTCGCTTCGGGTCCAGGCTATGCAATTTGTCTTTTTTTTAAAACTTAATTTTTTATTAAAATTGAGTATACAAATGAAATGCAGGAAACAATACATGCAGAATGTGATAAGACAGGAGAAATTCCATCGCTCATATAGTGTAGCATTACATCTACATCCAATATCCATTTAGAGGAACTGCACAGGGTCCTGTAGTAGAAAAAATCATACCACTAGTATCCAAATATTCAATGAGCTTTATAGATACAGATAGGGTCTAGTACAAGTTGAACATTGATGATCTTAATTCAGATTATAAGGGCTGCATTGCAATGTAACAGTGTAACGGTGTTCTGTCGACCAGTTATCCATATATGCTATAGGCTGTTAATAAAATGTACCATTCTCTGATGTTTAACATTCTGCGGTACCCTGTCTCTGATAGTAATAGTAATACTTGGGGAGTAAGATGAAGTAGAAATAAAATAAAAGGAAGAGAACGAAGAGGGAATAGATAAGGGAGACATGCAGGATACACCAGAAAAATGGTAATAGTTCAAGTTGGACAATGATGAAGTTGGGCAACCCTATTAGGGAAAGAGGGAGAAGTACGTGAGGGGAACGGGAGAGTAGGATAGAATTGAGTCAGGCAGGCCAGTTCTACGGGACAAAAACTTGACAACTGTTGAGCTGGTAAAGCACGCATTTATGCCATCTGATTTCAAATGTTGGTAGTTTATTCCTAAATTTATAGACCATCCTTTCCATCGAATATACTGTATATAGCTCCAGTATTATGTTTCACTAGTCCATTAGGACAGGGATCTTATCTGTGTGCCAAAGCCTTGTAGTGGCTTTTTTTCTTGCTGCCAGAATGGCCACCAAGACCAGGTACAAGGTTATCCCCCATGCTCTCTCTCTGTGGAATAGCTAGTAGAGGCAATGACGGGGTTATTTCTCCCTAACAATTCAGGATTTTTTTCCAACTCAGAAATAACAGTCTGGCAGTATGGTTGCAGGTGGGGACAAGCCCACAAGATGTGTGTCTAGTTGGCCTGAGTCTGTCTGCACCCCCTCCAGCACAACACTCAATCTTGACTAGTATATTTTGTAACTATATCCAGTGTGTGAAAAAAAAAAAAAAAAAAAGATTTCCAGGCTATGTAATTTTTCTTCACCTGGACTGGAATGCTTTGGATACAGTACAGCAAGGGTCACTGACTGATTCAGGGGGAATGGAGATACAGCGGAGCCACTTATAAGAACATTTTTGGATGTACCGATTTCTGTCCATTATTTTAAATGGCAGTAAAGCTCATTTATAAGAACAGTTTTTTTTCCAGAGACAGTGGTAGATAGTCATTATCACCTTGCTGTGTGCTAAGCCTGGGCTGAATCATCATCATCATCTAATTTCCTCATTAACAGTAACTTAAACGATGAATGGATGTGTGAAAGATGCCCTATGATGATGGCAGTACACATTCCTTCATAGTTAGGTTAAGGCACTGAATGAATTTTACAACAGTACCCTTATCATTTGAGCAAGAGCTCTTTTAAAAAGCCATGTTGTATGACTTTTAATGAGTTCTCTAACAACTCATTTGAGCCCAGTTTCATCATATTAACCATAGATTGTACCTGGATTTTCACTGTTTTCAATGAAGCCCTCTTATAGGAACATCCTGGTTATAAGAGCATGCTTGCTTGGCATTTAGGATTTGCTTAAAACAGGATTCCATTCTACCACCTGAGGAAGGAATTATCTGTAGGTTTTAAGAACTACTTTAGACCTGTGGGAATTATGTAATTTGGCTCCGTGCAAAGGGCTTGCAATTTATTTACCCTCCTAACAAAGGTAAGGTCAACCAGGAATATGGTTTTCCATGTGACATACTTCAGGTAAGCAGTTTCCATAGGCTCAGAGGGAGCCTCCATAAGCTGGGCAAGGCATATGAGGAGGTCCCAGGGTGGGACAGACAGGTCCGCAGTTTCCATAGGCTCAGAGGGAGCCTCCATAAGCTGGGCAAGGCATATGTGGAGGTCCCAGGGTAGGAGAGACAAGTCAGAAGTTTCCATAGGCTCAGAGAGAGCCTCCATAAGTGGGGCAAGGCATATGTTGAGTTCCAGGGTGGGACAGGGTTCCTTACTGGCGGGTACAAATGGCTTAGGCCTTTAAAAAACTTCTGAAAATGGATTGTAAGGCCAAAGACTTTTTCTTGCCTGTTGGTCTGCTGTTGTGTATGCTGATACTGTTGCTAACAGCGCTTTTAAAGTTGAAGGCCATATGTCTAACAACTGTAGATGTACTAGGTATTATAGAATTATAGGCAATCCCACCTCTGTTGGGTTTATTCTTCTAGGGACACACCAGTAATAAAACCTTTTTCATTTAGAGAATAAGCTTTCTTGGTAGCAGGTTTCCTTGAAACCCTAAGCACCCTGAGGACTTCTTCTGAGATACAATCCAGAAAATTCTAACTCCTCAAGAACCGTGCCATCAGGCATAGGGTCCAAGGGTTCGGAAGTGTTATTCTGCTCTGGGACAAAGTCAACACATTTTGACTGAGTGGTAGACTGACTGGATTCTTGTCGGAAAAGGACCAGGAACATAAACTACTAGGCCTGTCTGTTCCAGTCTGGAGCAGTCATGATCATTGTTGCAGATTCCCTCCTGAGTTTCTGGAGTACTTTCTGAAGGAGGTGGGAATGGTGCGAAGACACACAGAAACATTCTTGTCCAGTCCAGTCGCAGGGCATCCTCTGGGACTGTTCCTCTGGCTGGTGGTCTGCAACAAAACTGTGGGAGCTGATAGTTCTCCCAAGATGCAAACAGGTCTATATTGGGAGTGCCCCTCCTTCTGAACACCGTGGCCAGGACCTGCTGGTTTAAGGCCCATTTGTGATTTCTCTGACTGATTCTGCTCAGGGGAATCTGCCAGAACATTGTCTTTGCTTGGCAGATGCACTGCAAATGTGTCCTTCTAAGGACTATGCTAGATCCCAGGTCCTCATTGTCTCTGTACACAGTACTGAGGATCTTGTTCCTCCCTGCTCATTCATATAATACATTGTGTTGGTGTTGTCCGTCTTGATTTGGACAGCCTGACTCTGTAGCTGGGAATAGAAAAATTGCATTGCTAGCAGTACTGCTCGGAGCTCCAGGAGGTTGATGTGCTCCAGTGACTCCTGTGGACTCCATGTGCCTCTCACAATGAGGTCCTGCAGGTGGGTGTGCCACCCCAGGAGTGAGGTGTTTATAGTAAGAACACTTAGTGATTGCTGAAGGAAGTGAATACCCTCTCTGAGATTACTTTCTTCCTTCCACCACTGTAATGATTCCACTAGTGCTTTTGTCACTGGCACTAGCTTTGAAAGTGGACCCCATCTTTGGGACCACTTGCCCCTTAAGTGGTACTGGGTATTTCTCATTTGAAACCTGTCTCATGGAACCACAGCTGTGGATGCAATCATGTGCTCTAGTAAGTGTAGGAAGTCTTTTGCAGGTCTTTGCTGACCAAAGCTAAATGTCTTCTGTTGCATAAAGGAAATATGCAGAGGGTTAAGACCTCCATATGGCTGTCAAACAAGACACACATATCTCAGACCTACTGCATAGCCATCTAATTTCCTGTCAGTGCTACTGTGTGCCTCCAGTTGACGAAAAAACAGCTACTACATTAAGTGGAGGGAAAAAAACAGCTTTTCCCTCAGGATAATAAGCACACCTCCATAAAAAAATAAAGATTTATAGCTCTGTTACTTCCATGAATCCGTGATTGCAGAGGTCTCATCAGTGAAACCGCAAACCCTGCTTGGCATACCGATGAAGCAGTCACTGTGTACTGGACACTCACTCCAGTAAGCCTCTCGGACTGCTGCCTACTCCCCTCGTCAGCTCGGCGCATCTTCACACCACAATGGCAAGGTGTGGAGTGAAGCTGCGCCTTTCTGAAAAGACCAATTGCAGTGCAGCAAAACATGAAGGCAGCCAATCACAATATTGACAGATCTGAATGATGTGATTGGTTGCCTTCTGAATCCTCAGTGACAGCATCAGGCCTACCAGCAGTATAAAATGACAGTAAACAGTAGAAGCAGACAGCTCTTCTGCAATTTTTTTCTTGCATTCATATAGACAAAAAACAACAACAAATATGTTGCAGGTGATGCCTTTTATTGGACTAACAAAACATTTCTAAGATGAGCTTTCGAGAGATAAAACCCCTTCCCTAAGGTCAAAATCGCGGCTTTTGACCTGGGGAAGAAGGTTTTATCTCAATGAAAAAATAATTTGTTAGTCAATAAAAGGCATTGCTCAAAATATATATATATATTTTCTACATTGTTGACTGGACTAACACGGCTACCACTTCTTTTTTTCTTGCATCCAAAAACATACTTACTGCATGCATAAATTTGAATGTGACATGGCCTTACTGAGCATGTTTATCTTCCCTCGAGGCCAATGATATTGAGATATCTCATGAGTGGCTTCATGACTCGTGAGGTATCATCATATCATACGAACATGCCAGCAGATAAAGGCCTTATGATCCATCTAGTCCACTCGATTGTGCAGTTCCCTATGTATTTACAAAGGGATTTGCCCCCCTCCCTGTGTCCCTTTTTGACCTCTCTTTTTACCCTCACTCTGTCCTAACCCCTCTTGATGCTGTCCACCATTTCTAGGGATACCACCTCCTCTGGCATTCCACTTGGCCGCCACCACCATGCCTCCTCATCTCCCTCCTGAACCTTCCCCCCACCAGCTTTAGGATGTGTCGCCTAGTGGTCTTGTTGCCGCTAAGGCTGAAGACGTGCTCAGTGCTCACCCTATTAATATGCATGAGGTACTCGAAGGTCTCAATCATGTCTCCCCTCTCCTTAAGGGAGTATGTGTTGGGCCCCCTGGGCCTCTCCTCATAGGCGCCACCCTGCTGGCCCTGGATCATCTTAGTTGCCCTTCTCTGGACCATCTCCAGCAAGTTGACATCTTTCTTAAGATACAAGCATCAAAACCGTGCTCTGTACACCAGGTGTGGTTGTACCAGTGATCTGTACAGCATCATAATAACCTCCACCTTCCTGGTGGCAGTTCCCCTGCTTATGCAACTCAGCATCTGGTTTGCCTTGGCTGCTGCTCTCTTGCAGTGTGCAGAGTGTTTCGGGTCACTTGTGGTTATTACTACCAGGTCCTTTTCTTCTTCTGATCTGGTTACCTACACCCCACCAAACCAGTATTTGGTCCCCAGATTCTCTGCCCCCCAAGTGCATAACCTTGCACTTTTTAGCATTGAACTCCAGCTGCCTAATGCTAGACCACTTTTCTGGCCTAGCAAAACCCTCCCTGAGTTCCTGTCTTCCCTCTTCCGTGTTCACCCTACCACAGAGCTTGGTGTCATCCGTAAACAGGCACTATCATTATTGGCCTCTCATGAAGCTAAATATATCTTCAGTTAGGCCATGTCATATATATGTAACAGATAGTCCACTACAGGGCATGCAGTTGTGCTCTGATATATGCATGCCTTCGTGTGTGTGAGTGTGTGTGTGTGTGTGTGTGTGTGTGTGTGTGTGTGTGTGTGTGTTGTGAGAGATGAGGCCGCATGCTGAGTACATTCAATCACCCAAGGCGTGCATATATTGGAGCACAACTGCATGCTCTGTAGTGGGTTATCTGTCTTAAAAAATGGCCAGCATTGTTTGGGGGGTGAGAAATATAAAGAAGTGCAGGCGTGCATTCATTGTGGGATAATGCATGGTCATGTAGTGTGTTTCATCCAGTCAGGGGACATCATTTTACTGATTTTCCCACTCATTTCTAAATATCTAAAACAGTATATATGTATGTATGTATGTGTGTGTGTGTGTGTGTGTGTGTGTGTGTGTGTGTGTGTGTGTGTGTGTGTGTATGTATGTATGTATGTATGTATATATATATAATATATATATATATGTGTGTGTGTGTGTGTGTGTGTGTGTGTGTGTGTGTGTGTGTGTGTATATAAAATAGTTAACATGTTCGGCCTCTCACCTGAATTTTATAACCTTGAATTATCATTAAAATAAATTCTCTGTTGGCTAGCAGGATCCATCTTTTTTAATTAAATAACTTTAATTATCCCTAGTGGCCAAGCCCTGTAGCAGGGATTTATTAAATAGTACTGTAAAATTAATAAGAGCCAAGTAACTGAACGACAATACATTTATTTAATGATTTACTTTAACATGGATGTATGTTCTACACTCGCTGCCAGATAGCAATAATTTTTTCCAGCCAAAACCATAGACAAATATTCTTTTCTTTCTATACACACTACTAGCTGTGTTTTTTATTGTTTGTTATAACTTATGAATGCTTTTTTCTGGTGCATTTCTCCACTCTGACTTTATTCTGCAACGGGAATTCCAACTTGCAGAAATTCTGTGTTCAAAGTTGTGTTGCTTGGGGGCAGGGGAAATGTATCTGCTATAGCTGTCTCCATTGTTTGGGTGGATGCACCTCCCTAGCTTTGCTGGTAATTAAACCTGGAACCCAGCTGGGGAAGCCCAACTGATTCTTTTGGGTTTCATACACTGTGATCTCAACACTCACCACTAGAGGGCTCCCTGCTGTTACTGTCTCTCAGGACACCGTCATTAGGTCTCCCACAGCTAGAGCGTGCTGCTTTGAACTGTCTGCTTTCTCATATATACAACAGTATATATTGATGGTTCACAGTGGAAGGGAATGGGGAGGTTTTAGTGCTGAATAGCAGGGAGAGCTCAGATCATAGAAAAATGCTATTATTTGCCCAGAACATAGGATAATTTAAGGAAAAAAAATATGTTTTTATTGAGACTTCTGCCGGCCCCTGCTCCCCCATGTCATGCCTTGGAGCTGTCCCAGGAGTAGATTCAGAGCAAATACCTTATTTATTCTGTTTTTATATTTACCTTCTGTTTTTGTAGATGGCCCCAGCAGGTATGTATCCTGTAGACAGGGATATATCCTGCTGAGGCCAAAGCCGTGATATAGACAGCAGTCATGATGTTCTCCCTCAGTTTTTCTTCTACTGCCATACTCTACCTCATGGCATGGACACTACACGTAGGCTTTGATGTACATAATGAGTCCCTGTGACAGGAGCAAGCTCCCTGTTACATGCACAGGGGTCGCTGTGGCACCAGAAGCTGCTGCCAACCCTCACCAGCCATGATGCACTGCCTCTCCACAGCTGCCTCAGACTGACCTGCCTCCCAATGCAGTCACCTGAATCTGCTTCCAAACTCAGGTCAGTGCATGCCACAGAGCCACTGCAGCACACTGCCACTAGGTACCTGCAGTGCACTTCCACTCGGCCACTGCAACACACTGCCACTGGGCCACTTCAGCATGGTGCCATTGAGCCACTGCAGCATACTGCCACTTGGCCACTGCAGTGCACTGCCACTGGGCCACTGCAGCTCACTGCCACTGGGCCACTGCAACACACTGCCACTGGCCCATTGCAGTGCACTTCCACTGGGCCACTGCAGCACACTTGCCACTGAAACATACTGCCACTTAGCCACTGCAGTGCACTGCCACTAGGCCACTGCAGCATACTGTCACTGGGCCAGTGAAACACACTGCCACTGTGCTGTTGCAGTGCACTATCACTGGCCACTGAAATGCACTGCCACTGGGCCACTGCAGCGCACTGCCACTGGACTACTGTAACACACTGCCATTGGTCCCTGAAACACACTGCCACTGGGCCACTGAAACACAGTTCCACCGGTGCATTGCAGTGCACTACCACTGGGTCACTGAAACACACTGCCACTAGGTCACTAAAACACACTGCCACTGGGCCACTGCAGCACACTGTCACTGGATTACTGTAGTACATTGCCACTGGGCCAGTGAAACATACTGTCACTGGGCCACTGAAATACCCTGCCACTGGCCCTCTGCAGTGCATTTCCAGTGTGCCACTCCAGCACACTTGCCACTTGGCCACTGAAACACACTGCCACTGAGCCACTGCAGCATACTGCCACTGGGCCATTGCAGTGCACTGCCATGGAGTCAGTGACACACACTGCCACTGTGCTGTTGCAGTGCACTGTCTCTACATAGAAACATAGAAGTTGATAGCAGATAAGGACCGCAAGGCCCATCCAGTCTGCCCATTTCTTTTTCTACCGTATAAATGTGCTATCATCCTTTGCTGTCAGTGGCCTATCTATTCATACTCATCTGTATTGCTCCCTTATGCCTATCCCATGACTGTTTGAAGCCCTGCACTGTATTCATAGCCACCACTTCCTGAGGTGGGCCGTTCCATGCATCCACCACCCTTTCTGTGAAAAAGAACTTCCTCACGTTACCCTTAATCAGCCTCCCTCTAATCTCCATGCTGTGTCCGCTTGTCCTGCTATTTTTCTTATATTGAAACATGTTAGACTCTTTCACCTTGTTAATGCCTTTAAGGTGTTTGAATGTTTCGATCATATCACTTCTCTCCCTCCTTTGCTCTAGGGTATACATATTGAGCTCCATTAATCTGTTCTCATATGTCTTCTGATGCAGTCCCTGCACCATTTTGGTTGCCCTTCTCTGGACTGCCTTAATTTGGTTAATGTCCTTGTGAAGGTGTGGCCTCCAGTACTGCACTCAGTACTCCAGATGGGGCCTAACCAGTGTCTTGTAAAGAGAGATTATTACCTCCCTCTTATGACTTGTGATACCCCTACTAATACACCCTAACATCCCCCTAGCCTTACCTACTGCTTTAGAGGTCTGCTTGGATGATTTCAGGTCATCGGTGATGATGATGCCCAAGTCTCTTTCTTCCTTTGTGACTGCCAGCAACTCCCCTCCCAGCCTTTAGGTGGCTTCAGGGTTTCTCTTCCCTATGTGCATGATCTTGCACTTCTTTGCATTAAATCACAGTTGCCAGTCTTCTGACCATTTTGCTAGTTTATCCAGATCTCTTCTCATTCTGCCCACCCCATCTGGATCATCTACTCTGTTGCAGATCTTGGCGTCATCTGCAAACAGACAAGCCTTACCCTCCAGTCCATCTGCAATGTCACTGATGAAGATATTGAAGAGGATGGGCCGCAGGACTGATCTCAGAGGTACCCCACTTGTGACTTGCATCTCTTCTGACTGCATACCATTTACCACCACTCTCTGTTTTCTGCTCGCCAACCAGTTTGCCACCCAGTTGACCAATGTCTGACCCACCCTGAGCCTACCCAGCTTATTAATCAATCTCCTATGTGGAACAGTATCGAAAACTTTGCTGAAGTCAAGGTAGGCAACATCAACTGCTCCCCATTGGTCCACCACTCTGGCTACCCAGTCAAAGAAATCTATGAGATTAGTTTGACAGGATCTTCCTTTTGTAAACCCATGCTGTCTGGATCCTGTGCTCCTATGGATTCCAGGTGTTGCACTATCCTTTTCTTAAGGAGTGTCTCCATAATCTTGCCCACTACTGAGGTAAGACCTACTGGTCTGTAGTTCCCTGCCTTCTCCCTGCTACCACTCTTGTGGAGCAGGCCCATTTTTTTTTTTTTTTTAAAGGCCTAATTTTTTTTATTTTTAGTTCTTTAACCAGGAGTAGCACACTAAGCTGAAAGTTTTTTTACAGGAGCGACCTGGGAGCACGGGGAAGTTAAGTGACTTGCTCAGTGTCACACAGTTTGCAAGTGGAAGCTGTGGGATTCAAACCCAGGTCTGGTCTGCTGGATGTCACCAGATTTGCAGCTCAGAGCCCTAAACCACTGCACTATGCTGCCTCCCTTATGCTGTCTCTGGGCCACTGAAATGCACTGCCACTGAGCCACTGCAGCACACTGCTACTGGACTACTGCAACACACTGTCACTGACCACTGAAACACACCGCCAGTGGGCCACTGAAACACACTGCCACTGGCCCACTGCAATGCACTACCACTGGGTCACTGAAACACACTGCCACTGGGCCAATGCAGCACACTGCCACTGGTCTACTGCAGTACACTGCCACTGGGTCAGTGAAACACACTGATGCTGGGCCACTGAATCACACTGCCACTGGCCACTGAAACACACTGCCACTGGACTACTGCAACACACTGCCACTGGGCCACTGAAACACACTGCCACTGGCAACGCTGGGGAGAGTGATTATTCTTGAAGAAGACCTCATGGTATAAACTTCTTTCCTATTTTTTCTGCCTGCCTCAGATAATTTTGTTCAATTTGCAGCACCCCTCTCTCACATGCTGAGGCAGTTTCCCTATTTTTTTGTTGCTGAATATGACATAAAGGGCCTTTTCGAGAAACCAGACTCAGTGGTAGCCTTCAAGCCTTGGATATGCACTCATTCAGTTCAAGTTTCTTAATGCTTGGAACAGGCAGAACCAATTCTAAATATAAGTACAGCTCAAACGAAGAGCACTCCCCACCAATCAGAGCACTCCTTTACCCATGCGTAAGGCACTGTTACACTGTAAAGAACGTCTCAAGAGCAGTTGCATAGGTGTGAGCGCATTCGAAGGATCTTTTTTAAAAACATTTTTAATGTTGCTTGCTCTCATTCAATAATACATTTATAATAACAGGACAATGTTTCTGTTCTCTGCACTTTGTTTGTTGTGACCCTTCTTCATTAGCTTGATTTGATTACTGTTTGGACATACTTACCGTTACTGTTTTTTCCTGCGTATATTTTAGCCTGTAAGTAACTGTTCCCATTGGATTATGTTAATCTGTGTTGGCTGCTGCCATCTATTCTGTAACCTCCATGAAAATGAGATGCTGCCTCTCTTGGTGTTATCCCAGTTGGAGTAATTTCAAATAAATAAATAAACATTTTGTTATTATTTTTTTTTTTTTATCCACAATGAAAAGTATGTGTAATTGTAAGCTAGGTTGCCGTACCGGTTCCCTTGGGGCTCACCTCTCTGCCTTTCCCGGGAAGGCTGGTCTGGGTTATCTGAGGAGCTGCTACACTGGCCTAACGTGATGCAGTGCCTCCACCTGGGGCAATGACTTGGGGTACCTGGCTGCTGAAACACAAGGCTATCACCCCCCCCAGGAAACAATACATAAACTGCCCACACAGTCCCTCCCTAAAACAAGTGACAAAGTAAACAATGACAATTCCCAAACCATAAAATGCAATCTAAGCAAATCATTTATTTAAAAGGAAGGGTATGGAGAGAACAAGGGGTAGCAAGGGTACAACGGATTAAATGGTAGCAGTCTCTCTATACTCTAAGCAGTAATGGCAATAAACAGTTCAATACTTTTGCCCACAACTCCGCCCACCCCCAGCAGTCTTCTTAATTCCCCCCAAAGGCCATGGGTGAGAGATCTCTCAATGGTCACAGTGGGTATCACACTGGGGATGCTGCTGCAGTTAGCAGGGTGGAGCTCGGTGGCGTGCTTAAACAGTTGCACGCCAATTACTTTTAAACACACTTGCTGAACACAAACATTAACTGGTTGAACACTTGGGAAAAGGGGCTGCTATTTGTAATCCAGATGGGATTTTTGTAGCTAGATGGCCTCACTGGATCATCTGCCTGGGCTTCTCACATTGGCACAGTCCTGCCCCGGACTTTTTCCTCAACTACTAACACAAAAACATTCTTTTCCAGTTGCAGGGTAGAACCCTGGGCTTTACTGTCAGTCCTGAAGTGCCACACTGTACCTCTGGTACTGGCTGCTGGAAAAGCTGACAGGATGTGGTGCTCTCAGCTGAGATACTGACTTCTTCAGACTGGCTGATGGCATTTCTACTTCACTTTTCTGCTGGGTCTCGCTAAAGCTCAGGACCTGGATGAAGGCAGGTGCCTGCCTAGACTAGAGATTCTGTAGGAGCCAATCCCTCTCAAGGAGAAAGTCTGTGGAGAAGCAGGTAAACCCCAGCTCCAACATGCCTTTTTAAATAAATGTTTTGTTGAAAACCCTCTTCTCTGCTTCTCTGTCACAGTTACTCAGGAATCCCCTTACTTCTGGGTCTGCCAGGCAGGCCAAAACTTGGACAGACTGTGGCACCCCGGCTAACGCCTTCACATACAGCCTTCTCCCTGAAGACTGACTCAACTGCAGGTTCAGACTCAGCTGCTGGCTCAGCACCTAGCACCTCAGAATCCTCACACTGCAACATTCTAAGGTGGCTTTTGCTGCTGCAGAGAATTCTAAACATTACATCACTGGGATTCTAAACATTACATCACTGGAATTCTAAACATTACATCACTGGGATTCTAAACATTACATCACAGGAATTCTAAACATTACATCACTGGGATTCTAGACATAGATACATAGATACATACATAGACAGTGTCGGCAGATAAGGGCCTATGGCCCACCCAGTCTGCCCATTTAAGTTTGTAAGTTCAGTTTATATTTTTCAGGAAGTCTGTTGCCCCTTACCCCTGACCTCCAGAATTCCTTTATGTCTATCCCATGCATTCTTAAATCCCGTGATTGTTTCAGCCCCCACCACTTCCTCTGGCAGGGTGATCCACTTGTCCACCACCCGCTCTGTGAAGAAATTCTTCCTCACGTCTTCCTCTGAATCGTCCTCCCTCCAACTTCATCCCATGCCCTCTAGTCTTGGAAACATCTTTTTGCTTAAAAATGGTGCATTCCTGCACCCTGTTCCTCCCTGTAAGATACTTGTATGTATGTCTCTATCATATCCCTCTCTCCCTCCTCTCCTCCAGGGAGTACATGTTCAGTGCCTTCAACCTGTCCTCATAGGACTTGTAATGCAATCCATGCACCATCTTTGTTGCCCTCCTCTGAACCTTCTCTACCCTGTCTATGTCCTTACGTAGGTAAGGTCTCCAGAACTGCACAGTGTACTCCAGGTGCGGCCTCACTAGTGTCTTACATTACATCACTGGAATTCTAAACATTACTTCACTGGGATTCTAAACATTACATCACTGGGATTCTAAACATTACTTCACTGGGATTCTAAACATTACATCACTGGGATTCTAAACATTACATCTCTGGAATTCTAAACATTACATCACTGGAATTCTAAACATTACATCACTGATGCCTGTCACACAACAGCTAGGCAAACCTGAAGGCTTTATTAATGATCCCCAGAGTTCATTTTCATACCTCCTGGCCTCACTTGCAGTCCTGGGTCCAGAACTGTACTTATTGTAATGGCTACGCAGCCTGTTTTAGAGTTGTGTGTTTGTATGGGACATGGCTGTCTGAGCTGCTCTTCCAGCTGTGTGCGGATGTGCACTCCTTTTGTTTTTATTCCTGGTCCTGACTTCAGTTATGGAGCGCTAGCTTCAAAAATGTGTTTCTGCACATGCATGAGAGCTTGACATTGCTGCCACGCTTCTCAAAGTCCTATTCACTGGCCCTCTTTGGCTCCTGGGCTGGGGAAACACAATTAGTCACCTTTCTTTCTTTTTCTGTCCTCTGCCTCAATCTCTGAGACTCTGGAGGGACTGAGGTCAGAGGGGGACAGGTGGTAATGATTGAGGACTTCCTGAATGGAGCCTGGTTCTGATCCAACCAGGGCTTCAGATGGAGAACTCACTTGCTGCTCTGCCAGTCCCCCATGCCACAGTCCCAGGGAACTGGAGAGTAAAGAACCAGAAGGGTGGAGGAGAGTTAAGGTAAGCCCCAGATTGGGAGGGGGCTTATATAATTTTTTACCACAATGAAAAGCATCTGTAACTTTCTATTCTAACTAGTGAGTTATAATGGCATTTGCACACCACAGCATCCTGCAGCCCTCGCGACCACACATTTCCTCGTGCACACACATTTCCCACACCAGATCCCTAGTTACAATCCTCTGTGAAGTAAATTTCAGATTACCTTGTGAAACAAAGTTTTTTACCTGCTGTTGCTTTTTTGACTGTATTTCATTTGCGTGTACATGGGCACAACGGATGCTGCAGCTAGCAAGGGTCTGTCAGATTGGCATGGGAGGAGGGATAGGGAAAATAAAAGAAAGGCAGAACAGGCAAAAACTTGAAGAACAGAGACATGACAATGAACTGGAGGCAGGAGGGGGATGGGAAGAGAAATGAAAAGGGATCAGCTAGCAGGAGGTATGCATGATGGGACAAATGGGGGAGAGGTGGGGGTTGGCACTTGTTTCTTGTTTTAAAGTCAACACTAATATGATCCTCTGGGCCAGAAAACATTGCCCAGCAAATATTTTTTATAACTGTTTATTTAGAGTTATTCATATAACATAAATATGAAAACACTGCAATCATTCATGCTATTCCAGCAGCACACACTGAAAGAAAAAAAGGAAAATTTAATCAGTATCTTCATTTGCATAGCTTTTAAAAATAGATAGAACTTTATAAGAAAAAAATGTATAACTTCTTAAAAGGAAAATTATATAGAAAAGTTGAGTCCAATTAAAGTGGAGGAGATTCCAGTAAAAAGGTTCAAATTAAAATAAAAGGGCAGGAAAAATGAAATGTACTTAATTGCAGCAATTATAGTGCATAAAACATGGTGTAATTAATGTGTTTAAACTTGAATTTTATACACATCCTCAGTGTGTGATGCTTGTACAACCCCAGCTTTGCTCTCGGGGTTAATGCAGCATCACTTGCCTCGGATGTGCAGTATATAAAATAGAAACATAGAAACATAGACTTTGACGGCAGATAAGGACCACTTGGTCCACCCAGTCTGCCCATTTCCCTACCTACTGGATAAGCTGCAGATTCTAGTTAACCAACAGCATACTTCCTGCCACCCCCCACTACAATTGCCTTGTGTCTGTCCCATGCATATTTGAATTCCCTCACTGTTTTAAACCCAACAACCTCACCAGGAAGGCAGTTCCATGCATCCACCACTCTCTCCGTGAAAAACAATTTCCTCACATTACCCCTGAGCCGTCCCCCCTCTATCTTTAAATTGTGCCTCCTTGTTCTTACATCTCTTTTCTGAAGATGCTACCCTCCTGGACTTTGTTGATTCCCTGAAGTGCCTGAACGTTTCTATCCTTGTCCCCCTGTCCCTCCTTTCATCAAGGTATACATATTAAGCTCTCAGTCTCTATTCATATGATTTCTGATACAGACCCTGCACCATTTAGTTGCCCTCCTCTGGACTGCTTCCATCCTGTCTATGTCCTTGTGTAGATGAGGTCTCCAAAACTGCACACAGTACTCCAGATGGGGCTCACCAACTGTCTGTACAGAGGGATAACCACTTCCCTTTTTCTACTTGTGATGCCCCTTCCTATGCATCCCAGTATCCCCCTGGCTCTCCTTACTGACTTCTCACATTGCTTACCAACCTTTAGATCATCTGATATGACTACCCCCAAGTCCTGTTCCATTTTCATTGTTGTTAGTACCTCCCGTGCTATTGTGTACTCTTCTCCTGGGTTTTGTTTCTCAGGTGCATTACTTTGCACTTCTTTGCATTGAATCTAAATTTGCTATGTCTGACCATTCCTCCAACCTTGTCAGAGTCCCTTCTCATCCTTTTCCCACCCCCCGTTGTGTATCAACTCTGTTACAGATCTTTGTATCATCTGCAAAGAGGCATACCTTTCCTCCAGACCCTCTGCAATGTCACCTATAAAGATGTTAAGAGGACTGGACCCAGTACTGAGCCTTGGTACTCCCACTAGTGACCCCTTTCTTTGGAATGTGTTCCCTCACTATTACCTTCTGTGTCCTGTTGTGCAGCTAGTTTGCTACACAGGCTGCCACCTGGGACCACTCCCAGGCTGGCTAACTGATTATTAATATTTTGTGTGGGACTGTGTCAAATGCCTTGCTAAAGTCTAGGTAGGCCATATCCACAGCCCCTCCCTGGTCTATTACTTTGATCACCCAGTCAAAGAAATCTATTAGATTCGTCCGACATGACCTTCCTGCTGTAAATCCATGCTGCTTTGGGTCCTGTGCCCTACTGGCATCTAGGTACTCAACAATTCTTTCTTTCAGAAGTGATTCCATCATTTTACCTACCACTGAGGTCAAACTTACAGGTCTGTAGTTTCCTGCTTCTGCCTTGCTCCCACTTTTGTGAAAGGGAATCACATCTGCCCTCCTCCAGTCCTCAGGTACCACCCCATCCTCCCATGATTTGTTAAAAAGTGTGATCAGTGGTGTCACTAGGTCCTCCTTAGTTCTTTTTAGGATTCTGAAGTGAATCCCATCAGCCCCATTGCTTTGTCCACCTTGAGTTTTAGGAGTTCTTTCAGGACTCTTTCTTCTAGTAAATGGACTGGTGTCAACCCCTACCCAGAGTGCTTCTATTGTCTGGTTTAGGTAACTCCTCCTCATCTTCTTTTGTAAATACTGAGCAAAGTATTCATTCAATATCTCTGCCTTTTTACTGTCTCCCTCTGCCTACCTCCCTCTCCCTTATTAATCTTCACTATTCCTCCCTTAACCTTTCTATGCACCCCTAATGTACCTATAAAGGTTTTACCCCTTCTTAACTAGACTGGCTATTTTTTCCTCAGTTTGGGCTTTGCTATTCTGACTGCCATCCCACTTCCTTCTGCTTTAATTGATATATAGTTCCCTGTCGTGCTCCTTCTGTGATGCCTTATACTTTTGAATGCAGCCTTTTTCTCCTTAACCTTCCTACCACCTCTTTTGAGAACCATAGTAGTTTTTACTCTGCTTTGTTTTCTTTATCTGTTTCACACAAGGCTTGTTGCCTGTATAATAGCAGTTTGATTTTTCTCCATTGTTCTTCTACCCCTCCTTTTGGCCATTTGCTAGTATATTCCTCAGGTATTCACCCATTTTGCCAAAGTCAGCCCTTCTAAAGTCCAGTATGCTTGTTTTTATGGCTTGTCTCCATGGTTGTGCTTATTGTAAAGTACACTGTGCAGTGGTCGCTTGTTCCCAGATGTCTACTGACTTCTAAATTTGTGATCCTCTCTCCATTTGAGGGTACCAGGTCTAGTATTACTCCTCCTGGTGGGTTTCCAACACTAGCTGTCTAAGGCCTACCCCTGCAGGGCATCAAAAGGCCCTGCTCTTGGATGTGGCTTCAATACATGTCATCCAGTTAACATCTGGCATATTCAGGTCCCCCATCAACAGTATCTCCCCTTTTTCAGTCATTTTGAGAATGTCCTCTATCATTTTCTTGCCCATTTCCTCCCCCTGAGATGGGGATCTGTATACAACCCCTGTGCGGATTGTGATGCCATTCCCTATCTCCAGGGTGACCTAGAGTGCCTCTTGTCCTCCCCCTTTACTTTTTAGTTCTGTAACTTCGATCCCTTCCCTTATGTATAGAGCTACTCCACCTCCTCTTTTCCCCTCCCTGTCCCTTCTGTAGACTGTGTACCCCGATATGTTGACATCCCAGTCATGGTTCCTGTGTACCATGTTTTTGTGACTGCCACAATATCCAATTGTTCATCTTCCATCAAGGCTACTAGCTCAGGAAGCTTGTTTCCCAGACTACGGGCATTGGTACTCATTGCCCTCCATTTAATGTTGGCTTTATCCTTTTTTCCCCCATGCCTGCTCTTTTTGCCCTTGTCTATTTTTCCATTTACCCCTGTCCTGTCCTCTGTTGAGCACTGTACCTCAGTGTTTACCTTACTACCCGTCATGTTTTGTGGGGGGAGGCTTGAAATTTCCTGCCTCTTATTAGCACCTCTCCCCATGGCTAGGAAGCATTTAAACCTGTCACTAAGGATCTTGGTTCCCTTCATGGACAGATGCAGACCATCGTGCCAGTATAGACCTTCATCTCTCCAGGTGTACCCCCAGTACATATAGTACATATAAATATAGTACAATGCATAGGCAGGTGTGTGTCATGAGTTTTTTTTTACATACCTGAAGTATGTGAAGACCCATAAGCCTCGAGAGTGAAGCTCAAGAGGTTTATGAGATCATCACATGCTGAGGGTATGTAAAGAAATGTTCATAGAAACACCTGCCTATGTTTTATTTTTATTTTTTCTATCAAGTTTTTTTCTCTCCCTGGGGTACAAGCATGGCTCTTCAGCCCCTGCTCACTCGCTGAACGACTGCCATCTCCCCCTGAGACTGACCTGCCACTTCATTATCCCCTACAGCTTACCCTCCAAGAAGGGGTTGTGACTGTGGGTTCAGTTCCTTTGTGGCAGGGGTCCTAAGGGTGATGGAGTGATGAGCGAGGTTTCATGCACCTCTCCTTGCTTTTCCAGTTTCCTCCCATTGACTGGTGGCATGGTGATGCAGTTGTGCTTGCATGCGGAAGCGTATGTGCACTACACGCCCACTGCCAGACAGTCTCCAAGTGTGTGGCAGTCCCATTGGTCTGCCACCATGTCTCCACATGGTGGCCGTACCTGAGTGATGTGTCAGTTCCCCTTCCCCGGGAGAGGAGAGCAGTCCATGGATGCTCAATCCTTTCCCACCCTGGCTGACCCGCAGCAATCCGAATCTGACACCAACCCTAGTCTGGTAACATGGTAGCAGGCAAGGTGCTGGCACCTTGACCCTTCGTGCCACCGGGTTGGCCCCTATGTTTTATTTTTTATAATAACTGATGCAGGGCTTCCATCTTACCATCTCCTATAAGTGAAAGCAGCAGGCAGATTGCAATCCGGACTGAGTGGAAGTATTTTTGCTGAGGAAACAAGAGGACCTGCTTCTCTTAAGTAAGGTCAGTGCCATGATTCTGTCAGGGAGATTAGTGTTTCTAAGCGAGGAAATGGTTTTTCAGCTCACCCATAAAGGCACGTGTGGTCACTGCTGTTCCCTGTCAGCAAAGAGATGATCAAAAATGACAGATTGAAACACCATAGTAATGGGATGCGACATCACACCCAGTTGTTACAGCATCTGTAAGCAACCAAAATCAGACTGTAATAAGGGTTCACCAGCTGGTATATTTGCATTGCACATGGAAGCAGAGAAACATAGAATTTGTCAGCAGAAAAAGGACTGCTTGGTCCACCCTGTGTGCTCAAATGTTCCCTGTCCACCCTGTCTCTGCAGCCCCTAACTGGTCTCCGGTGACCCTCCCTTCATCCTGCCTGTGTTCTATTACACCTCATGGTCTATCCCATGAATGCTTAAAGTTCTCTACTGTTTTTGCCTCCACCACTTCTGCTAGCAGTCTGTTCCAGGTGTCTACCACTCTTTCAGTGAAGCAATATTTCCTCACATCTTTCTCAACCCCCTCACCCCCAGTTTCATTGCATGCCCCCTGGTCACCCCATGAGGTATTTATAGATAGTAATCATGTCACCTATCACTTTATCTTCCAGTGTACATGTTGAGATCCCTCAGTCTCTCCTCATAGAGCTGCTCGTGCAACCCCTGCACCACTTTAGATGCCCTCCTGTGGACTGCCTCCACCCTGTCTATGTCCTTTCTGAGCTGTGCCCCCCAAACTGGACACAGTACTTCAGGTGGTGTCTCACCAGCAAGCAATTCTGTGGCAACACCGTCTCCCTTTTTCTGCTGTAGATCCCCTTTCCTATGCACCCCAGCATCCCATTAGCCCTACCCAGTTGTCATGCTACCCTGCCACCTTGAAGTCCTCTGATATAACCCCAATAGTCCATTTCTTGTCTAGTGACTGCAGTACCCTCTTTCCTATAGGCAGGATGGGGTTTCCTATGCCATAGATGCATTATTTTGCACTTTTTAGCATTGAAATCCAGCTGCCATATCTTTGACCACTCTTCAAGTTTCTCTAGATCCTTACACATTCTCCCTATCCCTTCCTGAGTGTCAGTCCTATTGCAGATTTTGGTACTATCTGCAAAAAGGCATATCTTTCCATCAAGTTCCTCAGCAATGTCACTTATGAAAACATTGAAGAGGACCAGTCCCAGTACTGAGCCCTGTGGCACTCCACTGGTCACTCTCCTACCATTACAGTGAGTGCCGTTTACCACCACCCTCTGTCTCTTATCCATTAACTAGTTTCTAACCTAATTCACCAGTCTGTAAACTACCCTAGGCTGATTTATTTTATTAACGTTTATTAACCTCCTGTGCAGCACAGTGTCGAAGGCCTGCTAAAGTCCAGATAGGCCATGTCCACTGCCCTCCCCTCATCTATTTCCTTGATCACCCAGTCAAAGAAACCTCTCAGATTTGTCTGACATGACCTCCCCCAGTGAATCCATGCTGCCTGTGTTCTTGCAGTCCATTGGATTCAAGGTACTTTTCGAACCTGTCTTTTAATAGGGTTTCCATTCATTCTCTTAGCATTGAAGTAAGACCTACTGGTCTATAGTTGCCTACCTCCTCCTTGCTGCTGCTCTCATGTGGAGGGACCACATCAGCTCATCTTCAGCCCTCTGGAACCATGCCTGTTTCCAGTGAGCTGTTGAACAAGGCTGTCATTGGGGCAGCTACTGTAGTACTGTACCTCCCTGAGTGCTTTTAGAACCCTTGAGCTTATCCCACTGGCTTTGCCAACCTTAAGAGCTGCATGTCTCTTCTGGACCCCATGCTTTCTATCTATCTATCTATCTATCTATCTATCTATCTATCTAAATTCAAATACCTAGGAGTATGGCTGCACCATAGGTTCTCCTTTATAGAGCACGTTGAGGAGTTACTCAAAAAATTACGACAGAGACTTGGACTGTTCTTTAGGATAGCCCGCTTCTTAACTAGAGATGCCAAACTACAGCTGGTACAATCAACCTTTCTATCCTTGATAGATTATGTTGACACCCTCTACAGTCACTGTCCCATTTCCTACCTCACCAGACTTGACACATTATATCGTAGAGCTTTGAGGTTCATCACAGGCCTGCCTTATTCCACTCACCACTACTCCCTATATCAATCAGTGGGGTGGAGTTCTCTTCAGTTCAGGTGTAATAAAAATGCAGCCTTATGGACCCTGAGAGCCATCTCAAAAAAACTGCCCCAATACATTACAAACTGTCTTCCTATAAAACCAATACGCAATTACGCCCTGAGAAGTTGCAGATCTCTCCTACTGATGTTTCTCAACGTTAACACTCACTTTAGCAGGGCTGCTGCTATAAGCTTTACACTGTCCTCCTTGTGGAATAAATTACAAAAAAAACTGAAAGTGAGGTCACCCATCGGCATCTCATCTTTCAAGTTCTTATATTCACGTCTCAGAAATGATCAGTGCAATTGTTTCCCATGACAATGAATTGTCATCATGCTAACCTGTGCCATTTAACCATGAAAGTATTACTTCTAGTGCTTGTCTCCTCCTTGGCCCTAGTCTGTCATCATGCTTTCATGTAACACCTTGATGCTTCTGTCCTCCCTTTGATACTGGTCTATCTTCCCGCTTTCTCTGGCCTTCTTTTCACAACTCTATACTGCACTCATCCACAATCTACACGCAGTCATACTATAAAAGTCCTAACTCCCCTTTCCCTCTCCCTGTAGGTCCCTACTGCCGCATCAGTTCTACCGACCTATCCTTGGGACTTCACTTCTCACAATGTTTATCCTTCGCCTACATATTACATACCCCTCCTGGTACCCCATCTGTCATTAGTTGGTGGTTCTCCAAGCCATTTTCATGGCTAGTACTAGTGACTGCCCCTGGTAAATGAACTAACTAATTGTACTTCTATATAGAGAACATGGTTTATATACAGTTACATGGTTCAATTGGTGGACCTGCCCCCTTGTATTTGAATCCTCCTCTGTTATGGCTTGCCTTGTCTTCCTTTTATCATTTGACTCCCCTATTACTGCACCATTGTGTTTGTGTTTATATACTTATTTACATGTATTTATATGTTTTTATGATGGATGTTACCCAACCCTGTTCTAACCAAGTCCATCTTGTAAAAGAGCTCTGCTCAATGATGTTCGCCTGGATAAATAAAGATTTTGATCGATATATCTATCTATCTATCTATCTATCTATCTATCTATCTATCTATCTATCTATCTATCTATCTATCTGTCTGACCAACGGCACCCCTATGTCCGTTAGTCAATCAATCAAAATCTTTATTTAGCCAGGCGGGCACCATTGAGCAAGGCTCATTTGCAAGGTGGACCTGGTCATGAATACATCAAAGTACAGTACAGAAGCAGGTATACAAAAATCAATAATATACAAGGAAGAAAAAGTATATATAGTGTATACAGTACAGTACAAGGTTGAAATAAAAACAAAAAAGCATTAGCTAGTGTGCTCTCACTTACATTCTATGGGTGATAGAACTGCGAACCATTCTGACATCCTTAGGATATGCAGGAAAACACGCTTATAACCATAAGCATGCTGACAAGGGACATATGAATATATACTAGACCTCACTTGAACCATTGATTCTAACCTTTTCAAAGATTCTTTTAAACCCACATACAACAGAACTCCTCATCAACACCACCATAAAAGTGGTTAACATACAGAATGAACTATTGTGAGCTCTTACCCAAAAATGTTCGCCACGAGTTGAGATGTAAAATGTTGGCGCACAAGAAGTACATCTCCTGTTCCGAGGTTAAATACTCCATGTGCCTGGCAGGAATGCTGCAAAAGATTCTCTCAAAGGCTCTGCAATTATTTACAGAGAGGAGAAACCATCTTCTGTCTTTCAGAAATTGGAAAGCAATAACGTGACACAAATGAAGGCAGCAGCGCAATCAGTGCGACTGTCTCTGATTAGCAAGTGAACAAAGGAGCCTAATGATGCTATTCATGGAGCTCGGCCACCATTTTTCACAAATGGCATGCTGAAAAAGCAACCCCCCCACCCCTACACTGTGAATGCATGGCACATTCATGCAGGAATAGAAAGTATTAACAAAAACTTATATTGCAGCTGAGAGAGAAGAATAAGTGCTTGAGAACAAAGACCCCTTAGATCACCACGCCAGGTGTGAGAAGGATGTGGTTGTTCAACTGAATACCAATAAGGCCTTTTTATTGAAATAATTCCTTTTTTGCAGTATTTTGTTTCTTCAATTATTTGGGATGTTCTGCATGTAAGGGAGCCAGTGCAATGGTTAAAATCACAAACAGGTGATGCAGACAATCTCCAGTTTGAACCATGCTACAGCCACTGATTCACTCTGTGACCCTGAGTGAGTCACTTAACCCTCCCCTCCGTGCTTCAGTCCCTAGCAACTGTAAAACCTGTCTGAAGCAGGGCCGCCACCACCATTACTGCAAACATGATGTTGCAGCTCAGTTGGGTAATCTGAGGGAACTAAATCATGATGCAAAAGCGAAGAATAGGGGCTTCACATCAATGTTCTAGCAGTGGTGTGTCATGCTACCATGCAGATTAACTGGGTTTGGGGACTAGTTTGGGCTTTGGCGGGCCACGGTCAGGGTTGTCACCACTAGCATGTG
Organism: Neoceratodus forsteri; assembly: GCA_016271365.2. Lineage (NCBI taxonomy): Eukaryota > Metazoa > Chordata > Ceratodontiformes > Ceratodontidae > Neoceratodus > Neoceratodus forsteri. The sequence continues at coordinate 59,908,687 of JADMNL010000033.1, forward strand.
CGATACATCACTGCATGCTAAATGGCCCTGCAAAAAACATCAGAGAAATGCTGGCCCACCAGCACAGCTTTAGAGTTGCAGCTTGTTATGCTGATGACTGGTTGGTTGAGCATCCCAGGAATGCTCTCCACCTCAGGGGAGGGAGGGATCTGGATTCCACTGCAGTACTGCCACCTGGGTGATCAAAGATAGCAGTGTAAGCAGAGCCATGGCTTAGGGAGGAAGGCTGCTGACAAGCTGTGACACACATTGCACGCTCAGTGTGCACTGCATGGGGCACTTCTATTGACATCTGGGGAGAAAACAGGAAAAGGAATGCCGACCACCACAGGAGAACATACATCCCTACTGCAAGCCTCACACCCCTGACCACAGCTCTCTCTCTATTCTGTGCTCTAACTCTGCTGGGGGAGTGGGTCTTCCCACGGTGGCCTAACCTGGGGAGGGGAAGGAAGGGGGAGAGCCAGGGAGGATACAGAGAGAGAGAGAGAGAGAGAGATAAATCCCTGAGAAGGCAGGTGACGGGACTGGGTGAGGGTAAGGGGACAGATGGAGGGCTAGTCAGGGTGGGGGTAAAATAATAATAAAGAAAAAAAAAACCAGAGGAAAAAATCCCCAGCCCATTTGATGACTTCCCAACATACTGCAGGCCCTGCACCACCTACTAGATAGGGCTCTGTGATTCTGGATTTGTACTCTGGGGGGAGTCACCCCACCCTGGCTCTGCCACAGGGGAAAATCCATGGGGGACTCTCCCGAGCCATGTAAGTCCTACGGAAGGTGGGTGACAGAGCTGAGATGGCCGTGACTGAAGGGGGTCGACTGACTGTCAGGAGGCATAAACAACTGGTGAAAGCATTATCTGTATGTACAAAAACCAAAAATGCAAACTTTGATTTTTCTCAATAACCTACCCGCTGTGTGACAAGACAGTCCTGTTCTGTTTCTGTTGACACCACACATAAAAACATAAACAGACTGAACAGAATGTATAGTAAGATTTTTTTAATTTGTTTTTTTACAGGCGACCATAACCTGCAGTTTTTCTTTTCACAGATGCTTCAGACAGTTCAGTTGCTACCTTGGAAAAGTATTTAGTATGACATTTCCAGTCAAGAGCCTGCGAAATAGCATCATATTCCAATGGAACTGACCTTTATGTCCCTGGTACTGCCTGCTCCACTCCACGCCCCAGGTGCCAGCTCAGCAGGTGACACCCATCTGCGGCATACTGCAACACCTAGCAGTGGTGCCCTCAGTGTGAATGAGAAAGGAGAAACTACGTAACTTGGGCTGGATGAAGGAGAGGCAACCTCCTGGGGGTCTAATCTAGACTGAACCTGAACAGATTCCGAAAAATTCTTGTTTTCAAATCCAGTGATTTGGGGGTATATTTGCATATTAACAAGGGCTGGGTAAACCAGTTTGAATATGGATCAGTTTGCAACATTTGGGTCAGATTCCAAAAGAACAGGCTAGAACCTGAATTGGCTGGGTCACGGCTGCCTCACCCATCTTGGATATTAAGGATCCCCCCCTTGACATCTCATGGTGCACTTTAAGAAAACCTAGTTTTATTTGTTCAACACATTTAAGCTCACAATGAATCTATTTTCTGTATTTTGGGTTTCCAATTTTTTTCATAACTAGGAATCATAACATGAAACCTGGATCACTGTCTACAAGATGTCATCTGTTTTGGACACTCGTCTGACATTTCAGTCCTTTGCTTGTGACATCATTATCTGTTGCTGGGAAATTAATATGCTGTCACAGAGGATGATGATGGCAAGTGTAGACAAGCAGCCGAAGCAGCTGAAGTCCAAGGGACAGTAATCATGTTTTCATGTTTTTTTATCTTTTTTTTCATCTTTCATTTGTGTCCCCTGGACACCTGGCCTGCCCCATGCCTCCTGTCCTCCACCCTGTCACCTTGCAATCCCTGGGACTTACCTGGGCCAACCCAGTGCACTGCCCCACAGGTTACCCCCCCCCGGTGGTGGAGCCTCCTGGGCATCTTCCTAATCCTGGGAGGTATTTAGCTCAGATGTGGGTCGGGGGGGCCCAGTGAGTGGGTGCGGAGCCTGCGAGGAGAGGCACGCTTCATCCTGCCAGCTAGAGTGTTTTCTGTTTTCATGGTCCCCAAACCCTTGGACGCCCCATGGAGGAGGCTGCGTGACGGACACACAAACATGTTGACATCTTCTGTGGGGAGCGTCCCCCACCTGGAACTGTAGCTCCTGCCTGTACCGCCACCTATGGTCACCTAGGTGGCAGTGTCGCAGCAGAGCAAGCAACCTCCCCTCCCTGGAGGAGGAGGAAAGCGTCTGTTGGGTTGCTCCATCTTCCTCCCCCAGCTGACTCCCGAGCAGCCCAGGCTCACATCTGTTGGGATGCTCCATCCTCTTCCCTCCAGCTGACCCCCGAGCAGCCCAGGCTGACGTCTGTTGGGATGCTCCATCCTTCTCTCCCAGCTGACCCCCAAGCAGCCCAGGCTCGCATCTGTTGGCATGCTCTAACTTCCTGTCCCAGCTGACCCCTGAGTAGCCGAAGCTTGTGTCTGTTGGGATGCTCCATCCTCCTCCCTCCAGCTGCCCCCCCCAAGCTGCCCAAGCTCATGTCTGTTGGGATGCTCCATCCTCTTCCTCCTCCTCCCCCAGCTGACCCCTGACCCCCCGAGCAGCCCAAGCTCACCTCTGTTAAGATGCTCCATCCTCCTCCCCCAGCTGACCCCTGAGTGGCCCAGGCTCACATCTGTTGGGATGCTCCATCCTCCTCCCCTAGCTGACCCCTGAGCAGCCCAAGCTCATTCTCGAAAGTGTGTCACCAGCATGCTGGCAGGTAAGAGATAGGTGCCTCATCCCTCCACGCCACCAGGCCGACTATTTTCATGTTAACTGGGAACAGAAATACTGTGGTATTTGTGATTTGTATAGACCCACACATGTTCCCTTTCTGTATATGCCTCTCTCTTTTGCCTGCATTTCTTTTTTTTTTTTTAGTTATTATTTCTCCCTCTCCATCCCAGTTGGTCCACTATCCTGCCATCATCCCAGCCCCGTCCCCCAACCTTCAGGCTTACCTTCCCTTCTTCTCCCACAGCTTACCCTCTGTGGCAGGATAGTGAGGAGCCCCAAGCTGTACCCACCAAGACCAGATCCAGTTCAGGAAGGTGCCTTCTCTGGGGTGGCGCCAGCTGAGGATGGCTTCCTTATCGCTCAACCGGGACCAGTTTCCACTCTTCTACGGAGGGGAGTGTGCAATGCTGACAATGGCTGAGCTGTGTGTGCTTCCACATGTAGCACACCAGTTGGCTACTCTGCCTCCAAGCCCCACAGTGCAGAAGATGGCATGTGAACACCTAACTTCCGCTAGGTGTCAGGCAGGTGCTGGTCTCTGTTCCCCACCCTCCCCGGTACAGAAGAGCTGCCCCTTGGAAGCTCGATCCTCTCCCACCCCGGCCGCCTCCTGACAACCCACTCACACTGCGAACATGGGTCGCTGGCGTGGCCGGAGGTAAGGCATGATATGCCTCAGCGCTTCATTGTATTGGGCTGGCCTATTGCCTGCATTTCTGAAATACACATTCCTGTTTCTGCTGTGACAACAGCCAGAATGCAAATAGTGACCACATTCCCACTGCTCTGATATTAAAGGACAGAATAAAATACCAAACCTGCTTGCTAGCAAAGAAAGTTAGTTTAGGTCTCATGCTGTATGGAGTCCAAAGGTGTTTAATCCCCCCCCAAGTAACTCCAGGCATACTCGAGGATCAGTTAATCATCTTTCTGCTGTCCTGCTGTGTTGCACAGCTCAAGGACAATATTTGTTTGCCTATAGAGCCTCTTTATGGCTCGGCTCGCTACCCACTGATGTCTACTCAGCTACCAAATTGGTCCCCTCAAACATAAACTATGCCAATACCTCTTGGCAAATAACAGATGTGATTGCATTAGCTAATCTTACCCAAATTACCTTGCTGGCCATTTTGATTGGTCCCTCCAGTCTCAGATCAAGTTTGTTTCTCTCTGTTATCTCCTTATGGACCTGCAGTCTGGCATAGCACAACCACAGCCACCCATCCTTACGTACTCTCCCCTTTCAGTTCTTCTACCTACCTACCTACCTACCTACCTACCTACCTTCCTCCACACCCTACTCACCCACCCAGCCCCCTCCACTCTCCTGCCCTCATCCCTATTCCCCGGAGCCTATCCCTTGTTCTCTTCCCCACCTAATCCTATCCTTCCCTCATGTGTACCAGCTGCCACCTTCGGTGCGATTTTGAGGGTACACATCCACACTCACTCCCAAATTAATGTACCCCACATTCTGCAGTTCTTGCTCCTGCATCCCTCTTTTTGCTGTTAATGTGCTCCACAATTTGCAGCTCTCCTTCCTGTACACCTCTTTTCGCTCCCTCCCTCAACTACATTATTTTGCAACCCTTCCTTACACAAGTAACCTACCTATAATCCTTGACAAAGCCTTTTTGGCTGCTACTTTGTCATGGCAGTAACCTATAATTTCTGTATACCTCCTATAGACCTATATTCTTGCATACGATGTAAAATGACTGTAACTCTGATTGTACAGTTTGATTTTTTGCAATAGTTGATATCTTGTTAAGTTCTCCATTCAACTTATAAACTTTTATTTTGTGTTTCTGATGTGGAACCTAAGTAAAAGAGCTTTTAGCTCATAGGTGTTATCTGAGATTCCAAAAAATAAATACAGAAATAAAATAAACACTTCAGAGTTTACTCAGACTTTCGTAGTTTTTTTTTACTTGCGTTGTTAATAGGAATCAGCCCCCTTCAAAAGGTGCCGCAGTGTACTCTGTAACATACCTGAAGGAGAGGCAGTACTACAGGCCCCAAAAGCTTACGTCCTTAACTATTCATTACCCTAATACCTGGCAAAAAGGTTCTCTTTTTGTTTCTCTTCTGGTTTTGTGTGGGCTAACAAGCAACACGGCACAACTCTATCTTAAACTATTTAAAATCTGAAAGAAAATGCTAATACAGACTCAAAATGGGGTGGTGGGGAAGTGGTGGCATCTTACAAGACAGGAAACGACTGTCAATCTAAAATGAAATAAGATATAAGCAGTCGTGCTATTTTAACAGACTCATATGAGTTGCATAAGTCTCATTTCTACAGACTCATAGGGCAGGGCTCCTTCACTCACCACATTCATACACGTAAACACTAGGGAAATCTCTTTTGGGAGGTTCTTAGAGGTTGCAATGGACATCATAGGGGTTACAAGGAAATCATGGGAATCTCAACTGCAGCTCCTGGCTACCCCTGGGTATCGGTGTAACATCTTCACCGTACTGTGAACTGCTGCTTTAAGCTCTTTTTGTTGAAATGATAAAACAGTACCTGTGGTGCAAGATGCCAGTAGCCTGCCAAAGACTGACTGGAACCTGATCTGCAACAGGAAAGTCTGTAAATTGCCTCAGCCGCTGTGAAGCTAATTATGCCTTCATCTCTCTGTAAATGCTCCTAATGTGTGAGATGACAGGAAAAGCTAATCATGGGATGGTATGATCCCTAAATGGAAACATACCTTGATGGCCTTTTTATGATTTAAATACGTGCACGTGTTTTTTTTCCAAGGCTGCATGACTGAACCCAGCAAGTGTAATGGGCCCAATTCAATACCATAAAGCTAGACACTAATTGGGTTAGCTGAATGTGAAACAGCGAGGAATCTAAGTGAGATGGCTAGGAAGGGACTATCGGTCTTATCAATTTAGTGCAGCTGACGCCGAGGCATAACATAGAGGAGGAAAGGCTGTTAATCACATTGTCTGCGTGTTCAGCTCAAGAGACCCACCAGTCTGAGCCACTGAACACATTACGTAGTGCCCTACTTTGTGGAGCAGAACCGAGTGAGAGGCAAAGGTAGGAAGCTATTGGTAAAGTTAATGCACTCCTCTCTCACTTTCAAGTTTGGCTCTTGTGACCATCAGTAGTGATCCTTTGAAAGACCGTAAGCATAATGGTGGGACATAGGTGCACAGGATGCCATGGAGGTAAAGGGAACTGTGGATTCAGCTTAATGGAGAGGATGTCACTGAGACACCAGTCAGTGACACACAGCGGTACTTCATTTCTCTGGGCCCAGTATCCAATTGTTATGTCCTTTCTCCAGTTCATAGGGGACATCTTTTGTAAACTGATTTACAGGTCTGAAAGAGTACGCCAGACCCTCTTGCATCCCTTGTCTCAGAGGCAACAGCTGTAACCAAATAGCCAAAAGGAAAACTTCCTGATAGCCAAGCAGTTAGACTGATTCTTGTTCTCTGCATGTTGCAGTCTCAGCTTTTACCACCAGGTGGCACACTGCATTATCTGGCTAGTAATTCCATACACACTATACCAATAATCTAATTATAACCAGTATCAAACTGCAATACTAACTTGTTTGGGTTCTGTGGGTCTCTCCGAAGCACACACGTACACTATAAAGCCTCAAGCCCAATGCATGGTATTATGGGTATGTAAATCCTTTGTGTAAGCATGCTGGTAAGGCTTCAGCCTAACAGAAGTTGCCTGAAAACTGGAAAAAAAAGGCTTTTTCTTATTTTCCAGTTAAGACCAATAAGTACAAAATTGTCCTAAGTCACTCCATACCACAGTGCCCGCACTGTGGGTGTAGAGGTCCTTGTGGTAGCGGGATGGGGGTGGGGGATTAAGGAAAAGGGCCTGTGCTGAACACTGTGGACTTCCAGCTGGAAACACATCAGCTTTTTAGTGGCTCCCCTGCTTGTGCAGAGCACAGCATTATGGGATACAGCAGTCAGGTTAGAATCCCCATAACTCCTTTACAGCCAGCAGTAATCTTTCAAAAAACAAGTGATCAGCTATCCCTCCCTGCTCCCCCATACCACAGCAGAGAGCTGGAGAGTTGTTTGGGGGGGCTATTGGGACCCTGAATGGGTTCCACCAAGCCGGTTTGACAGAAAAGCTGCTGACCGGCTTTACAGCGATGGCGCAATGTCGACCGCGATCCGTATTGTGTCGTTGGGAACACAAGTGTGTTTTCTGCAGGAGAGCTGCACCCCTGCACCCCCCAGGTTCTATTATAATCACCTCCATGGCAGAAGTGATTCAGGGAGGGGGTGCAAGACCCAGAGAATCTGTGCTGGGGTCCCGCACGACCATTACAGCGAACGGTCGTTTTGTCGATTTTGTCATTGTAAATGACCAGTCGCTGTAATATTTTTAACAAAGTTATGTGCTGCACCCTGAATTCTGTCAGTGGTTACAAAGCCATTATGACAGGTGGTTCCTCCCTGCATAACATCTGTGCCCCCCTGTACTAGAAGCCAGTCATAGCTCACGCAGCAATGCAGGATCTGATGGGGGGGGGGGGCCTTGATGGTGTAAGGGTTTCTGGATGCTGCAGACAGGCCACTCCATGGCAGGAACTAGACATATGCAGCTTCGAGGATCAGGCTTTTAAATACCTTAGAGCTAGTCAATGAGCACCCCACACATACTGTGGCACAAAAGGGCAGTGTGGTCTAGTGGCTAGAGCCCTGGTTTGAGAACCAGAAGATCACAGGTTCAAACCTCACTAGAGCCAAATACTCACTGTGTGATCTTGGGCAAGTCACTTAACCACCCAGTACTCCAGACCACCCAGTTGTGGCAATGGATAGAAGCAGGACCCCACTGGTACTGAGACATTGCATCTCAGCTGAGCTATTCTGGGTAAACAAATTGTACAGTAGCAAATATTGTGTAACAACTGTGAGGTGTCCTGCCTCCCTCAACCCTTTCTCTACTCCCCAGACGTCTCTCTGGATAAGGACCTGTTGAAGGAGCATGTTTAGCCCCCAAACTAACTCAGAAAAAGATCAGAAGAAAATACCTCAGAACCAGAGGGGGAAAAAAAAAACAATTGTAGGGAGTTCTTTTACAAAAAGGCACCAGTACTGACTCTAGAAGATTCTAAATGTCTATGAACTGCTTCTCCCCTTAGAAGGGAGCAGGGTCTTCTCTGTCATTCTTAGGGTGACAGAGCTGTGAAACAAAGGTGAGCACTGCTGGCCCCTTAAGGATACAAGTAGGGATGAGAGATATAAGTTCAGAACCATCCAGAACCTACACCATTTTCTGCAATAGAACTTTATCAGAACTTTCATCAGGTTCTGCAAAGGTTCTCATAATTTTTTAAAACATTGATTTTGGAGCTTAATGAATGCCCCCAGCAGGTCTTTATCTAGTAAGGAGGCTGGTGGCAGTGGTAGAAAGACCTAAAAGGAGGATGGAGGTAGTGTAGTACCACCCCAAGCTGTTTTTAAGATTCCTTTCCTGTCGCTGACAAAAGCCTGACAATAGAAAAAAGAGCCACAAATGCAGCTCTTAGGTTTGAAGGCGGACTTCTATTTATTTCAGATGAGAAGGGGTTTTAAACAAATAGGTTCTGAGAGTTCTGATAAGGCTCAGATAACTAACAGAACTTTTTATGGCTTATCAGAACCTTTTAGAACTTCAGAACTTTTTTGTGGTCTACCCATTTCTAGATACAGAAAGAGATCCTTGTAACCAGCTCCATTCTTCACTCAGCTTGAGGTTGATTACTAGAGGACTCCTGAAGGGTTACATTTGACCCTGAGAGTTGTCCTCTAGAGGAGCCCCTTGCTTGTTAGGAGTCAGGATGACAGGATATTTGTGTATAGGATGTTCTGGCTCAGCTAGAAGCAGGAAAACTTCATGAATATTCATGGTCCTGGCCTCCCCCAAAAATCTATAAGAAGCGAAGGCAAGTGGGCAAGGAGGGGTTTAAGAGTGTATCCAAGTACAGAGAACAGTAAGAGGGAGTCCAGTCTTCTGCTGCAACCAAGGCAGGGGCCTGTGGGCACAGGGATGGTGACATGGTCCCTGGTCCAGGTGGCACTGGTACATGTCAAGGGCTTCGGAGTTCCACCATCAGGCACCAGGATGATGGGTCTCCTAGGAGGGCCTCGAGGACCCCACTTAGACCAAAGAACCATACAGCACACCAGGGAGAGTGGAGGGCCACCCCTCAAGGGTGATCAGGATCCTTGTGGATCCAGTCCCATCAGAAGCAATCCAACAGAGTTCAAGAGTCAAATGGAGCAACCGTTCGAGATGGGCATGTGTAAGTAAGCCTTGCGTGAAAATGTCCTATTAGGCCTAGGCAATTTAGGGACGTATTTTCCCCTGGCAGGTAGCCAGATGAATGGGCATCAGGAGGAGGGGGCCTGGTAAGAGTTGGGGTCAGTAAGTCTCCATGTGAGGGACCAGGCATAGGAGCCTGTATCTTGGGGCCATTAGGGCTATCAGTACACTGCCAGAGGGAGGCAGAAGTGCCCGGACCAACAATCAGCTTTAGCAGTAATGTCATAATGCTGACTTGCTGTTTGATTTAATATTATCATTTAATGGCAGGTTGAGAAGAAAGATGTAGGCATGGGATTGCCCTGGGATAGTGTTTGCACAAGCTGGACGCATGCCATGCACAAATGGTCTTGGGAGCGCCAGGGCTCCAGGGACCCCACAGGAAGGTTAGGAATGTGTATAAAGTGTAAATGTATTTGGACCAGATCAACTGATAGATGTAAATTATATATATATATATAAAATTGGGTTCACCACAAAATAACCCAGATAGGCCATCTTAGGGTAGCTGGTTCATTCCACTGGGGTGTCAAACAGACGAGGCAAACTGATGAGTCCTGGTAGGACGAAACACTTGTCTATGTCTTCTGTTGGCATCCTCTGCAAACTGTGTGAGAGGCCTTTCGGCACCATGCATTTCTGCTTAAAGTTGAACCAGCATAATATTATGTGGTGATTTGCATATACAGCCCATGATGCTTTGCATTGTGGGGGCATGTGTGACTTTGTGTGTGTGTATATACAGTATATATATACATATTATACATACACCGAGACAGGGAGAATAAATGATGGCAAAATGTGCTATACAAGGAAATAATACCATCGAGGGGTCAAACAAGCCATAAAGCCACAAGGCCAAAGAGCGAGTGGCCTTTATGAGCTTGTTTAACCACAAGATGGTATTATTTCATGAGCATACTGGACTTTGCTATCTTTTATTTTACATAATGCATTAGGTTAGACACTGTTTGCTGTGTCCTATGTTTTGTCATAGTGTTGAGGGGCTAGGGTGGCTGTTACATATATTAAGGAGCTTGTTACTTGTGTTGTTAAGGGGCCTGTCACTTGTGTTATTAAGAGGCTTGTTACATGCGCTATTTTGGTTGTTTGCAGTGTGCTGGGTAGTAATGTGTTATCAAGGTGTTAATAACACATTAATATAGTGGTAGGATATACTTATATGTAGTATAGATATATACAGCATTTTAGGTATTAATGTGTTAGTAAGGTGTTATTAACATTGATACACTGTAATTAATGAATTGATATCATAATATGCTAATTGGCTGCCATCATATATGGGGAACGCTTTCAATGGGAATGAGGACCCAGTCATGTATTATATCTGTATCTAAATCTATATCTGTCGCTATGCTTCTTAAGAGCAGGGGTAGGCTGGAAACATTAATGCTAGGCATGACCCAAGGGAGATATGTCTTGGGATGCTGGGGATGGAAACTGGTGCCCCAGTTTGGATAATAAGGGTACAGAGCGATGCAGCTAGTACTGTACTGTTGCATGAAGTGAATGGAGTCATTGAGAGGAAAATGCCCTTAGAATGTATGCCATTACACAGTAGCAAAGTAAATGCACCCAGCTTGATCCCAGCTCCAGGTCTGGTCTCAGCTTGTATGTGATCTCTGGTATTTTGGAGCTCCAGTGTACCAGTTAGTGGTGCCCCTACGCCAGCATCCCAGGCCCAAAGTGGTAGCAGTGTTTGCGCAGGTACAAGTTCTACGATGCAAGGGGGGGGTGCTTCTCTGATGTGATTACCACCATGTACCCCTAGATACAGGGAGTGCCCAGCTCTTATACCCTCCTAACCATAAGAGTCTAACTCAGTGTTCCTATTAATTCATTAATTAATTTATTCACAACAGAATTACAGCCCTTAGAGTCAAGGACTCATTTCCAAAGGCTCCATGTCAAATCAGAATATACATAGTATACAACGGATATCCAGGAATACAAAATCACACATACCCCCACAATGCAAAGCATCATGGGTTGCATATGCAAATCACCACAGAATATTATGCTGGTTCAACACAGGATATAACAATAACAGACATTACAAGACAGAGGCTTATTACATGCAATAGCAATGTGTAGAATAAAAATTCAACAAGAGAAAAACAAGAAAACATTGTCATACACAGTTGAAACTGTAGTCCTATACAATGTGATAGCTAGGCAGTTTGAACACTGTGCAGGTACATTATACAGACATGTTGCAAGGATGCTGTCTCACTACAGACATTGTCACAGTGGGAGATTTAGCATTATAATACATTTCTTAAATATCTAAGTTTCAAGGACATATCTTTTAAAAATAAAAAAAGCCCTATCATCTCCCCATTCTGTAAGTGGAACATTCCATTTTTGTATATGTTGTGCAAGAGGCACTTGTTATGTGACCACCCCCAGCCTACCAGGAAGGTGATTCAGTTCACTGATAGCTGCTGGGATGTGGTCTTGTATATTGGGTCACTAAATGATTTCAGGGCAGGAACCCTTTGCCAGAATAATGGTAATTTTGAGGCCAGTGCCCCTGTGGACTACAGGAGCCCACAATCTTTGCCCATCTCTGACACCCTCACCATGGCAATAGGGTCAAAGGGCAGTTTCTACAGCCAGTCTGTGTTTTTGGAACATGCCACTGGGCCGAAAGAGTTCTTAGAACACTGAAAGAGTTTCATTAAATCACCTGCAGATGACAGAGCTAAATGGATATCAAGCGGCTGTGGGAAATGCTTCTTCTTGTGTCTGACAGGAGGATTAACTAAACAGCAGGCTGGAAACTCAAGTGAAGGCTCCAGATTCCACCCAGCCTGTCACAGTTCAGACAGAGACTAGACAGAAGAGCAGTCTACAGACAGCAAGCACTTGTTAGTGTACCGAGAAGCGGACACAGCATCTGTAGTGATCATCACTGCTAAAGCAGCAGTAGTTTAAAGGGGAAAAGTGTGCCTTGACAGTGAAATGGGGCTGACTGTTGCATGCAGTGTATGAGAGAACTGCATGCTGCAGCTGGAGGGAATCAGTCTGCACAGGTAAGCTTTCCTACAGCTAAACTCGTTGATGTGTCCTGAGAGACACTTTCAGGTACGGGCCTGAAGATGTGGGAGCGTGACAGAGCCTGAAGTTCTAGGGATCCATCCAAACTAGCTACCACAGCCAGTTGACTGGCCTGCTGTACTGGGGCTACCATGGAACTGCACTGGGTGAGAGGTGGGTGCTTCTAGTCTAGATTCACACCAGATAGAGTAGACAAAGGTGATCTTATCTGCATGAGGTGCCAGAGAGCCACTGGCAGAGAGAGCAGAGAGATGCATGTCAAGATTTCAGAGCTGACCTGTATTATGGGAGCTGAGAACCAGAGCCTACAGCAGAGACCAGACTCAACCAGAGAGGCCTGCATATTTGGTCGGGACTGTGAGTACATAAACAGGGTCTTGGTCCTGCGACTGATTGTAGATAAATAGTTCAGCACTACCAGCAGACGTTGGGATTTAACTGTGCCCCAGGATTTACTGCATACATTGGACTACAAATAGGCAGCACATGGGCCTGGGAGTATAAATAGTACACTTTGATTTATTTTACAGCTCCCATCAAAACGATGGACCATGACATGGTTCTGCAGCACATGCATTGCTTTATACAATGTTAAATTATTTCTTCTTAATTGTCGATTTGCACATTGCTATGTAAGAAATGTAACTGACAGAGAGAGAGAGAGAGAGAGAGAGAGAGCTCACATGAAGACCATTTGTCTTTCTGGCTGTGGCAGTTTTGGCTGGTGACTAAGACCACAGGATTTATTTTTATTCATGGATCCTGGGATTAATCAGCTGCTGGGAGGCTGGATGGTTCTTGCCAGGTTCTGTAAATGCAGTATATTACCCCTCACTCCTGCCTATTTCCAATCACTGCGCCACAAACCTGATTTATAAGCAAGGACTAAATGTCAGGGACTGATAATAAAAAACGCGATGGCTACTTGTGGTCTTGGTGGCTCTCCACAATGACTGCCCCCATGATGTTTCAGTTACTCAGAGGCGTGGGCCTTGGGGATGGGGGATTAGCACAGGTTACTTAAAGGTAGCAGGAAACAATTTCAATATTTTTGCATACAAATTATTCATTGTTTCTTTCAATAATGTTCAATCTTCTTATACACTTTGGTTGCTTTTTCCATTCAAAACAACACTGACACCACATTATTTATTGCTACAGAATGCATTTTGTCTCCTCATTGTTTACATTGTCTGTTTCATGGTTTTCTGGTCATTCTATGATGTCACTTTATATTGTTTTCTGGTGTTAGCTAAACTGTGCAGATCAGTGGGAACCAGCAATGTGGCTAGGAAAATAAGGTAAAGCAGGACCTTATTTGCTACCCTCCCCATCCTGTTAGTTGCCACTAGCTGCACCTTGTTTGTTGAGGGTAAACAGCGAGGACGAGGTCTGGGGGTTGCAGGGTAGACAGCTTGAAGGGGGTGAGGAAGTTGCAGGGGGACCTGCTAAGGTTGGAGAGGTGCTCCAAAGTTTGCAAGCTGAAGTTCAATGCCAAAAGGTACAGGGTGATGCACATAGGGAACAGGAACCCCAGGACAAAATATTGGATGGGGAAGGTTAAGCTGGACACTGCTACTGAGGAAAGGGACCTAGGAGTTATCATAAGTGACTCCCCTAAACAATCTAACCAGTCTAACAAGGTCTAAAGCAAGGCAATCAGGATGTTGGGGTGTACCGGGATGGGATTTGATAGCAGGAGAAGGGAGGTATTATTGCCTCTCTATAGGTCACTGGTAAGGCCACACCTGGAGCACTATGCCTAATTACATAGCCCTCACTTGAAGAAAGACAGGCACAGGCTGGAGACAGTAGAGCACAGAGTAATAAAAATGATTCATGGTCTTCAGGAGAAATTCTACAAGGATCAGCTTAGGGCACTGAACATGTACTTTCTAGAGGCTAACAAGCAGAGGGGTGACATGCTAGAGATCTTCAAGTTCCTGAAAGGAAAGAACAAGGTAAATTGCAAGGAATTATTCAACAGGAGTAGCGAATCTAGAACATGAGTGGAAGCTGGGGTGAGGGAAATTCAGGAGGGACATGAGGAAGTTCTTTTTTTTACGGAGAGTGGTTGAGCTGTGGAACAACCTGCTGTGTGATTTGATGGGTGCCAAGACCATTAATGGCTCCAAACATGGTCAGGGCTGAGTTATGGGCTTAGTAGTCACCCAGAGGAGTAGCAGCAAGGCAGGGAACATGGGGCAGGTAGCATGGGTATAAACCCTGCATGGACACCAAGGGCAAGATTTTCAGAGCCCTCATGAGTTCCGTTCTGCAGCTGAGGGGAAAAACTGGTGCAAGTGAGTCTCCCCTTGCAGAGCTGCAGTTTTCCCCATAGCTACAGTATTTTCAGAAGTGAAGCCAGTTTGTGACTGGCTCCATGATTTACGGCAGCGTGCACTCGTTGTTTCCTTGCAGCTGGTGGGACCGGGTGTAACATCTCCCACAACTGCGGGGTCTGAAAATACCAATCTCCACAGCTGCGGAGATTTCAGTCCAAAACTGGAGCTGCGGAGTGGTACTTGGTTCCAAATCCATTTGGAAATCCAGCCCTAGGTCTCAGTGGCAGGATAGGGTGTTATGGGCACACTAGATGGACCAATTATCTTTTTCTGCAGTCAATATCTATGTCTCTGTGATGCTGTACAACTGCATACCCCAATGCTGTGTTAAATGTGGGAAAAAACTAAAGCAGCTCTAGGCTGTATATATTTGTGTAGTGGTTTGCTTACCTAGAGATCAAACATATTATAACATAAGAAGGTGGGGCCATGTGGGGCCCTTATGGCTCGGTAAAATGTCGCCCATCAAAAATCAATTTGCACACCATGGTTTACACAGTGTACTGCTTTCTACACCCTTGGTGGGAACTAATATCAAGGAATCTGCAGAAAACACCAGAACAGATTATCTCCAGCTCCTCCCCTTATCCGCTCCTCCACCTCACTTCTCTCTCAAAGCCTCCCCCCCACAGATCAGTTTGTTCCTCCCTGTGCCTGCATAAATCTTATTCCCTTGGCCTCTTCATCACTCTCTCTTTCCCTACCTTCCCCTCCTTCAAACTGGCAACCCTCCCCCACCTGTTGGTGGACTAGTCAAGCGGTAGCCCTACCGTTTGAGATGCTTATGACTTGGGTTCAGGATTTTTTTTTTTATCAATTATTTTACCAGGTGAGACACACTAAGCTGAAAGCTTGTTTGCAGGTGCAACCTGGGAGCACGAGGAAGTTAAGTGGCTTGCTCAGGGTCACACAGTATGCAAGTGGGGGCTGTGGGATTTAAACCCAGGTCTCCAGATTTGCAGCTCAGAGCCTTAAACCACTGTGCCATACTGCCTCCTATGAATGAGCCTGGGGTGTCACAGGGTCAGCTGGGGGGAAGGAGGATCGAGCATCCCAAGGGCTGCTTTCCTCCTCTGGGGCAGGTGGTCTGCAGGACTTGGTGAAAGTCTGACCTATAGCAACTTCTGGAGTTTGGTGAGCCTGAGACCGTAGGATGCAAAAGGATTGGAGAGGAGGCAGACATCAGTGCATCAGGTGTGGGAGAATGTCTGACATCACCAGGACATCACTGCACATCCTCTCCTCCAGGTAACTGGAAAGCAGAAAAAAGCCTGCTGGCTGGGCAGATGAAACTGCTCCCTGCCACCATACCCACAACCGGATCTTGCCCTCCTGTGCGAAGTCATTCCTCTGGTCTTCACCTCCACCTACTGGAAATTAAATAATTGTATGGAAGATCCATGGAGCTGAAGGTAGCCCCACCTTGATGGGTAGAAGCCGAGGGGTAGCCACGTAGGTGAGTCATGGGTGGACTGGGGCATCTGGGGTCACAGGCCAGGGAGGATCCTGGTGGAGCAGGATCAGGTGCTGGAGTCAGCTGATAGAGGTCCTGCCAGAAGGGTCAGGGGATAAACAGGACTGAAAAAAAGTCCCCATTTGCCTTTCCCTTGCTTCCCCTTCCTCCTTTTTCCCCTGCTACTTCACCTTCCTCCAATTGCAGTTGCATTTCCAGCATTGTACCTTGATGTAAATTTGTTATACCATGCTGTAAATGTATTTTTTTGTCTTGCAGGAAGGTTTGTTTTTAGCTAGCTGTAAATTTGTTTTTACCTTGCTGTACATTTGTTTTTAGTTTTCTGTAAATTTATTTTAATCTTGCTGAAAAATGTGTTTTTCTCTAGCTGATCCAGAAGTAAATGTTTTGATACCTTTTATTGGTGCTGAAATTATGTGCCTGAATGAATTCTGCAAGTTTCCCCACCACTAACTTCTGGATCTGTTCTTAAAAGGACCGATACAGCAACTAAACTAAATCTGTTTTGCTCTAGCTGTAACTTTGTGTTTACCTTGCTTTAAATTTGCTTTCATTTAGCTGTAACTTTGTTTTTACCTTGCTGTAAATTTATTTTACATTGCTGTAAGTTTGTTTTTATCTTGGTGTAAATTTGTTTTCATCTTGCTATTAATTTATTTTTCTTGTTGTATATTTGTTTTTATCTTATTGTAAATTTGTTTTTAACTTGCTGTAAATGTGTTTTTAACTTGCTGTAAGTTTCTTTCTGTCTTGCTGTGTTTGTTTTTACCTTGCTGTAAATATGTTTTTATCATGCTATGAATTTTTTATCTTGCTGCAAATATGTTTTAATCTTGCTGTGAATTTGTTCTTATCATGCTGTAAATATCTTTGTATCTTGCTGTAAATGTGTTTTTATCTTGCTGTGAATTTATTTATTTGAAAGTTTTACCAGGAAAGGCATATTGAGCCAAAAAGAGAACAGCTAGGATGAGCAAGGATAATATGACTTTAAGATACAGTAATTGCCCATTTAAAACTTGGAAAAATAAACATGAGTTTGTTGGCCTGACTCCAGCAATGGACAGACTAGTTTAGGGGAGAGAGAGAAAATATGACTAACACAAATGTAGTCTATAGGTGAAGAGAAAGAGAGAGGAAGAAAGGAAGAGGAATACGGGTAGAAGTAATTACTAGAAAAATAAGAATGGGGGTAATTAGGGTCAGAAGCAGTTGCAGGAAGGAGAAATGTAATTATGAAGAAGGGAGGATAACAAACGAGTGAACGGGGCAGAGCGGATAGCTAGGGGAAGGAAGTTCCAAATCTTAGGAAAATCATAGGAGAAAGCAACCTGTCCTAAGGAGAACTTATAGACAGAAAGTGTTAGAGTCCCGAAACCAGAGTTACGGAATGAATAGGTGGGTGAAGAGAAGTTCGGTGAGGTGGGGGGAGGGAGCTGAGTCAGAACTTCCCAATAAGAGAGGAACAGTGGGCGGTATATAGGTCACAATGATGTGTGTGAGTTGGGCAGCTAAGAGCAAACCTACAAAAAGAGTAGAAAAGGGTGTCCAGTCTGGTAGGGGGTCTTTGGGGCTGCACTGTATACTGTATCACCATAATCAAAAATGGGGAGGAACTTTTTCTGGACAATTTCACGGCAGGCTTGCTGATATTAAAAATCTAAAAAATATCAAGAAAATGTCAGACCAAGGACTGACCCACGAGGGACACCGGTATTGATGGAGAGGGGGGAAGAGAGGGAGCTGCCTATTCTAACTGATTGAGTTCTATCCATGAGATAGGAACAAAAGCAGTTAGTGGCGGAGTCTGAGAGACCTGCTGTTGTAAGCTTACCGAGGAGAAGAGAGTGGTTAACAGTGTCGAAGGCTTTAACCAAGTCGACAAAAATAGTGGAAGTGATGCAGCCCTGATCCATGCCGGATAGAATGGAGTCAGTGAGCCACAGGAGGGAAGTAGTGATGGATTGTTCCTTACGAAATCTAGATTGTTAAGGGGTGAAAAAGGAGGAAGAATCAAGGAAGGGAGAAAGTTGTGCCAGTACAAAGTGTTCTTGTAGTTTGGCAAGGATTGGGAGCAAGGATATAGGGTGGTAGTTTCCAGAGTTGGAGGAATCACCATCTTTAGGGAGAAGAATGACTGTGGCAAGTTTCTATGCTTCAGGGACAGAGGCAATGGAGAAGGAAATGTTAAGGAGGAAGGTGAGAGGAATCGCAATAGCAGGGGCCAAAAGGTGAAGGAGCTTATAGTCAAGTCCATCTAGACTTTTACCCTTGTGGGGATTTAGGGCTAGGAGAGCCTTCAGGGTGTCATCAGGGGAGATGGGTAGAAAGGAGAACTGTGAGCGAGGAAAAGAAGGTGAGTAGGGGGCTGGCTGAGGAGTAATGGGGGTAGGAAGGATAGATGGGAGGAAGCACAAGTGGTGAAAAAAGTGTTGAATTCCATAGCCACAGATGGTGGGTCTGAGATATTGGTTTCTCCTACCTTTAGGATAGGTGCTGGCGGTTGGACGGGGTTGGGAAGGGCATGAACTACCTTCCAGAACTTAGAGGGTCAGTTTAAGTTCTCCTGGAAAGTGATTGAAAAATATTCCACTTTGACATGCCTGATGGCCTTAGTACAGGCATTACGGAGTGTTCTGTATTTAAGCAAATCAACATGGGTGCTTGAGATCTTGTATGCCTTCCATGCGAGGTCACAAGCATGCTGACAGACCATTAGCTCAGCTGATACCCAGGGGAAGTAAATGCCTCTGACCCTAGTTTTCCTGATGGGTGTGTACTTATTCCAGATATTCAAGAACTTTGTTTCAAAGTAACTGAGAGCAGAATCAACTGTGGAGGCAGTGGAAATAGGCGCCCAGTCATTAGTAGCTAACTATTTGGTTTACCTTGATGTGAATTTGTTTTTATCTTGCGGTAAATGTGTTTTTATCTAGGCAAGACAAGGCAAAGATTATATGGTGCCCAATCCCTTGGGCTCTGGGCACCTCACATAGAACAGGTAGCTTTTGAACACAAATACACATCCCAAATAGCATGCATAAGCAATTTAAAATCATAAATAAACATAAAAATCTAAAAATAATTACAATACACACTAGTGCTGGTTGATCACCCTCATCAGGGAAGGCCAACAAAACAGATCAGCCTTTAGAACCCTTTTAAAGCTCGCGACCATCAGGTCCTCCCTCATGCAAGCTGGAAAAGAGTTCCAGAGGGCCGGACTGGCAATGCTAAAACAGTGGTCACCAGAAGTTTTCATTTGGACTTTAGGAACAGCAAGGAGGCCCCTGGACGAGGAGCGAACGGAGTGGACTGAGGTGGCAGGTGTTAGGAGATCAGACAGCTGCCAGAGCCCAGTCCACATAGGGCCTTGTAGGTGAGCAAGCCCACCTTGAAGATGATCCTCCACCTGACAGGAAGCCTGCAGGACTGGGGTCACATGACTGGACCTAGACAGGCCCATCAGCAACTGAGCTGCTATGTTCTGCACCAGCTGCAGCCAGTGGAGCATCCCTTCAGTGACCCTGAAGTATAGGGCATTACAGTAGTCAAGCCTGGATGTGACAAAGGCATATATCAGTGATGGCAGGTCTTCGGACAGAACTAGGAGTGTTATCCTGGTGATATTCCTCAAGTGGTAAAAAACTTTGGACCACAGATGACACCTGAGCTTCAAGTGTCAATCTGTTGTCCAGGGTAACACCAATATCTCGCACCCTTGGGGGAGGCCATCAACAGAGCAGATCCCAGAAACAATCCAGTTGCCACTCCAGAGGCACTTCTATCATGCCCATGACCCAGCTCAATCACCAGGACCTCCATCTTGTCAGGCCTGAATTACAACCAGTTGGAGGACATCCAATCATTGATCTCAACCAGGCAGTGTTAATCACTTCCATAGCGTTGTGTGTTCCAGGGGCAAAGAACATATACACTTGAGTATCATCTGCATAGCAGTGAAAACCCACACTATAACGCCTAATGAACTCTCCCAGGGGCAGCATATACACTGCAAAAAACATCAGTGACAAGATCGAGCCCTGAGGTACTCCACATGGCAGGAGCTTTAGGGAGGAGGAGAAATTCCCCATCACCACCTGCTGCATTGTGCCAGAGAGATAGCCAGTTGATGACAGTACTGGTGAGTCCACAATACTCTCGAAGGCAATCAAGGAGCACAATGTGATCCATGGTATCAGATGTTGAAGAGAGATCAAGGAGCACACAAATTGAACCATCTGCTCTATCTCTAGCCCTGAGGAGGTCATTTTGCACTGTAACTAACACTGTTTTGGTGCTGTGCCTGGCCCTAAGACCAGACTGGAATGGCTCATAAATATCAAAGGCCATGAGCTGCTCCTTGAGCTGTTGCACCACTCATTTCTCAACAACCTTATCTAAAAATGGTAGGTTGGAGATAGGACAGTAACTCGCCAGGACATCAGGGTCGAGAGGTGGCTTCTTCAGGAGTTGCCTCACCAGAGCCTCTTTCAAGGCCTCCGGAAATACTCTCTCTAACAATGAGCACCAGACAATCCTAGCGAACACCAGGCCAACGGTACCCATACATCTCATTAAAAAATTAGTTGGGGCCAGGTCCCGTTCACAATAAGTGTGCTTGAACTTTGAGGTCACCTCAGTGACCTCAGCCACTTCCACTGGTTTAACTCAGTTCAGACAGACAGAGCGCCTCTGCCCACCCCAGGCTAACCACTGCAAGGCAAAATTTGCCTCACTGACAGGATCCCCGACCAGATGGGGGACACCCTGTCAGAGAAGAACTGAGCAAACTCCTTGCACAAAGCAATTGAAAAAGCTTTTTTCAGCTGTAGACAGACTGGATTTAAAAGTCTGTCCACAGACCGAAAAATCTGAGATGATCTGTCCCTCCCTGCATCAATATCCCTGGACAGGATCTCTGCCTTCTTACGGTTGATTGCCCCTTGGTACTCATGAGTACACAGTGCCATTTTGTCCTCTTCTGAATGGGTCCTCCACCAGCAATGCTCCAACTTCCGAATCCTTGATCTTCATCACCTTGAGATCCCCATTAAACCAGGGAGCTCTCAAGTGAGAAGATCTGGGATGTATATGGACCAGCACAGTGGCATCAAGTGCCTTGGACCTTATTAGTGGTGGCCACCACCTCATCCATGCCAATGGCACATGCAGCATCTACACTAGATAAATCAACTATCGCCAGCAGTTCCTCTGGGGCCAAACCCCTCAAAAGGTGATAGCTAATCATCTCAACAAGGGTGGGACTTTCATCAGGTGGGGCCCCAAACAAGAACTTCGCCGTGCAATGATCAGACCAAATGACCTGATCAGTCTTGAGGTTAGTCACCTCAAGCCCCAGTGAGAACAACAGGTCCAACACGTGGTCGTGGTGATGGGTCACAGAAGTAACTATTTGTGACAGTCCAGTGATGACATCAGTTGGAGGAGGTCATAACTAAATTGTGAGGATGCATCATCGACCCAGGCACTGAAGCCTCCAGAATCAACCATTTGGGGGACTTCAACACCTCACCAATGACAAAGTCCATGAGCTCCTGCAGGAAATATCCTCCTGACCCTGGAGGGTGGTAAATGAGGAGAATCCTGCAACCTGCACCTGGACTCCCATGCACTGCCACACATTCAAAGGATCTGGCCGA
Source organism: Neoceratodus forsteri (assembly GCA_016271365.2). NCBI lineage: Eukaryota > Metazoa > Chordata > Ceratodontiformes > Ceratodontidae > Neoceratodus > Neoceratodus forsteri. The sequence continues at coordinate 59,930,412 of JADMNL010000033.1, forward strand.
CCCCACTGGGTGCACAGTGAAGCCCAGGCTGGATCTAAAATGGATGGCCACCCCCGTCCCTGCCTTCCCTCCTTATGCAGTGCACAACAGAGTACCCAGAGGGGATGGCCACCTCCAAAACTGGCCCAGCATTGTCTCCCAACTAGGTTTCCATAATGCAAGCCAGATAGACTGAGGCAATCAAGTCCGCCATAATTCCAGTCTTGTTCCACATTGATCTGGCATTGCGCAGCATGGCCCGAAGGGGACTGGTAGAAGCTGCAGGCCCCCTGTCTACATATCAACTTGGTCCATTAGGAGCCCTGGGGACGGATAGAAAACACATCTGACCTCTCTCTCTAGGCTCTGTCTAATCCCAGGGCATCTCCTGCTCCTGACCACCCTGATGTCTCTCACCTCTGCCGAGCCAACTGCACCCCACTGCCGCCATCCTACATGATCCTTCGCAATGCTGACCTCCCTGCAGCATCTTGCTGCAGTGGCAAATATAGGGAGGTCAGCGAAGGGACGGAGATGATGCAGCATACATTACATGCACGGGTCCAAGACTCTGGCACATCCCAATGCAAACCAGCACACTCTAAATATCACTACCTTAATACACCCAGCTATCCCAAACCTAGTAGGGATAGTAATACTCTTACTGGGCTATCCAAACAAACACACCTCACATTCACCTTAGTACATAATCAATGATAATAATAATAATTGATCTGCGTACGGTGGCCAGAGCCTCCGGGATTGGGCGTCTTTTAAATAAAATTTGCCTTGTCTTGCCTTACATAAATAACCAAACCATACACACACTCGCACATACATACACCCACCCAAAACCAAATAAATGCCTTCCCAAATCTCCCACCCTCATAAAATAATATAATAATATCTACTGTAGCTGTAAATTTGTTTTTACCTTGCAGTATATTTGTTTTTATCTTGATGTAAATTTGTTTATATCTTGCTGCAAATTTCTTATCTAGCTGTGAATTTTTTTATTTTGTTGTGAATTTGTTTTTACCTAGCTATAACTTTGTTTTTGTCTTGCTGTAACATTGTTTACCTTGCTGTAAATTAGTTTTTATCTAGCTGTAACTTTGTTTTTGTCTTGCTGTAAGTTTGTTTTACCTTGCAGTAAATTTGTTTTTATCTTGATGTAAATGTTTTACATTGCTGTGAACTACTTTTTATCTAGCTGTAACTTTGTTTTTACCTTGCTGTAAATTTGTTTTTATCTTTTTTCATCTTTCTGTAAATTGATATTGTGCTATTAGCCAGGATTGTAGCTGTCTGCTGTTTAATTTGCACCTTATTCTGCATCCTGTTCATCACTATTGTATTGGTATTTCCCCTGCCTATTGCAAATTTAATTCTGCTGGTTTTTTTATTTGTATTTATCAAATGGCAAGAAGAAATCTAGAAATATCACTGGTTGAGAGATGTAACCCGACCATGCATTAATTTCCTAACACTGCATGGCCAGGTGCCATATCTCATTACCAAGGGAAAAGCCTAATCACCTACAAAACCAGGGACTATTTTATGTATATATTTAATCATTTAAAATGTATTTAAAATTATTTATATAAAAAATCATATTAAAAATGTTTCACTTTAAATAAAACACTAATGAGCAGTGAGCCATTGTATAAGCTCAATGAGCCACTCCAGGGTGCGCATTAAAGGATAAGAATACACTTCCTTCGGGCATTAGGACATTCAGACTTCAGTTTTGTGCCTCACTCCCCTGTGGCATGCATTAAAATCTTTTAATGCACACCCTGTCATGGATTACCCCCCCACACACACACACACACACTACAACCACCAAACTGCACCTGGAACTGAACTCTGGCTCAGTTTGCTTTTCTCAAAAAACAATTTTAAATAAATAAGTTACTACTGATAACTACTAATGCATGTGACTCTAAGTGACCTCGGATACATTAAAAAAGTTATAAAAAATAATTTTCTGAATCAAATAACAACCAAACACTGTCACAACAGTGGAGATATCACTGAATTGTAGATATCAGACAGAATTTAATTAATCAACAAGGCATGACAGGGGATGTGTTAAGGTGGAATAATGGCCTACCTCAGGTAGGCTGAAGCATGAGGCAAAGCAGAGCGTTTCCACCACCCAAGAAGGGCCACTATCCCACCTTAATACACCCCCCCCCCGGATTGCCTCATTGCGATTCTAAAATGTCTCCCTTTAACTAAATAGGGCATTTTAAAAAAAAAATGTTTTGTACTACTAACTTTAGAAGGAAAAAAAGAGTAACAAAATCAAATCAAATGTAAAAAAAACCCCGAAATAATAGTCTGAATTGGTCAGCATGTTTTTGCCGCCTTGCCAGTAGGTAGCACCAAAGCTGTATATAAGCAGCTGTTTGCAAATTGGCTGAGAAAGGGCAAAATGAGGGCATGCAGTGACTCCAGAGGCATATGCTGCATTGGGATAAAGAGGCTGCATTCGACAGCTGTCAGTTAGATTGGGGATATGACATACTCTTGGCCGTTGGCAGCACAGCAAGCCATGTTAGCCAAGCAGGAAACTCTATTGAATCGGGCAGAGTGACAGGCAGCTAAGCTTTATTTAGTGAAATGCCAGGCTGTCCATATTAACCTTCCCTAAAAAAATAGCAGTATTTTGCATTTTGCAGTGAGGGGCAGGCACGCAGGCAATGACAGAGCAGCAGCAGAAGCCAAGTGCAAGCTGGAGAGGGAAGATGCCAGTTTTAGTCATGTGTGCCATTTAAGGAAAATAAATATTGTTGTTTCTTTACAGTAGTGATTTGGGAAGATGAGACCATCTCAGTGTGTCCTTTTCCAGTCGGGACAGCTAAGGGGAAAGAAGCTGGTGCTACCATGTCAGTTGTGGACATTTTGTGCAAACAAGAGACAGATTAATTTGATGAAACTGCTGAGCCCAGACTGTGGGGGCTACTTTCAGCTGGGCTGTTGTGCTGGGATAACAGCCCAGCTTAAAGCACCTGTCAGGCAATCAGGCTTCAGCATTAATTACATTTAAAGAACATCTCCTAATAACTGCAAAAGCCCTCCCCCAAATAGCCACCCCTGATTAACCTTTTTGCAAACAAGACAAGTGTATGCACAGTTAATAATTCATAAGTTACGTTTGTGTGAAGCTTCATGTCAGTAAACAAACCCATGCTGTGTGTTCCCATCTCACAGTTAAACAAGCTGTTCCAACACTCACCTGTGCTCTGCTGACATTACAACTGGTCTTTTAAAGAGCAGCTGGCAGTTCTTGTACCCCCTATTCCCACACACCCCCCAGCAGGCAACTCATACCAAGGAAAACACTGCCTGCAGGACTGAATTAGCCACTGAGGGAATTGTTTTGTGGAGGATTTACTAAAATAATTACCTTAGTAAGTCATGCTTGTGGCTTCCGAATATGAGCTGTGCTTTTGACTTCTGACTATGAGCTGAGCAGCGATTAAGTAATGCAATCCCGTCCTCCCAACAAAAATGTTTTGATGATGCAACGTAGGTAGCGGGGCATCAGGGTGCTTACTGGAATAAGAATGGGACTGGGAAGGGGGATCTGTCTAAACATAAGATTTATAAGCTTTGCAAGCCACTGTATATACAGTATTTGGTGGCAGTGTTACATTTATATACTACCCCCACACATTTATACTGGCCTGCAAAGTTTAGTGATATGTGTTTAGACAAAGAACCATCTGTGATTTCACTCTAATTCCAGTATGCACCCTGCTGTTCCATTCCCTACCCTGTGTCATCAAAATATTTTGGGGCAGGGGGGTGCTACAGTGCTCAGTGGCCACTTGGTTCATAGTCTGAACTTGAGTGTGACCTATAAAGTAACTAAATGTTTCAGTAAATGCCCTACAAAAAAAATTAAAAAAGTGGCTTATTTAGTCCCATGGGCAGACAGTTCCTTGGTAGGAGTTACTAGCTCGAGGGGGAGGGGAGGGAAGGTCAGCAACTCTTTAAAATAATCTATCAAATTTTTGTTTTTTAACTTACTATTAATGCAGGAGGCAGTGTAGTGCAGTGGTTTAGGGCTCTGAGTTGCAAACCTGGAGATCTGGGTTTGAATCCCACAGCCCCCACTTGAATACTTGGTGACCCTGGGCAAATCACTTAACTTCCTTGTGTTCCCAGGTCACACCTGGAAACAAGCATTGGCTTACTGTGCCTTTCCTGGTTAACCAATTTTCTCCTTTCCCCCCCTAGTGCTTCTTCTTCCCTGGCAGCTCCATCTATTCCTTCATCGGCCACCTTTGAGTACCAACAATCCTGTCTCCGGCCCAGGAATCCCATTGCTTTCCCCACAAGGCGGGGAGTCTGTGGGGGGGGAGTAACGTCAACCCTGGGCCATTTAAATATCTTCTTGAGGCCAGTTGGGGTCCCACAGTGTCTAAATTACCATTCTGCTGCTGGGGAAGTTATCCTCCTTGCAGTTTTCCCATCCCCGCAGGATGCTGACAACTGGGTGTTCTGTGTGCTCACCATGGCCCACTGTCAACAAGCCAGCATCCTTCCATCCTTCCCTGAAGGAGGAGGAGGAGAACATACTAACATACTAAAATGCCAGCAGAATAGGCCCAATGGTCTTTCGTGTCTGCTCGTTTGGTCAGCCCCCACCCTGGGTGCTGACCTTGCTGTCCCCCTCGCCTTCTCTGGCTTCTCCCTTCCCAGTTCCGGATATTCTTGCTGCATTGGATTTTGCTTCCAGAATCCTTCCCCTGTACCTGTCCCACCCCCTCTTGAACCCCTCCACTGTCTCTGCCTCCACCAGCCCCTTAGGCAGTGCATTCCATGGCTCCACCACCCTCTCAGTGAAGTAGCACCTCCTCCTTTCTCCCCTGAATCTTCCCCCCTCCAGCTTCCACCCATGCCCTCTAGTGGCCCCTTCCTCCTTCCTTCGAAGCACCCTGACTGTTCCTCCCCTATTTACCCTCTTCATGTACCTGAAGAACATCTCCTAAGTAGATCAATCATCCTCCCTCTGTTTGCCCTTCAATGAGAACAGCTTAGGGCTTGAACCCGGGCTTCTGGCATCTCAAGTGGTTCCAGTGCTATAAGCACTGAACTACAGGCTCACATGATTTGACCTGTATTTCCCAGACAAACTTCCTTTCTGTGGTATTGCATATCCTGCACCTAGGAATAATCAAGATGACAGATGTTTTTGGTGCAGTATTAGCCACTGCTAGGCAATGTAAAGCTCAAATTGTAGTGAGAAAGAAATAATGTGATCTACAGAGACATAGAATTTGTCAGCAGAAAAGGATCGCTTGGCACTGCCAGTCTGCCCAGATGATCCCTGCCAGTTCTGCCTCTGCAGACCCTATCTGGTCTCCTATCACCTCTATCCTATCACATGTCTAAAAATGTCTTTTTAAGCCAACTAAGCAGAGATTTGACCTCTAGGCCAGTGACTGGATCCAGGTGTCAGGTCTTGCAAGGCTGCCAAAGGCACTGGGCTATTTCAGGTTCTCCCTCTGGGGCTGGGAAAATGATTCATAATTAGGCATGGTTGATTGCTGTGATAGAAGAACAGAGGAAGAATTAGCATTTACAAAGTGCTTTTCATACACATTGTATTCCGAAGTGCTTTACAAGCAATGAGAGACTGGTAGTGAAGTAACTGTAAAGGTAGTAGCAGCCATTTCGCAGATCAGTACCCGCACATATATACACATGCTGACGCAGCAGTAGTGTCACCACTTTTGTCAGTGATTACCTAGGCCTGAGAATGAGCCCGAGGCATCAGAGGTTCAGCTGGGGGGAGGATAGAGCATCCAATGGACAGCTCTCCTCCTCTGCGGGAGGGACATACAACTGGCAACATTCCAACCAAGGGGCCAGTGCGTCATGAGGTAGTGTGCATAAGCATGGGTTGGTGGAGCAGCAGATGTCACCAAGTCAGGAGCGGGAGTGTGCCTGACATTGCAAAAATGTCACTGCATGTCCACTGTGCTGGGAGGAACCGATAAGGACAAGCCTGTCGCCGGATTAGCATCTTATTTATCTCTCCCCTAGGGGGTGTTGGGGGGGGGGCAGCCATGATCTCTTTGTTGACAAGGTAAGTCCCAAGGGCTAAGGGGGGTGAACCGGACAAGGGTCAACAAAGCAGATAAGGGGTACATTCCCACCTCCCATTGGAGAATAAAAAGAGTTGCAAAAAAGTACGGACACATAACCTTGTACAACTGCATGGACCAGTTTTATGGGAAGGGAAATTCCCTACTCTTGCAAAAAGTACCTTGGGTTCTTTTACTTCCACCTGGACTCCCACCAGCACTGCTCCAGAGATGGTCAGAAGGGACTTCAGTTTAACATCTCATCTGAAGGATGGCACACCCCCCAACAGTACAGCATCCCACTCATACTCCAGTTGGGTGTCAGTGTTTATGGCTTGAGCCCAATCCCAGTGTGGTATGAGAACCCACAACCTTTTGGCCCAGCGGCGAATGTACTCCTTCTGAGCAATGATGACTCCAAACCAGATTACAAAGTGCAAACTTGGAACCTGAAACTCAGGTTTCATACAGTGGAACACTTAAAGGCTTCAGGAAACAGGGTGGCTTTAGAGGGCCGTGCTAAGCGCACCTGGCAGGGGACTGCTGTTTCTGCTGGTACTGATCCCTTGGTTAGCAGTAGCATGGTCACCAAAGATTACTACCCCTGTGGTCCCGGGAAGGGTAAAGGGATTGCCGTTTGGATACTCTCTGACCTAGTGCTTTTAAACAGATATTCCGAGTCAGGACCAAAACTGGGTGCAGATGAAATGGGGGCTCAAGTATTTTTTTTTGGTTGATCGGCAAAGGAGGACTAGACAATTCTGCCTATTTTCAGCCTTGTCCCAGGGAAGGGGGATACAGATGGATGCCAACTGACATTGAACCAAATTAAGCTGTTGGTGGTATTTTTAGTGATTTCTTTAGTGAAAGTAATGGGTCGCACCCACCCATGGATCTGGGCTTCACTTTTTGGAAGGTGTTGGAAATGTAACTGTATTTATGTGTCCTCTACAGGACACTGTGACTTAAGAGCAGGTTGCCCTTTGTTTTAAGTGGGACCTGACTACATCACTTACATCGCAAATAAAGGTACAGTTCATCTGTTTTCTCTGTCACATGTCCGAAGAGTATTATTGATGACAAGATCTGTGCCGAAGGTCAGCTGAGCAGAGGTGAGAGGGTTCAATAATGTGCCTTATATGCCAGCTGGACATTGAGTAGTAAGGGGTAATCAAGCCTAGGTTTGAACCAGCGTTCCTCAGCACCCAAAGTCCTCCTTTTTATTTATGCAGTTTTGTGTTTGTTTAGCACATTGCATAAGTAAGCAATAACACACAATGGGGTGTGGGTTATGCTCTGATAAACAAAAACCTAGGGGCACAGTGAAGCATGAGGCCACAGGCCACATGCTGTACTGCCCCAGATGTGCATTTATCATAGCATAGCCCACAATGTGTTATTGTGCTTATAACACAGGTATAAGTTAAGAAATACTGTGGACTTGTTGGTCCAAGTTAAGAAATACTGTGGACTTGTTGGTCCAAAAGCTAAAGCACTTTGTTCTTTTTGTTACATCTATGTTGGTCCAATAAAAGGTATCAAATCATTTGCTTCTGGATCTGTTAAAAAATTAAGAAATATAGAAAGTTTTCTTTTTTTGAAGCAAAATAGTCCCTTCACTTAATTGTCAGTAGGGGAGCTGGAGAGCGAGATGAATTTCTGAGTTTAGTTGTCTCCCAGTCATACCTCTCAACTGTACCACATTACGAGGAACGTTCCTCATTTTTCTTCACAAAAGCTCCCTGTTCCATATTGTGAGGACTTGTTCCACATTCAGTATTAACATTTTAAAGCAAAAATCTATAGTAAATGAAGCAAAAAATATATTATTCAATTAATAACAGACTTTCTGAACATAAATGCAAACCTTTTAACAGTGTTCTGAGACTCCTAGGTAAAGATTTGATTAATTGTTCCACATTTTGCTCACTTGTTCCACATTTTGAGAGGCAATGTTCCACATTTGAGGGCCAAAAGGTTGAGAGGTATGCTCCCAGTATCTATTTATTTTTGGCAGGGTTTTCTCTCCCACCTACCACTACCTTTCATTCATTTATTCGTTCATTCACACGCTTTCCTCGTTTTCTATTCCACTTTCCTAGTCACTATAAGGAGCAACCGTGGCAAGTGGCTAGGCTGCTGTCACAACAGGTTTCCTTCTAGTCTTGCTGGCAGCATGCTTCCATCTGCGGCTGTGTCTTTTGTGAAAGTGCTAGCTATCTCACTCTCTGCCCGTCACAAGGGAGAGCAAGAGCCCCCCGGCAAGTCAGGTGAGGACTATGTTGCTGAGGACAGGTTGGGAGGAATAATGGATAGAAAGCGACATTCTTCAGGTTGAGAGGGAAAAAATATTCTGCTGAGTGTTGTGTGGACTGGAAGGGAGGGTGGGAGAGAAAGACAGCAGCTGTTTGAACTGCTTACTTTTTCAGTGTCTGCCACTTGGGGAGTTCATTGTGACAGATTGGGAGGGTTGAACAAGGTCTCACCATGCGTGGTACAAGGATATCCTGAGTTAATGGGCCATTGGTGGTGGCACTTGTTACTTTGTGTGCTATAAACAAAATAAAAAGTATAACTGGCAAGGGCTGTCAGCCAATCAGAGTGAAGGACTGTCTCTACCCATTTTATAAACAGTTAATCATGATGCAGCGAGAATAAATCATTTATGCACTGCTAGTGCCGTACTATACTCCTCTCCCCTCATGAGGGCCAGGATAGCTATCCCTCTGTGCTGCTCTGTACTCCTCTCCCCTACTGACGGCCGAGGATAACCATCCCTCAGTGCTGCCCTGTAATTCTCTCCTTTCCTGAGGGCTAGAAGCGCAGTCCTGCAGTGCTGCTCTGTACTCCTCTCCCCTCCTGAGGGCCAGAATAGCCATCCCTTAGTGCTGCTCTGTACTCCTCTCCTCTCTGGAGGACCAGGATAACCATCCCTCAGTGCTGCTCTGTACTCCTCTCGCCTCCTGAGGGCCAGGATTACCATCCCTCAGTACTGCTCTGTACTCCTCTCCCCTCCTGAGGGCCAGGATAGCTATCCCTCAGTGTTGCTGTATACTCCTTTCCACTCCTGAGGGCCAGGATAGCCATTCCTCAGTGCTACTCTGTACTACCCTCCTCTCATGACAGCCCAGGACAGCCATCCCTCAGTGTGGCTTTGTATTCCTCTCCCTTCCCCTCCTGAGAGCCCAGGATAGCTATTCCTCAGTGCTAGTCTGTACCCCTCTCCCTTCCTGAGGGCCCAGGACAACCATCCCTCAGTGTTGCTCTAAACTACTTTCCCCTTCTGAGGGTCCAGGACAACCATCCCTCAGTGCTGCTCTAAACTACTCTCCCCTTCTGAGGGTCCAGGACAACCATCCCTCAGTGCTGCTCTGTTCTCCTCTCTTGCCTGAAGCAACCCTTCCCTTTCCAGTAATTATAGATCTGTGTTTTTGTGCTGGATCAATTGTCTTAGGTCCCTGTTGAGTCAGGGGCTGAGGACACTTCTTGTCCCATTTCCTTTATTGCTTACAAAGGTGCAGATCCTCCACAGTGACTTCAAGCCCTTCTTCAACAAACCCACCTGTGCTCTGAATTTCCAGCTTATGCAGCTTCTAAAAACCCTTGGCCACCAGATCCCTCATACTGGCAAAGTTTGCCTGTCTGAAGTTCTGGTTTCTGGCTGCTCAGTCTCAACTAGTTTTACCAGTCATCAAGGTTGTCCAGCTGTGGTCTTTGCCTCCCTCTGGTTTGTTGATGTTCACACTAGACATTTTTTTTTATCCTTCAGTGACCTGGTAAGGCCCATTAGACACAGTGCCTCTTTTCAGGGGTGACCCATGAGCACTGGGAAGGTTAAGTCACTTGCTCAGGGTCACACAGTATTCATGTGGAGGTTGAGGGAGTCTAACCCAGGTCTGCTGGGTGTACCAAGCTCATTCACAGCTTGTTACTAGAACCTCTAGGCTATACTGCCAGCCCACCTCCACTGCTGAGATGAGCCCACCCACTGCTGAGAACAAGGTCAGACAGAGTTAAATATAGTCCCTTGTTGGATATGCTATTACAGGAAGTAGTCTCTTAAAGGAGTACTACAGTCAAAATTTGCAAAAACATATGTGGCACAGAGTGTTTTGATTTGTGTGTTTAGTCCTGGTGTGTCCTTCATTTTGTTTGCTAGTAGGATTCTTTATCCAAACTCTCCAGCAGGGACCTCTTGAACACCTGGCACTGGTGTTCCACCTCTCTGCATAGTCAGTGTACCTCCAGCAATTGCCCAGTCATCCAGTGGATCATCCTCATCAGGGTCTCTGCCTCCTGGGTGTTGTCTCTCGCACCTCCAGTCTGCCTCAACCTGCATCTCTTCATCATCTTCAGGATTGGCCTTCCTCCAAGCTCCCAGGTCCAGTCCAGGCAGCAGCAGCTTCTTTCTGTCTGTCAGCCATGGTTCTGGTCAAAATTCCATGGACTTTCTTCTCCAGATTCTCCTCTGGCAACTCCTGGTGCATCTGTCCACCTGGGATATCTGGGCGATATCCACCAGAAAATGTCCCTCTTCGGACAGTCCAGACACGTCCAGTAAGTTATCCCACTGCTGACACCAAGTCTATGGAGGAGTTGTGGGATAACAGATGGACCAGACACCGAAGTTCAAGTTCAACACACAATCTCTGTGTGATGTTTATTCAAAATACAGAATATAACCTTAAGCAAAGGCATATCCTTTCTTCAGTATATCAGTTTGCAGCAACAGACTATGTATGTCCTTTCTCTGTACTTAGCCGGCACCTACTGACACTGATCTCTGATCTAACTCAGCAGTTGAGATTCATCCTCCACCCCTATGCGGGCCTTGTTTGCTTGGATGATGGGGGCTCATTAAAAAAAAAAAAGCTAAAGACAAAGAACCTCAATGCAGAAGCACTGAAACACGGGTCACCCCAAAGGGCATTGAGATCAGCTAAGTTTCAAAGAAACACAACATCATACAGTACATACTGCCATAATGTAAAGCATCATGGGATATATGCAAATCACCATTAAATTTAAGACTTCTTCAGTTTACAGCAATTTACATGCATTTTAAATAGCATAACTAACTTAATTTCTATAATAGTCATCTAGTACTTTTTACCTTTATCTAAAACACCCAGTGCCATGGTATTTTCAACATTTACAGGTTTTATACACATAAGGTATATACATCAAGGTATTTTATGACATAGTGCCATTACATACTAAATCCAACAATGATAAACACAGCCTGTTGTTTTATATCAGCTCATAGGTCACAACAATAATCTCCCTCTACGAGGACCTGAGAGGGAAAAGGAAAATTAAAGAGGACACTATAACCTAGCCAAGAAAGGGAAGGCGGTGCTCATAGGTGGCCAGCCTTATGAACTCAAAATTGTAAAGAGTAGATTAGGCTAAGAAATAGAAGAACTGTTACAGCAGATTTAAGAAAAGGTCAGTCCTCAAGAGTGGCAGGAGCTCCCTGTCACACCCATGTGATACTGATGCGTCTGAGACCATAGATTCAGCAAGTATGGATTTATAGTCAATTTTATAGCAGTGCAGTTATGATTTTAAGTCACTTTCCTTATCCAGTGGGCCTTTAGGGCTACGTTAACAGCTTAGCAATCTCATCAGGTTTAACTTAGTGGGTATGCTGTAAGAAAACAGCTAGAGTCGTTACTAATTATAGCGTTGACGACCGAGGGGGATTTATGTGTTTTTTTATGACTGGGTGTAGTTTGATGAAATTAAAAGCCTTCGAAGCTAAACATTTACTCCTGCTGGCTATACCCAGACAAATATAGAAAGCAAAAATTCTGAATTTGAGTTTAGTTGAGGCCAGAAGATCAGGCTTCTATCTTCATATTACTGCTGCAGTACTTTCCCTCGCTGAATCAGTGGTCCCGGATGCATTACTGTCACATGAGACGGGAGGTACTGTAGGACAAAGAGGTGCAATAAACCATTCTAACACGGAGATCCCCAGTGGCCATAAAATTAGTAGACAAATTTAGAAAAAAAACTCTTAATAGCAAACAAGGGTAAAGTCACACCCGGACTAAACACACAAATCAAAACACTCTGCATAACATGTTTCTACAAATTTTGACTGTAGCACTTCTTTAATGTGGACAAGAACTTTGTCTTAACACAGCCATTAGACCTCTCAAGATGCCGGTCTATGCCCAGGAGATTGAAACCTCCCAGGAGCACCACAGAATCTGAATTGGCTGCTCTTGTATATATTAATATGCCCCCCGGAGCCACTCATTGCTGGATAAGAGTGGTTTCATGTGCATTCTACTTGAGAGAGAACAGCGAAGCTGAGCTGTTCTGGCTAGAGCAGAACATGCGTGAAACCGCTCTTATCCAGCAACGAGTGGCGATGGGGGACATATTATTATACTACTGATCAAGCTCAATCAATAATATATATATATTTTAAACTGTTCCAGAACGTGCCCATTTCCAGGGCATTTGCACGTGAGATGCTCTTCACAGAATAAGAGCTTCTCACGCACAGAGAAAAGGAGCGCTCTGATTGGTCAGGAGTGCTCCCTCAATCTATAATCATTTTCCTGAACAGTTGGGCATCATGCTTCACTGAACTCTTTGGGAGCCTGTTGCCCACCTCCAAGGTAACTTTTTTACTCCCTTTTCCCCCCAACTTGAGGCAGATGGATTCTGTGACACTGTTTCCCCCAATGGCCCCCTTGTCCGCTACAGTAACTCCCCCCTTAAGAAGAAAGATATCACATCCCTTTCCTGTCAGGCCTATTCCTTTAGAATAGCTTGCTCTATCCTAGCGTCTCAGTAATTTATTTGACCCAGCCTTACTTCCTACTAGTTCCTCTCTACTCTAATTGTCTGTTGTAGTAAACCGTCTTTTGGGGTAATGGTCCTCACCCTTCTTACTCCTTCTGTGCTCTCACCCATACTTTCCAGCTTTCCCACTCCTTCTGTACTTCATCCTAGTTACCCCTCTATTTCCCGCCCGACTCATATTCTTAATCTGTCTGTCTCACACTCCATCCCTGTGAGACCTCCTATTGCTGAAATGCTTCTACTACCCTTAAGTAGGCGATTTATTTTGTAAATATCATGCACTTTGATCTCTGCACTTGTACCTGAATTTAATGGGATTGTATATATCGTACAAATGTTGTGAAGTGTTTTGTCCTTATTGTATCTTTTGCCCTGTTGCCCCCAAACCACTGTATTATATGCATCATCTATACCTCTTTTGATTGTTTACAGTTCTTATGCATCTTTGTGCTGTGTTGTTCACCCTGTTTATTGTTGTACCAATGTACAAATGTACACCTAATGCTGCACACACCTTCAGTGTCCCTCTCAGGACCTCCTTGTAAATGAGCTTGCTCAATGGAGTTTTTCCTGCTTAATAAACTTGAACTTGAAACTTGAGTTTTCCCCCAAAGCTTCTGTGAGTACCACTAAGGCTTGCCCATTGAAGTGCCTCAGATTCTGAAGCTCTTCCATTTTGCTGGGTGCCCTCTTCACATTGGCCTGCATGCAAGGTAGAATACGGGGGTCTCCTCACTTGTTGCCCCCCTGTTCTGTTTTCCTCCCCAGTCTCTAAATGTGAAGATCCAAACCCTGAACCAGTCGGTGGGGGGTTTGCCCGCTGCATGTATCTTGTCTGCCCCACAGAATCCGATCTGTTGTACTGTAGTAAGGAAATGCTCTATGAGAAGCTTCTTTTTAAAACAAGGAAATCTATGTTCCCCTGTGGGGCTTCTCTCATGTGCAAATTGTCCATTTATCAAGCGCAAGTGTGATTAAAATGAAACACAGTTAACGGAGTCGGCAATGAAGAGACCCTTTATTAAACAACAGACTGCAGCAAGTTCAGAACACTTGCAATTCTGCTAGACAATAAGCTTCTGTGTTCAGTTCAGTGTATAACATTTTAATTAAAATGACTTACAACTACAGTCAGATCCATAGCTGTGAAGTGGATGGGTACAGCCCCCCTTCCCCTCCACAATTATTATGACCCCCCCCAAATGAAGAGTGTCCAGTCAAGCCTGGGTCACACTCCATTTGGCTAATTAGGCCCTAATGCTGCCACCACAGTTTCTGGACTGGTTACAGACTTCCCTACAGATTGTGGGTGAAAGTACCAGGTACAATTACCAAACTGGAAAGGGCAGACTCATAGACTGGGTACTTACAACATTGCCAAAGTGCAGGTTCTGCCTGACACACTTAGTGATCACTCCCCAGTCCTAGTTGAATGGACCTCCAAGACCAAGAGACAGCCGCCTAAACTCATTGCCTGCAGGGTAACGCATGGAAATTCCTTGGAAACTTTTAGGCAGCATTTGGCTCAAGTTGACTGGAGCAACATGGATTCTATTACAGATGTTGACCAGGCACTGGAATTCCTTATCAAGGAGTTCACACAGGCAGCAGACAAATATGCCCCCATCAAAAGGTGCATGATCTGAGGTAGCTCCGCAAAATGCCTCACTCCTGAGTTGTGAGGACTAATGCACTGTCAAGACAATGCCTGGGCTAGAACTAGAGCATCTGGTGACCCTGTGGCTATCCAGGCGTACAAGGTGGCCCACAATAAATGTACCCACTCAATTAGGGAGGTCAAAGCCAGCTACTACAGAGAGAACATACAAAGAAGCAATCAGAAGAAGGCCATCAGAAGCAAAACAAACTCTCAGGGGATGGCAACTGGTGCTGGGGATCCCTAAAGGAACACCTTGGGTGTACTGACAAGGGTACACCTGAACTGATCACACAAGGTAATTCCCACATCTCCAGCCCTGAGGACATTGCAGACATCCTTAACCCTGACTTCATTGACTTCATCTCCTACCTCAACACTACTGACTCCACCCACAGCATGCCTTCTGCATCACCCCACCGCATGCCTCCCATAACGCCCCATCTACCAAGACCTCATATGCCGACCTCCCCAAGTTTTACTTTAGAGCAATAATGGTGTTGGAAACCTCTAAATATGTAAATCGTGTGCTAAACAAAACCAGGATAGGCAGTGACACTACAGACATGAGGCTTCTCGCCTCAGCACTGGACATCCTGGAAACCCCAACTACCAAACTGTACAACCTCTCACTCCGCTACTCCAAAATTTTATGCCCTCTGGAAACCTGCAATTGTCACTCCAGCACACAAGGGAGGTGACAAAGCATGCACCACAAACTATAAACCAAGCTCCATACTCTTCCCTCTCTCCAAGGCTCTGGAATGAGTAGTCATGGACCAGCTGGTGGACTACCTCAGTAGCTACAACGTACTGTGCTCCCAGCAGCACGGATTAAGATGGCTGCACAACACCATCTCAGCCCTCCTTGAATTCACTAACTCATTACATGAGTCACTAGACAAAGGTGAAATGGGTCAATTTTCATTGACCTAACCAAGGCATTCAACCTCGTGAACCACACACTGCTTATGGAAAAATTTGGGGGGGACTGGCCTATCTAAGGAAACTGTGGGGTGGTTTGAGAACTACCTAACAGACCGCACCCAAAAAGTGAAAATGAGTGGAGTCCTCTGACTCTAAAGCAGTGACAGTAGGGGTTCCCCAGGGATCAGTATTGGACCCACTGCTGTTTAGCCGGTTCATCAATGACCTGCTTAAAGCCTGCCATGGAGACTGCATTCTGCTCTATGAAGATGTGTTTATCTACACCAGCAGCACTAATCAGCAAGTTGCCAGCCATGCCCTGCAGCACAGCTTCTACTCCCTTGGGCACTGGTTCTTACAGAACAAGCTGCTTCTAAATCACAAAAAAATAACAAAAAACTGATTTTGGCATCCAACAGAGGAAGAACAAACTTCTTCCCCTTTCCATCTATAACCAAGATGGTGAGGTATTAGAACAGGTAAATTCCTTTAAATATGTTGGTATACACCTTGACAGTGCACTAACATATACGCGGCATATTGACCATATCATTAGTACAGTAAACAAAAAATTGGGGGTTCTCTATAGACACAAGCACTTTATGACTCCTCGGTTCTCTCCTCCTTGGATAATGGACTGGTAATCTATGGAGCTGCAACAGACACCAACCTCAACAGAATCAGGACCCTCCTAAATAAAGCCTGTTGCCTCGTCCTTGATGTGGACAGGCTCACACACACATGCAGCCTCTTTCTGAGTACAAAATGGCTTCCACTAGTCCGCAGGATAAAATTCCAAACCTGCCTAATCGGGAAGAAAGCCCTACTAAGGCTCACCCCCTCCACCTCCAGTCCTTGATACATACCTCCTTTAACCACCACTCTATTAGGAGTGTAGCAAGAAATACACTCTACATCCCATGATGTAGGATCAATCAATCAATGTGAGCTTTCCGTTACTGAGCGCCAGCCTGGCTAAATGAGCCCCCCACTGCACTGCTGAAGCTACCCCAAACGGAACCAATTTAAATCATCCCTGAAAAAATACCGCACTCAACAATACATATGCCTGTGCAATCACTAGACAGGCCCTACTAACAACATCTCCCTTTGTTGTGCTTCTTGGCATGCTTGGACTAGAGCCAGGGTTCAACGTGTTTTTAGGGTTCTAGTTAGTTCGGGTTTGGCAGAGTACAGTTCGAGTTCAGTTCAGTTCGATTTGATAATAGAAGTTTGGGTTCAAGTTCAGTTTGGGTTTTTTTTTTGTGTGTAATTTATCAGTATGAGTTGCGTTCTAATGAATTCACCCTACTGCCTCCATATGGGTTCTCCTCATCTCACATGGTCTGAGTTTGCATTTGGTTTGCGTTCATCTGTTTTTTTTTAGGGTTCAAGTTCAGTTTGGATCAAGTGAAAAATCGAATAGTTTGGGGTTGGTTCTTGGATGAACCCTGACTGTAGCTTGGGATACCGTAGACAAAGTTGCATCCATGTAACTGCCCTATATCCCTAACCTTGGACAATGCAGCATCTCCTGCTACTGCATGTTTGTACCATATTTCAGTATAGAAACTAGCTCGCACTAAGTTATGTTTGAACTCCTGAGTATTGTAAATATTGTAAATGTTGTAAATATACTTGAGTTCTTGCATGGTCCTTTCCCACGTTTCTGCATTGAACTGTATTTGTACCCCAACCTGTATCTCTGTAAACAAGTTCTGCTTAAAGGTGTTACGTCGAATATTCCAGTAAATCAATAAATAAATAATACAGTAGCTTAAAAGAAATGTATATGATAGCATGCATAACCATTTTTATTAATCCACAAAGTCTCTTACCTTGGTGAAAATCTTTTAGGCCATATTTTGAAGTTTTTTTGATAACCCACCTGTTTGGGAGAGTAGGGATTGTATTTTGACCCCAAGGAGGCAGCCAGCTGATCCCATCCAGTTCACAGTATTCCAGTCCTGACCCTAGACTTAGATGTGTGGTGACATCTAACCAAAGAGAGCATGGGGGCATGCTCCTTGAAACGAATAGGATAAGGTTTTCTCGTTTTACGCAGCGGTAGCGCTACAGTTTGCTATGCCGGTGATCCAGACTTGGGAATGAGCCCAAGTCATCGGGGGTCAACTGGGGGGGGGGAGAGAAGGATTGAGCATTCCAGAGGACAGTCTCCTTCTCTGGGAAGGGAGGATCTGGTCCACCACAGCTACACTGCCACCTGGATGCTGCCCAGTTAGACCAGTGGGTGGAAGGAGCTGCGCTCTCTGTAGATGGCGCTACACTCAGCGTGCATCTGTCCTTGCAGCCCTTGCATGCGTGGCTCCTGTGGGTGAGGGAGAAAACTTGGGAAAAGGGTAGAGCCCTGCTATCTGATGATGAAGGGTCCCTCGGCACTGCTGAGTCCCTCCTGCCAAGCTATTGACGCCTCCTGATGAGATGTTGAAGTTTGGGGGTATATCCCATCCACCTCATCCCTGCCCCAAGGAACAAGGCAAGGCTAAGTACAGCATGGCACCTCAGCACAGGTAAGAAGAGATCAGCAGACTGCCTTATGGAATCAGGAGGGAGGGCGGGGCCAGATAGCAAGGGGGGCTTAAACAGAGAAATTGCAAAAAAAAAAAAAATAAATAAATAATAAACAGGAAGATTTTCAATTATGCTTTGTATGTGTCAAGGGGACCATTCATGGGCCATGCCCATCATTGTTTGAAAGTTCAAGAAAAGCTCTTTTAAAGGCAAACAGTCAGTATTAAGATTCCACACCCAAGTGTGGGGTAGGTCCCAATTTGCACTTTGTGTGCACAGACCTTTTTTATGTTGATTGCGCACATCGCAAGAAACATATTGGAACAGCTTGTTCAGAAGCAGGTTGTGGAGGCGTGGCACTGTTGTGGCCAATGCCCCCACAGCCTGCAAAGACTTGTCCCACTTCCCCCAATGCCGTTGCACACTGCTGGTGACAGTAGTTTGGAAACTTGCCACCAACTTGTGACAATTTCGCCTCTACAATCAAGGGCCGCCTCGTCATTGCAGCGTCAGCCACCTGCTGCAATGAGGGAGCGACCGGTCATTGCAGGGTGGAACCTCCAAACACTGATATTGTTTGTGAACATGGCAGCTGGTTGCTGCCATGTTCACAAACAATATAACCCCCCAACGTGTTTATGTGTCGACGGGGGCCCCAATCCTCATCGGCTTTGGTGCCCCAATGTTGATTTTGCCGATGGGGAGCCCACTTCCATCGTCATTCTGTAACCAACTCCCCCCCACACTTTTATTGTCTGCCGACAGGGTGCCCAATCCCCGTCATCATAATCTAAGACCCCTTGTTGTGTGCTGACAGGGGTGCCCAATCCCCCGTCAGCTACTGCTTCCCCTCAAAGAAAGAGTCCTTTGGCATGCTGGGAGCCCACCCCAGTGTGCCACATTGCCCTGTAACGTAAAAAATGGCCCTGCGACGTCTTTTTCTTTTTTAACCTGGAAAAAAGGAAATGGTCCCCCGGTGGTCTCCCTGGCCCACCTGCCACAACCTGCACCCACCCACTGCACACCCTGCCTCCCTGCACCCCCCTCACCCCATACTTACCTCCGGAGCTCAGCGCAACGATCTTCAATAGACCGGGAACATGTCTGCACTCTTCAAAGTCGACCGCGAACTGAGGAAATGCCAGTAAGCTGTATAGTGGAATAAATAGGGTTTTTTCTAACTTTAATGCATATCTCAGTAATTTTTTTTGAATTTTGGCACCAAATTTTCAACAAGGGTTTTTTGGGACCCCTTCTCGTAAATTGTTGAGCTGTCATGGAGTTAATCGGCCCCAAAAGGTGATTTCAAGGTCACTGTGCGAAATCACCTTCTGGGGCCGATTAATGAAACAACAGTGCCACTGTTCATGAGGTGGGCTGTCAAAAAGCCTATGTTGCAAATTTGGTGGGAGAAATAAAAAAAAAGACTGTTTTACGAGCATGCACTGCGCAGTTGCTACGCACGCTCGTAACTTCATGAATTTGCAATATTTTCACAACAGATTTTCAATATTAGCATTTTGTCACACCTCCTTGTGAACAGTACAGCTGTCATTGTTCACATTCTGGCAGAAATGTGTTTACACACTTCCAGCGCAGAATAGCACGTTCACTGTGGGAAATCAGTGTTCAGGACACAGTAGGAAAATGACAGTGACACTGTTAATGAGGAGAGGTCCTAAAATGCCTATGTTGAAAATTTGGTAACGATACTCCATAAAATGACTGTGTTACAAGCGTGCATTGCGCAGTTTGCATGCACGCTCGTAACTTCACGAAATTATAATATTTTCACTCCAGATTTCCAACATTGCCATTTTCCCACACCTACTTATGAACAGTACAGCTGCCATTTTTCCTATCCTGGCCGAAATGTGTTTTCGCACTTCCGGCTCAGAATAGAGCGATCGCTGTGGGAAATCACTGTCCGGGACAGATTAAGAAAATGACAGTGATACTGTTCATGAGCAGAGGTCCTAAAGTGCCTATGCTGAAAATTTGGTGATGATACCCATCGAATGACTGTGTTGCAAGTGTGCGTTGCACACTTTCCACGCACTCTTGTAACTTCGCAAATTTGTAATATTGTCACGCCAGATTTTCAACAGTGGCATTTTTTCACACCTCCTTATGAGCAGTACAGCTGGCATTTTTCACATCCTGACTGAAATGTGTTTTCACAGTTCCGGTGCAGAATAACGCAGTCACTGTGGGAAATCACTGTTCGGGACAGAATAAGAAAATAACAGTGGCACTGTTTGTGAGCAGAGGTCCTAAAATGCCTACATTGAAAATTTGGTGACGAAACTCCATAACATGACTGTGTTACAAGCGTGCATTGAAGTGTTTCCACGCACCCTTGTAACTTCGCAATTTTGTAATATTTTCACGCCACATTTTCAACAGTGGCATTTTTCCACACCTCGTTATGAACAGTACAGCTGCCATTTTTCACAACCTGGCTAAAATATGTTTTTGCACTCCTGCCAGAGAATAGCACAGTCGCTGTGGGAAATCACTGTTTGGGACAGATTAAGATTGAACCAGTGAGAGGGGGGAGTGACTGAGCTCAACTGAGCTTTGTTGGGACTGCTGCAGATTTGTTTGTGGGCAGAAAAAGGGCTGAATGCAAGAGTCCACTACAAAAGGGAAGCCTGTAGCACTGGGAGAAACGGAACGAGAGAGCAAGTGATGGAGGGGGATTGAGTGAACTCACCGGCGCACTGTCAGGACTGCTGTGGATTTCTTTGTGGGCAGAAAAAGGCTTCAATGCAGGCAGGGGCCCAGTACAAAAGGGCAGCCTGCAGCGGTGGGAGAAACAGTACGAGCGAGTGAGACAGGGGGACTGAGTGAGCTCAACGGAGTTCTATCAGGACTGCTGCGTATTTCTTTGTGGGCAGAAAACGGGGCCAATGCAGGCAGGATCCCCGTACAAAAGGGCCGCTTGCAGCACCAGGACAAACAGAATGAGCGTGTGAGGAAGGGAGACTGAGTGACCTCAACGGAACTCTGTCGGGACAGCTGCAGATTTCTTTGTGGACAGACAAAGGTGCCACCGCAGCCAGGAGCCCCGTACACAAGCGCTGCCTGCAGCGCCAAGAGAAACAGAACAAGTGAGTGACAGAGTGGTAGTGAGCGAGCTCAACAGAGCTCTATTGTGACTGCTATGGATTTCTTTGTGGGCAGAAAATGCGGCAGTGCAGGCAGGAGCCCAGTACAAAAGGCCAGCTTGCAGTGCTGGTCGAAACGGAATGAGTGAGTGAGAGAGCTCAATGGAGCTGTGTTGGACTGCTTCAGATTTCTTTCTGGCTAGAATAAGCTGCCAATGCAGGCAGGAGCCTAGTACAAAAGGGCAGCCTGCAGCGGCAGGAGACACAGAATGAGCGAGTGAGGAAGGGGGAGTCAGTGAGCTCAACGGAGCTCTGTTGGGACTGCTGCAGAGTTGTTTGTGGGCAGAAAAACATAGAAACATAGACTCTAACAGCAGATAAAGACCACTTGGCCCACCCAGTCTGCCTATTTCCCTTCCTATTGGATAAGCTGCAGATTCTAGTAAACCAACAGCCTACTTACTGCAACCCCCCACTATAATTGCCTTATGTCTGTCCCATGCATGTTTGAACTCCCCCACTGTTTTAGACACAACAACCTCCCCACAAAGGCGGTTCCATGCATTCACCACTCTCTCTCCATGTCCTCACATTACCCCTGAGCTGTCCCACCTCTATCTTTAAATTGTGCCCCCTTGTTCTTACACATCTCTTTTTCTGAAAGAGGTTACCCTCCTGGGCTTTGTTGATTCCCTTGAGGTACTTGAAAGTTTCTATCATGTCCCTCCTGTCCCTCCTTTCATCAAGGGTACACATATTAAGCTCTCTCAGTCTCTCTTCATATGGTTTCTGATGCAGACCCTGCACCATTTTAGTTGCCCTCCTCTGGACTACGTCCATCCTGTCTATGTCCTTGCACAGATGGGGTCTCCAAAACTGCACACAGTATTCCAGATGGGGTCTCACCAACTGTCTGTACAGAGGGATAACCACTTCCCTTTTTATGTTTGCTTGCACGCATGTGCAAGAAACATAGTGCCATCATCCGAGTTTTCAGAGGTGTGGCAGCCCTCTTCCAATTCAGTCAGTGTGTTTGCAGGCACAGCCGCAGTTCTCCAATGCCTGCTGAGCTGTCTATGACAGCTCCAAAATGCAGTGGCATACAGTTGAAAGGGGGAAGCTACGCTTCAGTGAGCAGCGATCAGATATCGCCTGCTCATGCACGCTCCCCCTACACACACACACACACACAGGCACGCACGCTGCGTGCTCGGCCCCCCCCACGCACACACTGTATAGCCGACGGGGGGTGCCCAATCCCCTGTCGGCTGTGCTGCACCTCCCCCAAAAAACACAGTTCCATATGCCACGCTGGGTGCCCACCCCAGCGTGGCTACATGTCGTATAGCTGATGGGGGTGCCCAATCCCCCATCAGCTCCACTATCTACCCCCCCAGAGTACAGGGTGCCACGCTGGGAGCCCACCCCAGCATGGCAACAGATGCTATGGCAGATGGGGGTGCCCAATCCCCCATCGGCTCCATGCCCCCAACCAGTCGTCCTTCTGCCACGCTGGGAACCCACCCCAATGTGGCAAATGTCCCGCATCGTTGTCATTAAAGAAAAAAAAACCTGAAACTTAAAAACGGTCCCTCGCTGTGTCTGCCCCAACCCGCGCCACCCACTGTGCACCCTGCCTCCCCACCCCCCTCACCCCATACTTGCCTCCGGACTCGGGCGCGATCTTCGTGGACCGGAACACGCCTGCACTCTTCAAAGCCAACCGCGAACTGAGGAAATGCCGGTAAGCTGTATAATGGGATAGATAGGGTTTTTTCAACTTTCTGCATATCAGGCATTTTTTGGAATTTTTGCACCAAATTTTCAACATGGGGTTTTTGGGACCCCTTCTCATGAATGCTCTCACTGTCATGGCGTTAATAGGGCCCGAAGGCTGATTTCATAGTCACTGCGTGAAATCACCTTCTGGGACTGAATAATGAAACTACACTGCCACCATTCATAAGGTGGGCTTTCAAAAAGCCTATGTTGAAAATTTGGTGAAAAAATTCCTAAAAATGACTGTTTTATGAGCGTGCGTTGCGCAGTTCCTACGCATGCTCGTAAGTTCGTGAATTTTCAATATTTTCACTCCAGATTTTCAACATTGCCATTTTACCACACCTCCTTATGAGCAGTACAGCTGTCATTTTTCACATCTTGCCCAAAACGTGTTTCCGCCCATGTAGCGCACAATGGCGCAGTAGGTGTGAGAAATCAATGTATGGGACACATTAAGAAAATCACAGTGATACTGTTCATGAGCAGACGTCTTAAAATGGCTATGTTGAAAATTTGGTGAAAAAATTCCTAAAAATGACTGTTTTACGAGCGTGTGTTGCGCAGTTCCAACACACGCTCGTAAGTTTGCGAATTTTCTATATTTTCACTCCAGATTTTCCACATTGCCATTTTACTACACTTCCTTATGAACAGTACAGCTGCCATTTTTCACGTCGCCCAAAATGTGTTTCCGCACATGTAGCGCACAATGGTGCAGTTGGTGTGCGAAAGCAATGTTTGGGACAGATTAAGAAAATCACAGTTACACTGTTCATGAGCAGAGGTCTTAAAATGGCTATGTTGAAAATTTGGTGACAAAAGTCCATAAAATGACTGTGTTACGAGTGAGCAGTGTGCAGTTTTCATGCACCCTCGTAAGTTCATGACTTTGTAATATTTTCAGTCCAGATTTTCACCAGTGGCATTTTTCCACACTTCCTTATGAACAGTACAGCTGTCATTTTTCAGAACATGGCCGAAATGTGTTTTCACACTTTCAGTGCAGAGATGCATGGTCGCTGTGGGAAATCATTGTCCGGGACAGATAAAGAAAGTCACAGTGACACTGTTCATGATTGGAGGCACCAAAATGCCCGAGTTGCCAATCTGCTGTAAAAAATCCCCAAACTAATGACATTACGGGTGTGCGTTGTACAGTTTCTATGCACGCTCATGACTTCACCATTTTTTAAATATTTTTACTGCAGATTTGCAACATTGCCATTTTACACCTCCCCATGAACAGTACAGCTGTCATTTTCACATCCTGTTCGGAATGTGTTTTGCACCTGTGGTGCTAAATGCCGTAGTCGCTGTGCATAAGCAGCTTGCCATAACAAACTGATATTGCCACTGTTCATGAGGTGGGGGTCTCAAAAAAAAATGTTGAAAATTTGGAGTGAAAATACCAACGAATGCCTGAGGTGTTAGGGTTTCCAACCATAACGCCCCACCCTGTAGAGAATGACAGGCATCAGGGGTGTGACTTGGGATTCTTGCCTGTAATGCTTATACCATTCCACATCCTGCAGCCAGTGAGGGGCATCGAGGTATGCCTTGGACTCTTCGGCCCCAAAGTTCACCCAATTCTCCTATACTGCACCCATCTCACCGTATTTCCTGATGGAATGGGGTGCGCATAAGGACCAAAGACCCCAAGGCACACCGTGACACTTGTCGGTGTCTGCAGGGTAGGGTGTGGTGAAATGGCATGGCTGTTATGCCTGACGACCCAAAGGCACACCCCAATGCCTGTCACTCTCTGCAGGGTGGCGGTGGGGTTGGCTTCAGTTCAATACTTCACTGCCATTCCTATTATACAGCTCTGTAACTTCTACACTACCAATGCCAATGCTAGCAAGCAAACATTCGGCATTGACAAATGCTTGTTCTACTTGTGATGCTCCTTCCTATGCATCCCAGTATCCCCCTGGCTCTCCTTACTGACTTCTCACATTGCTTACCCGCCTTTAGGTCGTCTGATATGACTACCCCAAGTCCCTTTCCATTTTTGTTGTTGTTAGTATCTCCCCTGGCTATTGTGTACTCTTCTCCTGGGTTTTTGTTTCCCAGGTGCATTACTTTGCACTTCTTTGCATTGAATCTAAGTTGTCATATGTCTGACCATTCCTCCAACCTTGCCAAGTCCCTTCTCATCCTTTCTACCCCCCCTTGTGTATCAACTCTGTTACATATCTTTGTGTCATCTGCAAAGAGGAATACCTTTTCCTCCAGACCCTCTGCAATGTCACCTATAAAGATGTTAAAGAGGACTGGACCCAGTACTGAGCCCTGAGGTACTCCACTAGTAACCTCCTTTCTTCGGAATGTGTTCCATTCACTATTACCTTCTGTGTCCTGTTGTGCAGACAGTTTGCTACCTAGGCTACCACCCTGGAACCCACTCCCAGGCTGGCTAACTTGATTATTGGACTTTTGTGAGGGACTGTGTCAAATGCCTTGCTAAAGTCTAGGTAGGCCATATCCACAGCCCCTCCCTGGTCTATTACTTTGGTCACCCAGTCAAAGAAATCAATTAGATTAATCTGACATGACCTTCCTGCTGTAAATCCATGCTGCTTTGGGTCCTGTGCCCCGCTGGCCTCTAGGTACTCAACAATTCTTTCTTTCAGAAGTGATTCCATCATTTTCCCTACCACTGAGATCAAACTTACAGGTCTGCAGTTTCCTGCTTCTGCCTTGCTCCCACTTTTGTGAAGGGGAATCACATCTGTCCTCCTCCAGTCCTCAGGTACCACCCCATCCTCCCATGATTTGTTAAAAAGTGTGGTCAGTGGTGTCACTAGGTCCTCCCTTAGTTCTTTTAGGATTCTTGGGTGAATCCTGTCAGGCCCCATTGTTTTGTCCACCATGAGTTTTAGGAGTTCTTTCGGGACTCTTTCTTCTTTAAATGGACTGCTGTCAACCCCCCTACCCAGAGTGCTTGTATTGTCTGGTTTAAGTAACTCCTCCTCATCTTCTTTTGTGAATACTGAGCAAAAGTATTCATTCAGTATCTCTGCCTTTTCACTGTCTCCCTCTGCCCACCTCCCCTCTCCCTTATTAATCTTCACTATCCCTCCCTTAACCTTTTTATGCTCCCTAATGTAACTATAAAAGGTTTTATCCCCCTTCTTAACTGAGTTGGCTATTTTTTCCTCAGTTTGGGCCTTTGCTATTCTGACTGCCTTCCCCACTTCTTTCTGCTTTAATTGATACAGTCCCCTGTCGTGCTCCTTCTGGGATTCCTTATACTTTTTGAATGCCGTATTTTTCTTCTTAACCTTCCCTGCCACCTCTTTTGAGAACCATAGTGGTTTTTCACTCTGCTTTGTTTTCTTTATTTGTTTCACACAAAGGCTTGTTGCCTCCATGATAGCAGTTTTGATTTTTCTCCATTGTTCTTCCACCCCTCCTTTCTGGCCATTTGCTAATGCATTCCTCAGTTATTCACCCATTTTGCCAAAGTCAGCCCTTCTAAAGTCCAGTATCCTTGTTTTTGTATGGCTTGTCTCCATGGTTGTGCTTATTGTGAAGCACACTGTGCAGTGGTCACTTGTTCCCAGATGTCTACTGACTTCTAAATTTGTGATCCTCTCTCCATTTGAGAGTACCAGGTCTAGTATTGCTCCCTCCCGAGTGGGTTCCAACACTAGCTGTCTAAGGCCTGCCCCATGCAGGGCATCGAGAATGACCCTGCTCTTGGATGTGGCTGCAGTACATGTCATCCAGCTAACATCTGATCTGGCATATTCAGGTCCCCCATCAACAGTATCTCCCCTTTTTCAGCCATTTTGAGAATGTCCTCTATCATTTTCTTGTTTGTTTCCTCCCCTCGAAATGGGGGTCTGTATACAACCCCTGTGCAGATTGTGATGCCATTCCCTGTCTCCAAGGTGACCCAGAGTGCCTCTTGTCCTCCCCCTTTTCTTTTTAGTTCTGTAGCTTTGATCCCTTCCCTCATGTATAGAGCTACCCACCTCCTTTTCCCCTCCCTGTCCCTTCTGTAGACTGTGTACCCCAGTATGTTGACATCCCAGTCATGGTTCTCTGTGTACCATGTTTCCGTGACTGCCACAATATCCAATTGTTCATCTTCCATCAGGGCTACTAGCGCAGAGAGCTTGTTTCCCAGACTATGGGCATTGGTACTCATTGCCCTCCATTTAATGTTGGCTTTATCCTTTTCCCTCCATCCCTGCTTTTATTGCTCTTGTCTATTTTTCCCTTTACCCCTGCAACAATGCATGCAGGGGCCCAGTACAAAAGGGCAGCCTGCAGTGGTGGGGAAACCAGAATGAGCGAGTGAGAGAGGGAGAGTGAGCGAGCTCAACGGAGCTCTATTGTAACTGCTGCAAATTTCTTTGTGGGCAGAAGAAGGTGGCAACGCAGTCAGGAGCCCAATAGAAAAGGGCATCCTGCAGTGTCGGCAGAAACTTAATGAACGAGTGAGAGAAGAGGAGTGAGCGAGCTCAACGGAGCTTTGTTGGGACTGCTGCAGATTTCTTTGTGGGCAGAAAAAGGCGCCAACAGAGGCAGGAGCCCAGTACAAAAGGGCAGCTTGCAACGCCGGGAGAAACACAATGAGTGAGTGAGAGAGGGGGAGTGAGTGAGCTCAATGGAGCTGTATCATGACTGCTGCAGATTCTTTGTGGGCAGAAAAAGGCACCAACAGATGCAGGAGCCCAGTACAAAAGGGCAGCCTGCAGCGCAAGGAGAAACAGAATGAGCGAGTGAGAGAGGGGGAATGAGCCACCTCAACGGAGCTCTGTTGGGACAGCTGCAGATTTCTTAGTGGGCAGAACAAGGTGCCACCGCAGGCAGGAGCCCAATACAAAAGAGCAGCCTGAAGCACCGGGTGAAACAGACTGAGTGAGTGACAGAGGGTCAGTGCACGAGGTCAACACACCAATGCAATCAACATTCGGCATTGACAAATGCTTGTTTTTACTTACTATTTGTATCAGACTGATTCCAATGACTTCTAAGCTAACATTTGCTGTAACCAGAAATCCCTGAATCCCCTGCAGCTGACTCTGAGCAGGGCTGCAGCAGTGGGAGATTCAATAGCCTGCAGTTCATGTTAGAGTCTTTAAAAGCACTGATATTTTGTTTGCTGGTCTCACTGTCCTCCTGGGGCTAAGTACAGTCACATCGGAGTGTACCTAGCCTGGGGGGGGGCAGTAGGACCAGCAAACATCTGATCTGAGCTAGTAAAATTAAATAAAATGAGTCTGGCCCCTAGCAATGGCTGGGGGGGGGGCAGAGTGCTGGGACCAAAACTCTGGGAAGGGGGGGTGTAGACAGTGGCAGCCACCCGGTGTACTGTGTATGGGAGCGTGCACAGTAATGGCACTGATGGCATTTCACATCACTCAGCCCTAAGGGAGAACAAATCTAGGAAAAAATTCCCCTGGCTGGCAGGATCTTTCCTCGACCTGTCATATGTCTCGCACTGGCTACCTTGGTGCAGCTCCACCAAATCCTGATAGGTGGGTAGGTCATGGTTCGGTGCCATGGGGAGAGGGAGAGGGGTAAGCCATGGGGGACTTTGGAGCCAGTAAGTCTAGGAGGCATCAAGTGACAAGGCTGCGTGGATCAGGGAGGAAGAAAGCCAGTGAGGTGGGGAGAAAAATGAATAATGAAAAATAAAATGAGCTCTGTATGTAGCCCCTCCCCCACCCATTGCTCAGTTATCAGCCTCCAACCAGTGACATCATCAGTTGTAATCAGTCAGTAACTTCCAATGCCAAGGCTGCTGCTTGCATGGGCTGAGTCATTGATGATAATGGAGTACCTCTTCAATATGCTTCATTTCCATCAGTGTAGCAGCCCAGGGAAGCAGCATCATCCTTGGCATCCGGAGTCACTGACTGCAGCTGATGGTGTCAGTGGTTGGAACAGCCCATGCAAGTAGTGGTATCAGTGTTAGGAGTTAGGGACTGACTGCAACAGATGGTGTCAGTGGTTGGAACAGCCCATGCAAGTAGTGGTATCAGTGTTAGGAGTTAGGGACTGACTGCAACAGATGATGTCAGTGGTTGGAACAGCCCATGCAAGTAGCGTATCAGTGTTAGAGTTAGGACTGACTGCAACAGATGGTGTCAGTGGTTGGAACAGCCCATGCAAGTAGTGGTATCAGTGTTAGGAGTTAGGGACTGACTGCAACAGATGGTGTCAGTGGTTGGAACAGCCCATGCAAGTAGTGGTATCAGTGTTAGGAGTTAGGGACTGACTGCAACAGATGATGTCAGTGGTTGACCCATGCAAGTAGCGGTATCAGTGTTAGGAGTTAGGACTGACTGCAACAGATGGTGTCAGTGGTTGGAACAGCCCATGCAAGTAGCGGTATCAGTGTTAGGAGTTAGGGACTGACTGCAACAGATGGTGTCAGTGGTTGGAACAGCCCATGCAAGTAGCGGTATCAGTGTTAGGAGTTAGGGACTGACTGCAACAGATGGTGTCAGTGGTTGGAACAGCCCATGCAAGTAGCGGTATCAGTGTTAGGAGTTAGGGACTGACTGCAACAGATGGTGTCAGTGGTTGGAACAGCCCATGCAAGTAGCGGTAGCAGTGTTAGAGTTAGGGACTGACTGCAACAGATGGTGTCTTGTGGTTGAAACAGCCCATGCAAGTAGCGTGTATCAGTGTTAGGAGTTAGGGACTGACTGCAACAGATGGTGTCAGTGGTTGGAACAGCCCATGCAAGTAGCGGTATCAGTGTTAGGAGTTAGGGACTGACTGCAACAGATGGTGTCACTGGTTGGAACAGCCCATGCAAGTAGTGGTATCAGTGTTAGGAGTTAGGGACTGACTGCAACAGATGGTGTCACTGGTTGGAACAGCCCATGCAAGTAGCGGTATCAGTGTTAGGAGTTAGGGACTGACTGCAACAGATGGTGTCACTGGTTGGAACAGCCCATGCAAGTAGCGGTATCAGTGTTAGGAGTTAGGGACTGACTGCAACAGATGGTGTCACTGGTTGGAACAGCCCATGCAAGTAGCGGTATCAGTGTTAGGAGTTAGGGACTGACTGCAACAGATGGTGTCACTGGTTGGAACAGCCCATGCAAGTAGCGGTATCAGTGTTAGGAGTTAGGGACTGACTGCAACAGATGGTGTCACTGGTTGGAACAGCCCATGCAAGTAGCGGTATCAGTGTTAGGAGTTAGGGACTGACTGCAACAGATGGTGTCACTGGTTGGAACAGCCCATGCAAGTAGCGGTATCAGTGTTAGGAGTTAGGGACTGACTGCAACAGATGATGTCAGTGGTTGGAACAGCCCATGCAAGTAGCGGTATCAGTGTTAGGAGTTAGGGACTGACTGCAACAGATGATGTCAGTGGTTGGAACAGCCCATGCAAGTAGCGGTATCAGTGTTAGGAGTTAGGGACTGACTGCAACAGATGGTGTCAGTGGTTGGAACAGCCCATGCAAGTAGCGGTATCAGTGTTAGGAGTTAGGGACTGACTGCAACAGATGGTGTCAGTGGTTGGAACAGCCCATGCAAGTAGCGTATCAGTGTTAGGGTTAGGGACTGACTGCAACAGATGGTGTCAGTGGTTGGAACAGCCCATGCAAGTAGCGGTATCAGTGTTAGGAGTTAGGGACTGACTGCAACAGATGATGTCAGTGGTTGGAACAGCCCATGCAAGTAGCGGTATCAGTGTTAGGAGTTAGGGACTGACTGCAACAGATGATGTCACTGGTTGGAACAGCCTATACCAGTAGTGATATCAGCGTCAGAAGCCGATGACCAATTGTAACCGATGAAGTCACTGGCTGCAACAGCCCATGCAAGGAGGGATATCAGCATCAGGAACCACTGATGAATTGCGACCGATGATGTCACTGGTTGCATCATCTTATTCAAGTAGTGCTATCAGCATCAGGAGCCACTAACAGAGTGTCACCAATGATGTCACTGGTTGGAATAGCCCATGTAAGGAGTGATATCAGCGACAGGAGCCTCAAACTGGTTGCAATCCATGATGTCACTGGTTGCAAGAGCCCATGCAAAGATGTAACCAATCATGTCACTGGTTGGAGCAGCCCATGCAAGGAGCAATGTCAGTATCAGGAGGCAGTAAATGATTGCAACTGATGACATTGCTGGTTGGAACAGCCCATGGTGGTAATGCTATCAATATCAGGAGCCACTAACTGATTATAGCCAATGACATTACTGGTTGGAACAGCCCATGCAAGGAGTGCTATCAGCATCAGGAGCCACTGACTGGTTGCAGCCGATGATGTCACTGGTTGGAGCACCTGTGATGGTGCAATGGGGGGAGGGTTACATATAGAACTGGTTTTCAAGACAAAGGATAAAGAAAAAAGGGGAGGTATGTACAGAGAATGGGGGATAAGCAGATATAAATGTAAGAATATTCACTGCACAGTTTTCCTTTTAACTCTGTGAGCCAGGAGAGATGGCTGGCATGCAGAGACATCATTAACTTTCTCAGCAGGAGATTATTCAGCAAAGCCTCAGTGACAGCTGACAGGGACAAGAGGATGGAAGAGACAATTAATTGCTACGTTATTGGAAAGCAATGCGCTACACACAGCTAGCAGACTAGTTTGTCTTATCAGGATTCAGATTTATACATGCAGCACAGCACATCAGACTTACTTACAAGCACAGACTGAAGCAAAGTTCTTTTTTTGAGAGCTCAGCTATATGTCTCATTAAAGTGACGTTTAGAAGTGGTTTTACGTTCCATCATTTTAAAGTTTTATATATATATATATATATATATATATATATATATATATATATATATACAGCCAGACCTAGTTAATCCATGTTTTGTTATTATATATACCCAACTATTTTAACAAGTAACCTATGAAACATATTTTTTGCCATGTTAATTGTCTCTTTAATATGGAAAGCTCCGTTTCTGAATCTGAATCTTCTTCGCAGAGTACAGAAACCATTCTCTCCCTTCATTTTGACCTGATAATTCAGTGCATGTGTTGATGACTGTGTTTTTGTCTTAATCCCTCTTAATCCTCTCTGGCACGTTAAGGGTGATAGGAAGTGATTTTTAGATAGTTAACTGCCCTCCCATTTTCCTTTCCATGCCAGTAATGTATTATAATATGCTTGGACCAATTTTTGATACATAAATAACCTAGCTTTGGGATGCCCTCAGATCCAGTCTCCTCACCAGTTACTGCTGTTGCTTTTCATGTTTCTAAAACAGTCCATGACATACTTACACCGTTCCATGCTATTCATTAGAATGATCTGGAATGGTGTTACTGATGTCATAGAATGGTCAGGCAGTATGAAAAGGCAAGGCGAGGCAAGGCAAATTTTATTTTTCAGGTGCTCAATCCTGAAGACTCTGGGCACTGTACAACAACAGCAAATCCATCATAAAATTACAAAAACATAAAAATTTCCAATCTACAAATTATCACTTATATAGAAAAGAGAGAACATCAACTGCTAAAGAGGGATTCCGAATACAGTAGTTACAAAGGCAAAAAAAAAATAATATGGGATTATGTATGAACAATCATGCACAATAAGGCTGTGTTTCAATTGAGAGGTTTCCATGGTAACAAGAGACTAGAGATCACAGCAATGAATAACTTTTTTCCTCTGCTTAACACCCTTCTGTTACTCTCATGTATAGACTAGACGGTAAGAAAAATGCTCACAAACTGTTCAGGGTAGAAGATGCCTGTGCCAAGGTAGTGCCTTTCAAAGGTTTTGTGAAAAAATAATTAAAGTTTCCAGAGTTACACAGATTTGATTTTTTTTTCTGAGAATACTCAGTAGTGTTTTAGGATAACCCTCTGATACAAACGATAAAAAACATTGATCATGAGGGTTTATCTACTGTAAATGATCAATCATGAGAAAAAATATCAATCATGAGAGCCACCATCTTTTTCTAACTAAAAAAAATTCAATATAAACAAAAATGATGTATTTTAAAAACAAACAAACAAACAAACACCTGAACCTTGGTAAATGGGATCCGTTTAGCTAGATTCTGGTGTTAGTTTTTTGAAAGTCATGCTGCAAATATGATTTCTGGGCACCCAAAAATCCTGGATTCCCAGTTTAGCAAGAGGAGCCTTTTTCCATGTTCTCTGTATGAGAACAGCAGGACTTTTTTGGTTTGTGTAGCTGCAACTGGAGTTGTGCTGTTGGTTTGAGTGGGAGCAGTGAGCTGGACAGCACCTGCTCAATATCTCTCTGTTATCTATCTATCTATCTGTCTGTCTATCTATCTATCTATCTATCTATCTATCTATCCATCCATTCATCCATTTTTTATTCCTTACCCCTCTCCCATCTGTGCCAGCCCTCCTTCATTCTTCCCTATATACACTGTATTATAAAAGCAGACTGGGGTGCCCACCCCCTGTACCGCTTGCCCACCTGCATCCCCGCTAGGTTGCTGCCTTTCCCCCTTCCCAATGTATGTTTATTTTATAAGACATGGACCAGGATGCTCACTCTGGCACCACTTCTCTTGACTCCCCTTCCCACCCCTCCAGGTTGCCCACCTGCAATATATGAGTGGCAGCACCTGGGCGCCCACTACCAATGCCACCAAACAGCATTCCAACACTGGGGGAGGGTGTCCAATCACCAGTGTTGACTAGGTCCCCCAGTCAAGAAAAATAAAACCATTTCTCACTGATCATTTTTTGCTTTCACTGTAACCCGTAGAAACAGATAATGGTCCTTTCACTGTAACCCATAGAAACAGATAATGGTCCTTTCACTGTAACCCATAGAAACAGATAATGGTCCTTTGCCGATCTGACCACTCACACCCCCACCCACTGCACCCGACCCCCCACTAAGCACCCTCCACTTCCCACACACATAGTCACTCATCTAAAACTGCTCCACATCATAGATCCACTCTCCAACTGAAAATATGTCATGCTGCTGGAACTGGTGACTGTGGTATGAGAAAATAAGGTAAATCTGGTTTAAAGGGAAACAGTCACCACCAAGGGCCTCCACACTCACATGTGGGGCTGGTCTCAATGTGCACTTTGTGTGCAAAACAATTTTGTTTACTTACTGCTTACTGCAGTATAGTAGATTGTATCAGACTAATTTTTTCTTACTGGAGGCTGACATTTTCTGTTACTACAAATCCCAGAATCCCCTGCAGATGACATCAGAGCAGTAGGAAGTAGTGAGAAAATTCAATAGCCTGCAGTGCATGTTAGAGTTTGTATAAGCTTTGATCTTTTGTTTGCTGGTCCCACAGTCCTCCATGGGCTACCTACAGTCACAGAGGACTGTACTTAGTCCCTGGAGAAAAGTAGTCCTGGAAAACATTTGATCAGAGATTATACATGCTCTGACATGCACTACAAGCTATTGAGTCTCCCACTACCGCCTACTGCTATGATGTTAGCTGCAGGGGATTCTGGGATTTGTAGTAAAAGAAGATGTCAGCCTATGACTAAGCAAAATTAGTCTGTTATAATCTATTATACTACAGCAAACAGTAAGTAAACCAAATGTTTTTGCCCACAAAGTGCACATTGGGACCAGCCCCATGCTTGTGTGTGTGGTCCTTTGTGCAGACTGCTTCCCTTTAATGTATTTCAATGGGGTTTGAACTTTTACTCATTACGTTGTCGGTTTTCAATATTTTTACACCAAATTTTTAATGTGGCCTTGTTGTAACATCACCTCATGAACAAGGTAGGTGAAATTTTCAAATTCACCCCAAAAGGTGATTTAGGGGTCGCTGCACAAAATCCCCTTTTGGGCAGCATTTGAAACTTTTCACCTGTCAAGTTCATGAGGTTGGGTCATAAGAAGGCTATGTTGAAAATCTGATGTAAAAATATGTTAAAATTACTAAATTATGAGTAAATCCATGACTTCGCTAATTTTCAATATTTTTTCATTGAACTTTCAACATGGCCTTTTTGTGACTCTGCCTCATGAACAAGGAAGCTGACATTTTTCGAACGTGCCAAAACATGATTTTGCAGTTACTGTAACAAATCACATTTCAGGTGGGATTTGAAAATCTTCACCAACCAAGTTCATGAGGTGGGATCATAATAAGGCTATATTTAAAGTGTGGTGTAGAAATATGGTAAAATGACCAAGGACTGCAGTGCCAGGAGTCAGATAGCTGGTACCCCCAATTGTTTTGGGCAGGGGGAACAGTGTAACAGAATTGGGAGCAGAAGGACTCACTCTGGGAAGTACATTTTAGTTCTGCATTTTTGTTTATTTTCTTTATTGTGAAGTAAATGTCATGAGACAGTTACAGGCTTTGCTTTTTGGGAGCTATCGAATCTGGTTCTATTTGGTTATAGGCTTTTATTTTACATTGCATTTACAGGACAGCACAAAATTGTTTTAAACTTGTGTTTTATTTGGTGCTGGGGCTTGTATTGGTAACATTCCCCCATAGCTCACATATGGGGTATTAAACAAACAAAAGAAAAAGCACGCCAATCCAGGGTTTAAAAGGGGACCTGGCATTGGCGTTTAGTTCAGTCTCCCAGGACCACAGCATTGGGAGTCAGATAGCTGTTTTATTAACTTTCTGCTTGGTTTGAAATGTATTTTGAATTGTATTTTGGGCATTTTCTGTCGGGAGGTGAAGGGAAGGGATTTCACTATTTTATATCCTTGCTACTCATTTTAACTTGTTAGGGGCAATTGCATTTGGGAGGTGAAGAGAAGAGGCTGATTCTGTGGCTTTAAAGGGCTGGTTTGAGTATCTGGAAACAA
This sequence comes from Neoceratodus forsteri, assembly GCA_016271365.2. Lineage (NCBI taxonomy): Eukaryota > Metazoa > Chordata > Ceratodontiformes > Ceratodontidae > Neoceratodus > Neoceratodus forsteri. Next base: position 59,966,074 of record JADMNL010000033.1, read on the forward strand.
GGATATAAATACTGTAGCCCACTTAACTGAGCAATAATTTACAAACTGGGTGGATTTTTTCTAGAGAGCAGCGGCATAGCTCCTGCACTCCCTCCCCTCATCCCACCCACCCCAGGGCTCTCTCTACCTTTATAGGTACCTGTTTTATTACAACTTCCTGCTTCATCATAAGTAGGGGCCAAACACACCTCTGCAAACCACTTCGGTCAGTAAGCTAGACAGAATCAAATATAGACGTGAGCATATACAAAACACAGTTAAGCTGACAGACAGTAACAAACACCACAGGTAATAGTCTCATAAAAAAATATATATTTGGGGGAACTACAAGCACATACAGTTGAACTTAGCAAGTAGTTGAGGGCACAGTAGAATACAATAGGATGACACAGTGGGTGGTGCAGTGCAGTGGTTGTGATGCAGCAGTCTTCAGATGTATATTCAGGGAGCTGCAATTCTGCCCCATTTGTAGGCACCTCTCTGGGCTATGGGCAGAGGTGACCAGACTCAGGCCAAGCTGGCAATAAAGCAGGGAACCTTCGCCCCCACCCAGAGGCTTCTGTGCCCCCAGACAATGCCACAACAGATACCAAGGCAGCTGTCTGGATGGACTATGGTGGGCTTGGGAAGGGTTAGGGAAGTGGGAGAGATGCACATCCCCCATCTGGTCCAACTAAAGAACAAATGTGCTGTTCTTCAAGAGTGGGAGTGCCTCACAGGGGAGCCTGAGGTTGTGACCAGGGATGATGAGCAAACCAACAGGGAGGAAGGCACACCAGCAAAACTCAGAGAACCCCAGAGGAGAAGGAAGCTTATCCTAGTGGGGGACTCAATTGTTTGGCACATGGATCTAGGTACAGACAACAGAATGGAGAGGGAGGTTAAGTGTCTCCCCAGAGGCACAGCTCAGAGGGAGGGCGAGCAGATCCACAGGATCACTATGGCAGTGGCAAGGAGGGGAGGGCTAGATGTCATTGTCCACCTGTGGACAAATGACCTAGTAAGGGAGGGAACTAGCATGGAAACAGTACAGGAGGAGTTTAGGGAGTTGGGTAGGTGACTTGGAGAGGTGGCAAACTCTAGCATTTTCAGAGGTGCTTCCTGTCCATGGAAGGGGGGAGGCAAGAAATAAATACATCAGAGCTTCAACAATTGGTTGGAGGGCTGGTGCAGGGAAAATGGCTTTGGCTACATTGGAGACTGGGGAACCACCTGGACTGATGCACACTTGTACAAGCGTGACGACCTGCATCCATCCAGTGAAGGAACTACAGTCTTCAATAAATGGTTTAAATGCTTCCTTGGTGAACATTTAAACTAGCCGGGGAGGGGGGCATCAGGTGCAGGGATAGTCAGGCAGCATACCACCACAGGTTACAAGAGACAGAGCAGAGGATCAGAAAGTAAGGTGTTTGACAGAGGCACCTAATATACTGGCAATGGACATGATAAGGATGGGAGATCAGCACTTTAGTGACACCAATGCTGATGGAAAGAGACAAGGTGACAAACACAAAAACAGGAAGAAGGGGGCAGCAGTACATGGAAAATCATATATACAAATGTCCACAGTCTGGGTAACAAAGTCCCAGATCTAGTGGCTGTAATGATGGAGGAAGAGAATCTGGACACAGTGGCCATAACTGAGACATGGCTCACCAGTAACCACAGCTGGGAGATGACTCACCAGTAAACACAGCTGGGAGATGACTCACCAGTAACCACAGCTGGGAGATGGCTATACCAGGTTATGCTCTGTTCAGAAGGGACAGAATAGGTAGGAAGGGTGGGGGGGTGGCTCTTTACATCAAAGAGAACATCAAAGCAACTGTAATACAGAGCAAACATGAGGAGATAGAGGAACTGTAGGTCACCTGTGAGACAGGAAAGGAACAACAATTAGGGCAGGGGTGGTCTAAAGGCCCCCAGCTCAAGAGGAGGAAGTTAAAAGTATATTGCTAGATAGTATACATGATATTTTGCAACATCATAACCAGGCACTCACCCAAACCACCAAAGATAAGGCTGAAGCTGCAGTATTTTAAAACATTTATTAGACACAAAGACAGTCTAATGCGTTTCTGGTTGCCATGACCCTTTCTCAAAGACTGTCTCTTTGAGAAAGGGTCATGGCAACCAGAAACACATCTCAGTCTCCAATGTAGCCAAAGCCATTTTGGTGGTTTGGGTGAGTGCCTGGTTATGATGTTGAAAAGTTTCTGATTTTACCAAGAGCACCTCCTATTTTTTCCTGTTGTGAGCCCTTTTGTTTGATTTTCAAGTATACATGATATGACAACAAAAGTGGAAGTTCTGCTGATGGGAGACTTTAACATGCCAGACATGGACTGGTTCACCCCAGCAGGGGCCTCTGCCAGGACCCAAGACATCATGGACATCATGGACTCACTACAGTGGGTGGGCCTCAGACAACTAGTGCAGGAGTGCACCAGAGATGGGGCAAGCCTGGATGTAGTGCTGACCAGTGGAGACCGAATCATAGATCACCAAGTGGAGGGCCACCTAGGGTCCAGTGACCACCACATGATACAGTTCAAATTCAACACAGGGATACAGTCAAGTGATACAAAGGCAGAGATGTTAGATTTCAGAACCCTCAACATACCCATTGATTCACACCACCTTATAAGCCTGACAAGTGTCATTTTTAAAATCCTGGACAAGATGTGTTGTCAAGTGTGAAATGACACTTCAGCCAGTATACTATAACTGCCACATGTCATGTTTATAAAGAGCAGTCTAAATGTCTGTCTTGAAATTTTGGGGTCGAGATTAAAAACAAATCATTATTACGAAACGTTATGTGTAGTGGCAGCCTTTACCCCAGTGGGTATTGCTTTGTGATCCCATGCCGGTGAGATGAGTTCAGAGGCAAGCTCAGAGATCCAGCTGGATGGACTGAGGCTGGGAGGATCATGCTATCATGTGACACCACACCCCAGCCAGGGAAGGGAAGGGTTGCCTGCACAGGCCCAGGTACCATATAGTGATGAGAACTATTATCTTGGCTTGGGGCCCTGTAGCTCTGAACCTGTGGGTGCTAGAGGGCCCTGTGCATTGGCTGCAAGAGGGGATCTTTTTCCTGTGCATCTGTATCTACGACCACATGGATGTGCAGGGCCCTTTGGGCCCTGCATTTCCACAGTCTACCAGACATCCCCATGAATTCTTGACATCCGTTGCTACATGGAAGTGCGAGGCTTGCAGGGCCCTGCACTTCCATAGGTGGACAGTCTTCCATTGTTACAGGGCTCAGAGGGCCCTAAGCATCTGCATTTGTTCATGCAGGTCCTGAAGGGACCTGTGTGAATGAGGATACTATTCAGCTATCTCAAACAGAAAGAAAATTCTTTGCAAAAAACTGCGTTAATGTACCAGTTATGGTTCAACTTAATGCCACAAAAGTAGGGAAATGTAGTGTTAGGGTTTCCAACCCTAACTCCACACCCCCTCCAAAGAAGCAAAAGGATAAGACCACACAAACAACCCCAGACAGCCATCATTAGGTAAGACAAACAACATATAACTGTATCCAGGTGACACAAATGCAGTAGCACTGATTTGCTGCCTTTGTTGTTTGTATCTATGGCATGCACATTGCAAGACATATACACGCACTTGTGGCCTCAGACAGAAATCCACAATGCTCAAATCACAACACTGCTTCTACATGCAGAAGCACAGGCACCTGCAGCCACAGATACAAATCCACAATACCCAAATTACAAGAATTATTTTCTCTGCAGAAGTGCAGACCCATAAGGGGCAGCGCATCTGTAGCCTCAGGTACTCATGCACCCTGCAAGACATAACACATTGGACCTGCACTTCTGCAGCCACAGGTGTAAGACATACACACTGACCTCTGGCTTCAGAAGTGCAGATGCCCCAAAATCCATGATACCAAAATTGCAGCAGTACTTGTGTCTGCAGAAGCACAGGTGCCTCAGGGGTGTGTGCCTCTTTAGCCAGTGTAAGTCATACTGTATATACTGATTTCTGGCTCCAGAAGGGCAGGCCCCTGTAGGGCCTACATTTATGCAGATGAAAGTACTGTTGCAATGTGGGTATCATGGTTTCAGCAGTGGATCTAGAAACTGCTAAAGGGGATAGCAATTGTTCAGTTACATAGCTGCATACAAAAGTCATGCACTATTGGATCATGCTAACTAGAGTGGTACCTCATACAGCATGCATGGGGCCTGTGCTTCTGCAGCCACATGTACTCATGCGTGCAGTTCGACATACATGCACAGGTGTGGCTGAAATTGATGAAGGTAGCACATCAGCGCTACTGCATTTGTATCATATGGAAACAGTTGTGTGTTGTTTGTCTGACCTGATGATGGCTGTGGTTGCTTGTGTAGTCTTGTTCTTTTGCTGCTGGGGGTGGGGAGTTAGAGTTGGAAAACCTAATGTCACATTTCCCTACTGTTGCAGCATTAAGCTGAACCCTAACTGGTGCATGAACACAGTTTTCTTTTTAAATGTGTGTGTGTATATATATATATATATTTGTGCTGCAAGTCTGTAACAAAGCACACCCACACAATCTTGATGCTAATTAAAAGCAACTGTTGAGTGTTGCTTTTTCCCTGGACCATCAAAATCTGTCAGTTTGATGGTTGTTCTTTTCTTTTATTGCAACAGTGAATTTTGTTTAAGAGAAGACAGTGTCTAGAGTTAATGGTTTTGTCATGTCAGTGGGAATAATTTGAAAGGGATACTGTCAGCCTGCCTCCCCCATGTTCGGTATCAGTATAGGGCCAATTTCTTGTTTTTTTTTCCTTTGCATTATGCTTTATATTGAGATTTTTCTCTTTACAATTTATTTCAACAGTCATGCAATATAGAGGTTGTGACAGGTGATGTACACACTGTACGTTCCAAGGGTACAGATACGTAAGCAACAAGACATAACAGGGTGTGCATTATGGTGCAATAATTGTATGCCTCAGGAGTGTTGTTAGGCATGAGGTGCAACAGACAGTTGTTACACGTGCCTAAGAAGTGCGATTATAGCACCATAATGGCACATCCTGGAGTGTCTTATTGCACTTATAAATTGTTTAAAAATGTATCTTAGAATGAATGCAAATAAGAAGTTATTTTAAAAAGATAAAAAATAGGACCTTCATTGAAATATGCTTCCATTTTAACTCTGAAGGCAAACAATAGACTACATTCTGGTAACGGAAGGGGGGTAGCTAAAAACAATAAAAGAATAGGAAAACCATGTGTGCCATGCATTTTTATAACAATAAAAAATGTGTTACCATATTTGCATTTTAAATCAATGCAGGTTCAGTATTTTAATGGAAATGTGTTCAAAACTTTGAACCTTTCAGGTCATTGGGGGGGGGTAGATTTTCCTTGAAAGCACCCACATAGGATTCAAATGCATATGCTTTAATGAACTTCAGGAATGTATTTAAACAGTTTGAGTCTTCTTCTACCTGTGTAGCTGTGTTTTCCTACATGTTCTCTGTTTGTTTATATAATATGATTGTCTCTTTTTCTTATGTTGTTTCTTTGTCTTTCCCCAATCCCCATATTCAGCATATGGAATGTTTACCATGGAATACAGGGATTGAAACATTCTGTACAGTTCCACTGGCAGAATGTTCCTCTCCCAACATACTGTATATACACACACACACACACACACACACACACACACACACACACACACACACACACACACACACACACACACAAAACAAAGGCCTCTTGTGGAGCCACAGCCTTGGTTTTATCTCTGTCAGGATAAGCAGCAGAGATTTCCTCGATAAGCAGATGGACAGGAGAAGGATTTTTCATTGTCAGCAAAGAAACACCAGTAATGAAAACTATAAACAGTACTTAATGTTTCTAATTTGTTTATGTGTGTGAGGAGAGTGTGATGATCGGGGAAACAACATTTAATCAATTTGATTTCTTTTCTTTATTTAAGGTAGTTTTATTTTTCAGGCCTAGTTGAAGGTTTTTAGTAAGTAAAGGTAGCAGTCATGTTTGTAATGGAAGGTCAGTTCTGCTGTAGGGATAGATTTTCACATTGTGTGATGTGACTACTAACAAGTCTGGTCAGGTTTAGTGCACATGTTTTCAATAGAGGTCCCCAGATTTGGAATTCTGTGCCACATGGTTACAGATCAAGGACTATGGGTGTGTACCATGGTGAAATTGTAGCCTGGTTTCAACAGAAAGCTATTAGGAATGTTAGGAAGGGTATTACTTGATATGTAAAAACTGATACAGCTATCCCCATTGCTGTTTAGTTCATACTTGAATTCTATGGTGTAATAATGTTAGTGTTTTTGTGTTATGTGTTACGTCTTATGTGTGTTTGTAGGATAAATGTTTTATTACGATGTTTAATGTATATGATATTTATTATGGCATTTTGTAATTTGTACTGTGTTTACTTTTATATTAGATGTATTTAAGGCCTCACTGGAAATGAGCTTGTCTCAGTCAAGTTGTACCTTTTCAGTGATATGTATCTCAGATTAATACAATTTTTACTACTACTACTACTAGGACCAGGAGGACCGTGCATTATGTAAGCAATAACACATGACTGGGAGTGGGTTACTGTGTGATAAAGACACAAGTAGGGGTGTAGTGAGGCTAGAGGCTGAGTGCCTTTACTGCTCCTAGAAGTGTGTTTATCACACAGTAACTAACACATACCATGGAGTGTGTTATTGCACTTATAAAATGGATATATGTTGAGAAACTGTCATATTGTTTACAAAAATTGTTAAAAGTAAAAAAATATGTGTAATTTCCTTGTATATAGTCCTTGCACTGCCCACTTGTTAGCAAGGTACTCTCCGGTGTCACTAGGTGTGCTGTGCTGTCCCGCAATGTGTTTAACAGACCTGGCAGGTTGCTACCTTAGGCCGCAGGCAAGACTACAATTTCATTAAGGTCATGCCGGCAGCATATTGCCATTGGTGGCAGCACGTTTTGCAAAGTCACAGCAATCTGTCTCTACTTGCAGGTTTGGAGGGCGTGCAAGACAGCACATGGAGTCTAATAGCTGTGCGGGTCAGAAGGGGTAGCGAGCCGCTCAGGGGGGAGAGCGAGAGGGACTGTACAACTCAAACGAGAGGGATTATACAACTGAAACAACAGTTTTCAAGTGTTGTGTTTTTATGGCTGACTTATACAGCGACCAGCGAAGTCTTTCCCAAGGACCTGGATTTGAGTAAAACTCAAAATTACAGGCGTTGTTAACTGCACTGCAGCTGCAGGAAATTTAGCTAACCACAAGTAACAGTTTTATTATGTTTACTCAGCTTTTAGCAGCCAAAAGAGTAGTTACTTACCTTTTGACTGTTTACAAGTTCCTACTTGCCTCCTGCCTTCTAGTAGCTATGAAATAGCCACTTATGTCTTTACCTACCAATTTTTATCCCAGTCAGTGCCAATAGATGGTTCAACAGCCCTGTGATCCCTATTAACGTTTTTTCCTTACCAGTTTTTATCTGGGTCAGTACCACTTTTTAGATGGCCCAAGAATATAAAACCACCAGACTTCTGGCAGTCAAAAGACAGTACAAGCAGACTCTAGGAAGATGGCTGCTGGTTGCTAGTCTTAGCGGGCATTGGCTGCAGACTGCTGACAGGATCACAAGAGGGGTAAGAATAATTTTTCAGCTCTTGTTTCATGCATTGAAAGTCTCCCATGCAACATTTTAATAGTCAGACTGCAGGTCACTAAGACTACTGGGTGGGGGTGGGGGTAACTGCTTTATAATATCAATGCAAATATTATCATGCAGCTTAGGTTAGTTTTGAGTAACTGCTTTACAGTATAAATACCTTAGATAGAAGTCAGAGCTAGATGTCACAAGACTGCCAGGCTTAGGAAATAGCAATTTTGAGATACTGCTTTTGCTGAATTGACAGATAATAGTTTTTGTCATATATTTTGAGTAAATCTTTCTGATATGAGATTGTAAGTACGTACTCACTACCACTGCACACCCTTGGAGTGCCGGCTGTTGTGTGCCCCATCATTAAGGTGCCAGACCTACATGTCGTCACCCTCCGAGTTAGAATCCTGAGTAAGGGGGTGTGGGGTACGAGGGCACAGCCCCCACATGAAACATGATCGACGACTTGCAGGTTTGGCACCCTAATGATGGGGCGCACATCAACTGGTGCATTCCGAGGGTGGAACCACTCACTACAGGAGGCAGTGTAGCACTGTGGTTTAAAGCACGGAGCTGCAAACCTTTAGATCTGGGTTTGAATCTCACAGCCCCCCACTTGCATACTGTGTGACCCTGAGCAAGTCACTTAACTTCCTTGTGTTCTCAGGTCACACCCGGAAACAAGCTTTGGCTTAGTGCACCTTTCCTGGTTAAACAATTTCCGCTTCCCTTCCCCTACTCTTATTCAGAACATACATTAGTAAAAAAAAAAAAAAAACACGTGAACTATGCCAGTACATGCCCGGTGTCTTCTGTACTTATAAAATAGAATAGTCATACAATGTCATTTGAACCTGTGACAGAACAGCTCACTGGGAGAAAAAAATGGCAACTAGCTGGTTTCTGAAGGACTGGTATTAGTGACGCATGCATTTGTAGTGTAATGCGGGCACAGGTATTGGCACTTTTTATTTATTGTGTGTATAATAAAGAAAACTTATGGCTGGAATATTCTGTCAGCAATCACACTGCAGAACTGTTCCTATCCATTTTAAAGGTTAAAATAATGCATGGTCACCCGACGGGTTTTACCCTACTAAATTTCTTTGATTTTTAGACCCAGTTTACAACTGTAAGTACTGTATGCCTGTGCCTAATGCGTACTTAAGTCATACTCATTGCACTAACAAACTTGCAAATGTCAATTTTTTAGGTAATACAATTGCAACCCCCTCACCCTTTACCCTGTCCTGCCGAGTATCTCACTTTATTTATTTTATTTATTTATTTAGTTTTTGTTGACCGGGTAAGTGCACTAGACAAATCCTGCCTATTTTCAGGCACGACCCGGGGGAGGGGGATGCAGATGAATGCCAACTGACCTTGAACCAGATTAAGCTGTTGGTGGTATTTTGAGTGACTGAGAGAAATCTGGCCAGGACACCGGGGAAATTCCCCTACTCTGTGGGCGGGTGACGTTTGTCTGTCCGTCTGCAGGATGGAGGAGCCCATTTTGGATCGTGACTCTGTCGGTGCAGGAGTTTCTCTGGAAAGAGAAATGGTTCTACCAGCTGCTTCGGTAACTCCTGTTATTGCCGCGGAGCCTAACACAGCCTCAGAGACAACTGAGGTGGAAAATATCCGTTTATCTATTACACCTGCATTAGTTTTTCCCGCTCGAAAGAACTGCTTCTATACAGAATCCACGCAAGATTTAGAACATAAACGCACTTTTGCAGCGCCAACTACTTTTTGAGGAGGAATTATTGCAAAACAGTCGGAGGTTGACAGGGATAAGAAGCGGAACGCAGTCCTGAAACTACAGTTTCTACCTCTCAGCTTAAAGTTTTTGCAAAAGACTCTGAATCGTCAGATGTAAACATTCCGTTGTCAAGGAAGTTTAGAGTTGCCGGAGGTCCCGGATGGTCACCGAACGCGCCTCAGGGACGCTGGCTGGAGCTGTTGATTCAGGGAAATGGACCTCTGTAGTTTCCCGATACCTTTTTGCAGCATCCCCCTTCACCACGGACTTTGCCAGCATCAGAAATCGGAGCTGTATCGGAGACTACCCGAAGCTGGGCAGACGCAGTACCGGAGGAACAAACCCAAGGTAACACCTTTTCTATACTGACTGAGGAAGTTAAATCGCAGAATCCTTCTCCTTCTATGGTTTGTGGAGACACTACAGATACCTTGGCAAATGATATACCCTTACAAGACGCTCCAAAAACACATGACTCATTCAATGATCCTAAGTCTTCCTATGCTGACCTTTTTAAAAAACCTGTAGAGCTTGCAAAACGGAGAAATGCTGTCAGGTTGAGATATATGGGGGGCTTAGACTCTGTTCCTGACAGGTACTATGTGGGTCGTACCTTAATCAAACAATCTTTGGGTTTTACTCCCTCGAGGTTTATGCCCTCATTCATGCTCCTGGGGAGGTGACTTTGACATTAGTTTTAGGTCTCCAGAATTGTTAGAGCTGTTTTGGATTAAACATATGAATGTTAAAACTAATCCATTATGGACACCTTTTCAAGTTATTCCCCTAACTAAGCAGCCTTTTTCGTGTTATTACTGTCTTATTTAGAAATGAAGGTGTTAATATTTTGACATTTTATTTGGCTGGAGAAGCATTGTGACTTGCAGGGTACCCGGATCCTATTTTGGATGCTGAGGGATTTTGGAATGGTGGATGGAAAATGAAAGTTAAGTTACATCAGACTTTGGAAGGTTTGCAGCACTTACCTAATTGTTTCTAATAGGTAGGGATAAGGATTTATTTTACCCAGGGCAAACCAAACGCTGTTTTAAGTGTGGGTCTCTACGTCACCTTAGCTCCTCATGTACTATACTAAGATGTAATTACTGTGGAGATGTTGGTCATACAGGTAGCCAATGTATTAATACACCAAAATGCAACCTTTGTGAAGATGCAGGTCACTGTTTTTGGATTGTCCATGGGCTGCCCATAACACAGGTGAGGCTAATTACGGTGTACAGGACTTCTATGTAAATAGAGCCACTAAACCTTGTGGTTACTAGTCCTCAGATGTACAACCTCTGAGGCCTCAGGTACAAGGTGTTAATCATCCCTCCCTCCCTCTGTACGTGCACAACTTCCTACTACGAGAGATGGTACAGATAAACTTACAGAAAGTAAAACCTTGTCAAGAACAGCAGCTTTACCATCTTCATTGGGTACTAAATTGTCAGATGTTATGCCCCCTCCTTTAACGGAATCTAGGCCTCCTGTACAGAATATTGCTCCTTCAGTGTTGGGAGTATCGGTATCTGAAAATAGATACTCAGTTTTAGCAGAACAGGAAGATGGAATGGATCATGACTCTGATTCCACTTCCTTGGCTTCTTCACAATTGGGTATTCAGTCGGACCCTGAAATAGTTAGCACTGTCAAAAAGAAAAACAAAATGGTATCAAAAAAGGGTACTAGGAAAAGTACAAGACTAGCTAAATTTGTACCTTAACTCTTATGTCCTTCCTTCTTTATGTCTGGATCTAAATATACTATTACATTGGCTAGTTTGAACACTAACAGCATTCGCTCTAGGTTTAAATTACTAGCTACTTTTGAAATTTTTTCAACTTTAAAGTATGATATTGTATTTTTTCAAGACACTAGATTATATTCCATACAAGATTTCAAATCAGCTTCTGAAGCATGGATATGGGGTCCTAGTTATTGGTCTGGAGGAGATGATCTTTGCTCTGGGCTAGGTATTTGTTTCACTACCCAGAGATTAAGGTTACATATTGTGGATATTTTACCAGGTAGGCTTTATTGCTTGATGTCACCTTAGCTTCAATAGATTTTCGGCTCATAAATATTTATGGCCCACAATCTAAAGCAGGTAGGATAGCATTACTTAAACAGATACGGCCTTATTTGTTTTCCTGTAAAAATATATTGTTTGGGGATTTTAATATCTCTCACTCTAAGGGAAAACAATCTTTTTCAAAAATTTATTGTGATGCCCATTTCCTTAACTCATTAATTACCCAATCTGGTTTAACAGATGTTTTTTCTGCACAATCTCCTGCTCCACACACTTTTTCTCAAGGTAAAAAAATCTTCCCGGATTGACTATTGGTTTGTGTCATCCTCATTACAGACTAGTGATCCATCAGCTACTATAGTGGCTACTTCAGATCATGCACTTGTGTACGTTACTCTTTCCAATTGCCATAACACATCTAGAGGTATGGGTTATTGGAAATTAAATATGTCATTATTAGACATTCCAATGGTCAGGGAAGGTTTTCAAGCAATTATTGAAGCTAGACGCTCAGTATTTTTTCTCTATGATGATAAACATGCCTGGTGGGAAGATACAAAGCGTGATTTTCAGGCTTATTTCAAAAAAATAGGTAGGTTGTTAGGTAGACACAAAACCAGGAATTACTTGTTTGTGAGAAATTCTCTACTGCATTTTCAAGATTGTATAGTAAAAGGTCAGCCTTATGATGAACACGAATTTTGCACTTTAAAAATTATTTAACCTCAGTTACAATATAACCGTATGTCCTCTTTACAGCATGAACAGAGGTTCGCCTCAGTGGTTCCAGAGCACATACAAATCCTTTTGATTTTTGTAAAGCATCTAGGCAAAAAGGATCTGGTGTCCTTAACACACTCCTCAGGTAATTGTATTTTGAAAAGATGACATCCTAAAAGAAGTACATAAACAGCTTTCTGATTTGTTTACAGCTCGTCCAAATCCATCCAAATCGGATATAGAAAATTGGTTATTCTCTTGTTCTCTAAAGAAACTTCCGGACTATTTAGTTTCTACCTTGTTGCAACTATTTCAAGTAAGGAAGTGGAAATGGTTATTAAAAATTCTTCAGATAAGACTCCTGGCTCTGATGGACTACCAAACGAATTGTATAAACTTTGTTACCATTCCTTTACTGGAATTGACAGAACTTTTACATATAGTTTACATTTGGGCCTTTACCTCCCAGCATGTATGATGGTTTTGTTATTCTATTACACAAAGGGAGATAAGACTAATCTACATAATTGGAGACCTATTACTCTTTTGAATAGTGATTACAAGATGCTCTCAAAAATTCTTAGTAATCGGTTATCGCTTTGTTTGGCAACTGTAATTCATCCCACCCAATTTGTTCTGTTCCAGAAAGATCAATACAGGATGGCCTTATTCTATTATGGGAAATTTTTCTAGAGGTCATTCAGGTGACCTTATGGGTTTTACTTAGCTTGGACCAGAAACAAGCTTTTGATAGTGTCTCACACATATTTATGGTTTTGCTTAGAAAATATGAATTTTCCGCAACCATTTATTACTTGGTTAAAAACATGCTATAATAAGGCTTTGGCTACCCCTCTGATAAATGGATGGTTGGGTGATTCTATTTCAGTAACTAGGGGTGTCAGACAAGGCTGTCCCTTAAGCCCTTTATTATATATTCTATCTTTAGAACCACTTATTTCTGTGATTAATGCAAATGATAACATTAGGGGGTTGTCCTTTAGTAGTACTTGTTTAGAAGTAAAGACAATTGCTTATGCTGATGATCTCTGTCTTACTTTAGCAGATCTCCCATCGTGCCAAGCCACGGCTGCCTCGTTATTGGCATATGAGGAGGTTTCCGGTTCACAAATTAATCTTTCCAAGAAGTACTTTGTCTCAATTTAGATGCTTCAATAGAAATGAACACTCCTGTTATTCCGCTTTGTGTCGGTCCTGGGAAACTTTTAGGTGTATACTGGGGTATGGAGGACCCTGCGTTGTATAATTGGGAACTCTCTTTGTCTATAGCCAAATCCAAGGTGAATATTTGGAATAAATGGAGGATGTCAAAAAGAAGAGAGTTTTATGGTAAAAACCTATTTATTGAGTATGTTTCTATATTTGGGAGCTTTATTTCTGACTGTTCCTCTTGACACCACACTTTATGGTGTATTTTTTCAGCCATTTGGGGAGTAGACTCAACCCGATTAAGAGGGGTATATTATATCAGGACTTTAAGTTAGGTGGGATTAGGATGATAAACCCCATTGTATTTTCTTCTCTTTGTTTGTGTCAAAAATTTATGTCCTTTATTACAAGAGAAGAAAAGATTTGGATAGTTGGTATGGGAGACAGTATCTACATGGCTTTTAAATTGGGAATCTGGTAGCTGTATTCATAAACAAGTGTCCTTATTGGGTCTTCCTATACATTTTAAATCCTGTTTTTCTAAAATCAAGACATGGGGTCTTTGTAAAGCACAGTTAGAATTATATAATAGAAAAACCTTATATGGGAAGATCATGGAATCCTTTTTAGTCCCATCACATTTTTCGGTGCTTCCTGATCCTAAAGTATTACAAATTGGTGCTATGCTTACCTCAAGGAGAATTCCTGCCTATATGTGGGATGTGGTTTGGCTTACGGCTCATTTAAAACTAAATGTAAAAGGTAATTTAAAACATAAAGAAGTATCGGTTAGAGGATGTCCAAGAACTAATATATGTCACACCCAAATAGAATCTGTTTCACATTTATTTTTTGAATGTTCCTATATTATTGATTTTTGGGTATATGTCTCCCTTCAATGGGATAATTTTCCTGTTCAAGATATCACTGAAGATGTATTGTTTTTCGGAATATTACCTGTATCATGGGGTGAATATTTTTGGATACTATTCATGTTATTTTAGCTTGTTTTAAGTATCATATTTGGCAAGCAAGAAGTGTTTGGTCTTTGCAACAACAATTTATTTCTCGAAACATTTATTTTGGAAAATTCATTCTACTATACTAAACATTTACCTTGCTGAAAAAGGCTTCTTCCTCGAGTACTTTCGGAAATACTGGAAACGCTATATTGGTTTGATACAGGATAATTTTGTATGTTTTTGGATCACTTGGGTTTGTAATTATATCTGTAAACTGCTCTGCTTATTTTTGTTTCTTTTTATGATATGTTTTTGTATGATGTGAATATACTCATTATTTATTGTAAGAAGTTTTCAATAAAAGATTCCCCTACTCTTTTAGTGGGGATGGGATGGGGGTTATGTGCATATACAAATTATTTCTGTTTGCAGTTCCTGTATACTGTATTTCTTGTTTATGTTTTCTGACTTCTTGCATTATGATTTCGTATGGTGTAATACACTTTTGTATATTGTGTTCTAAGTTTTCAATAAAAAATTCCCCTACTCTGCTGTGCATTGCCACCGGCAGAGGACGCTGTTCGCAGCCTGTTGGGCTGCTCAGTGTGCTTTCTGTTCTCGATGGAGACGGAGGTTGTGATGTTAGACTCATTGGAGTCTATGGGAGCTATAGCTGTTATTACGGAGGCTTCTTTAGTGGACACGGAGCATTGCAGGTGAACTTTGGAGAATTTTCAGACTGAGTCGCAGTCTGATTTGGGTGCTACTGACCTTGGTCCTCCGATTGATGACACTTCTTTTGCCCTGCCTTTGGTTCATCCTTCCAAGGATTGAACTTTGCAGCCGCTGGATGCGGATCGACTGACTAGCCGAAGCGTACCACTGGAAATGACTGAGGGGACTCAATTGGGAGTGCACTTGCCGTCGGCTTTACCGGTTGCTCTGGATGTGGCCTCTGAGAGTTCCCCTGCTACACTGAGTGCTTCTCAAGTGATTCGGCAACAGTTTGGGGTTTCACAGCAGAAATCTTCTTATCCTTCCATGGACTGGTCGGCTGAGGATGTGCTTACTGACTCTGGCTGGACTCGGACTTCTACTGGACAATGGATCCCTGACCCTGCCTGGAAAGACTGCCTGCAAACTTCTACTGCCTCTCCAATGCATGCCAACGTGTCTGCACCACTGAGTTCAGGTATGGACTGCCACGAAGGGGGGGGATGTTGTTATAGCTGTGCAGCCTTTAGGTGAATGTTCTTTGGCCTTTTCTAGGCCAAGTTCATTGGGGGGTGTTGAAAATCTTATGCCTGAATTGCATGTAGCTACTGCCTCTCAGCCCTCAGAAGTTCAACCTGGCTTGCAACGCCCTAGACTTCCAATGTCCGAACTGTTTAAAAATCAACTGGAACAGGCTCCTAGGAGAAATGCAGTTCGTCTGCGTTATAGGGGAGGCTTGCAATCTCACCCTGATAGATATTATGTAGCGAATACTTTACTGAAGGGTTCAATGAATTTTTTCCCTATTGATATTTTTGCTCTGATTCATATTTCAGGTGAAGACTCTTTTGATATTAGTTTTAAGACATCTCGTGGTTTGGAGAAATTCTGGGATAAATATGCTATGTTAAAATCTTCTCCTCTCTGGGTCCCATTGTATGCTCTTCCCCTTACGAAGCCCCTGATTAGATACGTTACAGTTATGTTTCAGAATGAAGGGGTGAATGTTGGCAATATATATCACTGGTTGCAAAAACAATGTGAAGTTCTGGGTCCCCCTGAAGCCATTTTAGATTTAGAGGGAATTTGGACAGGCAGCTGGAAATTTAAGGTAAAACTATCTCAAGTGGATGGCGAGGTTAGGCATTTACCCAATAGTTTTTTTCTGGGTAAGGATGGGGGGGTTGCTTCTATGGAGGACAACCTCGTGCCTGTTATAAATGTGGTGCTCGAACTCATCTTAGTAGCTCTTGTGACCTACTGAAATGCACTCTGTGCGGGGGGTTTGGGCATTCGGTGGACAGATGCCACAATATTTTCCAGTGTGATTTATGCGATGAGAAGGGTCATGCCTTTCACCAATGCCCGTGGGCTACGCACAATAAATCAGGGGGTTGGGATCCTGATGACTTGGTTCATAAAGCCCAGGCAAAAGGGGAATGATGCTGCTCCCGTTGCTTTTCTGGCTGGGGTGATGGTGAATCACTCAGGTAACTACTGAATGAGCCTCCCCTCTACTACCACTGAGGCCCCTCTGCTTCGGTGGCTGTGTCTCAGGTTCCTGTGCCCTCTGTTCCCTCTGATATATCAGATTCACAACTGGCATCTTCCTCTATGCCCCCTCCCTTTGAGACTGTTAAACCTAGGAGGTTTACAAGGGCCTCTCTTAAGCACTCTTCTGTTACCTCTGTTTTGGTGGAAAATTTTTTTTCTCCTTTACAAGGTGAGGGGAGGGAATCTGACTTGGAATCTGATACCTCTCATCATTCAGAATTGATTTCAGATGAGGAGGATAGTAAAACTACTGAACTTGCTAAAGAAAGGAAGGGGAAGAAAGGGAAAAAAAGGAAGGCGAGTTTTTCACAGAAGTCTGGGTCCAGCAGCTAATCTTTTCGATTATGGCTACGCTAAAAATTGCTTCTTTCAACGTGTGTAGTATTAAAAATTTTAAGAAAAGGCTTTCACTCTTTTCATTTTTTAGTACTTTACAGGTTGATGTCATTTTTTTGCAAGAGACTAGATTGTCTTCTCTTGCAGAAATTGCCCAAGCACAAAAGAGATGGTGTGGGGACCTCTTTTGGACCTTGGGCCTGATGTGGCAGATGGTGTTGGTATTCTTTACCTCTACCCTTTTAGGGTTTCTAAATTAGTGGATGTCTGCCCTGGAGTGTTTTGCTCCTAGATTGTTTTTAGGACTTTGATTTCCTAGTAAACATTTATACTCCACAAACCAAGCCGCCCGGATTAAATTATTTGAGGATATTAAACCTTTTCTTTATTCCAGACGGCACATCATTTGGGGAGGTGACTTTAATTGTGACATTGACCTTAAATTTAAGGGTGATTCTCAAAAAAAAAATGTATTGTGACTCACTTGCTTTTCGGCAGATTGTTAAAGATGCAGGCCTTACGGATGTGTTTCGGGCCCTACATGCTACAGGGGGTGCTTCCTACCATAGATATATTTTTTCTATGGTAGGAAGAAAATTGATTTTCTTCTTGTTTCTCAGTTTTTGAAACCTTTTTTTTCTCAAGTGAGACCAACTGAATTTTCAGATCATCATCTTCTGTCTGGGCATTTAAGTTTAGCTGGGATACCACCCAAAGTATTTTCAGCAGGTCCCAGGTGTCGTTTGAATGTATCCCTCTTGGAAGATGGTGATTGTGTAGCTGGTTTGAAGGGTCTCCTTGCAGCACTTTATTCTACCCAATGTCTTTATGACAATTTATTTCAGTGGTGGACTGATACGAAATCTGAGATTCGCTCCTTTTTGGTTTCTAAAGGGAAATCTAAAGCTAATTCCCGTTATCTTACTTATTTGCAGTATCGGAATCAGTTATATAAACTGATGTCCTTCCCCCTGGTGATAAACATCTCTTTCAATCCCAGATCACTGAAATCAAGAAACAAATGTCCTTATATCAATATGATCGGGCCAAATCTCTTGACATGGAGTTCAGGTATGGAGTTCAATCACAGCCTGCCTCTGACCCTTTTTCGGCCTGTAAACAGCGCCTTGACAAGACCCTGATGTCAGGGTTGCTATCTTCAAAGGGTACTGTGGTAACCTCAGATCTGGAAATGATGTCTGTTGTTCAATCCTTTGTCTCTGACTCTTTTGGTGGGGATCCTGGTACCACTGCCACCTTACCAACTGAATTCCTGACTTTTCTTCTGGTTATGGATGCCAAATTTTGAAACCTTTTATTCAGCCTATTTCTTCTTTAGAAGTAGAACAGGTTATTAGGTTGCTTAAGTCTAAAACATCCCCTGGTTTAGATGGCATCCCGAATGAGTTTTACAAGAAATTTCTACCGTTTATGTGTTCCCTTCTCCCTATGGTATTTAATTTTATGTTGACTTCTGGTTTAAGCCTTCTGGATTTTAGTATTTCTCTATTGAAATTTATTTATAAGAAAGGGGATTCTTCATTATTGACAAATTGGAGGCCCATTAGTCTCTTAAATAGTGACTACAAGATTTTTGCAAAAATCCTTACAAATAGATTAGCTGTGGTTTCTGACTCACTTATACACCCGGCACAAACCTGTGCTATTGCTCAGCGAAAGGTTCAGCATAGTCTCTACATTTTGAGGGAACTGTTTGAGAATAGTAGTATGGGAAAGGGGTCAGGTTTTATTGTAGCATTGGATCAGATTAAGGCCTTTGACAGAGTTCGACACTCTTATTTATTTGATTTGTTGCTGTCTTATAATATTCCACGGCCTTTTGTACATTGGATTTCTCTATTGTATTCTGATGCTGCGGTACATCCATTGGTGAATGGTCTAATGGGATCAGCAATTCCAGTGGTTAGAGGGGTTCGACAGGGTTGTCCATTAAGCTCTCTCTGGTAAACGTATGCGCTGGATCCCATTATTCGTTATATTCAAGGACACTGTGGGATTATTGGGATTGCCCCTGATATTTCTTTACCAATGGAGAAAATCACTGCTTACGCAGATGATGTGACATTATTCATGCAAAATGAGACCTCCCTTCAGACTGCTTTACATTGTTTTCAGACTTGGGGAAGGTTTTCTGGGGCTGAAATCAATGTGGCTAAGAGTTTTATTTTTTCTTTACACCCCGATCAAGATTATCTTTTTGACACAATGGGTATACCCTTTGCATCTGCACCACGCAAAATTTTGGGGGTATGGTTTGGCCTCGGGGATATGGCTACCTTTAATTGGGAGCATCAATTATGTTTTTAATTAAGTTCATATATGGAAACATGGGAAATTTGAAAAAAAAAAGAGGGTCTTCATAGTTAAAAAATTTTTGATCCCTGTGTTTTTATATCTTAGTTATCTTTACCCACCACCGGTTTCTTTAGAAACTAGGCTTTATAGTGTCTTCTTCCAAATGATCTGGGGTAATCGATTGAATCCGGTGCGCAGGGATATCACCTATATACCAGTTAAAAAGGGTGGCTTGGCCATGCTTAACCCACTTGTATTTTTTCATTCTGTTTTTTTGTTTAATTCTTTTTGTTTTTTATGGGGTTCGATTACCTTACCCTGGCAGATATGGTCCCACTTTGTCTGGGATCGTTATTTCAAAATGGACTACATACCCCCTAAGATCTTACAACAGGACCAGGTGCCACTTGATGGGATCTCTACCTTAAAAAAATGCCGTCAATGGAATTTATTGTTTTCAACTCTATTGTCCCACTCTAGGAAATCCTTTTAAAATTACATTGTGTTTACAGTGCAAGGTATACTTTTGCTCTTTCCAGAGTGTATTCCTACTAGGATGTCATTTGCCTTACACAAACTGTCTGATTTTTAGGCTTCCTGCCTATGTGTGGGATATTGTCTGGATGTCTGCTCACGACAGACTGGGGGTACATGGTAACCTTAAATATAAACCTTTGACTGATAGGTATTGTTTAAGACCATCTTGTATTTCCATTGAGGAAAGTCTTTCACACTTTTATCTTGATTGTCCCTTTGTTAAAAGTTTTTGGACTGATGTGACTGGTCATTGGGGGATATCTTTATTGTCCCGAGTGACTTATAACACTCTTATTTTGGGTGATTATACGGGGCCTTGGCAAACTTTTCACCCTAGTACTTTGAATGTTTTTTTTGCACTTATTCAGTTCTACTTATGGCAAGCTAGATGTCAATTTATTTTTCAACAACAATTGGTCCCTTCTTCTACGATTATTTCTCAGGTAGAGGATGGTATATTGCATGTTAAATCAAATGATCAGCAAAAATGTTCACCTGTTCAGTTTTTTTCTTTATGGAATCATTTCTTTGTTTAAACTGTTCTATTTCCTGTTTACTTTTTGGATTATTGTTCAACTTTTTTTGTGTATTTGCTTTATGTTATGATTTATGGTGATGTTGTGTTTTCTTATCTAATAAACTTCCCCTACTCTTTTCGATAAGTGCCATGGGATCTTTAACATCCACCTGAACTACCACCAATCCAGGCAGATGGGACCTTGGTTTAACGTCTCATCTGAAAGATGGCACTTCAGAAGTGCAGCACCCCTCTCATGCTGCACTACAGTGTCAGTATTGGGATATTAACCCAAGTGCCAGATGTGGGAACTGAACCCACAGCTCTCTGATCTCCCAGCCTCAGAGGCAAGTGTACTACCTAGTGAGCCACTGACACTGATATATTTCTTAGATTGGGGTGGGCAGCATGGCCCAGGCAACTCCAATGTCTAGGGGTGTTTGATGGTATGGCTTGTTGGAAGTCCCCAAGCAAAAACACAGTTAACATTCACAGCCTCCCTCTCTGTCTACTCCTCCAGTTATAGAAACTATCTTGATAACACATAAAGAATCACACTTCGGTGAACGGAATGGGAAATTATACCAGTAACCAAACAGAAGTGTCTGGTTAAAAGTGAGATTTGAACTTGTAACAGTTATTACTGAATGTGCAACGAGTCTGTAACTGCTGATGAATGTTAGGTGGAGGGAATGAATGCAAGCTAAAATGAACTAATATATTACATGTGTGATCTTTAAAGGGACACTGTCAACCCCCTTAGGCCTCAATTTTATAGAGACTGTTGATGCAGCTGGTAGTTTGAATCCGATCCCTTTTTTCTTTTAAAAAGTGAAAAACTGATTGCCCACCATACTGGTGTTACCACACCAAAATATGTTTGTTTACATTTCTTGACCAGCTCCCACTGCATCTTTCCTGGACTCAGGAACACACCCAACACAACCTAGCCACCGATTAAGCAGTGGGAGTAGAGAAGACTATTGTATCATAAGTGTCTGCACCATTTGAGGGTGTCTCTAATGTTCAGGAAGTATGCAGTAAGAGTAGTTCAATGATTTTTAAAACAAAACAAAGCTGGGCATAGCTATACATTACCATGCATTTCGGTTCTAATAAGCAAGGGGGCAGATAAAACAACCAGCAACAGCAGTGAATTTTAATGGCTGTAAGCAATCAAAAAATGTGGGTTTTTACCTGAAAATAATATTATGTAAAAAAGGTTGACAGTGTGCCTTTAATAAAACTGAGTTAAAAAAGATCACTCTTCACACCAGATAGATGGTTCAAATGTGCAGTCCCTTTACTTAGGAATGGGAGGTTTGGGGGTCGTTCAGTTTGGGCATCTCTTAGTTCACTTCTAAGCACATTTTGGGGTCACTGTCCCACATCACAGTTCATTACTACTTGGACCGTATGTCATTCAGGTGCTATTGGTATACTGGCAGGTACACTAGGCTTCTGCATGAGACCCTCCCATCCCTTACAGTTTCTTTGGCACTCTGATACACCCCTTATAATGTTGCAGAAACTACTGGCACCCCAAACAGATATCTGAATAGGTACTATACCTAGCTCTTGGTCTATCACTCCTTGAGGGCCACTTTTGCTCCTGAACAAGCCTTTGCCCATTCCTGAATAAAATAAGAAATGTTCTCCTTACCTTAGTCTGCAAGCTTTCTCAGGTAGAGCTCTAGAAGCCATCTCTTTCTAATCTTGTTTCTGTTGCCTCATACCCAATGGTGAAGCCTCCACTCCAGTCTCATTACTTCCATGACATCTTTAGAGAGCCCTCCAGGCCTGAAAGTTATCAATGTGCATCTCTTGCGTGGATGCCCACCTGGGAACCTGCTATGGCCTTTGAGCCCTTGCCCAGCCATCCACGCCCTCTGATATTACCTGCTTGGCCATGTGGCCTGCTCAGAGGCTTCCACTCCCAAGGACTATCATCCAGCGACCTCTAGAGAAACCAGAGAGTGCAGTCTCTGACTGCAGTGTCCACATCCTCCTGTTTATACTTCTGTACTAAACTCCACCCCTCCATTCTGAAGGGCAAAGTGACAGGTGCACTGGCTCCTAGTGCTTTAATGGACATATTAATAACAACCCAGCCCCTCTCTGGGAAAGGGTTCTTGCACAATAAAACCACATGTATCATAACAATGCAGCACCATATCAGTGAAAAGGGAGCAGACTGAACAGACCAGCAGCACAACAAACGAGCAAAAGATTCCCAAACCATATAGAACCCAAGCTGATGAGGCTTAGTATGTGCTGATTTGCATATAACACCCACTATGCACTGTCTCAGGAGAATCTATGTTTTTTTTTTTCCAATTGTTTAACCAGGAGTAGCACACTAAGCTGAAAGCTTGTTTACAGGTGCAACCTGGGAGCACAAGGAAGTTAAGTGACTTGCTTAGGGTCACACACTATACAAGTGGGGGCAGTGGGATTCAAATCCAGGTCTCCATATTCCTGTGCTGTTGTAAAACTTGACTTTGCTGTAGATGATCAACTTGAGCCCGATGTCATCAATAGTACTTTTACATGGAGGCTTCCCTCTTCTAAAAACCTTATGGATTGCCTGCCTGTGTTGGAGTTGACATGAGCGTGTTGGGAGGCAGTGTGTGTGTCTGTCTACCTGTTTGTGTGTTTATGTTTTACAGGCAAAGGGTTGAAAGCAGTAGTCTATCCATGTTCAATAAAGATGATTAACAACAACAACAAAAGTAGTCCATCCATTTATGCTCTGCACTATTTTTGCCTGTACATGTTTTTGCACCATATAGGTGAGATAGCTGCAATTATTTAGTTTCACGTCCATGCTCCCAGATGGGCGCATTATTCTCAACTCCACAACAACAAAAACGTAGAAACCTGAGAGCCGGTGTGGCATAGTGGTCTGATCAGTGGCTTCAGAATCGTGAGATCGCAGGTTCAAATCTTGCTAGGCCTAAATACTCACTCTGTGACCTTGAGCAAGCCACTTGACCTTTCAGTGTTCCAGTCCACCTAGCTGCAGAATTGGGTAGAGGCAGGATCCCACTGGAAACAAGATGTTGTGTCTCTGCTTGGCTATCCTAGACAAACATACTGTTAAAAGAAAAGAAGAGAGAGTGTGGGATTTGAATCATGAACTCTCACTTGCATAGAATGCAGAATGAGGGACTTGTTCACAAGATGTCTGTTTTCTCACTCTCTGCCTATGGCAAGAATCTTTTGAGAATACTGTTGTGCTCTAAACGGAGGAGCTGTGTAAGGAAACGGATCCAGCTGATCGCTTGGCAGTCGTTCCCTTCCCCATACTAATCAACCTCGTGACACTAAATCAGGGACAAGGTGTTACGAATCCCGGATAAATGACCATATTCAGGGATACACTATTTAAAAAAAAGTATCATCTCAGGAAAGTTATTGGAAGAAGGGGTTTTAGTGTACCAGCTAGTTTCTGACTAATTAGACTCTTATAACAGATGAACAAAATAAGTGATCTGACAGATGTTATTGGACCAAGAAGAAATTTTCAGAACACAAGCTTTCTGGCCTCACAGTGCCTTTCTTCAGGTGATGGCAGTTTTAACAAAAATAATTTCTTTATACATTGGTTAGGGATAGCGCCTTGCCTAAATTAACATATTCACAAAAGAGAGGAGGTGTTAGATATTGTCAAACAATGCAGTCCAGGACACAGTGGAGAGAGGAGGAAATGTGTATGGTGGGAGAAGAATGAAGTAGGTGATTTGATACCTTTTATTGGACCAACAAGAAATGACCATTTCTACAAAAAACAATATTTCAATTTTAGTTTTGTTCCTCTCTGCACCAGAGAAGAGTTTTTGCACATCAGCTCGGTGTGTGCGGCGTCTCTTCAGGGGGTGAGTACACTGTCTGCTTTGCTGTGGTATACTGTTTCTTTTTTATTATTTACTACTTTTTGGTGCCTCCCACCGCCAGCACCATCTGCCCAGTCATGGACCCCTCAGCTGTGGCTTCCCATATTAGCCACCCTCCCAGTACCTCCTGGCTTACTCCCCAAGGTGGGGTCACGGCAACCCAACCACTCTGAAAGGTGCCGTGATCGATGGGATAGGGCAGGAGTCGGCCTGGGAGCCAATTGCAGCTGGGGGGTGGGCATAATCAAAGTGGTGGGTGACAGGCTTTTCTCCCCTGTAAGCAGGGGTGGGAATGTGAAATGATGCCAGTGTCCATCCCACCCCTCAGTTCCTTGCTGGTGCTGGTCACTGTGGTGCTCCTGACCTCCACCAGGGGTCCCTCGAGAATCGGTCACACACCGCACCTTCCCCCCAGAGATGGAGGGCAGTCCGTGGGATGCTCGATCCTTCTCCCCCAGCCGGCCCTCTGATGACCCTGGTCCATTCACAAACCCGGGTTGCTGGCGCTGCAAGTGGAAATTCAACCACTGCTCTGACAGGCCGGCAGCGGTATGCTATTTTTTGACCTTGTGCACCCCATTCCCTGTGCCCTTTTTTCTTGCTTCTAGTGCTTTTGCAGAGACTGTCATTTCTTGCTGGTCCAATATTAGTGATGTACCTATGGAGGTGTCAAGCTCCTGGGTTCACCACAGATCACAAAGTGTTGCAAGGACCACAAGGGCCTGGCATTAGTGGTAAGTGGGAGGGGCTGAGGGATAGGAGCAAACTTCAAGAAAACTCCATGTCTCCTAGGCCACCTGTACGATGGCCACTGGTATTCTCTGGTCCCACTCCATGGGGAGCCTGGATGGTGGGGGGAGGGGCTGATGAGGCTGTGAGGTTGCCAGATGCTGGTCTGAAGACAGGCAGAGGTAGTGGCAAGGGGAACAAATAGCTGTATGGCAAAACAAGAAGTCCACTGTCTTGTTTATTTACATTGTACTGCAGTCTCTCAAAGGCAGCTCTGGTTGCAGTCAACTATGTGCACAGTGAGGGGAATGACAACATGTCTTGGTCCTTTGTCATGGGCTCAAACGTGCAAACAGTCAGGATTAAAAAGCTGTATAGATAGATGTATGCATATAAAGGCAGAACCTGTCATGTGGATTAACATTCATCTTTAGTAATCGTCAGTGATGTCAACTGGCACCAGTGACAGGCTAAAAAGGGGCTTCTAAATCAGTGTTATTGAAAACATACAGCTTTGCCTCTCTCTGACATCACTTCCTCTCTAAAGAATCCTTGAAATGGCTGCTACCGTGATTTCATGTCGATGATTTAGATACTCAGATCTCAGGGCTCCTGACACCTCCAGGGACACTTCACATCTTGTTTGAAAGACCTTTTCATGGGCTTTCCGAATGGGCGTGACAGTGGCCATGCTTACTTCCCCTTTAACTCAGAAGGGAGTCCTCTTTTTTAAATGATTTATATCTGGAGAAAGGTACTGTACTTTAAAAGTACACCTTACCATGGTCCAGGGATTTCTGTAATGCTCGCCAAACTAGATAGAATCTGTTAATCATGCTATATAGGTGTTCCTCTGGAAACCGTTCCATGTTACAAGCACCAATTCCTTGATGTAGGTTAGATTAAAGAGGCCCAGATGTGCTGCTGCAAGGTATTCTGAACCAACACCTTGCAAAACAAGCTGCCTTGGAAATGTGTAATGCCTTTTCCTTTGTTTTTCAGGCTTGTATGTTAAAACGTAGCAATGCAGCATAACACTAATTCAGTCTGAAAACTGAGTAATAATGTTTGGAAGGTAAAACAGCTTCGACCTATGTTAGAATGACCAGTGGATCACCTGATCACATTTTTTCCAATAACATCACTTGATCTATCAACCTTACCCATTTTATCATTGTAACCCACCTTTTTCTTCATTCAATACTGCAGTACATTCAAAACATTTTTAGACTTCTGAGGCACAGTTGCTTACAGCTGAGCATTATCGGGTGGGTCAGAAGTTGGTCAACTTGGTGGCAAACTGGTTGATGGGCAGAAAACAGAGAGTGGTGGTAAATGGTATACAGTCAGAAGAGATGCAAGTCCCAAGTGGGGTGCCTCAGGGATCAGTCTTGGGGCCAGTCCTCTTCAATATCTTCATCAGTGACATTGCAGATGGACTGGAGGGTAAGGTTTGTCTGTTTGCAGATGACACCAAGATCTGCAACAGAGTAGATGATCAAGATGGGGTGGGCAGAATGAGAAGAGATCTGGATAAACTAGCAAAATGGTCAGAAGAGTGGCAACTGGGGTTTAATGCAAAGAAGTGCAAAATCAAGCACATAGAGAACAGAAACCCTGAAGCCACCTACAGGCTGGGAGGGGAGTTGCTGGCAGTCACAAGGGAAGAAAGAGACTTGGGCATCATCATCACCAATGACCTGAAATCATCCAAGCAGACCACTAAAGCAGTAGGTAAGGCTAGGGGAATGTTAGGGTGTATTAGTAGGGGTGTCACAAGTCGTAAGATGGAGGTAATAACCCCTCTTTTCAAGACACTGGTTAGGCCCCATCTGGAGTACTGCATGCAGTACTGGAGGCCACAACTTCACAAGGTAATTAACTAAATTGAGGCAGTCTAGAGAAGGGCACCCAAAATGGTGCAGGGACTGCTTCAGAAAACATGGGGACAGATTAACAGAGCTCAATATGTATACCCTAGAGCAAAGGAGGGAGAGAGGTGATATGATCGAAGCATTCAAACACCTTAAGGGCATTAACAAGGTGAAAGAGGACACCACATGAAATTAAAGGGAGGCCAGTTAAGGGGTAATGTGAGGAAGTTCTTTTTCACAGAAAGGGTGGTGGATGCATGGAACGGCCTACCTCAGGAAGTGGTGGATATGAATACAGTGTAGGGCTTCAAACAGGTATGGGATAGGCATAAGGGAGCAATACAGATGAGTGTGAAAAGATAGGCCGTTGACAGAGCAAAGGCCGATGGCACATTTCTAAGGTAGAAAAAGAAATGGGCAGACTGGATGGGCCTTGCGGTCC
The DNA here is from genome assembly GCA_016271365.2 of Neoceratodus forsteri. Lineage (NCBI taxonomy): Eukaryota > Metazoa > Chordata > Ceratodontiformes > Ceratodontidae > Neoceratodus > Neoceratodus forsteri. The sequence continues at coordinate 59,993,323 of JADMNL010000033.1, forward strand.
TTATCTGCCATCAACTTCTATGTTTCTATGTTTCTATTATTTTCATACATGACTTCTGATGTGTCCCTTTACACAAAGTGAAAAGAAATGAAAAATGATGGTTATAACAAGCTGCCAGATCTACTAAACCATGCCCCTCCTCCTCTCTGGGAAGATATAATGGGCTTCTACTCCTGTACCTTGTTAGCCATTAAAAACAACACCATCTGATTCTGATTCAGGAAGGGGGCATCTAGGTTCCCCTTACTGAACTGTCTTACTGTAAGCTAAAAATTATTCAGTTGGTGAGTGCATGCAGAATGACAGGGCACACACGCAAACTGGCAATGGGGTGATCTCAATCAAGGAAAACATTGCAATGCATTACTTCACACAGATGGAAGTAGAATAGCCTGCCCAGTCAGCCTGTGAAAAGTAGCATTATTCGCGGGATTTTAAACAGAGATTCCTGAGAGAGAGAATGGCATTGACGGATATGCAGCATGGGATGGCATTTCAGCTGACAAGCTTGGATGTGTGTCCATACTCAGAGTGGGTCTATTCATTGCTTTGCAGTGGGAGGGGCTGACGAGATTGCAGCAATACTGTGTTACTATGGTGGTACAATCTAGCGAATGGATACCACTCGTAGCAGCTGAGCTGTACTCCTCTATTCTGGACTATTACTTCCATAGCCTGCATGATGAGAGAAGTCACAGTCTTGGTGTTTAACGTCCCTGTTTTTTTTGGCCTGTGGCAAAACATGGCTTCCAGCTGAGGTGATTAAATTCAGTCTCTGCCCTATAGTAAAACAGTGAGAGTTTGTAACATTAAATTAACACCCTGAGACACAGCAGACCAGTTTGGGAAATTACGTTTGCACATAGTTTCCATTCTGCCCATACCAGAGGAAGTGGTGAAGGCATAGTAGGAAATAATACATATGATAGCAGGGCACTCATTTTTTTGTTTATCTTGACTGAAGCAATGTTCCCAGAAATACATTTCTGTTCAAATTGCTTTTCCAAATTGCACGGGGGCTCCGACTGCTTGCAATGAAGGGCTATCAGCAGGCTTGCTGCTGAGATAATATGCTGCACTGTCTCTGGTGGTGTAAGTTTGTCACACTTTTCTCATGGTTTTTGAGAGGAAAAAGTGAGCAATCTGCCCCCAAAAGAAGTGCTGAAGCTACGGGACACAGACCATGCATTCCTTACAGCTCTGAAGATGAAGTTTGATACCCTGTACTCCTTTAAAGTAATAGCCTAGAGAAGGCAAGTCTGAGAAGAGACATATTGACAATGTTCTGAATATTAGAGGGAATAGAGAGGGCGGTGTATACACAGATGTTTAACCTGGTGAGTACTAGTATAACTAGTGGACACATGCACTCAAACACGAGGGAGTGGGGAAGTGGGGGAGTGGTTGTGTCAGAATTAAGTGAGACATTGAACAGTATTACTTCACACAGAGGGTTGTTAACATGTGGAATAACCTACCAGGTGAAGCTATGAAAAGCTAGATGGACAGACAGACAGATTTCCGAGGGAGAATGTTATTGAGGGTTAAACAGCATGAGTAGGGGTAAAACAGGACTAGACAGATTCCTGAGGGAGAATGTTATTGAGGGTTACACAGCATGAGTAGGGGTAACACAGGACTACACAGATTCCTCATGGAGAATGGTACTGTGGGTTACACAGCATGAGTAGGGTAATACAGGACTACACAGATTCCTCATGGAGAACAGATTCCTCATGGAGAATGGCAATGAGGGTTACATGGCAGTAGTGGTAACACAGGACTAGACAGATTCTTGAGGGAGAATGGCATTGTGGGTTACACAGCATGAGTAGGGGTAACTCAGGGCTAGACAGATTCCTGAGGGAGAATGGCATTGTCGGTTACACAGCATCAGTAGGGGTAAGAAAGGAATAGACAAATTCCTGAGGGAGGATGGCACTGAGGGTTACACAGCATGAGTAGGGGTAACAGAGGACTAGACTGATTCCAGAGGAAGAATGACATTGTGGGTTACACTGCATAAGTAGGGGCAACACAGGACTAGACAGATTCTAGAGGAAGAATGGCATTGTGGGTTACACAGCATGAGTAGGGGTAACACAGAACTAGACAGATGCCTAATGGAGAATGGCACTGAGGGTTGCACAGCATGAGTAGGGGTGACACAGGACTAGACAGATTCCTCATGGAGAATGTTGTTGTGGGATACACAGCGTGAGTAGGGGTAGCACAGGACTAGACAGATTCCTCATGGAGAATGTTGTTGTGGGATACACAGCATGAGTTGGGGTAACACAGGACTAGACTGATTCCTGAGGAAGAATGTTATTAAGTGTTACACAGCATGAATAGGGGTAATACAGGACTAGACAGTTTCCTGAAGGAGAATGGCATTGTGGTTACACAGCATGAGTAGGGGTAACACAGGACTAGACAGATTCCTGAGGGAGAATGTTATTGAGGGTTACACAACATGAGTAGGGGTAACACAGGACTAGACAGATTCCTTATGGAGAATGGCATTGAGGGTTACACAGCTTGAGTAGGGGTAACACAGGAATAGACAGATTCCAGAGGAAGAATGGCATTGTGGGTTGCGCAGCATGAGTAGGGGTAACACAAGACTAGACATATTCCTCATGGAGAATGGCATTGTGGGTTACACAGCATGAGTAGGGGTAACACAGCACTAGACAGATTCTAGAGGAAGAATGGCATTGTGGGTTACACAGCATGAGTAGGGGTAACACAGCACTATACAGATTCTAGAGGAAGAATGGCATTGTGGGTTACACAGCATGAGTAGGGGTAACACAAGACTAGACAGATTTCTCATGGAGAATGGCATTGTGGATTACGAAGCATGAGTACTGGCAACACAGGACTAGAGAGATTCCTTATGTAGAATGGCATTGAGGGTTACACAGCATGAGTAGAGGTAACACAGGACTAGACAGATTCCTGAGGGAGAATGGCATTGAGGGTTACACAGGACTAGACAGATTCTTGAGGGAGAATGTTATTGTGGGTTACACAGTATGAGTAGGGGTAACACAATACTGGACAGATTCCGGAGGGAGAATGGCATTGAGGGTTACACAGCATGAGTAGGGGTAACAGGACTAGACAGATTCCTGAGATAGAATGTTATTGTGGGTTAGAGAGCATGAGTTGGGGTAACACAGAACTCAACCAATTCCTCATGGAGAATGGCACTGAGGGTTACACAGCATGAGTAGGGGTAACACAGGACTAGACAGATTCCTCATGGAGAATGTCATTTTGGATTATGCAGCATGAGCAGGGGCAACACAGGACTAGACAGATTTCTGAGGGAGAATGGCATTGAGGGTTACACAGCATGAACAGGGGTAACACAGGACTAGACAGATTCCTGAGGGAGAATGGCATTGTGGGTTACTCAGCATGAGTAGTGGTAACACAGAACTAGACAGATTCTTGAGGGAGAATGGCATTGTGGGTTACACAGCATGAGTAGGGGTAACACAGGACTAGACAGATTCCTGAGGGAGAATGGCATTGTGGGTTACTCAGCATGAGTAGTGGTAACAAAGAACTAGACAGATTCCTCACCGAGAATGGCATTGGGGGCTACACATCATGAGTAGGGGTAACTCAGGGCTAGACAGATTCCTGAGGGAGAATGGCATTGTCGGTTACACAGCATGAGTAGGGGTAACAGAGGACTAGACTGATTCCAGAGGAACAATGACATTGTGGGTTACACTGCATGAGTAGGAGTAACACAGAACTAGACAGATGCCTAATGGAGAATGGCACTGAGGGTTGCACAGCATGAGTAGGGGTAACACAGGACTAGACAGATTCCTCATGGAGAATGTTGTTGTGGGGTTCACAGCGTGAGTAGGGGCAGCACAGGACTAGACAATTTCCTCATGGAGAATGTTGTTGTGGGATACACAGCATGAGTTGGGGTAACACAGGACTAGACAGATTCCTGAGGGAGAATGTGATTGTGGATTACACAACATGAGTAGGGGTAACACAGGACTAGACAGATTCCTCATGGAGAATGGCACTGAGGGTTACACAGCATGAGTAGGGGAAACACAGGAGTAGACAGATTCCTCATGGAGAATGGCACTGAGGGTTACACAGCATGAGTAGGGGTAACACAGGACTAGACAGATTCCTCATGGAGAATGGTATTATGGGTCACACAGCATGAGTAGGGGTAACACAGGACTAGACTGATTCCTGAGGAAGAATGTTATTAAGTGTTACACAGCAGGAGTAGGGGTAATACAGGACTAGACAGATTACTGAGGGAGAGTGGCATTGTGGGTTACACAGCATGAGTAGGAGGGATGGCTTTTCTATACATTTTTTTTCCTTCCATGCCTGGAGGGGCAGCTCTTCATCCCAGTCCCAGGTCCCCCCACCTCCTACAGTAGCCAGCTAAAGCTCAGTCATCTACCTGGTCAGAGGTTCCCGATGAGCTTCCCCTCTCGCATCAGTGCTGAGAGGAGAGAGACATCCTCCACCTCCTGTAGAATAAATCCAAAGCGGACCAGCATAGGGACCTGCGATGGTGCAAGCATGGCACAGCTGTACTGGGCTTCATTAAACCCTCTGACACCATTTTCCTCTCTCTTCTCCCTTTCCCCACCCCATAGCATCATACACATTCACAGAGGTGCACTTTTCTGCGGTGCCCCCACAGTTCCCTCCCGTACATGCCTCCCTGGCTCTGCTCTGCTCTGCCTCCAGACCTCCACCTGGGGTCAGCCTAGGCCATACCAACAGACCCCCCCCCACCCCAGGAGAGGAAAGCAGCACCTTCAGACGCTCAATCCTTTCCCACCCCGGATGATCCCTGATGACCCAAGTCCATTCCTGAGCCTGGGCCATCAGCATGGGAAATGGTAAGGTGGATGGCACCTCAGACCTCTTCACCACAGGGCCGGCTAAGCCCACTGTCTTTGACCAATAATAACTTTTTTTATTATTAAGTAAGCCCCTCCATGCGTTTTTTGGTCTAGAGCCTTCCCTGTGAGTGGGGTTAACGTTCTGACTGTTAAGCTTGGATGTGTGTCTCTACTCAAATTGTGCGTACTGCTGCCTCTAATCCTGTCAAGCAAAGTACTGTAGACAGGACTCATGCACTGTACAAAGGTCCTTACCCCCTGTGGGCTTGTTATTATTGTCTCGCTATGAATTTTCTCTCAGTAAATATGACTGGTATTGCATTTCTTGTTAAATAGCTGGTGGCACCAAAAACAGCAGGTAGGAAATCTTATTGATTTTTAATAGTTAACTGTTACTTTTTATTTTTGAAGTATTTTAATTTTTCCATGTGTTCATTAGAAAATGTTCTACCTGACAGTATTAGGTGTAAGTAAGGTATAAGTATAATGTGTAGATAAAGATTACTTAACCTGGAGACTGACAGATCTAGATCTGTTCCCCTTCACACCTCAGCACTGTGACCTCACTGACTTGGCATCACAAGTGACTAATCTTGCAACAGTTGATTGGCTTTTCTTTGGTCCATTGTGATGTCACAGACAGTGAGGTCATATTAGGGCTGATGATGTGCAAGGAGAAACAGAATGAGGTTTGCACGCCTCCCTGTTCCACACATCACACTATGCACTGTCAAGTAGATAATCTTCTCATTAGCAAAAGGGGAAAAAAATAAACTGAATGACCTTGGGCAAGTCACTTGACCTCCCAGTGCTGCAGCCCACCCAGCTCTGAAAATGAGTAGATGTAGGACAGGCAGAAAATGAGATATTGCATTGTAGCTGGGTTGTCCTGGGGGAGGGGGAAATGTTGCTTTTATATAGTGCCTTTCATCAAACTGCATTCCAAAATACTTTACAATCCAGGAGAGGAAAGGGAGAGAATGTAACTGCCGTATTCCTTATCACAGGGAGATTTTAAAACAGGCAGAGATATTGCACAGAGGTTAAGCACAAGGAGGGTATGAGATCTGCGCAGAGTCACATATTGAGTACGTTTTGGGATTCAACCTCCGGGTCTCCAGTTTCCCGCCTCTGTGTTCTAATTGTTAGGCCGCAATGCCTTCCTGATGGATGAAACAGAATTTGGGTTTCTGAATGTGTCTTTTTCTCACGGTTTACATTTTGTTGTCATTTTAAAAACACAGTACAAAGCCTCAAAACGTTGGCTGTTGTTCATTGTGCAGTACTGATACCCTTAATGGTGCATAAAACATTAACAAAGTACAGACGATTCTGAAACAATACATTTCTGGTGAGTGAGTCTGTTTTTCAGTATCCTTTCTACATCTTTGATTCACTGACAAAAAAACAAACAAACAAACACGTTGTAGTTCCAAATATAAAGTGACGATCTTTCAGAGGGAGATTGCACTACAGTGTTGTTTCAGTATGGTGAATCTGCCACCGTAGCAAATGAAGTTAAAACTATATGGTGACACCAGCCAAGTGGTGCAAAGGGTTGAGGCACTGGATGCCTTACCTCATGCTATGCCGGTGACCTGGGTTAGGGAATGACCTCGAGTTGTTGGGGTGCCAGCACCGGAGGAGGGGGGGGCTGAGCAGGATTGAGCATGCCAGTAGGCAGCTCTCCTCTCCCGAGGGTGGTGAGGGTGGGTTGGCACCCCCCCGTACCCTCAACCCTAGGTTGGCACCCCCCCCGTAGTTCTGCTCCCATTGGGTGGAGGTCTGGTGGGTAGCGTAGGCTGCGAGGGGGTGGGGATAGTATCGGGAGGTGGAAGGGCTGAGCTGGCACCATGGGGTGGAAGCATGCCCACACGCCGCATCGCCTTGTGCCACGGCCTCGGGGGGGGGTCAGGGGAGAAAATCCGAAAAAATACATGTGTGTCCCCGTCGCCAGTTGGCGGGAGGAGGAGAGGGGGACAAAAAAGCTAAATAAAAAAATATATACGGTACATATGGTGACCTGTCATACTAGTAATAAGCTTCAGGAGTGCACAGTCTTAAAATCATTTACTTCTTATCTCAGTGTTTAACAACTATTATAGATCAAGGGAACTCTCTGGACCAGCCAGAGTGCTCCTTTTTACTGCCTGTGTTTCTCATACCTTAGCAATGCACATGAGACCACTCTTACAACAGTACAAGTGGTCTCTGCGGCTGTATCAATACATAATAAGCCTGCAGCTGTTCAATGCTTTCATCACTCCCAGGTAAGAACCAAGTCTTATATAAGAGAAGAATACATGGGGTATAACGAGAATTTTACATACACCCAAGGTGTGGGATTCTACATAAACACTGAAAAAGAAGGTTGAGGGTTTAGAAAAGCATCCCACATCGAAGGTATGTGTAAAATTCTGAGACACACACACACACTTTTTTTTTTTATATAATTACTAGGAGAGCATTTTTGATCAGTGTGGGTTTTGTGTGGTTGCTTAGATTAATGAACAAACAGAAATTGCTGTGCTGCTGAAAACGTGCATTACTATTAGGAAGACAGAGCAACTGACACGTTCCGGGCAGGCAACTCATACTATGGAGCGGCCTGTCTGAGGAGCTAATTTTAGCCCAAAATAGAAATTTTTGTTGCAGTAATATATATCACATACTAGCACCATACATGTATAACTGGAAGCAAAGAAACTATACGCATGTTTAGAGGGCCCCTTCCCCCAATTTCATTGCACTATATAATGCACCCCTGCAGCCCCATCCGTACTTCGTGTCATCGAAGTGCTATTTTTAGGAGCGGGGCTGCAGCACCTTGCAGCTGCTTGGCTCATACTTGGAAGTTATGAGCTGAGCATACAAATGTAAGTTTTACTTTTATTACTGCACCAAAAAATTCTAATGTTGGCTGAATTAGCGCCTCGGGCAGGCAGCGCCTTAGTATCAGCTGCCTGCCCAAGACTGCAAACTGTGTCAGTTGCTCTTCTCAAACATGAATACTTTTAAGTGTTTCTTGTGTTTCTTTAGCACGTCAAACTGTAAAAGAGGAACTGAAATCGGACTGCAATACTGGGTAACTACAGCTAGAAAACGAAGTTAGTGACACGTGCAATTGTAAATTGCTGCTTTTGGCGCAACTAAAATCCAATAATGTAGTTGTAAAATGCTGTGTTTTAAAAGAAGAAAAGTCGCCTCTAGTAGTGAGTATTTGGCTGCTTTTGCAGTTTTCTTTTCTTTTTCTTTGGGCAGTTCTTATGGAGATTTCTCATGTGGCACTTCAGGGAAACTAGCTCAGTCTTTTTGATTTTAAGAACTTGTTATCATTGTTTTAAAAAATTTTCCTAGTATATGTAACAAAATAATACTCCCAAACCCTACAAAACAAGGATGCAATGGAGGCAAACTAAGTTGGCAGTGGACTCGTGAACCTGCACCCAGGCAGCCAGGTTGGGGCATAGTGCTATTGTTGGCCGTGCAGCTCACAACTGGGTAGGAGGCACTGATGTCTGCCATTGTGCATTGCAGCAGCCCCTCATGGTGGCCCACATGAGCTTGCTCCATCATGAGGAGTAGGCCCTGGTGCTGTTGTTGCATGCATGAGAATCCTGACATGGCTGTGTACAACAGGGAGAGTGTAACCCCTTCCCCTCACTATCTCACTAATAGTCATCAGTATTCTTGGGCCCCATGGTGCTTTGCAGTGGTTTTCTGGGCTGGAAGACACAGTTATATGAATAAAAAGAGAAGCTGTCTACTATGGCTTTGCAGTATGATACAGAGACAGTGCTAGCCTTGTCCTCCAGGACAATACAGAACTCTGAAGGTGCAATAAGCAAACAAATATGGTGTCCTCCCCCTCCCTACACCACTTTTCTTGCACTACCACCCAAGAATACACAGGTGGCAGTGTTAGAGTGAAATGACAACACTCCCTCCCCTGGAGGAGGAGAATGTCCCCATACTTCCCCACCCCCTAGCCAGCCCCGATGATCCCGGCTTACTCTCGAACTTGGGCTGCCAGCATTGTGAGCAGCAGTACTTTTGCTGTGCTGGCAGGCTGGCTGTATGAAGACCAGTTCCAAGTGAACATAGCCATGATTCAGCCGACCCAGCCAGTGCTGCACCACACAGCAGGCGGCCAACCTCCCACACAAATGAACAATTCCAGAACATGGTGCGCACACTAAAGGATCACAGAAGTAGAGTAGTGTGTTTGAGTGTTTTACTGCTTCAAAATGTAACATTTTGAATCAGTAAAAAACCTTTTGAAGGCACTATTCTGCCTCTGGGCTCCTTTAGTGTGCGCACCTTGTTCAGGACTTGGGCATATAGGTACTTGCTATTCATACTATATCACCACAGCCAGACAATGAAGCAGACTCCATAGATGTGGCCTGCTTCCTTGTGTGATGTTTTTTGCTCACTGTCTTTTGCACACTATTTTGTTGCCAACAATGGGACCTCTACCAAGGAGCAGATGTAACCAGCTTTTCTGTCCGACCTGGTACCTGTTTTTTCATCCTTGAGCACCTACCTAGGTAATGGCTGACCTGGGCAGTGGCTGCTTACACAGTCCACAGATTCTTTCCACTGGATGCACCAGAATGCAGGGTTTTATTTAACTCCAAAAATTGATTAGCGTTTTGCTCATAAAAGTGCTAAAACATTGTGAAAATGCATAGCACTTGCCTCATTGTGTTTAACAAACATAACACTTCTAGAAAACCTATATAAATGCTTTCTGCACAGTTAGCATTGCCCCAAGAAAAAAACTGCTAATCAATTATTTAAAACCCTGGAATGGCACAGGTAGTTGTGTCTTCAGAGGCTTTTGTCACATGTGCTCTGTATGAATTTCAGTCCACATACAAGATATTATATGAAAATGTCAATTTGCACAGTGTAAGTTGTTTTCAGGTCATACAGATGTAAAAACATATAGGGCACACAGCTGTGTTTTTTCTCTCTCTCTCTAAATCATCACAGCTTACATTTTAAGCAATGTCAGTCAAGGTGTCTTAAAATGCACTCCTTTCAAGTGCCTAGCCAGCATGTGTGTATGACTACATTTTCTGTTGATACTGTCCCCCCCCCCCGGATGTTTCATCGCCATCTTATAGCCCTGGCTACAGTAGATGTCTCCTACTCCTAATGTCTGGCAATGTGCATCCATCCCAACCCTGGCCCTCCAATGACCCACAATACTAGACAGCGTAAAACTATAGGTCTCGTGTTCTCATCCCTAAACATCTGCAGCCTCCTCCCAAAAATGGACAGTCTCAAGGCCTGGGTCTCTCAACACCACCCTGATGTCATGTCTGTTGTGGAAACATGGCTTTCACTGAAAATACCAGATACTACCATATCCCTGCCTGGCTACACCCTGTACCGACAGGGCCAATGCTTGAAAAGAGGAGGAGGATGTGTCATTTACACCAAAAATACACTCCAGGGATATGTCATACCCCCACCACCCAACAATGATAATCTCCAGGTACTAGCCATCAAACTAATGCTAGGAGCACACAACAGATTGCTCACCCTACTGTCCGTATACATCCCATCTAAGCAGACCACACCTGGCATCAGCCACCTATTGGACTACTTCAGCACGCTGAGCCTAAACTCTGAAACAATGCTGTTGGGAGACTTCAATATCAACTGGGTCTCACCTGCTGGTAACACCATTAAAGCTACCCTTGCCACAATCCACTTCTACCAACTGGTGGACGCGCCGATTCAAACCAATTACAAGACAGGCACCAGCACACCTCTGGACTGGGTTCTCTCGAACCGCTCTTCCCACAACACAGATCTCACAGTGCTCCCTGACTCACTGAGTAAGCACCTCCCTGTCACTTTCCTCTGGAACAACAACTACCACAAACCCCTTGACAGAACTGTAAAAAAACACCTACTCCTAAAGGGCCACCTTCCACAGCTAAAGGACAACCTAAAGCAGCAGGACTGGTCGGACCTGTATGGAACCACAGGTGTGGACACTGCACTAGATCTCTTTATCAAAATTCAATGCAGCCTGTGACAAACACACTCCCATCACAGTGAGAAAAACCAGAGGACCTATAAATCCCTGGATTATCCTGGAACTACTGGCACAACTAAACACAAGAGACCAACTCTGGAAAACAGTGCGGGCACATGACACACCAGCTAACATCCAAAGGTATAAAAAGGCCCGCAATGAGTGCACAAAGGCAGTCCATGAAGCAGAAAGCAAAATCTACAAGGAAGCACTCACTAACACCTGGAGTAGCAGCAAATCATTCTGGGCAAATCTAAACGATATCATTGGGAAGGACCCTAAAATAGCCCCAGCCATGCTAAATGTTGAGAGCATCCCTGCCTTGGACCCTCTGCTCATCGCTAACTCTCTGAACCTCGCCTTCTCAGAGCTTAGTGGTGTGCTCCTGATGAACATCTTCAATACCCCTGCTCCAGAGGTCAATGAGAAGATCCCAGCATGACTACACCAGCCACTCTTCCATTTCAAAGTGGTCTCCGAAGCCACTGCTAGAAAATACCCTGCAAAAGCCCTCGACAAATCAAGGCACAGTGGGGACTCTCTGTACCTAAAAGTTGTTCAACTAACACTAAACGAAGTACTTGGTCCACTGACAAAAAAATTTAATCTATTCCTCTGCTGCTTCAAATTCCCCAAATCTGGAAAGCTGCCACGGTCACCCCAGTATGCAAAAATGGTGACTGGTCCCTTCAAAACAACTACAGGCTGATCTCTATACTCTCCCCACTTTCCAAGGCCATTGAAAGGATTGCGGCTGACCAGCTGGTGGAGTACTTCAATCAGTATCAGCTCCTATACCCAGAGCAGCAAGGTTTCCGAGCCAGCCACAGCACCATCATGGCTCTCCTGGAATTTGCTGGATTTGTACATAGTGCTCTTGACAAAGGGCACATTGTAGGGGTGGCCTTTGTTAACCTATCAAAGGCATTTGACATGGTCCATCATGCCCTCCTCCTTGAACAGCTCTTGGACGTAGGGCTAGCCCTAGAAACCATAGCATGGTTTTGTGGCTACCTTAGCCTGTGATCACAGCAAGGAAAGATCGGGGACATCCTATCAGAAAGTCGACTGGTCAGATCAGGGGTACCCCAAGGATCCATACTTGGTCCATTACTCTTCAGTGTCTTCCTAAAGAACCTCCCGGCTGCTTGCAATAGCCGCATGCTCGTCTACGCAGGTGATGCGGTGATCTTTACTAGCAACCTCGACCCCACGCTTCTGGAATATGACCTCCAGAGTGGCTTCGCAGTGGCTGAAAAATGGTCCAAAGAGCAAAAACTGGTCAAGAACTATAAACAAACAAAGACCATGCTCTTCGGCACTGCCCAAAACAAGCTAAAAGGCTATCCCCTGGCAATTCAGAATGACTCCAGTAACACCCTGGAACTAGTCCCCCATTTCAAGTCCCTGGAAATCACACTGGACACTGCCCTGTCTTACACACGACACATTGACATCACGGCCAAAGCCTTTAACACACCAGGATTGGTATCCTCTAAGGCACAGCCATTGCTTGACCTATGAAGCTCTGGATTTGGCAATTAACAGTTCACTCATCACCTTGATTGACTATGGCCTAGCTGTCTATGACTCCGCTACTGACACAATGCTCCAATGCCTCTCAACAGCCTTAAGCAAAGCCTGGTGCCTGCTCACTAATGCCCCCAAAACTCACCCACACCTGTGAGCTTTTTGCGCGATCAGGCTGACTTCAATTGAAGGACAGAACACTTTATTAAACCTGCCTACTTGCAAAAAAGGTCTCACTAAACTTACTTCCTCAAGGAGTTCTGAGCCTTCTATCACCACCTATACATGCCAGGCACATCAGGAGCTCGACTACACAACTATTCCATGTGCCCAGGTGCCACACAACAATGGCCCAGCGATCTTTTGCTCACTGGGCCCCTCTGTGGACAATGGTCTACCACCCAACATAGCTGGAGCCACAACCCTTGGTTCCACTGGCCCGGTGGTGCTGAGGGCTGAGGCGTTGTACACCACACCTCACGCCATGCCAGTGACCCGGGTTTGGGAATGGACTCGTGTCATTCGGGGGTCGGCCGGGGAGGTAAGGATTGAGCATCCAGAGGATTGCTCTCCTTCCTCGAGGTGTGCGGTTTGTGTGCTGCATGCATCAGCACAAGAGGGGTTCGACCCATGCCCAGGAGTGCTTGGTTGCCTCCGCGGATGGTGGAGATGGCTGCTAAGTCCATTGCACAGGCGCAGGGGCAGGGGAGAAAAATGGTGGAAAAATACTGGGAACAGGCAGGACCCATGATGGGCTGGAGGACGTACCCCTCCGAGGGGGGGGGAGTCTTAGTCCCTGCTGGGTCAGCGGAGGAGCTGACAAATAATGTTGTGATAAAAAAAATAACCCTTGGTTCCTTTAAGCGCTAACTCCGTCAGCACCTCACTGACAATAGTACCTATTGGTGTCCCCGCTAGTCTGCGCCCACAGCTTTAGTCTGCCTCAGCACTTCCAACTCCTGACCCACCAAGTTAAGTCTTTGCCCAAGCACTTGCCTCCTACCCCCTTTTCCCAAGCACTTGCCTCCTACCCCCTTTGCCCTAGCTCTTGCCTCCCACCCCCTATCCCTTGGCTCTTTTTTCCTCTGCTCTCTCTATCCCAGATCCCACTGCCCCTCCCTACCTCACCCTAACAGTCTGCCTCTGCTTCTCTCTCTCTTCCGCAGGATGCTGGCATACCATGTACTATGCCTCAGCACAATTTGTGAACTGTTTGTCATTGCAACCCATGTACTGTTGAATTTTTTTGCACTCTGTATGCATAATTTACTGTAACGATATTGTATCATCTTGTGTTAATGTATCTGATGTGGAACCTCTCAACGAGCATCCGTGCACAGGTGTCATCCAAGTTTTCAATAAATAAATAAATAAAATGGCACCTCCACCAGCATCACACTGCCAGACAGACTCTGTCCTCACAATGCACTAAAAAATAATAAATAGAAACAAAAATCTACACTCGTTCCTAGGCCACGGTACTAGTATCAGCAGCCATGACTGCTCTAATGAAGCAACAGATCATGTCTTGCATACATTATTTAAGTATTGTTGTTTCATTTGCCTTCAGGGCAGGTAGTGGAGAGGTAGAGCAGTAGTAAATCCTAATGTAATTCCCCCTGTGCAGACCAAGTTCAGTCTGTGACCCCCCCTTCCCCATATTCTGAAACCTCCCCCAGATTCTCCCACACTGCTAGTTAATTGCCTGACCTATGACTGACCCCACATTTTAATCAGTCAAGGGCTTAAGGAAGTGTGGGGGGGGTACCTAACATGCCCACTACATTGTAGCAGCTATACAGGTCTCCAGACAGTTTGATCACACACAGCAAGGAAATCAGAGGCAAAAACAGACCTCATTCTTCTGTCAAGGGCAAAGGTAAGGCTGGGATGGATTCACACTGACGTACAGCTGATGCCTGCAGGAGAAGAGCCATTAGCAGAGAGCAACGCTGTAGAAACACATTCTCAGTAAACATGCCTGATAGGTGCTAACCATAGCTATGGTTTTTGCAGGGCCTAATATACCTGCAACAGGCACAAGCATTTCACATTGGCACCTGACTACTGTTTAGGAGCTTGTTTTACATCCCCAGCATTTTCTGCTTACAGTTGTAACGTCTAAAGGCATTGAAATCTGACAGTTTTGTACCAGTACGGGGAGTAGCAGTGCGGATCAGGAATTAGCCAGCCCCTCCTAGTTCTGATCAGCAACCAATGGCTCTCAAAGCTTCTTATGTTTTAACCTCTTTTAGAGCCGGTCCTATACATACATACACTTGAATACTAACTTACATGCAAATCACATTCTGATTACTCCTTTCCTATTCAAACCTCAAGAACTGGATTTCACAAAGTGGTCGTTTTTGGTTTTAGATTTTAGTTCCTGCAAAGTTCTAGGGGGTTTTATTTTAAAGAACTGGTTCCTTCTGACATCCATACAATAATTCACGGAGGTGACTGGTGACCATTGTTTTTCCTGTCTTGGTTTCTTGTCTCATGTTGGTTTTCCATCAAACACCACTGGTGGCTTCCAGCCCCGGCACCGGGGCCAAGTGCAACATAATGGTTCAGGCCCTGTGAGAATGCAGATAGCCATGTTTTTTTTTTTCTGCCTCTCCCACCTTCCACCCTGGAATCTGGGATATCAAGCAGGCTTCTTAGATTTCCTGTTGACTCCCTTGAAGACTGGACAAACGTTTGGAGGATCTGAATAAGTGCAAGGAGCTGGTTCCTGCAAGAAACGGTGCAATGCCCTACATTATGACATCATCAGTGGCCCCTGACAGGTAGTGTCCTGGTACACCAGGCAGGGTGCAGGCGTAGCATGCCACCATGCTGGCACAGTGGGTAGCATGGTTTCAGGAGTTTTGAGGTTCCTTGCTATATTATGTGAGCAACCACAGAACTAAGAGAGGCTAGAATGGAAATCTGGACACCTTGTACACTGACAGCCATGGCATATGCTACTTACACATGCACAGTTATGGGCTGCGTGTGAGTCAGTGGAAGTGGAAATATGTTTACCTGGGTATTTAGAGGTCCAGCATGCACACACCTCAGCTGGTTGAAGTAATAGGAGGCTTCCATTTTACTCTCTATTAATTCTATGTGGGCAACGGGTGTAGGGTGGTGATACCTTTGTGATGTGGTATGATGCATGTCTGACACGATTCGCTGGAGTAGTAGGCTACTACCTGAAAAAGCTGAACAACTGGTCATACTTCTGGAGTCTCAGGTTCAAAGTAGCCAGATGTAAGGGGCTACATTTTGGGAGGATAAACAGAGGTAGGGTGTACAAACTGTGGGGAGTTCTGTTGTTGCAGGGGTGGGAAAAAAAGACCCTGGGGGTAATAATAGATTAGATATGGAAGTATGGCAAGCTGTATATGGCTACTGTCAAGAGAGTTGACAGAATGCTGAAGTACATCAATAGGGAGTGACCAGCAGTGTAGCAGAAGTAAGCTTTCCACTTCTGCAAGGCCCTGGACAGGGCAGGGGAAGTAACAGTGCAATCGTACAAGGCCCTGGTCAGGGCAGGGAAAGTTACCCTGCCACTGTTTAAAGCCCTGGTCTGGGCAGGGGAAGTTACCCTGCCACTGTTTAAAGCCCTGGTCAGGGCAGGGGAAGTGTCCCTTCCACTGTATAAGACCCTGGTCAGGGCATGGGAAGTAATCTTGCCACTGTACAAGGCCCTGATCAGGGCAGGGGAAAGTATTTCCCTGCCACTGTACAAGGCCCTGGTCTGGCCCCACCAAGAGTTCTGCATGCAACAGTGTGCTCCTACACAAAAGGGACACTGAGGCAGTCGAGACAGTGCACCACAAGGCCACCAGAAAGATTACAGACTTGGGGGAGAAGAGCTACTGCATGAAGAAAGGATGGTAACTGTGAATATGTTTGCCCCAGAGAACATGCAGCTGAGGGTGGACATGATCTCAGCCTTCTGGTAAGGTGTCAGAGTGACTTAGTTGGTAGCACATCTACCTCTGGGCCGTAAGGTTGTGGTTTCTCGTCCCACATCGAGATTGGGCTGATACCATAAATGCTGGCACCCAAGTGCGGTACGAGGAGGTGCTGTACTGTCGGGGTGTGCTGTTCTTCACATGAAATGTTAAACTGAGGCCCTTTCTGCCTATCTCTGGCGATGTGCTGGTGGGTGTCCAGGTGGAAGTAAAAGAACACAAGGCACTTTTCCCAGAGTTGGGGATTTTCCCTGGTGCCCTGGACAACATTCCCCTTCCCATAAAAATGGGTTATGCAATGGTATCCAGTCAATTTGCTGAAATGAAAAATGCACTGTCAAAAACTGTGCAGGAAAAAAAGTGTATGTGATCCCGGAGTTGGTATATATAATCTAGCATGGTATCGGACCGTGCTTAGATTACAGGACCATGCTGCAAGGTTTTTGCTGGTGCTGTTTTTTAGTTATGTCAAATTGACCCTCATGGTAGAAGAAGACAAATTAACATTTAAATAGCACTTTTTCATGCACATTGAATCATAAAGTGCTTTACAAGCAATGAGGGACTGGTGGTGATGGGGTTGTAAATGCGTAGTGTTAGCCATTTCGCACATTATCACCCACATACAGCCTTGGACAATTGCATGAACCAGTCTTATGGGAAGGTGTTGCCCAGGACAGTGGGGAAGATCCCAATCTGTTAAGAAAAGTGCCTTGGGTTCTTTTACTTCCACCTGGACACCCACCAGGACAGCACCAGAAATGGGCAGAAGGGGCTTTGGTTTATGGTTCATCTGAAGGATGGCGCACCCCAACAGTACATCTTCCCCCTAGTACTGCACTCAGGTGCATGGTAGCACAATGTGCAACTACTGGGCTTTCAGGGCAGCTATAACTGTTTTTTTGCAATAAAAGTTTTTCTCTCACAGCATACTGAGCCATTCCTGTTGGGTCTGGCAACCTCCAGCTCCAGCACCAGTGGTGTCCTGCCATTTTGTGGCAGGGGTCCCAAAAGTACCAGCGACCATTCTGACATGAGTGGCCACCATTCTGACATGAGTGGCCACCATTCTGACATGGGTGGCCACTGTCCTGACAAGGGTGGCCACCATTCTGACATGGTTGGGGGTTTTCTGCCCCATTTTCACCCCAGCCCACCCTCCCTCCTTCACCAAACTGCCTGCCGTGTACACAGACACCCATGGAATAAAGCAAACCATCCACAGCCCGTCACAAGGATCGCTGTGGCTGCCAGAATGCAGCACTGTGGTTGGTGAAGTGCCACTGCTTGTCCTGGGCTCCTTCCTGAATCTGGGTGGCCCCCACTGGAACATGATGTGCTACCTCCAGGTCATTTGGAAGCCCTCTACCCCTTTCTAAATAGGGATTAGTAGTTACAAGAAGAATGGAAAGAAGCTCTAATTGCGCCACATAGTTAGTCGCTAGCCTGGTGTAAGGGACGTGGAACTGATGCCACTGTATGGAATGCGGCATTCTGCCAGTGACATTTGTGTGGAATGTCAGTTCCACTACAGAAATGCGTTTCAGAATTTAATTAATTTTGAAAAATATTTCTGTGAAAATCACAGAATAATATTCCGTGGATTAGATAATCTGTGGTTTGTGGAAAATGATTGTGCTACGTATGGTGGTAATTGCACAAAAATTGACCAGTATTGCAGTATAACGCACTGAATAACATGCGTTTTGATTTTACCAAAACTGCGGTATACCACAATACCAGTCAACTTTTTCATAGTCACCACTGTATACCGAGAAATACTATTCCGTGGTAATCTACAAGTTTAAAGAAAAAAATCCACTTTTAGAATTTCAGGATTCTGTTTCCGATGAATTCCATTGAATTAAGAGAAATTTCAGAAATAACTCTGAATTCTGCAGGAAGAGGACTTTGAAAATTCCACACTGCTCTAGGGACATATATTCCAAAGTGGTTTCCATAAGTGCATGCTAGGGAATTAAGCCGTGCTGCTCTGCATGGTGCACAACATTTGTAAACTTTCAAAACCGTATGCAAAAGCCCAGCCCTCTCTACCTAATGTGTACTTATTTTAATGCCAGGGATAGGACTTTTATTTGGCTGCAGGTGTGCACAGCATGGCTATATTCAAATAGCTCTATTGAGTGCTAGGAAAAGAATGGGGAACACTGAGAAGTAAATATAAAACAGTAAGCAGTTAGTGGAAACCTGAATAGTAAATGGGGACTGGAAACACTGGATAGTGAATGGGGAACATTAAATAGCTAATAAGAACTCTAAGTAGTGAATAGGGAGCACTGAGCAGTGAACAGTGAATCACTGAATAGTGACTGGGAAGCACTGAGTACTGAATGGGAAGTACTAAGCAGTGAAGGGGACACACAGAGTAGTGAACCAGCAATGCAGATCAGTGAACTGGAAGTACCGAGTGGTGAATGGGAAGTTCTGAGTTGTATAGTAGGAATACTCAGTAGTGACTAGGAACACACAGTAGTGAGTGGAAACCTGAAGTAGTGAATGGAGAGCACTGAGTAGTGAATGGGGAGCATTATGTAGTGAAGGAAGAGCACTGAGTAGGGAATAAGGAACACTGAATAGTGAATATGGAATGCTGAGTTGGGCATGGGAAACACTGAGTAGTGGGTATGGAATGCCGAGTAGTGAATGAAGAACACTGAGTAGTGAAAGTAGAGCACTGAATACTCAGTGGGTAGCACAGAGCAGTGAACAGAGAATGCTGAGTAGTGAATGGGGAACACTGAATAGTGAATGGAAAGTTCTAAATAGTGAATAGGGAACATGGAATAGTGTATAAGGAACACAGCTGTGAATATAAAATGATGGATAGTGAATCAAGAACATTGAATAGTAAACACTAAGTAGTGAACAGGAAGCACTGAGTAGTGAATGGGGAGCATTAAGTAGTGAATGGTGAGCACTGAGTAGTGAATAGAGTGCTTAGTAGTGAATATGGAATGCTGAGTAGTAAATGGGAAGCACTGAGTAGTGAATGGAGAACAAAGAATAGTGAATGGGGAACACTGGGCAGTGAATGGGGGACACTGAGTAGTGAATGGGGAACACTGGCTAGTGAATGGGGAACACTGGCTAGTGAATGGGGAATACTGACCAGTGAGTAGGGAGTACAGAGTAATGAATAATTGAATGTCCTGGGGAATACGGAGCAGTAAATGAGAACTCTTGAGTAGGGAATGGGAAGTACTGAGTAGTGAATAAGGAACACTGAGTAGTAAATGGGGAGTATTAAATTGTGACTGGGAAGTACATAGCAGTGAATAGAGAGTGCTGAGTACTGAATAAGGAACACTGAGTAGTGAATGGGTAGCACAGAATAGTGAATGGGGGACACGGGGTAGTGAATGGGTAGCACAGAGTAATCAATGGGTAGCACAGAGTAGTGAATGGGGAGCATTAGGCAGTGAATGAGAACATGGAGTAGTAATTGGGGAGTACTGTGCAGTGAATGGGGTACACTAAATAGCAAATGGGGAATACTGAACAATAAATGGGAAAAGCTGAGTAGTGAATAGTGAGCAATGTGTAATGAACGGGGAACACTGACTAGTGAATGGGCTGAGTCTGTTCCAATATTGGGATTTAGGATTTTAGGAAATTCAGATTCTTAATTGGATTCTGATTCAAATCTAAAAGGACCTCAAAATCAGAATTGGATTCAGAGTCCTAAATCCTGAATTTCTGTGTAAAAAAAGGCTTTAGGATTTAATTTAGGATTAAAGATTTTCGGACTTCAGTTTTGAAAATCCTAAATCTGAAAATCAGAGTGGAATCCAACAAATCCAATTCCATTTGAAGAATTCCAAGCAACCCAATTATAGAATGGAAACAAAAATGATTGGCAGCTGGCACTGAAAGGGGTTTTACTTCTTGTGTTGGCCATAAATCACTTCTTCTGTTTGTGTTTCAAGCCCTGCACTCATCCTCTGGCTGGGAGGATAAGCGAATGTACTGCCTTCAGAGTCAACACCAAACCTGCTTTTTGGCTAGCTGGGGGGGGGGGCACTGATCCTGGGCAGCCCGTGCCATCAATGAGAGCCAAGTGCCTCACCTCTGTGTCATGCCTGTCCCCCTCCCCAACTGGTGTTAGAGTGGGATTCTGGTGGAAGTACTGGCTTATGCATTCAAGATGGAGTTAAACTAGAGGTGGCCTAGTGGCATGGAGGGCTGAGGTGTTGGATGCCTCACCTGCTGCCACGCTGGTGACCCAGGTTTGGAAACGGATGCGGGTTGCTTGGGGACTGGCCGGGGAAAGGGAGGATTGAGCATACCTAGGACTGCTTTTTCCCATCCAGGAGGGGGATATGCATGTACAGCTTGGTAGCTGCCACCTAAGAGAATCTAGGTTATAGTTCTGTGTGCTGCCAGGGAGAGGGCTTCCACCAGCAGAGTCCAGGGGGCATCTCCACAGACTTTGGTTAGTTATCTGGCCTCAATCCCATGAATGACTTGCAAAAAGTTTTCTTTGGGTTGTTCAAGCTCCACGGTAATCCTACGTGGCATAAGACTGAGAACCACACCACCAGAGAACCAGCATGACCAAGAACTTGCACAACCAAGAACCACCATGAGAAACACCATTACCGAAAACTACCATAAATGTGAACCCATCAACTAAAAAACAGTGCAACTGAGAACTAGCATAACCAGGAATCAGCATGACCAAGAATCAGCACGACCGAGAACCAGCATGACTGATACCCCCCCACATGATCCAGAATCACCACGACCAAGAACCAATACAACTGAGAACCATCATGACTAAGAACCACCACCACCAAGAACCAGTATGACTGAGAATCAGTATGACTGAGAATCACCATCACCATGAACCCCATGACTGAAAAACAGCATGACTGAGACCTACCAAGACTGAGAATCACCATGACCAAGAAGCAGCACATCTGAGAACCACAACTGAGAACCACCACGACCAAGAAGCAGCACATCTGAGAACCACAACTGAGAACCACCATGACCAAGAAGCAGCACATCTGAGAACCACCACAACTGAGACCCCCATGACCAAGAAGCAGCACATCTGAGAACCACCACAACTGAGACCCCCATGACCAAGAACCCCTTTGACAAGAACCACTATGACCGAGAATCCCCATGACGAAAATTACCACGACCAAGAACCACCATGTCCAAGAACCAACATATTTTGAATGCCTAATATCAGATATTCTCCAGTTTGCCTTTTGTGACTGTTCCACTGTATGATACATAATGAAGAGAGGGTCAGCTTTTTAATATCTGAAAATAAAAACAATTCTCTTTATTTTACATCTTATTTTTCTAAATCACAGCCAGAGATTTATAAGTTAATTATAGGATTGCTTTTGAGATGTCTCTTATAAAAGGACAGGCTTTTTTTCATTCAGTTTGGGCCAACAGAAGCACGATTCACACTCGGGTACTTTCCTTCAAACTGCACAAGATACTCTCTTTTATTTCCCCAGATTTTCATCCCACATAGTAGCTCTGCTCCCCCTCAGCTCTGAGACATCCAGCCCCATCACCACAGTCCCTCCTCCCCATGGGACCACTTTTGACATGCCTTAGTGTATTTTTGCCCATTGCTTATCTCTCCTTCCTCCCTGACAGTGCCACATCATGCCCTCTGGAGGCCACAGAGAACACAACCTTCCCCTGCAGTAAGAGAGATGCCACTCCATGGAAGACACAGGGATTGCTGTGTCTGTGGATTGTGATGCCACCCCTCCTTAGTTGGAGAAGCATGTGGGCTACCATTGGGCCCCTTGGGCAATCCCAGAAAAATAATGGTCTTCATTTTTTGGGAACTTCCTTTTTCAACCCCTTGGTCAATGCAGCAACTCCCTTCAGCCTTGATGACCTACCAGTCCCATACTATCCTTCTCTGCCACTTATCCACTTCCTCTTACCCTGAACTTATCCCTCCAGGGTGGAGTCCATGGGGAGCCACCCAAAGCTGTCCACAGGAAAGCCACATTTCTAGTAGGTGGTGGGACAGTTGGATTGTGGGGGTCTGAGAGTGCCAGCATCAACCTGAATGCCTGGGGTGTTTTTCTTGCTTCTTTTTCCTGCCATGTAGGACTCCAATATTATGAGCTCAGTGGCATGTGTGCATGCAATGGATGTCAGTGTGCATCAATCCCACCGACATCCCCCCTTCCTATGCTCTGGCTCCTGCACTGACGCTTATGGTCACCCAGGTGGCAGTATCATAGCAAAGTCTAGGAGACAACCCCCCCCCCCAAGGAGGAATAGTGTCCTCTAGGACACTCGATCCTCTCTCCCCGATGGCCTCCAATGACTTGATCATCATTTCTGACAGGGCCACCAATGTTCTAGCCGGTAGTGCTACTGCAGTGCCCATTGGCCAGCCAATAACTTTCTTCTCTCTTCTCACAGGCACGCCATAAACAATACATAAATGCCATGGTGAACATACTCACTTACTACACATCTGGCTAGCTGAGTACTTTCTGTCTCCCCCTCCAGTATTTATTATCTAACCTGGAGACTTTGAGCCCAATTCCAGATGCAGCTAATTGAGAGCATATTTGTACACTCATTGAGAACAGGTTAATGTTCTTGGTAGTTCATCTCCGCTACTGCCAATTCATGTGGGTGTTCCCAAGGGCACTACACACACTCTCCTCTGCTATTTATAATACGTATTTATTAATGATCTACCATCTGTTTGCACTGTTAACCATCACCTTTTTTCTGTTGTTTGTAGTTTGGCAGAAGCTCACTAAGTTTCTTCATTAACAGGCGATTTGTGACACGAGTTGGATGCAGTAAAGCACTGGTTTATATATAGCCGACCGGCTTTTAATGTTGATGTCCCATGTTACCGTGACATCACTGTTGAGGTGGGCAAGCCAGGAATTTTTCACCTGGAGCAGAGCCAGAGCCAAGTCAAATGCCTGGCTTGACTCCACAAGCCAAAGCCCGAGCCGAGGCATGGCTGCTGCATGCTGTCCTGTAGAATACTGACAGTGTGCCTCCTGAGTTGCATGAGAGGAGTTAGTTGAAAGTTCCCGCCACTGCACAAACTGCTCAGGCTGACAAAAATGCTTACTTTGATCATAACTAGCTTGGTTTGACCTTGGCTCTCAGTGACTTATAGAGGTCAGGCTGAGCCCGAGCCAGGCACTATGCTTGTGCCAGGCTCCAGTCTTCCTTGACTTGCCCACCTGTACATAGCTCTGTGTACCAGCTGGGAAACCATGATCTATGAGAGGACCGAGGTTATGCAAAGAGAATTCCAGGACCTCCCACGGTACTACAAAATTAAGCAAAATCAAGGAATGGTCTGTTCCTATGAGTGTTACTAATACAGGTAAAAAGAATAGTAATTAGTGACTACTCAGCCAGTTTTCAGTATAAATTAAATGTTAACTTTTGTTCAGATAAACTTCTCAGGGTGCCCCAACACAACAGTTTTGGGAGCAGAACCCTTTCCTGAGAGTGAAAACGGGTTACCTTAAATAAGATTATTCAATCACTTAATTCATTGCATAGCTTTACCCAACGTTCCAATAATAGTATACAAGGGAGTGCAGGGATTCAAATACCAAAAAATTACGATATGCCTATTAGCAACTAAGAAGGCTATTACTAGGAAACAGCTTGCCCAGGAACCTCCTACTTTAAGTCAATGGCATGATATAGTCCTAGAAATATACAGAATGGAGAGATTAACAGCTTTGGTGAATGAAAGGCGAGTCCAATTCCAGTTAGTATGGAGAGGATGGGTGTTCTACATATATCCCATTAGATCTGATTTTATCCCATGATTTTTTTTCTTTTTAACCTGGATAATGTACTCAGTAATCTCACATTAGGTCTAACGTGCACATGCATCCTGTGATTTCCTTTCTTTCTTGGAATCTTTTTCTGTTAAATTTTAACATTTACGAGAGACCTGTAATTTCTCAGTATGACAAGTCAAGCTATGTATGTTTTAAATGTATTGATGTTTATATTGTTGAATTTTTTTTTAAAAATAAAGAAAGTTAAAAAAAATAGTATACAAGGGAATCATAGTATAAAGTAAGTGGGGGGGAGCTGTAGATTGGGTATGGTCTGTGGTAATAGTGTAGGTAGGGAGACATGGCAGACTGGACGGGCCAAGCAGTTCTTATCTGCCATCAAATTCAAGGTTTCTATGTAATTACTATGAACACTTGTCATGTACCAAAAACATTTTTATATAGCCAGTCATTGTGTTCAAAAACTTACGTGAAGCTTCAGTCTTGCTGTATGCTGTAGTACTAGAGTTGAAACAAAGCATGTTTAAAAATAACAAATATTTTATATTTAAAATGTTACGGTCTAAGAGCATTTATATATAGTTCAAAATACAGCTTGCTTTTGCTCAGTGAGTAAAACGTCATGACGTTTCATGCACCTGAAAAATATGTGATTTTGGGTAAATACACTAGGGGTGGACTATGACCAATCAGCACAAAACTGAAGGTCACGAAGTATATCAGGTACCATGGCTCATTTTTAACTGAGTGAACGACATTCAGAAATAAAGAGATTTCAATCATGGAAAATAAAAAAGAAAAGATCAGTGACAAAAAACTGACAAAATCCAGGCATAAACGCTACAGAAACAGTGCATCTGAGACGTTGCAATGCCAGACGTATAATATGTCATGATGTCAGATGTACTGGTTCTCGGTAATGACGTAGGAAGGCAGGGATGGTATTTAAGTCCCTAGCAACATGGCATGGGTGTTCTTGCTCTGTGAAGAAAAGTAGGGGAGCCACGCCACAGCGCAACAAGGGTGAAACGTACAAGTACCAAGGGAGGACAGAAAGCTAAAAGATATATTTTTTTTGGTGGGGAGGTGTTTTTTGCTTTTTGCCAAAGCGTACAATAAAGTGAAAGGGAAAGATTAAGTCACAGGACGTAGTTGTTCGTTATTTAGCTCTTATGCAACTTATTGTTTTGTTCTGCCTTTGGCACTTACCCTGGACCTGTGCTAGTTCTTGACAGCCAGCTGTTTGTCGTTGTCTACCTTATCCATTATGTGTACTATGTCTCTGAAAAGCTGTATCGTGCTGTTGTTATCACTGCTATTGTAATTCATTATCTGTACCATGCTGTTACTGTCAAAAGCTGTACCCTACTGCTGTAATCCTGCCCTTACTTTGCTACTGTTCTGTTTGGCTTGTAACCTCCCAGGACATGTCTAAAAATAGTAATTTCTATGGCTAGCACACTCACCCAGTAAACAAAAACTAAATAAATAAATTAAATAAGCACTAGAAACTCAAATAAAATGTATTTAAAAAGTATATACTGGACAAATGCATAGAAATGAAAGAAATACCACTTAGCTTAAAAACAAATTTTACTTTGAACTACACAGGAGTGCTATTAGGCTGTAGCATTTTAAATATAAAATATTTTATTTTTTAACATTCTTTATTTCAACTCTAGTACTACAGCATAGAACAAGCTAGAACCTGCACATAAGGGGCAGTATTTTCAGAGCCCCTGAAATTCGGGAAGCTGCAGGAAAAAACTGGCACCAGTGAGTTGCCACTTGCAGAGCCACAGTTTTGCCCGCAGCCATGGTACTTTCAAAGGCGGAGCTAGGTTATGACTGGTTCTATGATTTCTAGCTGCTTGCAGCTGTGTTTTTGGTGCAACTGCACCAAAATGCTATGCCAGGTGGGTCCAGGCGTAACATCCCCGGCAGCTGTGCTGGCTGGGAACATGAATCTCTGCATGTGTGGAGATTTGGGGTTGGGGGGATTCACAAAACAATCTGAAGGTGCAAAACCGTCCCTAAGTCCGCAAAAGAGCTGTAGCGTGGAAAAAAAGGGGAACTTGCTCTGAGTGCTATGCACAAAACATCCACAGCTGTGAAAAAAAATACACTGAGGACTGTGGAAAAAAGTGCAGCTACAGAAGTTCCTGAGGAAAAAAAGCCACTGAAAAGTATGGCATATACCCTTAGAGGCTATTCACAGCTAATGCTGTTCTGCAGTTGCAGAAAAAATGTTGCACACATACTGCACCACAAAGAGTGAGGCGTAACTCTCCCTGAGCAAAGTGCAGTGTACCAACAATTGAGATACAATTATAGTGGAGGTGCAGGCACACGTAATAGCAAACCTATAGCAGTGTCAGTTGTTATAACACAAATAGCACACGTTTACATTGAAATACAACAAATTACAACCACTAGACCCAGTGCAGCCCATAAAGGAGCCCCACAGGCAGTAGATGCAGAGCCTGTAACAGCCTGCAGTGAGTGCTACTGAAACAGACAACATAAACATTCCAGGGAGAGACACAACCATCAGTTCCACCAGCAGTTACAGACAGCCACTGTGGTGCATGGTCCTGCTGGTACCAGTGGTGCTGGAGTGGTCTCAGTTGAGGGACTGGCTGCAGGTCTCTCTGTGAGTACTTACTGCTGCATCTGAGGCAAGACTGTCAAAGTCTGCTGCTTCAGTTAATCTGGATCACCTGTTGTTTTGCCTGCTGAGCTTTTTCCTCAGCGAAGGAAAGAATGTTAGGCAGATTTCAGAACTTGTCGACTTCCGTAACTTGCCTGTTTTATGGATTTTCGCAGATGTGGAAATTTTCTTTGTGAATATGGTGGAACTAGATTTCGGCAGTGCTACAAGCCATTTTCCCACAGCTATGGAAATTTTGGCTTTCTTTGTGTTGTGAATCCAGCCCTTCATTTGGCAGCAGTGGCTGCAGAGCAGGACGTAGTCCCGGAACGTTTTGAAAGTCTAGCCCAAGATTCTGAACCCAATGACTGCGGAGGTAAACATGTTTTTTGGTACATGGCCAGTGTTCGTAGTGATTGCATGCTATTATTGAAACCTTGGGTAAAGCTATGCAATGAATTAAGTGACTGAATAATCTTATTTAAGGTAACCCATTTCCCCTGTCATGCAGGGGTTCTGCCCCTGAAATGTTGGTGGTGTTAGTGGCACCCTGAAAAGCTGTATTTAGCCGAACAAAAATTAAAATGTCATTTATACTGAAAACTGGGTGAGTGGTCACTAATTTCCTATGCTGTTTATCAGGACCGAGGATATCCCACACAACTAGGTAGTCCCCAAAATGGTGGCCAAACTCCAGCTGAATTTCTAAGTTGGCCATTCGGCCAAAGTATCTAATTTGCAAGTTTAAATCTCAGCAAGTGGCCTGACTGACTATCTAAAATATAGGCAGCCAAATATGTTAAACACACAGAATTCTATGTTCCATGAAAAAAGATATATTTTGGCTACTTGAAAATCTGTGTTGACTTGTTTGATTTTTGATTGATGGCCAAAGTGGCTACCTCAAAATAACCTGAACGTGGAGCACTGCATCCATGAATCAGCATGGGTGAGGGCATGTCATGGGGGAGCTTGTAGGCACCAGTGTAATACTGTCACCTGGTGGATGCCTGGTGGCAGTGCAAGACAGGGCAGGCAATGAGGGAGGGGAGCTGTGGGACCCCATGGCACATGTGTGTCTCCACAGGTGCTCACCAATGTGTGCACCCAGCTCAGGAGAATGGGGAGAAAACCTAGGTGGAAAATGAGCAGTGCAGCAGGCATAAATAATGCTCTGCGCACCAACCCCTCTACCCGCACGGATGTCAGGACCCTGACTGATGAATCCAGATTTGTGTATCTGGCAGACGGGGTGGAAGATGACCTCCCCTCCTGGCTCCACCATGTGAGGCAGTCTATGGGGGAATGTAGCCAGAAGGGTAAGTCCTGGGGAGGTGGTTGGCGTGTGTGTGTGTGTGTATGGGGGGGGGGTAGCGGGGACAGATGCTGAAGGGAGCCTAACATGCCCGGGCCATGGAGGTTATTAAAAAAACCTTAATGGAAAAAAAGAAAAACAAACAGCTTCTGGCAGAATGAAGCTTGTTGACTCTGGGTGTTATTGCACTGACTGGACATTATGCTGGGCTCACTGTCTCTAAGAGGTTTGACTCACCCTGACCATGCGGGTGACGTTATGGAGGTTTTTGTTTTTTACTTATGCTTTATACTCCCTTTTAGCACCACAGCTGCCCCTTTCTTCGGGGTCCCAATGTGCCCTGGTGACAGGAGAATCGGGGTTGCATGCCCGAATGAGTGCCCCGCTCTCTATTAATTAAGCCCTCTGGTTTACCCCCCCCCAGGTTAGGGTGGAGGAGTGCCCCTTCCCCTTCTACCTTCAGTGAGAGCGTGCGCTGTGTGCTGTTCTCCCTGGCTCCTCCTCAGTCACTCGACGCTGGGGCCTGTCTACAGGCGTACTTGTAGGGCATCTTCCTTGTTCGGTCCCACACTCATCTGGCAATGGCAGTCTAGGGAGGACCAATGAGATGGGGGCATGCTGAGATGTGCCTCTGCTCAGGTCCCCAGCTGATGCCAGCCCCTCCCCTGCTGTTGGATTCCCCTACTGCACTGTCACCACCCGTGGTCACCCAGGTAGTGGCAGTGTAGCAGGGGGGAATGCAGACCACCCCACCCCAGAGAAGGAAAGTGGCCCATCAGGTGCTCAATCTCTCTCCCCCCCCAGCCAGCCGTCCAGCAGCCCAGGCTTGCTAACAAACTCGGGTCGCTGGCGTCTCAAATGGTAGCACTACCGGTGTGCTGGCAGGCCGGTTAAGTTATGGAGGTTATGAGGTAAGCACCACAGAAGGTGGGCACAGGGCTGGGAGAGGTGAGCTGAAGGGGTTTAGTCTGCTATGGAGAGGATAAACAATAGTTAACATAGCCATAAGCCATAAGCCACCCCATTGGTGCAGTGGTAGCACAACCACTTGTGATGCCCGAAGCTTGCATTCGGGAACAGCCTTGAGTCATCAGGGGCCTACTGGAAGAGGAGGGCAAGACTATCCCAGGGACAGCTCCCCTCCCTCGGGATGGCAGAGGCACTGCGTCTTGCTGCCTGACAGCCACCTGGTGGGAGTCATGTAACAGTGCAAGAGAGCGCCCTCTGCAGGGATGGGACTGCCAGCAGACGCCATGCAGGTATGTACCCCACTGTACATGTGCCTGTGGGTCACCGCCCTCAGGCACCATGGGCAGAAAACTGGAGGAATATCTCCCATCCTGAGTCCTGCATCCCCCGCGGGCCCACGCTAGATCAACATGGTAGGTCACTCACCAGCAACTATGGCCCTGGGTAAGTGGTGGACAACTGGGAAGTCCATTAGAAGGTTGGGGATGAGACTGGGGAGGGTGTTGGTGGTGCTACTGCTGCAGAACCAGGGCTGGAGTTGCAGAAACAAAGAATCCATGATAAGTAATATCCACCGCTGGTTCCAGGGAACACAAACCTGCATTTTTTTTAACATTTTTTCATATAATTGTAAATTTGGACATGCTTGAAGTAATCAATAACCGAGGACAGGGTGGGACGGGTGGTGCTCTGTATACTACGTACACAGGAGCTGGAGCCTTAAAGCGAAGCACAGTGACTTCAATCATCTGTATCTTTGTTATACTGAGTGCCATCCGCAACCCTGGAGTTTACAGTACTTATAAAATGGGTATTAATATTTACAAGCATCAGGTAAGAAAAAATGACAAAAGCGGAAAGAGAAGAGAGACCACTGTTTGAAACATATTTTTCCTGTAACTATGCTTGGGAGGCCTTGAAACAGTGGAGCAAGTGACGTAATTTAGTGGTTGGGGGTCCTTAAAACAACACCGAATTGTGGAGTAGCGATGAATATACCACAGTTTTTCACCAATCAGACTGCAGAATTTTCCCAAACTGTTTGGTCTGATCCTCAGTGCACTGTTTCATGTGTTTCTTTTGAAATAGCATTATTTTTTCCCTTATTTTGGTTCCCTTATTAATGCTACCTTATCCCTGCCCAGCATTAATCTTTCAGGTACTTATGAGTTCTGGAACCTGGTGACATCAGTGAAAAGTCCAAACTAAGTTCCCTGTCATCCAGGTGAACCCCATTTCCTAGCCCTGTTCCCCTTCTACTGTCAATCCGACAATCTGGTCCCTCATTGCTCTGTGTCCTCACAGGCACTTCTATTCCAGCTCATTAATTATTGACACCTCTAATACTTTCTTGTAATAGTTCTACAGGTGGGATGCTGCTAAACGTGTGACCCAAAATACAGGTTTTACAGGCATACAGACCCACCCGACCCCTTCCACACAGAGTCCTAAACATTTAGGTGACCACATGGAAGGGCTCTGCAACTCCCTTGGAGCATAGCTCGGTTGGTCACAGACAAGAGGCTGGTGCAATTTAGTGATGGTCCCTTGTGATGGAGATTCGTCCCTCAGATCTTTTTCTCGTGGGCTTCATCTGTTCCTGTTGCTAATGTCTCAGAGTGGCTCAGTTGGTAGCACAGCCACCTCTTGGACACAGGTCATGGGTTCTAGTCCCACTCCTGGATTGGGCTCATACCATCAATGCTAGCACCTGAGTGCCATACTACGGGGATGCTGTACCGTCAGGGTGTGTCATTCTTTGGGTGAAACATTAAACTGAGATCCTGTCTGCCTGCTCTGATGCTGCCCTGGTTCGTGTCCAGGTGGAAGCAAAAGAACTAAAGGCACTTTTCACAAGAGCAAGGGATTTTTACCCAGTGTCCTGGCTAATGTTCCCCTTCCCATAAAAAAAAAAGATGCAATTGTCCAAGACTGTGCATGGGTGTTGATTTGCGAAATGGCTGCCACTACGTTCACAGTCACTTCACTACCAGTCTCTCATTGCTTGTAAAGCACTTTGTGATACCATGTGCATGAAAAGCGCAATAAAAAATGCTAATTATTCTTCCTGTGAAGTCCTAATACTCTGCTTATGCACCACAACGTGTTGCCATGGAAATGATTTTGATGTCACAAGCAGAGGATTGATTTTTGAATAGAAGAAGCAGAAGGAACAGGTAGAAGTCTAAGGAGCCATGAAGATATAATTTGTGAATTACTTGAATGTACTCTTGCAGAAGATGTTTAAAGCAGTCATTGCGATTTATTCTGTTCAGTACTCTGCATGTGAATGAAGCCTCTCAATGAGATGAGTTTAAAAAAAGTCTAAAGGGCAAAATGCCAGTTTCCATGTGAAAGTCGTAAATGATAAAGAAGTGAATGTCCCGATATTCAAATTTTTTTGGCAATGTTATGAGGCTGAAGTCCTGCCGATGCCAGCATCTTTTACTTGCAGGAAACTGGAAATTCCTTTTACAACTCTTTAACAGCCCTGCCCAAATGACAGCAGTGGTAGTCTGACCCCCTGCTGACACACAATGCCAGATCCATGATTCACATCTGACGTAGAACGGTTGCTAGTTCCTCTTGCCCTGGGCAGTTCACTATCCCTGCTCCCACACAGCCATCCATGCTGAGTCACAGTGCCAAGCGGCAGACAGCTTTGCCATCCAAAACCCACGTCTCCTTCTCATGATCAGCTACTTGGAAATTTTCAGAAAGTGGGATGGTGGGGTGGGGGGATGGGACTTGGATTTATCCTTCTGTTCACAGAGTATGAAACGTAGAAACAAAAAATATTTGCAGGCAGAAAAAGACGGGACTCCATCTGGCCTGCGCAGCTCCTACCTACATGTGCTTCACCAGCCTAGTGCTGCTCTGTGATTGAATGGCTCATCCAGCGGAGCTATTGACAAACACACAATACCTTAGAGGGCACGGCTTGGAACACAAGCAATCATTGAGCGATTCATGAAAAAAGGCATGTCATTACTAGCTACAAGCATACAGGGAAGCTAATGACATTGAAATGGCACAAAAAGAAATGTTGCACTGAATGACAGGACGAGATGCACAAGAATCAGGAAGGCTATTCAGAGAGAAACACAATCAGCAGAGACAGCTCCCACTCCACTGATTATGTACATATTGTGAGTTCTCTATTTCAGAGCTGTGGGTAATCATAGCATAATCATCAGTGACACTCAAGTCTGTATTACAGTCTCAGATTTGCGACTCAGTGTCATTGTGGGCTGTGTGACTCACTGATCCTTGTACGCTCTTGTACGGCTGCTACCTACAGCTGGGTTTAAAATGCACGCCACTTGTTAAGGACTCAGTGACTATTCAGAAATCAATCCCATCTTACCTTGTGACTCTTGTTCTCACCTAGTGCAGGTGCTGGTGTATAATACGTGCTTGTTCTGTTCACTCATCTGCAACAAATAAGAGGTGCTTACAGCACTCTAAGAATAGGAAAGGTAGGCATTATTATAGCAGCTGTTTAAAGAACCCCTGAGACCAATGGAAAAACTTTGAAAAATGTAAGATTTAGATACATTTCAGTTTATAGTTTATATATTTTCTGTAATTCTTTCCTCTTTGTCTTTATTATTGAGCACAGTTACATGAAAACAAGATATCTCTTTCCCCTAGACATTACCTGCTCTGGCAACTTGTCTGTACCTGGCAACATAATCCCCAGTTTATGGCATCACAGTGATCTCCACAGCAGCAGACTGTGATATCATAAACAGAACTGTGATGTCAGATGTAGAAAAGCAGATGAGGCCGAAGCCCTGTTTTCAAGAAAATATCCTTCATAGTAGGGAAATAAGGGTGAGAATGACAGTAAAAAAAAATTAAAATATCACCTGAAACTGTGTTTAAATAATTGTCACAACAGCATCAGGGACTCTTTAAGACACCCTGATGTATCAGAGGCCACTTTGGGAAAATAACATTTTTAGAAATATTTTAGCTCAGTTATATGTCATGTAATTTCATTTATATGAGGCAGTATAGTGCAGAGGTTTAGGGCTCTGAGCTGCAAACCTGGAGACCTGGGTTTGAATCGCATAGCCCCCACTTGCATACTGTGTGACCCTGAGCAAGTCACTTAACTTCCTTGTGCTCCCAGGTCACACCTGGAAACAAGTTCTGGCTTAGTGTGCCTTTCCAGGTTAAACAATTTCCCCATGAGTCAGTGAACAGCTCACACCACTGACTTTCTCCCTTAGTCACTGAAAACATAAACACCTGCTCGTATTTCAAAACATAAGCACCCGCTTGTATTTCAAAACATAAACACCTACTCGTATTTCAAAACACAAACACCTGCTCGTATTTCAAAACATAAACACCTGCTTGCATTTCTAAAGATAAACACCTGCTCGTATTTCAAAGCATAAACACCTGCTTGTATTTCAAAACACAAACACCTGCTTGTATTTCAAAGCATAAACACCTGCTTGTATTTCAAAACATGAACACCTGCTTGTATTTCAAAGCATAAACACCTGCATGTATTTCTAAACATAAACACCTGCTCGTATTTCAAAACATAAATACCTGCTCGTATTTCAAAGCTTAAACACCTGCTCGTATTTCAAAACAAACACCTGCTCGCATTTCAAAACATAAACACCTGCTCGTATTTCAAAACACAGACACCTGCTCGTATTTCAAAGCATAAACACCTGCTCGTATTTCTAAACATAAACATCTGCTTGTATTTCAAAACATAAACACCTGCTCTTATTTCAAAACACAAACACCTGCTCGTATTTCAAAACACAAACACCTGCTTGTATTTCAAAGTATAAACACCTGCTCGTATTTCAAAACACAAACACCTGCTTGTATTTCAAAGTATAAACACCTGCTTGTATTTCAAAGTATAAACACCTGCTCGTATTTCAAAGCATAAACACCTACTCGCATTTCAAAACATAAACACCTGCTCATATTTCAAAGTATAAACACCTGCTCGGATTTCAAAGCATAAACACTTGCTGATATTTCAAAGCATAAACACCTGCTCATATTTCAAAGCATAAACACCTGCTCGTATTTCAAAGTATAAACACCTGCTCATATTTCAAAACTGTCACAGACCTGGCATCGCTGCTCCTCTTCATAGTTCCCTTCAGCAGACCGTTAATATTTTATGTGGCAAACCTAAAAACTCTTGTCCTGATCTCTCACTCTTCTCCCCCCACCCCAAGTCACATGCTGCTGAATACCATGGAAACTGTGTTACTGTTAGAATTTTTTTCTTTTACAAACCCTTCTCAATACCGTTGTTAAACCAGATAAAATCGAGCTGGCCCAGTGGCGCTGAGGGCTGAGGTGCTGGATGCCTTGCCTCACATAGCACCGGCAACCTGGGTTCGGGAACGGACTCGGGTTCTGGGGGTTGGCAGGGGGGGGAGGAGAGGATTGAGCATCTAGAGGACTGCTCTCCCCTCCTGGGGTGGGATGTGGGGAAGCATCACTCAGCAGTGGCCCCCAATGGAGAATGGAGGCACTGCATGAGCAGTGCGATGGGGAACTCAGGAAAACTAGAAACACAGCTCCAGGATCCACCGGATGATGGCTGCTGGTCTCCAACGCCACCAAAGCCCTCCAGGGAGCCATCTCTGCCTCAGCAGCACCCCAGGGCTAATAGTAAGTGCACTGGCAACCCTCCCTGGTGCATTCCCCCTCAGAGGAGAGGGACCCACCCGGTGAAGGGTTACGCTGGGATACCTTGGGGCCAGGCTGTGATGTGAGGACAGAGTGGTTCGAGTGAGGATAATAGGGGTAGTAAGTCAGGGGCATTGGTGGCCTGAAGGAGTGGGGGGCACTGGAGCACATAGGGGGATAAATAGATCAAGAAAAAAAAACAGATAAAATCTTTGAGACTTTTGGACTTAAAGAAGCTTATCTGTGGGTCATTTAAAATTTCACTGCTGCGGTGTCTTTCTCGAGTCAGTAATAGTGTTTACATAGACAACAGTTTGTAGGTGTTCATAAAGACAATTCTAACTACATATACAGTATTTACTACTGCATGTGGTTTCCTATTGTCCAGGGCTCTCGGGGGTCACCTTCCCACACCTCCCCAGTGGGGCCAGCCTGGGTTATCTGAGGATGTACTACACTGGGTACGCTGGCCTAACATGGCATGGTTCCTCCACCTGGGGTGGCAATATGGGGTTCCTGGATGCTGAAACACAAGGTGATCACCCCCCCAGGGAGCAGTGCATAAACTGCCCACACATTCCCACCCCCAAAACAAGTGACAAAGAAAGCAGTGATGATCCTCAAACCATAAAATGCAATTCAAACAAATAATGTATTTAATAGGGAGGGTACAGAAAGAACAAGGAGGCAATTAGTTAAATGGGAGCAGTGGGGATAACAGTAACTCTGTACTCTAAGCAGTCAAAATGCAAATACTTTAGGCATTAAACAGATCAACATTTTGCCCCACAGAATCTGCCCACCACCCTGGGCAGTCCTCAAACCCTGATGCAGCTTCTCCTGGCTTAATTCCTCCAACAGACCATAGGGGAGGGCTCTCTTCTATATTGCAGTGTGTACTACACTGGAGACGCTGATGCTGCTAGCAGGGTGGAGCTCAGAGGAGTGCTTTAAAAGGTGGCAAGTAAACACTTTTTAAGCACAACAGATGCAGAACACAAACAGAAATTGTTCAGACTGACTTGAAACAAGATGAACAAGCATTTGTCAATGCTGAATGTTTGCTTGCTGGCATTAGCATTGGAAGTGCAGGAGTTACAAAGATGCAGAATAGGAATGGCAGTTAAATATTGAAGTGATGCCAACCCCACCCTCACCCTGTAGAGATGGACTGGCATTGGGGTGTGCCTTTGGATTGTCACCCATAACGCTCACGGCATTTCACCTCACCCTACCCTGCAGACACCGACAAGTGTCGAGGTGTGCCTTGGGGTGTTCGGGCTTTACACTAACCCCGCTCCATAAGGAAATACACTGAAATGGGTGCAGTATAGGAGAATGGGTTGAACTTTGGGGCCAAAGAGTCCAAGGCACACCTCGATACCTGTCAGTGGCTGCAGGGGTGTGGCGGGAGTGGAATGGCATGAGCATTACTGTCGACAATCCAAAGTCACACCCCTGATGCCTATCAGTCCCTACAGAGTAGGTTGTTATGGTCGGAAACTCTAATGCCCTGGGTGTTTCTTAGTATTTTCACTCCAAGTTTTCAACATGGGCTTTTTGTGACCCCACCGCATGAACAGTGACGCTATCAGTTCGTTAGCTGAAAGGTGATTTTGCACAGTGACTGTGCCATTTGGCGCCACGGGTGCGAAAACACATTTCGGACAGGATGTGAAAATGACAGCTGTATTGCTCATGAGGAGGTGTGTAAAAATGGTAATGTTGAAAATCTGAGTGGATATTCGAAGGGTTACGCCTGGCGCAGCTTTTAGTTACACCATGCACAACCCACTGATGCTCCTCGGGCGTGATATTCAAAGGGAAGTGCTGGCACTAATCCCATCGCACTGGAGCGTGACTAGTACGTATGGCGCTAGTGGGGGCGCCCATGCATACTCCACATATGCCAATATTCAGCCCGGGATGTGCTGAGCAGATGCAGGTGCAACCCCTACCTGCGCCTACACAGTTCAGCCAAAAAATAGGAGCAACAGCTGGCCACCCACAGGTGAGCAGCTGTATTGCAAACCACCGAGCTCCTCGCGGCACCGCCTGCCTTGTCAGCTCCCCACACGCCTGATCAAGGGCATATGTTTTGAATTAAATATGTCCACATCCCTGGTGGTCCAGTGGACCGCCTCCCAGCCTGATTGTGGGGCATATGTAGTAAATACAATGTAAAACCATCCCTGGTGGTCCAGCTGTCTACCTCTCCACACCCGCCCACTGAGCCCCACCACCCCGCCTCCCCATCAGTGGTGGGCAGCAGCTTCCTCACCCGCAGTCTGCCTGGCCGGGCCACCACTGGATCAGACATGTATGGCTGTACACCCATTGGTTCACAGCTATAAAAGTGACATGGAAATGCACAGGCCATGGATCGGTATTGGGGCCTTTGCAGGTAAGTGCCATGCTGTGGGGCGTGGGGACAGTGGTCTGGGAGGGCTGTGGGACACACAGTCCATGGTAACACTGCATCCATCTCCCAGGTTCAGAGCATGACCGAGTGAGGAGGATGAGGAGCAGGGGAGGGTGCAGAAGCGGAGGCCCAACTTCACCAGGGCAGAATTGGATGCCCTGTTTGAGGCCTACCTCAACAGGCAGCCACTCCTCAGTGGACAAAGAGGCACACCACAGGCCCATGCGGCTGCGTGGGGCGAG
This sequence comes from Neoceratodus forsteri, assembly GCA_016271365.2. NCBI lineage: Eukaryota > Metazoa > Chordata > Ceratodontiformes > Ceratodontidae > Neoceratodus > Neoceratodus forsteri. The sequence continues at coordinate 60,030,874 of JADMNL010000033.1, forward strand.
GTGGCATGTGCGGTCAATCAGCAGGGCAGCCACCAGCGTTCCATGCAGGAGTGCAAGAAGAAGGCTGGCACAGCCAGGAGGAGGATTAAGGACAAGGTGGCTGCCATCAGGGCAGCTCGTGCAGCCACTGGTGGGAGCCAGCAGGACATGCCTCACCTGATACCACTGGAGGAGCAGGTGGCTGGCAGCATGTGGCATTGTGCCATTCAGGGTTTGCCCAGTGGAGGCTTCCAGACGGACGGCAACCCATCACTACATGGTAGGACCGGTGCTGGCAGTGTGTGGGTGGCGGGGGGGGCGGGGTCCAGGGCCAGGTGGAACCACTAATGGTACTGTGTTCTTTATAGCTCCTGAGCGTCTGCATGGGGCAGCAGTGGTGGGTGTGTCCACCGAGGGGGCAGCCCTGGAACCGGTGGAGTGACCATCCACCTCCACAGGTGTCCGAGGGACCGACCGCTTGCAGCCCTGCACACCTATCTGGACTGATGCCTGTGGTGCGGGTGCAGATGAGGCCCTGGCTGTGTTCCAGCAGGATGCCAGTCACGGTGTCCTGTGTGTTGAGACACAGATCGAGACCAACTCCAGTACTGATGATGGCGTGATGCACGTCCTGGACAGTGATGTTGGTGGCTCACAGGGGGAGCCCATGACTGGCATCCGCCTAGGCGGCAGTGCAGGCAGTGCTAGCATGGTTGCCTGCCCAACAGCCCTTGTCCCTGATGTGTCTGTGGCACCCAGTGGGACAGCACTGGCATTCAGATGCGGGAGTGGGGTTGGTGGCGCCGATGCAGCCACGCTGGAAGTCCCCGGTGCTCAGCAGCTGGAGGAGCAGCGGCAGCAGCTGGTCAGTATTGATGGGGGATGGCGTGCAGGGGTGGCACAATGCATGAAGATGTATCCCAAGAAGGCACCACCGCAGAGCCCACCGTCACGGGGCGCTATGCCGCAGGGTCAGGAACAACACGGGGGTCAGCATGTTGGCCATGCAGATGACCCTTTGGATGCCCACAGTCGTCTTCTCCAGGTCTCTGTGGATCAGCAGGTATGGTTCATGGTGGTGGTGGATGCACTACGTGCGGAGCTGCACCAGGCAGAGGAGCAGCGCAGCAGGGACCATGCCCTGCTCCTGGCAGAGTTAGTTCAACAGTGGGTGGATGTGACCACAGCCATCAACAGGCACACCACTGCGACGGTGACTGTCGTGGCTACACTGGCTGACTGGCTGTGTGCCCAGCCACTGCACACCCTGCAGAGTGCAATGTCCACCCCCGTTTTGGCGTCGGTGACCCCGCCGTGTCGAATGTATGATGATGCTAACATAGCTGTCCTACTGTGCAACAGTGCCCAGTATCTGACACATGCACAGTGCCTGCCACTGGGTGTTTGTGTTGGGTCCTGTGGTGTGGGGGTGTGTAGGGGGTGGTGCGTGGCCCTGTGGGCATGGGTTGGGGTGTGTGCTTGTGTGTATGCCATGTGCAGCTCCCTATTCTCTGCCTTGTGTGCAGGCCCCTCCCATTCCCGCACCACTGCCACTGAACCTGCCCGGTGTCCGCTTCCTGCCTGTCCGTCTGCTGTGCCATTGCCCCTGGTGCCTGCTTGTGGCCCTGTTAACCTACCTCTGTGATCCATAGTGCTCCTCTGCAATGGTGTCCCGGTGCTGCTGGGCCAACCGGGGATCCCTTCGCCCAGGGGGGTGGCTGCCCAACACCAGCTGGACCGGTGTCCTCATTGTCTCCACCACTGTCCCCCTCCTCGACCTCAATGGCTATCCCACAGTTGGTGGCCATGTTGTGCAGGATACAGCAGGCCAGAAATAGCCCACAGGCCTTTGAGGGGCTGTACTGTAGGGCACCACCAGAGGTGTGCAGACAATGGAACAATGCCTTCAGCAGCCCGAACACCCGCTCGATAATATTCCGTGTTGTGGCATGTACCTCATTGTACTGTTGCTGCGCTGGGGTTGAGGGGTGCCGGTATGGTCTGAGCAGCCAGGGCTGCAGCGGGTACCCACTGTCACCTGTGTGGAGAGAGATATCATTAGCATGGTGGTCTGTGGCACTGTGCCACTGGCCTTCTAGGCTGATCCCTATGGCACCCCTGCCCTTGCCCCACACCCACCCATCATCTGGCGTGCACTGCATACTCACCTACCAGATGGCCAGTGGGGATGTCCCCACTCTCAAACCTATGGCACAGTGCAGACTGGTGCCAGATGAAGGCATCGTGTGCTCCCCTAGGGTGCGTGGCACAGACATTAATTATGCACCCCCTGGCATCGAACACTTCCTGGCAGTTGACACTCGGGTATCCCTTGTGGTTTATATATGCCACCCCCTCCAGGCCAAGTGGCATGTGGATGCTGACATGGGTGCAGTCGATTGCCCCATGCATGCCAGGCAACTGTGCTACCCTGTGGAACTCCTGCATGTTTGCTGTGCGCACTGCCTGTGTGCTGGAGAAATGGATGTACTCTGCAGCATGTGGCAGCAGTGCGCTGAGTAATTGTGTGAGTAGGTGTGATGCGGCTGACTGGGTTATGCCTACTGTGTCCCCTGTTGGTCTCTGGAAGGTGCCCGTGGTGAGCAGGCACATGACTGCTGTGATCTTTGTCTCCACAGACAGAGCATGGCTCCGTCTTGTGGGTACCTGCATCTCCTCACTGCACATCTCACAGAGACACCTCAGAATGGCCCAGTTCAGATGGCACCATCCCACAATCTTGATGTCACTGTACAGCTCAAAGCTGACGTGGGCACGGTACAGCCTGTTCTGGGCATACCGCCGATGGGCCCTTCCACTGCTGCCCCTCCCTGCTGCCTGCCTCCTCACACCCCTCATTACTGCCTCCATCTGGAAGGTGGCACTGGCCATGTCCCTGGTTGGTGTCCCCCCCCGGGTGGCAGACTACTTGGCCCCCCAGGCTGTGTGCTACTGGTTCTGCCACTGCACTGGGTACACCCCTCGCACTACACCACTGTGTGCCCTGCCTTTGCACCACTGCTCTCCTTCCCCTGTGGCACACTCAGACCCTCACGCACACACACACACACACATTCACACACACACACACACACACACACACACACACACACCTCCAGTGGCCTCACGTCCACCTCTTGGCCACCCCTGACCACCTGCTTCTTTGCCTGGCTCCCTGCCGCTCTGTCTCCACACTGCCCTGCTATGGCTCCTCTCTAATGCAGTCATCCTCCCCTCACTTGCTCCCTTTTCTATTCGCTCATATCTGCTATCATGCAACTTCCGCTTGCTCCGCTGTTGCGCACGTCGCCTGCTGTTGAATATTGCACTGCACACATTATTCCTGGTTACACCCCCTGCACTTGAGCATGCATTCATTACCATTGTGCTATGGCACATTGGGTTTTGTACTGTGCATCTGATGCCGCTGAGTATCGCATTGTGGTGCATATCCGCTCTTGCGCGGGTGCATCTGTACTGCGCATGGCGCAAATGCTCTGAATATCCCACCCATGGTATAAACTCATTAGACAGAAGTCTGGATCTCTTATTGTTTTCTGTGCAACTGCTTATTAACCTCCAACGCTTTTGCAGCCTTTGCTTGTGAAAGCAAGGAAGAACTGGTACTGTTGGGGAAGAGGGTGAAGTGTTAGCCACGCGATCTGAGGTATAAGATGAATGAATATGAGTATCACACTTATAGAGATACCAAGTAAATTATGGGGACTAATACCAAAATTCAGAAAAAGTGTAAAATGTTTTCAATTTTATTTTTTACAACCATAATGAAATTTTCCATGTCGATATTAAAAAAAAAAAAGTATATCAATATACTTTATTGTTATGGAAAAAGTATTTTGACGACATTTATTTTACAAAAAAGCAGTTCTGCTGTGAAGTAAATATGTATATCACTATACCTAGAGAAAACTGCCTGTTCTTTATATCGATGACTTAGTTACTACTGTTACATAATGATATAACAACAATACCATTTCTCAATGGCTGGACTCCCAGCTTTCATGTAAAAATTTAGTTTCTTGCCCCAACAGTTTCAGAGTTAGATCTCTCAAAATATATTTTCTTTAAAATGTGGTAACTTTGGAACCGTTAGGGCTAGAGACTTCATTTTTTTAAATGAAAGCTTGCAGCCAGCTAAGCAGATATATTATTAACATATCCCTAGAATAATCATATATTGATAAAAGAGCATAAAATGTTTCATATCGATTATCAAAAAAACCAAAAATGGTTCGCTGCATATTTAAAATCCTGTCATTTTAACATATTATATTGACATGTATATGCATGTAACAACACAGGAGCAACTGTGAGAACTGTTCAAATCTTACAGCTTTCAAAATGTAGCTTCAAGCATTATAAAAATATCATACTGTATAAGATTATTTTTGGAAATGGTCAGAAGGTACTAGTGGTTGTTCTGTCTAAGAATAAAGATTCTGCCTTGCACTTATGTAATAGCTGTGACTAAAAGCGCTCAAAAGCAATTATATAAAACAAGGCATGGAGTTGGCATGTAAAATTTAAATTTCTCGCACACCCTCACTGTGGGATTTTTGGATGAACCCCTCAAGATTCACTGTCTTGGTTTATGTAGCATCCCTCACCTTGGGTGTGTGTAAAATTCTTATTACACACACCACCCTATGCATTATATATCTATATCTGTTCTCTGCAAAAAGCTACGTTAATGCGGCATTAGGGTTAATGCTATATAGGTACAGAAGTTATACTTTCTCAAAAAGTAAGGAAATTCTGTTACAGTACAGTACTAAGATGGTACAGGGCTTACACACCAGAAGATACATGAGGAGAGATTAAAAGACCTTAATATGTATACACTGGAGGAGAGGCGGGAACAGGAGGATATGATATAAATCTTCAAGTATCTTAAAGGCATAAACAAGGTGCAATGGGGTGACATACTAACATACTAAAATGCCAGCAGAATAGGCCTAATGGTCTTTCGTGTCTGCTCGTTTGGTCAGCCCCCACCCTGGGTGCTGACCTTGCTGTCCCCCTCGCCTTCTCTGGCTTCTCCCTTCCCAGTTCCGGATATTCTTGCTGCATTGGATTTTGCTTCCTGAACCCTTCCCCTGTACCTGTCCCACCCCCCTCTTGAACCCCTCCACTGTCTCTGCCTCCACCAGCCCCCTAGGTAGTGCATTCCATGGCTCTACCACCCTCTCAGTGAAGTAGCACCTCCTCCTTTCTCCCCTGAATCTTCCCCCCTCCAGCTTCCACCCATGCCCTCTAGTGGCCCCTTCCTCCTTCCTTCGAAGCACCCTCACTGTTCCTCCCCTATTTACCCTCTTCATGTACCTGAAGACCTCTATCATGTCCCCCGGTCCCTTCTCTCTCTCAAAGTGTACATATTTAGCTCTTCGAGCCTCTCCTCATAGGTCCTGTCCCCAAGCCCCAAATCATTTTGGTTGTCTCCTCTGGACCCTCTCCAGGAGGTTAATGTCCCTCTTTAAGTGTGGCCTCCAAAACTGCACGCAGTACTCCAGGTGCGGCCTCACCAAGCAGTTATACAGAGGGAGTATCACTTCCCTCCTTCTGGAGGTGATCCCCCTAGCGATGCATCCCAGCATCCTGTTGACATCTGTCAGTATAGAAGTACAAGAATGAGGGGGTACAATATGAGACTGGAGGGGGGCAAAATAAGGGGAAATGTGAGAAAGATTTTTTTTCGTGGAAAGGGTGGTGGATGCATGGAATAGCCTACCCCAGGAGGTGGAGGGAGCAAGCACAATGGGGGGGGGATTTAAACATTCATGGGATATGCATAAGGGAACCCTACAGGTGGGAAGGAGAGGCTAACGCCAATGATCAGATAGGGTCAGCCGTCGCTAATAAAGGTGCGATATACAGGCAGACTGGATGGGTCTCGCGGTCCTTATTATTATTATTATTGAATTTTGTTGACCCGGTAAGCCCACTGGGCCTAAAAGTCCCATTTTCAGTGGCGACTTGGGAGGGGGGATACAGATGGTAAGCAACTGAAATTGAACCAGATTAAGCTGTTGGTGGTATTTTTAGTGAATGGGGGAAATTTGGCCAGGACACCGTGGAAATTCCCCTACTCTGCCAGTAGGGGGAGATGCTGCGCTACTAGCAGTCATGGCAGATGGTGTTGAGCAGGCAGTGGAGATGGTTGTGCAGGCTGCAGCTCTGCAAATTGCTGTTGATAGTGACATGGAGCTGGCAGTGAATTGCTCACCTCAGAGGGAACTAGAAAAGCAACACAGAGTTTTGCATGCTTGAGAGCGTGCACCGGGAGTCATTTCAACTGAGTCAAATGCCAGTGAGAACTTGTCCGTGGATAATGTTTTAATTTCTCCTGTGGCACCGTTGGACTGGAATGCAGAACCCTCTGAGTCCCCACAGTCTTGTGTACCAATTGACTCCAGTGTCTCGGACGCGAAGCGCGTCATGGCTTCAGCTGACTGTCGGAATGCAGAACTCTGCATACAATCTGAGAAGCTTGACGGCACTTCATTACAATCACAGCTTCCTGAGGCTCTGAGTCTGTTGGCAAAAGAAACTACGTTGACACAAGCAGGGTGGATGCAACAGGCTGATGGTCGCTGGGTTCCAGACCCGACTTGGATTTCCTTTTCCTCGACTTTGCCTTTGACACTCCTGTTACCACAGCAGAGCCGGAGAGAGCATCTACATCAGGTCAGCATTTGATTTCTGCTAATTTAAATGACATGGGTAGTACTCCTCTGGGGGTACTGAACTGTATGGATTTCTCCCCTTCTACGGCCCCCCCATGATCTTCTCCACCTCCCTCCCTCCCCAAAGAGGGATGACTCCAGGAAAGGTCCCAGATTCTCTGACTTTTTTCTGGCTAACAAACTGGAGCAGGCACCTCGTCAGAACGCAGTGAGGCTGCGATATCGGGGTGGCTTGCCAGAACACCCTGATAGGGCTTATGTGGCAAAAAAACTTCTAAAAGACACTATGAATTTTTTGGCATCCGATGTATATGCATTAATTAATATACAAGACGAAGATACATATGATATCAGCTTTAAACATTTTTCAGGACTTGACAGATTCTGGAATAAATATGAATCTTGTAAATCTTCGCCTTTATGGCTCCCTTTTTGGGCAATTCCAATAACAAGAGCTTTATTCAAAACTGTAAATATAATGTTCCCAAATGAGGGGGTCAATGTAATGTATTGGCTTGAAAAAAATGTTCTGTGTTGGGGCCCCCTGAGCCTATTATTGATACAGAGGGTATTTGGACAGGGGCTTGGCGCTTTAAAGTAAAAGTACATATAATTGAGAATGAAGTTACCCACATCCCTAACAGTTTTTTTTCTGGGAAAAGACAAAAATGTTTGCTTTTACCCTGGGTAACCTAAAGCCTGCTATAAGTGTGGGAGCAGGCGTCATTTAAGCAGTGCATGTGATAAAGTTAAGTGTGCTCTCTGTGGGGAATTTGACCATGGCAGTGAAGTTTGCAGAAATGTTTTTAAATGCAACCTGTGTGATCAGATGGGACATGCTTACCATCAGTGTCCTTGGGCAGCACAAAATAGACAGGGAGGCCTTGATAAGGAGAACTTTATAAATAAGGCTCAGGAGGGACATAGGCCTCAGGCACCTGATGTTGCAGCTGAGGAGACAGATCTTGGGGGTGGAGAAGGGATAGGAACCGACTCTGCTCCTCAGAATCCCACTTCACTACCTCTGGATGTGGGAGTAAAGGTGCACAGGTCCAGCCTTGTGGATCACTCTCCAGTAGACACACCCACTGATACCCTAACTCAGGATGTACATTCATCCCTAGGCCCCTCTAAGCAACTCCCCCAAGTTCCTGTAATACCACCTCCTGTCCCAGAGTTTCAGACACCCCACCCTAGATGAGTGACTAGGGCTACTAGTAAATTAAGAGGAGGGGAAAATCTGCTTGCACTGTACAAACGCTTTCCAAGTCCTTGCAGATTTGGAAGGGGATTCTGGCTCTGAGACCTCAGTGAGGTCAGAAGTCATATCTGACATGGAGTTGGATGAGGTGAGCGACAAAGATCTCCCTGACACTAAGAAAACGAAAGGAACGAAAAGAAAACCTGACAAACCCTTGCAACCACCTCAAGTTTTTATGGCTTGTTTACAGTTGGTATCCCTAAACTGTTGTAGCATCAAGAACTATAAAAGGAAACTGGTTTGCTTGATGTTTTGCAAAACATTGCATGCAGATATTATTTTTTTGCAAGAAACCAGATTTTCCAACTTGTCTGATGTTACTCAGGTCAAAAACACTTGCTGTGAAGGCCCTTCTTTCTGGTCTTTTGGACAAGATACTGCAGATGGGGTGGGCATTCTCTTCAATCACACGGCTGTACAAGTCACAAGACTTATTAATGTGTTACCTGGCAGGGCTATGGTACTTGATTGTATCTATAAAGGATACTCTGTTTGGTTAATTTATACCTATACTCCACAACTTAAAACTGCTAGAGTTGATCTTTTTAACCTGATTAAGCCCTATCTTTTTACTTCCAAACATGTGATCTGGGGCGGGGATATGAATTGCAGTTTAGATTTACTCATTAAGGACAATGTACTAAAAAAAACTTATTGTGACTCTCATGCATTGCAGAACACTGTTTCAGTTGCAGGGCTTATAGATGGTTTTCGGTTTTTGCACAAGACTGGTGGTAGCACATGTCAGAGAGACTCTTTTTCTACTCGGATAGATTTTTTTTTTTTCTAGATATTTAGTGGCACGAAATTTTTTACTACTTCCTTGTGAATTCTCTGATCACAAGGTGTTAATTTGCCAACTAGGACTTAGTCATCTCCCACCAAAATTTCTGTCCTGCCTGAGACGCTGGAAATTGAATTCTCAGGTGTTGGAACATGAGACTATATTAACTCAATTACAATACTTATTATACTCCAGAAGTCTGTCGCAGAAATGTATGATGACAGGTCTTCCTGGTGGTTTGACACAAAATCTGTAATGAGGGAATTCTTTATTAAGTATGGTTTACAAAATAGCAATTCAGATTACTTATTATATTTACAGCTAAGGAACCAGTTTTATAAATTACTGTCACACCCCCAGGTAGCGGACATTACCATTCAAAAGCAACTGGATGAAACTAAGAAAACAATGAGAAAATATCAATATGATAGAGCGGCCTCTGTGTTTGCTGAGATGCGATTTGGAACACAGCAGCAGCCTTTTCGGGATCCATATGCCGCATGCAAACAAAAATTAGAAAACAAAAATCATGTTGGGTCTAAAAGATTCGACCGGTCAAGTCTGGACTTCTGACGCAGAACTGTTGGTCCTTACTGACCAACATCTGACGGGACTTTTGAGCACCCCCTTTTCTTCCACAGCTTCTCGGAGTGATGTTTTTCATTTTTCTATTCCCACCATTCCTGAGTCTAGTTTTGAAATGTTAGAGACCCCAATTACTAGAGTAGAAGTACTTTCTGCCATAAATGCTTTAAGAAATGGTGTATCTCCTGGAGAGGATGGTATTACGAACGAATTTTATTAAACATTTAACGATGAGCTTAGTGATATTCTGCCTTATTTTTTAACAACATATTACATTTTGGACAGGGACACCATAGCTTTAATTCTGCATTACTCACTTTTTTGTATAAAAAGGGTGACAGCACTGATATAGGGAATTGGAGAACGATCAGTTTACTTACTACTGACTACAAGATTCTGTCATCAATTCTTTGTAGACGGTTGCAAGTTGTTGCTCAAATTGTAATTCATCCTGCCCAAACTTGCTCCATACCTCAGAGATCCAGACGTCAAAATATTTGTCTATCACGGGATATTTGAGAACATGGGCATCAGGATAAACTGTCTGGATATGTATTGGCTTTGGATCAATCTAAAGCATTTGATAGGGTCCCACATGCTTTTTTATTTCAAGTTCTATCCAAATATGGAATTCCCCTTACATTTATTAGTTACATCAAATTACTGTATACTGATGCACTGCTCTATCCTATTGTGAATAACTTAATGGGAACTGGGGTTATGTTACGACAAGGAGTACAGCAAGGCTGCCCAATTAGCCCTTTGTTGTATACTTTTATGTTGGACCTTATTATTAGAGAAATTATTTATGATCCTCAAATCCGAAGATTGACTCCCTCAATATTTATTCCTGAACAAAAAATATCGGTTTATGCAGAGGATATTTGTTTATTGATTAAAGATGTTTCTTCAGGAACAGCTGCACTGACAAAATTTGATTCCTTTTCTACGATAAATGGGACTATTCTAAATCCTGATAAATAAGTGGGCATTGCAATAGGTGCTGCAACCCCTGATCTGGCAATTTGGGGTATAACAATTTCTAAAACAGCTCAGATTTTAGGCATTTCATTTGGGGGAGAAGATATGGTTCACCGCAACTGGGAAAGGCAAATAGAGGTGGTGGAATGGAAGGTTCAACAATGGAAAACTTGTTTTTTTTTTTTTTTAAAGGAAAAGAGTTTTGATCATAAAAAAATTTCTACTCCCTATTTTTTTACACATCAGCTATGTTTTTCCCATTCCGATTTCTTTAGAAACTAGATTATATAGCTGTTTTTTCCAAATGATTTGGGGAAGTCGATTGAACCCCATGAAGTGTGCTTTTATATACTTACCCATTTCACAGGGGGGAATAGACATGGTTAATCCTTTAGTTTTTTACCATTCTTTTTTATGTTGTCTTCCTTTCAAATTTCTGACTTGACTACATGTCACCCCTGGACTGAATGGACTCGACATTTATTTCATTCTTTCATGAATAAATGAGAAGGGGGAGGCATACCTAAACTGACTTCTATACTGATGTTCCCAGTTTTGCCCATTCTGCTATTAAACAACTACGTGACTGGAAGTTGGGGAAGGCTCAATTGCAGGGCATTTCTAGAAAATACTTCTATACTGAGATTATGGGAAACTTATTTTTTGTGCAGGTTGATTTTCCACTATGTGTTCCCACTAAACTCCCACAGGCTTTGCGAACCCTTACAGATAGAAGACTTCCACTGTGAATGTGGGATGTGCAGTGGCTCAGTTGTCATGGCAAGCTTGGGGTTAAAGGGAATCTAAAGCATAAGTCTACTACTGAATGCCACTGTATTAGACCTGAATGTATGGGTTTAATAGAAACACAGGGACATTTTACTTACACTGTTCCTTTGCTGTAGATTTTGGGCAGATTTAGCTCTTCGCTGGAAATGGAACATTGCCCTTCATATTTCTTATCAAAGCTTAGTTTTAGGAGATTACTCAGGCTTCTTGGGGAGGTATCACCTGAGTACATTAACACTAATTTTTGCCTGTATCGAATATTATATGTGACAAACTAGATGTCAGTTCTCAATACAGCATTCTATTGTTCCTAACATTGTAGTTATTAAACAGATTGAACAGGCTATTTTACGGCAAAAACTCTGAGATTATGACCACTGTGAGAGACAAATTGTTTTACAGTATTGGAAACATATTACAGGGATTTAGCTGATTTTTTTTCCTTCTACTGTTTTTGTATTCACTATATTTGAGGTGATGCAGTTTGATTGTTATTCTGGATTACTTTTGTGAACCTGTGTTTTTCTTTGTAAAGTTCCTGATGTTTTTCTTTTGTGATGTATTTTATTTTCTTTAATAAAATTCCCCTACTCTTTTACTCTTTTTTCGCTAAGTGCCATGGGATCTTTAGCATCCACCTGAACTACCACCAATCCAGGCAGATGGGACCTCAGTTTAATGTCTCATCCGAAAGACGGCACCTCAGAAGTGCAGCACCACACCCCCCGCATGCTGTACCACAGTGTCAGTATTGGGATATTAACCCAAGTACCAGATGTGGGAACTGAACCCACAGCCCTCTGATCTCCCGGCCTCAGAGGTGAGTGTGCTACCTACTGAGCCACTGACACTATCTACCTTATCTGCCAACAATTTCTATGTTTCTATGTTTATTCACTGTAAAAAACTACATTAATGCACCATTCTGGTTAAAGCATCAAAAGTAGGGAAATGCAACCTTAGGTTTCCCAAGCCTAAGACCCCATCCCCAACCTAAATGCAGAAACTGGCCTGAGGGGTGTGCCTTGGGGTTGTGAACCCTATGCTCACCCCATTCCATGAGTAAGGAAGGTAAGACAGGTACAGTATAGGAGAATACTTCTTGGATTAGAATTGTAGTCTTACTGTACTGTATCGTACACCTGTAACTGACTCTGTAATAGTAGTCTGTCTTATTGTACTGCATCGTACACCTGTAACTGATGCTGTAATAGTAGTCTGTCTTACTGTATTGTACACCTTAACTGACTCTGTAATAGTAGTCTGTCTTACTGTACTGTATCGTACACCTGTAACTGACTCTGTAATAGTAGTCTTTTGTTACACCTGACTCTAAACCCTTTGAAAAGAAGCTCTGCCTAAAGGGTTTTATGTGTAATGAAAACTAAAAACTAAACTAAATTACTTCAACCAGGAAAACCCAATGATATGCAATTTCTCATTTTCATGGGGATCCAAGGGGTTATAGCAGCAGTTAGCAGGCTATTATAGTACAGACTAAAATATAGAGAGGAAAGGAAACTGTGAAGGTACGCACATCCAAACAGTAATCAAAGCCAGTGAACAGTTAATAGATACAAACACAGATACCAGAACAAAATAGTACAGCTAAGAATACAGTATATCAAATAAATTAGTAGTAGTAAGCTTTATTTATCGAGCACTTATTTCCCTGGGGCTCTGAGCACCTCACAACAATAACAATGAACATAAATAAAATAAACAGGTAAACCAAAAAAATAAATGGCATATTCAAAGTACTAAAACAGTAGCACTAATAAAACAGGTGACGTCACAAAACAAGGCATTATATTATTAGGAACTGAAAGCCTCTTGAAAAAGAAAGGACTTTAGGACCCTCTTAAAGGCCTCCATCGAGGTGGTCTCCCTCAAAGAATGAGGGAGTCTGTTCCACAGGGCCGGGCCCGCCAGCGTAAGGGCACAGTCACGGTCATCCATTAGTCTGTGTTATAAGCTTATGTAAACAAGTAGTACTTTACTCCCTTCTTAAACTTCTACAACAAGGGGGAAAGCCTACCTTCTTAAACTTCTCTAGCGTGGGGGCTCCCTAAGTAGGAACAGAAGGGGGTTCCAAATAGCCAGGACCACCACTGACAAAGTTCTGCCTCCTGACTGCTTTAAACAAGATCTTGAGGTGGCCAACAGCTACCCCTTTGTGTAGCAAAGTGAGCAACCGAAAGCATATCAGAAGAAGAGATCTTTAATATGGCTCGAACCCTGCACTGGCCCAGTAGTGAGGTGGGCTGAGGCACTGGCTGACTTACCATCTACCACACTGGTGACCCAGGTTTGGGAATGGACCAGGGTCAACTCAGGGGCCAGTCAGGTGAAGGATGATTGAGGGTTCAACAAAATTTGTCCTCCTTGGAGGTAAGGGGGATAATATGTACTGCTGCAGTAATGACACCTAATGGAGGCTAGCCGTCATAGTCAGCAGCTGCCTCTTGGAGGGCAGGGCACAGTCAGTGACTGCATGTGAAATCTTTGTATCACATGTCCATGATATAGCATGCATGCCAACCATGGGGCAGAACCAGGGTGAATCCATGAGGGAACACCTCAACTGGTGGATGAGGACAGTGACCCCACAGTCCTGCACCACCACCTGTGATACCCACTCACCCATGATGGTCTGTAAGAGGATGGGGTAAATCCCAGGAAGATGGGTGGTGGGGCTGGGGATTACTGTTGGATGGAGGCCAGTCAAGGGAGTCAGGCAGATAAACACAGGATGAAAAAAACATAGCAGGGACCTAAACTGTGCAGGGCATTGTAAGTTAACAATGAAATCTTGAATGGGTTAGCTGACCTAAAAAAGAAATGTTCTGTAGGTGAATATTTACATTTTTCAGAGTGTCCCTTGAGATGTCATGGTTATTTTTTAAAGACCACCTAATTGACCACATCATCAGGGCAGCCATGCAGCTACCACACATGGTGCCAGTGACGAGGTTCATAAACAAGCCCAGGCCACTGGAGGGATGCTGGGGAGGGGGGATGATTGAGCATTCCAAAAAATGCTGACCTCTGAGGAGGGAGGGGTCACTGCCTCCACTGCGGCACTGTCTCCTGGGTGACCACAGGTGGTAACGTAGTAGAAGGAAGAGTGGGAGGATGGACGTCAGCTGGGCTTGTGGCTGGTGCATCATTGTGCGCCCCCTTACCTTGAGCCCCTTGCATGCTGATTTCCAAGGGGCAGGGAGATAACCCGGAAGAAAACCCCAGCAGGACAAACAATGTACCCCAGTACCGAAAAACTTCATTGAGGGAAGAGGGTGTTTATTGGCAGCCTTGTAATAATAATAGACAATATTCTGTAAACATACTGAGTTAAATTAATCCCTATATAATTAATTATACAAGTGCTACACACATGGCCAGTTAACAAATCAATTAAGTAATCAATAATATGTGTATTACTTTTTAATTTATATTTATATGTTGTTTACTTTTATACTTAAAAAATTCATAAAGGAGGAACAGTTATAGATTGGGTGTAGTGTAATACTGATAATACTTTGTAGACATATACGGTTAAAAAAACATCAGTACATCAATCGTGGGTTAGAACCCTGTATGGACAATAGGTTCTGAGTTTGTTAGGATTTTATGGGCAGACTGGATGGACCAATGGTGTTTTTCTGCCGTCATTGTCTATGTTTCAATCAATAACGTTTTATTAATTTTAATTTATATTAATTTTTAATTGCATTTATAGTTTGTATAAAAAATTCATGGAAGAGGAGAAGTTCTATAGTGACTGTAGGGCAATACTGATTAATAAATAGTGCTATGGATATAAATAACATAATAGCGAGAAGACTGTGCATTACAAGGCTATAAAACCATTGAGAGGTTCTGGGGACATGTGAACCTCAAGAGCGAAGCTCAAGAGGTCCCTACATATCCACAGAACCACAAGACGGTATTCTAGCTAAGAAATCACATTCACCTATCTGTTATTTTTTGTAATATACATGGAGTAGAGTTGGATTCTCTCCTCATTTTGATTTTTTTCTTAATTTTGTGCCATTTTGTTATTGTTGCAGTTTCTCCCGCTGATGAGCCAGATGGCATTTAGTATACATGATGGTAACAGTAAAAAACGACTACGTTCAGTTGAAGCACTGTATGTGAAGTGAGCTCAACGTTCTTTTTCATAATACCATTGTTGGAGCTGCATGGATAGCATTAGGAGGTCTGGTAGTATGATCGCTGGATCTCCATTGCTGGATTATTTTTACTAACCATATATTAAACTATATAATATGATATTAATATGCTAGATCAAGGGCTACCATCTCTCCATTGAGCTTTATCATTCGTACAAAACCTGGGAGAGTATGTGGCAGGTTTGCATGGGTATAGAACGATTCTAGTAGCGTAGTTTGTTTTGCTACAAATTCAATACCACTGCTGGTGCCGCTGGGCCTGGCTTTGATTGGCGGGGGTGGGTTGGCTTCTTCTGAAGCAGTGCTGGTAGCTGGGGGGATGGGCACAAACTACGATGACTCTCTGCAATAATGTGCATATTGAAGGCTGGACGACCCTGTGATGAAAGATGGAAACAAGTGAGAGACCACTTGACTCCACTGAGACACTGAGTCGAGAGAGAGACCTTGCACACTCTCAAGTCTCACACTCAGACTGCAGCGGCATACTTCGCTGTCAGTCACTGTCACCTTCACTGACTGGCCAGCTCACACATGGAGAGAACAATATAAAGATGGATCCTGCAGGCCACATCGCACCAGAAGTCTGCAAAATAAAACCTGAAAATATCTCCCCACCGTATCCCCTGCTGGGCTGACCCCCTTCCCCCACCGAGTCCCTGCCCAGCTGCAGATTGCTCCAGTCACCCAGTGCAGTGTACGCCCCTCAGCGGCAGCAGCAGCATGAGAATTAGTGCCCTACCCTGCACAGAAACTACAGTTTACTGCTGTTAACTAGCTAACAATTCTCAGATCATTTCAAAGACATTTCAATCAAAGAGCAGTCTTCATCTAAACATAGGAAGAGCTATTTAGATACATAGGGCTGGATATTCAAACTGTGCCATTCATAGGCGCAAGCCCTTGTGCTGCGCAAAATAGTTGCGCGGGGGTGTGTCAGGGTGATATTCAAAGGAGTTGCGCTATTGAGCAACTCCTTTGAATATCACCCCCCAGCCACAGCCACTGTGCATGACGCAGTGGAACTTGCGCCAACGCAAGTTGACAGAGTGGAGCATTCAACTTGAGGTGGCACAAGTACCATTGCGCCATGCGCAAAATCCCGATATTCAAAAGGTGATATGCAAATGGGGCTATAATTCATGCAAGGCATGGGGGGGGCATTTGTGTCTGATTATGGCCCCATTTGCATGCCATTAGCATGCAGGTGCTCCGATCCCCGAGGACTTGCGCCTGGCGCCCTGTTAGGCAGCAGCCATCTGGGACCAACGCCCCCTGCAGCCCGATCGTGGGCAAAACAGTGTAGAATCCCCCACCCCCTCACTGGCCTGATCACGGGCATGGTTTAATTCCCCAACAACCCGATCGCGGGCAGCAATGTGCGCTCCCCACCTCCAAACATATCCCTGGTGGTTCAGTGGACGAAAAGCCCGATCGCCGGGCGGTACTTTGTAAACCCCCTCCCGAAATCAGCCCTGGTGGCCCAGTGGACTGAAAAGCCCGATCGCGGGCAGTAGTGTAAAATCCCCCTCGAATTCAGCCCTGGTGGTCTAATGGCACATCCCGATTGCGGGATGTAAATGCTACCAAACCCCCAACATTGCCTTGGTGGCTGAGTGTCCCCCCTCCCCACCCACGAGCCCCACCACCCGCTCCCCCACCACAG
Source organism: Neoceratodus forsteri (assembly GCA_016271365.2). Lineage (NCBI taxonomy): Eukaryota > Metazoa > Chordata > Ceratodontiformes > Ceratodontidae > Neoceratodus > Neoceratodus forsteri. Next base: position 60,047,816 of record JADMNL010000033.1, read on the forward strand.
CGGCAGCGGCAGCATCCTTCCGCCTGCCGCCCGCCCGGCTGACAACCAGTAGAGCTGCATGCCCATTGGTGCAGAGAAAGAGCCAATGGGCATGCAGCTCATACAGTACATGACAGTCCAGTTTTGTGAATGAGATCATTCTGCAAATCTGGACTGTCATGTGCAACATAGGCTACCATCGTGGCTCTTTCTCTACACCAATGGCGATACCTTCCCTGAGCTGTCAATCGGCATGTGGTGGCAGCGAGAGGATACTACCGCCCGCCCGACTGTGTGGGGAGAATGAAGTGGTGGGGCTTCGTGGGTGGGTGGGAGGAGGACACTAACCGCAAAGGCAATGTTGGGGGAGGATTTGTGCAGCATTTACATCCCGCGTCGGATGTGCCACTAGACCACCAGGGCTGAATTTGGGAGGATTTTACACTACTGCCCTGATCGGGCTTTTGATCCACTGGACCACCAGGGATACGTTCGGGGGAGCCACATTGCTGCCCGCGATTGGGCTGGTGAGGGATTAAACTATGCTTGACGATCGGGCCAGTGGGGAGTGGTGGGGGGATTTACAATCGGCTGCCCGCGATCGGGCTGTGGGGGCACAGGGACTGGGTTGGGGCCAGCCACAGGTGGCAGCTGCTGTGTTGCGCCCTGCAATGCAGCAGCTCACCTGGGTGGCCCTCAACTAAGCATTTTTTGGCTCAAAGTTGTGCAGGCGCAGGTTGGGGTTGCGCCTGCACAACTCTGCACAGCCCGGCTGAATATCGGGCTGTGCAGTTTATGCATGGTTCCTCCCTCTCCAGTTCAGCATGCATTCATTTGCATTGCGCTGTTGCTCAGCATGTTTTCTGTGGCGCAACTGCCTCCTGCTGAATATGGTAGAACGGAGCAAGTTCGGACTTGAGCAGGCGCAACCCTATTGCGCATGGCGCAACCCTTTTGAATATCCGGCCCATACAGTTCAGGTAATTTGGTTCCACAAAAGCTTCAAAAGCAGGTAAACCCGCGTGAGTATTTTAATATATACTATGGGCGCCCAAAACCAATCTAGGAAACTGATTTCCTGTTTGTATGCAGGACTCGAAAGTCTAGAGGGAGACCACATAGTCACCGTTAAAGACAAATGGCAGGAAGAAACACAAACGCAGTGCACAGAGGAGGAATGGAAGGGGATCTGGACCCAAATACAGAAACTAACAGCCTCCCCAAATTGGAGGGAGTTCAGATGGCAGGTGGCAACTCACTATTTCAGGACCCCGGTCATCTCACAACACTGTAGGACACATAGTATAGATAAGTGCTGGAGAAACTGTGTGTGGGGAAGGGGGTACACACACCCATGTTTTCTGGAACTGTCTAATTCTGATGGACTTCTGGAAGGAAATTTGCACCATCATGGGCCGTTTACTTGGGCCCTCCCCCCCAGCAACCCAAAGCACTGGATACTGGACTTACCTTTCCCAGGGCTTCAGAGGAAAGGTAAGAAATACATATTCAGCTTACTAGTAGCAGCAACCCTGAAGGCTATCACTCAAATTTGACTCCGCCCCACCAACTAGTGAGGACTGGTTGAAAAATTGCAATAATATTCAGGTGATGGAGAGAATCACTGCACTGCTCAGACGTACCCCAGATAGACACAGTGGGAGGTGGTTGGCCATCTAAGAATATGTCTCAGACAATGAAGGCAGATCCTGGAAATCTTGACAGAACTATAGCAACTTTTCAGTACACCGCTATCCACGCACCCCTATTCTGACCACTATTAAGTATATAGTAAAATCCCTTAGCAACACGAATAAACCCATAAATGCGGAAATTGTAAACAGGCCCACGACAGGAATGATGTCCACATATAGCTTTTATCAAGAAATATTTACCGAGTGGTGGACTCATGGAACTGCCTTCCTGAGGAGGTCATGGGGTCTAAAACAGTGGGCGAATTCAAGAATGCATGGGACAGACATAAAGCAATTATAGTGGGTGGTAGGAGGAAGTAGTCTGTTGGTAAACTTAAATCTTCAGCTTATCCAATAGGTAGGGAAATGGGCAGACTGGGTGGGCCAAGCGGTCCTTATCTGCCATCAAAGTCTATGTTTCTATGAATGAACTTGTACCCAGACTGCTCTAGTTGTTACTGTATTTGCTCTGTATAGTTTGCGTTTACTTTCTGTGTCATGTTCCTGGTTCATAGCTGGATGTATGTATCTATCCTATATTCACTCACATTGTAAGTGTTCTGTTTACAGACCACCATTCCTGAAGTATTTTTTCACTGGTACAACTGAAAAAGGACTGCTATAATGGAGAACCATTGCACAGTGTTGTTTGTGTCAAATGCATTGTTTGTCTTCTATGAAAAAAAACCAATAATGTTATATTTAAAAAGAAAAAGAGTGGAAGAGATCTCAGGAATGCTGTCCTTTCTTGCCAACAGTGAGCTTTAATGGCACCAAAACATTTGCAGTGCAAAGAGGTCATGACCTTCAGCATCGCAAACTGGTTCATGGAAGTCACTTGGCTTGTAAGAGCTCGGTGTGTAATCCCTGTAAAAAATGCAACACCATACGATCAAAGTGCTGAAGTGAAGGTAGGAAACTTCAGCTTCCCCCTTAGAAGTGTAGGTTTTAGCATGTCCGCAGAACTCAGCTTCGGTATTGACATACCTTTTATTCATCAGTCCACTACTCCATGGGAGAAAAAGTGATCCTAATGTTACCCATGTATTTACCAAAGTTGACCATTTTACCAGAGTATCTAAAAACTCTTATCCATATGAAACAGTCATTACAGGCATTTGCACTGCTTTCATAAATTCTAGGAAACACTAGCTTTAAAGTTGAAAGGGTTCTGAGTGAGTCTGAGGCTTTCAAGTAGCTGATTCCATGAAATCAAGGCAGAGTGAGCAAAGGCCTCACTATCCATTTCTCTTTTTGTCCTAGGAATATTGGAATTCAAGGTGGAAGAAAAATGCAAGGAGTTATTTCAAACTGCAGGTGTGGTAATATACTGTATGAAGTAAAACATGCACAGTTGGTACAGAGAGTTTAAAAAGTCTAAATACTACAGAGAGTATTTCCGAAACTGATGCCCCTCTGAGACCCCCTTCATTCTTTCAGCCCCTTATTGCTTGCCAGTGAGACAGTGAACTGCCTGCAGAGTAAGGCTGCTCTTTTCCCTTCTCACTACATATATGTCTCTTTGTTTGATTTTAGTATGCCACACTGTTTAGAAATGCACGGTATGCCCTGCCTCTCACCATCTGTTATTTGTGCCAAAACCTCAGTTTGTGACCTTCGGAGATGTGATATGTGTTTATGTATCATTGATGGGTCTCAACTACAAAATTGGTTCCCTCCTGTTGGTTGCCCTTGAAGAGTCTTGGATCTTTTCAAAGCACCTGTTCCTTGTTAAAAAAAAAAAAACAACAACAGCAACTCATTTTTGCTATGCCAGGCAACTCAGCTTCAGGATGTGGGTCACTTGGCAGCTGTCCACGGGTGGGAGGACTGAGCATCCTTTGGACAGCTCTCCTTCCTCAGGGAGTGGGGTTAGTGTGTTCCACTAAACAGCTGCCCTCTAAAGGCATCTGGGTGGCAGCAGTGTGAGACTGCATACAGGGGAAGGGATTCCACACTCAGACACTGGGGGGCATCTCATGGAGGTGGAGCATGCACATTGCATCACAGCTCGGTTGTAGATCCTTGGGGCAGAAAATAAAGAAAAAACATTGCCTGCAACTGGTGATGGTTCAATCACCTTGCATGTCCAACACTGGTGACTGGGCATCTTGGACCAGATTCTGTAGAAAGAACTTGGGGTAAGGTAAGACCCAGAGATATCCAGTGATGGGACTGGGGGGATGGTCCAGGTGGGGAAAGGTCGGGTGGTAGGAGAAAAAATTACTGATAAACCCCCCTCATCTTAAGCCTGGCTTAGTGATGATGGCAGAAGCAAATTACAGTCCCATGCATGGGATCTGGGTTCATGTCATCATCTGCACTCCCAGCTCAGGACTGGGTGGTTTACTGGAGTGTTAAGGAGGCAACACTTTTAGACTTTGTGTGGTGTGTGTGACACAGTATTTATCTCACAGCAAGAGTGCCTCTTTTTGTGGGCATGATAGGGGATGCTGTTGTCATGCAACATCCTGCCCCTCCCAAAAAGTGCAAGATGGTAGGCAGCACCTGCGTTGGGAGGTGGAAGCGAGATGAATGGGGAAAACGCTAGTGGAATGTCAGAGTGATGTCCACCCCTGCCAAACAACCAATGGTCCAGAGATGGTCTTAGTCAGCCCCTCTATCTACAATGAATCACGCGGGGAATGGGGAATGAGACACACTGTGTGGGTTAAGCTGCAGGCACCAAGACTAGTTGGGGATAAATTGAGTCTGCCCAGTAGAGTGATGGCAACCTGTTGTTTCTGCCCAGAAGTCCAGGTTGCATGGGCAAATGCCAGAATCCTGTATTTGGGTGAACTAGGGGCAAACCATGTTATAGAGGTGAGCTACCCCTCATCCTGTCACCCGGACCCTGAGGGGATTACCTGCAATCCCAGGTGTGTCCCTCCATGGCTTGCTGCATGTGGTGGTAGCTGGTGGGTCCCCCCTCAAGTTGGCTGATGGAACAGATCCAGGGTTACCCGGGAGAGCACCCTACCACCAGTATAGGAGTCTGGTCCACCATGGTGCACTGCCCAGGGTTTTTACTCTCCCTGTTACATGGGACACCTACTCAATGGCATCACAAACTCTTGCATGCTAGCATGTAGAGCACCATGCCATCAGATGTCCCTTCCCCACTTCAGCGCTATCCTATGCACACTACCACGTGTGGTCACCCATGTGGCAATATAGCACTGGACCCCCCATCCTCCCTCTCCAAAGAGGACAGCATCCTCTGAGATGCTCAATTCTCCTTCCTGAGGCTGGTTCCGACAACCCAGGCTCATTCTCAAACCCAACTAGCCAGTGTCATGAGCCGTAGTGCTACTGCTGCACTGACGGGCCGGTAGACATTCTTTTTTTTTAAGGAGAGGCTTTTTTTGGTTGTAAGTTTTAGAACTGACTAGCTTCGAAGAAGTTTTTTTCTTTTTTGTAGAAGTGGTTCTGCCCATGCCAAATTCCTTCAAGGAGGGACAGGAGGAAACAGATCCACTGATTCAACGTTACTTACTGAATACAACCCACCAGCTGGGATCTCATTGGTGTCACTGATGGCTAGCAGGAGGTTGGGGAAGCATCTTTATGGGCACGCCAAGTCTCCAGAGGTGGACAGGTGGTAGCATGGCCTGATCTGGTATTGCTCTACATTTTCAGGTCCAACCTGGAATGGAAGGGCACTTCTTCAAATCATGTCCTGGGGAAGATACACAGTACACAGAGAATAAACAGTAAACATTCAAGGTGTTAAACAGTTCATTAAAGGTGTGCTGAGATGCAGATATGAGCCTTCCAGCTAACTGCACTGAGGCAATGTTCTGGACATAAGCGTCCATGATGCAATCGGCAATAGGTGTCCATACAGACATCAATCAACCTCCAAGGGAAAATGTCTCTTTCATGCCATGCCACCCAAATACGATATATAGTGGGATGTGTACATATGTAAAATATGTCCCATGTAACACATATGTTGGGAGGGGGTTACATACTGTATGTGATATATGCCATGTAATCCATATTACCCATAGACTGGGAGGAGGTTACACACTGTATGCAACTTGTAATTTATGTGCTACATTACCCACATAATCCATAGATTGGGATGGGGTTAGCTTACTGTATGTAACTTATGTGTCATGTAATCCACAGACTGGGAGGGGGTTACATACTGTACATATTTTATGTGCCATATAGCCCATATATTGGGAGGGAGTTAAATAATGTATGTAACTTATATGCCATGTAACCCATATAACTCATAGATTGTAAGGGGGTAACATACCATATGTAATGTATGTGCCATGTAACCCATATACCTCATAGACTGGGAGGGGGTTAAATGCTGTATGTTACATATGTGCCATGTAACCCTAGATTGAGAGGAGGTTACATACTGTGTGTAACATATGTGCCATGTAACCCCATATAACCCATATGTTGTGTGGGTGGTGGTTACATACTGCATGTAAATTATATGCTATGTAACCCATTTTACACATAGATTAGGAGGGGGTTGCACACTGTGTATGTCATGTGCCATATAGCCCATATAACCAGTAGACTGGGAGGAGGTTACATACTGTATGTAACTTATGTGCCATGTAACTCCTATAACCCATAGGATGGGAAAGGGTTACATACTGTGTGTAATGTATGTGCTGTGTAACCCATATATCCCATCGATTGGGAGTGGGTTACATACTGTATGTAGCTTATGTGCCGTATAACCCATATACCCCATATACTGGGATGAGGTTACATACAGTATGTAACTTAAGTGCCATGTAACCCATACAGCCCATATATTGGGGGTGGGTTATGTACTGTGTGCAGCTTGTGTGCCATATAACCTATATACTGGGAGAGAGTTACATACTGTATGTAACTTATGTGCCATGTAACCCATATAACCCATTTACTGGGAAGGGGTTACATACTGTAAGTTATGTGCCATGTAATACCTAGTTTGGGAGGGTGTTACATACTGTGTGTATCTTATGCACCATGTAACCTATATAACTAATATATTGGGAGGGGTTACATACTGTATGTAATTTGTGTGCCATGTAACCCATATAATCCATATATTGAGAGGGGATTACATGCTGTATGTAACTTATGAGCTATGCAACCCCTATAACCCCTAGATTGGGAGGGGTTACATATTATATGTAACTTATTTGCCATGTAACCCATGTAACTCATGGACTGGGGGGGGTTACATACTGTATGCAACATATGCGACATGTAACCTATATATTGGAAGGGGGTTACATACGATATGTAACTTATGTGCCATGTAAGCCATATAACCCATAGACTGGGAGAGTGTGACATACTGTATGTAATGTATGTGCCATGTAACCCATATACTCATAGAATGGGAAGGGGTTACATGCTGTATGTAACTTATGTGTCAGGTATCCTATATAAACAATAGACAGGGAAGGGTTACATATTGTACGTAACTTATGTGCCATGCAACCCCTAGATTGGGAGGGGGTTACATACTGTGTGTAACTTATGTGCCATGTAATCCATATAACCCATATATTTGGGCGGGAGGGTTACATAATTGATATGACACATAACCAATTTAACCCATAGTTTGGGAGGGGGTTACACACTGTATGTCATGTGCCATATATCCCATATAACCCATATATTGGGAAGGGGTTACATACTGTGTGCAACTTTTATGTCATGTTACGCATATAACTATATGTCGGGAGGGGGATACAGAGCGTATGTAACTTATGGGCCATGTATCCCATATAACCATATATTGGGAGGGGGTTACAGACTGTATGTAACTTGTGGGCCATGTATCCTATATAACTCATAGATTGTGAAGGGGTTACATACTGTATGCAACTTATGTGCCATATACTGAAAATAACCCATATATTGGGAGGTCGTTACATATTATAGACAGAATTAGAAACAAAAAGAAGGGCCCTGTTTACTGCAGTAGCTCTGCTTCAGTATGATGTAGCATTATGTTGCAGCCTGGACGGTACCATTGTATGTCAGATACAGGTATGTGCCATGCAGTGCAAGGAAAATCCCATCTAGCTTGTGACGGGGAGGGTTAGCCATATAACTTACATTGGATATACGCAAATACCCATATAATGGGGAAATGATTACATACAGTATATGCAAACCAAGAAAACTTTGCACTTAGCATACCAAACAGGCACACACACATTAAAACATGTTATAAAGTAGTCATATTTTATTACCTTACTTAATACAAGTTGTTTCAATGCTTGGCATGTAATGATTGGAAACTTGTATTAACTAAGTTAATAAAATGTTACTACTTTTATAACTTATCTTTTATGTGTTTGTGTCTTTGTGGGATGGTATGTGTGCAGTTTTATTCATTTTCACATTTGATTCAGTTCAACCTCATGCATTGCACTAACCTGGTGGGAGTGTCCCTTGATTGCTTTGGTTTACATACGGTACATAACTTAAGCGCCCTGTATTGTTTCTTTACTTTAGTATTATTTTACATAAAACACTCTAACTGGGTTCGCCCAGGGAGTATAAATGGGAATAGCTTGATTTATGTATGGCATTGTGATCAGAGCATGTATCTATTGTATTCATACACCTCTCACATTGATCTGCAGAACAAAAGAGTTACTTGAAATGCAAACAGAAAATGAAGTTAAGATTGACATCCCAAGCACTATGTCTTCTGGAGGAATTATCTGTGAAGAGAAAAGCATAGACCTTTTCCTCTGTCTGAACAAACAAGGTTATTTCTTTTCTGTAGAAATCTTCCCAGATGAAGATCCAATGTTTAAAACATTGACTCTGAATTTATTTTCTATTTTATTTATTAAGGTGCATTTTAATGTAACTCTTTTGCTTCCACATACAGTCAAAAGGCTGACACAGAACTCAGTTTTTTGCTCTCATCTATGTATATATCCATATGTATGTCTGTCTTGACACACACACACACGAGGAGTGCCATCACAGAAGTTGTGCCACCACAGGAAGAGCACCACTACAGCATGAGCGTCACCACAGGAGGAGCACGGCCACAGGAAGAGCACTGCCACAGTAGGAGCACTGCCACAAGAGGAGCACCACCACAGTAGCAGACCACCACTGGATGAGTGCTGCCACAGTAGTAGCACTGCCACACGAGGAGCACTGCAACAAGAGAAGCACTGCCACAGAAGAAGCACTGCCACAGGAGGAGTGCCACCACTGGATGAGTGCCACCACAGGAAAAGCACTGACACAGGATGAGTGCCACCACAGGAAAAGCACTACCACAGGAAGAGTGCTTCCATGAGAGGAGTGCGGTCATAGGAGGAGTGCCACCACAGGAGGAGTGCCACCCAGGAAGAGCACTGCCACAAGAGGAGCACCACCACAGTAGGAGACCACCACTGGATGAGTGCTGCCACAGTAGTAGCACCACCACAGGAGGAGCACTGCAACAAGAGGAGCACCACCACAAGAGAAGCACTGCCACAGGAGGAGTGCCACCACAGGATGAGTGCCACCAGAGGAAGAGCACTGACACTGGAGGAGTGCTGACACAGGAAGAGGGCTACCACATGAGGAATGCTGTCACAGGAGGAGTGCCACCACAGGAGGAGCACTGCCACAGGAGGAGTGCCACTATAGGATGAGTGCCACTACAGGAAAAGCACTGCCACAGGAGGAGTGCTGCTACAGGAAGAGTGCTTCCATGTGAGGAGTGCTGTCACAAAAGGAGTGCTACCACAGGAGGAGAACTGCCATAGGAGTAGTGCCACCACAGGAGGAGACTGCCACAGGAGACACACCACCACAGGAGGAGTGCTGCCACAGGAGGAGCACTACCACAAGAGGAGCACCACTACAGGAGGAGCACTGTTCACAGGAGGAATGCCACCACAGGATGAGTGCCACTACAGGAAGAGCACTGACACAGGAGGAGTGCCACCACAGGAAGAGTGCTACCACATGAGTGCTGTCACAGGAGGAGTGCCACACCACAGGAGGAGCACTGCCACAGGAGGAGTGCCACTACAGGATGAGTGCCATCACAGGAAAAGCACTGCTACAGAAAGAGTGCCACCACAGGAAGAGTGCTTCCATGTGAGGAGTGCTGTCATAGGAGTGCCACCCCAGGAGGAGTGTAACCATAGGAGAAGCATGGCCGCAGGAAGAACACTGCCACAGTAGGAGCACTGCCACAAAAGGAGCACCACCACAATATGAGACCACCACAGGAGAAGCACCGGCACAAGAGGAGCACTGCCACAAGGGGAGTGCCACCACAGGAACAGCACTGACACAGAAGGAGTGCCACCACAGGAAGGGTGCTACCACATGAGGAGTGCTGTCACAGGAGACGTGCCACCACAGGAGGAGCATTGCCACAGGAGGAGTGCCACCACAGGAGGGGTGCAACCACAGGAAAAGCACTGCCACAAGAGGAGCACCACCACAGAAGAAGACCACCACTGGATGAGTGTTGCCACAGTAGTAGCACCACCACAGGAGGAGCACTGCCACAGGATGAGTGCCACCACAGGAAAAGCACTGACACAGGAGTAGTGCTGCCACAGGAAGAGTGCTTCAATGTGAGGAGTGCTGTCACAGAAGGAGTACCACCACAGGAAGAGAACTGCCACAGGAGGAACACTGCCACAGGAGGAGTGCCACCACAGTAGTAGCACCACTGCAGGAGGAGCACTGCCACAGGAGGAACACTGCCACAAGAGGAGCACCGCCACAGGATGAGCACTGCCACAGGGGGAGTGCCACCACAGGAAGAGTGCTACCACATGAGTCCTGTCACAAGAGAATGCCACCACAGGAAGAGCACTGACACAGGATGAGTGCCACCACAGGAAGACAGCTACCATATGAGGAGTGCTGTCACAGGAGGAGTGCCACCACAGGAGGAGTGCCACTACAGGAGGACCACTGCCACAGGAGGAGTGCCACTACAGCATAAGTGCCACCAAAGGAAAAGCAGTGCCACAGGAGGAGCGCCACCACAGGAGGAAACCACCACAAGAGGAGTGCCTCCACTGTAGTAGTAGCACCACCACAGGAAGAGCACCACCACAGGAGGAGCACTGCCACAAGAGGAGTGCCACCACAGGTGGAGCACTGCCACAGGAGGAGTTCCACTACAGGATTAGTGCCACCACAGGAAAAGCACTGCCACAGGAGGAGTGCTGCCACAGAAAGAGTGCTTCCACATGAGGAGTGCTGTCATGGAAGGAGTGCCACCACAGGAGAACTGCCACCAATGGAGCTCCACCACAGGAGGAGGAACACTGCCACAGGAGAAGTGCTACCACAGGAAGAGCACTGACACAGGAGGAGTGCTACCATGTGAGGAGTTCTGTCAAAGGAGGAGTGCCACCACAGGAGGAGTGCTGCCTCAGGAGGAGCATTGCCACAGGATGAGTGCTGCCACAGGAGAAGCACTGCCACAGGATGAGTGCCCCCACAGGATGAGTGCCACCATAGGATGAGTGCCACCACAGGAAAAGCACTTACACAGGAGGAGTGCCACCACAGGAGGAGTGCCACCACAGGAGGATCACTGCCACAGAAGGAGTGCCAGTACTGGATGAGTGCCACCACAGGAAAAGCACTGCCACAGGAGTAGTGCTGCCACAGGAAGAGTGCTTCCATGTGAGGAGTGCTGTCACAGAAGGCATGCCACCAGAAGGGGAGAACTGCCACAGCAGGAACACTGCCACAGGAGGAGCACCACCACAGGAGGAGCACTGCCACAAGAGGAGCACTGCCACAGGATGTGCACTGCCACAGGAGGAGTGCCACCACAGGATGAGTGCCACCACAGGAAGAGCACTGACACAGGAGGAGTGCCACTGCAGGAAGAGTGCTACTACATGCGTGCTGTCAAAGGAGGAGTGCCACCACAGAAGGAGAATTGCCACAGGAGGAGTGCCACTACAGGATGAGTGCCACCACAGGAAAAGCACTGCCACAGGAGGAGTGCTGCCACCACAGGAAGAGTGCTTCCATGCGAGGAGTGTTGTCACAGAAGGAGTGCCACCACAGGAGAAGAACTGCCACAGGAGGAGCGTCATCACAGGAGGAGCATGGCCACAAGAGGAGCAATGCCACAGTAGTAGCACTGGCACAAAAGGAGCACCACCACAGTAGGAGACCACCACAGGAGGAGCACCACCACAGGAGGAGCACTGCCACAAGAGGAGTGCTGCCACAGGAGAGTGCCACCACAGGTAGAGTGCTACCACATGAGGAGTGGTGTCACAGGAGGAGTGCCACCACAGGAGGAGCATTTCCACAGGAGGTGTGCCACCACAGGAGGAGTGCCACCACAGGAAAAGCACTGCCACAAGAAGAACGCCACCACAGTAGGAGACCACAACTGGATGAGTGCTGCCACAGTAGTAGCACCACCACAGGAGGAGCACTGCAACAAGAGGAGCACCACCACAGGAGGAGTGCTGCCACAGGAGGAGTGCTACCACATGAGGAGTGCTGTCACAGAAGGAGTGCCACCATAGAAGGAGTGCCACCACAGGAGGAGCACTGCCACAGGAGGAGTGCCAGTACTGGATGAGTGCCACCACAGGAGAAGCACTGCCACAGGAAAAGTGCTTCCATGTGAGGAGTGCCACCACAGGAGGAGAACTGCCACAGGAGGAGCACTGCCACAGGAGGAGCACTGCCACAGGAGGAGCACTGCCACATGAGGAGTGCCACCACAGGAAAAGCACTGCCACAGGAGGAGTGCCACAACAGGAACAGTGCTTCCATGTGAGGAGTGCTGTCACAGAAGGAGTGCCACCACAGGAGGAGAACTGCCACAGGAGGAGTGCCAGTACTGGATGAGTGCCACCACAGGAGAAGCACTGCCACAGGAAAAGTGCTTCCATGTGAGGAGTGCCACCACAGGAGGAGAACTGCCACAGGAGGAGCACTGCCACAGGAGGAGCACTGCCACAGGAGGAGCACTGCCACATGAGGAGTGCCACCACAGGAAAAGCACTGCCACAGGAGGAGTGCCACAACAGGAACAGTGCTTCCATGTCAGGAGTGCTGTCACAGAAGGAGTGCCACCACAGGAGGAGAACTGCCACAGGAGGAGCATCACCGTAGGAGGAGCATGGCCACAGGAAGAGCACTGCCACAGTAGTAGCACTGCCACAAGAAGAGCACCACCACAGTAGGAGACCACTACAGGAGGAACACTGCCACAATAATAGCACCGTCACAGGAGGAGCACTGCCACAAGAGGAGTGCAGCCACAGGAGGAGCATTGCCACAGGAGGAGTGCCACCACAGGGTGACTACCATCACAGGAAGTGCACTGACACAGAAGGAGTGCTACCACGTCAGGAGTGCCACCACAGGAGGAGCACTGCAACAGGAAGAGCACCACTAGAGGAGGAACATTGCAACAGGAGGAGTGCCACCACATTAGGAGTGCCACCACAGGAAGAGCAATGCCACAAGAGGAGCGCCACCACAGTAGGAGACCACCACTGGATGAGTGCTACCACAGTAGTAGCACCACCACAGGGGAGCACCACCACAGGAGGAGCACTGCTACAGGAGGAGTGCCACCACAGGAAGACAGCTACCACATGAGGTGTGCTGTCACAGGAGGAGTGTGACCACAAGAGGAGCACTGCCACAGGAGGAGTGCCACTACAGGATGAGTGCCACCACAGGAAAAGCACTGCCTGAGGAGGAGTGCCACCACAGGAAGAGTGCTTCTGTGTGAGGGGTGCTGTCACAGAAGGAGTGCCACCACAGGAGGAGAACTGCCACAGGAGGAGCACCACCACAGGAGGAGACCACCACAAGAGGAGTGCCACTGCAGTAGTAGCACCATCACAGGAGGAGCACCACCACAGGAGGAGCACTGCCACAAGACGAGCACCACCAGAGGAGGAGCACTGCCACAGGAGGAGTGCCACCACAGGACGAGTGCGACCACAAGAAGAGCACTGACACAGGAGGAGTGATGCCACTGGAAGAGTGCTACCACATGAGGAGCGCTGTCACAGGAGGAGCACTGCCACAGGAGGAGCACTGCCACAGGAGGAGTGCCAGTACTGGATGAGTGCCACCACAGGAAAAGCACTGCCACAGGAAGAGTACTTCCATGAGAGAAGTGGTGTCACAGAAGGAGTGCCACCACAGGAGGAGAACTGCCACAGGGGGAACATTACCACAGGAGGAGCGCCACCACAGTAGTAGCACCACCACAGGATGAGCACTGCCACAGGAGAAGTGCCACCACAGGATGAGTGCCACCAGAGGAAGAGCACTGACACAGGAGGAGTACCGACACATGAAGACAGCTACCACATGAGGAGTGCTGTCACAGGAGGAGTTACACCACAGGAGGAGCACTGCCACAGGAGGAGTGCCACTACAGGAGGAGTGCCACCTCAGGAAAAGCACTGCCACAGGAGGAGTGCTGCTACAGGAAGAGAACTGCCACAGTAGGAGCGTCACCACAGGAGGAACATAGCCACAGGAAGAGCACTGCCAAAGTAGTATCATTGCCACAAAAGGAGCACCACCACAGTAGGAGACCACCACAGGAGGAACGCTGCCACAGTAATAGCACCATCACAGGAGGAGCACTGCCACAAGATGAGTGCAGCCACAGGAGGAGTATTGCCACAGGAGGAGTCCCACCACAGGATGAGTGCCACCACAGGAAGAGCACTGAAACAGGAGGAGTGCCACCACAGAAAGAGTACTGAAACAGGAGGAGTGCCACCACAGGAAGAGTGCTACTACATCAGGCGTGCTGTCACAGGAGGAGTGCCACCACAGGAATAGCACTGCCACAGGAGGAGCACCACCAGAGGAGTAGCATTGCCACAGGAGGAGTAACACCACAGGAGGAGTACCACCACAGAAGCAGCAATGCCACAAGAGGAGCGTCACCACAATAGGAGACCACCACTGAATGAGTGCTGCCACAGTAGTAGAACCACCATAGGAGAAGTGCCACCACAGGAGGAGCCATGGAACAAAAGGAGCACTGCCAGAGGAGGAGCACTGCTACAGGAGGAGTGCCACCACAGGAAGAGCACTGACACAGGAGGAGTGCTGCCACAGGAAGAGAGCTACCACATGAGGAGTGCTGTCACAGGAGGAGTGCCACCACAGGAGGAGCACTGCCACAAGAGGAGTGCCACTACAGGAGGAGTGCCACTACAGGATGAGTGCCACCACAGGAAAAGCACTGCCACAGGAGGAGTGCCACCACAGGAAGAGTGCTTCCATGTGAGGAGTGCTGTCACAGAAGGAGTGCCACAACAGAAGGAGAACTGCCGCAGGAGGAGCCTCACCACAAGAGGAGACCACCACAAAAGGAGCGTTACCACAGTAGTAGCACCACCACAGGAGGAACACTGCCATGGGAGGAGTGCCACCACAGGATGAGTGCCACCACAGGAAGAGCACTGACACAGGAAGAGTGCTACCGCATGAGAAGTGCTGTCACCAGAGGAGTGCCATGACAGGAAGAGTGCCGCCACATGAGGGGGAGCACTGCCACAGGAGGAGTGCCACTACAGGATGAGTGCCACCACAGGAAAAGCACTGCCACAGGAGGAGTGCTGCCAGAGAAAGAGTGCTTCCATGTGAGGAGTGCAGTCACAGAAGGAGTGTCACCACAGGACAATTGCCACTAGGGAAGATCCACCACAGGAGGAGGAACACTGCCACAGGAGAAGTGCCACCACATGAAGAGCACTGACACAGGAGGAGTGCTACCATATGAGGAGTTCCATCACGGGAGGAGTGCCACCACAGGAGAAGTGCCACCACAGGAGGAGCACTGCCACAGGATGAGTGCTGCCACAGGAGGAGCACTGCCACAGGATGAGTGCCACCACAGGAAGAGGACTGCCACAGGAGGAGTGCCACCAGAGGAAGAGTGTTATCATGTGAGGAAAGCTGTCACAGGAGGAGTGCCACCACAGGAGGTGTGCCACCATGGGAAGAGTACCACTACAGTAGGAGCACTGCCACAACAGGAGCCTCACCACAGTAGGATACCACCACAGAATGAGTGCTGCCACAGTAGGAGTGCCGCTACAGGAAGAGCACTACCAGAGGAGGAGTGCCACAACAGGAGGAGT
Organism: Neoceratodus forsteri; assembly: GCA_016271365.2. Taxonomy (NCBI): domain Eukaryota; kingdom Metazoa; phylum Chordata; order Ceratodontiformes; family Ceratodontidae; genus Neoceratodus; species Neoceratodus forsteri. The sequence continues at coordinate 60,063,615 of JADMNL010000033.1, forward strand.
GCTACCATGGGAGGAGTGCTGTCACTGGATGAGCAATGTCACAGTAGGAGGACTGCCACAGAATGAGTGCTGCCACAGGAGGAGGGACATCACAGGAGTAGCACCACCACAGAGGAGCACTACCTCAGGAAGAGTGTCACCACAGGAAGAGTGCCGCCACAGAAAGAGTGCTGTCACAAAAGGAGTGCTGCTGCAGGATGAGTGCCACCACAATAGGAGTGCCAACACAGGATGAGTGCTGCTACAACAGGAGAGCTGCCACAGGAAGTGCACTACCACAGGAGGAGCACCTCCACAAGGAGAGCACCACCACAGGATGAATGTTGCCACAGGAGGAGCACTGCCACAGTAGGAGCACCACCAAAGGATGAGTGCTGCCACAGGAAGAGCCCCGCCACAGGGTGAGTGCCGCCACAGTGATTTTATTGTTTAAGTGCTAGAGATAGGAAAAAAAGAAAGAAAACAGATAAAAAAAATAAGAAAAAATTAACTTTTTTTAAGGCGTGACACACCTGAGGGCCTTGTGGTAGCACAGGCTACCCAGGTGTGGGAACAGTCTGCAGTCATTTGTGACTGGGTGGCTATTGCTTGAGGAGAGCTGCCAATGGCTGGTAATAGAAGGTTTACATTCTGCCTCAGGAGCTTCTGTTGTGCATGTGAGGCCACAGTGGCTCCGGCATGCACCACAGGGGTGGGGGTGCTCTCAGTATTCTCTGACCCCACACCACAGAACATCTGCAAGCCAGTGGTGCTGGGGTTGGGAGTGGAGCTGATAAAGATCCTATATATGTAAAACTGGAGGGGACCTCAAATGGTATTTCGAGGGCACTCGGTAGCCATATACAAGGTATTCCACACCACCAACATTAGAGAAGTGAAAGACAGGAAATACCAAAGTCATATGATTCCCCCTCTAGAACTTACATGTATTTGATCTGTATGGCAAAGCTATGCAAAATTATAAATTCAGTCAGTGGAGTGACTGCAGAATGGACATTTCTGTCTGGATGGTTTCTGTACAAATTCTGCAAATAAGTAAACCACATGATTTTTGCTGTAGACTGTGGAATTGTTTTACTAAAGTTGGTGTAAACTGCAGATTTAGTTTCTGCAGCTTTTTTTTCACATATAGAATAGACACCGATATAAACTGTGGAATTTTTGTTGAAAATGTAACCTTCAGATGTTTTCTGCAATTTTTTTTCTTCCATAAGGAATAGACATCCGAGTAAACTGCAGAACATTATCATTTTCTGTGTGTAACCCTTAGGGGGCGCTATCCCAAGGGCTACTACCCCTGCCTGCTTGGCTAGTTGCAGGTTAAAGAGCCTGGGTACTGAAACGAGTGCCTCCACCAAGAGGACAGGGTTGTTAGTAACAAAGCTAACCTGGGTACAGCCCTCCGGGACACTGTAACCCCCCTCTTTCCCCTCTTGTGGCCTATACAATATGCAACAAACACTTTCACAGTAGCCCCTATTCAGCCTACAAATCCCCACACTGTTTGCACTTACCACCAGGGCTGGTTCCACCAGTTCGACCCTGGAGACCCCCTGTAAAACAAGGTTAGGCACAGCAAATAACAACAGTACAGTGCTTTTGGTGCAAACTAGAACCACAGTCAAATTAGATGGAAAAAGAGTTAGATCTGATTTATTCAGGGGACTAGAACAAGGGAGGGGCGTAATCAGGTTGATTGATTCTATAACTGATCTAGTCAGGCAATTATGCATGCACTTTTTAGTCCCTCAGCACAGTCACACACACGCTGGGTATCCAGTTGGTGAGATAGGCTAGCCTGATGCATTGCCTGGGGTAGGCTGGCATCGCAGCTGGTTGGGGCCCTGTGATGAAAAGAAAAGGCATGCATAACCACACACAATTTGTAATCTGGAGCCAGGAGGCTCAGTTTGTGATGATTAGACAAAACAATTAAATCAGATGACACACTTTGATTGAGCTGTTGTTGCAGGGAGCTACCCTGGTGTTTACTCATGCTACCCAGTACAAGACACAGGATGGACGAAATGGAAACTGCAGGATGACTTGCTGGTTTGTCAGGAGAAGCAGTACCTACACGATTCACCATGGTGTCGTTCCTGTTCGTGATGTTGAGTAGGGGGATGATCCCCAGGCAGGTCTCTCGTTGATGGTGTTCTCTGCGCCTGAAGTGGCTGGCTGGGCCAGTGTGGCAGGGCCCAGGCCAGGTAAGACAGTTCGGATGTCAGTCTGGGAAGGCTGGACGCAGCTTCCAGCAAGTGTGGCACAATTAAACAATGGGGAACCAAATCGTGACCCATTAATAGCAAACAGCACATTTATAGTAAAGCAATCACCATACCACAATGCAGATAGCAGTCTGGCAGCAATAACAGTGTCTCTGAACAAAACTGGGAATTCTGTGGCAACTGGATAGACAGGCCGATCGCATACAGCAAATCTTTGGTCTTTTTCAGGTTTAAATCTGGTCACTCTTCAGTGGCTTTGTCACACTCCAATTCAGATACAGTTAGATTGCTAAGCCTTTCAAAGGATTCCCTCTCGAGGGACAGCAGGCAGACAGGTCAAACTCAGCCTTTCCACCAATCTCCCGCGCTAACTACGCAGAAGCAGCTGCTTGAACCACTTGAGCTGTTTACTCTTCAAACTCTACCTCCAGACTGACACACTGCAGCAGGCAGCTTGGGAATTTCCCTTCATTCCAAAAGGTTCTGCTTGGTTGATCCATAAGTCTCGCAAAGCAAGGGCTCCCCCTTCAGGTCCATTTAGGTGCCAAAGTGCAAAAACTACAATTCCTACAGAAATTTGCTCCCACCAGACCCCTGGGGACAGACACCATTTAGAATCCCCAAAGGTACTGATTGGTCCCAATAGGCAGTCCGGAACCAAGATGGTGGGGCAATACTGAAATATCCATGCTGCAAAGGAAGGCAGGTTAGACAAACTGCAACATTATTATTAAAACAGATAAACAGTAAACAGGCACTAGTTCCTAGCAGGGCTCCCTCTGCGCAAATAGCGATGGCAGAATGGAGCGATAACACTGCAGCCTGGGTGGGACTCGAGCCTGAGACTACTCTGTCCTTACCCAGATTAATTTTACACCACAAGATAGGCAGCTCTTAAAGAGACAGGCACAGAGGCTAACAGGGCACTCACATGCAAACACTTTTAAATCACTAGGACACAGAACACCAGCCTGGCAGTGGGCATTTAGGCAAGCCCAGGGAAGACTTTTGGGAACCCCCATTTGCAGGGGGGGTTACATGTGCAAAGTGGTGGATTTCTGGGACTTCTGCATGGTGACATTCTACAGAATTCCAGTGTCCTATGAAACCGGGGATGTAAGGATCGATACCTGGGTTTGACCCTTAAACATGCAAACCAGGAATTCAATGTACAGAAGATGCCCCCCACATAGATAGATACACAGATGTTCAGAAACATAAAAAGACTCGCGGTCCATCCAGTCTCATGAATGGGTCAAGCAGTCCTTTTCTGCCTACAGTTTCTATGTTTCTGTGTTTAGTGTGCCCAGTTCCTTCCTAAGCCCTCAAAGCTGAGGAGAGAACATCTAGTTGGGACGTTACTAGGCCCAACAGGGAGCACAAATGTTCAAGTGCTGCCTATTGAAAAACCTCTGTATCTAAATAGAAAAATATGTTTTTTTTTAGGTTGTGAGTAGGCATTTGCATTAAACATGTGAATTGTGCCGACCTGTGGCTCAACTCTGGGACAGGTGGTGTTTTTCTTTTTAACATCTCTGTTCGACCCTTGAAACTGAGGATCTGTGGTTCCAATCCCATGGTTGATCTTTTTGCAGCACTGCCGTCTCCGCTGAGAGTTGCAGAGTGCTTGCTGATAATCCCTGTGGGCTCGTCCCTCAGAACTGCATCTCAGTTCTCCAGCCTTTTGCACCTGTCTCTGATTTCCTTCTCCTCAGAGGTTTTGCCCATCTAGTTCTTGTCTTTTTGTCTGTGAACTTCAAACCTCCTCTCTCCTCAGAAGCCCGTGGTGATTTGGCTTGCCTTTCAACTTTTTCCCAGAGATGATTCAGCCAAGTTCACTGATGTAGAATGCCTGCATCTTAAGCTCAGTTACCTCCTCAGCACCATGTTCTAGAAATTCCAGCTGCTCCTTGCTTATCATTAACGTTTTTCCTTGCCAGTTCACCAAATGGCCTGCATAATTCCTGGTCATCTCAGCCCCATAACCCACCTTCTCCAGGGTTTACCTCTCACTCTTTGTGAGTCATCCACAGATTATCCCTCATGGTAGGGCTAGCCAGGTTCTTTTGGGGCCCAATCCAGATACCAGAGGAGGAGCTCAGTTAGTGGTGCACAGCATGTGAAGAACCAGTGCGTCATCCTGCTCGGTCAGGTGCTTTCTACCAGTTTTCTCGCCAGGGCTACTGATCATGAAATGACGCACTGTGCACGCGTGCAGAGCCATGCATGTGCATATCAACATCTGATGGCAGGCCCTCCCCAAGTTGATACCCCTGCTGTGTTGCCATTCAGCTTCCACCAGGTGGCAGGCAAGTAGCAGAGCAACTGGTACCCCCCACCCCCTCCCAATGTGGGAGAAAAGAGCAGTCTGTGGTGCACTCTATTCTCTCTTTCTGGCCAGCCCCCAAACAACTGGAAGTTTACACCTGAACCCAGGTGTCCAGCACAGCTGGTGACAGTGCTATGACTGTGCTAATGGCCTGCTCCAGCCTCTGTTTTTGTCCTCAAGTGGAGCTTTGCAATTAGAAAGTGGGTGTATGCACTGCTCAGCTTGGGGTCCCTATGGGTAGTGTGTCCCATTACCATGCCAGAGACATGGGTTCAAGCTCCAGATCTGACTCTAGCCCCCAAGTCTGAGGAGTCTATTAAACACTGTGGTGGTAGCATTCTTGGACTCCAGTGGAAAAGGTCTTATGTCAAGGGGGCACACCTAAAACCTCACCCCCCCTTTAAGTATGATGCAGTGACGATGAGGTGGGTGTAGGAGGATGGTGCCCTCCCTCCCTCCCTCCCACAGTCAGACAGTGAGATCCCTTTCTGCCTCAGATGGTCATGTTGTGTGGCGCATCTGGGCTGGAAGGTGCAGAGGAGATCAGGCCCAAATGGGACAGCCATGGGCAAAAAGGAGGACAAGGGACTGAAGAAAGGGGGTTCTGATCCCAGCTACCCTAGGCATAGCCCACAGTATGATTAAGAGGACGACCTGGGTTGGCACAGAGGACCTCATTCCCTCTATCTGATGGGGGGGGGGTCGTCTGAGGCATACTGAAGGTTCAGGACAAATTGCAGAACAGTGCCAAAAATTGGTTGTCCATGGGGGGGGGCCCAAAAACCTCCATGCTGGGCCACAGATACTACTCATTTGCTATGCTTTGCTGTCTATTGTATTTGTTACCTACATTATAGATTGAGGGACTGCTCCTGACCAATTGGAGCACTACTTTCCCGTGTACGTGAGACACTCTTATTCCATGTCTCATGTGTAGCTCTCACGGTAAGAAGCATGTTCGCGTAAGGTTTTTTAAAGAAATGAATATATTATTGAGTGAGCTCTATCAATAATATATTAATACCATTGCAGAGACCACCCTTACAGTTGTAAGAGTGGTCTCACTTACATTCTTAGGGTATCAAAACTGCTCACCTTCAGTGTGCAGCTCTCATAACCTGTGAATGCGTGTGAGACCACCTGTACAGCTGTAAGAGTGCTGTCCGTGGCAGTATTAACATACAGTCTGCTGGTACTGCTTTATTATAATTTGCTGCACACCTTACAGCGTTGTTATTTTCACTGCATAGTAATCTGATTACGTATGCTCTTGATGTGTTGATCTTTTTAAATGCAGTTGCTCACTACTTCCCCTTCCCCCTTTCTGTAAATGAACTGTTACCAACTCAGTATGCCCTTCCTGGTATAAATACAAACATAATAAATAAATGAATGAATGAATAAATAAACACATAAACAGGTAAATAAACAAACAAAGAAACAAACAAATAAATACAATAAAATGGCTTGTAGGCTGGAATTTCAGTACCACTGTTTGGATGGGGGGGGTTCCTTTTTTTTTAATCCATTACACTCATCTGTACTGGAAATTGAATTCTTCAATAGGCTGCTCTGAGTTGTTGCCAGTGGAGTTTCCATTTGGGCACATTTTTATTTTGTACACAGCTGTTTGTTCGCCCAGTGTGCTCTTAAATAAAATGAGGGTAATCAAATGATATTGAGCGTTCGGAAGTGCCTCTTATGTTTCTCCTCGGCACGCAGCAGTTTCCCAGTGTCAAATCACTCTGTGCCAGCTCGCTGCGATTAGCAGAATGGGGTTTTAATGGTGTGTCATTGATGCGCATGGATTTTTCATTACCATGCAACATTTAGAAGGCCACCAGCTGCAGTTTCAATGGGGCCTTGGAGAAACCCATCTTGCGAAGGCTGCGGCTACGCTGCTTCAGTCAAGGGGAAAACCATTTGCCTGGGTGTTGTGTGTTCTTCGTTGAGATCACTGTGAAATCAATTTTTCAGCATCTTTGGAGGAGAAAAGCAAATGTGCTGTTTGGAATGTAATGTTTGACCAGGAAAGGCACACCAAGCTGTTAGAGCTCATTTCGAGGTGCGTCTTTGGGGTTGGGTTACATGGATCGGTTTTATTGACAAGGGGAATGTTAGCCATGACACTAGGGAAAACTAACCTACTTGTCATTGATAAGTGCCATGGGACATTTAACCTCCAGCTGGTCAGTGACAAGAAATGGATACAAGAGACCTCAGTTTAACATCTGTTCCGAAGCACTGCGCCTCCCTTGTACTGCAGTACAGTGTCAGTAATGGGCATTCTCCCAATACCTGATGTGGGGCTAGAACCCACAACCTTCCATTCCCAGAGGTGAGCGTGCTACCTACTGAGCCACTGGCACTAATAACACATAGTACAAGGTGAGTGATGTCATTTTGGTGGGGGCTGCTTCTGTTTTAGCCACTGAACTGGAACAGGGCCAGGTCATCCATTTGTGGTTCTAATTAGGACCCTAAAAGGTTCTAAAATGTTGCTATTTTAGAACTTCTTGGTTAACCTAGTCATTTGCATATCAGTATCATGCATATGCTAATTAACTCATTTGCATTTCACCCTTTTTTTAAGGTTGGACTCTGATCAGCAAGAGAAGAATGAAAAGAGGCATTAGCGGAATCACAGTGCCTCACCCCAAGCCTGGAAGACACCCCCCCCCCCCACGGCCAGTTGCAATTGACTCTACAAGATGGAATAAGCCCTTCAGGGTTCTAACTGAGCTGATCTAGGAAAGAACAACTATGTACTTACCGTAACAGTAGAGCTTCGAGAGAATCTCTTCCATTAGGCCTCACTTTTGGAACTACAGCCATCAGGCACTAGGACCACATGGAAACTTTTGTTACTCGGGGGCTGCCTATGTTGACATCATGCGTCAGTGTCTACATAAATGTGGGTGGCCCCATCAGTCCTCAGCTCCCCACTGGAGATTAGGCTGAAAGGACTGCCACCATGGGGAGCCAGGAGATCAGACCAGCACCAATCATGTAGGGTGATATAAGGCGCTGCGTATAACAGCCATGGATTATAGCTGGCACAACACCTAATGCAACCCTCACTGAAGCAGAAGGGGGACAGATAGAGGGACGACATGGCCTAATGGAAGAGATTCTCTCGATGATCTAGTTGTACGGTAAGTACATAACTGTTCTTTCTTCTTTGATGATATCTCCTCCATTAGGCCATGCCCTTGGAACGAGTACCAAGCAGTCCCAAAAGGCACTGGAAGGTTGGTACAATCTGATACATTCAGAGGCTGGCGGTATAGCCTAGAGGTTAGACTAATGAGCTTTGAATGAGCTTGGTACATCTAGCAGACCTGGGTTTCATTCCCGCAGCCTCTACTTGCATACTGTGTGGCTCTGAGCAAGTCACTTGTTACCAAAGAATAACAAATAAAAAAAAAAAAAAAAAGACAGGAGGCACTGTTGTACAGCAAGCCCAAAGCCAGCATATCTATGAGAGACGATGTCCAGACTGCGATGTTTAGTGAAGGTATGGACAGCGCTCCATAAATGCCAGCAGCAGGCACATTTCTGAAACAAGTAGTAGAAGTGGCCATATACGCCTTGTGGAATAACCACGAACCGCACGAAGAAGTTAATTTTATTTACTTATTGAGTTTTGGTAACCGGGTGAGCCTACTGTAACAAGAGGTCCCTTTTTCAGGGGTGACCCAGAGTTAATTACAGGCATGAACTCATACATCAAGCAGGAACATAGAATGCAATACCTCATACAGAAGGAGTTTGAAAAACAGACAATTTGCAGACAGAGGATGTAAATAAAGTGAACATGTTACAAATTAAAGGATCAGTTAGCTGGCTAATACCAAACGTGACAACAAGTAACAAGAGTGACCTAAACACATTATTTAGTACAACTTAGGAACATTAAGGGATTCAAACAATAAAGAAGCAAGCAATGGAGTTTCTTACCGTACTTCCTGTAACAGAATGTAATACAATGCGCCAGCAATGTGGGCAGGCACTGTTTAAACATAGGAGTACCCTCTTCCCCCGGTTGAATTGAATTAAATTAAAAGCGGAGAGGACTTTCTGCAGTTGTTGGAGTGATTCACACAATATCTCGGTATTCTGTGTACATCTGAAGTATGGAGCAACGCTTCACCCTGACTGGCATGCTTGGGATAATAAACAGGAAGACGTATTGTTTGAGTCAGTGTAAATTCAGATACCACCTTCAGTAGAAACTTGCTCCTGTAGCTTTTTAGGTAGTGCTACCCCCAGGGAGACTTTCAAGGCAAAAAAGTTGTATTACCCTAGAAGCTCAGGATTTGTACACAAAGAAACTCTGTCTTTTTGAAAAATCAAATGAGGCTCACACATTAGAGCCCGCAGCTCTGAAATCCTTTGAGCAGAAGTGATTGTAACTAAAAAGTAATGTTTCATCAGCAGGTCTGATGAGAGTGATTGACAGTGGGAAAAGAAGTGATGGGGCCTCCCAGGTTTACGTAGACATTGATGCATAATGTCGTCATGGCGGCCTCTGGCTAGCAAAAGTTTTCAGGTGGTCCTAGTGCCTGATGACTGTAGTCTCAGAGGTGCAGCAGAAACAAGGATGAGCACTATTGAAAGTCTCATATGGGGGGGGGGTAAGACCTATGTTATCTTCATTTGTGATGCAAGGACCCTGACCACTGCAGGGAAGGGGCCATATCTATACGTAGAAGGCCAGGTCACGTTCACAAAACCAGCAGCACTCCTTGAGCCCTGGTGGCTTTATCACATGAGACAGGGCCCAATAGTTGGGCACCCCCACTGGTGCAAGTGACAGGACACTGTTTAAGGCTCGGCATGTACCAGACTTCATCCTGCAAGGACAGGACTTTTTTCAGTTGTTCACTTTCTCAGTCCTCAGTACGCCGGCATGCAAGGTGCTCCAGGCATGCCATAGATCTCAGCCGCCATGCTCCTTCATGCTGTGCCTCTGCTGTGCACTTCCACCTGTAGCAACTCACATGGCAGTGTTGAAGCTGAGGTAGGAACTCACCCTCTCCACTAGAAGGCAGAATCCTCTGGGGCACTTAGTCCTCCTTCTCTGCTATCTCTCCAACGTCCCGGGCTTGGGATGCAAACCTGAGTCACTAGTGTCTCGAGTGGCAATGCTACCACTGCACAGATGGGTCATTCCTGTTTTGGTTTTTCCATAATTTGGATGCTTGCGAGGATTTCCCCCAGCTCTATCTGACACTATCTAAACTCTCAGCATACCACCGCACACAACGCACAGATCTGTAGTGGCTCCACTGTGAAGGCAGTAGAGAACTGCTTCCTTGGCTCACCACAGGGTCAGTATGGGACAAATCAGGTAGCCAGGTGGCCATTGTCCGCTAAAAAATCAGTTTGGCTGCTGGATTTTGATAGTTACCCAACAACTGGCTACCTGCCCACAAACTAGTTTTTGTGCCCTTAAAAATGATGGCTGCTAAAAATAATGATTTGGCTACCAGATTTTGAAAGTCAGTGACCAAACTGACCAGCAGCTCACAAACTGGTTTGTCCCACCCTGGGTATTTGCAGGGAGTGGGGAAAAGAGGAGCCTCTCTCCAGGCTGGGACATGCTGTGGTCAGTAGCACCTTCATGCAACCCTGGTGTCACATAACATCAGAGAGGTGGGGGCTCCTCTGGCCCCGAGTTGCCTGCATAGTGGCATGATGCATTATTCCTTGGCTGTTGGGGTGCCCTGGTGTCCTATGTTTTTGTTCATTTTAGGAGGACTATAACATAACACTGCAATTTGCTATTTTTTTATTACTTGTAATCCCCTACCTCAGGCATCTGGACCTGTCACTCTGTTTGGCATCTCCTGCACCCCCCCCTTCTCCTGCCAAATTACTTGCCCAGCAGTCCTGTAGATTCAGTCCATTGGCTGCCCAGTGAAACTTACACCCTCATAACAAGGCCAAGGCCAGTTGGCTTCCCTGACCTGGGAGAAACGTTTCCTGAACTTTCTTTATTTTACTTTACCATGTTTTTGGCCAGATAAGACACACTAAGCTGAGGCTTGTTCCCAGGTGTGCCCTGGGAGGACAAGGAACTTAAGTGAGTTGCTCAGGGTCATAAAGTATGCAAGTGGTGGCTGTGGGATTCCAACCCAGTTCTCCAGGTTTGTAGCTCAGTGCTGATAACCACTACATTATACTGCCTCCATTTACTGAACTTAGTGCAAAGGGGGAGGGGTGGGTGGAAGCAGGACAGGTGACATGGGGTGGGGGGATCGGCTGTCATTGATGGTGCCTGGGCAATGTTTCTGTCCCACTTTTTTACTCCTCCCACCTCCCCTGATAAAAATACATTCATCTGCCCGCAGTGGTGATATAGTACCGGGGGGCCCTTGTTGTGTGCTCACCCGTGATGTAAAGGCTGCACTTCTACCCCTTGGAGGCACTAATGCAACAGGCAGATGCCATTTTCCCCTGGCGTTGGAGCACACTGCCTCTGAAGTGCACCCAGCATTCTGTCATCTAAGCATTTGGTGTCCCCCATTGGGGTGTGATATTCTGCATTGTCACAGCTAAGCTGCAATTAGATTTTACAAAAAAACTGACATGTCACTCTGCTTTCTTACAGTAGATAGAGATGAACAGCTATACCCCATATTTTAAAAACACAACTGCAATCAGGAGAAAATGAGTTAAAATATTACGAGTAGTTAAGATTTAAAAAGAGTTTGCACTAAGCATCTAATTTGTCTTCTAACCCCAACGCTGCACATTTTTTGTCAGAAATTCATATTCCTCTCTACAGGAGAATAGCAATTTACATTAGCTTTGCAGATCTATGCAGCCCGCTCAGGACAGACGCAGCAGGAATGCAATAAGAATCAGAACCCTGGGACTCAGTAAACAACACAAAGCAAATTAGCAGGAAGAAAACAATATTTGAAAAACACCCCGGAGGGCAATCTGGCTATATATAGCGGTTAAGCTAACTGCTGGTGGCTGAGTGGTAACAGAGGAGGGTTGCAGATTGAAAATTCTGTTTTCACTTTATCATATGGTGCTTCAAATGGCTAGGAAGGTCAAAACTGATTCAGTTTTTAAAGTAAACATAAGCAACGTTGTTTTCACTTTTTAATATAATTGTAAATGTGGGCATATTTGAAGTCTGTTTATCACCCCAGTGTATTGTTTTGTGTTTTTGTTTTAAAATAGTCATATTGTCCCTTGTCTTGTGTGGGTACACCGTACAATGTCAACCGGAATCCTTCGATGTACATTAAACAAGAGTACTATTCGTATGGATTCTGTGAACCTCTCCCCCACCCCCGTGGGTCCCCCTTCCTCCAACTATCAACAGCCTCTGCAACGGCGCCAGTGTTTTCTTAAAGGAATTTGGTCTGCTATTGCGCTGGCAATGATCTTCTCTATTTGAAGGGCATTGAGCATCTCCCTGTGCCGTACTTGGTACAATGGCACCTCTAGATCAAGCCAGTGCTTGACAATTACCTTCTTGGCAGGGAAATTATGTCTTGTTGGCAGCTGTTTGTCATTTACCTATTTTCAGAAATCATATTCGTACCCCCAAATGATCCATATGTAACTGAACTGTACTTGAACAAATATTTATTTGAGAAACTGTATTTGTTTGTAACATTCCATACCAGTTTTCCTAATTTAAGGGACAACACTTGACAGGGTGTGTAACTGTCAGAAAAGAATGCACATCTTCTGTGGCTGAGGCATGAGGCATAGCCGAGTGTTGCAACCACTTGCGAACTGTATTATCCCCTTATCTATGCACACCCTGAAGTGTGTTATCCTGGTAATAAAACTGCCTTCAGTTTTTAAACAAAAGAAAAGTGAAATTCCAGTAAGGGTTACATACACACACGAGAATAATCAAGTGACACGTGACCTGTTTTTTGACCAATGAGAGTAGGGGATTTTCATGACACATTTCATAAGGAACCAATAATTTAAAGTTTTAACTATGTCATGGTTTGTGTACAGAACTCTTAGCACTAAGCTGGCCCGGTGGCACAGAGGGCTGAGGTGCTGCAAAGCGTCTTACCTTGTACCATGCTGGGGACCACAGTCTGAGAATGAGTTCAGGTCACTGAGGGTTGGCAATGGGGGGAGGGCCGGGAGAGGACTGAACAACTGCCAGGCAGCTCTGCTCTCCCGGATAGGGGTGGTATGCCTTCCTGGCTCTTGGATGACACCAGGTGGAGGCCTGGTAGCAGTGCCATTGCTCAGGGACAGACAGATGTCAGAAAGGGTGGAAGGAGGCTGCGGTTCCACAGTTTATGTGCGCCTCCATGAACATGTGCTTCTGTGCTGTGCTACGGCTCCAGGCTGAGAGAAAGAAAAAAATCAGGTGGAAAAGAGGAGATCAGGAGCTCTATGAAGCCTCATCTGAGGTACCAGGACCCTCCTGCCACTCCAGTTGGGGAACTTCTGGATGGCAAGCACCAGGAGGGGGGGGGGAGGATGGCCCTCCCCCTCCTGGCTCCACCATCGGGGTCAATCCATGGAGGAAACCCCTAACAAGGAGAGAGGCAAGGGTGGGTCGATAGTACCCAGGGTTGAGGCTGAATAACCACCTGATCAGCACTGGAGAGATAAAAATCTTTATAAAATAAAAAAAAAAAGATTGCACCCTTTATTTATTTATTTATTGAAATGTTTCACCAGGAAAGCATGCTGAGCAACAGGTTGCTCATCTCCCGGTGCGACCTGGGGGGTAGGGTATCATGATGACTGTATACAGAGATTTGGTACAAAAATTTAAAGTTTACATTTAATTAAATACATTCAAATAAAAGTGAATAGACTGTACAGTGAGCAATGAAACAGCAGAATACTAACTGTTTTGACTAGATAGATACAATGCTAACAGTTTTTAACTAGATAGATACAATAGCATAAAATTAACGTTTGAAGGCAAATGCTTCACAACTGTGTAGCTAGATATTTGAAAGGAATTCTAGTAGTTTGTACTAGGGCATCCTAGTGCGGAGTACTGCAGACAGTAAGAGTACTGAGGAATACCAGAAGTGCAAATAGTCTATGTGCAAATAGAGATTGGGGTAGACTTGAAAAGGCTGGGTGAATGGAGGAAGGGAAGGGGGAGGAGGGGAGGGAAGGGGAGATGAGAGGTGTAACAAGTTTCAACCCTTACAGGATGATTTACAACCCTGTCAGGGGTCAGTTCAGGGCTAGGATAGAGGTGATGATGAGTGATCAGTAGAGAAAGATGGGGAGGAGGGAGGCAGAGAAAGGGGTGGATGGAAGGAGGATTGTGGGGGGGTTGGGGCAATGGGTTTGTCCAGTTCAGGCCCCTACAGAGACAAAGGTGGATGAAGGAGGAAGGAGGGAGGTAGGGGACTTGTCCAGTTTTGGCCACTACAGGATGCTAAGAACCCTGTCAGTGGATGGAGCAGAACAAGGATAATGATGGAGGGAAGTAGGAGGGAGGTGAGGGGGGTAGTAAAGAAAGGAGGGAGCGGGGCAAGGGCTTTCAAAGAACTAAAACCCTATGGGAGCTTCAAGGGTCTGGACAGGCAATGGAGGAGGAGGGGAGTGAAGAGGGAGGAGGAGAGAGGGCTGCCGGGGCCAGATTCCTCCAGGATGCTGAGAATCCTGCCTTGTGCTGAGCATGACAGGATGGAGGCAGGTTGAAGTAAGGAGGCAGAGTAAGCTTCAGGGTACTGGGAACCCTGTGTGGGGCCTGGGGGGCAGAGGAGACGGTAAAGTTGAGAAAGAAGAGAGGCTGGATCCCAGGAAGGACCTCCATTCAGAAGATGAGGAATCCTGCAAGGGGACTGGGATGCAGCAGAGTAGAGGGGAGATGGGTTATGGGAGTAGGGAGAGGGTAGGGACAACCCCATTTGTACAACTTTGGTTGTTGAGAATCACAGGAGGGGTGCAAGTGAATGTCAGTAGGGGATGGAGAAAAGGGGGGGGAAGGAAGGAGTGCAAGAAATTAGGGGAAAAAGAGGAGGAGGTGCTGAAGGATGTGGGAGTGAGTGAGTACTAATAAGGAGTGCTGGTACTTAAGTGTGAGGTGGAGGTACATCAGGGGGTCTGGCAGGTAGTGTGTGGGTACTATTTAGGAGTGCTGGTATTTAGGGGAAGGGGAGGTGGAGGTGCGCAAGGAGAAGCAGTGTGTGGGTAATATTTGGGAGGGTCCTAGCAGGGACAGCAAGGTGCTAGGTAGTTATTGAGGGCAGGGCTGATGGAGTAGTAGGAGGATGAGTGACAAATTTGGGGGAGTGAATTCCAGACTTTAGGGAGGCAGTAAGTGTAACCTGATTGGCCGATGAGGGTGGATCTGTGGGGGACAGCCAGAGTACGGGAGTCTGTAGATCGAAAGGAGTGAGGGGGCGGGCATTATAAATGAGGAGGAGAGGTAGGAAGGGAGTTCTCCTAGCCAGTGTTTGGAGGTGAATTTAGTGCAGTGGGAGAGTCGTCTGTTTGTAAGAGAGGGGAAGGACAGGGCATGATAAAGATCACAATGATGGGTGTGAGAGGGAACATCAAGGGCAAAGCAGCAGAAGGAATTGAAGAGGGTATCCAATCTGGCCAGGGAGGACTTGGAAGCAGCACCATAGACTACGTCACAGTAGTCAAAAATGGGGAGGATCATCTTTCGAACAAGTTCACGCTGTGCCGTAGGAGGGATGTGACTACTGTTCCTGAATAGGGCACCAAGCTTGGAGCACTCTTAGTGCTGTTCTGACAGGCTAACAGCTCATGCGTAGCATTCTGTACACAAACAGCTACTGCACCTTACCAATGAACTGTGCTCAGGCAGATATGATAGACTGTTAGGCCTAATCTGCTGGAAACTATGTATGCAAACCATGACACAGTAAAAACTACAAAGTCCTTGTCCGAGGAACAGGACTGTATAGAATGCTGTCCAAAAAAGAAAATAATATACAACACAGTTTTTCACATAAAATTGTATTTATCTGTTTAAAGAATTTCATCAGGAAAAACATACTGAGCAAACAGCTCTTTTCCAGCTGTGTCTTGGGCGAGAAGGCGATGTGGAGAATGCAGTAATAAGTTACATCAGTGATGTTGCAATTATAAAACAATACTAATCTTAAAAAGTAAAGTTTATGCAATAGACAATTGACAGGAAGCACAAAAAAAATGTACAAAACATAACATGTTAATAGCAGCAGTTCTACAAAGTGCAACTGGCAGCAAAATGAGGGAGGGGAAGGGAGATTGTGAATACTACGGGGAACTAGTCAAAGGGACAAGTGGCCCAATAAAGCAGGGCAGTAAGGGGACGGAGTAGTATGGAGGGAGGAGCAGTGGGGCTAGCCTAAGATGAGCGGCAACGGCAGGGGTAAGTAGTGAAGTCATGGAGGGGGAGGTTAGTGATATGGAGGAGGGAGCATTCAGGTAGCATTTAATATTGATCATGAGGAGGTATGAATTTTATTTTATTTTATAAACAGGAACACTATAAATAGCTACACATTTGTACTGATTTCCTGTTCCCTTTAACCACACTGGAACCGCTTATTTGGAATGGCCCAGGTGGGCATAACTCCTAATTTTCAGGAGTGTCTTCCTGTTAACAGTGAAAGGTATGAGGAATTCAAGGAGTGCATTTAGGCTCACCATGACAAGCAAGCACTAATCAAAACAAAACAAAAAAAAAAGATTTTCAGTTATTTTCAAACACGTGTAAAACAGCTTATTCTCTGCAGGGCATGCACAGAGCTTCCAAGATGATGTCTGCAGCAAAAGCAAATGCAGCTTTTGTCAAGATTCTATATTACCTTTTCAGTACCATCAGCAATGTATGATGGGTATCACAAAAGGAACTGGTTCCGCTGGAAGCAGGCTGATTCTAAAGGTTCTAATGACCTGTCTTGACGCAGTGCTGAAACAAATGTTAAATTTATTTTTTTTTGCAGTTTGATTTACCTAAGATAGCCCAGCTGAGATGCAGTATCTCATTTGTAGTGGGGTCCTGCTTTTTACCCATTTGTATAGCCAGGTGGAGGCCTAAAGCACTGAGAGGATAAATGACTTTTTAAGGGTCACACAGCATGCATGTAAGTAGCTCTGGTGGGATTTGAACCTGGGTCTTCTGGTTCCCAAGCTGGCGCTCTACCCACTAGACCACACTACCTTTGTAAAGATTGTTTTTCAATCCCTGAAGCATTCCTGAGTCATCATAGTTTTGCTGTGTGCATGTGATGACACCATTTTGTTTGTGGTTGAGTATTTGAGCTAATCTGCCCCAATTTTACACGTTATTTCCAACTTGCACAAATCCACAGGGATGATGGAAATAAGAAAAAAAACAGGTTAGCACTGAACACGAGTGACAAACAACAAACCCGTGCGTCTATCATTTGAAGCTATTTAACCATCGCACTGTAAAGGCAGCACACACGCATTCACAATATTTTTATTTTTAAAACTTTTATCTGTACATTATATGTTCTTTCCAATGTGACCCTCTTAAGATGACGGGTAGTTTTGGCTGCATATTTTGCATAGTTACGCACCAGTGTATTCTGTATTGTTGTGCAACAGTTCCATTTATGCCAAGACTAAGCAAACATATAAAAAGTTAAAAGTACAAGATGGAGGGTGGCCCGCTGGCACAGCGGTAGAGATACTGCTCGCGATGCTGGTGATCCAGGTTTGGGAATGAGCCTGAGTGTCAGAGGGCCAGCTGAGGGGAGGTTGGATGTGTGTCCCAGGGACAGTTCTTTGCCTCTTGGGGGGGGGGGGCAGTGATGACACCCAGGAGCAGCAGCTGGGTGGACATCCAGCCAGGGACCACATAACAGAGGGAAAGGCAGTGGCAGACATCTGCGGAGCATGTGTGGAAGCGTACATACCCTTGCGCCGATGTCATTGCACGTCTATGCCTTAGGGGGAAACTGTCACAAGGGGAAACCCTGCGCAGCAGTGTGATGGTCTCCGCTCCTCTGCTGAATAATGCCACAGCCTTAGTCCCAGACAGATCCATGGTGGGTCTCAATCTCTCTTTCCGAAGCCCCAGTGTAGGGGGTAAGCTACTGTGCCTCCATCCCAGGCAGGTGTCAGGGGATGCCGGATTGGGGGTACAGGGGCCGAGATGGGGTAAATCCTCACCTGCAGCATGATACTAAAACAAAGTTAAAAAAAAAAGTACAAAGTGTTCCTGGTGGCACAATCCTGGGGAAACCCAGGATTAGACAGTGCCCCACCTAATGTGCTCTTAGCTTACTTGTATTGTTACTTTGTGTCTCTATAAATGCAAACAAGAGAGTAACTGTGTTTACCATAACTGACTGCCATCTTAATGGACCCACATTGGAAAAGAAGCTATTTATCGTAATTGTGGAACACACACAGATGCAGGTGGGTGAGGCTAAAAAAAACTCCTTGGGAGAAATCAAAAGCACGAATGGTGCACTCCAAGGCACAAACACATAAATTGATGGTGGTCAAAACATTTATTGCTGACACAGCAACAAATGCATAGGTGAGAACAGGTCTACCAGATAAAAGCACAGTCAAAAAGCGCACTGTGCGGGCGCCTTCAAGCGCGTGGTCAAAACCGCACTAATACAAACTATAAACTGTGCACACAGTTTTGACCGTGTAACTTTGACCGCATGCTTATTTTTTTAGATCTGTCAGTATCCACGTGGAGGCAGTCAGACTGCCCCACCAGGATACCTTGAAATTTCCAGGTGGGCCCTCTGTTGGGAACCTGGTCACCCTCTAAACTCTTAAGAGTCTCTGGTTTTATCATCCATTTTTTAATTAAATAAATGGGCCCTGTAAGTAAATGTAAGGTGCAAACACAGAGCTAGTGTATCATACTAAAGTGGAATGCTGATACGACTGTGTCACCCTGGGCCCTCTCTTATCGATTTTCCAGGTAGGCCCCTGTGCTAACTTTCCCTGTACCGCAGTCTGACCCTGTGGAGGACAGCTGCACTTCACATCATCAAATGACACTTCATCAGGGTTCTCCCCTGACGGTTGGCCACTTTCATGTCAGGTATAGTGCAGTGCCTTCCCCCTATGTATTTGTGACTGTGTCAGCTAGAAATGTTTTGAACATCAATTTGCGTTTTCCTGTCTGTGAGTGAGATGTCTTGTGCTTTTGTCTAAACTGTGCACCCCAATATAAATAACGTTTTAACAAATACATAACAACATTAACATGTTTTCTGTTTTTGTTTATTTAATAAAGCTTTTTTGTAACTTCCATAACCCTTTTGTGGTGTTATGAATAGTGTGTTGGGAGCCACTGAGCATCCAAGGGTTAAGTCTCTTAAGGCTTCCCTGCTGGTGTGCGTGCTGCAGAAACTAGAAATGCAGAAGGGCATGTATGGGACAATACAAGAATCTTAATGGGAGGGGCATGCATGCAAGGTGGAGTCAGGAAGCAGGTAGGTAAACAACAGATAGGTGACTGGACGGATGGTGAAGGAGGTTGGCAGTATAACCCAGAGGTTACAGTAATGAGCTGTGAACATGCTTAGCAAATCCAGCAGGCCTGGGTCTGATTCTCACAACCTCCACTTGCATACTGTGTGACTCTGAGCAAGTCACTTAACCTCCTCAGTGCTTCTGGGTCGCCCCTGAAAACAGGCACTTGTGCCTAGTGGGCCTTACCCTGTTACCAAAGACTAAAATAATAATAATAAAAAAAAATACCCGTTGATACAGATACTAAAGTACTGCTGTCTTTTCAACAAATTGTAGCAAGATATGGTGTACCCAGCTAGACCTTGTAAAAATACCTACAGCTGTGTAGTGCCCCAAGACCACTCCTGCAGGTAGGCTGTAAGTACCCAGATGAAGAGAAGTGGCTGGGTCTGCTACAAGCAGTGGCTAAAGAAAAGGGAGGGGCAGCACATGCTGATGCTGGTCTGAGAAAAGCATATTTCATGTCCCCGAATAAAGCTAGCCTGGGAACAAGGGCTGGGGTTGCAAATATCAGAGGAGGGATGGTGAAGATGCTGGAACAAGGTGTACAGAGGGTCTAGGGATAGCCAGGGTAAGCTGGTGCAGTGTAAAGTACTGAATAGGTACTGCAGATCCCTGACTGAATACAAAACAAACTAAGCTCTCTCACAGCTAACTGTTGGACGTGTGATTCCCCAGAGACAGTCTCTTACACATCCTCTGGAGCTGTGAGAAGCTGCAAGAGTTTTGGGACATGGTGCTAGACATGAACAGGGAAGCCGTGGAATTCAAAATATCTAAATCTTCAGCCAGTTGTATTTACATTTGGGATGCGGCCTGAGACATGCCATGGAAGCACAAAAGATGTTTGAGATGTTGCTCGACAATGTCCACTGGACAGGCTCTCCCTCCCCCAGACCTACCCCTTCTCTACTAGGTCCAAACAGGGATGTAACCCACTGTCTTCTCTGAGGACCTACTACAGTATATCCATGAGTGTAACTCACAATTTTGTAACATTATTTAACCTAAGTAACATACAAACTACTACATTATGTAACCTAAGTGTATCTATGTTAAATGTTCCTTTTACTGCACCTGTAATGTTATCCTCTGTTTTAATCTGCACTGTAATAACTGTCTTGATGTCTGCCCCCCACCCCCCCGCGACGAGGTGCCTTTGTAAATGAGTCTCTGACTCAAAGGTTGTAAACAAGATTTGTAATGAATAAATGAATAAAAAAAATGTGGCTTCAAGTAATTTTTTTTTGGGGGGGGGGATAAAAGACTAATACTATGTAAATGGAGGCTGCTGGATCTCCCTGCATTAAATGAGTGGTTGCTTAAGCTGGGTAGATTGGCCGCGAACGAGAGGCTGGAGTATTTTGCAGTGGATAAGTTGGACAAATTTATTTATTTTTTTACCAGGTGAGACACACTAAGCTGAAACTTGTTTCCAGGTGTGACCTGGGAGCACAAGGAAGTTAAGTGACTTGCTCAGGGTCATACAGTATGCAAATGGGGGCTGCAGGATTCAAACCCAGGTCTCCAGGTTTGCAGCTCAGAGCCTTAAACCACTGCGCTATATTGCCTCCTTCCACAGTGCATGGAAGCCATCTTTAGTCTACCCAGTAGAGCAATCCAAACCACTGGGAAATTCATCCCGCTCCAGTTAATCTTGAGATAGAATGAGTTACCTGGATGATTAGCTGTTGCTGACCCCAGTGGGTGCCTCGCTACGGGAACCACAGCAGCCGTTAATACAGAAATAAACAGAGACTGCTGTGCTAATTGTTGAAAGTTAGTTATACCATTTTTCTTCTCCAATACTGTAACTGTTTTTTTTTGTATATTCTATTTATTCACCCTTACCTATTTAGGACATCTCTCAGGGTCCCATCTGCAGCCATCGTACACAACCGCCTGCCCGAACCGAACTGCTCTGGAGCTACATCAGGTACGCGAGGTCTGGGCACTCCCCCCAGCCCAAGGAGTGGCCCCAGACCCAAGGAGAACCAGAGAGTCAGCCGACATTGGGCGTGAGGTCAGTCGGTCTGCCTATGTTCACCATTGCCTCACCCGAAGGAAGGGGGATTTTCTTGGTTTTCCACCCTGGAGCACAGACATGCAATGATGTCCCGCCCAGCATACACGTGCTCCCACACGTACCTGGAAGATGTCCGCCACTGCTCCAATCCCCAAGCTTCTGCTGCTGTGCACTGCAATAGCCCCAGCCTCTGCCAGGGGTCGCCAGTGCATTGGAAGATCCCTAAACCCTCCCCAGGACTAGTAGAGCTGTCCATGGATGCTCAATCCTAGTCCTCTCCTGCCGACCCCCAACAATCCGAGCTCATTCCCGAACTTGAGTTGCCGGTGTGACGCTAGGTGTAGCGTCCAGTGCCTCAACCCTCAGCGCCACTGTGCCGGCTGCTGTAACTATTTTTAATCAATGCACAAACGGGTTGCACAAGGAATTGCTTTGTGACGAACATATGCATCTGGAGCTGTACATACATCAAGTTAAATGGGTAAAGTGGTAACATAATGTTTAAGAAAGAATTTTTAGCACATATACAGACTTGCAAACAATGGTTCATTAATTATTGTAATCATATGTAAGATTTGTGGTTGAATGTTGTATGTTGTAAATGACATTTTCTTATAAAAGAATTATACAAACATAACTGCCAGTGGGACTTTCTGTAGCAGCATAAGCCACATTTGAATGTTGGGTGTGGTGTTCTATTGATCTCCTCTCTCTCACTGTATATACAGTATGCAGTAGGATATATATGCAATAGTCTGACTCAAAATATACAGTTTGTCTCCATGTGTGAGGACCAAGACCATAATTCCCACGTGGCAGAGCCAGGAGTTAGTTACAAACAGCATGAAAGTCCTGCCCCCTCACAAGTGATAATCATCTTCTTATTTTGAGTTAGACCATTGCCTGTATGGTTTATACAACATCAGCTTACTAGTTATAGCTTTTAAATCTCCTGTTGTAGGAAGATTTCACTGTTTCTCTAAGGCCCTGTACACACGTAGGTACTTAAATTGTGGTAGAGAGCTTAACACGGTTTAAGACCCGCCTAACATGGTTTGGAGACACATTTAAGCTGCAATTAAACAGTTTTGGACAACTCTGTTTTAACCCTGCTGTCTACCTAGTCTAGAGTCCAGTTTCAAAAATGGTTTAATTGTAACATGCTTACCTCTGGTAATGTGTACGCGTTTCCGTGCTTCACCCCTCTTCAAGGTACAGTAATTGTGGGGTACACAGATGTAAAAAGCCAAGCACGGTAGCTGCCATTGATTTGCAGTGTGTACGCCAGGGGAGTTTAAGAACGAACTAAAGAATGGGCTAATTAATAATGTGGATGCTCCAGCACTGTAGGCGTTAGCCAGTTTTATAAAACATTTTTTAAATCGATTTGCAACTGTGTACAAGGCATTAGATTTTAATGGCTGGCTTCAGGGCTACACTTGCATATTATGTCATCAGCATTGTGAAAGCTGTTCTCTTCTGATTGGTTCAGTATGCATAGTGATATACCCAGCTTTGCAAGGTAATATCTTGCTGTGCTGGGTCCAGAGAACACTTTTTAAGTTGCCGTTTATCACCACATGCATGTTGTATATAGAGGATAATGCCTGATGTACAGGTGATAACCATAGTGTAATCACCTCAAGTGGTTGCTAGGGCATCAGTAAAGCTCGAGAGTGCAGCTCGAAAGGTTTACCATTGCCCTAGCAACCACAAGAGGTGATTACACCAAGGTTATCACCTGTACATCAGGCATTGTCACTTATAGTGTATGGGACTCGTGTGAGAAGTTACACCCCGCCCCGCACACAAGTAATTTAGCCTTATCTTATTAATGAATCTGCATGGCAGCCACGTGATTGTGTAGGAAAACAGTTTATTAGGATACACGGACTGAACGACAGCAGGCCGAAATGGCATCAGAGTTAAAATCTCTATCAGACATAGCAATTGCTAGACTCAGTAACAGTAAACTGTTACAATTGTAATGTTATTTGAATACTGTACAGAGACTAACAATCGCATTCTGGGTGTTTAGAATACTAAATAACACTGGCATTCCATTTTGTAAGCCCACTGCTATGACGTAGATGAGAGAGGTTTATAAGGTTCTGACATCACAACAGTGGGATTACAAGGTTGTAAACAGCTTACTTTCAGTGGGTAATAAGGGCTACCCATACATTATAAATAAATGTATACAATGTAGGTAGGAATATGAATATTTAAATAATGCTATTATTTATTTATTTATTTATTTAGCTTTTGTTGACCGGGTAAGTGCACTAGACAAATCCTGCCTATTTTCAGGCACGACCCGGGGGAGGGGGATACAGATGAATGCCAACTGACCCTGAACCAGATTAAGCTGTTGGTGGTATTTTTACTGAATGAAGGAAATTTGGCCAGGACACCGGGGAAATCCCCTACTCTTTTCGATAAGTGCCATGGGATCTTTAACATCCACCTGAACTACCACCAATCCAGGCAGATGGGACCTCGGTTTAACGTCTCATCTGAAAGACGGATTATTTTCCCAACTATCTGATCTAAGTGAAAATAAACAATGTTATTGACCCAATGGATAAATAATACCATTCATTTTTCAGTTGCTTATGTCATCAAAATATGATTCATCTTAATTGACACCGCATTCTGCCTAATCCTGTGACAGGTTTAGCTGCATACTAGCAACCAATAGCACTTGTCACTATAACATTAAAACTCCCACTCCCGCTGCCATTGTTTTTCCCTGATTCAGTTAGTGCTCAGCTCACTGGCAGTCAACAGAGTTGATACACAAGAGGGGTAGTAAGGATGAGAAGGGACTTGATAAGGTTGGAGGAATGGTCAGACATAAGGCAACTTAGATTCAATGCAAAGAAGTGCAAAGTAATGCACCTGGAAAATAAAAACCCAGGAGAAGAGTACACAATAGCAGGGGAGGTACTAACAAAAAAAAAATGGAAAGGGACCTGGGGGTAGTCATATCAAATGATCTAAAGGTGGGTAAGCAATGTGAGAAGTCAGTAAGGAGAGCCAGGGGGATACTGGGATGCATAGGAAGGGGCATCACAAGTAGAAAAAGGGAAGTGGTTATCTCTCTGTACAGACAGTTGGTGAGACCCCATCTGGAGTACTGTGTGCAGTTTTGGAGACCTCATCTATGCAAGGACATAGACAGGATGGAAGCAGTCCAGAGGAGGGCAACTAAAATGGTACAGGGTCTGCATCAGAAATCATATGAAGAGAGACTGAGAGAGCTTAATATGTATACCCTTGATGAAAGGAGGGACAGGGGACATGATAGAAACGTTCAAGTACCTCAAGGGAATCAACAAAGTCCAGGAGGGTAGCATCTTTCAGAAAAAGAGATGTGTAAGAACAAGGGGGCACAAGTTAAAGATACAGGGGGATGGCTCAGGGGTAATGTGAGGAAATTTTGTTTCACGGAGAGAGTGGTGGATGCATGGAACCGCCTTCCTGGGGAGGTTGTTGGGGCTAAAACAGTGGGGGAATTCAAACAAGCGTGGGACAGACATAAGGCAATTGTAGTGGGGGGTGGCAGGAAGTAGGCTGTTGGTTAACTAGAATCTGCAGCTTATCCAGTAGGTAGGGAAATGGGCAGACTGGGTGGGCCAAGTGGTCCTTATCTGCCGTCAAAGTCTATGTTTCTATGTTAGTCCATTTTTTTTTTATTTAAACTAACACCAATTCCTCATGCTTCTTTACTCAATGACACGCTGCTGTCACTCCCTCACTCCTGACTGCTCGCAACTGTTCGCTCACTTTTAAACAGAAACATGCTGAGAAACAACCACCACACACTCACTATTGGGACCAGATGCTACAAAGAGAGGCACTTTTAATAATCTGAGTGAGTGCAGTACTTTTAGAAGGGGGAGGACCAGCCAGCAAAACACCTTCGATGCTGGGTGCTTCAGCTTGATCAAGTTTGAAAGGGAGGACAAAAAACAGGCGGAGACAGTTACTCTCTTCCCCCCACAGTTCTTCCACCTGTTGCTGCTCCAAATCACTTTGTGGGGAAACCATACATTATTTATTTATTTAAAAGTTTAACCAGAAAGGCACACTGAGCAGAGCACTGCTCAATTCCAGGTGTGTCCTGGGGGAAGAGGGACCTAAGGAGACAAACAAACAAGCAGGTATAGTAACATCACAGATACATTGCTAGTTTGACACATAGCTTGGAAATATATTTTATCATACATATTTACATTTGGACATTTTCAATGTGACTTGCAGCTAATGACAATCATTTCATCCAGGAAGAAGCAAGGCCTGCAATTAGAACTGAGACGACTAGTCAGTACGGTGGTGGGAGGCTGGGGCAGAGTACTGAGCCGGGCACCGATATGCACATGCGCAGGGTGAGTTACAGTACTCGTTTATGAGGTGTTTGAGATGAGTGGGAGAGGGCATTAGTCGAGTGCTTTCAGGGAGGGAGTTCCATAACTTAGGCATACGGTGACTGAAGGCTGCTTGGTCAGCCGATAAGGTCATGCATGGTACTGACAGGAGATGGGTGTTTGCTTTCCTCATGGAATAAGCGGTGGTGGGAAGAGGAGTTAGCGCAGCATTGAGGTATTGGCGGAGGGACTGGGTCCAGTACTTTGCAATGAGCATGGTACAGTGTGCCTGCCGCTGGTCATGGAGTGAGGACAGCTTTAGGGGCTGATAGAGGTCACAGTGGTGAGTAGAGGGCAGGCTGTCTAGGGCGAATCTACAGAAAGAGTGGAAGAGAGGGTCCAGTCTGGATAGGATGGATTTGGGAGTGGCACTATAGACTACATCGCCGTAGTCGAAGATGGGGAGGATCATTTTCTGTACTAGTGCCCTGCAGGCTGGCAGGGGGATGCTACCACGATTGCGGTAGAGGGCTCCCAATTTAGGATGTAGTTTTTTGTGGATGGCATCTATGTGTACAGAAAAGTCGAGATGCTGGTCCAGCCAGATTCCGAGATATCTAAAGGATGTGCAAGTCTCCAGAGTGGTCCCATCCAGGGTGTGGAAGAAGGGGAAGGTTTCGAGCTGAGAGAGCCTCTGGCTCATGCCAAAGGTCATGGAGACAGTTTTCTTGGCAGTTAGGAATAGCTGGTTTGCATGAAACCAGAGCTGGACTTGATTGATGTCCTGCTGCAATCTGGTTTCAACTTCAGCGGTTGAGGGGCCAGAAGCATACAAGACCATGTTGTCTGCATACATGTGTGTGGAGGTGTGTGGGCAGGTGGTGGCAGGTCATTTAGAAAGATGGAGAATAGAAGCGGACCGAGGAGAGATCCTTTGGATGGAATAATCCAGCCTGCAGTTTTCAAGGTGAGCAGCTTGTTCTTCCTCTTAATCACTTTTTGAACTCAGACCATTGTATACATAGAATATACAATGGCCTTTGTTCAAATATGCCATTTATTTCCAGTCATGGAGGGGGTGGGGCTTTCATAACTCACTCGTGGCTTCGCCACTCGTGTGTTATGGTCCTGCCCCCTCACTCATTCAAATAAATGGCATATTTGAACAAAGGCCATTTCATAGCCCCCCCCTCTCTCTCTCTCACACTACACACATACACACACACACACACACATACATATACAGTATATATGACATACATGGTTAAATTAAATCAAATCAATTTTTATTTTTATGGTGCCTTTCAAAAACCAAGGCGCTGCATGTAAAATCAATTATAAATTCTCACATTAAAACGGGAAGATAAAACGCATTAGTCATTAGGGAAGGCAAAATTAAATAGAAATTAAATGAAAGTGAGATAGTAGAAATATCTCCACAAGCTGTTACTGAACTCTTGATATCCCAAGAGTGGCGAAGCCACGAGTGGGATTTCAATAGTTCAGTGACAGTGTGTGCCGATATTTCTACCATCTCATTCTCACCCAGGTCATATTCGATTTGTACAACTGGTGTGGGTTCCCCTTCAGCCAGCCACTGACAATACCTCTGTGCCAAACTGTTTCAAACTGTGTTGTACTGGTGTTGTGGAACCCACAGAACTCTGTGCTCTACTGGCGTCCTGCGGCACTCCCCCTACCCGCTCTGTAACACAATATAAATTGCAGTAAAGCAAAACATTTAGAATGAAAAGTGGGACCTGTATTGCCTATGTGTTTCAGAAAGGCATTTGTGATCTCTGGTTGAGGAAGAGCTGTCTGAGATGCAGAAAGCGCCCGTGACCACGCTGGCACCAAGAAACGGCTTTGAAATCAAAGCCAAGACCTGTGCCTGCACCAGCCTTGCTGCCATTACTATTTGTATTTCAACTATTTAAAACTACCACCATCAGCACAGGTGTTAGAACTATACACTCAGCGGCTGCCTCTGTTACAGAAAAGTGCTGACTCAGTGAGACGTCTTGATAATGAAAGCCACTCAGCACTACGGTGGCTGAAGAGGGGCACACCCTCGCTCCCCAGAAAAGCACCTCTTTTCAAAGAGGCACTGTGTCTGTATGAGGGGGTAGGGGTGGGTTTTTTTTTGTGTGCCAGTGGCCAGGCAACAGTCCGACTTTGCTCTGACAGGTTTTCATTTGTGATGAGACAAAAACAATGTTCAGTGTGAAGCAGCTGCATCCTTAAGCCGGGAAGTGGTCACAGGGCAGGAAAGGTGTGTGCAGTGCTTGTGATGAACCCAGCTTGAGAAGATATTAGCTATGATGTACCCAGCATGAAGCAATCAAAGATATCGCTACTATCTCACTAGTGGCCCTTGAGATAGTAGTTATATCTTGGGAAAGAAACCAACACCTGATATATATATATATATATATATATCTATATATCTATATATCTATCTATCTATCTATCTATATATATATATATATATATATATATATATATATATATATATATGTGTTATATATATATATATATATATATATATATATATATATATATATATATATATTACATGATGGTCAGGAGTGTGATATGGAAAATATTCTCACTCCTGCAGAGTGAGCTTTGGATACTCACGAGTGCCAAAGGCACGAGTGAGAGTATCCAGAGCTCACTCTGCAGGAGTGAGAATATTTTCCATCGCACACGACTGCCCATCATGTATTCGATTTATACAATAGGGGTGTGCATAATTGTGCAGTATGTATTTTACTTATTTTCTTTGTGTTTTGCCGTTTCTAAGTGTGTGTTTTTTGTTATTTTTAGTAGGTAGTTTCAATTTAGAAATCTGTTCTCCTAAATTGAAAAACATTTTGCCATTTGAGTTTGGCTAAAACGGTAACTGCTGTATTGTGTATTGTGTGTATTGTGTTGAGTGCTCTGTTGCTTTTTGTGTGAATGTGCTTTGTTTACTGCTCTGCTCCCGTCTGTGTGAAATGCAATGCTGGAATGCAGCTCCAGGAACAGGTGGGGAAGAGAGCAGCAGGTGTTGATGACCTTTGCACTGTGTGTGTAAATGTAAGATCTTACATTTATCACATACCAGTGGAAATAAATGGATTTATCACACGCATTTATCACTCACCTCATTGTGTGTGTATGTGTGTATATGTGTATATATATATATATATATATATATATATATATATATATACAGGATACATGATGGGCATGAGTGTGATATGGAAAATATTTTCACTCCTCTAGGTGACCTCGAATACTCTGAGTGGCGAAGCCACAGTGAGGTTTCAGAGTCACTGCACAGGACTGAAAATATTTCCCATATCACACGAGTGCACATCATGTATCCTATTTATATAATGGGGCCTCACTGTTGCAAAATGTACAATTTGTGTGGCTTTGCGCAGGTTTAGCGTGGGTTTGGGGGTGTAATAAATGCCATTTATTTTAACTCTGCTGATGTCATCAGGAATTATTTCACTGCAGTGAAAATAACTTGTTTTATCTCACTGGAATATGTCTCACCCCATTGTATAAATAAATAAATATATACATATACTGTGTGTATATATATATATATATATATATATATATATATATATATATATATATAGCTACATCTTACAAGCACATTTGTAGTTGAGAACCACTTAACCAATGTGGAAAGAAGCTGAAAGGATGATGGCACAGAGCTTCCACAAGCTGCTTTATGAAGGTAAACAGAAATAGGGCTGCTAATTAATTGAAATAATTGACGGAACACATGGTAGAGTTTGTGGAAAATGATCTAATTTGTGTTCTAAATGTTGCCTCCAGCTGCAGCTAATTAGCAACAAGGACAATTGGATTGTTCCAGTAGGAGACAGCCATCTAGTGCATGCAACCAGCAACAAAAACATTCTGACATTGTGAAAAAACACCTCCACGATTGTAGCTGGGGTTCTACTCAGCCAACTTGTGCCATACTCTTACCTTTCAGCTCCATGCACAGGCTTCCCTATTGCTGAATAAACCAGGGCCTTGGATGCTTGACTTTTGAATGGTTCCTGAACAAACAAGATAAGTACTGTCTCATGCTTACCCACAACAGCAAATATAAAAGCCATTTCAGAAGAATTTGGTTCCTGCGGACGCAAATTACTGCAAAGCATTGATGGCTCAGTCCTACGTCAACGTAACACCAGCAGTCGAGAACTGGCTGTCGTTTTCTAAGATCCTTGAGCTCCAATAAAAGAAGGTAGGTTTGGAGGAGCATGCCAATATGTAACAGGAGTCTTGTTGTAGCTCTGTGTGTTTACCTGTTGAAACAATTTGGGCTCTACTTGAAATCTGTCCACACACACCTTTAAACTTTAATTATTTTAAGTAAAGTTTACTACTTGCTTTAATGCCAGTTCATACTTACAGGCTTCAAGTGCATACTTACAAAGTTTGGTGCACATTCAGAGATGAGGAGGGAGGCCAAAATCAGTAGCTTCATGAGATGGCAGGAGAACTAAGACACAGCATTCTGCTATCAGCAGGTGGCAGCAGCCAAGTCAGCACAGCAAAGGATGAGAGAGGGGAACCCGAGCCGTCCTTCAGGTGATCTGAAATCTTGATCAAGTTGTGGCATAAGCCAGATTGAGATGTCACAGCACTCCCCATGCCAAGCATCGAGAGGGCAAAGGTTGGGTTAGTGAACAAATCAAATACTTGCTTTGTATCACTTTAATGTTCAGATTAGAGTCATGTTGTCCCACTGCTGTGTTCTCCTTACGTTTTCAACCAGAAGTGCAAATTGCTAATTAACACACCAGACTGACTAGCTGCTTCCCAACCTTCAAAACATCCTGAAGGAAGACAGGCTGCCATATGTGAGAAAGTGCAGATTTATACTGCGCAATGCAATGCCTCATGAGTAATCCATGCCAATTGCCATAAACAAGCTCAGGCTGGTGTAGCTTAAAGGGACATACATCCATTTTAATAAATACTATATTAGTGCATTTGAATGATTTTGTTTGTCTGTCTTTCAATCCTATTCTGTCCTCTGCTTTGTTTGATCTTGTCTTTCACAAAATTTTATTTCTCTGTATTTGCTGCAGACTGTTCTTTCTATGTTACTGTGTCAGCATTTGCATTGCCTGCTTCTGGGTTTCTTAAACACAGGGCTTGGCTTAAACCTAATACTTAGTACAATACTTGGATGTTAAGACAGAAGAAGGCATGTTGCCCATGTGATTTGCCTGCCGTGTTTAGCGGGTCCACTTGTTGTCTATATTTCCCAACAGATATGTATCAAGCCTATTTTTAAATTTCTTAAACATTTCTACTTCAACAGTATCCCTTAGGATGTTGTTCCACATGTTTACCACCCTCTGTGTAATGAAGTTCCTTCTATTATTCCTCCTAGGGAATGTTAATTGAATTTGGAGCTTGTGGCTTCTTGAATTAAATTCTCTACTGTTCATTTGTAGGCCTATGCTGTGTAGTAGTTGTTTATCTTTCATTATTTTGTACATCTCGAGTATGTCTCCCCTTAGTCTTCTTTTCTTCAGTGTATACAATCCCAACTGTTCTAACCTAGCCTCGTAGGGAATGTCAGTTAGCCCTGCGATCAGCTTTGTGGCCCTACACTGGACCCGCTCCAGGTTATCTATGTCCTGGCGAAGGTGCAGGCTCCATAAAGGGGAACAATAATCTATATGTGGTCTTATAAAGGCCTTATAGATTGGCATTATACCGTTTTTATGCCTCGAGATAAAAGCTCTTCTTATTCTTGATAAGACACCACTATTTTTCCTTAGTACCTCATTACAGTGGGAGCTAAATTTCAGTTTGTTGTCTATTAGAATGCCCAAATCTCTTTCTTTCTCCACTGTTCTTAATGGACCATTATTTATTTTGTATTGGCATTTAGTGTTACTACTTGTGCCTTGATGCATTTGTCGGTATTAAAGTGCATCCATTTTTTTTTGCCCAATCCTCCAATTTCCTCAGGTCATTTTTCAGTTCATTCAGCTGACTGTCCATATTTACCACAGCCTCCATCTTCACATCATCCGCAAATTTTGTCAGCCAATTCTTTATGTTTGCATTCTTATGTAATACATATAAGGAAAAGAGAGTTGGTCTAAGGGCTGAACCCTGCGGAACCCCCGTTGTCACCGTTCCCAGATTTGACATTGTACCACGTATCTGAACCCTTTGGTTTCTATCTGCCAATCATGATTCTATCCAGTTTGTTATTTTGATATTTACTCTCCATCAACCAACTTCTTAATCAGTAGTCCATGGGGGACTTTGTTGAATGCTTTCTGGAAGTCCAAAAAGAACACATCAACAGGTTGATCATTGTCACTACCACTACCAACTACCACTATCAACACTACCGCTACAGGCACTACCAACAGCCTCATTGCACACTAACGAATTTGTCAAGCATAATTTATGTTTTCTGAAACCACACTGGGTAGTGTTTACAAAACCCATGCCTTCACATTCCCTGTCTAATATGTCCTTGATTATGGACTCCATAGTCTTTTCAGGGCCATGGTCAGACTGATTGGCCTATAGATTGTCATGTTTCCTTTGTCCCCTTTTTTAAATACTGGGACCACTATGACCATCCTGCAGTCCTGTGGTACCTCCCCTCTATCTAATGACATATTATAGAGTTTTTCAAGTGGGTGTGCCAGCCAAAGTCTAATTTCCTTTATTAACCTAAGGTGTAGGCCATCAGATCCTGCTGATTTTGTAACATCTAGCTTCTCTAATTTAGTTAAAATGTCTCTAGTGATTTCACTGATGGAATCCCTATTTGAGAGTGGGTCAGTCACCTCATTGTTTGATATTGACGGTATGCCCCCTTGATTTGAAAATACTGAACAAAAGTAGCTGTTGAAACTTTCTGCCTGCAGTTTTGGTTCACTGATTTCCTTGTTTTCGTGTGTTAGTTGTCCTGCTGCTCTCTATTTTGGTTTGTTGTTTATGTAGGTGTAGAAGGCTTTGCCATTGTCTTTAGAGTGTGCTAATCTGAACTCCAGTGCTTTCTTTTCCTTTCTTAACATGATGTTACTTTTTTTAATTCCTTTTTATAGATATGAACATTGTAATCTTCATATCTTTCCTCGTGGCACTGTAAGCCTTCCATTTGTTGACTAGCTGTTCCTTAATCCTGAACGTGTACCATAGTGAGGCAAATACCTATTCATGCTGGCACCCCAAGCAGAATTACTTGTGGTGCCCCCTTCACTGCTCCTGCTGTCCCCTCTTCTCCCTTCTGCCCAAACTCACATCTAAAAAGTTATACAAATTCTATGACTACAACTTACAAGGGTGATGACAACAAATATTTTTTAATGAATACTTTTTTATAACTTTATTTTTATTCAAACTTTTATACACCTTCCATAAGAAAAGCAACAGATCCCCACTCATATAGAGAACAATAAAAACAATTCACTTCAGTGTGAATAAGCATTTTCCTCACTTGTTGTACTCTAAGCTCCGGTATCTAGTTAGGAAAGTACTAACCAACCCCCTGAGAACCACAGCAGAAAATACATTGAAGGAAATTAATCCAGACCTAGGAAGGGCAGCTGTTTAGATGTATTTCAGCAACCTGTATCGTCATAAATGCTGAACAATGTACAGGTCCACTAAATTCATATTCTGAATTATGTTAAGCGAACTCAGCTTGTATCTAGTATCTATGAGGAGTTATTGTGCTTCCCATTTCAGTTTTATTCAGAAAGAAATGTGCAAGGGAATTTTGCATTTCAAGCTGATTTCTGCTAATGCTTTCTACATTATTGCACCCCTTCTGTGCTGGCACCCCAAGCGGCTGCTTGGATCACTTATGCCTAACACTGCCTTTGCTTAGGCAGTCTCTGATGTTAGTTTTAACTGTTCCATAATTAAGCGGTAAGGCACAAAGGGAGGGTGGGTCACCATTAGGTAATTCCACCCCTGCATGTGAAATCACATGAGCGGAAGGCTGTAGCAGGCTCACTGGCAAAACAATAGCGCTACCATTTCTGATGTCAATGACCCAGGTTCTGGAATGAGCTCTGGACATCACAGGGTTCGTGGGGGGAAGGGAGGAGGATTGAGCATCCTTAGGATTGTGCTCCTCTGGGATGGAAGCATTACAGAGCCTAGTACATACCTTGCCCCCTAGCAGTGGCTGGGGGGGGGCAGACAGCTCAGGACCAAAGAATGGGGAGGGGGAGTGGTAGCCGTTAATGGAAAGTGTATGGCAGGAGGCACCTTGAATCCTGAAGGCATTGCACCCATGCCTTTTCCGCAGGAGAAAATCTGAGGGAAGTACTTGGCAGTGTGATAATGAGGGGTCCAACACTTACAGATGCTGCACCAGTGAAGAGCCCTTTCCAGCACACCAAATCGGTGTCAGCAGTAGGAGGAAGCCTACTGAACCCACCATGTGGGTAAGCTGTGGAGGAAGCATTGGACTGAGCTAAGCAGTTATGAAGCTAGGTGACGGGGTGGGGGGTTTGGACTAGGAGATCACAGCCTGCATTGGAGGGGGGGAAGTAACTAACAAAAAAAAATTGAGCCAAAGCAAGTCACAGTGAAGGTGGGATTACTGATCGTAACCCCCCTCCTACAGTTCCCCTTGCAACTATCAGGAAATGTAGTAAGGCATTCCAGTATGGTTTCAAAGTTTAAAAATATAAAGAGAACTGACTGCCTGTTCCTTGCACATGTCACTGCACCAGTGAAAGGCAAGGAGGGTGCAGCCCTTGTGGACATAGTGTTGTATACACATGGCTCTCAGCCAATTAGAAGGCTGTATTCTCAATGCAGTTGTATAATGCTATAAAATAGGTGATGAAATCTTAAGCAGTTTGATTGGCTGAGAGCATCACCTGACTGTCTCGTTATCAGAGCACGCCTGGACAGTTCAGAACTAAATGACTATTTATACTTCACAAACCAATTTAGGGCCTGTTTTAAAAGAGGAATAACACCTTTCAAGGTGTCTGGGTGTGCTGATATACGAATGTCTCTGGTGGTTGAAGGCACTCGGTCTGCACAGCAGCAGTAAAATAGTATAACAATGCTGGACCAGTGGCACAGCAACAGGATTGCCACTGTTGATGCTGGATTCTCAGGTTCTTGGCCTAAGTCCGGAGCATTGGAAAGCCAGCGGGGGCGGGGGGGGTCAATAGAGCACTCCACACCCCAGTGGATGCTGTCCTCTGGGAAAGGAGGGTGATGGTCCCTGCTGCACTACTGCTACCCAGGTAACCATGTCTGGCAGTTTAGTCAGAGGCTTACTGTGGAAGGATGGATGCCAAGTCTCTCCATTTCACTACACTGTGTGTATGTGTCTGGATACCCTGCTGATGCCTTTTGGTGGTGTTGGGGCGGGCAAGGAAATTACATCAACCTGTAGGGTGGCACGTGCCAATACTCTCTAGCCCTGCTCCATCACATGATGGCATTCTGACTAGACAGAGACCTGGATGAGATGGTACCTCAAAGGCCCCGCCATGGGGGGACCCGAGGAACTGGTACGGGTAGTAAGATGGTGTTGGAACAGAGAGGCCATCGAGAACAGCGCTGAAGGGAACACAGCTGGTGAAAAGGAGAAATAATTAAAAAAAGTAATAAAATAATTTCCTGAATAAAAAAAAAATCTAAAACATGTCAGAACAGAGAGTACCAAATACCATCCTGTCTTGCACAAAGCTCATGTTTCCACTTTTTGAATCTGCTTTACCCCTTTCTTTTGCATTTCAAATAATAAAAGGAGCACTGCATTCAATATGGCTTGGATCAGGTTTTCATTAATATTCTCGACTATTTTTGTATACCTATTGTTCCATATGGCAGTTGGGAGGGCTAGTGGGATGCTATGATACATAGGGAGGGGTAGCACCAGCAGAAAGAGGGAGGTGGTGTTGCCTCTGCATGGATCACTGGTAAGACCCCACCTAGAGTACTATGTCCAGTTCTGGAGACCACATCTCTGGAAGGACATAGACAGAGTGTAGGGAGGCCAGAAGAGAACAACTAAAATGGTGCAGGGTCTGAATCAGAAGCCCTATGAGGAGAGACCAGAGGACCTTAATATGTGCACCCTGGAAGAGAGGAGGGAGGGGGGATATAATAGAGACTTATAAATACCTCACCGGGTAAATAAGGTGTAGGAGGGAAGTATTTTTCAGAAGAAAAGATGCTCAAGAACAAGGGGACATGCTATGAAGCTGGAGGGGTATAGATTCAGGAGAGGTGTGAGGAAGTACTTCTTCACAGGAATGGTGCATTCCTGGAACAGCCTTTCTTCGGACGTGGTGGGAATGAAAACAGTGGTGAGGTTCATGAATGCATGGGATAGGGACATGGGAATCATAGTGGAAGGGGAAGGAGAAAGAGCTGTAGATCAAGTAGGGTCTGCAGTAATAATGTAGGTAGGGGAAAATGGGCAGACTGGGTGGGCCAAGCGGTCCTTCTCTGCCATTAAGTTCTATATTTCTATGTTTCTATGGTCGGGGAGCAGGGTCATGCTAGTTCATTTTAGTCACATGAAAAGTGACGGTAAACAATGGGTGTTCAAAAACAGCTGAGAATAAGGATGAAAACCTAGATAGAGCCATAATTAAAAGAAGAGGTCCTTATATTTATTTTAAATGTAAAACAAAGTGCTAAAGGCGACTCAAAATGGGGGGAAAAAGAGTATCATACAAGACAGGCGATAGGGGGCAATCTAAAACAGAATAAAGCAGTATAGGTCAAAATTTTCATCAACACGTACTTCTCCTGTAGTGTGCTGCCAGAGATAAATATTAACTTTTAAAAGTATGGTTTTTTTTCTCTTTCTTTTGCTAGTTACAAGATTTTCTACCTAACAGTAGTTAGTGTTACGTGTTTAAAGGGACACTGTCAACACTCTTAGGCCTGAAGGTGTCCCTAGCTTGAAAAACACACGTTATGAATGTTCACATTCTGCAAAGACTGATGATGTAGTTGGTTGTTTGATTCAGATTCTCTTTTCTTTTAAAAAGTGAAACACAGACTGCCCACCATACCGGTGTTATCACACAAAAACATGTTTGTTTACATTCCTTGATCAGCTCCCACTGCATCTTTTTCTGGACTTAGGAATACCTCCATAATGAATGTATTGCAATATGTATTTTCCTCTGTATTTCTCCCTCTCCCCCCACACCCCCAGGGCACATCTGGAATCGAGTGGTACCCTGCTCAGTATGCCTTCCTGGTAAAACTCTTAAATAAATAAATAAACACAGTTCAGCCTCTCATTATGCAGTGGGAGTAGAACAGACTATTGCATGATGAGTACTGCACCATTTTGAGGTGTTTCCAATGTTCTGGAAATATGCAATTAAAATAGATCCAGGATTTAAAACAAAACACGCTTAGTTATAACTATACATTAGCATACATTTCAGTTCTAATAAGCAAAGAGTTTTATGTCATAACAGCAATCGCAGAATAGTGATTGCCGTTCAGGCGAGTGTACATCACTGAAAATGAATTACGGCGATGTACACTCGGAGCGACTAGAAAACCGGCAACTGTTTTTCTATGTTATGCAGGGGGCTGTGCCCACCGCATCCCCCCCACAGGGTGCTTTGTCCCCTACACACCCCTACTTAAGGATTCTCAACTCCAGAGGGTGCATGTCGGGGCAGGAGTGTAAAACAAACAAACAAACAAAAAACCCTGACCTGATGCAAAAAACAATCACGCCCAGAATTGAATCCGGCGCCCTCCCAACCCCAGCCCACCACCTACCCACCACGTCACATGGCCAGCTCAGCAGCTGACCACTGCACTACACCCCATACCTCCCTCCCCTTCCGCCCATCGTGCAACGTGGTCCCTCCCCCACCCATGTATATACAGCAAATCCCATTGCAGTACTCGCCACACCCGATCCAGTCACTACCCTACCAGGTAGCCCTGTACACAGGCACCATGATTTAGTCACCTTTTTTGAAAGCGCTTAATTGCGGTCACCTTGTACACGGTATACCTAAGCAAAGAGACAGATAAAACAACCAGCAACATCAATGAATTTTAGAGAAGGTAAGCAATCATAAAATGTGGGTATTTAATTAGAAATAATATGATACAAACATATTTACAGTGTCCCTTTAACATTAACGTACCCGGAGGCTGATATATGTCATTCTGTTCCTCCTCATAAATCATCAGCATCATGAATTTAGAGTCTGTGACATCACAAATGACCAAGAAGATCCAGTCACCCGCTGTCAGACCCATCACTTATGATATCATATGATTGAAGTCACAATGCTGACGAAGTATGAAGAGGACCCACCTAATTTTAACAGGTACAAAAACTTCTAATAAATAAATGGAAAAAGGAAAAAATACTTCAGAAACACAAAAAACAGCAGCTGGCTTTTTAAAAATTATTTACATTTTCTGTCTGATATTTTTGGTGCTACTATCTCTTAAAAGGGATCTCCTCTCACCTTTAAATATGCACTTTAAGGTCCCAGAATGCATCTAGAGGATTTGCAGTAGGACAGGGAGAAACTGACTCCTGTATTTTCGTGAAGCTTTTATACAAAATGCCCAAACTGCCAAAATTTACATTTTTGTGGTACAAAGATTTAATGTAAAAAATAATCTCTTTCAAGTGAAAAGCGTGAACTTCAGTTGAAATTGCTGGTCTTGCTTGAAAATCGGTGATTGATTCGCCCAGAAACAGTGATTTCCTTGAAAATGGGTGATTTCTTTAGGCAATTTTGCCAAGGCGTGAAAATGCCCAGATCCTTCTGATACTCAGTATAATGCATAATTTTCAGGCATGCAATAAGAACTTCACCCAGCCCTAGTGTGCCATCCCTGTTTACAGTTTGGTTGCCTAAGATAGGTACAGATAGCTGGGCCATCGAGTCACCATACTGTAACCCTGTGTTACCTGCAGAGGGTTAACAGTGAGTGTGTGTGTCCAGGCTATACAGGCAGCCTAGGGTTAATCTGAACTCCCCCTGGCACTCCTGTTATGAGCAATTGCTCTGGTGCTTGGTGGGCGGGGCTTGTTGCAGCAGCATAAGCCACAGTGGAAAACTGCTGACTGTTAGTCTGCCTGAGAGTTTGGTTCGTGTCGAAGTGCTGAGGGGGGACAGCGCCCTGATCTTCCCCGCGAGAAAAGACCTCAAAAATCTACAGTGAAGTGGTAGAGGCTGTAAGAGAGCCCCCAGATGGGGTACAGCAATGCACAGCACCTGTCATCTGGTCTGTGAGTAATTAGTACCTTTTTGTACTGTCAGAGTTTTAGAACCCCTGTGGTGCTTGCTGACTTTAAAACAATATCTCCTTAGAGACAGTAAGTGACTGACTGACTGACTGTGGAATAACTAACTGTGTTCAACTGTGAGGACCCCCTCCTGGATCCTGAACATCAAACCCTCATGACAAGTCCTGAGACATATTGTCTGCAGGTCTATGGAAGGTGGAGGTAGTGCCCTACAGGGGTAGCTGACAAGTGGAGGGTGAGTCAAGGAGAAATCCTCCAGTGAGCCATCAAGTTTCTTGGGTTGGGGGGGGTCACACATGTACCAAGCTCTGCTGACAGTGCTCTTTCTGTTGCCAAAGGAGATCCATGACTTTCTGTCCTACCGCGAGCTTGAACTGAGGGCAGGGTGCAAGGGGACTCTACATGGAGTACGAGTTTTGCTTTTGCTCTGATAACACCAGAAGAGACACATGGATGTGTACAGCCCCTGAAATACCAGTTGTTTCTGAACTGGATACAGTGAACAGAACGTAATGCTGAAGCCATGCTATTTGAATGTGATTCCCCCAATGGGAGACCCCTGAGTGAGAAAAGCTGCAGCCAGATGTGTCTGGATGTGTCCTGTGGAGATTTAAACAAACCCTCTACTGCCTGACTTTTGTGTGTGGACACTGGGATTTGTAATTGAGAGATTTTTCTGGTGTCATGCCAGTCCTTTAGCCATGGTCCCTCACCACAACCAGTTTGAAAACCCAGGCGACCCTCTTCCCCAAGGTGGAGGGCTCCCTAGCACCTGCTCACAAGGAGTACAGTTACAATAAAAATATCCTATTCTCTGGGGCATATAGTTACACCAGCATCCTAAATATAATGAGGCAACTTGTTAAAAATCTTTCCTTGCTGGAACAAGCCTCCCAGCATTTAGGGCAGAAACTCCGTGAGTAGACTGATTATATGGCCTAAAGCTTTCAGCTACTTGACTTCTGTGGTGAGGAGCAAGTGTTTCTGTATATTAGTCATATCGAGAAGCGTTATGCCTAAAGGGCTCCCAGCTCTTGCCTGTGACTGCTGACAGGCGTTGACAGCTGTGTTTATATGCAGCAAGCTGCGATGTGCTGTATCAGTTTTTGATGGGGAAGTTTGTTTACAAAAAAAAATCTTTGCACACTGGCTGATGAATGCATCTGCTGCTACTGGTTTCCCTACCTGCTCGCCTGAAGGGATTGGGTTTTGTAATTGGAAGTTCCTGTGTCCGCAGTTTTCATTTTGCCTCTGCGCCTAATTTAGATTGAGAGTCTTATGGCATGCCTCACATATACTGCTATATGTTGCCTGCTGGCAATGGACACCGTCATGTCGTATAACAATCTCATGTGTATGTGTGTGTGTGTTTGTTACAGTCCCATGTAATTCCTCTGCATTGCCTTTGCATCACCAGAATCAATGTTTCACACAAACTGAGTGATCAGGAGCTAGAAAAGGGGAGCTGGAAGAGGTCTGAACTGGGAAACAGGAAATCATCAGTTCAAATCCCAACACAGGCTCACTGTGTGACCTTGAGCAAGCCACTTGACCTCCCACTGTGCTTCAGTTCCTCTCAGCTTCAGTGTTCAAGCAGCACCCCCCCACACTGTAAATGAGATGTTGCACCTTAGCTGTGGTCCTATGCAGGGGAAAATACAGTATGGAATAGGAAACACAAAGTTTCTGTATGCCCTAAAATCAATGTTTAATAAGTGCATTGCCTGCAGGTAGCTTTAGCCAGTGTTAATTTTTTATTACAGTTAGACAGTGATCACTTAGCCCAAACAGCGGAAGATCTGCTGCTGTTCCCCCTATCAGATCTTGGACAAAAAAATGATATCAGTGAAAGTGCTTGATGTATCTGTTATTCCAGCAGGGTTCCCAATCAAGTGAGTCAGAAACTTTTCAGTGTCTGTTCCAGTCACCTCCCTCCCTCCCCCACCCAGGTTGCTGATTCCTAAAGGGCCATTAACCCTGTTTAAAATGTTTAGTATAATTGTAAACCTGGCCATGTGTAAAGTCTGTAATCACCCCACAATATTGTTTTGTGAGTTTGTGTAGAAATAGTTCCATTTTTCTTTATTTAGAGCCCTATATTAATGCAGCCATTTCCTGCCCACTATTAATTTTTTTTTAATGACTTTGCTTTTCCAGAACCCAGTGACATCAGCTGAGCAGAAGACTACAGTGTAGCAAAGCCCTCAGCTGAGGTCATTGTGTGTTTGTGTGTGTGTGTGTGTGCGTGCGTGCGTGCGTGTGTGTGTGTGTGTATGTAGATATATATATACAGTATATATATATATATTTTATCAATAACATTTTGAGTTTTGAAAAATCATGTAACAGAACACATCCAATATTCATTAAATTTGTAACTACTATGCAATTACTATAACAGCATATATTATCAGCTCAGAATTCAGTGTAAAGTAAAAACTTGTATACAACTAATTTCTGAAAAATAATTACATTGAATCTTAATTTTAACTTTAAAATGGATGGAGCAGGATAGAGAACTTTATCAGTTAAAGCAGAAAGAGGCAGGGAAGGCAATCAGACTAGCAAAGGCCCAACCCGAGGAAAGGATAGCCAACTCTGTTAAGAAGGGGGATAAGACCTTTTATAGGTACATTAGGGAGTGAAGAAAGACCAAGGGAGGGATACTGAAACTTAATAAAGGGGAAGGGATGTGGGCAGAGGGTAACAGTGAAAAAACAGGGATACTGAACGAATATTTCTGCTCAGTATTCACAAAGGAAGAGGAGGGGGAGGTACCTAAACCAAACAAGAGAATCACTCTGGATATGGGGATCGATACCAGTCCATTCACAGAAGGAAGGATTCTGAAAGAACTAGTAAATTTGAGGGTGGACAAAGCAATGGGGCCTGATGGAATTCACCCAAGAATTCTAAAAGAACTAAGGGTAAAACTAGTGACACCACTGACTACTCTCTTTAACAAATTGTCAGAGGATGGGATGGTACCTGAGGACTGGAGGAGGGCGGATGTGATTCCTCTTCACAATAGTGAGAGCAGGGCAGAGGCAGAAATCTACAGACCAGTTAGTTTGACCTCAGTGGTAGGGAAAATGATGGAATCACTTCTGAAGGAAAGAATTGTTGAGAACCTAGAGGCCAGTGGGGCACAGGACCCAAGGCAGCATGGATTCACAGCAGG
The DNA here is from genome assembly GCA_016271365.2 of Neoceratodus forsteri. Taxonomy (NCBI): domain Eukaryota; kingdom Metazoa; phylum Chordata; order Ceratodontiformes; family Ceratodontidae; genus Neoceratodus; species Neoceratodus forsteri. Next base: position 60,105,497 of record JADMNL010000033.1, read on the forward strand.
AAGGTCGTGTCAGACGAATCTAATAGATTTCTTCGACTGGGTGACCAAAGTAGTAGACCAGGGACGGGCTGTGGACATGGCCTACCTAGATTTCAGCAAGGCATTTGATACAGACCCACACAAAAGATTAATATATAAGTTAGCCAACCTTGGAGTGGATCCCAAGGTGGTAGCCTGGATAAAAAATTGGCTGGACAACAGGACGCAAAGGGTAGTAGTAAATGGAGTTCACAGTGAAGAAAGGAGGGTTACTAGCAGGGTACCGCAGGGTTCAGTACTGGGACCGGTTCTTTTTAATGTCTTTATAAGTGCAATTGCAGAGGAACTGGAAGGAAATATGTCTCTTTGCAGATGATGCAATGATCTGCAACAGGGTTGATACACAGGATGGAGTGAAAAGGATGAGAAGGGACTTGGCAAGGTTGGAGGAATGGTAAGATGTATGGCAGCTCAGATTCAATGCAAAGAAGTGCAAGATAATGCACCTGGGAAACAAAAACTCAGGGGAAGAGTACACACTGTGGGGTGAGATACTGACAACAACAAAAATGGAAAGGGACCTGGGGTAATTATATCAGATAACCTAAAGGTGGGCAAGCAATGTGAGAAGGCAGTAAGGAAGGCAGGGGGATACTGGGATGCATAGGGAGAGGCATCAACAGTAGAAAACAGGAAGTTGTTATCCATCTGTACAGACAGTTGGTGAGACCCCATCTAGAGTACTGTGTGCAGTTCTGGAGACCCCATCTCCGAAAAGACATAGACAGAATGGTGGCTGTCCAGAGGAGGGCAACCAAAATGGTGCAGGGTCTGCACCAGAAGACATACGAAGAGAGGCTAAAGGAGCTTAATATGTATACCCTTGAGGAAAGAAGGGAGAGGGGGGGACATGATAGAAACATTCAAGTATCTCAAGGGAATCAACAAAGTCTAAGAGGGTAGTAGCTTTCAGAAAAAGAGATGTGCAAGAACAAGGGGGCACAATTTGAAGATAGAGGGCGGCTCACAAGTAATGTGAGAAAGCATTTTTTCACGGAGAGGGTTGTGGATGCATGGAATAGCCTTCCTGAGGAGGTCGTGGAGTGAAGAACAGCGGGGGAATTCAAGAATGCATGAGACAGACATAAGGCAGTCCTAGTGGGGGGTAGGAGGAAGTAGGCTGTTGGTTAACTAGGATCTGCAGCTTATCCATCAGGTAGGAAAATGGGCAGACTGGGTGGGCCAAGTGGTCTTTATCTGCCGTCAAATTCTATGTTTCTATGTCACTCCATCACTTTTTAAGAAGCATCCCCCGATCCACTGAGTCATTATGAGAATTAAGAAGAAGAAGAAAAAAGGCAGAAGAAATCATAGAGAGAGAGAGAGAGAGAGAGAAAGTAAAAAAAAAAAAAAAGTATAATATTACATTACTGTTGAGGTGAAGCAATTTTAGATAGTATCCCATTTAGAGTTAAATATGGAAGTCTGGCCTGCTATTAGATGGGCAAGCCTCTCCATTATCAAAATTTCCAGGCATTCTGTTTTCTGTTCCACAAATGATGGTGCCGGTCATCTAATCATAGTTTAAGTGTGGAATTCTTAACTGATGCTGAGATTAGGGATATTGTGTATCGTTGTTCCGTGCTCCAAGTGTTTTCCGCATTGAAATGACCAATGAGACATGTTTCTACATTCATCTTTCCTTGCAACCATACAGTGTCTCTAAAAAAGTGAAATATACTGTCCCATATTAATTTCACTTTAGGGCATTCCCAGAACATGTGTACCAAGTCACAGTTAGCAATACCGCATCTCAGGCAGTTAGATGAGGCGGTTTTTGAAGTGGAGTGTAATACAGATTACGAATAGTTTTAAATTGTTTTGATGGAATATAACCGGATCTTGTCCCAGTTCCAATTATCTATCTCTTTACCCAGTGTATTTGCCCACCACCTAACATTTCCCATGTCCGGACCTTTTATACAAGCAAGAAGATTATGCAAATTTGATATTTTAGGCCTCGCTTGAATGCATGCCAGGAAATTTTTGAAGTTGGTATTCGTGGCTAGCATGGTTTCTCCATCAAATATAAGAGCTTTGATACTCCTAACTACACAATTAAACATGCCTTCATTGGATTGCAGTAATTTGTTTTCTTGCATTAGAGTGCTAAATTATTTGAATGCATGTTTCCACAATAATTCTTTAGTTACCCCTTTCTTTTCCTGTTCCAAGTTCCAAAAAAGTTGATAATCAGTGATAAGTGTTATAAAACAAGGGCTGAAGTTTGGATTTATCTAAGTTTAGATTTAACATTTTAGACCATCTTCTAAGAATATAAAGGCCATCAGAAAGGATTTTGTTTCTAAGGGGTTTAGAGGGTTTAGCAAACATCAGAGACCTTAAGTGGATTGTAGTTGCTTTAGTTTACTCAGACCCCATTACGAGCCATTCCAGATTAGAACAGGCATGCTCCTGCATATCAAACCATTTTGCTATTTTTGAATCATTCTACCTGCAAGAAAATAAAAGTAAAGGTCTGGTGCTTTAAGTCCTTGGTCCTTGAGTCTGGATAATCAGTGACATGGCATTCTGCACCTTTTATGTGCTCATAAGAAATTTGAGATTAAGCTCTGAATACCTAGGAACCATTTTTTAATTTTATTAAAGGGCAACAGCGTGAAGATATAGAGGCATTTGGGAAGAATGATCATTCTGACAGAGTCCAAATGACCCCAGAACCCAGAAGCAAATTGTTCCATCTAACTAGGGTATCTTGTACAATGTTTTTGAACAGAAGCAGATTTTTAGTAAGAGTTTTGGTGACAGTCTTAAATATTTTAATCCCTAAATAATCAAGTTTTTTCTCTGTTTCCCAAGTTAGTCCCAAATCAACAATATCCAGTTTATTACAGAAGTGGTTTAGAGGTAAAGATGATTTGCCCTTATTTAGCTTATATCTGGAGAGTAATCCAAATTCTTCAATAATTTCTAAAGTTTTTTTAATGGATTGTCCAGGATCAGGGACATATATAATGATGGCATCTGCGTACAAAGAAAGCATATGTTACTTACCTCGCATTTTAATGCCTTTAATCTCTTTCTCCATGACAACCTCCTGATCAGTGGGTCCAATGACAAATTGAACGAAAGAGGCGACAGAGGCCAATGTCGTCTGGTACTCCTTTTCAAGGAAAAAGATGGTGAAACAACTCCGTTTGCAACAAATGAGGCAGTGGGATTATTATACAATAATTTCACCCATTTTACAAAGTTATCAGGGACTCCATATAATTGTAGGGCCTGGAATAAATGTGGCCACAGAACTTGATCAAATGTTTTTTCTGCGTCTAAAACAAACAGGCCTGCCGCCACTTTCAGTTTGTTTGCTATCTCCATTAAGTGAAAGAATTTCCTAGTATTGCTGGCAGACATCCTTCCCTTAATAAAACCAGTTTGTTTATTCTCAGTTAGGAGAGGGATAGTTTTCTCTAATCTATCAGCTAAAATGTTGGCTAGTATTTTAACATCCATGTTTATAAGAGTTATCGGTTTATAATGTATGGGAGAGACTTACTACTGCTTAAAAGCAGCAATATTATTTTCTTATAATCCCATGGCTATGATGTCAGGGTATTGTTAACCCCTCTTGAGTACATTATAGCAATGGGATTATAACTGGAGCTGATCTGTGCATGCGCGCATGTCAAGTAGCGGCTTCCAATGAAGGGCCACAGCAGTGGATGCTGGCCCCTATGGAGAGCACAGATATGGCTTAAAAAGAAAAAAAGAACCCACCAGCAAGTTGAGCGAACTGTGCAGGTACTGTAAATCTTTACTCCTACAGCACTGTGTGTGTGGGGGAGGCATCATGTCTGTTTGGGACAAAAATGTGCTGTTCTGTCACCCCCCGCCCTCCCTGCATACTTCCGGGAGCAACAGTAAGCGATGGAAAGAAAGCCCCTTAGCATTTGTAGTCTATGGAGCCCCATACAGTATAAAAGCTAATGGATGGCCATCGGGCAATAACCTCGCTGCAATCACTTCTCGAAGTTTCTGAGACAACGGTAAACCTCTTGAGCTGCGCTCTCGAGGTTTATCATGTTGTCATGGAAACCTCTCGAAGTGATTACAGTATGGTTGTTGTTCGATGGCCATCCATTATCCTCTATGTAATTCTTATATTCATTCAGGTCCTTCCCTATTGGTGTATTAAGGATGTAAGTCTCTGGGTCATGTTAGGGGTAGATAACCTTTGTCAAAGGCTTCCTGATATACCTTAGTTAAGATGGGTGCAACTTCATCAATTAATTTGTAGTAAGAGTTAACTGAATAGCCATCAGGCCCTGGTGCTTTATTTATTCTAAGCTTGCTAATAGCTTCCTTAACTCCTAGCAGCCTAATATCTTGCAGTAACAAATTTTTTGTAGTCATCTAGTACAATGGGAATGCTTATACCTTTACAAAATTCTTGAATATTAAGGTGCTGCAGCAAGTCTTGAGTATCATACCGGTCTTTATAAAAATTTAAGAATATCTCATTAATTCTTTAAGTCCTTGACTAAGAGCTCATTTTGTGCATCTCTAATAGAACATATTCTGGTGGAGTTGCTGGTCTGTTTAACTCTGATCACTAATATCCTTGAGTAGTGTATACTGCATATTATGAACTGAGGATCGTAAGTAGAGGAATCTGATTGGCTGAGAGCTCTTTGAAGCCATGATGATAACGGGCTACATCATCACGGCTTCAGAAAAGTTCCGGTGCCACCAGCTTCCTTGCTCTCTACTGTCTGAGAACTATTTTTTCAAAATGTACTCCTACACCACCCAAAAACTCATTCATAAAATGTTTTAAAACCTGTTTCTTTTATTTTTTTTTATTTAAAAACTTGAAACTCAGTTCATAATAGCAATAAGTCACTCCAGGGTGTGGTATATCATGGGATATAAGTCACTTCATGGGTGGTTGGACGCACACGGCCTACGGCCTCATGCCCAACCACCCAAGGCGTGATGATATCGCATGATATACCACACCCTGTCGTGCCTTATTGCTTAATTGTCAAATGGCACAAGAAACTAATTCTCATGTGAAAACATAGAATGCTTTGTTCACACTTTCTCGCAAACAATGAATCCTTGGCTCATGACAATAAAATCACAACCCTTGCTAAGCTGGCAACCAAAGGTTTTTGGGGTGCTCTGAAATCAGATTTTTGGGCCACTTTTCATCAAACATACCCCAGAATCCAGGTAAACGGGTCCCATTTTCCAAGGTTCAGCCATTTGTTTTTTGAAAAGGCATAATTTGTTTTTAAATTTTTTTGACCAAAACAAAAACAAGATGGCAGTGCTCACAGCCATAAAATGTTTTTTCTTGCAAACATAGAAAACACTTTCTTATGAAAATAAAATGGCTCGCAAACATAAAATTCTTTGTTCATATCAGAGGGTTATCCTGAAAATCCTACTGAGCATGCTGAAAAGCCAGATTTCAAAACCTTATAACTTGAGAACCGATTAATATTTGTTCATGAAACCTTAGAAAGGCACACCCTTGGGCCGAGCTCCATCTACCTGGAAAGTTTCAGAACAATATTCCAAATTGCTTTTGCTCCATAGGCGAGCAGAAAAATGGTTCAAAGAAGTATGTTGAAAGGCTTTTTACAATTCTGAATCTGGGAGTCCAGATGAATGACCATCATGAAACTTGTCAAGTCTTAACAAGGTGGTGCCCGAACTGCCCAGGCAAATTTACAGACAATTTTGCCAAATAATGCCAAAGTTATTAAAGGCATTTCCTGGGTTTTCAAATTCTCAACAAGCATGAAACTGCAGTGAAGTTATCCTGTTGCATGCAATTATTAATTAGTTACATTAAAACAGGCAATTGGGGGGGCGTGGCTTGGCTGGAAAACATGGCGGAGGTCTAACTGAAGAGCTCGGTGAGGATCCACTAAAAATCGATACCATGCTGCCTTAATTCATGACCAGCATCAGCTTTTTTACAACCTGGAATTTGTCTAATGCCTGCTACACTCAAATCTGGGAAAAAGCAATCGAAACTGCATTTTGCCAACCCACAACGAAAGCAACAAGATCTGGGCCTGCGTGGGCCGCCTCTACAACCTACTCAGCATCCCCTATCAGAGCAGGCCTTGGGACTTCAGCTATGGCCAACTCTGGCTCTAACTACCTGACACTTGAGCGTTTAATAAAAGACCTAAAATGTGACCTTGGTACCAGAATGCAGGCTGGGTTCGATAACCTGACCGCCCAGTTACAACACCTGCAGCAGACAGTGAACTCTGTATCAGAAATTGTGGACGCTCACGAGGAGAGAATTATGGAGGTGGAGGCTTGAGTCAGTGCCTAGGAGGATTGTTCCTCTTCCATGTCGACTGATTTAAGAAGGGCCTTAAAAGAAATTGGGGAGTTGAGAGAGCTGATAGATGATCATGAGAACCGGGAATGTAGGAACAATGTTAGAATCATCGGGCTTCACAAGGACCAGGAGGGAAGGGACTGTGTGATCTATATTCAAAATTGGCTGAAGCAGACCCTGTTCCTTCCCCAAGACTGTAGCCTGGAAGTACAGAGGGCACATTGCTCTCCCGGAGTTAAACCACAGCCTGACCAGAGACCCCGACATCTGTTAGCTAAATTTCTTTGGCATCAAGATCATCAGCAGGTCCTGGGACCAATTATGCAGAACAAGAATCAGGTCTGCATTTTCCCCGGCTACTCTCAGGCTCTCCAGATAAGGCACCAAGCTTTCAGCGATGTTAAAGAAAACTCCACAACCTGAATTATCCATTCTTGCTTGTGTATCCTGCTCGGTTGGTGGTGAGGCCCCTGGGTAAAAAGCAAAGAGCTTTCACTGATGCAAAGGTGGTGAATGAGTTTCTCAGTGAATGGGAAGAGAACAGGAGCCCAGCCTGAGATATCCCAGCTGATGACAACAACCACTGATTTGGACTTTTCATCGGAATAAAAGTTAAGTACTGTTAGTATGATTCTGTTGTGGGCCCCTTGGGGGGGAGATTGTTTAGGGTACAGGTGCCCAGAGGCCCACAACACCAGTTGGTGGCCTATCATGGTGGACCAAGGGCTCTGTTGATTCCTGACTCCCACCCTGAGGAACCCAGGCCAAGCCTGTTGGCTGTCTCCTGAGGATCTGGACCAAATCTTTCTTGATATGGCCTAGTAGCAGGATTTCATTTGCCTTGCTTGAAAACGTCTCCCTTAGGGCTTTGCTCTGACTCTTTACTTCATAACAGACTTTCTCTCATCAGCGAGGAAGCTCGAGATGGCTGACTGTGGCGCTTTCTATGGGCTTTGCTGTTGCACCTGAATAGTGACTTTATTGACTGCTCGAGTAAGCCATTTATGCCCAATAATAAGGGAGCTACTACCACTCTGATCTGGCATGCATACTTGTCTTTTGACTTGTGAGGGTTGCCACGGCACTAACTCATTTGCTCCCAAGCTCCTATATACTTTTATCAGACTTTAATGGGGTTACCCCTCTCTATGTGGAGGCATGCTATTATCTTCATGTTTGGATGATATGTTACCGTATATACCCACGTACAAGTCAGTCCATGTATAAGTCAGGGGGGGTTCTTTCAGTAAGTGCTAAAAATAATTTGCGATTGACCTGTGTATAAGTTGGCCCCCAAAAGTGCTCCCAAATCCCAACTCTGTTTTCAAAGCAGTAGTCCCTCCCCACCAACCGCCGGAACAAGCACCACAAGGATAGCAGTTTTAAAATGAGATTTAATTATGAAAGGCTACAACATTGTAAACTGAAAATAAAATAAAATGCAGTCACTGTGGTTATGCACTTAAAAAACAAAGAATTTCGTCATCCTCGTCATCCGATTCAAACAACATTCTCAGCTGCAGTTCGGAAAGTGGTATGTCATTGTACATATCCTCAAGTTCTACACTTGCTATCTCACCATCGTCAGCTGCGTTATTTAATGTTTCACTGTGTTCACTACCAGTCTCATTCATCAGATCATCATACAGCATGTGATCGTCTGAGCCATCCTTTGCATTTGATATGCCACACTTTTTAAATGGCTTTATTATTACTTCAGCTTGTATCTCATTCCATGCGTCTCGGACCCACTCGTACACCATGGCATAGCTAGGCTTCTTTAAATTGCCACCAGCTGTGAAGTCCTTGCTGCCTAAAAGAAATAAAGTATTCTATTGCATTACATGCAACTGAACTTTCATGGCAAAATTAATAATAAAAAATGTGAGACCTGTACATACCAGAAATCATCCATTGTCTCCAATATTTCCTCATCTTTGCCTTAAAAGGCTTATTCAGGCTGACGTCCAGTGATTGCAGTAACAATGTACAGCCCCCTGGGATCACAGCTGTATGCATTTTTTTATAGGTTCTGCTTTACAGAGTCCACCAAATGGTCCCTAAACATGTCCCAAATAAGAAGTAGTGGACACAAGGGAAGTGTTGACCTTAATCCATTTAACAGATTGTTCTACAGACTGAAGCTTGTTTTTTTTTATGCATCAGTCACGGAGAAGTTTCTCATTTTTTATAAAATTCCTTTCAGCGCGCACTGCTGAAAGACTCAGTGTACTGCACCACTGTCAGTTTAAATTCAGCTGCTATAGCACTCGCTTTATTTTGCAACCGGACATGTTCTCACCTCTGCGCACCTGAGCACTAAGCATGTGTGCCTTTGAATGGGCTTTAAATTAGGTGAGCATTTAATCACCTGTAGATTTAATTCAGCCACATACATTAGCACTATGCTGATCGGTGATCATGGGTGCAGCAATTACATTGTACTAACTTGCTAGATTAATAGGCTGTAAATCGGATTACCAGTATTCAGGTTTTTTTTTTTTATCAAGTTCGAGTTTTTCTGGTATCTACTTGTATCATGCATATAAGTCGGTATCCCGATTCAAGGATGAAGTTTCATTCCCAAAACTGACTTATATGCAGTATATACAGTACTTTTTCCTCCCTTTAATGTTGCATTCATTGTTGATGTTTATTAATAATGCTGGTTACCTGTTTGTTTAACCTTATTCTAATAATTGGGGGTTTAGGGGCAGCCCTATGGGGTTGATCACGGTTACATATGTGGATTTAGGAGTGAGATCCCTACTTATGATGGTAGGGAAAAGCTATTAGGAGAAATCTGTAAATGCATGGGATTGGGGAATCAGGTGTTCCCACTGCTCAGGTGGGTAGTTACCAGGATTTCCCATCGGAGTCTCTAACTTTAACTACAACTTGGTGGCAGGATGCTCTCCTTTTTTACAAACCTTTGTTTCCTTACCAGTTCCTGGCCTCAGGGTGGGGGGTCCTCTGGCTCCCTTGCTCCCCTCCCCAAGACTTGGAAAGGCAGGAATTACTTGATCCATGAAATATTTAACCTTGACAACACAGTGGATCCCCAGCCCACTCCACGATGAGCAATGGGATGTGCTACAAATATGCTTTATTTGGGGTGGTAGTTGGGGTCCTCTCCTTGTCCGTGCCTATTTTTAGGTGGGAAAGAGAGGACGGGGGGAAGTTGAGTTGATTATAGAAATGTTAATGTGGGGGGGTAGTGTTAGAATATGTGTTTTGGGGGAGTGAGATTTGGGGTAAGTTACAAGTTAATTTGTGGGGGTGGGGAGGGAACTGGGTTATCTGGTTGAAAATGTTAAAAAAGTTTGGACACCGTGGGCATAGCATAGTTGTCAAGTTTAGCCAGATCTATTATAATTTTTTCAATTTTTGAAAATGGTTAGTCTCATATGTGTCGCTTGGAATGTTAATGGGTTATGTACTGTGGTGAAGAGAAAGCAGGTTTGGGCTCAGGACCGACATAGCCCTCTTACAAGAAATTCACTGCACTGAAGAAGAGGCCTTGTAGCTATCCCAATCGTGGGATGGGTCGTTGCTGGTGGCCCCCTTCACATCTAAGACAAGGGGGGGGTTGCCATTTGGATTTGCCCTGGCCTCCCTCACAGAGTTATTTCCAAACAGGCGGACCCTCAGGGCAGGTTCTTGATTGTGGAGGTTGAGGTGGAGTGGGGTAGAGACTTAACCTTAGTCTCAGTATATGGCCTGAATTATGATTCCTGGATTTTTCACACACCTGCAAGTTACCTTAGCACCATTTTGGGACAATATGATAATCGGGGGCAATTTTAATCTATTTAGACTGTATGCTGGACCATTCTAAGAAGAGATCTGGCCCTTTGCCATAGGGAGTCTCGGCACTACGGGGGCTGGTGGAGGAAAGAGCCCTTGTGGAGGCACTGCCATCCAGGTGAGAGGGAGTTTTCCTTCTTCTCACATGCCCATCAAGTTTACTCTAGGCTCACTTACATGTTCCTCTCCCCAATCTTAGTGAGGGAGGACCTTTCTGCCACATATAGCCCAGTGATTATATCTCTGACCATGCCCCGTTAGAGGTGAACCTGCCCTGGGATTCCCTGACCAGAATCCTCCCCAGTGGAGGTTGGATCCTGCTCTTCTCTTGGTCCCTGATTACACTGACCTTATTAATAACAGGATTAGGAGTTTTATCTTCAATAATCATAATAAAATGTACCCACACCAAATCGTTTGGGACCCTTAAGGCCTACATTAGAGGTGAATCTATCTCATACTCCGCGTTTATAAAGAAAAGGTGAGTGAGTTGAGGATGACTCAGAAGTCAAAAGTCTCAGCCTGGAGAGGAATGCTATGGTGGATCCTTTCACCTCACACCTAGAGAACTAAAAATTATGAAGGGCCTTCTCAGCCAAACTTCTATTAGATCGATAGAAAGAGACTTACTGGTCACCAAATCATATTCACATTTTGAAGGTGATTCTGCGGTAAGTGGTTGGCCAATTTAGTAAAGAAAAGAGGGCAGGCGTACTATCTTAAAAATGGACAGTGGGGATGGATCCGTCACTTATGACCAAGCGGAGATAAACAAGGTCTTTAGGACTTTATGCATTTCTTTATACCTCCCAGGTCCCAGTAGGGTCAGACCCTTCTTCCTTTCTGGGGGTGATCTGGCCCACCTAGATTGAGGTGAAACTCAGTGTCAAATACTGGGGTCCCCAATTACAGTTGATGAGGTGAAGAGGTGACTAAACACATGAGAAGGAGTAGGGCCCCAGGCCCTGATGGTCTCCCAGCCGACTTTTACAGGGCCATATGGGACTCCTTGGGTGACCTGATGATAGAGATGGTGGGGGCGGCACTGGAGAGGGCACCCTTCCTGACTCACAGAACCTAGCCATGATCATAGTTCTGCCCAAACCGGGAAAGACCCAGAGGAATGTGGATCATACAGGCCAATCTCTCTCCTCAACTCCGACTACAAGATTATTGCCAATGTCCAGGGGCAGGCTAGACCCTCTTCTTCCTTAACTAATACACGGGAACAGGGTGGTTTGTGAAGGCTACCAAGCAAACACAACCTATGGTGAGCGATGAATATTATTCATAGGTGGTCCAGCAGGGAGACAGATTGAAGGGTCTGCTGGCCCTGGATGCCGAGAAGGCATTCGACCGGGTGGAGTGGTCATTCATGTTCACTGTCTTGGAGAAGTTTGGTCTGGGGAAGGTATATTTGGGCTGGCTGAGTTCACCAGTAGTACTATGTCCTGCCCATTCTCAGGGCACCAGACAGGGATGCCCCCTCTCTCCTCTTTTGTATATTCTGTGCATTGAGGCTCTGGTGGCCAATATGCATGCCAATCCCAAAATAAAAGGTCTTAATAGTGATGGGAAGGACCAGGTTATATCACTATTCGCTGATGATGTCATTCTATTTCTGGACAATCCTGGGAGGTCTTACCTCGTTGAGTGCCATTTTCGATCTGTATGGGCCATTGTCGGGTCATAAAATAAACTGGAGCAAAGTGACTGGCTCCCCTGGGGAGGATTAGGTCACTGATCACTACAGCTGGGGTGGAGATCCTCCTCCCTCCCTCTAACCAGATTAAATACCTGGGGTTCTCCTGCCTAACAGATTATAGCATATCATTAAGGTAAACTACTCCCCTTGGTGAAAAAAAAATTAGAGGACTGGTTTAGGTGGAGGACCCTTCCACTCTCCTTGATAGGGGCGTGAACCTAGTTAAAATGTCTGTCCTTCCCCAGGTGCTTTATATGTTCCAATCAGAGCCTATTTTTCTGCCTAAAAATATATTAAATCAACTGAGGCGATCACCCAGCTGTTGTGGCAGGGAAGAGACCACGCGTATGTAAACAAACCTTGTGGCGTAGGCCCTTGGAGGAGGTCTGGGCCTGCCACATCCAGTATTACTACCTGGCCGCAACAATAGCCCATATTTGGGACCTGCTGAGAGGACCTCTCAGTTGACCCCAGTGGCCTGAGCTGTGGGGGGAGGGAGTGCTTCTATATATCATTCTACCCTGGTGAATTCATCCTATGGGATAAGGTTCCTAAGATTCCTAACTGTGCACTAGGAACACCCTTAAGGCATGGAAAAGTGCCCAGAAACTCTTAGGGGAGCAGAAATATCTGTCTCCAGATGCAACCCTCAAGGTCCTGGGGGAGGAAGAGAAGAAGATGCCACAGGTAATCAGGGCTCACTTACAAGTGTGGTTTAGGAGAGGACTCTTCAGGATTAATCAAGTGTGGCGTGATGGGCAGGTGGTTCCCTTTTCTGAACTAAAAAGAAAATATGAGCTGAATTTCTCTCCCTTTTTTACATTTATGTGGCTTAGAAACAGGCTGGAGAAGATGCTAGGAGAAGGTGGAGGATTGGAGGAGGTGCGTTATTCTCCCCTTGAGGAACTCTTTAGAAAATGTTCTAGTATTGAGACCTTCAAACCGTTGAGAAGGTGCTACCAACTTTTAGTTGGAGCTCTAATAGATCCTCTAGAACAGATCCAGAATAAATGGAACACTGGTTTATACCCAGAGGGAATGATCGGAGGAGACTGGTCCTTAATTCAAAAAAACTTGCTTCATTGCTCTGTCAATGATAGGCTGAGGGGTATACAATACAATGTGCTGATGAGAGCATACTACACCCCAGAAAGGGTGCATAGAATTAACCCAGAGGTCTCTCAATATTGCCGAAAATGTCAGGTTCAGGTGGGTACCTTTATCCACCAAGTGTGGCAGTGCCACAGGATCCAAGCCTTTTGGAGGGGCGTCGCTGAGATTCTCTCTAGGACCCTCCATACAAACCTGAGAATGGACCAGCTGGAGATCCTTCTGGGGCTTCCTGGTATCGGGGGATGGTCCTGGACTGATGGGAGCAGGCTCAAAAGACTGGGCCTAGTGGTGGGACTGAGAGAAGTGGCCATTCACTGGAATCATCCAGACCCACCCATAACCGCCTCCTGGCTTGATGCACTTTTTAGAATTATGAAATTAGAACGCATTCCCTATTTAGTAAGGGCCAAATGCACAAATATGAAGAAGTTTGGCTTCCACTAGAAAAGGCTCTAGAAAATTGGTTCCCCTTGTTCTGAATCCAGGAGGGGCCAGAAATAGTCATCATCATGAGGTGGAGAACTATTGGGGTGGCGGGGAGGGGGCGGGAGGAGTCTTCCTGGGGTTTAAGAGGAGAGGTCGCTTATCCGTAATCTCTTCACAATCCAGTTGATACTCCTACTGTAGGAATATAGCCATATCTGTATCCCATACTTACAATATAAGAGCAGAATTGAATGACCGTCCTATTCTGAATGTGAATTAGTTTGGTATTAGTAGTTCTGGTATCTTAAGTTCTTTTGTTTGTTACATAGATACATAGATACATAGACAGTGTCGGCAGATAAGGGCCTATGGCCCACCTAGTCTGCCCATTTGAGCTTGTAAGTTCAGTTTGTTTTCCTAAGTCTATTTCCCTTACCCTGACCTCTAGAATTCCTTTATGTCTATCCCATGCATTCTTAAATCCAGTGATTGTTTCAGCCCCCACCACTTCCTCTGGCAGGGTGTTCCACTTGTCCACCACCCGTTCTGTGAAGAAATTCTTTCTCATGTTTCCTCTGAATCGTCCTCCCTCCAACTTCATCCCATGCCCTCTAGTCCTGAAACATCTTTTTCAGCTTAAAATAGTGTTTCCTGCACCCTGTTCCTCCCTGTAAGATACTTGTATGTCTCTATCATCCCCTCTCTCCCTCCTTTCCTCCAGGGAGTACATGTTCAGTTCCTTCAACCTGTCTTCATAGGACTTGTGATGCAACCCATGCACCATCTTTGTTGCCCTCCTCTGAACCTTCTCTACCCTGTCTATGTCCTTACATGGTATGGTCTCCAGAACTGTACACTGTACTCCAGGTGGGACCTCACTAGTGTCTTGTATAGCGGAATTATGACCTCCCTTTTCCTGCTGGTGATGCCCCTGCCTATACATCCCAGCATCCTATTTGCTTTACCTGATGCCTTGTCACACTGTTTCCTACCTTGAGGTCATCAGAGATGACAACCCCAAGATCCCTTTCCTGCTTGGTGCATGCTATATCCTCACCCCCAACTGATATATTGTGCCAGGGTTTTGTGCCCCATATGCATTATCTTGCACTTCTTTGCATTAATTTCAACTGCCAAACCCTTGACCATTCTTCAAGTTTCTGCAGGTCCCTTCTCATTCTGTCTACACCTCTGGTGTGTCTACTCTGTTACAGAGCTTTGTGTCATCAGCAAACAGTGAAATTCTGCCTTCTATATCCTGTGCAATGTCACTGATGAAGATGTTGAATAGGACCGGTCCCAGCACTGATCCCTGTGGTACCCACTGGTCACTCTTCCCTCTGTGGAGTGACAGCCATTTACCACCACCCTCTGTGTCCTGCCACCCAGCCAGTTACCTACCCACCACACTACTGTCCTGCCCACCCATATTCCCCAGTTTGTGTAATAGTCTTCTATGTGGCACAGTGTCAAAGGCCTTGCTGAAGTCCAGATAGGCCATGTCCACTGCCCTCCCTGATCCACCTCCCTAGTCACCCAGTCAAAAAATTCAATGAGGTTGGTCTGACATGACCTCCCCTGGTGAAACCATGCTGCCTTGGGTCCTGTAGTCCATTGACAACCAGATGTTCCACCAATCTCTCCTTCTAGTGCTTCCTGATCTTTCCCACTACCGAGGTGAGGCTGACTGGTCTGTAGTTTCCTGCTTCCTCTTTGTTGTAATGGTGAGATATGCAATGCTTATTTGATAAATATGCTTATGTGTGTCTTTTCTGTTAAATAAAGTTTACAAAAAAAAACCCAAAAAAACAAAACCAGGCACTTAAAGTGTAACCCCACTTTCCTAATGCACCCAACAAAGTCTTCAAGGCTGTTTGGTGGCACAAGTACATTCTTAAATATTTGGAAACAATACTAGAATAATGATTGATCCTATTGTGTCATGTCCAGCTAAGAATATATACATGACAGCAGTGAGGACATGAGCTCCCACAATTGTAACCGTTGGCATTGTTCAAGGTACTTTTCATACATGTCTGTCTGTGTTTGGTTACTCTGTTTCTTTTAATGTTTTTGTCATTCTGCATGTGCTTTTGAATTTTTTGAATAGCTTTCTGGCACGTTCTGTTTTTATTGGGAATGTTCAATTACTTTTGTCCTGAGTCAACCACATCTTAAACTACAACTCTGAAACCAGATATAACCAAAAAGAACCAGGGCAACTCTTATATTTCTTTCTTTTGTTATATCCACAACCATATTCTACATGCATCACATTTTTTAATGAAAGCGATTGGGGCTGAAATGGTTTTAGACATATAAACATATAAATATTTCCCCATTTTTGTGAATATTAGTTTAAGAGGGTGCCATAGCATTGGTAATTTAATCTTTATTTTTAGCATTTGTGGAAAAAACAAAGCAAAAATCATGACAAATGAGCGTGTCCCAGTTTCACTTTTTCTTTCACACTCATGTTGACACCTAAAACATTGATGTTACAACTACATAAAGCAATCTGGCCTCTTATGGATTTTTTTCATAAAGAGGAATTAAGTCTCACCTTGTAACTTTTTGTTTATTGTTTATTGTTTGTTGTATTCTAGGAATTAATACCTTTGAGCCAAGGCTCTTTTACAAAGGTTCCGCATCAAATTAGGTACAAACAATGGGGTTACAATGAGTTGCACATTTAGGTTACATTGTGGAAATAAACAGAGACATGAAACAGTTAAACATCAAAGACATTTATGAATGAACAGATAATTACCAATTAAACACTTTCATCATTTAGAAAACATATGGAAAGGGAAAGATAGGTAAGGGAAGTGTGATAAGTAGTGTGGGGGGCGGACCATAGTTAGAGAGAGGATCCTCTACCAGGCCTTTGTCAGGTAAGTGGGCAGGGTGGAGAAGGGAAATAGTTAGGATTTAATCGAGGCAGTCACAGGAGTTGAGGTGGCAAGGTGAGTGAATAGACTAGATTTAAATGCACCTAAGGAGTTAGAGGAGGTAATAGAGGTGCTAAGAGTATTTAGCCAGTTGGGGCATGATAGGCAAATGATCATTGACCCTGGGTGGTCTGGCAATGGGGACCTGAAGAGGCTGATTTTCTGATCTTCTGTGGGTTGGACACTTGTGTTCTGGCATAGCAGGTCTTGAATGCAGGGTGGGGTGAGGCCCATGATGGATTTCTTAGCCATAAGGCAGGTGAGGTACTTTAAGCGGTTTGAGAGTTGTAACCACCCAGTTTCAGCATAGAGCTCATGAGTATGAGTAAATCCGATGAGTGCCAGTAAGCAGCCCGACAGGCCTTATTGAGGAGGTTGTGATACGTTTAAGTGCGCTAGAAGGCGGACCCATAGACAATTAAGCGTGAGTCGATGACTGAGATTATTGAGGATTGAATAGCTAGCTAACTTAAAAATAAGAATGGCAACCCATGTTTTTGTTGTGGATTTTAAATTTGAGATGACCATCATGTACTTGGCAAAAATTATGAGTTTGACATGGGGGTTGCTTAAGCACCAGGGAATATCCTTAAATGCAAACATTTGGGATTCACATTAAACAGCCTGATCAACCCCAACTATGTTTGTGCTGCCATGCAAGTATAATATCTATCTATCTATCTATCTATCTATCTATCTATCTAAGTCATGCCTTTTGTTGGTTTGGTGCAAAATTATTAATCTGTTCTAAAGTTATAAGATTTTAAAATTTCGGTTCTGAGCATGCTCAGTACAGTCTTTTGGATAGTCGCTTGGAATGAAAAAAGAATTTGGTCCATACAAAAAAGGATCCTTTTTCGTATGGGGTAATTCTTTTTTGTGATAAAAAAAATTCCTTTTTTGTATGGCTGCCATCTTGTTTCCGGTTAAAAAAAAATTAAACCCATAAAAATGAGATCCTGCAGAGACACCAACACATGTATCTTGTTAATCAGGACCCCGTTCAGTAGATTCTGCAGTTATGTTTTGGAAAAATAAGCCTGAAATGTGTTTTTATATGTTTTAAAATATTTTTTCATGACTCAATTTCGTTTTTTTGTATGGCCATATAAAAAAGGAATTGGGCCATCTTTAAATGGATCTCTTTATTCAAAAAAGAATTTGGACTTTTCTGATTCTTTTTTCAAATTTATTTATTTAAAAATGTTTCACTAGGAAGACACACTGAGCTGGGGCTCATTGCCAGAGTGCGACCTGGGGAAAGGGAGGGGACTACAACAATAAAATAAATATGCAAGTAATAATTATATATATATATATATATATATATATATATATATATATATATATATATATACACACATATATATAAAACTGCAGATTTGAAAGCTACAACTTATAAACCACTGTTGTATATATCGAATATACAATAGCTTGACTCAGACTTTCATAACTCACTTGTGGCTCTACCATTCCTAAGTGATGGTCTAGCACCTCACACGTGAAGATAAATTGCATATTTTGAGTCAACCCAATGCATATCCCTAAAGATAGATAGATAGATAGGCACAGACAGACAGACAGACAGATAGATACTGTCTGCAGATAGATAATTAGATATGTAGATAAACAGATACTGTCAATAGATAAATAGCTGGATAGACAGACAGCTAGATACTGTCAGTAAATAGACAGATAGATAGACAGATGGATAGATAGAGACAGAGAGACAGACAGACAAAGAGATAGAGACAGACAGACAAATAGATAGGTATTCAACCCTAATGTTCACCTCTTTCCCTATCATCTACACTCATGACCCAAGTCCAAGCTACAGGCCTGGGCCATGGTCTATAGGAGCTCATTTGAAGTAGAGCCATATGCAAAGTACTGAAGCATGGGTCATGTCTCTGGACCTGTAGTTTGCTTAGTGTAGGTGCTAAGCTGTACATGAAGCAGTATAGCCATGGTGTATTTCCAGGGACTTCTATGTTCCTTGGCGCAGGGCTTGCATCAGACTTGCTGTACAGGCACCAAACCTATACCTTGAACGGCATGCCAGAAGGAAAGCAGCAGACCAGTGCTGCATATCATGCCTCACATGGTGGTTGGGCTCCAACCCAAAGTCGTATACCCATGGTGCATAATGTGGTGCTGTACCTTGATTGGGACATGGCGCTGCTGACCCTACTCAAAGAAGCAGACCTACAGTGCAGGGCCCAAGACCTATAGATTGCTTTGCCTTGTTCCTGTGGCCAATACATGAAGTACCAGATCCATGTCCAATGGCCTGAGACCTGTAGTTTGGCCTTAGGTCATGGGGTGTAGAGGACAGAGAAGGGGGGTAGGCATTAAAAAACCCTAACACCACATTTCCTGACTTCTGTGGTTTTATAATCCTAACAGATGCACCATCATGGTTTTTGTTTGTATTATGTATTTCCTTATTTTTTGACACTTACATTTTTGTTGCCATATTGGTCCTTGTAATGCAAGATCCACAAAAATAAATGATTTGATACCTTTTATTGGACCAACAGAGTTGGTAAACAAGGAAACAGGTGCTTTGAGCTTTCGGACTACACAGAGTCCTTCATCAGAATATCAATTACAGTTGGTTTGGAGGAATACACTTACTTAACATCTTACTTTAACTTACTTTACATCTCAGGATGTTGTTTATTTTATTCAATGCAAAAGATGTTCACAAACAGGTTATGTGAGAGAGACTGGACAACCTCTCTGCACCCGAATGAACTCACACAGACATGCTATTAAAATGAAAAAGACTGAAAAGTCAGGGGGGCAACACTTTTCTCAGTCTGATCACTCCATCTCTGATATGTCAGTACTGGTTTTGAAAGGACATTTCAAAAATATACAACAAAGGTGGGCTTCTGAGGTCAAACTCATTTTACTTTTGAACATGGTGGGGGACATGATGAGTATACATTCGGTTTTATATCACATTGCACTGCTTAAACTGCTCCTATTTTTTCACCCACTTCAGGAGTAACACATGGACATATAATTGTGGTACATGGTGGTATTGCAATATGTTTAGATACAAAATGAATATATGGATTCCTTTTAACTGGTTATCAGTATATTGGTTTCATCCTGGGGGTGAGGTGGGGGTTGGAGGGTTGGGGGTAGGGCATTGTGCAGGGTTTTGATTCCCTCCCTTTTGATTCAGATTTATAGAACTGTTATTTAATAGTACAGAATATTAGGTATATATGGACACATGTTGGTACATGGACATATTAAGATAACAGTATCTCACTTACAAGGGGGTCTTTGTTAAATTTGGGTTTTGAATGTGCACAAACACTAGTCACTTGTTAGAGTTGCAGATGAATCATGTTTAAACAGTATAAGTTTGAATATTCATGAATAATATTGACTTTTTGAACACAGAGTTTAAGACAAACATATCTGAAATGTGCTTACACTGCATACATGTGGGAAACTGCTTGTTGATGCTTAATTTTCACTAGGGCAGTGTGTCTTTAATCCCACAATTTGCCTAACACAGAGATATTTTCTTATTTAGAAGACTTTTAACATTATATATTTTTTAAGCTTATTTTAACTTGTGGCACTTGGGTTAATATCCCAGTACTGACACTGCAGTGCAGCATGAGCGGGATGCTGCACTCCTGAGGTGCCGTCTTTCGGATGAGACGTTAAACAGAGGTCCCATCTGCCTGGATTGGTGGTAGTTCTGGTGGATGTTACAGATCCCATGGCACTTCTCGAAAAAGAGTAGGGGAAAGTTTCCCTGGTGTTCTGGCCAAATTTCCCCCATTCACTAAAAATACCACCAACAGCTTATTCTGGTTCAGTTTCAGTTGGCTACCATCTGTATCCCCCCACCAGTTGCCCCTGGAAAAGGGACTTCTAGTCTAAGTGGGCTTACCAGGTCAACAAAATTCAATAAATAAATAAATAAATAGCATGCACAGGCTCATATAGGCATAGTTTTAAAATGCAGCTTTAGTATATTTTATGACTTTTCTCAGGGAGCGAGCTGTCTATTCTGTGACATTTGACCTTGAAATGCCTTTCCTTTGATGGAACTCTGCTGTCTTTATATGTTTCTATGTTGATTTTTAAACGCAAGTTTAGGCCAATGGGATTCTTAACAACTTTTTATCTATTTTTACGTTTGCTTGCACTCATGCGCAAGAAACATTATGCGGCAGCTAAGGAGAGAAGCGGGTTGTGAAGGCGCAGCACTGTGGCAGCCAATGGAGGCACTGCATTTGGGGGCTTGGCACTGGTGGACCAATGGAGTCACAGTGTGACAATGACACTGGCTTCCAAAAGTGCCACCAAGTTGTAACATTTTCGCCGCAGCAATCAGGGGCCGCCTCATCATTGCAGGGTCAGCCATTCCGCTGCAATGAGGGAGCGACCCGTCATTGCTGTGCGGAACGTTGCCTAGTGTAATATTGTTTGTGAATGCGGCAGCAAGCTGCTGCCATGTTGATGAACAATATTAGATGTCCCTAGTGTCGAGGGGGTGCCCAATCCCCCTAGGCATCATGTGCCACCCCCAAAACAGTTTTTGTTTGCTGAGGGGAGCTCCAATCCCCACTGGCTTCATTCCCCCAGAGTAATTTGCCAATGGGGGCCCATACCTTATCGGCATAATGTCCCCCAAAAATGTTGGTTTTTGTGCTGAGGGGCCCAATCCCCTCGGCTCTTGCCCCTGTATATGCCGACAGGTGCCTAATCCTGGCCGGCTACAGCCCCCAACAAAATACTGAGTGGCATGCTGGGAGCCCACCCCAGCATGCCAAATGTCCTGTGAAGAAAAAGTCCCGCAATGTTTTTTTCCTCTGTAAATCAGAAAACGGTCCCTCATTGAGTCCAGTGGCCCCACTCCAACCCGCGCCCACCTTCTGCACACCCTGCCTCCCCACACCCCCCTCACCCCATATTTACCTCCAGAGCCTAGCGTGATGATCTTCAGTGGACCGGGAACACGTCTGCACTCTTCAAAGCCGACCACGAACTGAAGAAATGCCGGTAAGCTGTATAATGGTATAAATAGGGTTTTTTCAACTTTATTGCATATATCAGGCATTTTTGGGAATTTTGGCACCACATTTTCAACATGGGGTTATTGGGACCCATCCTCATGAATTCAGCCACTGTCATGGCGTTATTCGGTCCTGAAAGGTGATTTCGCGGTCACTGCACGGAATCACCTTTGGGGACAAATTAATGAAACGACAGTTCCAGTGTTCATGAGGTGGCCTCTCAAAAGGTCTACATTGAAAATTTTTTGCCGAAAGTCCATAAAATGACTGTGTTATGAGCGTGTGTTACGCAGTTTCCACGCATGCTCGTAACTTCGCACATTTGTAATATTTTCACTCCAGATTTTCAACAGTGCCATTTTTCCACACTTCCTTATGAACAGTACAGCTGTCATTTTTCACATCCCTGGCTGAAATGTGTTTTTGCACTTCTGGCACAGAATAGCGCGGTCGCTGTGGGAAATCAGTGTTCAGGACACATTAAGAAAATCACAGTGACACTGTTCATGAGCAGCGGTCCTAAAATGCCTATGTTGAAAATTTGGTGATGAAATTCCATAAAATGACTGTGTTACATGCATGCGTTGCACAGTTTCCATGTATGCTTGGAAGTGTGAGTATTTTTAATATTCCCACTGCAGATTTTCAACATTGCCATCTCTTCACACCTCCCTATGGATGGTACAGCTGTCATTCTTCACATCCTGCCCAATCTGTGTTTTCGTACATGTGGTGCAGAATGACACGGTTGCTGTTGGAACTCAAAGTTCTAGACACATTGACAAATTCACACTGCCACTCTTCATGAGAAGAGGTCCCAAATGCTTTCATAAGATGGGGTCACAAAAAGGCCATGTTGAAAATTTGTAGTGCAAATACTGTACCAACAAATGCCCAGCACGTTAGGGTTTCTAACCATAACGTCCCACCCTGTACAGACTGACAGGCATCGGGGTGTGCCTTTGCATTTCCAACTGTACTGTTCATGCCATCCCACCCCACCCCCCAGCCACTGACAGGCATTGAGGTGTACCTTGGACTCTTTGGCTCCAGACTTCACCCCATTGTCCTGTGCTGCACCCATTTCAGCGTATGTCCTTATGGAATGGGGTGACTGTAAAACCCAACACCCCAAGGTACACCTCAACACGTGTCGGTGTCTGCAGAATAGGGTGAGGTGAAATGGCATAACCATCATGGGCGATGACCCAAACACTTACCCCGATGCCTGTCCATCTCTACAGGATTGAGATGGGGTTGATGTGAAGTTCAATACTTCACTGCCATTCCTATTCTGCATGTGTCTAACTCCTGCATTTCCAGTGCTAATACCAGCAAGCAAACATTCAGCATTGACAAATGCCTGTTTTATGTATGAGCTGAGCTTTAAATAAGTGTATTCTTCCAAACCAACTGCCATTGATTCTCTGACAAAGGACTTTGTGGAGTTCAAAAGCTCAAAGCACCTGTTTTCTTACTTTTTGAGGAAGATGTGTAATAACTACCACTTTTTACTATCTACCTCCATGTGTTTATATGAAATATAAAGTGTTCAAGTACTTTAAATTCTTTAACTGTCATGTTTTACTGCATAACATATTTGTTCATATATAACTTGAATGTTACAAAACAATTGGCACATTGTTATATATTGTCATGTTCTTTGTGTGTTTTAGTAATTGTAACTAAGTTTGCAAGTGTTAAGCGATGCGTTGTTTTATATTTCACAACAGTTTTTGCTACTGTAGAAGAAGTTTTTGAAGGAAAAAATCTGTTTTTTTAAAAATGTTTGAATATGTGCTCAAAGTTTTATTGCAGTGTTTATTGCAAGTGCATTAACATTTGCAGCTAAAAGTAATTGTGTTGTTTTGAGTTTAAACTTTGTGTTTGTATTTAACTTTACCTTGGAAAGAGCACATTACATTTTTGCAGCTTTTTCCCTTTGGTCCATACATGCAGAAATGTTTGTAATCTTCAACACTGATAACTCAACAATCAAAGAAGATTTAGTTCTGAACCACCAAAAGGCATGACTGTGAGGCCAGGTCTGCCAATCTGTACGTTTCAAAACTGAACTCTTAATATATTTTTGTTTTATTTGAGGACCAAAAAAGCAGGAAGTGGGAAATTACATAAATTTAACAATCTAACAAAAAAAAGACCAATTTTTTTTTAGCAGTGTGTAAAATTGTAACCCATAAGATGGAGCTTATACGTGCCAATTTTTACAGTCCTGTGGGCTAAGACATCCCACTAATAAGTTGTCAGAAACAATGTTTTTGACACTATTATGAACTCAACCATAATATAACAGTACTACCATGCCAGAATAAAAGAAGCATAGAATTTTTCACCAGAAAAGGACCAGTAGGCTCATCCAGTCTGCCCAATTTTCCCCTGCTATTCCGACACCTCGGATACTAGTTGGTCACCGGCGTCCCTTCTATCTCCCTTTCCACTGCTTATTATACCCTTGTACCTATCCCATGCATACTTGACACCCCCCACTGTTCTTGCCCCATCACCCCTTCTGGCAGGCTCTTCCAGGTATCCACCACCCTTTCTGTGAAGAAGTATTTCCTCACATCCCTCTTAAACTCCACACCAGCTTCATTGTATATATGCCCCCATGTTCTGGCACTTTTCCTGCACACCTGCACCTTGTTCACCCCTATGAGGTACTTACAGGTCTCAATCATGTCCCCTCTCACTCTCCTGTCCTCCAGGGAGTACATGTTGAGATCCCACAGTCTATCCTCGTATGGCTTCTTGTGGAACCCCCATACCATTCTGGTAGCCCTCTTCTGGACTGCCTCCACAACATCAATGTCCTTGCAGAGGTGTGACCTCCAGAACTGGACACCATACTTCAGGCTGGGGTCCCACCAGTGAGTGATACAGTGGCAACAGCACCTCCATCCTCCTGCTAAATAATCCCACTCCCTATGCAGCCCAGCATTCCATTAACTTTGTCTACTGCTTTGTCACACTGCCCTGCCACCTTGAGATCATCAGATATGATTGCCCTGAGATCCCTTTCTTGCTTGGTGGCTGTCAGTTCCTCCTCTTCATCTTACACTCAGCTCCTTAGTTTCCCCACCCCAGGTGCATGAATTTGCACTTTTGGGCACTGAAACCCATCTGCCACACCCTAGATCACTCTTCTAGTTTCCTCAAATCCATTTGCATTCTCTCCACCCCTTCCTGAGTGTTCACCCTGTTGCAGACATTTGTGTCATCAACAAAGAGACACACCTTCCCCTCCGGTTCCTCAGTAATGTCACTTATGAAGACGTTGAAGAGGACCGGTCCCAGTACTGATCCCTGTGACACCCTCCTAGGCCCTTTCCTATCCCCGAGTGACTAACATTTACCACTACCCTCTGCCTTTATTCTTCAACCAATCTGATGCCCAGCTTACCACTTTCACCCCAACCCCCCTGGGTGCTTAGTTTCTTTACTAGCCTCTTGTGCGACATAGTGTCGATGGTCTTGCAGAAGTCCAGATAGGCCACATCTACTGCCCTCTCTGATCCACCTCCCTAGTCATCCAGTTAAAAAAACCTATGGGATTCTTTTGGCATGACCTCCCCCCATAAAACCCTGCTGCCAGTGTTCATGCAGCCCATATGCCTCCAAGTACTCCCTCACTCTGTCCCTCAGCAGGGTCTCCATTACTTTTCCCACCAATGATGTGAAACTGACTGGCATGTAATTGCTAGCCTCCTTCTTGCTACCATACCTGACCAGAGGGACCACACTGGCCCTCCTTCAGTTCTTTGAAACTAGCCCCATCTCCAATGAGGTGCTGAATAATGTTGCCAGAGGGGTGGCTAGTACCGTGCTCAGTTCTTTTAGACCCCTTGGGTGAATCCCCTCTGGTCCCATCACCTTGTTTTTCTTTAGGGCTTTCAATCCCTTCCACACTCTCTCCTCCGAAAATGGACTTGTATCCACTACCCCCCCAAGTGCCTGCTTATACATGTTGGTCTATCCCCCACCCCCTCCACTGTGGATACCAAGCAGAATTACTCTTTTAGATTGTTGCTTTTTTTCCTGAACTTCTTCTGCACAGTCCCCCCACTCTAGTGAGTCTCGCTATCCTACCCCTTGCTCTCCTCTTTTCTCTCACAAATGTGAAGAAGACTGTATCCTCTTTTTTGATCTCCTTGGTGGTCCTGTCCTCTGTGTCTTAGCTGCCCTTATCCTTTTGCTTTTCCAGATGCACCTCCCTCTCCACCTCTGTCTAAGTCTTTCTGTACTTCCTAAATGCTGTTTTTTTTCTCCTTCTCTGTCTTGGTCACTTCCTTTGAGAACCCAGCGGTTACTTCCTTCAAACAGCATGCCATTGCCTTAGCTATTCCCTCCTTGCTCTTTTCTCATTGGGTGTCCTCTCCCCCCCCGCTGCCTTTCCTTTGAGGTATGTACTGAAGCAGTCACCCATTTCTTTAAAATATGCCCTCCTGAAGACCAGGACCCTCATCTTAGTTTGTTTTTTCTCTTGCCCAATCTGTATGCCAAACCACATAGTAGGGTGATCACATGTACCCAAGGGGCTACCCACTGGGATGTTTAGAATGCTGTCACTGTTTGTAAATACTAGGTTCAGCACTGCCTGTCTCTAGTGGGTTCTGTAACCAGCTGCCCGAGAAAAGTCTCCTGTAGGGAGTCAAGGATGGCATAGCTTCTAGCTGTAGCCACAGCCACAATGCTCCAGTCTACATCCGGCAGATTAAAGTCCCCCATAATCAGTACGTCCCTCTTGCTTGTCATTCTGCCAATGGCGTCCCCCAAAACTTTGTCAAACTCCTCCCCCTGTGTTGGTGGTCTGTACATCACCCCATTGCAGATAAAGGCCCTGAACCCAGTGTCTAAGCTGACCCATAGTACCTCCAACCCTTTCTAATCCCCCTGGTGTCTCTGTATCTCTGTGGTCTTTATACCTTCCCTCACATATAAAACATCTTCCCTCCCCACCCCCACCAGTCCTCCCTGTCATATGCTTCTGAAAAATGGTGTAGCCTGGTATCACCACTTCCCAGCTGTGGTTATCGGGTGCACCATGACTCCATTATGGCCACCAGATCCAGGTCTGCCACCACAGTGATTACTCCTTGTGTTGGCATACATGGCTCTCCACTCCGTTTGTCCCTCCTTCCGGCCTATTCTGCCTTCCCTTCCTGTCTCCATCTTTTGCCATTCCAATCCCTGTCCTGTCCTTACCTTTTTTACTATCCCTCTGCCTACCCTTCTTAACATTTTCTCAACTTTAGGTACTCTTCCTGACCTACCCATCCTGCCCTTTCCCTTGTCCTCACACCCCTTTACCCCTAGGGAGTTCATTCCTCCTTGGCTTCTCCTCGCCACTGCTCTATTCTCTGGTGGGGGGGTGCAATCTCTGCCTCCCTTAGTTTTTCCTGCCTCCCTTTGGCTAGTTTAAATGTCCATCAAAATAGTATATAACCCTCCACCCAGGACTGTCGTTCCTCTTCTGGATTGATGGAGGCCATCTCCTTTGTACAGGCCTCTATCCCCCAGGTAGGACTCCAGTCACTGATGTAGCCAAACCCTCCTCCCTGCACCATGCCTTCAACTATTTATTGAAGGCCCTGGAGCTACATTCCCCAGCTTCCTCAGCTGTATACAGGTAACACCTCAGTAAAGGCCACAGTCAGAGAGCTACCTGTTTTAGGCCCCAAGCATAGTTCCCTAAGCCTATCCTGCACTATGTAAAACAAAGAAAACAGTGCACATAACACCATGAACCACGGACTGTATAATATAAATATTTTACTGGGTGCTCACAAGGTTGCCCAACATCTCTGTGTAGTGCCCAAAAAGGCTTCATCAGGGGCAGTGTTGACAAACTCCAACCTTCTTTAAATACACATCATCATGAATATTCATTACATTGCACACAAACTCATGCTTTCAAACAAGGGGGTGGTTACAGAAACATAAAACCAGTGTACAAAATCGAGTAATGCAACATTAAAAACTTTCTCCCACATTATTACTAGGGATCCATAAACAAACTATCCTGTATTATGCCTGCTGTATCCCTGACCAGGTCATTAGTTTCCCAGCTGGACAATGACATCTCACTCCCTTCCTTCCCTCCCCTTCTTTCCTGCTGATCTCTATACTCTACCCGCCAGTCCTCCTGCAGAAGCACCAGGTATGCACTTTACTGCCCTGTCTATCTGTTCCCCTGCTTCCAACTCTACTTCTGATGATGGAGTCCCCCACCAGCACCAGCCTCCTCCTTGGTTGGGGGCCTATCCCTCCGCCTTGGTGCCACCTCCCTTGAGGATCCCTACCACTTCCCTTACAACTGCCACAGGTGCCTCCTCCTGCCCCCCCCAGCCTGACAGAATGGCAAAGGAATCATGCAGTGGTGCGGTCAGAGGGTGCTCGTTATCCTCCCCCCACCCACCCAGCTGGAGCCCACAGGGTCCAGCAGCCACTCCACCCTATTTTCTGACTTCCTTTGATCTAGCGGTGGCAATCTTGATGGTCTCTGGGAGGCAGAAGGTACCTGTACTTGTGCCAGTTCAGCCTTGAGTTCAGTGACCTCTGTTCTCAGCTTAGAGAGTGCCGTCATATAGGGTAGTACCTCAGTACATGTCTCTAAAGATTAGCCCCACACCTCATTACGCTGCACCACTCCCATGCCTGATAATTGCATTTTCTCTCTTAACTACGTACTTCCCTGCCTTTCCTTCTCCTTGTACCTTTCCTATGTATAACTCCTCTTGGCTTAACTGTACTTTTTCCTTCCTTCTGCTCTCCCTTTTGTGTGTCCCTACCCTGACCCTAGATAGGGTTTTTCTACCATTCCTCTTTCTGTTTTACTTAACTCCATTGCATTTTTGCCCTAGATAGATGTTTTTAGTTTTCCCCTTATGGCTTCTTACACCTTCTTTTAACCCTTACCTTACCTTATCTAGGGTGTTTCCTCCCTTCCTACACAACAGCTGTTTTAATATAACTGGTGTAACAACACCCTCCTTCAGGTAGGGGACAGTGGTTGTTCCCCACAACTAAGGTGATACAGATATAAGGGAATAGTGGGACCCACAGGAAGAGGGGGTGGATACCTGGGGAAGGGGGTGACAGTCATCCACTTAGAGCTATCAGATGTCTAAACCCGTTAGGTTACACATGAAGCCAGGCTGGGAAATGAGCATACTGGATGGACTTCCGGATTTTTTCTGCGACACTATGTTTCTATGACCATGTTTTTCTTTTCTTAGGTAAACACAGTTTTAAACTTTTAAAGACATTTCCCCTTTGCATGGCTCATTCTGGCTAAAGCCAGCATAGAAACGATACCTCACCCAGGTTTGAATCCCACCACCGCAACTTACTCACTGTATTTGAGCAAGTCACTTAACCTCCCTGGGTTTAATGTAATCTCACTGGGTTGAATTTATCTTTGTGGTGAGAATCTCCCTGGATGCCTGAAATGGCAACAACATTCTCTCCCCCCCTCTCCTGGATTGTAAAGCACTTTGGGACAGGTTTTCTTATAAATGTTTTAAATTTATTTATGCCCCCTTTATATGTCCCCAGGCGATCAGTCAGTTGAGCCTCTAAATCCAGTTGCGTCCTGCCCGGTGGACTAACTCCAGGCAGTTGTCACATACTGCTAGACTCCCCAGGGTACCGCACAGTGCCTAAGAGCTCTGGCTACCCTTTCCTGGTGGGTCCTCTCTCTGTTGCCACCAGACAGAAGGGATGACAGGGTCTCATGAGAACTGCGGCTGGGGTGGGCTTGCACTTCACCACAGAGGGTCTGGTGGCATGGACGGAACACACAAGGAGGCCATTACCCAGAAATTGCTTATGGGATGGTTTCTGCTTTTCTGGGTCCTGCTCACCCACATGAGTGTGAACATATCACAGGTGTGTGGGGAGTGCAGAGCATTGCATGTTTATTCACATAGGGTCAGGTGCGACTGTGGGGGAAATGTACATGAAGGCCATCATTCATAACATGCTGATGAGATGAGTTCTGCTTTTCTGGGTCTCTCCTACCCATGCAGATGTGGACGTACAGCTGGCCCGGGGAGTGCAGGGTGGCATGCGGCCATCCATGCCACCAGTGGCACTTCCACCAAACTTCTAAAAGGAGGTGCTGCACCACGGTACACAATACCCTCTCCTCTCCTCTCCCTGAGGGCATCTCTAAGTTCTCCCTACCAATCTCTGCTCCCGATGTCCCAGGCTTGGGGCACACTAACCCGACCAGCATGCCAAGCAGATGTCCCACTGCTGAGTGCAACGGAGTTGGCTGGGCAATAATTGAAATGAAAGGTGCTCTATTAAACCAAATTCCTTTCCTTCATGATAATTTGTGCAACCTCTCCACTGTGCTTTGGAGCGAGGCATCCACCCACCTCACCCCACTGCACCGCAAAAGGGCTTTGAACTGCCACAGACCATCTTGCTGAATGTAACTGAATACCACACTCTGCAAAACAGCTTTGACCCCACTTGCCTGGAGAAGTGTGTGTGTGTGTGCTGAGCATGCACTATAAATGTAGGAGATGTGGGTAAAATTAGAAGCATAAATCTTGGAATGGTTTGCTCTTAAACTACCTGACTTTATAATGCGGTGGTGAAAGCGACTTGCTGTGAATGTCCCCTACTGCCAGCTGCAGGCTCAGAAGAAATTGAGTTTAATTGATTAAAGCATGGAGCTCCTGTTAGACTTCCATTGTGAAGGCAGCATTAGCAAATTCTATTTTATATGGTAATGTGTTTCTTCTTTTAGATACTTTGGTGGAGTTACTTTCACTCCTGCATTGAATCTTATTGCTGAAGTCATTCATATTCTGCATTCATTTGAAGGACGGCTGACTTTTCCACAACACCGTGAGAGCAGCATATATTTATTCCAGTTAGAAGACAGCAGGGGATTAGATAATAAGCAACGGTCTACAGCTATTATTAGAATTAGCGACTTGCATGCTAATTATCCGGCATGGGGCCCCTTCATCCATGACCAATGCAGTACTGATTCTCTTCTCCATTAATATACAGCAAGAATGCCTCAGCAGATTTCTTTCAGCGCTCTAGGATCTTTCATTTGGGAGGCATGAAAATTGTGGCAGTGCTTCAAGTACACGGTTTGCTGTGTGGGGGCTACAGTACCATTATTTGCAGCAATTAAGTCTGCTCCAAATTGTGATCAGTGTGCTTCTTGCAGGGAAGACAGCAAGAGTTTGGAAACTGAAGGCCCAAGCAAGGTGGTGGGGGTGGGGGGTTAATTGAGTCTCAGAATAATGCCATGATGTTACTAGCCAAGGTGCAGCCAAACCAATCAGAAGCAGAGTAGGCAGAACATGTAGGGAGACTCTCTCCATAAGATTTACCCTAACGGGATCTCCCAAAGCATACATTTGTCATTAACATCACATGGCATCTTAGGCAATACTGGTCAGAAAGCCACCACAGAATGGATCCAAAGCTGCAGCAGAGAACCAGGGGCCCTGCCACAGAACTTTAGACTGAAGGGTGGCAGAGTGACTGGGGCCCAGTCACAGAACTTTGGTATGAAGGGTCATAGAGTTACCGGGGCCCAGCCACAGAACTTAGGTTTGAAGTGTCACAGAGAACTAGGGGCCCAGCCACAGAACTTTGGGCTGAAGGGTGGCAGAGTGACCGGGGCCCAGCCACAGAACTTTGGGCTGAAGAGTCGCAGAATTAATGGGGCCCAGCCACAGAACTTAGGTCTGAAGTGTCGCAAAGAGCTAGGGCCCAGCCACAGAACTTTGGGCTGAAGGGTTGCAGAGTTACCAGGGCCCAGTCACAGAACTTTGGGATGAAGGCTCTCAGAGTGACGGGGCCCAGACACAGAATTAGATCTGAAATGTCACAGAGAGCCAGGGGCCCAGCCACAGAACTTTGGGCTGAAGGTCGCAGAGTGACTGGGGCCCAGTCACAGATCTTTGGGCTGAAATGTTGCAGAAAGACTGGGGACCAGCCACAGAACATAGGACTGAAGTGTTGCAGAGAAACCAGGGCCCAGCCACAGAACTTAGTTCTGAAGTGTCACAGAGAGCCAGGGGCTCTGCCACAGAACACAGAGCTGAAGTCTCACAGAGAGACCAGGGCCCAGCTGCAGAACATGAGGCTGAAGTGTCGAGAGAGAGACTGAACCCTGCAACATAATTTGGGAGAAGTGTTGCAGTGAGATCAGTGCCCAGCCACAGAACCTGGAGCTGAAGTGTCACAGACAGCCAGACACCCAGCCACAGAACTTAGTGCTGAAGTGCCACAGAGACCAGGCCCTACAACAGAACTTGGGGCTGAAGTGCCACAGAGAGACTGAGGCCCTGCAACAGAACTTGGGGCAGATGCATTGTTGAGAGACTGGGGCCCAGTCACAGAACTTAGGGCTAATGTGTTGCAGAGAGCCAGGTGTCGAGCCACTGAAGACAGTGTTGAAGTTTACAAAAGACCAGGGCCCTGCTGCAAAGCAAGGGTCTGAAGTGTTGCAGAGAGACCGGGCTCAGCAACAAAACTTGGGGCTGAAGTGTTGCTGACAGACTGGGTCCCAGCCACAGAACATGGAGCTGAATTTTTTTTTACGTTATTTGTTTATTTCTTCTCGGCTGGGGGTTGTACCTATAGTCCCCCCAACTATCTCCCTTAGTGCCGCCCCAGCCACAGCGCAGCTAGATCTCTCTAACCGCTATGTTCTGTCCCCTAGCCACGCCATGGTGGATACTTACCTGCACACCGTGGAAGGCCAGGTGGCGGACACCAGGGGAGTTGACTTGAGTGCAGCGGACGAGATGCTGCCTGATCCGCCTTCACCGTGCCTACAGAGGCTTTTTTTCTGTACATGGTCCCCCCTTGGCACGGGCATGCAATGATGCCATGGATGCTGCTTTGTGTGCATCTGTGCATGGCACATCTGGACATTGGCCCACGCCACCCACAGCTAACCTCAGCATGCATTGCCCCCAGCTGCCGCCAGGGAGCCAGTGTGTCCAGGTAGTCCTTCCACCCTCCCTGGAGGGGAGAAGAGCAGTCCCTGTGGTGCTCAATCCTCCTTCCTCCAGCTGACTCTCCAGCACCCGAGGTCGCTCCCAACCCTGGGTTGCTGGCATGCAGTGTGGCATCCAGTGCCTCAACCCTCAGAACCACCGGGCTGGCCCTTGGTGCTGAAGTGTTGCTGAGAGACTGGCATCTAGCAACAGCATATGCAGTTGACAGAGACCAGGGCCTAGCCACAGAAGTTGGGTCCAGTGTGTGTCAGAGAGCCAGCATGTCCTGCAACAAAACCTGGGATGAAATGTCACAGACAGCCAGGGGGCCTTGTCACAGAACATGAAGCTGAAGAGCCACAGAATCACAGAAAGCCAAGGGCACCACTACAGAACTTGAGGCTAAAGCATCACAGAGAGGCATGGACCCTGGCAGAGTACTTGGGGCTGAAGTGTCACAGAGAGTCAGGGGCCTTGCTTTGGTCTGAAGTGCCACAGAAAGCAAAATGTATGCCACAAAACTTGGGTCAGAAGTGCAGCAGAGTGCCAGGGGCCCTGTCAAAGAATGTGGGGCAGAAGTGCTGTAGAGAGCAAGGGGTCCAGACACAGAACTTGGGCTCAAGTGGCATGGATCGCCAGGAACCCTGCCACAAAACCTGGGGACAATCTGCAGCAGAGAGCCTGGTGCCCTGCCCTAGTACATGGGGCTAAAGTACCACAGATCACCAGGAACCTTACCACAAAACTTGGGGACAGTTTGCAACAGAGAGCCAGGGGCCCTGCCCTACAACGTGGGGCTGAAGTGCCACAGATCACCAGGAACCTTGCCAGAAAGCTTGAGCGCAAACTACCTGCACAGTTGCATTGACTTCATATGGTGGGTGGGGAGGTTAGCAGGGGATTCGGAAATGGTCACTTCTTTCCCTAATCATAAACCAACTCAAAGTGTGATCTGCTCAAGCCTGACTTCTTTTATCAATTTTCAAATGCATATGAGGTACCCTGGGTTATCAATTTAATTATTTTCAAAGATGCTCCTTGTTGTGGCTTTAGGGCAGTAATGGGGAGCGCACGCTGTACTTTACATGTTTACTAATACATGCCAACGAGGAGCCGCCTTGAAAACAACGGAATTGATAAAACAAACCCAGGCTGAGCAGATCACACTTTGAATGTGTTTATGATTGGGAAGAGAATGGCTGTTTCATATGACGGCCCCAGCCATACCCAGGATACCTCATAAGGCTGCAATTTATATGTGTGAGAAAAGGACTGGAGGGAGGTCTTTGCATGAAGACAGAATGAAACAGTAAGACTTCAACTCAGATCAGCCCTGTAAAACTGACAATGGTAGCAGCGTAGGACCTCACTGACTGGGGTCACCATGGGTGGTTAGGCTTATTCAAATCTTGGTCGAGTTTGATAACTAAGAATCCCTGTTAAACGCATCAGCAGTAGGAATGATAATTAAAATAGAAATCCTCTAACACAGGTCTTTTAGGGCAATACTGGGGAGGGGCACACTAGAATTTACCTTTTTGTATAATTTATTCTTATTGTATTCTGTGTGTTATTTCCCTTTTGTACCTGCCCTGGAGTCGCATACTGTAAATGAGCCTCAGCTCAGCGTGCCTTTCCCGCTCACCAAATGTTTAAATAAATAAAAATAAATAAAAAATTGGGCAAAATATGGAGTCACCTCATTGGGGAAGAGAGGGGACCCTTCTTGACATTTTAGTATACTCCAGTTATACTTATCCTCATTAAAGACTATATGCCTAATCCACAATGGCACCTATCTGGGGTATGGATATCTCCACTAGTGAATGCCAGTGCATCTGGAGTGTGGATATCTACACTAGTGGATACCAGTGCATCTGGGGTGCGGATATCTGCACTAGTGGATGCCAGTGCATCTGGGGTGTGGATATCTGCACTAGTGGATGCCAGTGCATCTGGAGTGTGGATATCTGCACTAGTGGATACCAGTGTATCTGGGGTGCGGGTATCTGCACTAGTGGATGCCAGTGCATCTGGGGTGTGGATATCTGCACTAGTGAATGCCAGTGCATCTGGAGTGTGGAAATCTGTACTAGTGGATGCCAGTGTATCTGGGATGCAGATATCTGCACTAGTGGATGCCAGTGTATCTGGGGTGTGGATATCTGCACTAGTGGATGCCAGTGCATCTGGAGTGTGGATATCTGCACTAGTAGATACCAGTGCATCTGAGGTGCGGATATCTGCACTAGTGGATGCCAGTGCATCTGGGGTGCGGATGTCTACACTAGTGGATGCCAGTGCATCTGGGGTGCAGATGTCTGCACTAGTGTATGCCAGTGTATCTGTGGTTGGATATCTGCACTAGTGGATGCCAGTGCATCTGGGGTGCAGATATCTGCACTAGTGGATGCCAGTGCATCTGGGGTGCGGATATCTGCACTAGTGGATGCCAGTGCATCTGGGGTGTGGATATCTGCACTAGTGGAAGCCAGTGCATCTGGGGTGCGGATATCTGCACTAGTGGATGCAAGTGCATCTGGGGTGCAGATATCTGCACTAGTGGATGCCAGTGCATCTGGGATGTGGCTATCTGCACTAGTGGATGCCAGTGCATCTGGGGTGTGGATATCTGCACTAGTGGATGCCAGTGCATCTGGGATGCAGATGTCTGCACTAGTGGATGCCAGTGCATCTGGAGTGTGGATATCTGCACTAGTGAATGCCAGTGCATCTAGGGAGTGGATGTCTGCACTAGTGGATGCCAGTGCATCTGGGGTGCGGATGTCTGCACTAGTGGATGCCCACGTATCTGGGGTGTGGATATCTGCACTAGTGGATGCCAGTGTATCTGGGGTGTGGATGTCTGCACTAGTGGATGCCAGTGCATCTGGGTGCAGATATCTGCACTAGTGGATGCCAGCGCATCTGGGTGCGGATGTCTGCACTAGTGGATGCCAGTGCATCTGGGGTGCAGATATCTGTACTAGTGGATGCCAGTGCATCTGGGGTGCGGATATCTGCACTAGTGGATGCCAGTGCATCTAGGGTGCGGATGTCTGCACCAGTGGATGCCAGTGCATCTGGAGTGTGGATATCTCTACTAGTGAATGCCAGTGCATCTGGGGTGTGGATATCTGCACTAGTGGATGCCAGTGCATCTGGGGTGCGGATGTCTGCACCAGTGGATGCCAGTGCATCTGGGGTGTGGATATTTGCACTAGTGGATGCCAGTGCATCTGGGTGTGGATATCTGCACTAGTGGATGCCAGTGCATCTGGTGTGCAGATATCTGCTCTAGTGGATGCCAGTGCGCCAGTGCGGATGTCTGCACTGAGTGGATGCCAGTGCATCTGGGGTGCGGATGTCTGAACTAGTTGATGCCCAAGTATCTGGGGTGTGGATATCTGCACTAGTGGATGCCAGCGCATCTGGGTGCAGATATCTGCACTAGTGGATGCCAGTGCATCTGGGGTGCAGATATCTGCACCAGTGGATGCCAGTGCATCTGGGGTGTGGATATCTGCACTAGTGGATGCCAGTGCATCTGGGTGCGGATATCTGCACTAGTGGATGCCAGTGCATCTGGTGTGCAGATATCTGCTCTAGTGGATGCCAGTGCATCTGGGGTGCGGATGTCTGCACTAGTGGATGCCAGTGCATCTGGGGTGTGGATGTCTGCACTAGTGGATGCCAGTGCATCTGGGGTGTGGATATCTGCACTAGTGGATGCCAGTGCATCTGGGTGCGGATATCTGCTACAGTGGATGCCAGCGCATCTGGGGTGAAGATATCTGCACCAGTGGATGCCAGTGCACTTGCTGCCATCTGTGATCTCCAGCAGCCCCAGTGCAAGTGATATGTGAAGTGTGCAGGGACCAGGTTTGTGCTGGGCTGGAGAAGCAGGCCTAGGCCCTGAGCTTGCTGCCAGAATAGATTGACTGCTCTGTGCAAGGCAGCATGGAGCAGCAGATTGTAGGATAAAGCAGTCCTGCAAGGACTGCCACACCCCTTAAAGGAAACATAAATTAATACCACTGAGACCGGGGAGGAAGTATGTCCCCACCCCTTTTCACACCCCCAACCCCAGCGGCCTATGTACAGGAGTGGGCAAAGCAGAACTGGGTGTGGAGGGGTTGCACAAATCATTTCACAGTTGCCTCAGAATGTCCCGCATGTGCGAGGGGGGCATGCCATGTCTGTGCAAGCCCCTCCATATCTGCTACGGACACAAATCCCTGCTGGGGATGTGACCCTTCAATAGGTATCTTTGACCTCTAAAAATGTTTCAAAAATTTTACAATCATGTTCTAGAGGTTCTAATTTTTTGTAATGTTTTAGGACTTTACTGAACCAGAATTAGAAACCAAAGCATCTTCAGGTTGCCTTAACATAGTTATATGATACCACAGGCTACATTTACATCCATCCTTTCTGCACTTGTTTGGGGAAAGGCTCACCCTGCTGTTTAATTTATTATTAACCTCAGGAATAGTACCTGGCATATGAAAATTGTCTCACCTTGTGCTGGTCTTCAAAAAGGCAACTGAAGCTATCTGCAATACATGAACCTATTGCTGTCTCACTGGAGCTAAACTAAATACTTCAGAACCTGGTATCCAATTAATTGACTGAATACCTCAAACATCCATGGCTTTAAGCGGGCATAGCACTACCACTGCCCAATTAACTCTCGCTAATAATCTGCTTATGGCCATGGATGTTGCGTGTTTCACTGGAAATGTCTTTATTGATTTAACTGCAGCCTTTGGCCTTATTGATCATACACCTCTGTGCTCCAAATAAAAAACGAAACTATGTCCCTCCTCTGCTCTCCATTGGTTCTCCAATTATCTGGAATATGAAAACTGCCACGTTTAGATCTGTTTGCTCTGATGTGGCCCCCACTACAGTTTGGGTTTCTCAGGGGTCTATTCTTGCACCACTACTTTTTTCCCTCCACATTAAGCAGCTAGTGTACTGCCTAAAATTAATATTAGTTTTTAAAAGCAGGTAGCCATTCACTTTTATATCTGAGGTGCTTTTTCTTTTCTCTTTGGGTAATTAAAAGATTTGTTGCATGATGTTAGTAGGTGTGATCTCCAGAATAGCACTGATAGGTAACTGATATTATCCAGTTCTATTCCCTCCACTACATCATCAGCACTGCAACCTCACTGACCATGACGTCACAGCTACCAAGAAGTAGTCGCTCATTATAGCTGCCAGGTCACTCACTTGCGATGTCACAGTCACTGAGGTCACAATACTGATGATGTGGTGAAGTGAATAGAACTAGATAGGTGAGCTGCCAGGCAAAGTGCTGTTCCACACATCCAGTGTAATATTATCACACAGAAAGCTTCCTAATGAGCAAAAGGAACAAGAAAAATACTTCAGAAATAGAACTGACTGTGTCTTGAAATTTGTAATACTTTCCTGTCTGCTATTTTTGGTTCTGCTGGCTCTTTAACAACCTCTCTCTTTGCTTAGCCTACAGTAATGCCTCTTTAGGTGCTTTTACACACAAGTTTTTAAAATGGAATCAAGCGTTACCTGTGGTGCCGTTGTACTCTGTTGCGTTCTGGTTCCTTTCTACACCCTCACGAGTATTCGGCAACCACCGCCTCCATTTGTTTTCGGCTCCCCAGAGTTTGCTGCTCTATAATTGTTGTCTCTGCAGTGCTACCAGAATGGCTGTTTTATACAGCCAGATGAAATAGAACACATCAATGCAAACCGCGATAAGCAGAGATTATGGTTTGGACGAACGTTCACCTAGGGAACGAAACAGATGCACTTTATACACAAGGGATGTAACGGAATACTGTTTCCATAACAGTCATTCCATTACAGAAACCTGTATGTAAAAACGCCTTTTGTTATACAGATAACCTGTTCTGTGAAACCAAAGAACAACAGGCCAGACTTGGACAGTGGTGCTTGCAATAAAACATGCAAACTTCAACAAAACAAAAAATTGGGCACTCACCGTAATGTCTCACATATAAAGGCCACTCTGACTCAGTTACTTACAGAAATTCAGTGCTTCTTTTACTAAATGTAAAGTGCCATCTTGGACAGAAACCATACAATGCCTGATGCATTTTGGATTTATAAGAAAATGGAGAAAATTGAGAAAGGATTTTTTCAAATTGAATAAACTTTATTGAAGGGAAGGTAACAAACTTGACATATCTGTTACTCCAGATGTACAGATCAAGAAAGAGAACAAAAATAAGTTACAGCAAACAAAAGAGAAAGGATTTTTTATAAACCCAAGACATACCAGGCACTGTATGGTTCCTTTCAATTAATAAAAAGCACTGAATCTTTGCAAGTAACTGAGTTGGAGTGGCCTTTATATGTGAAAGCGGTGGTGAGTGCTTAACCTAGTTTTCTGCATAACTCAAATGTCACGAGCAATTTAAAAGATATCTACTGCTGATCTTCATTTTGTTCAGCCTGGCTACACCGTAATAAAGTTATCCCAAACACTTCCAAAAACACAGGCTATGTTCTTTGGTTCGTTATCTAAACTTTGTAGTTATACCTCTTCCTTTTACCTTTCACTTGCCCTTATGGTTTCTCTCTTGCTTCCATTACCTCCAAATATTTAGGCATTACTCAGGATCCTTCCCTTGACTTCACCCTTCAGACATTTCTAAATCGGTACGAGATGGGGACTCTCTTCCCAAATGAGGAACAATCTAACTACTAGAGCTTGCCCAGCCATCGCTCAAGGTGTTCTGCTGGCTAAGTTGCTGCATGGTGTATTGATCTTTAGTAATATGTCCCCATTTAAGCTGAGAAGGTGAGACTTTACTTATAACAGCATATGCTGCTTTGCCGCCCTGGACACTAACCATCAAATACATCTCAGTACCCTTTTCTCTTGCCTTGAATGGCTCTCCCCATCTCCCTACATCACTTTAATTTGGTATGTATCGCTGATAATGTATTGCATAGCCAATTCACTTCTTCCTTGGCTTCACTCCTAAGCCTGAAATTCTGTAGTTATGCTTTAAAGTCCCAATGTCAAGTTATTTTATCTACTCCCAAAGTTGCACCACCTTTGGTGACCTTGTTTCTAGTCTTGTACCTAGGCTCTGGAATTCCTTTCCCACTTATATCTTACGAGCTCAACTCACCAGTTGTTTTAGGAGAATCTCCAAAACAACTGCTCCAGTCGATACATCCGTTTGTGTGCCTAAAATGCTGAGGTTTTGTTTGGGGTATGCTTTATAATACATTTCTGTATAATTATGACTGCTATGTCTCAATTTTCATTGCTGCCCGCTGAAAACATAATGATTTTATAATGGTGTATCACAAATGCTTACTATCAATTACATTCAAAGATCATGTTCAAGCTTCAAAAACATCATTGTAATTATGACTAACAATGATTAAACATTGACGTTAAATGGTCGTAATCAAAACCATGATGTTATAGAAATGGCGATTGTGATTAATGATTATCTCATGCAGTCATGATTTTTCATGTTTGCCTATGGGCAAGATTACTGCAGTAAATAAAAACAAAATAAATGTATCTTTTTTTTCCTAGTCTTTTTGAATTAATCTTTTTCTCTATTTAGACAGCATTGGAATAATCATTTTGCCACATCTTCTATACAAACATGCTTCTTTCAATTATACTTACTCTGACACCTCACTTTTTACTAATGATAGAGACTCAAATTGATTATCCGAAACCCGATTATCCGAACCTCCGGATTATCCGAAATTCTCTTGTGTCCCCCAACAAAACTGTGATAAGCAGTAATCGTGGGTATACCTAACTGCATTTCTCGTTAAACATAAATGAAATGAAACTACAGGCTTTTCACGGGCACCACCCCCGATTGCATTGCATTGAGCACACAAACAAAACACTTGATTGTTAGCCTTTTAGCTTCTTAGCTGTTGGTGGATTAAAGTAGTTAACAGCCCTTCGGTCTCATCTGACACTCGTCACTCTAAATCAGTTTTCATTTAATTAACAAGCCCTCAATAGTCTTAGCAGTCATCACCTGATTTGTTTCTGTGTGGCAGCTTCCCATCTGACTGGGGTGTGCGTTGTCTTTTTCTGCCAGCAAACACAACATCCAAACTGCAGCCGATGGATCAGGGCATCTTAGCAACTTTAAAGAAGTTGTACTGTGGCAAATTGCTAGCCACTGTGCTCACAGATGAAAACGACCAGCTCACGCTTACTGATGCCATTAAAAATTGACAATCAAGGATGCGTGTTATCTGTTGGGAGGCATGGTCTGAGGTGAGACAGGAGACTATCAGAAGATGCTGGGAAGTCAGCTGTTCTTACAGAGCGTGAAGGTGAATCAGAAGAGCCTGTGCTGGTGCCACAAGAACAGGAGGCTAATGATGCACTGCACCGCATAGCTCAACAGACCGAGTGCTCTGCCGAGGCAGTGCAAGAATGGCTGGACTGTGATACCACGATGATGGATTCAGGGAACTGAATGATGAGAATATCATTGCTATTGCACAGAATAATCCTGAGGTCATGGAAGCGATGAAGGAGGAAGATGGCGAAGACGGAGAGCGGAGCTGCAGGGACTGTACAGGTACCCACGGTGACTGAAACCGTGAAGCTTTGAAAAATGTCTGCTATGGCTAGAAAGGCAAGAAAATATGGACTACCTCCACCCTGCTTCTTAGAAAACTTAGACTACAGGCACTTGAAAAATCAAATAATACTAAGAAGTAGAGTGCGATCACACAGTTTTTCACTGTGATGTAGCTGAGGTGAATGCTTTTTACCTAAGTTCAGAAGTAATAAAATGTCCAGTAACTGTAAAGTAAACTATATTTATACCAAACAACCTTCTCTATGTCTTACTATCAAAACACAGTACCTGCACTGTATTTAGAAATGAATGTTGCTTAAAGTATTAATCTCCGTTTTACTGAAACCCGATTATCCGAACATTTTGATGTCTCCTGTTGCATTCGGATAATCGGGGTTATATATATAGCTCTATTCAGTGGTTCCTTTTCTGGTTGTGATGAGTTCCTACAAGTACCTGGTTTGTCCTCAAAACCTTTCCTAACAGTCTGCAAACTAATACTGTCAAGGTAAAATTATTTTAAAACTAGAAATTACAATTGTTGTTGTCCATAAACTGTGCTGTTGAAGTATGTAAATTAGTTATACAGCTATGTACTGTCATAATACTGCATGTACTCTTCCCAAAAGGATAACATTTTGCTTAAGATGATTTACATTATAATTAATTTGCTTTTGCTGATAGTTGACATTCATATTTTCCTATTAATAACAAATAAAACTTTGTTAAGCATTACTCGTGTGACTTACAATACAGAACTAATACAGTTTTCAATAATCATCACTTAGTCATTCACAAATCATCAAAAACCATCTTGCTGATTTACACTCACAAAAATGAACTATAATCATAAATTGGTGATTTGAAAGTTACATGTTTGATGGTTGAATCATCCCGTAGCACACTTGTCTTGCCTTTATGGCATACTGCAGTGCCACCACCCAATTTGAATAAGGACACACCTCCAAGTTTAGCCGAAATGCTACCCATACTCACACAATGTAATCCTCAATGCCATTCTACCTTAGGAATCTAGTTCTGCTTTGAAAGCCTAGCTCCACAACCTCGCCAGATGGAATTCTACATGTAATCGTATCCATGTGAAGTAATGCTTTTGAAATGTTTCCTCTTTATCCTGACCTCCCCCAACCTTAGTCTGAGTGTATGCCCTCTAATTTTGTGGGCACACACTAGCTCAAAAATCTGTGTACCACATTTGAATTGAAACAAAGATGAGTATTTTATTTATATTTTTCAAAATTGCTTTGTACAGAATGCGTTGCATCAACAACTGCTGACATAAAATGTTACCAATTTTTAAAAGTAGTCAGTCATCACTTTTTATTTTGGAAGCATTTTTTCCCCATTTGCATATTGTGACATCACAAGTGACCGATCTGGCTGCAGCTGATTGGCTTTTCTTAACCAGTTATGATGTCACAGTCTGTGCGGTCACAAGTAACGCTGATGAGATAGGAGGAGGAATAGAACTATTTTTTCTTTCCATAATAAAAATTGTTATTGTTTAATTAGAGTTTCCAGAGTATGCACACTTATAATTGTACATACATAGGAAATAAGATAGTGACATAAGCATGTTCTAGCTGATTAATTGTACAATTTGTGCATAAAAACTTCTTAATGTATATAGGAGGAGTCGAACTATGTCAACCTCCAAGAACAGTACTGTTCCATATATAGAAACATAGACAGTGCTGGCAGAAAAAGACCATTGGTCCATCAGCCCT
Organism: Neoceratodus forsteri; assembly: GCA_016271365.2. NCBI lineage: Eukaryota > Metazoa > Chordata > Ceratodontiformes > Ceratodontidae > Neoceratodus > Neoceratodus forsteri. The sequence continues at coordinate 60,148,259 of JADMNL010000033.1, forward strand.
GTTTTACTCTACCCTACTCCATGACCTGCTGTCTAGATGTGGTTTTCACCCTCCCCCCTTACTCCCTGTCTTACTGCTACTCCCCAAATAACTATTAAGCCCTTTACTCTGTACCAGCTGTGAGTTAACCCAGTAATAGTTTTTGTGCCTATTACTTCTGCCAGAAGGTTGTTCCATGGCTCTGCTGCTTTCTCTAATAAATCTTTCTCACGTCCCTCCGGAATCTCTCTCCCCCACCACCTCCAACAGCTTACATTCATACCCCATTGTTTTTGACCTGCCACTGCTGCTAAATATTTCCTCGCAGTTTACCTTGTTTATTCCTTTCAGGAGCTTGAAGTTCTCTATCATATCCCCCCTCTCCCTTCTAGCCTACAGAAATGTCAAGTTCAGTGCCGTAATCTGATCCTCATGGGATCGGCTCTGTTGACCTCAAATCACGTTGATCCCTCTCTGATGCAATGTCTCCAGCCTGCCTTTGTCTTTGATCAGATGTGCATTTCAGAACTGGACACACAATACTCCAGATGGGGTCTCACCAGTGATCTATAGAGAGGAGGTATGACCTCTCTCCACCTGCTATCAAACCCCTTTCCAATACACCCAAACATTCCAGTTGCCTTGTTATAGGCTTTGCTACACCCCACCTAGTATTGCCAGGTAGAAAATCCTCTAATTACCAAAATGGAAACAGAAAATAATTCAAATATATAAAATAATAGTTCACTGCTTTTCAAAGCTAAGATTAATTTTAGGCAGTGGTGGCTCTAGACCCTTGAAGTCAGGGGGATTTAGCTCATAAAAAGTGTCATTATTTGTCCAGAAAAATAGGATTAATCAGTAAAACAAATAGAATTTTAGGAGGCTTCAGCCCTCTCTTTCCAGGCAACACACTAGTTTTTAAGCATGAGACATCTAGGGTCATATTATGTTTGTTTGGTGGGTGACCTGACAGTCTCTTAAGGCTGTAGTAAGAGTGTCACCTGTTGGGTCCTTAGGTTGTCAGAACCAGAATGCACAAGCAGAATTTCTCACAGCCAAACAGACTGTCTAGTTAGCATATTATTTATTTATTTATTTTACAAATTATTTGTGCAGGACATTCCACCTGAGATGCAACATTTTGTTTCCAGAGGGGTCCTGCAGCTACCCATTTCTATAGCTGGTGGGAGGGGTGGGAGCTGGTACACTAGAAGTTTTGTGACTTGTCCAAGGTCACAGAGTGAGTATCTGACTCGGGGGTGAACGTTTCCATTTCCCAAGCCATTGCTCTAACCACTACACCACTGCCTCCTAAACACATACAGAAGTCTGTGGTTTAAGCAACCTCCCAGTGGGTTATCGCTGCCCAACCAAGTTAGTTGTATTAAGCTTCTCTTTCTGAGTATGCAGTAGCACATTTACATGACCTGATCTGCGCCATTGTGAATGATGCAGCCAAGTTGCACCAGTACAGATCAGGCTGTGTAAACAGCCTGCAAGTACTGTAACTTGCTCTATTATGGTGCAGGATGATCCCTGGTTTTGTGGGTTTGCGTACCAGTGCAGGCATTTTAGCTAGCGTGTAAACACACTGCTCCACTTACACTGGTGCTGCCCTCTAATTAGCCAGTTAGCAATCGAACTGCAGCATGCTGTTTTAAACAATCCACATCTTACTGTATGTTGCACTTGCTGGTTGAATCCTTGGACTTGGAAATCTCCCAGTGGTTGCTGGCAAACACTACTATCATACAGCTACTTTAAGTCCCCCACCACCTGTGACCCCAACCCTGGTCCAGGTGGCAGTGCTCCTAAAATGCAGGAAGTCTTCCAGCAATGATCATACCATCAGGTGTGTAGATGTGACCTGGCGACATTGTAGTTAGAGTGGTAGCTGAACGCTGCAGAATGCAGCACACCAGCGAGGTAAGTATAAATGTGCCTAAAAAGACATGGCAGGGAGTGCATAGTACTGAGATAAATGCACGCCGAGGGGCATAGTAAAGCACAAGACCATAAGTTGAATGCCTTCTGCCCCTGGAAGTGCATTTATCACAGCATAATGCACACCTTGGAGTGTCTTACTATGCTTACACAATTGGTCTCTGCTGTGGAAAAAACATGCAGAAAATTCTAATAATGTTTTCAGTAAATAAATAGTTTAGTCATATATTGTTACACATGGAGGAAAAATAGTCCCAGAACTGCAAAGAAACAGGCCAGTCCTGCAAAAGAATTGAAAGAGTGGGAGAATGTAGTCAAACTCAGCAGGGGGCTTGAAATTTGAGATCGGGTGGACATCCACGTTATCAGGCAGTGCTGAGGCCCTAAGTGACTGGAACAAAACCAGAAGGAAGATAAGTATGAAAACAAGTACTGGGGCACAAACATTAAACTGAGCATAGAAACATAGAATTTGTTGGAAGATAAGGATCGCTTGGCCCACACAGTCTGCCCATTTTTCACTACCTACACTATCACCGTAGACCCTTCTTGATCTCTGGCTCTTTTCTTCTCCCCCCAGTTCTTTCCACTAAGATCCCCTTATGCATATCCCATGCATTCTTGAATCCCATCATTGTTTTCACCCCACCACCTTGGCTGGTAGGCTACTCCACGAATCCACTACCCTTTGCATGAAGAAGTATTTCCTCACATCTCTCCTGAAGCTAGCCCCCCCCCATGCTTCACAGTATGTTACCTTGTTCTTGTACATTGTTCTTTCTGAAAAATACTTCCTTCTTGTACCTTATTTACTCCTGCAAGGTATTAAAAGGTTTGCATCATATTCCCCCTCTTCCAGGGTATACATATTGAGTTCCCTCAGTCTTAGTGTTACAGGTTGCTTCAGCATTTGTGTACCTAAACTTTTTATAAGACTCTTTTCTGTCCATGTGGACAAAATGACACCTTGTGTGACTCTTAACTCATTACTTCCAAAAGCTCAGTCCAAACCAGCCATTGCACTGCATTGCACTGATACAAAATGGTTGCCTAGGTGAAAATGACAATCTGAAACAGGCACATTTATTTCAGCAATTATTGGGCAGCCTGGAAATAGTACTTTTTTACCTGTGCCATGTACTGAAATAAAAAAAAAATGGGTTCAAGGCTCTCAGCCAATCAAAAGTCATGTTCAGCTCTTTTTTCTAAGGCATTTAGGGGTGATAACTTTGCTGTGGAAACTATTGTTAGGCAGTAGTATTATGTGTCTTGTTTCACCAGTACTGCCCAGCAACAGTCCACCAAAGCGATCCGAGTGAGCAAGGGGCACCTCGTTTTGAAAACCCCCACTGTGTGTCAAAACACCGAACAGGTAGATTGATGGTAGTCATTATAGCTTTCTTCTGCTGGAGCGCAGAGAAAGGAAAACTGGCGTCGTTAACGATGTTTCTGGTGTGTATGTCCACGTTAACAGAGTAGGTCATTCATTTGTTTACTGCTAATATAATAATGGAAAAAAATCATTTGACTTGCTAATCCAATAAGCAGCTAGCTTGAAGTACTTACACGTTGTCTCCCTGCTCCTGAAACCTGACTGGAGCCAAAATGCATAACAATCTAGAAACGCTGACAAGACTCAGTTTACTAGTTAATTAGCTGTGGTGCATGACATTTTGCAGGCAAAAAAATGTTAGTAAATATCTACCTTTTTTCCCTGATTGTAAAGTGATAGTTAAGATGTTGCAGTTGTCTGTCTTGTATGTGTTATTTTCAACCGGAGCAGTTTGGCCTAGTGGTAAAGAACCCAGAGCTGTGAACCTGGAGACCTGGGTTTGAAACCTATTGCTTCCACTTACTGTGTGACACTCTGAGCAAGTCACATAACCTTCCAGTGCTAAATCTCTCTCACTTTCTCTCTCTGTGCTCTTTGAATCTCTTTATAAAACAACAATGACCGCAACATTTTCTCCCCTCCCTCTCTTGGATTGTACAATGTTTGGGGATACAGTATTGTGGTGTGTGGTATGAGCCTGTTATAAAATACCACCGAATGCCTTACCTCCACTTCAGCCGACAGACTGTTCCAAAGTCCCACCACCCTTTCCATAAAGTAGTACTTCCTCACATCTCTCCTGAACCTACCTCCTGTTAGTTTCCATTCGTGTCCACGTGACCGTGAATTTGCATTCAGGCTAAATAGTTCCCCACAGTTCACTCTGTTAATTCCTTTAAGGAACTTGAAGGTCTCTGTCATGTCTCCCGTCTCCTTTCTGGTCTCCAGTGAGTACATATGTAGGGCCTTGAGGTGCTCTTCATAGGATTTGCCCTGCTGGCCCTGAATCATTTGTGTTACTCTGCGCTGCACTGTCTCAAACCTATCCTTATCTTTTCTGAGGTGAGGACTCTAGAACTGGGCATAGCACTCGAGGTCAGACCTCACCAGGGATCTGTAGTGGGGAAATGAAGGCTTCTATAACTAATGGACAACATTGTCACTGGTATTTGCTGTATTAATAGTAATGTTTATTAATTGTTATCTTATTCTCTCTCATCTACAGTATGTGCTGCCACGTCATTCTTGATCTGGGACTTAATCTGAAACGAGACTGCCATTTCAATTTACCCTCCTAGTAACCAATCAATAAATAACGACTTAAACAGTCTGTATGAAATTCCTTTCCTCCCTCAAATTGAATAGAGGTTTTAATTTTAGTTCTATTTTACCCAGGAAGCTCAGCTGAGATGAAACATCTCGTTATCAGAGGGGTCCTGTTTCTAAGCATTTCCATAGCTGGGTGGACTGGAGCATGGGAGGTCACATGACTAGCTCAAGGTCATGTCATGAGTATTTTTAGCGCAAGTGGGATCTGAACCTGCAAACTCCCCTTTTCCCAAACCAGTGCTCTAACCACTAGACCACATTTGTCTCTCTCCTACAGGGAAGGATTTTTCTAGCAAAAGCACAATGCCAAGCGAATGCCCTCATAGCAGAAGAACCTTTTATGGGAACAAGTACACTAGTTTTATTCTTAATTTTTGTTACATTTTTTCACCAGGTCTCTACCCCATGGCAGCTGAGTGGCTGTCTTAGTCAATACAAGGCAGCTTACTACTCAGGTGGCAAATGGGGAGGGATACTGGACTGCCCATGCCTCCCTCCCTCCCTCCATCCCCAGGAGTCAACTGCCTCACATCCATAAAATGCCAGCTGACACCTTTGTAGATTCTGGTGCTTGGACATGATCCTCTCCTGCCACTACACAACCCCGCAACTCAACTACTTGCCAGTAGTGGAAAATCCTACTGCACACCACATAGGTTATGCTTTTATATATATATATATATATATATATATAATCAATCAATCAATCAATCAAAATCTTTATTTATTCAGGCGAACATCATTGAGCAAAGCTCATTTACAAGATGGACCTGAGTGGTCATACAAATGAGGATACAAGTATTATTACATAGACAAGAATAGCATAAACAGCAATACAATGAAATGATTATATACAACAATTTACATATATACAAGGAACAGTAGAACCATTTAGCCTATAAGAAAAAAGGGGACAAATGGTATAGCAGGCATAAAATATAAATTATAGGGTCTAACTAGTTTTTATGAGAATATAATAGGTGATTTGGAAGATAGAAATTGAATTAATATAATGGACGGAAAAAGGAAGGTGGGTCAGGTAGGGTAGGGGATTAGGCTTTATAAAAGCAATTGCAGAGCTCTGGAAAAAGGGCGGAGAACAATCTTTTGAAAGATGCCAGAGGTAGTAGGCTATCTAGCTTCATGGATTTTTGGAGAGAGTTCCATGCAACTGCTAAGGTATAGCTGAAAGCAGCCCTCCCAAACCAGGTGCAGGCATTGGGGACCTTTAATATGATGAGTTTACTGATCCTTAAGGTGTATGGCCTAGTTGTAATTTGGGTAAAGCAATCAGTGATATAGGTAGGTAGTTTGCCTGTTAACGCTTTGAATATCCAGATAGCAGCATTCCTATTTCTTCTGTGTTGTAATGATGTCCAGTTGACTGCCATATAAAGGGAGCAATGATGGGTGCTGGAGGAAGGTCAGTAATAAATCTTATGGACCTGTGATACAGGGTGTCCAGTTTATGTAAGAGATAGCGTGAACAATGGCAGTAGAAAAATCAGCATAATCAATGAGGATAGGAATGAGGCCTGAATTAACCTTTTTGGAATCACTGTTTAGGTAATGTTTTATTCTAAAAATAGTCCAAGCCTCTGTCTTAGCTTTTAAGTAGCTCTTCAATATGGACAGAATAGTCAAGCCTGTTATCTATCCAGATTTCAAGGTATTTGAAGTTATCAACAAATTCCAGTTTCTCTCCAAGTAAGGTGGATAATTGTAGGGTGGTGGATGCTGGGGTAGTGGTAGAGCAACTCTTTGTGGCAAAGAACATAGCTTTTGTTTTTTTGGCATTTAGAAGTAGTTTTTTGTCAAGTAGATTGTGCTGCAGAATGGAGAATTCGGACTGTAACGGATTATAAAATTCTGGGGGAAAAAATCGCAGTATCCATTTTCTTTTTCTTTTTTTTGATACTTTTCTTTTTTCCTCCTGGTTTTTCCTACTCTCTTGATCCTCTCCTTCAGGCCTCTCAATGTTCGCTGCCAGATCCTGGACCCATGATCTGCCCCTAAAGTGCCTCCTCCCCTTCTCTGCACAGTGGGGTCTGTCTGGTGTCGGTGGTCTGAGGCAAGCAGAGAGGTCATCATCCAGGACCGCGAGGGTGATTTTTTCTTGTTTCTGTTTTTGTCCCCCTTTCCCATCTCCCTTTGGACGATAGTGCTTGGGACTCGGTCCTGAGAGGTGATGTGCTGCCACACATCTAGCCTCTCATGAGCTATAAGACGTCCCCCCCGACCCCTAGTATCAGGGCCGCCTATCCCTTCAAGGACCGGTGCTTCCACCGACTCTCTGAGATGTCGAGGGCAGCTGGTGTGTCCGGTATCCACCCCTGAGGAGAGAGCATCAGAGGGATGCTCAATCCTCCCTCCCCCTGCCAGCCCCCAGCTACCCGGGTCTGTTTCCGAACCCAGGTCTCTGACGTAGCGTGAGGTGTGGCATCTAGCACCTCGACCCTCAGCGCCACCAGGCTGGCCAATTTTCTTTTGATTTTATTGCATTCTTAAACTGAGCTATGCAGTTTTGAAGTTTTTGAAAATGTGTGCTCGCTTGACATGCCCACTGTGAATAAATTCAAAATCTTGATGCGATTCTGTGCCTTTTACCATCAGAAGCATGCATTAGCACCATCTGAATACATTCACAGTATGCATCAATGCACTGTAAGCCATGATGTTATGCTATGCGTTGTATGCATATGTGAAATTGAACAAAAATAATTTACAGAAAAAGCAACCTCAATGGGAGAGATTTTTTAAAACTGACACTGGCAGCCATCGTTATTGACTTGAGTCATTAATTACAAAATGAATAATAAAATTTTATATGCTTTATTTAGGTTTTACCCAGCAGAACAATACAGAGTATATGCAGAGATAAACCACATACAGACAGTACATTACAGAGTACAGATGGATGTCTACTATAGCCTAAACCAACCCCCTCCACCTGCCCATATCCATCCCCACCCCCAAATTCCCTTCAGCCCCAACCCCTCCCATCCCATGAGAGCATTCAGGAAAAGAAAGTGCCAAAATAAAAGCTGTTTAGAAAAATCAGAGAAATTCAGAACGCACTAATGAGGAATTCAAGGGCATAAGAAATGCAGTCTTGTGGGGTGGCCCGATTGCGCAGTGGCAGTGCGACCACTCTCTATATTTATGACCCGGGTTTGGGAACGGAGTCAGGTTGACTGGGGTGTCGACTGGGGGTAGAGGATTCGCCATCCTAAGGACAGATTTCCTCCATTGAGAAGGGGTGCCATGTCCTGCTACTTGAAGACCAGGTGGCAGCTCAGTTGCAAATGGCAACACTTAGATGAAATTAGGGTGGCCGCTAGATGCCAGGCACATGTGTGCAAGTCATTGCATGCCAGCACCCTTGGGAAGAAAACCCAGCACTGCAGGAAAAAACCCTGGACTGCCATTGCACTGGCACCCCAAGCAGGCCCATGTATGACCATACTTCTCAACTGTCCCTGATTATGAGGGATGTCCCACAGTTTACTCGTCAAAATTGTTCTGTCACTCATTCATCCCTCATGGAAAAGGTGCTGCCCCCACAAAGAAGGTGCTGTAAATTCAGATGTCAGAGCAGAAATTCTTAATATTCTAACATGCTAAATCAAAGCTAAACTTTGCACAAGCAAACACAATGGTGTCCGAGGTGTTCTGAGCATGGGTCTCCATGACTGAGGAGGTGTCCCACATCAGTATCCCTTATTGTCCCTCATTTCGGTGGCAAAAGGTAAGTGCATGACTGAGGAGGCTGGCCAGCCACCACTAATGTAGTCCTGGGTAAGTGCTGGATGACCGGTAAGTCCATGAGACGATCATTAATGGTGCTGAGGGGGTACCGTCAGGTGAGTCAGGTGTGAGAAAACACTTTACTGAAAAAAGAAATGCATTCTTACTCAAAAAACTAGAAGATTAAATTTGTTTGCCAACTAACAAATACGGCTGCTTTACGTTTGTCTTTCAGATGAGACCGAAAAGCTGCAGTTCATGCTGCTGGCAAAATAAAACTGCCAGTTAATTATATTTCTTTTTTCTTGCTATCATATTCTTCTCTCTTCAGCTGGCCCTATCCCCCATGACCATCCCCAGCCCATCATCTGACATCTCCTGGACTTACTGACTCTGTTCCCCTATGGCATCCCGCCCCCATGGTGGGGTGCTGGAGAGCCTGGCATGATCCACCCTTCATGGATCCAGTGGAGCTGTGCCCAGGCTATCAGTGTGGGGGTCTCTGAGGTGTCGGTGAATCATCCTGCCAGTCAGGGCACTTTTTCACTTGATTTCTCCCTTGCGGTGGAGCGGCATGCAATTCTGTCAATGGCACTTTTATGGAGAGGGTGGTGTCTGAGTGGACCATATTGCCAGAGAAAGTGGTATCCTGTAGAACAGTGGGCTGCTTCAAAAGGGGAAGGGACAGGGTAAGGGGGAAGGTCACTGGAAGGGAGGAGGGAGGGGCAGCTGCAGTGTATGGGCTGCTAGCTGCATAATTGAGCAGACTTGACAGACCATAAGGCCTTTATCTGCTGGCAATTTCATATGTTCATATGTTTGTATATGCCCTGTACTTAGAACAGCAGAAGGCATCTGCTCCTCTGCCCTCCCCAAGTTGCATTCATGATGTTTTGGCCCCAGCCACCGCTGAGAGCCTGGCTAATGCTGGGCACTGCACCATCCCATCACGGAGGCAGCAGCCCTCAAACCTCAGTCCTCCTTCTTTACCTGACACTCTGACAATCAGGCTTGGGCGAACCCAGGTCACCATTGTCACAAGCAGTAACTCCACTGCTGCACCGATGGGCTGACCGTTAGAGCTGTTTATGATTCAGTATGAGATCGTCTACGCATCCTTACTGAATCCAGTTACAGTTAGTTAAAAATAAGCAAGATAAAATAGTTTATTTTTCCCTTAGTTACTTTTTCTGGATTAAAAAAAAAAGACGGCTTGTCTCCGGTGATCCTACACTAATCGTGGTAGGTGTCCAAAACGGATGCCTATCACAGTTTGTGTGGAGACGATGGGCTAGAGCCATCTTTTCTGGTTTTGGGAGTATGCACTCTTTAAATTGTATCACAGTTATGAAACTACATGCCGCAAGTCATCTCAGTCCAGATCTGATTCAAATATTTATTTTTGCAAATACACTCTGCAGTCCTGGAGGTATTTTTGATCTGAACTAATCTTTTCATAAAAATAATATCTGCAAAATATTCTTTATGCATCTACAGTATGAAACATTGCCAGAGTTCGCCATTCCCTTGATAACTCCTGCTGAAGCACTTGTTTACACTTTCATTTCCTGTCATCTTTATTTATCTTTCATTATTTTTGATCTGGAAAGGCACACACTGCTGTGACACCTCATTTACAGATGCACCCCCTTGAGAGGGGGGGAGTCACATGGATCAGTTTTATATTGATTGACATGGGGAAAGTTGGCCAGGACACCGGGGGGACAATCCCCTGCTCATGGTAACTGCCATGGGATTTACCATCCACCTAGACAGCCATCAGAGATGGGCAGAAGGGATCTTGGTTTAATGTTGCAGCTGAAGGACAGCGCCTCAACGGTGCAGCACTCCCCTTGTACTGTACTACAGTGTCAGTATGAGCATTAGCCTACGTTCCTGGTGTGGGACTAGATCCTACTACGCCCTTCCAATCTTCCAGCCGCAGAAGCATATACAGCCAACCATATACTACTTCAAGATACCAAATGTTTTTCAGACTTTAAGGCATTAGTTCCTGCAGGCCTAAATGACAGGTTGGATTGTTTACACTTCCTGTAAATGAACCGTATTAACTACCTTTTGGCAAACTTATTTAAATGAAATATTATGTCTGAGAAACGCAGAATGAATCAATATGTATATGGATGTAATTTCTTTATTAAGTCTGCTGTGTTCTCATCTGTGGAGGTTCCATGCAGCTGGAACAGCATCTTATTGATGATACCTGGGACTATAGCTGGGGAGGAAGTATAGTGCAGTGGCTAAGAGCACTGAACTGCAAATCTGGAGAACTGGGTTTGAATCCCACAGCCACTACTTGCATACTGTGTGACCATGAGCAAGTCACTCCAACTCCCTGTGCTCGGATGCACCTGGTAACAAACCTTGGCTTAGTGTGTTTTCCTGGCCCAAAATTGTAAAATGAAAAAAAACAACAACTCATCACTCATGTGAGGCTTGCTGTGCTCTGTCACTTTATATTTTTCACTACGTAATGTATAGTTCTTCTTTACTCCTTCCCCTCTTATCACTGCTGCATGCTTAGATCCAATTTCTTGGCAGATGATGGTACATTTTTGCTGTAGATCTATATGCAGTGTTTGCCACAAGTTAGACCCCACAGCAAGGAAGCTGGTCACATGACCACCATCCTTTTGGGATGTACTCATCTTACCCTGTCCCTTGCAAGTCCCTTTAAGACTGTAATCCTTCAGCTCTCCTTCTATTTTTACTTTTCATTTCTTGACATGGGCTCATTTTAGAGGGGATTGGAATTAGTGCGCTGGCTTGGGAGCTGGGAGACTGCAGGGTCAAACCTCACTACAGCGAAATACACACTGTGTGGCCTGGGCAAGTCACTTAATCTCCCAGTACTCCAGCTGCGGAAATGGGTAGCAGGAGGACCCCCCTGGAAACAAGATGTTGCATCTCATCTGGGCTATTCTGGGTAAATAAATGGGGGGGGGGTTGTATTGTAATTTGTTTTATACACAATTTACTTTTTTGATATGTCAGATGTGCAGTGATTAATGGCCTGTCACTTAATCCATAATAAATGTATTCAACTAGATTTTTGGATACAGTTTGATAGTCAATTCTTTGCTCTGACGGATAATGATTTTGTATATCACACTAGATGGGGCCTGCTGCCTCTTTAAGAAATGGAATACATAAGCATGCTCTATAGTATGAGCTCCACCTCCTGAGGAAGCCTACTGTGTGACAGGGCAAAACATTGGGTGACTCTAGATGCTGCACCCTTGTGGGACCAAGTTCATTTTCTATTTTGGCATCACGTGTTCTAATAAAATAATATTTGGCTAATCTAGCATGTTTGTGTTTGCACCCATCCATATCAGTCTTTACTGAGCCACTGACATGAGTTTCCCTGGACTGCTGTAGCTCTCTTCTCTATGTTGTCCCCTTAAAATGTAGTCACTGAACTTCAGTGTGTTTAAAATGCTCCTGCCCTTGCCCTCCTCAGGACAGGAAAACTCTCTGAATAAGTTATGCCTCAAAGTCTTATCTTGGCTTAAAATAGAAATGTTTACTACTACTCAGTTGCAGCCATAAATATGTTCAGATATTTTTTGCGATATACCTAAAGAGATTCTCTTTGGTGGCCCATAAACGGTGCGCAGGCAGGTCGAAAATTTCTAGCTGATATCACAGAAATTTCAAGAAATATTCACACGCTCTTTGGCTGCAACTATAGACTTGTTATTCTAGGAAGTTTTTGTTAATTAGTATTTTATGTTTTTCCTGGGTTTTCTCCTGTCCCACCCGCGCATCTCCGGCGTGATGTATGCGATGTGGAGGCATCTTGACGCATGTCTTCAGACCTCATCCTACCGGTCACCTAGTACCGCCTCATGGTCATCAATGAACTTCCATTCGGTGATGGCGGGACTATGGTTGGGCAACCCCAACCCAGGAGAGAAGAGCAACTGCTCAGTCCAGCTCCTGCCCTCCCCTGGTGTGCCAGCACCCTGGCGATCAGAGGTTGTTCCCAAACCCAGGTTGCCGGCACAGCATGAGGTAAGGCGTCCAGCGCCTCAGCCCTTAGTGCCACCGAGCTGGCCTAGTCTAAGAAGTTTTAACATATTCAATCAATCAATCAAATACTTTATTTAACCAGGCATAACACCATTGAGCAAGCTCATTTTCAAAGTGGTCCTGGATATAGACAACTGATTCACATGAGAGTACAGTACAGTACAAAGAAAAAAAAAAGCAGACCATGAACATAAATATATTGTTCCCATTCTTTTTGTTTCATCCATATTGTTGTCCTCACCCGAACCGTCGACTTGCTGTTCCCACATGACCTGTACCAGCACCCTAGCCCCATCTGCTGCTCCCACCACTGTTGTAACCAGCAGGGAGCTACACTGAGAGCCTGAAACTGCAGTGACCTTCATTAAGGCATTATAGATTGAGGGAGCTCCCAACCCAATCTGAGTGCTCCTTTCCCCTCGCTGTCAGCCGCTTTATTTGGTCAAGAGTGTCTCATGAGCATCTGCCCTGGAAATGGACCGGTTTGGGTGAGAGTTTAAAATATTTAATATATTCACTGTCTTACACAGCCAGTATAGTGTTATGCTTGTGCAACTGTGTTAGTTTGGTTTTGGCCATTCACACTCTCTTTTCCAGAGGAATTACTACCCTGTAGGGGTACGAAAGGCAAGGAACCCTTAGAGAGGGTTCCACCCCTAGAGGTGCCACAGAACGGTTCCCATGGCTAAAGGTACCTTAGGAATTCCCCTAAGGAGATAGTGCTGCCACTGGAGGAGGAGGGGAGGATGGTGGGGCAAAGAAAAATGCTTTGCAATGAGACTGAGAGGAACTGCTTACATAGCTCAGGAAGTGGGGTGGCTGGCTGCTTGGACACGAACTCCAGGCAAAACCTTCCAATTGATTAAGCTCAATTAATAATGTATTAATACAGGTGACTAGACCACTTATACAGTTGTGTGTGTGTGGTCTCACATTCTTAGGTATCAGAACCCCCACCCCTTGGTTTGCGGTTCACATACCTAAGAATCGTCAGTGGTTTCCTCTTGTAGCCATAAGGTGGTCTTGTCACCTGCAGTAACATACAGCTCGGCGTACATGAGGTTTTACCCTGCTGTGTTATTTTGCCCTGCCCACTACCTGCATGGTGGCAGGCCTTCCCTGACAGGGCTCGCAAGCATGCCATATCCTTCTGCAGAGGAAGAAGACTCCCTGGACCTCCGCAGGGGTTGCCGCGGGACACCCAGAACTGACCATCAGTGGCTGGGAGCACTACTATGTGGAAGTGCCTACCCAGCAGCCCCCCTGCCAACCACACCCAGGTAGGTCTCAAGTCTTCTCCCAAACTGGCTTCCCTGCATGGGAGTGCAACACACGACCCCCTGGTATATGGTATTGCTTCCAATCCTTAAAATCTTGGCTACCCATTCTGTGTGAATACACATTAAAACTGCACTCATTTGTAAAATCTTTTAAGGAAACTGCTCCAGTAAAATCACTCATCACACTGTACTCTTTAACATGACTTCTTCGCTGCACTGATGCTTGTCTCCCTAGTGTTCCTGTGTCGAAACTTTCGACAGTCAGAGACATATCTCTTTCCTCTGTCAGAAATTGCCTTCCAACATACAGTATATCTTGAATGCACAACTCTCTTTCCCTACCATCAAATCTCGGCAGGGGTATTGCCAGGAATTTCAAACTTGTACTAGAGAGTTGAAGGACTTGTTGCCCCTTCCCCCATAAACACAAGCCAAAAGATATGTTTCTCCCCACACAAACATCGCTCCACCCTCATTTCAGTCGACAATATGTAATAACCCAATGATCTTTAATTCCCATTTTTATTTTATCTAGCGCACACACTACTCATCAAAGAAAGTTGGCTGGCTTTTAGTTACAATATTTAGGATACACTGTGATAAACCTCTGTACCACATCAAGGTATCTAGCCTTACAAATTCATTCACACCAGCACTTATGGATATATACTTGATTAGGTCACTCATATAGTCATGGCCTCGAAGTTCAGCACCTGCACATCTTTATTTATTTAGCTTTTTGTTTACGGGTAACTGCACTATACAAAACATGCATGTTATCCAAAAAGCATTCACAGACTCACACTAAAGCATCCACGGAGGGGAAAAACAGTTCTCCGTGCACGTTAGGCTCAGTTTGTATTTGTTGCTGTGGCCTGAGGCTCATGTTGCCCCTGGAGTTTCCAGATTTTACTGTACTCCACAGATTATATGGAGTATGCCTGCCAGCACCCATGAATCTTGACTAAATCTTAATTATCCACCTGAGCCTTTGAGGCCAAAAAGGCAACATTTATGTGCATTATCCCTCATAGTGTGAAAGCTCATGAAAAATTATTTTCAATGACACACATTATTGGGCTGGCTTATAGCTGGCAGCAGTCTGCAGATACTCCCCGACTAAGTCTGCTCTGTACTGATACATCATTGCCACCATTTTCAGAAGCTTGTGATGTCATGCAAGGGGAAGGTGTGACTAATTCCACTGTAGTTAGACACAGCTTCACCCACCGTGATACCACGTGCTTTCAAAATTGGTTGCAATGTAGTATCAAAATAGGACAGACTTTGTCAGGGGGATATCTCCCGGCTGCTTGAGCCTGGCAGCTGCAGGTTAGCCCCATACCTCATTTAAAAGACATTTTCATGGACTTTCAATGTGAATGGTCCTCTTTTTTTTCCACTATCTTATCTTTTTTGTGATGTCCTCCCCAGCGCCAACCCACCTCCTGCCCACTAAGCTGCCATGATCCTGAGGGGTCTGGAACCTGCCCCAACCAAAGCAGCCATGCCCTTGCCCATGCCCGCATAGCAGAGGTGGGCCTGTGCCCACCTCTCCACATACTTCCATCCAGGGCCTATCTCTGTCACTGATCTGGTGTTGCAGGTGAGACAAATAGGGCTCCTTGCGGAATGTCTGCCACCCCCCTGGACAATGGTGGGGCAGATGTTCTGCGAGAAGAGCAGAAAAGGTTCTCTGTAGCAGAGTGTGCAACCTTTGGACTGCCAATCCAGCTCCTATCACAGCTAGCTGGGATTGTGGGTTCCAGACCTAAGCCTGTGGCCCACCGAGTGGAAGGTGAGCACCTTAAAAGCTAGGCTACCAGGTCACCGTAATGGCCCAGCAATAGGGGGTTACACTATCGTGTGGGCCACCTGAGTCTGGTAGCGAACTTGGGATGCCACTTCAGGAGGCAAGCTAGACTGCCATAGCCACCATTCAGCATTGCACTGCACTCATTAAGGGATGGCTTTGGGCTGCGTTGCCACATGTTACTGCCTGCAGCTGAGGCCCCTTATTGGGCGAAAGGAGGAACCAAGAGAGGAAAGCAGAAAAAACAAATGTTCATCTATATGATGGACTGGGCTCCCAGAGGTCCAGCGGGATCCTGCTGCCCACCGATCCTGGATCCTAGCCCGGTGATGCTGGATCCTAGCCCACCAACGTTGAATCCTACCCCACCAATGCTGGATTCTAGTCCACACACGATTGCCTCAGGGGAAGACAGACCTCCCCGGAGCCCCTTTCATGAAGGGGAGACCCATGAGAGATGTAGGTATGGGCAGAACCCTAGGGGACAGGGGCAACAGGCCAGGACAGGGCATATCCCTGACAGACATGGTCAGGAAGAAAAGCCCGGCGGGGGAGCTACCCCACCAGTGACAAATGTTCCTCTTTTTCTCTGTTTTATTCTATTTCATTTTGTTATTCACGCTTGCATGGTACCTATTTAACATCCAGTTTGCAATTTCTCTTACTGTGCATCTGTGACATGTTTTGAGAACCTTTTAATAGGAAGGAAGCTATATAAAAATATAATACATATATACACATTGAATACATTCTACAGTATTTTCTCTGCTTGACCTAATCTGCTCATTGGAGACCCCCCCCCAACTACCCAATAAGGATGGACTAGTCAAGGTATTGTGACTTCAATGCAATGACCTTGTCTTTTCTCTGTTTTGGGTTATTTTCATATCATTTGTATTCTCCATCCCCGCCCGCCTCAGTGGGGCGGGATTACTGCTGCTGCTGTTTGTCCTGCTCCAGCCTGGCATTGCCAACTCCCTGGCCATTCATTAACCACTGCCCTCCAAGGCCTGGTGCCAACCTCCCAGTTGCAGGGTGCTCCTCCGGTATCTTCAGGCCCTCACTCAGCCCCACTTAGTTTGTTAGTAGACTGGCAAAACAAATCACTTTTTAAAGATTATTATTTTTTTCTTGTTTTTTTAAGCACTGCAATTCAGCATTAGCGATCTAGCAGTTTTATTTCATTGAGAGAAGCAGTCCGTTCTGTACTTTTTGAGACTACCACAAACTACTGCTTTAATATTCCACAACAATCCGCTGAATCTACAGGCACCTGCTTCAAATTGCACTGCTTAGGGACCCAATCTGGATGACTAATGGGTAAAGATTAGGAAATTGCTGAAGCGCTGTTCCTGTACAAAAGAAAACATTTTTTTTTTCATTTTAATAAGATAACTGCTTTTTGTTAAAAGTTAACTGACACTTTAATTTCTTTTCTTGCTTCTGCCTGCAGTTTGCTACATCAGCAGCGGAAGCATGTCTTTGAGAAGATTTCAAGATTCTAACCGTTACTTAAGAGGTAGTACAGCCTTTGAAAATACTCATAGTTTTAAAAGAACCCAGCAGCAGACGGCCTATCAGCGCAGAGGTAGGACTTCTGCTCACGACACTGTTGATCCAGGTTCAGGAACAAGCACAGTCACTGGGGCGGGGAGGGAGGATCGAATGTCTCAGAAAGATCTCCTCCCCAGCATGGGGCAGGGATAGAACATCTTGCTTGTTCTCCAGTGCTACCTGGCTGAAGCCAGCTGGTAACACAAGTGAGCATTCACTGCAAAGAAGGGCTGCCATCAGGTGCTTTGCAAACACAACTGATACTGCAGGCTACCCACTACATGTGGACCTGGTTAAGTGGTGCATAACTGTTATGTCCATGAGAAGGTTAATGCCGGGAGTGGGGTGTGCAGTACCAGGGAATGAAGGCACAGAAACACAAGGTGGTAAAAAAAAAAAAAAGAAAACATCCTCAACTGCACAGTCAGCTCCATGGTACTGGACAGCACTGGGCTGCCTGGCACACTGGTGACCTAGGTTCAAACCCTACACCTGAGATGCAAAAGTGAAGGCTGCTGGGGAAAGCGATGAGTGTTCTGAAAAACTCTCTCCTCCTGGGGTTGGGTGGTCATGGTGTACAACTCCTAGAGCGACACCTAAAGAGGCTTGGGCCACTGCTGACTTTGCATTAGGAGGCGCTGTACCCAAGAGGACAGCATGACTGTACTCATTGGTGCTAAGAGATGGGAATGAGCAAAAAAAAAGCAATAAAATAACCAATGGCTGCAGGGTGCCAGTGGCAGCCAATCGCTGTCCACATTCAAATGGCATGCCAAATATTTGGCCCCTTCTCTTCCTCCATACACTATAATCTGCAAACCACCAAAGAATACCCTCGGGGGTGGGGGGCTGGGCGAAGCAGGGGTTTATTGTTCTGTGAGATAGGAGGTGACTGGAACGGAGGGAATGTGTGATCCAGTTAGCAGTGTCCCAGGACAGGTAGTAGACAAATGACTGCAGAAGCTTGAAGACTGGCCAAGATAGTTTCAAAAATAGATTATAAGTTTAATACATTATTCATGAGCCTAGCCAGCTTCCTGATTGGCTACTGGATTGTTAATTAACATCTTAGAAATAACTGATCCAGCTGTCAACTGACGCTGGGCAGCACGCACGTCTTGTACCACTCGGTTTAAAACCGTAATTAAGTGAAAAATCAACATGGAAAAATAAAATTATTATTGCAATTAGACTTACAATAACAACCTCGAAGCTGGTCATTTCCTTTGATTAATGACCAGCGGGAGAGAGGTATCCCTCGGTTGCAACTTGGGCCACATATCCCCCCAACCAGTCGGTAATCCTTCAGAGAAGTTTAGCTTCTCA
Organism: Neoceratodus forsteri; assembly: GCA_016271365.2. NCBI lineage: Eukaryota > Metazoa > Chordata > Ceratodontiformes > Ceratodontidae > Neoceratodus > Neoceratodus forsteri. Next base: position 60,166,623 of record JADMNL010000033.1, read on the forward strand.
GTTGATATTGCCTAAATGGACTAGATCTGCTACTTTTTATACATGAAGCATTATTTTGTACTTTTCCTAATTAGATTACCTTCTACCAGTGCTTTATTAGGTGTGATGTATGGAACAGCACTCTACATGAAGGCTGACATACAGTATCTAATGCTATTCACTTTCATGCCTCCTCAATATTGTGGGCCTCGGCCATTATGATATTATGAGGGATCAAGAAGAGTCACTGATTGGTCACTAGTGATGTCACAATGCGTGAGATCACAGTGCTCATGAGTTCCATGGCATTCCCAATGACAGGTGCATCTGGGTTTGGGCAAAGGGATGGTGTGAATGGTACCTGGGTCAGATCCTGCCATAACTGATCCATGCCCCTGCAGCCTGGGCCACCTGGGCCTTTCTGTTATCCTCAAGTTGTCTGGAATGGCATGGATGGTCAGGGGCTACAACATTGTTGTTTTACTGTTTTTATTAAAAATTGGTTCTCCCTTGTAAAGGGGATATGGCAGTCCAAGCAGGCTACTGTATCCCACAATGCTCTCCGCATGTGGAACTGGGGATCCAGTCACAGGCTAACTTAGACTTCCTACTGGAAGCCTGCTGTCTGGCCCAGCTCTGCTTCTGTTCCCTGCAAGGAGATCCATGGTGTCTGCTAGGGCAGCTGAGGAATGTGGGTGCCACCCATGAGCCTGGCACACAGAACAGCATGGCACAGGCTGGCAACACATGAATAGAACATATGTCAACCATCTCCAGATTAGGCCCTCAGCTGGCAACGGCGGTGGACTCCCTTGACGATGCGGAAACTTCAAGAGCACCTGAACAAGCTGGGTGATTAGTCAGACACCTGGAGTCTCAGAATCTATGCAGCCAAATGTAGGGTTCTATGCCTGTGGAGGATAATCAGTGGCTGGACCTGTGGAGTGGGGGTGGGTCTCCTATTGCTGCAGTGTAGTAATCTGTTAGAATGGTCCATCAAAACTGAAAGGACCAGGTGTGCACCATTTCCTTGATTAGGGGTACAAAGACCATTGGTGGGGAAAGGGATCCAGAAGTCCATTTACATGTGCTATCATACAAACTTTCACACCCTGAATCATCAGTTCTGTCGCATGCCAATACCTCTTAATTCCTAGTCTAACAACTTGCTCTGAGTTCCAATTTCCTTTGTGTATCATAAAATAATTTTTAGCCAGTCTGGCTTGTTTATTTATAAAACTTGCAGGTACTTTTGTAACCATTATACAACAGTAGTTCAAAATGGAGCACTCTGATTGGCTAACAATATTTTTGTTTTAAACTCTGCTCTATTTGAATCTTCAGTACATTTCATAACAGAAGACACACAATAAGACACTTTCTTCCATATTAGGGATGGGAAGGTCAGCTGTGACATGATTCTGATTCTGACTATGATCTTTCCCCAAAACATTCTGATTTACTCTGGTTTGTCAGACAGGTGTATTTTCCAGACTGATCCAGAACTGGGAAAGAGTAGATCTGGGCCGTGTCAAATGGCAGAGATCAGGTTACCCCTTTATGCTCTTCATATCCCCTTTTATGCAAATTGAAATTTAAAATAATTATTTTGTTCTTTTTTTTAATTGATTTCTCATTTCAATAGAAATGAAGCTCAAAGTCACTTAGAGTGTCAGGACAAGGACAGAGCAGGGTCACTTGGAAATCTGAACCTGGTCCATAGACTTAATTGGGTCAAATCAGAGTCGACTCAGGAATGATTCTGATTTCCAGAGTCAGGTCAAGGTGGGCCATTGGGTGGGGGTTCTGATCTGGCACAGAGTCAGTCCTCTCTTCTCTAATCGAGAGTCTTTCCTCTGTAGCATGCAAGCTGTGAGGTTAACAGTCTAAGAATCGGCATCAAAGACTTAGTTACCCATGTCTCAACAGAAGCACAGTTAGAACCATCTTGGCATCTTTTCTTCACCAAATTGAAATGTGATGTGGCTGGCCCATTGGTACAGTGGAGCTTTTCGCTCTGATTTCAGATTTGGGAACAAGCCACAGTTGTCGGAGAGCCAGCTGGAGGAGGATGGTTGAGCATTCCAGCAGATACTTGCCTCCTCGGGGAGGCCTCCTGAACTCCACTGCAGTACCACCCCCTGGGTGACCATGGGTGACTGTGCAAGCTTCAGCCAGTAACTGAGGGAGGGGGACATCAGCATGCACTGACACCTTCAGCGTGCCTTGCATGCATGCATGCATTAGCATGGACCGCCTCGATGTTCATGGGTTGGAGCAGAAAATGGAAAGAAAACCAACTGTGCAGCATGCTGTCCACTGCCTCTCATAGGTCCCTCACCACTGCGTCACTCCAGCACCAAAGCTAAACTCCTGTCAGAGGAACTGAGCTGACCTCTGGCTGTCCTGCCTAGGGGTCAACCAGGTAAGAACAAGGAGCAGAGATAAACCCCAGGGATGGTGGATGATGGGACTGAATGGTGCAGCAGGACTAGCTGGCCAGTCAGGTGCAGGGGGAAAAAGTACAGTAAATAAAAATAAAAAAAAGAAACAAAAATCCATTGTCGTCCAGCATGTACCAGACTCCTTGCACTGGAGTCTCAGTCACAGAACCCTTCCCTTTGAAGTATACATTGATCAGCACGGATAATGTTATTCATAGCTTTGGTGTTAGCTTAACCAGACAGGTCTTCTAAGCCTAAGATGTTCTGCAATGCCCTTAACTCCTCCCCTAACCTGTTTTGGGTCCTTCAGCCCCCACTCTTTGGCATGCGATTGTTTTAAATTTACCGATCATGAAGGCTAATATGCCTCAGGCACAGGCAGCATGTGAGTTTGTATTATAACACGCTGAACAATAGGAAGTTACTTTGCCTCATCTCTGATGACCCTCCTAAGAACTGAGAGTGTGAACTCCCCTGCACTATGCCACCCATTTATAGTGCTCCATGACTGTTGTACTTAAGAAAAGAAATCATAAGGATTAGCTGTATTGTTACCAAAACATGCTTCCGAATGCTAGTATAGAGTTTATCCAAGCATAAAAGCCAGTTCCATGATTTTTGGATGCCAGCCCTCTGGTTTATTGCACCCCATCAACTGCAGCCTGCAACTTCTTACTTTACTTTGCGTTAAAGAAGAGTGTCTTTTTTAGATGTAATTAAACTTGGCAGGCTACTGAAATCCATTAGCCTGGGTGCATAAAACATGTAGAGAAACCTAAATAAACCAATAACCTCAAACAACTGTGTGCCTCTGTGTGTAATATTGAACTTCTTCCTTCCCTCCCCCTGCCTTTTCCCCCTCACTTTCTGGAGACTGACAGCATTCTAAAAGGGGTAAGTTAATGACTGGTAACCCTCCTATACATTAGAACCTCTAGAATTTTAGCTATAAAAACATTCTTTTTAAAACATTAAAACACTTTAATAAAAGCATTAAGGCACTTCATGGATTGGGATACCTCTGTGAATCTAACCCTCAGTGTATAAGATACTCTGCTTTGCCTTGTACCTCACGATTACCCTAGGGTTCCATTAACAGATGTAACCCAACCCCTGGTTGTGCCTTAATGTTAAACACAAGGGTGTTTCATGCAAACAGTTCTCAGATTCTGAAGTTCTAAGTTCCGAAGGCTTGGGATAGTTCATTTCTCACACCATGGTTTCTCTTATTCTTTCATTAATAAAGTCTTGAACTTTCACAAGCGCAAATATTCTGTTCTGTGTGGAGTTTTTTCAGATTATCATTTTTAGGGCTGTGGGTGGAGTTTACAGCCCTTCTGTCATCTGTAGCTCTAAAAACGGCTTTTCCTAGAACTACCTTTTTAGACATCTGTATGTATTCCTCCACAGTTGCAAAGTAGTGCACTCCCCGTCTGATTTTTATGTTTGCTTGTGCCCATGCGCAAGAAACATTATGCGGCAGCTTAGGAGAGAAGCGGGTTGTGGAGGTGTGGCACTGTGGTAGCCAACGGTGGCACTGCATTTGGGGGCTTGGCACTGGTGGACCAATGCAGGCACACTGTGCTGATGACATTGGTTTCCAAAAATGCCACCAAGTTGAAACAATTTCACTGCTGCAATGAGGGGCCACCTTGTCATTGCAGCGTCAGACACTCCACTGCAATAAGGGAGTGACCCATTATTGTAGGGCGGTACCTTGCCTAGTGTAACATTTTTTGTGAACATGGTGGTGGCTTGCCGCCACCACAGCCCCATGAAAGCTAAATGGGGTGGCCAATCCCTATTGGCATGCTCTGACCCAGTTCATTTGCCAGTAGGGGAGTCCATCTCGTCAGCATAATGTAACCCCTTCTCCATTTGTTGTGTGCCGAGGGTGCCTTGGACTCTTTATTTGAAGTTCACCCCATTTTCTATACTGCACCCATTTTGGCATATGTCCTTATGGAATGGGGTGACTGTAAAGCTGAACACCCCAAGGCACACCTCAACACGTGTCGTGTCTGCAGGATAGGGTGAAGTGAAATGGCATGAACGTTGTGGCCTGTCCATCTTTTCAGGGTGGAGGTGGGGTTGGCATGAAGTTCAATACTTCACTGCCATTCCTATTCTGCACCTCTCTAACTCCTGCATTTCCAATGCTAATACCAGCAAGCAAACATTCGGCATTGACAAATGCTTGTTGCTATTTGTTACTCTATGTTAAAGACATCTGAAGGGGGAGGGGGATGCTACTGTATTGTACCTCAGAACTTCTCAGCATATGAACAAAAAAACCCTTTTTAAACTGCTATTTCTATCATCTGTCCAGCTCAGTCTAACATATTTGTTCTATTCTCTCAGCAGCCTAGGGATTAACTCATTTCCTTTTGTTTTTAGAAATACGAAAGCCGACTTAGTAAGTCACATTACAGACAGTGGAATTGTAGTTCATTAGCTGACATCCTTTCCGTAGGACAGGTTGGAGGCAAACACTGGAAACAGAAGACTTTTTTTCTCATTTTATAATATGATGTACTGAATGTGTATTTAGTTGCAGGGTCAGGGCCTTGAAGAAAGTAATAACATTTATTTAACTCATTTAAGATTCCATCAGGTGGTCAGAAAAAGTCTGAGAGAATTTTGTAAAACTAACAAATGAAAGATGCAAAAATAGCATGCACACTGGCCTCTGAGACTGGAAGATCAGAAGACTGTGGGTTCTATCCCACACTAGGCATGTGGGTTAAAGAGCTTGTGTACTGCCTAAAACTAATATTAGATTTTAAAGCAGTCAACTATTACCTTTATATTTGAGGTACTTTATCTTTTCCCTTGTTTAATTAGAAGATTGTTTATCTGATGTTAATATGCGTGATGTGTGGAACAGCACCTGCTGCGCAGCTGTATAACTAGCTATACTGCAAATACTACACTACCAGCATTGTGACCTCCTCACTGACTGTGACATCACCGCTACTTAGGAACAGCAATTCAGTGACTGCCAGGTAATTCACCTGTGATTTCTGTCAGCTTGACATATCATTTTAATACCTAACATCAAATGAGAGCCGTTTCCTGATAAAAGGCTGCAAATATTAACATTTAAATAAACAACAAAGTCACAAATAAGGAACTAGTGGCTTATGGAAAAATGTACAGGGATTTGATGCTGCCTGTACAAGGAAAATACAGGAAAAATTAGGGCTTGTCACAGGAAAATGGTTATTTGGATCTGGGAGCACTGTGATGATTGTGACTAAATAGCACTATATGGCACCAACAAGAAAATGACTTTGGTCATTTGGTAGATCTTCACAGCCCTATCAGCTCTGGCTAGAGTTTGTTTGTAAAGGTCGCTGCTTGATTTGTTACTCACTAGGTCTTTGAGAGACCCTGCTCTCTAAATGCCATTTGTAGGCTTAATGTTGTCAAATAAATTATGATATAGAAGATATGGCAACTGTAAAATCTTCATGGATAGGACACTTCTTTGTCAGACTGGACCCTCCTTCACTCTTTCTTATTTCAATTTAAACTACCCCATTGCACCTACACACCACTGTTCACTCTACTCTGCCCTTTCACACCCCTCTCTCAATGCCAGGCACCTTTCCCATTGAGTCTCCTTTATGCCCAAATTCTGGTTTGGTTCCGTTCTCTCCTACCTTACATCCCTATTATCCTCTCCACCTTCTTCCTCCTACCCTCTCTGCGGTAAGACTTCCCATTCACTCTTTATTCCTTCCAGAAAATCTACTGTTGGTCAATCTGCTTTCTCATACCAATTTTCTTAACTCTGGCCCTCCTGTCTCCTGTCAATCTGTTCTGCCTCTTCTGCTTTCTCCCTAAAGTCTCTTCTTCATGACTTTTCATCTCCCATTTGTGGCTGTGCATAACCTACTACCTCTTTTCTTCCTTCCTATCAACTAGTTTCACCCTGAGCATTTTGTTCCCCTCTTCCCCAGGCTTTACCTGTACAAGTAGTTTCCCACTGCCTGTCATGACCCAATTGTATCCACTAAATGTATCATTGTACTGATTTGCCTTCATTACTTATAATTATGCTCCTTTGATTTAATGCTGTATATTTCTTTCATGTTTGTAATGTAACTGTTATTACTGTTTAGTTTTTCCCATCTTGAATTATCTCCACTTCCCCTTACCCCCAGGATGCATCTGGAAATGGGATTTTCACAGCTCAGTATATCTTTCCTGGTGAGACTTCTGAAATAAATAAATAAATGAAACATACATAAACTATAGAACAATTCATTGTACACATAGTTAGCACTCTTATCAAGTGCCATCTCTGGAGTGAGCAAAGGCATGGCAGAAAATGCCTGCCTGCAATTTATAGAGTACTGTTGTTATGAGTAGGCGGTTTACAAAAAGCAGGAAAATGCTGCGGCATGGGTGACTGGGGTAGTGAGCCCTGGAGTATGCAGCAGTTTCTGCAAAAGGTGCTACTGGCATGGGTAATTGGTGTACTGACCCCTGGACTTTGCAGCAGTTTCTGTAATAGATGCTACCAGCATGGGTGACTGGGGTATTGAGCTCTGGAGTATGCAGCAGTTTCTGTAATAGATACTACCAGCATGGGTGATTGGGGTACTGAGCTCTGGAGTATGCAGCAGTTTCTGTAATAGATGTTACTGGCATGGGTGACTGGGGTGCTGAGCCCTGGAGTATACAGCAGTTTCTGCAATAGATGCTACTGGCATGGGTGACTGGGGTACTGAGCCCTGGAGTATGCAGCAGTTTCTGCAATAGATGCTACTGGCATGGGTGATTGGGGTACTGAGCCCTGGAGTATGCAGCAGTTTCTGCAATAGATGCTACCGGCATGGGTAATTGCTGTACTGACCCCTGGACTTTACAGCAGTTACTGCAATAGATGCTACCAGCATGGGTGACTGGGGTACTGAGCCCTGGAGTATGCAGCAGTTCTGCAATAGATGCTACTGGCATGGGTGACTGGGGTACTGAGCCCTAGAGTATGCAGCAGTTTCTGCAATAGATGCTACCAGCATGGGTGATTGGGGTACTGAACCCTAGAGTATGCAGCAGTTTCTACAATAGATGCTATTGGCATGGGTAGTTGGTGTACTGAGCCCTGGACTTTGCAGCAGTTTCTGTAAAAGGTGCTGCTGGCATGGGTGAGTGGGGTAATGAGCCCTAGAGTATGCAGCAGTTTCTGCAATAGATGCTACTGGCATGGGTGATTGCGGTACTGAGCCCTGGAGTATGCAGCAGTTTCTGCAATAGGTGATACCAGCACGGGTGATTGGGGTACTGAGCCCTGAAGTATGCAGCAGTATCTGCAATAGATGCTACCAGCATGGGTAATTGGGGTACTGAGCCCTAGAGTATGCAACAGTTTCTGCAATAGATGCTACTGCCATGGGTAATTGGTGTACTGAGCCCTGGACTTTGCAGCAGTTTCTGCAAAAGGTGCTGCAGCCATGGGTGAGTGGGGTAATGAGCCCTGGAGTATGCAGCAGTTTCTGCAAAAGATGCTACCAGCACGGGTGATTGGGGTACTGAGCCCTGGAGTATGCAGCAGTTTCTGCAATAGATGCTACCAGCATGGGTGACTGGGGTACTGAGCCCTGGAGTATGCAGCAGTTTCTGCAATAGATGCTACCAGCATGGGTGAGTGGGGTACTGAGCCCTGGAGTATGCAGCAGTTTCTGCAATAGGTGCTACCAGCATGGGTGAGTGGGGTACTGAGCCCTGGAGTATGCAGCAATTTCAATAGATGCTACCAGCATGGGTGATTGGGGTACTGAGCCCTGGAGTATGCAGCAGTTTCTGCCATAGGTGCTACCAGCATGGGTGACTCGGGTACTGAGCCCTGAAGTATGCAGCTGTTGCTGCAATAGATGCTGCTGGCATGGGTGACTGGGGTATTTAGCCCTGGAGTATGCAGCAGTTTCTGCAATAGATGCTACTGGCATGGGTGATTGGGGTACTGAGCCCTGGAGTATGCAGCAGTTTCTGCAATAGGTGATACCAGCATGGGTGATTAGGGTACTGAGCCCTGAAGTATGCAGCAGTATCTGCAATAGATGCTACCAGCATGGGTGATTGGGGTACTGAGCCCTAGAGTATGCAACAGTTTCTGCAAAAGGTGCTGCTGCCATGGGTGAGTGGGGTACTGAGCCCTGAAGTATGCAGCAGTATCTGCAATAGATGCTACTGCCATGGGTAATTGGTGTACTGAGCCCTGGACTTTGCAGCAGTTTCTGCAAAAGGTGCTGCTGCCATGGGTGAGTGGGGTACAGAGCCCTGGAGTATGCAGCAGTTTCTGCAAAAGGTGCTACCAGCACGGGTGATTGGGTACTGAGCCATGGAGTATGCAGCAGTTTCTGCAATAGATGCTACCAGCATGGGTGACTGGGGTACTGAGCCCTGGGTATGCAGCAGTTTCTGCAATAGATGCTACCAGCATGGGTGTGGGGTACTGAGCCCTGGAGTATGCAGCAGTTTCTGCAATAGGTGCTACCAGCATGGGTGAGGTACTGAGCCCTGGAGTATGCAGCAGTTACTGCAATAGATGCTACCGGCATGGGTGATTGGGGTACTGAGCCCTGGACTTTGCAGCACTTTCTGTAAAAGGTGCTGCTGCCATGGGTGAGTGGGGTACTGAGCCCTGGAGTATGCAGCAGTTTCTGCAATAGATGCTACTGGCATGGGTGATTGGGGTACTGAGCCCTGGAGTATGCAGCAGTTTCTGCAATAGATGCTACCGGCATGGGTAATTGCTGTACTGACCCAAGGACTTTACAGCAGTTACTGCAATAGATGCTACCAGCATGGGTGACTAGGGTACTGAGCCCTAGAGTATGCAGCAGTTTCTGCAATAGATGCTACCAGCATGGGTGATTGGGGTACTGAGCCCTAGAGTATGCAACAGTTTCTGCAATAAATGCTACTGGCATGAGTAATTGGTGTACTGAGCCCTGGACTTTGCAGCAGTTTCTGTAAAAGGTGCTGCTGGCATGGGTGAGTGGGTTACTGAGTCCTGGAGTATGCAGCAGTTTCTACAATAGATGCTATTGGCATGGGTAGTTGGTGTACTGAGCCCTGGACTTTGCAGCAGTTTCTGTAAAAGGTGCTGCTGGCATGGGTGAGAGGGGTAATGAGCCCTAGAGTATGCAGCAGTTTCTGCAATAGATGCTACTGGCATGGGTGATTGGGGTACTGAGCCCTGGAGTATGCAGCAGTTTCTGCAATAGGTGCTACCAGCACGGGTGATTGGGGTACTGAGCCCTGAAGTATGCAGCAGTATCTGCAATAGATGCTACCAGCATGGGTGACTGGGGTACTGAGCCCTAGAGTATGCAACAGTTTCTGCAATAGATGCTACTGCTAGGGGTAATTGGTGTACTGAGCCCTGGACTTTGCAGCAGTTTCTGCAAAAGGTGCTGCTGCCATGGGTGAGTGGGGTACTGAGCCCTGGAGTATGCAGCAGTTTCTGCAATAGGTGCTACCAGCATGGGTGAGTGAGGTACTGAGCCCTGGAGTATGCAGCAGTTTCTGCAATAGATGCTACCAGCATGGGTGATTGGGGTACTGAGCCCTGGAGTATGCAGCAGTTTCTGCCATAGGTGCTACCAGCATGGGTGACTCGGGTACTGAGCCCTGAAGTATGCAGCAGTTGCTGCAATAGATGCTGCTGGCATGGGTGACTGGGGTATTTAGCCCTGGAGTATGCAGCAGTTTCTGCAATAGATGCTACCAGCATGGGTGACTGGGGTACTGAGCCCTGGAGTATGCAGCAGTTTCTGCAATAGATGCTACTGGCATGGGTGACTGGGTGCTGAGCCCTGGAGTATGCAGCAGTTTGCAATAGGTGCTACCAGCAGGGTGATTGGGGTACTGAGCCCTGAGTATGCGGCAGTTTCTGCAATAGATGCTACCAGCATGGGTGATTGGGGTACTGAGCCCTGAGTATGCAGCAGTTTCTGCAATAGATGCTACTGGCATGGGTGATTGGGGTACTGAGCCCTGAGTATGCAGCAGTTTCTGCAATAGATGCTACCAGCATGGGTAATTGTGTGCTGAGCCCTGGAGTATGCAGCAGTTTCTGCAATAGATGCTACCGGCATGGGTGATTGGGTGCTGAGCCCTGGACTTTGCAGCAGTTTCTGTAAAGGTGCTGCTGCCATGGTGAGTGGGGTACTGATCCCTGGAGTATGCAGCAGTTTCTGCAATAGATGCTACCAGCATGGGTGAGTGGGGTACTGAGTCCTGGAGTATGCAGCAGTTTCTGCATCAGATGCTGCTGGCATGGGTGAATGGGGTACTGAGCCCTGGAGTATGCAGCAGTTTCTGCAATAGATGCTACCAGCATGGGTGAGTGGGGTACTGAGCCCTGGAGTATGCAGCAGTTTCTGCAATAGATGCTACCAGCATGGGTGAGTGGGGTACTGAGCCCTGGAGTATGCAGCAGTTTCTGCAATAGATGCTACTGGCATGGGTGAGTGGGGTACTGAGCCCTGGAGTATGCAGCAGTTTCTGCAATAGATGCTACCAGCATGGGTGATTGGTGTACTGAGCCCTGGAGTATGCAGCAGTTTCTGCAATAGATGCTACTGGCATGGGTGAGTGGGGTACTGAGCCCTGAGTATGCAGCAGTTTCTGCAATAGATGCTACTGGCATGGGTGAGTGGGTACTGAGCCCTGAGTATGCAGCAGTTTCTGCAATAGATACAGCATGGGTGATTGGTACTGAGCCCTGGACTTTGCAGCAGTTTCTGAAAGGTGCTGCTGGCATGGGTGAGTGGGGTACTGAGCCCCTGAGTATGCAGCAGTTTCTGCAACAGATGCTACCAGCATGGGTGAGTGGGTACTGAGCCCTGGAGTATGCAGCAGTTTCTGCATAGATGCTACCAGCATGGGTGATGGGGTACTGAGCCCTGGAGTATGCAGCAGTTTCTGCAATAGATGCTACCAGCGTGGGTGATTGGGGTACTGAGCCCTGGAGTATGCAGCAGTTTCTGCAATAGATGCTACCAGCATGGGTGATTGGGGTACTGAGCCCTGGAGTATGCGGCAGTTTCTGCAATAGATGCTACCAGCATGGGTGATTGGGGTACTGAGCCCTGGAGTATGCGGCAGTTTCTGCAATAGATGCTACCAGCACGGGTATTGGTGTACTGAGCCCTGGAGAATGCAGCAGTGTCTGCAATAGATGCTACCAGCATGAGTGATTGGGGTACTGAGCCCTGGAGTTTGCAGCAGTTTCTGTGAAAGGTGCTGCTGCCATGGGTGAGTGGGGTACTGAGACCTGGAGTATGCAGCAGTTTCTGCAATAGATGCCACCAGCATGGGTGAGTGGGGTACTGAGTCCTGGAGTATGCAGCAGTTTCTGCAACAGATGCTACTGGCAGGGGTAATTGTTGTACTGAGCCCTGGACTTTGCAGCAGTTTCTGTAAAAGGTGCTGCTGGCATGGGTGAGTGGGGTACTGAGCCCTGGAGTATGCAGCAGTTTCTGCAATAGATGCTACCAGCATGGTGATTGGGGTACTGAGCCCTGGAGTATGCAGCAGTTTCTGCAATAGATGCTACCAGCAAGGGTGATTGGGGTACTGAGCCCTGGAGTATGCAGCAGTCTGTGTGATAGATGCTACCAGCATAGGTGACTGGGGTACTGAGCCCTGGAGTATGCAGCAGTTTCTGCAATAGATTCTACCAGCACGGGTGATTGGGGTGCTGAGCCCTGGAGTATGCAGCAGTTTCTGCAATAGATGCTACCAGCACGGGTGACTGGGGTACTGAGCCCTAGAGTATGCAGGAGTTTCTGCAATAGATGCTACCAGCACGGGTGATTGGGGTACTGAGCCCTGGAGTATGCAGCAGTTTCTGCAATAGATGCTACTGCAGGGTGACTGTGGTACTGAGCCCTGGAGTATGCAGCAGTTTCTGCAATAGATGCTACTGGCATGGGTGACTTGGGTGCTGAGCCCTGGAGTATGCAGCAGTTTCTGCAATAGATGCTACCAGCATGGGTGACTGGGGTACTGAGCCCTGGAGTATGCAGCAGTTTCTGCAATAGATGCTACTGGCATGAGTAATTGGTGTACTGGGCCCTGGACTTTGCAGCAGTTTCTGTAAAAGGTGCTGCTGGCATGGGTGAGTGGGGTACTGAGCCCTAGAGTATGCAGCAGTTTCTGCAATAGATGCTACCAGCATGGGTGAGTGGGTTACTGAGTCCTGGAGTATGCAGCAGTTTCTACAATAGATGCTACCAGCATGGGTAGTTGGTGTTCTGAGCCCTGGACTTTGCAGCAGTTGCTGTAAATGGTGCTGCTGGCATGGGTGAGTGGGGTAATGAGCCCTAAAGTATGCAGCAGTTTCTTTAATAGATGCTCCTGGCATGGGTGATTGGGGTACTGAGCACTGGAGTATGCAGCAGTTTCTGCAATAGTGCTACCAGCACGGGTGATTGGGGTACTGAGCCCTGAGTATGCAGCAGTTTCTGCAATAGATGCTACCAGCATGGGTGATTGGGGTACTGAGCCCTGAGTATGCAGCAGTTTCTGCAATAGATGCTACCAGCATGGGAGATTTGGGTAGCTGAGCCCCAGAGTATGCAACAGTTTCTGCAATAGATGCTACTGCCATGGGTAATTGGTGTACTGAGCCCTGGACTTTGCAGCAGTTTCTGCAAAGGTGCTGCTGGCATGGGTGAGTGGGTACTGAGCCCTGGAGTATGCAGCAGTTTCTGCAATAGATGCTACCAGCATGGGTGAGTGGGGTACTGAGCCCTGGAGTATGCAGCAGTTTCTGCAATAGATGCTACCAGCATGGATGATGAGGTACTGAGCCCTGGAGTATGCAGCAGTTTCTGCAATAGGTGCTACAGCATGGTTGAGGGGTACTGAGCCCTGGAGTATGCAGCAGTTTCTGCAATAGATGCTACTAGCATGGTGATTGGGGTACTGAGCCCTGGAGTATGCAGCAGTTCTGCAATAGATGCTACCAGCACGGGTGATTGGGGTACTGAGCCCTGGAGTATGTAGCAGTCTGTGTGATAGATGCTACCAGCATAGGTGACTGGGTTACTGAGCCCTGGAATATGCAGCAGTTTCTGCAATAGATTCTACCAGCATGGGTGATTGGGGTGCTGAGCCCTGGAGTATGCAGCAGTTTCTGCAATAGATGCTACCAGCACGGGTGACTTGGGTACTGAGCCCTAGAGTATGCAGGAGTGTCTGCAATAGATGCTACCAGCACGGGTGATTGGGGTGCTGAGCCCTGGAGTATGCAGAAGTTTCTGCAATAGATGCTAACTGCACGGGTGACTGGGGTACTGAGCCCTGGAGTATGCAGCAGTTTCTGCAATAGATGCTACTGGCATGGGTGACTGGGGTGCTGAGCCATGGAGTATGCAGCAGTTTCTGCAATAGATGCTACCAGCATGGGTGACTGGGGTATTGAGCCCTGGAGTATGCAAGTTTCTGCAATAGATGCTACTGGCATGAGTAATTGGCGTACTGGGTCCTGGACTTTGCAGCAGTTTCTGTAAAAGGTGCAGCTGGCATGGGTGAGTGGGGTACTGAGCCCTAGAGTATGCAGCAGTTTCTGCAATAGATGCTACCAGTATGGGTGAGTGGGTTACTGAGTCCTGGAGTATGCAGCAGTTTCTACAATAGATGCTACCAGCATGGGTAGTTGGTGTACTGAGCCATGGACTTTGCAGCAGTTGCTGTAAATGGTGCTGCTGGCATGGGTGAGTGGGGTAATGAGCCCTAAAGTATGCAGCAGTTTCTTTAATAGATGCTTCTGGCATGGGTGATTGGGGTACTGAGCACTGGAGTATGCAGCAGTTTCTGCAATAGGTGCTACCAGCACGGGTGATTGGGGTACTGAGCCCTGAAGTATGCAGCAGTTTCTGCAATAGATGCTACCAGCATGGGTGATTGGGGTACTGAGCCCTGAAGTATGCAGCAGTTTCTGCAATAGATGTTACCAGCATGGGATTGGGTACTGAGCCCAGGTATGCAACAGTTTCTGCAATAGATGCTACTGCCATGGGTAGTGGTGTACTGATCCCTGGACTTTGCAGCAGTTTCTGCAAAAGGTGCTGCTGGCATGGGTGAATTGAGGTACTGAGCCCTGGAGTATGCAGCAGTTTCTGCAATAGATGCTACCAGCATGGATGAGTGGGGTACTGAGCCTGGAGTATGCAGCAGTTTCTGCAATAGGTGCTACCAGCATGCGTGATTGGGGTACTGAGCCCAGGAGTATGCAGCAGTTTCTGCAATAGATGCTACCAGCATGGGTGAGTGGGTACTGAGCCCTGGAGTATGCAGCAGTTTCTGCAATAGGTGCTACCAGCATGGGTGAGTGAGGTACTGAGCCCTGGAGTATGCAGCAGTTTCTGCAATAGGATGCTACCAGCATGGGTGAGTGGGGTATTGAGCCCTGGAATATGCAGCAGTTTCTGCAATAGATGCTGCTAGCATGGGTGACTGGGGTACTGAACCTGGAGTATGCAGCAGTATTCTGCAATAGATGCTACTGGCATGGGAATGGGGTACTGAGTCCTGGAGTATACAGCAGTTTCTGCAATAGATGCTACCAGTGCATGGGTGACTGGGGTACTGAGCCCTGAGTATGCAGCAGTTTCTGCAAAAGATGCTACCAGCATGGGTGACTGTGGTATTGAGCCTGAGTATGCAGCAGTTTTTGTAATAGATGCTACCAGCATGGTGACTGGGGTACTGAGCCCTGGAGTATGCAGCAGTTTCTTCAATAGATGCTACCAGCATGGGTGACTGGGGTATTGAGCCCTGGAGTATGCAGCAGTTTCTGTAATAGATGCTACCAGCATGGGTGACTGGGGTAGTGAGCCCTGGAGTATGCAGCAGTTTCTGCAATAGTTGCTACCATCATGGGTGATTGGGCTACTGAGCCCCTGGAGTTGCACAGTTTCTGCAATGGATGCTACTGGCAGTAATTGGTGTACTGAGCCCTGGACTTTGCAGCAGTTTCTGTAAAAGGTGCTGCTGGCATGGGTGAATGGGGTAATGAGCCCTGAGTATGCAGCAGTTTCTGCAATAGATGCTACCAGCTTGGGTAATTGGTACTGAGCCCTGGACTTTGCAGCAGTTTCTCAAAAGGTGCTGCTGTCATGGTGAGTGGGGTAGTGAGCCCTGGAGTATGCAGCAGTTTCTGCAATAGATGCTACTGGCATGGGTGACTGGGGTACTGAGCCCTGAGTATGCAGCAGTTTCTGCAATAGATGCTACCAGCATGGGTGACTGGGGTACTGAGCCCTGAAGTATGCAGCAGTTTCTGCAATAGATGCTACCAGCATGGGTGATTGGGGTACTGAGCCTGAGTATGCAGCAGTTTCTGCAATAGATGCTACCAGCATGGGTGACTGGGGTATTGAGCTCTGGAGTATGCAGCAGTTTCTGCAATAGATGCTACCAGCATGGGTGACTGGGGTATTGAGCCCTGAGTATGCAGCAGTTTCTGCAATAGGTGCTACCAGCATGGGTGATTGGGGCACTGAGCCCTGGAGTATGCAACAGTTTCTGCAATAGATGCTACCGGCATGGGTGACTGGGGTATTGAGCCCTGGAGTATGCAGCAGTTTCTGCAATAGATGCTCCAGCATGGGTGAGTGGGTACTGAGCCCTGAGTATGCAGCAGTTTCTGCAATAGATGCTACCAGCATGGGTGATTTGGGTACTGAGCCCAGAGTATGCAACAGTTTCTGCAATAGATGCTACTGGCATGGGTAATTGGTGTACTGAGCACTGGACTTTGCAGCAGTTTCTGCAAAGGTGCTGCTGGCATGGGTGAGTGGGGTACTGAGCCCTGAGTATGCAGCAGTTTCTGCAATAGATGCTACCAGCATGGTGAGTGGGGTACTGAGCCCTGGAGTATGCAGCAGTTTCTGCAATAGGTGCTACCACGCGGTGATTGGGGTACTGAGCCCAGGAGTATGCAGCAGTTTCTGCAATAGATGCTACCAGCATGGGTGAGTGGGGTACTGAGCCCTGAGTATGCAGCAGTTTCTGCAATAGGTGCTACCAGCATGGGTGAGTGGGGTACTGAGCCCTGGAGTATGCAGCAGTTTCTGCAATAGGTGCTACCAGGATGGGTGAGTGGGGTATTGAGCCCTGAATATGCAGCAGTTTCTGCAATAGATGCTACTAGCATGGGTGACTGGGGTACTGAGCCCTGGAGTATGCAGCAGTTCTGCAATAGATGCTACTGCATGGGTGAATGGGTACTGAGTCCTGAGTATACAGCAGTTTCTGCAATAGATGCTACCAGGTGGGTGACTGGGGTACTGAGCCCTGGAGTATGCAGCAGTTTCTGCAAAAGATGCTCCAGCATGGGTGACTGTGGTATTGAGCCTGGAGTATGCAGCAGTTTTTGCAATAGATGCTACCAGCATGGGTGACTGGGGTACTGAGCCTGGACGTTGCAGCAGTTTCTGTAAAGGTGCTGCTGCATGGGTGAATGGGGTACTGAGCCCTGAGTATGCAGCAGTTTCTGCAATAGATGCTACCAGCTTGGGTAATTGGGTACTGAGCCCTGGACTTTGCAGCAGTTTCTGTAAAGGTGCTGCTGGCATGGGTGAGTGGGGTACTGAGCCCTGGAGTATGCAGCAGTTTCTGCAATAGATGCTACCAGCATGGGTGACTGGGGTACTGAGCCCTGGAGTATGCAGCAGTTTCTGCAATAGATGCTACCAGCATGGGTGACTGGGGTATTGAGCCCTGAGTATGCAGCAGTTTCTGCAATAGGTGCTACCAGCATGGGTGACTGGGTATTGAGCCCTGGAGTATGCAGCAGTTTCTGCAATAGATGCTACCAGCATGGGTGACTGGGGTATCTGAGCCTGAGTATGCAGCAGTTTCTGCAATAGATGCTACCAGCATGGGTGACTGTGGTATTGAGCCTGGAGTATGCAGCAGTTTTTGCAATAGATGCTACCAGCATGGGTGACTGGGGTACTGAGCCCTGGAGTATGCAGCAGTTTCTGCAATAGATGCTACCAGCATGGGTGACTGGGGTATTGAGCCTGGAGTATGCAGCAGTTTCTGCAATAGATGCTACCAGCATGGGTGACTGGGGTAGTGAGCCCTGGAGTATGCAGCAGTTTCTGCAATAGATGCTACCAGCATGGGTGATTGGGCTACTGAGCCCTGGAGTATGCAACAGTTTCTGCAATAGATGCTACTGGCATTGGTATTGGTGTACTGAGCCCTGGACTTTGCAGCAGTTTCTGCAAAAGGTGCTGCTGGCATGGGTGAATGGGGTAATGAGCCCTGAGTATGCAGCAGTTTCTGCAATAGATGCTACCAGCTTGGGTAATTGGTGTACTGAGCCCTGGACTTTGCAGCAGTTTCTGTAAAAGGTGCTGCTGTCATGGGTGAGTGGGGTAGTGAGCCCTGGAGTATGCAGCAGCTTCTGCAATAGATGCTACTGGCATGGGTGACTGGGGTGCTGAGCCATGGAGTATGCAGCAGTTTCTGCAATAGATGCTACCAGCATGGGTGACTGGGGTATTGAGCCCTGGAGTATGCAAGTTTCTGCAATAGATGCTACTGGCATGAGTAATTGGCGTACTGGGCCCTGGACTTTGCAGCAGTTTCTGTAAAAGGTGCAGCTGGCATGGGTGAGTGGGGTACTGAGCCCTAGAGTATGCAGCAGTTTCTGCAATAGATGCTACCAGTATGGGTGAGTGGGTTACTGAGTCCTGAGTATGCAGCAGTTTCTACAATAGATGCTACCAGCATGGGTAGTTGGTGTACTGAGCCATGGACTTTGCAGCAGTTGCTGCAAATGGTGCTGCTGGCATGGGTGAGTGGGGTAATGAGCCCTAAGTATGCAGCAGTTTCTTTAATAGATGCTTCTGGCATGGGTGATTGGGGTACTGAGCACTGGAGTATGCAGCAGTTTCTGCAATAGGTGCTACCAGCACGGGTGATTGGGGTACTGAGCCCTGAAGTATGCAGCAGTTTCTGCAATAGATGCTACCAGCATGGGTGATTGGGGTACTGAGCCCTGAAGTATGCAGCAGTTTCTGCAATAGATGTTACCAGCATGGGAGATTTGGGTACTGAGCCCCAGAGTATGCAACAGTTTCTGCAATAGATGCTACTGCCATGGGTAATTGGTGTACTGATCCCTGGACTTTGCAGCAGTTTCTGCAAAAGGTGCTGCTGGCATGGGTGAGTGGGGTACTGAGCCCTGGAGTATGCAGCAGTTTCTGCAATAGATGCTACCAGCATGGATGAGTGGGGTACTGAGCCCTGGAGTATGCAGCAGTTTCTGCAATAGGTGCTACCAGCACGCGTGATTGGGGTACTGAGCCCAGGAGTATGCAGCAGTTTCTGCAATAGATGCTACCAGCATGGGTGAGTGGGGTACTGAGCCCTGGAGTATGCAGCAGTTTCTGCAATAGGTGCTACCAGCATGGGTGAGTGGGGTACTGAGCCCTGGAGTATGCAGCA
Organism: Neoceratodus forsteri; assembly: GCA_016271365.2. Classification (NCBI taxonomy): domain Eukaryota; kingdom Metazoa; phylum Chordata; order Ceratodontiformes; family Ceratodontidae; genus Neoceratodus; species Neoceratodus forsteri. The sequence continues at coordinate 60,185,534 of JADMNL010000033.1, forward strand.
GTTTCTGCAATAGGTGCTACCAGCATGGGTGAGTGGGGTATTGAGCCCTGGAATATGCAGCAGTTTCTGCAATAGATGCTGCTAGTATGGGTGACTGGGGTACTGAACCCTGGAGTATGCAGCAGTATCTGCAATAGATGCTACTGGCATGGGTGAATGGGGTACTGAGTCCTGGAGTATACAGCAGTTTCTGCAATAGATGCTACCAGTGTGGGTGACTGGGGTACTGAGCCCTGGAGTATGCAGCAGTTTCTGCAAAAGATGCTACCAGCATGGGTGACTGTGGTATTGAGCCTGAGTATGCAGCAGTTTTTGTAATAGATGCTACCAGCATGGGTGACTGGGGTACTGAGCCCTGGAGTATGCAGCAGTTTCTTCAATAGATGCTACCAGCATGGGTGACTGGGGTATTGAGCCTGGAGTATGCAGCAGTTTCTGAATAGATGCTACCAGCATGGGTGACTGGGGTAGTGAGCCCTGGAGTATGCAGCAGTTTCTGCAATAGTTGCTACCATCATGGGTGATTGGGCTACTGAGCCCTGGAGTATGCAACAGTTTCTGCAATGGATGCTACTGGCATTGGTAATTGGTGTACTGAGCCCTGGACTTTGCAGCAGTTTCTGTAAAAGGTGCTGCTGGCATGGGTGAATGGGTAATGAGCCCTGGAGTATGCAGCAGTTTCTGCAATAGATGCTACCAGCTTGGGTAATTGGTGTACTGAGCCCTGGACTTTGCAGCAGTTTCTGTAAAAGGTGCTGCTGTCATGGGTGAGTGGGGTAGTGAGCCCTGGAGTATGCAGCAGTTTCTGCAATAGATGCTACTGGCATGGGTGACTGGGGTACTGAGCCTGGGTATGCAGCAGTTTCTGCAATAGATGCTACCAGCATGGGTGACTGGGGTATTGAGCCCTGAGTATGCAGCAGTTTCTGCAATAGGTGCTACCAGCATGGGTGACTGGGGTATTGAGCCTGGAGTATGCAGCAGTTTCTGCAATAGATGCTACCAGCATGGGTGACTGGGGTATTGAGCTCTGGAGTATGCAGCAGTTTCTGCAATAGATGCTACCAGCATGGGTGACTGGGGTATTGAGCCCTGAGTATGCAGCAGTTTCTGCAATAGGTGCTACCAGCATGGGCGATTGGGGTACTGAGCCCTGGAGTATGCAACAGATCCTGCAATAGATGCTACCGGCATGGGTGACTGGGGTATTGAGCCCTGGAGTATGCAGCAGTTTCTGCAATAGATGCTTCCAGCATGGGTGAGTGGGGTACTGAGCCCTGAAGTATGCAGCAGTTTCTGCAATAGATGTTACCAGCATGGGAGATTTGGGTACTGAGCCCCAGAGTATGCAACAGTTTCTGCAATAGATGCTACCGCCATGGGTAATTGGTGACTGAGCCTGGACTTTGCAGCAGTTTCTGCAAAAGGTGCTGCTGGCATGGGTGAGTGGGGTACTGAGCCCTGGAGTATGCAGCAGTTTCTGCAATAGATGCTACCAGCATGGATGAGTGGGGTACTGAGCCCTGAGTATGCAGCAGTTTCTGCAATAGGTGCTACCAGCCTGCGTGATTGGGGTACTGAGCCCAGGAGTATGCAGCAGTTTCTGCAATAGATGCTACCAGCATGGGTGAGTGGGGTACTGAGCCCTGGAGTATGCAGCAGTTTCTGCAATAGGTGCTACCAGCATGGGTGAGTGGGTACTGAGCCCTGGAGTATGCAGCAGTTTCTGCAATAGGTGCTACCAGGATGGGTGAGTGGGTATTGAGCCCTGAATATGCAGCAGTTTCTGCAATAGATGCTGCTAGTATGGGTGACTGGGGTACTGAACCTGGAGTATGCAGCAGTATCTGCAATAGATGCTACTGGCATGGGTGAATGGGGTACTGAGTCCTGGAGTATACAGCAGTTTCTGCAATAGATGCTACCAGTGTGGGTGACTGGGGTACTGAGCCCTGGAGTATGCAGCAGTTTCTGCAAAAGATGCTACCAGCATGGGTGACTGTGGTATTGAGCTCTGGAGTATGCAGCAGTTTTTGTAATAGATGCTACCAGCATGGGTGACTGGGGTACTGAGCCCTGGAGTATGCAGCAGTTTCTTCAATAGATGCTACCAGCATGGGTGACTGGGGTATTGAGCTCTGGAGTATGCAGCAGTTTCTGTAATAGATGCTACCAGCATGGGTGACTGGGGTAGTGAGCCCTGGAGTATGCAGCAGTTTCTGCAATAGTTGCTACCATCATGGGTGATTGGGCTACTGAGCCCTGGAGTATGCAACAGTTTCTGCAATAGATGCTACTGGCATTGGTAATTGGTGTACTGAGCCCTGGACTTTGCAGCAGTTTCTGTAAAAGGTGCTGCTGGCATGGGTGAATGGGGTAATGAGCCCTGGAGTATGCAGCAGTTTCTGCAATAGATGCTACCAGCTTGGGTAATTGGTGTACTGAGCCCTGGACTTTGCAGCAGTTTCTGTAAAAGGTGCTGCTGTCATGGGTGAGTGGGGTAGTGAGCCCTGGAGTATGCAGCAGTTTCTGCAATAGATGCTACTGGCATGGGTGACTGGGGTACTGAGCCCTGGAGTATGCAGCAGTTTCTGCAACAGGTGCTACCAGCATGGGTGACTGGGGTATTGAGCCTGAAGTATGCAGCAGTTTCTGCAATAGGTGCTACCAGCATGGGTGACTGGGGTATTGAGCTCTGGAGTATGCAGCAGTTTCTGCAATAGATGCTACCAGCATGGGTGACTGGGGTATTGAGCTCTGGAGTATGCAGCAGTTTCTGCAATAGATGCTACCAGCATGGGTGACTGTGGTATTGAGCCTGAGTATGCAGCAGTTTTTGTAATAGATGCTACCAGCATGGGTGACTGGGGTACTGAGCCCTGGAGTATGCAGCAGTTTCTTCAATAGATGCTACCAGCATGGGTGACTGGGGTATTGAGCCTGAGTATGCAGCAGTTTCTGTAATAGATGCTACCAGCATGGGTGACTGGGGTAGTGAGCCCTGAGTATGCAGCAGTTTCTGCAATAGTTGCTACCATCATGGGTGATTGGGCTACTGAGCCCTGAGTATGCAACAGTTTCTGCAATGGATGCTACTGGCATTGGTAATTGGTGTACTGAGCCCTGGACTTTGCAGCAGTTTCTGTAAAAGGTGCTGCTGGCATGGGTGAATGGGGTAATGAGCCCTGGAGTATGCAGCAGTTTCTGCAATAGATGCTACCAGCTTGGGTAATTGGTGTACTGAGCCCTGACTTTGCAGCAGTTTCTGTAAAAGGTGCTGCTGTCATGGTGAGTGGGGTAGTGAGCCCTGGAGTATGCAGCAGTTTCTGCAATAGATGCTACTGGCATGGGTGACTGGGGTACTGAGCCCTGAGTATGCAGCAGTTTCTGCAACAGATGCTACCAGCATGGGTGACTGGGGTATTGAGCCCTGAAGTATGCAGCAGTTTCTGCAATAGGTGCTACCAGCATGGGTGACTGGGGTATTGAGCTCTGGAGTATGCAGCAGTTTCTGCAATAGATGCTACCAGCATGGGTGACTGGGGTATTGAGCTCTGGAGTATGCAGCAGTTTCTGCAATAGATGCTACCAGCATGGGTGACTGGGGTATTGAGCCCTGAAGTATGCAGCAGTTTCTGCAATAGGTGCTACCAGCATGGGCGATTGGGGTACTGAGCCCTGGAGTATGCAACAGATCCTGCAATAGATGCTACCGGCATGGGTGACTGGGGTATTGAGCCCTGGAGTATGCAGCAGTTTCTGCAATAGATGCTTCCAGCATGGGTGAGTGGGGTACTGAGCCCTGAAGTATGCAGCAGTTTCTGCAATAGATGTTACCAGCATGGGAGATTTGGGTACTGAGCCCCAGAGTATGCAACAGTTTCTGCAATAGATGCTACTGCCATGGGTAATTGGTGTACTGAGCACTGGACTTTGCAGCAGTTTCTGCAAAAGGTGCTGCTGGCATGGGTGAGTGGGGTACTGAGCCCTGGAGTATGCAGCAGTTTCTGCAATAGATGCTACCAGCATGGATGAGTGGGGTACTGAGCCCTGGAGTATGCAGCAGTTTCTGCAATAGGTGCTACCAGCACGCGTGATTGGGGTACTGAGCCCAGGAGTATGCAGCAGTTTCTGCAATAGATGCTACCAGCATGGGTGAGTGGGGTACTGAGCCCTGGAGTATGCAGCAGTTTCTGCAATAGGTGCTACCAGCATGGGTGAGTGGGGTACTGAGCCCTGGAGTATGCAGCAGTTTCTGCAATAGGTGCTACCAGCATGGGTGAGTGGGGTATTGAGCCCTTGAATATGCAGCAGTTTCTACAATAGATGCTGCTAGTATGGGTGACTGGGGTACTGAACCTGAGTATGCAGCAGTATCTGCAATAGATGCTACTGGCATGGGTGAATGGGGTACTGAGTCCTGGAGTATACAGCAGTTTCTGCAATAGATGCTACCAGTGTGGGTGACTGGGGTACTGAGCCCTGGAGTATGCAGCAGTTTCTGCAAAAGATGCTACCAGCATGGGTGACTGTGGTATTGAGCTCTGGAGTATGCAGCAGTTTTTGTAATAGATGCTACCAGCATGGGTGACTGGGGTACTGAGCCCTGGACTTTGCAGCAGTTTCTGTAAAAGGTGCTGCTGGCATGGGTGAATGGGGTAATGAGCCCTGGAGTATGCAGCAGTTTCTGCAATAGATGCTACCAGCTTGGGTAATTGGTGTACTGAGCCCTGGACTTTGCAGCAGTTTCTGTAAAAGGTGCTGCTGTCATGGTGAGTGGGGTAGTGAGCCCTGGAGTATGCAGCAGTTTCTGCAATAGATGCTACTGGCATGGGTGACTGGGGTACTGAGCCCTGGAGTATGCAGCAGTTTCTGCAATAGGTGCTACCAGCATGGGTGACTGGGGTATTGAGCCCTGAAGTATGCAGCAGTTTCTGCAATAGGTGCTACCAGCATGGGTGACTGGGGTATTGAGCCCTGAGTATGCAGCAGTTTCTGCAATAGATGCTACCAGCATGGGTGACTGGGGTATTGAGCTCTGGAGTATGCAGCAGTTTCTGCAATAGATGCTACCAGCATGGGTGACTGTGGTATTGAGCCTGAGTATGCAGCAGTTTTTGTAATAGATGCTACCAGCATGGGTGACTGGGGTACTGAGCCCGGAGTATGCAACAGTTTCTTCAATAGATGCTACCAGCATGGGTGACTGGGGTATTGAGCCTGGAGTATGCAGCAGTTTCTGTAATAGATGCTACCAGCATGGGTGACTGGGGTAGTGAGCCCTGGAGTATGCAGCAGTTTCTGCAATAGTTGCTACCATCATGGGTGATTGGGCTACTGAGCCCTGGAGTATGCAACAGTTTCTGCAATGGATGCTACTGGCATTGGTAATTGGTGTACTGAGCCCTGGACTTTGCAGCAGTTTCTGTAAAAGGTGCTGCTGGCATGGGTGAATGGGGTAATGAGCCCTGGAGTATGCTGCAGTTTCTGCAATAGATGCTACCAGCTTGGGTAATTGGTGTACTGAGCCCTGGACTTTGCAGCAGTTTCTGTAAAAGGTGCTGCTGTCATGGGTGAGTGGGGTAGTGAGCCCTTGAGTATGCAGCAGCTTCTGCAATAGATGCTACTGGCATGGGTGACTGGGGTGCTGAGCCATGGAGTATGCAGCAGTTTCTGCAATAGATGCTACCAGCATGGGTGACTGGGGTATTGAGCCCTGGAGTATGCAAGTTTCTGCAATAGATGCTACTGGCATGAGTAATTGCGCACTGGGCCCTGGACTTTGCAGCAGTTTCTGTAAAAGGTGCAGCTGGCATGGTGAGTGGGGTACTGAGCCTCAGAGTATGCAGCAGTTTCTGCAATAGATGCTACCAGTATGGGTGAGTGGGTTACTGAGTCCTGGAGTATGCAGCAGTTTCTACAATAGATGCTACCAGCATGGGTAGTTGGTGTACTGAGCCATGGACTTTGCAGCAGTTGCTGTAAATGGTGCTGCTGGCATGGGTGAGTGGGGTAATGAGCCTGTAGTATGCAGCAGTTTCTTTAATAGATGCTTCTGGCATGGGTGATTGGGGTACTGAGCACTGGAGTATGCAGCAGTTTCAGCAATAGGTGCTACCAGCACGGGTGATTGGGGTACTGAGCCCTGAGTATGCAGCAGTTTCTGCAATAGATGCTACCAGCATGGGTGACTGGGGTACTGAGCCCTGAAGTATGCAGCAGTTTCTGCAATAGATGTTACCAGCATGGGAGATTTGGGTACTGAGCCCAGAGTATGCAACAGTTTCTGCAATAGATGCTACTGCCATGGGTAATTGGTGTACTGATCCCTGGACTTTGCAGCAGTTTCTGCAAAGGTGCTGCTGGCATGGGTGAGTGGGGTACTGAGCCCTGGAGTATGCAGCAGTTTCTGCAATAGATGCTACCAGCATGGATGAGTGGGGTACTGAGCCCTGGAGTATGCAGCAGTTTCTGCAATAGGTGCTACCAGCACGCGTGATTGGGGTACTGAGCCCAGGAGTATGCAGCAGTTTCTGCAATAGATGCTACCAGCATGGGTGAGTGGGGTACTGAGCCCTGGAGTATGCAGCAGTTTCTGCAATAGGTGCTACCAGCATGGGTGAGTGGGTACTGAGCCTGGAGTATGCAGCAGTTTCTGCAATAGGTGCTACCAGCATGGGTGAGTGGGGTATTGAGCCCTGGAATATGCAGCAGTTTCTGCAATAGATGCTGCTAGTATGGGTGACTGGGGTACTGAACCCTGGAGTATGCAGCAGTATCTGCAATAGATGCTACTGGCATGGGTGAATGGGGTACTGAGTCCCGAGTATACAGCAGTTTCTGCAATAGATGCTACCAGTGTGGGTGACTGGGGTACTGAGCCCTGGAGTATGCAGCAGTTTCTGCAAAAGATGCTACCAGCATGGGTGACTGTGGTATTGAGCTCTGGAGTATGCAGCAGTTTTTGTAATAGATGCTACCAGCATGGGTGACTGGGGTACTGAGCCCTGGAGTATGCAGCAGTTTCTTCAATAGATGCTACCAGCATGGGTGACTGGGGTATTGAGCTCTGGAGTATGCAGCAGTTTCTGTAATAGATGCTACCAGCATGGGTGACTGGGGTAGTGAGCCCTGGAGTATGCAGCAGTTTCTGCAATAGTTGCTACCATCATGGGTGATTGGGCTACTGAGCCCTGGAGTATGCAACAGTTTCTGCAATGGATGCTACTGGCATTGGTAATTGGTGTACTGAGCCCTGGACTTTGCAGCAGTTTCTGTAAAAGGTGCTGCTGGCATGGGTGAATGGGGTAATGAGCCCTGGAGTATGCAGCAGTTTCTGCAATAGATGCTACCAGCTTGGGTAATTGGTGTACTGAGCCCTGGACTTTGCAGCAGTTTCTGTAAAAGGTGCTGCTGTCATGGGTGAGTGGGGTAGTGAGCCCTGGAGTATGCAGCAGTTTCTGCAATAGATGCTACTGGCATGGGTGACTGGGGTACTGAGCCTGGAGTATGCAGCAGTTTCTGCAATAGATGCTACCAGCATGGGTGACTGGGGTATTGAGCCCTGAAGCATGCAGCAGTTTCTGCAATAGGTGCTACCAGCATGGGTGACTGGGGTATTGAGCCTGGAGTATGCAGCAGTTTCTGCAATAGATGCTACCAGCATGGGTGACTGGGGTATTGAGCCCGGAGTATGCAGCAGTTTCTGCAATAGATGCTACCAGCATGGGTGACTGGGGTATTGAGCCCTGAGTATGCAGCAGTTTCTGCAATAGATGCTACCAGCATGGGTGAGTGGGGTACTGAGTCCTGAGTATGCAGCAGTTTCTGCAATAGGTGCTACCAGGATGGGTGAGGTATTGAGCCCTGGAGTATGCAGCAGTTTCTGCAATAGATGCTACTAGTATGGGTGACTGGGGTACTGACCTGGAGTATGCAGCAGTATCTGCAATAGATGCTACTGGCATGGGTGAATGGGGTACTGAGTCCTGAGATACAGCAGTTTCTGCAATAGATGCTACCAGGATGGGTGACTGGGGTACTGAGCCCTGGAGTATGCAGCAGTTTCTGCAAAAGATGCTACCAGCATGGGTGACTGTGGTATTGAGCTCTGAGTATGCAGCAGTTTTTGTAATAGATGCTACCAGCATGGGTGACTGGGGTACTGAGCCCTGAGTATGCAGCAGTTTCTTCAATAGATGCTACCAGCATGGGTGACTGGGGTATTGAGCCTGGAGTATGCAGCAGTTTCTGTAATAGATGCTACCAGCATGGGTGACTGGGGTAGTGAGCCCTGGAGTATGCAGCAGTTTCTGCAATAGTTGCTACCATCATGGGTGATTGGGCTACTGAGCCCTGGAGTATGCAACAGTTTCTGCAATGGATGCTACTGGCATTGGTAATTGGTGTACTGAGCCCTGGACTTTGCAGCAGTTTCTGTAAAAGGTGCTGCTGGCATGGGTGAATGGGGTAATGAGCCCTGGAGTATGCAGCAGTTTCTGCAATAGATGCTACCAGCTTGGGTAATTGGTGTACTGAGCCCTGGACTTTGCAGCAGTTTCTGTAAAAGGTGCTGCTGTCATGGGTGAGTGGGGTAGTGAGCCCTGGAGTATGCAGCAGTTTCTGCAATAGATGCTACTGGCATGGGTGACTGGGGTACTGAGCCCTGGAGTATGCAGCAGTTTCTGCAATAGGTGCTACCAGCATGGGTGACTGGGGTATTGAGCCCTGAAGTATGCAGCAGTTTCTGCAATAGGTGCTACCAGCATGGGTGACTGGGGTATTGAGCTCTGGAGTATGCAGCAGTTTCTGCAATAGATGCTACCAGCATGGGTGACTGGGGTATTGAGCTCTGGAGTATGCAGCAGTTTCTGCAATAGATGCTACCAGCATGGGTGACTGTGGTATTGAGCTCTGGAGTATGCAGCAGTTTTTGTAATAGATGCTACCAGCATGGGTGACTGGGGTACTGAGCCCTGGAGTATGCAGCAGTTTCTTCAATAGATGCTACCAGCATGGGTGACTGGGGTATTGAGCCTGGAGTATGCAGCAGTTTCTGCAATAGATGCTACCAGCATGGGTGACTGGGGTAGTGAGCCCTGAGTATGCAGCAGTTTCTGCAATAGTTGCTACCATCATGGGTGATTGGGCTACTGAGCCCTGGAGTATGCAACAGTTTCTGCAATGGATGCTACTGGCATTGGTAATTGGTGTACTGAGCCCTGGACTTTGCAGCAGTTTCTGTAAAAGGTGCTGCTGGCATGGGTGAATGGGGTAATGAGCCCTGGAGTATGCTGCAGTTTCTGCAATAGATGCTACCAGCTTGGTAATTGGTGTACTGAGCCCTGGACTTTGCAGCAGTTTCTGTAAAAGGTGCTGCTGTCATGGTGAGTGGGTAGTGAGCCCTGAGTATGCAGCAGTTTCTGCAATAGATGCTACTGGCATGGGTGACTGGGGTACTGAGCCCTGGAGTATGCAGCAGTTTCTGCAATAGATGCTACCAGCATGGGTGACTGGGGTATTGAGCCCTGAAGTATGCAGCAGTTTCTGCAATAGGTGCTACCAGCATGGGTGACTGGGGTATTGAGCTCTGGAGTATGCAGCAGTTTCTGCAATAGATGCTACCAGCATGGGTGACTGGGGTATTGAGCTCTGGAGTATGCAGCAGTTTCTGCAATAGATGCTACCAGCATGGGTGACTGGGGTATTGAGCCCTGGAGTATGCAGCAGTTTCTGCAATAGGTGCTACCAGCATGGGTGATTGGGTACTGAGCCCTGGAGTATGCAGCAGTTTCTGCAATAGATGCTACCAGCATGGGTGACTGGGGTATTGAGCCCTGAGTATGCAGCAGTTTCTGCAATAGATGCTCCAGCATGGGTGAGTGGGGTACTGAGCCCTGAAGTATGCAGCAGTTTCTGCAATAGATGTTACCAGCATGGGAGATTTGGGTACTGAGCCCTGAGTATGCAACAGTTTCTGCAATAGATGCTACTGCCATGGGTAATTGGTGTACTGAGCACTGGACTTTGCAGCAGTTTCTGCAAAGGTGCTGCTGGCATGGGTGAGTGGGGTACTGAGCCCTGAGTATGCAGCAGTTTCTGCAATAGTGCTACCAGCATGGGTGAGTGGGGTACTGAGCCCTGAGTATGCAGCAGTTTCTGCAATAGGTGCTACCAGCACGCGCGTGATTGGGGTACTGAGCCCAGGAGTATGCAGCAGTTTCTGCAATAGATGCTACCAGCATGGGTGAGTGGGGTACTGAGCCCTGGAGTATGCAGCAGTTTCTGCAATAGGTGCTACCAGCATGGGTGAGTGGGGTACTGAGCCCTGGAGTATGCAGCAGTTTCTGCAATAGGTGCTACCAGGATGGGTGAGTGGGGTATTGAGCCCTGGAATATGCAGCAGTTTCTGCAATAGATGCTGCTAGTATGGGTGACTGGGGTACTGAACCCTGGAGTATGCAGCAGTATCTGCAATAGATGCTACTGGCATGGGTGAATGGGGTACTGAGTCCTGGAGTATACAGCAGTTTCTGCAATAGATGCTACCAGTGTGGGTGACTGGGGTACTGAGCCCTGGAGTATGCAGCAGTTTCTGCAAAAGATGCTACCAGCATGGGTGACTGTGGTATTGAGCTCTGGAGTATGCAGCAGTTTTTGTAATAGATGCTACCAGCATGGGTGACTGGGGTACTGAGCCCTGGACTTTGCAGCAGTTTCTGTAAAAGGTGCTGCTGGCATGGGTGAATGGGGTAATGAGCCCTGGAGTATGCAGCAGTTTCTGCAATAGATGCTACCAGCTTGGGTAATTGGTGTACTGAGCCCTGGACTTTGCAGCAGTTTCTGTAAAAGGTGCTGCTGTCATGGGTGAGTGGGGTAGTGAGCCCTGGAGTATGCAGCAGTTTCTGCAATAGATGCTACTGGCATGGGTGACTGGGTACTGAGCCCTGGAGTATGCAGCAGTTTCTGCAATAGGTGCTACCAGCATGGGTGACTGGGGTATTGAGCCCTGAAGTATGCAGCAGTTTCTGCAATAGGTGCTACCAGCATGGGTGACTGGGGTATTGAGCTCTGAGTATGCAGCAGTTTCTGCAATAGATGCTACCAGCATGGGTGACTGGGGTATTGAGCTCTGGAGTATGCAGCAGTTTCTGCAATAGATGCTACCAGCATGGGTGACTGTGGTATTGAGCTCTGGAGTATGCAGCAGTTTTTGTAATAGATGCTACCAGCATGGGTGACTGGGGTACTGAGCCCTGGAGTATGCAGCAGTTTCTTCAATAGATGCTACCAGCATGGGTGACTGGGGTATTGAGCTCTGGAGTATGCAGCAGTTTCTGTAATAGATGCTACCAGCATGGGTGACTGGGGTAGTGAGCCCTGGAGTATGCAGCAGTTTCTGCAATAGTTGCTACCATCATGGGTGATTGGGCTACTGAGCCCTGGAGTATGCAACAGTTTCTGCAATGGATGCTACTGGCATTGGTAATTGGTGTACTGAGCCCTGGACTTTGCAGCAGTTTCTGTAAAAGGTGCTGCTGGCATGGGTGAATGGGGTAATGAGCCCTGGAGTATGCTGCAGTTTCTGCAATAGATGCTACCAGCTTGGGTAATTGGTGTACTGAGCCCTGGACTTTGCAGCAGTTTCTGTAAAAGGTGCTGCTGTCATGGGTGAGTGGGGTAGTGAGCCCTGGAGTATGCAGCAGCTTCTGCAATAGATGCTACTGGCATGGGTGACTGGGGTGCTGAGCCCTGGAGTATGCAGCAGTTTCTGCAATAGATGCTACCAGCATGGGTGACTGGGGTATTGAGCCCTGGAGTATGCAGCAGTTTCTGCAATAGATGCTACTGGCATGAGTGAATGGCGTACTGAGCCCTGGACTTTGCAGCAGTTTCTGAAAAGGTGCTGCTGGCATGGGTGAGTGGGGTACTGAGCCCAGAGTATGCAGCAGTTTCTGCAATAGATGCTACCAGTATGGGTGTGGGTTACTGAGTCCTGAGTATGCAGCAGTTTCTAGCAATAGATGCTACCAGCATGGGTAGTTGGTGTACTGAGCCATGGACTTTGCAGCAGTTGCTGTAAATGGTGCTGCTGGCATGGGTGAGTGGGGTAATGAGCCGTAAGTATGCAGCAGTTTCTTGAATAGATGCTTCTGGCATGGGTGATTGGGGTACTGAGCACTGGAGTATGCAGCAGTTTCTGCAATAGGTGCTACCAGCATGGGTGATTGGGGTACTGAGCCCTGAAGTATGCAGCAGTTTCTGCAATAGATGCTACCAGCATGGGTGATTGGGGTACTGAGCCTGAAGTATGCAGCAGTTTCTGCAATAGATGCTACCAGCATGGGTGATTGGGTACTGAGCCCCAGAGTATGCAACAGTTTCTGCAATAGATGCTACTGCCATGGGTAATGGTGTGCTGATCCTCGGACTTTGCAGCAGTTTCTGCAAAAGGTGCTGCTGGCATGGGTGAGTGGGTACTGAGCCCTGGAGTATGCAGCAGTTTCTGCAATAGATGCTACCAGCATGGATGAGTGGGGTACTGAGCCCTGGAGTATGCAGCAGTTTCTGCAATAGGTGCTACCAGCACTGGGTGATTGGGGTACTGAGCCCAGGAGTATGCAGCAGTTTCTGCAATAGATGCTACCAGCATGGGTGATGGGTACTGAGCCCTGGAGTATGCAGCAGTTTCTGCAATAGGTGCTACCAGCATGGGTGAGTGGGGTACTGAGCCCTGGAGTATGCAGCAGTTTCTGCAATAGGTGCTACCAGCATGGGTGAGTGGGGTATTGAGCCCTGGAATATGCAGCAGTTTCTGCAATAGATGCTACTAGTATGGGTGACTGGGGTACTGAACCCTGAGTATGCAGCAGTTTCTGCAATAGATGCTACTGGCATGGGTGAATGGGGTACTGAGTCCTGAGTATACAGCAGTTTCTGCAATAGATGCTACCAGTGTGGGTGACTGGGGTACTGAGCCCTGGAGTATGCAGCAGTTTCTGCAAAAGATGCTACCAGCATGGGTGACTGTGGTATTGAGCTCTGGAGTATGCAGCAGTTTTTGTAATAGATGCTACCAGCATGGGTGACTGGGGTACTGAGCCCTGAGTATGCAGCAGTTTCTTCAATAGATGCTACCAGCATGGGTGACTGGGGTATTGAGCCTGAGTATGCAGCAGTTTCTGTAATAGATGCTACCAGCATGGGTGACTGGGGTAGTGAGCCCTGAGTATGCAGCAGTTTCTGCAATAGTTGCTACCATCATGGGTGATTGGGCTACTGAGCCCTGGAGTATGCAACAGTTTCTGCAATGGATGCTACTGGCATTGGTAATTGGTGTACTGAGCCCTGGACTTTGCAGCAGTTTCTGTAAAAGGTGCTGCTGGCATGGGTGAATGGGGTAATGAGCCCTGGAGTATGCAGCAGTTTCTGCAATAGATGCTACCAGCTTGGGTAATTGGTGTACTGAGCCCTGGACTTTGCAGCAGTTTCTGTAAAAGGTGCTGCTGTCATGGGTGAGTGGGGTAGTGAGCCCTGGAGTATGCAGCAGTTTCTGCAATAGATGCTACTGGCATGGGTGACTGGGGTACTGAGCCCTGGGTATGCAGCAGTTTCTGCAATAGATGCTACCAGCATGGGTGACTGGGGTATTGAGCCCTGAAGTATGCAGCAGTTTCTGCAATAGGTGCTACCAGCATGGGTGACTGGGGTATTGAGCTCTGGAGTATGCAGCAGTTTCTGCAATAGATGCTACCAGCATGGGTGACTGGGGTATTGAGCTCTGGAGTATGCAGCAGTTTCTGCAATAGATGCTACCAGCATGGGTGACTGGGGTATTGAGCCCTGAAGTATGCAGCAGTTTCTGCAATAGGTGCTACCAGCATGGGCGATTGGGGTACTGAGCCCTGGAGTATGCAACAGATCCTGCAATAGATGCTACCGCATGGGTGACTGGGGTATTGAGCCCTGGAGTATGCAGCAGTTTCTGCAATAGATGCTTCCAGCATGGGTGAGTGGGTACTGAGCCTGAAGTATGCAGCAGTTTCTGCAATAGATGTTACCAGCATGGGAGATTGGGTACTGAGCCCCAGAGTATGCAACAGTTTCTGCAATAGATGCTACTGGCATGGGTAATTGGGTACTGAGCCCTGGACTTTGCAGCAGTTTCTGCAAAAGGTGCTGCTGGCATGGGTGAGTGGGGTACTGAGCCCGGAGTATGCAGCAGTTTCTGCAATAGATGCTACCAGCATGGATGAGTGGGTACTGAGCCCTGGAGTATGCAGCAGTTTCTGCAATAGGTGCTACCAGCAGCCGTGATTGGGGTACTGAGCCCAGGAGTATGCAGCAGTTTCTGCAATAGATGCTACCAGCATGGGTGAGTGGGGTACTGAGCCTGGAGTATGCAGCAGTTTCTGCAATAGGTGCTACCAGCATGGGTGAGTGGGGTACTGAGTCCTGGAGTATGCAGCAGTTTCTGCAATAGGTGCTACCAGCATGGGTGAGTGGGGTATTGAGCCCTGAATATGCAGCAGTTTCTGCAATAGATGCTGCCAGTATGGGTGACTGGGGTACTGAACCCTGGAGTATGCAGCAGTATCTGCAATAGATGCTACTGGCATGGGTGAATGGGGTACTGAGTCCTGGAGTATACAGCAGTTTCTGCAATAGATGCTACCAGTGTGGGTGACTGGGGTACTGAGCCCTGGAGTATGCAGCAGTTTCTGCAAAAGATGCTACCAGCATGGGTGACTGTGGTATTGAGCTCTGGAGTATGCAGCAGTTTTTGTAATAGATGCTACCAGCATGGGTGACTGGGGTACTGAGCCCTGGAGTATGCAGCAGTTTCTTCAATAGATGCTACCAGCATGGGTGACTGGGGTATTGAGCTCTGGAGTATGCAGCAGTTTCTGTAATAGATGCTACCAGCATGGGTGACTGGGGTAGTGAGCCCTGGAGTATGCAGCAGTTTCTGCAATAGTTGCTACCATCATGGGTGATTGGCCACTGAGCCCTGGAGTATGCAACAGTTTCTGCAATGGATGCTACTGGCATTGGTAATTGTGTACTGAGCCCTGGACTTTGCAGCAGTTTCTGTAAAAGGTGCTGCTGGCATGGGTGAATGGGGTACTGAGCCCTGGAGTATGCAGCAGTTTCTGCAATAGATGCTACCAGCATGGGTAATTGGTGTACTGAGCCCTGGACTTTGCAGCAGTTTCTGTAAAAGGTGCTGCTGTCATGGGTGAGTGGGGTAGTGAGCCCTGGAGTATGCAGCAGTTTCTGCAATAGATGCTACTGGCATGGGTGACTGGGGTACTGAGCCCTGGAGTATGCAGCAGTTTCTGCAATAGATGCTACCAGCATGGGTGACTGGGGTATTGAGCCCTAGGTATGCAGCAGTTTCTGCAATAGGTGCTACCAGCATGGGTGACTGGGGTATTGAGCTCTGGAGTATGCAGCAGTTTCTGCAATAGATGCTACCAGCATGGGTGACTGGGGTATTGAGCTCTGGAGTATGCAGCAGTTTCTGCAATAGATGCTACCAGCATGGGTGACTGTGGTATTGAGCTCTGGAGTATGCAGCAGTTTTTGTAATAGATGCTACCAGCATGGGTGACTGGGGTACTGAGCCCTGGAGTATGCAGCAGTTTCTTGCAATAGATGCTACCAGCATGGGTGACTGGGGTATTGAGCCTGGAGTATGCAGCAGTTTCTGTAATAGATGCTACCAGCATGGGTGACTGGGGTAGTGAGCCCTGGAGTATGCAGCAGTTTCTGCAATAGTTGCTACCATCATGGGTGATTGGGCTACTGAGCCCTGGAGTATGCAACAGTTTCTGCAATGGATGCTACTGGCATTGGTAATTGGTGTACTGAGCCCTGGACTTTGCAGCAGTTTCTGTAAAGGTGCTGCTGGCATGGGTGAATGGGGTAATGAGCCCTGGAGTATGCAGCAGTTTCTGCAATAGATGCTACCAGCTTGGGTAATTGGTGTACTGAGCCCTGGACTTTGCAGCAGTTTCTGTAAAAGGTGCTGCTGTCATGGGTGAGTGGGGTAGTGAGCCCTGGAGTATGCAGCAGTTTCTGCAATAGATGCTACTGGCATGGGTGACTGGGGTACTGAGCCCTGGAGTATGCAGCAGTTTCTGCAATAGATGCTACCAGCATGGGTGACTGGGGTATTGAGCCCTGAAGTATGCAGCAGTTTCTGCAATAGGTGCTACCAGCATGGGTGACTGGGGTATTGAGCTCTGGAGTATGCAGCAGTTTCTGCAATAGATGCTACCAGCATGGGTGACTGGGGTACTGAGCCTGGAGTATGCAGCAGTTTCTGCAATAGATGCTACCAGCATGGGTGACTGGGGTATTGAGCCTGAGTATGCAGCAGTTTCTGCAATAGATGCTACCAGCATGGGTGACTGGGGTACTGAGCCCTGAGTATGCAGCAGATTCTGCAATAGATGCTACCAGCATGGGTGACTGGGGTATTGAGCCCTGGAGTATGCAGCAGTTTCTGCAATAGATGCTACCAGCATGGGTGAGTGGGGTACTGAGCCCTGAAGTATGCAGCAGTTTCTGCAATAGATGCTACCAGCATGGGAGATTGGGTACTGAGCCCAGAGTATGCAACAGTTTCTGCAATAGATGCTACTGCCATGGGTAATTGGTGTACTGAGTCCTGGACTTTGCAGCAGTTTCTGCAAAGGTGCTGCTGGCATGGTGAGTGGGGTACTGAGCCTGGAGTATGCAGCAGTTTCTGCAATAGATGCTACCAGCATGGATGACTGGGTACTGAGCCCTGGAGTATGCAGCAGTTTCTGCAATAGGTGCTACCAGCATGGGTGATTGGGGTACTGAGCCCAGGAGTATGCAGCAGTTTCTGCAATAGATGCTACCAGCATGGGTGAGTGGGGTACTGAGCCCTGGAGTATGCAGCAGTTTCTGCAATAGATGCTACCAGCATGGGTGACTGGGGTACTGAGCCCTGAGTATGCAGCAGTTTCTGCAATAGGTGCTACCAGCATGGGTGACTGGGGTATTGAGCCCTGGAATATGCAGCAGTTTCTGCAATAGATGCTGCTAGTATGGGTGACTGGGGTACTGAACCCTGGAGTATGCAGCAGTTTCTGCAATAGATGCTGCCGGCATGGGTGACTGGGGTGCTGAGCCCTGGAGTATGCAGCAGTTTCTGTAATAGATGCTACCAGCATGGGAGATTTGGGTACTGAGCCCTAGAGTATGCAACAGTTTCTGCAATAGATGCTACTGCCATGGGTAATTGGTGTACTGAGCCCTGGACTTTGCAGCAGTTTCTGCAAAAGGTGCTGCTGGCGTGAGTGTGGACTGGTCACCGGAGTATGCAGCAGTTTCTGCAATAGATGCTACCAGCATGGATGAGTGGGGTACTGAGCCCTGGAGTATGCAGCAGTTTCTGCAATAGGTGCTACCAGCACGGGTGATTGGGTACTGAGCCCTGGAGTATGCAGCAGTTTCTGCAAAGGTGCTGCTGGCATGGGTGAGTGGGGTACTGAGCCCTGGAGTATGCAGCAGTTTCTGCAATAGATGCTACCAGCATGGGTGACTGGGGTACTGAGCCCTGGAGTATGCAGCAGTTTCTGCAATAGATGCTACTGGCATGATTAATTGGTGTACTGAGCCCTGGAGTATGCAGCAGTTTCTGTAATAGATGCTGCTGGCATGGGTGACTGGGGTACTGAGCCCTGGAGTATGCAGCAATTTCTGCAAAAGTGCTGCTGGCATGGGGACTGGGGTACTGAGCCTGGAGTATGCAGCAGTTTCTGCAATAGATGCTACCAGCATGGGTGACTGGGGTACTGAGCCCTGGTATCAGCAGTTTCTGCAAAGGTGCTGCTGGCATGGGTGAGTCGGGTATTCTGCCCTGGAGTATGCAGCAGTTTCTGCAATAGATGCTACCAGGTGGGTGACTGGGGTACTGAGCCCTGGAGTATGCAGCAGTTTCTGCAAAAGGTGCTGCTGGCATGGGTGACTGGGTATTGTGCCCTGGGTATGCAGCAGTTTCTGCAATAGATGCTACCAGCATGGGTGATTGGGGTACTGAGCCCTGGAGTATGCAGCAGTTTCTGCAATAGATGCTACTGGAATGGGTGACTGGGGTACTGAACCGGGGTATGCAGCAGTTTCTGCAATAGATGCTACCAGCATGGGTGACTGGGGTACTGAGCCCTGGAGTATGCAGCAGTTTCTGTAATAGATGCTACCAGCATGGGTGATTGGATGCTGAGCCCTGGAGTATGCAGCAGTTTCTGCAATAGTTGCTACTGGCATGGGTGACTGGGGCACTGAGCCCGGGGTATGCAGCAGTTTCTGCAATAGATGCTACCAGCATGGGTGACTGGGGTACTGAGCCTGGGTATGCAGCAGTTTCTGCAATAGATGCTACCAGCATGGGTGATTGGGGTACTGAGCCCTGGAGTATGCAGCAGTTTCTGCAATAGATGCTACTAGCATGGGTGACTGGGGTACTGAGCCCTGGAGTATGCAGCAGTTTCTGCAATAGATGCTACCAGCATGGGTGAGTGGGGTACTGAGCCCTGGACATTGCAGCAGTTTCTGCAAAAGGTGTTGCTGGCATGGGTGAGTGGGGTTCTGAGCCCTGGAGTATGCAGCAGTTTCTGCAATAGATGCTACCGGCATGGGTGACTGGGGTGCTGAGTCCTGGAGTATGCAGCAGTTTCTGTAATAGATGCTACCAGCATGGGTGATTGGGGTACTGAGCCCAGGAGTATGCAGCGGTTTCTGCAATAGATGCTACCAGCATGGGTGAGTGGGGTACTGAGCCCTGGAGTATGCAGCAGTTTCTGCAATGGATGCTACCGGCATGGGTGACTGGGGTGCTGAGCCCTGGAGTATGCAGCAGTTTCTGCAATAGATGCTACCAGCATGGGTGAGTGGGGTACTGAGCCCTGGAGTATGCAGCGGTTTCTGCAATAGATGCTACCAGCATGGGTGATTGGGGTACTGAGCTCTGGAGTATGCAGCAGTTTCTGCAAAAGATACTGCCGGCATGGGTGATTGGGGTACTGAGCACTGAACTATGCCGCAGTTACTGCTTACAGTATGCTGGTAGTTCTCCTTTAAAGGTCTACAGGCAGCACCAGTCAAAGTTTTTTTTGTTGCAGACATTGAAATGCATCACTTAAACTCTTTACCCATGCTGGCACTCCACGCCAAGCAGGGTGCAGCAGACTGAGAATAACAGACTATTCCAGATCCAGTGACTGTGACAGTATCCAGGCTAACCCTGCTTGTCGGATGTCAAATTATCATTACAGAAATATATGTTGCATAGAAGGGATGCAAATGCATTTGACCTGATTTTCTTCACTGTCAATTGTAAAGATAATTCAACTGAGACAAAGGCAACTAAAACGCCTTTTAGCATTTTAGGAACTTGTTCTTCAGCACTTGGCATTGTGATCCTACAGACTGCATATCTTGCAGGATGCGCTGATTTTGGGAGGTTGTGGGTTCGAATCTCACCACCAGCACCAAGCCTGGAGGTGAGCCTCAAATAAAAGCACATTGATAAGAGAAATATGGATGGGCCAGACCAGTTCTTCCCACACATTTGCACCCCCTCCCCCCCATAAACACTCTTCAAAAATGTGTGAGTGGTTTGAAAGTCAAATAAGTAATTTATTTGTAATCACCAGCAGATCCAGCCCAGTAGTGAAGTGACAGATGCTGCCCTCTTAGGACAAGAAACAGTACGATTTGTTATAACCTAGTCTAGGTTTTTGTTAATCTGTTTATGCCCCTTGCTCTCCAGTTGGCTCCCCTTGGCCTGACCTGCTCCAGCCCCATAACCCTGACCCCCACAGGACTCACCTTGCACTTCCCCATGTGCCCCCAGAGCTTTCCCCCTCTGGGGGTGCTGGAGTCCCCTCAGTCTCATGCCACAGAAGGATCCAGTTGTGGGAGGTGGCACATACGTAGACAGGTGTGGGGTCTGCAAGCAGGTTGGTGTCATATAGCCAATTGGGGTCTTTTTCTTGTTCTCCCAATGACCCAAGGATGTCGGCTTTGAGGACACACCAAGCACACATACACACAAGCATGAGCGGTGCTGCATTTGCCGACATCCTCCCACCCGTAAGTCACTCCAGCTGCACGACCCCAGGTGGCAGTATAACAGCGGAGGAGAGCATTCTCTGGGGCAATCAATCCTCCTCCTCCCCAGCCAGGCCCCAATGGTCAGAACTCATTCTTGAACTTGGGTCACTGTCCTTGTGAGTGGTAGCACTATCAGGGTGCCGACAGTCTGGCCCCTAGTTTGAGTTTTCTAAAGGAGAAGTACCACTCTTCCATGACAAAATTGTCACCCCCTTAAAAAATAATCTAGTCTTGCCTCCTGAGGATCTGATGGGGAGAGGGAACCCCAGTAGCTGTCAGGAGCCCAGTGGTGATGGGGTTGGCATCACCCTTCCTTTGGCAGACCCACTTTTACCCCTTTAAAGTAGCAGTGCAATGAAATTGGCCCAAAAAGTGTCGCTACTTTTTTTTGTTTACTATTAAAGATTTCAGATGTGTTCTAATTTTATTTGGTGGCAACATTTTCTAATTCCACCAAAATGTGAGTATTTTACAAATGGTTTAATTTAGTTTTTCTCAAGAAAGAAGATGGTCACCACACTCGACTTTGAAATAGCATTGTAGACCTAGCAAAGGTGAGGACTGAGAAAATAAAAAAAAACCTCATGGTGCACAGCATAGCAGGAACCAAGAAAGGTAGCTTTGACGGGGATGCTAATATTTTTATCAACTGCAGCTAAAACTAGCCTTTTGGGAAAACACTTTTTGTTGCACTGCAACTTTAACTCCCACCTAGCTCCTTTGAAGTGGCACCTCTCTCTTTACGCAATGCCTTCAGGGAGCAGTGGTGGCACATTTCTCAGTCACACATAACATCATGGCTGCTTCTGTGTCCCTTAGTAGGGCTACCTCTGGTTGGTCTCGACGTGTGCTGTTTTCATACTTCTATTTATGCTCCTGGCACTATCTGTCTTGTGTCATGTGACCACTCAAGCCTGACATCCCAGACCGCAGCACGCTGCTACCAGCACCATCATCCCAGGAGGCTCTGAGATCCCTTTGGGGGGGTAAGGAGGTGACAGGGAATCTACTGAACTTGCAGCTGATGGGAGGTGATGGCAGGCTGTGCAGGTCCCGAGAATAATGGGTCAGTCATCCTGCTGGAATTGGGTCTTTTCCCATCATTTCTTTTCTGTCATCCTGGGATGTCACCATTGAGGATGTCATGGGCAGGTATATGTAATGCATGCTAGTGCACCAAAATCTATGACCAACCACCCTTCTCAGGCCCTCCAACCACAAGGCCACCTGTGGTCAACCCAGGTGGCTGTAGTGCAGTAGATAATGTTGCCCTCTCTACTTGGAGAGCATCCCCTCTTCTCCTTTCAGCCAGCCAACAATGACCCGGCTCATTCTTGAACCCAGGTTGTCGGCGTCACCAATGGTAACCCTACCATTGCACCAATAGGCAGGTTCTAACTTGGCATTTTGTAATGATGGCTTTATGACCCCACCCCCCAATCAGAAAAGTAGGGATCACCAGCCCCTCAGTGCAGCAGTAGGGCTACCACTCATGATGCCAGCAACCCTGGGTTCAGGAACGAGCCTGGGTCATTGGGGGCTAGCCAGGGGGAGGAGGTTTGAGCATCCTACAAGACACTGTCCTCCTCCAAGGAAGGGGAGGGTTGTCACAATCTCTCATTCCTACCACCTGTGGATGCATGGGCAGTGGCTTAGGGCTAGCGATGTGTGGGGAGGGAGGACGCCATTAGGCACTTGGCTGAGACATGTGTCTGCATGTCTACTGCCTGGACTTCTGTCCTTTTGCCAGTGTCTTCAGGGGTGGGATTTCCGGGGGGGGGGGACATAAGTTCAAAAGCCCCCACTGCTGTGCAGCATGATCCCTGATAGGGGTGAGCATGGATGGTCAGTACAACTACCACCGAGCCCTGATGGCAGTAAGCGATAAAAAAAAGAGAAAATGGTTATTTCAGCAAGCGTTACAAATTAGAGGTTCAGGCAGTCATAGATGTTGCCATCAGATAAAGGCCAGGGGTCATCCAGTCCTCCCATAAAGAGTTTCCTACCTTCACCTCATCTCAAAGGGTTTTGTACCCCAAACCCTCCTTGTCTCCCATAGCAGCCCTCCTGGCCCCTCTTCCTGAAAATCTCAGTCCTTTAACCCTATTCCAGCCACATTTAAACCCATTTACAGCCCTGGTCTGCACCATTTCTGGCAGTTATCTGCTCTATGGCTTCACCATCCTCTCAGTGAAGTAGAACTTCCTCACTTCACTTCTGAAGTTTCCCAGTTCCACACGTCAGACCATGAACAGTGGTGCAGGGCAAGTGCCAGACAAGGGCGACCAGCCCCAAAGACCAAACATGGATTTAGGACCTCGGCACACACAGCAAAAGAAGTTTCCACTGACTAACCTCCATTTGTGTCCTGTTGTGACTGAACTACTATTCCTGCTCTACAGATCTTCACAGTTCACTGTATTAATTGCCCTCAGGAACGTGCACGTCTCTATCATGTTGCCCCTCTCCCTTCTGATCTCTAGCGAGAACTTGTCGCAAGCGTTCCTCGTAGGATCTATCCTGTTGGCGCTGTATCATCTTGGTGACAGACTCTAGCATATACTGATGTTTTCTCAGGTAAGGAACATCAGAACAGGGCACAGTACTCCAGCTGGTACCTCACCAATGACCTGCACAGGGGTGACATCACCTTTTTTCTCCTCCTGTCAAATCCCTTCCAAATGCTTCAGTCAGCTTTCAGATCATAAGAACTGCCTAGAACGCTGCCATTTCTAACATTAAGAAAAGCATTTGTCAATGTCGAATGTTTGCTTGCTGGCATTAGCAGTGGAAGTGCAGGAGTTAGACAGCTGCAGTATAGGAATGGCATTGAAGTATTGAATGGATGCCAACTCCACCCTAACCCTGCAGAGATGGACAGGCATTGGGGTGTGCCTTTGGGTTGTCACCCATGACGGTCATGACATTTCACCTCACCCTGCAATTCAGACACTGACAAGTGTTGAGGTGTGCCTTGGGGTGTTTGGGGTTTACATTCACCTCATTCCATAAGGAAATATGCTGAAATGGGCGCAGTATAGGAGAATGGGGTGAACTCTGGGGGCAAAGGATCCAAGGCGCACCTCGATGCCTATCGCTGGCTGGAGGAGCGGGGTGAAATGGCATGAGCATTACTGCGACAATCTCAAGTCACACCCCTGACATCTGTCAGTCCCTACAGGGTAGGGAGTTATGGCGAAAAACCCTAACGCCCTGGGCGTTTCCTGGTATTTTTAATCCAAGTTTTCCACATGGGCTTTTTGTGACCCCAGTGCATGAACAGTGACACTATCAGTTCGTTAGGCGAAAGGTGATTTTGCACAGCGACTGCGCCATTTGGTGCCACAGATTCTAAAACACATTTCAAACAGGATGAGAAAAGGAGGTGTAAAAAATGGCATTGTTGAAACTCTGGAGTGAAAATATAAAAAAAAGTGAAGTCACTAGCGTGCGTAGAAACTGTGCAATGTACACCCGTAATGTAATTAGTTGGAGAATTTTTTACAGCAAATTTTCAACATAGGCATTTTGGGACCTTCGCTTATGAACAGAGTCACTGTAATTTTTGTAATCTGTCCCGAACACTAATTTTCCACAGTGACCGCACTATTCTGTGCTGGAAGTGCAAAAACACATTTCGGTCAGGGTGTGATAAATGACAGCTGTACTGTTCATAAGGAGGTGTGGAAAAATGCCAATGTTGAAAATCTGGACTGAAAATATTACAAATTCATGAAGTTACAAGGATGCGTGAAATTGCACAATGCACACATAACACAGTCATTTGGACTTTTGTCACCCAATTTTCTACATAGCCATTTAACACCTCTGCTCATGAACAGTGACACTATGATTTTCTTAATGTGTCCCGAACATTGATTTTGCAAACTGACCACGCCAATGTACACTACGTGTGTGGAAAACAATTTTGAACTAGATGTGAAAATTGACAGCTGTACTGTTCATAAGGAAGTGTGGTAAAATGGCAGTGTTGAAAATATGGAGTGAAAATATTACAAATTCTAAAAGTTGTGAGCATGCGTATGAACTGTGCAATGCATGCCTATAAAACAGTCATTTTTGGGAATTTATTTCACTAAATTTTCAACATAGGGTTTTTGGGGGCCTACCTCATGAACTGTGACACTGTTGTTTCGTAAATCAGTCCCAAAAGGTGGTTCTGCGCAGTGACCATGAAATCACCTTTTGGGACCAAATAACAAAATGACAGTGACTGAGTTCATGAGGTGGGGTCCCAAGAACCCCATATTGAAAATTTGGTGAAAATTTCCCAATAATGCCCAAAATATGCACCAAAGTTGAAAAAAAAAACACATTTATGCCATTATACAGCTTACTGGCATTTCTTCGGTTCGCGGTTGGCTTTGAAGAGTGCAGACGTGTTCCCAGTCCACCGAAGATCATTGTGCCAGGCTCTGAAGGTAAGTATGGGATGAGATGGGGCACTCAGAGGGTGGACATGGGTAGGGGGAGGGGGGCAAGATGGTCAGCGAGGGACCGTTGTTTTTCTTACAGATGATGTTTTTTTTTTCTGAAAGACGACGCAGGACTTTTGCCACACTGGGGTGGGCTCCCAGCGTGGCAGCTGGAAAGTTGTTTGGGGGGGCCAGTGGAGCTGACAGGAATTGGGCACTCCCATTGGCCATACGGACTATTGCCACGCTGGGGTGGGCTCTCAACATGGCACCTGGAAGTCTGTTGGTGGGGCAGCGGAGCCGACGGGGGATTGGGCACCCCCCCCGGCAGCCATACAGTGTGTGTGTGTGGGGAGGAGCAAATGAGCACACTAGGATGGGCTCCCAGCATGCTACTTGGGTGCTTGTTGGGGGGAGGAGAAGCTGTCTATAACAGTTGTTCCAATGCAGTGCCGACGTGTAGGCACTTTGCATACTGCCGACAGCAGTATGCAAATTGCCTATATGTTACCACCACGAAGTGTAGCAGTGTTTTGCTTAGAACTGTACACCACTGCATCTGAACTGCTGTCATAGACAGCTCGGATGTTTATTGGTGCAGTGAAGCTGCGCCTGTGACAAAGAGCAGGGAATTGGAAGCAAGGTGGCACACTTAACGAAACTTCATATGGTGGCACTATGTTTCTTGCACATACGTGCAAGCAAATATAACAGAAAAGAACTTTGCCTTACAAAACAGCTTGAGTAGTTCAAACAGCAAATGAACAATTATCATGTTCAGGGAGAGAGTGATGGATGCATGGAACAGCCTCCCAGCAGAGGTAGTGGACACTAAAACAGTTACAGGATTCAAGAATGTATGGAATAGCTGCAAAGGGATCTTGAAAGTAAGGTGGTGGGAAGTCCGAAAACTGTGTAGGGTCTGCAGTGTAGCTGTAGGTAGGGAAAAAATAGACTGGAAGGGCCATGAGGTTTTTATCTCCTGACATCTTCTATGTTTCTATATAGTTTGCATATGATATGCAAATCACTTCAAAAAGAGGTTTTTAAACCTGAACTGTTTACGGTTCTCCCATTCTTGTTGAAAAGTTGGATATTAGCAGTTCCCTTCCAGATTCTGCTCCCAGAGTTTACTGCCCTTCTTTTCATTTTATTGTTTCCCCCACGACGTCTGGGGCGTGAAGTGTGCCTGACTTTCCCTTGAAATGTAGCTCAGAATACAATTGGGGGGGAGGGTGCACAGTCTGACCAACATTACAATTTATGCAAGAAAATGCAACTACCAGCCAGAATTCAAATTACCAATGCACATATTGCCTGGATGCTGCAAACCTATATTGTGATTAAGTGTGGCTGCCCTCAGGTTCATGGCTTTATAAAGTAGTACTTCATTCTCAGCTCAGTGTGAGTTTTTCATCATTCTGCTTTTTCCATTTCAGAAAAAATTACTGTCTTGAGCAAAATGACATACAATGTTTATACTGTTTTACAGTATACTTACCCAGGAGGGCCCAAATAAGAGGAAACATCTCATTTTCAGTGAGAGAGTGTGTGTGTGTGGGTGTGCGTGTATATATCCTGTTTATATGTACAGTATATGTGAGTGTCTCTGTGAGTGCGTCTGGGTGTGCATATGTATGTACCGTATGAGTGTGTGTTATTTTTTATTGTTTGACAATCATTTAGTGTTCTTTTAATCAATCATAATCCTGCCATGATGCTACCTTAGTAATCCAGTTCAACGTTCCACTATAGAATCATGACTGATCTTGTCACTCTCTGTCTCCGTTCTGGATGACAACTGAAAACGTTAGGCTAACCCTATTGACCCTGTTCTGTGCTCTGCTCTGCCAGCATTACCAGTCTTGCTGAT
The DNA here is from genome assembly GCA_016271365.2 of Neoceratodus forsteri. NCBI lineage: Eukaryota > Metazoa > Chordata > Ceratodontiformes > Ceratodontidae > Neoceratodus > Neoceratodus forsteri. The sequence continues at coordinate 60,211,994 of JADMNL010000033.1, forward strand.
TTCCATCTTTGCTCTGCACCAAAGCTTGTTTTTAAGGTGAAAACAAGTGAGAGTGGTTTATGTTGTATAGAAAAAAAAAGAAACACTTGATAAAGCACAAATAGTGCCTTCAAGGTGTCTCTTTGATTACCCAAGAGACATCTCAAGGATACCATTTACTTATGGCATTCATTACAAAGGACACCTTTTTGAGGTGTCACTCGCATTACCACGTGCTGCACCGTGTGTGCCATATAGGACCCCTTGTGCCATATATGAGACCATCTTTTTGGTGGTCTAACTGATGTGCTACAAATCCCTGATGCTTGACTAAAAATGTGGCCCCCTATGGTCCACTGTGCCCATCTTCTGCTGTCCAAGCAGCTCCAGTATTTAATATTATTTGAACCATTGGATACCTGAAGGCCAGGGTAGGCATATTTGCCAACATGACGTTTTGCTGCATATATTACCTGTATCATTCTCACTGTATATAGTATTATTCCTGAGCATATCCTTGAGTCACACCTTGAAATGGACCTCAGCTCCATATGACTTTCCTGGTTGCCAGTTTTCAAATAAATAAAGTTCCATCTCAGCTGGGCTGATCTGGGCAAATTAATGATAGAGCCAAATGTTCTGAATTCCCACACCACCCTCCCACAGGTATTCCCTGACAGAGTGTGCGGGCATAACTGATTCAAAGGAGAAAAACACATGACCAGCTAGAACTTAGTTCTACAAGTCAGAATTGGAAAGAACCTCCTTTTAAAAAGAAGTTACTGAAGTTTAAATGAGCACTGCAGAAAACCCAATTATAGTATATGGTGGAACATTGTTCCAACCCGATTTCCGTCTCAGCTGAAACACTGTTGTACCACAATTCAAAGGTCATGGTACCCTTCTGTGATACAACAGTGTTCCAGTTGATTTTGAAAAGAGCAGGAACCACACAGTTTTAAAACCAGCTGAGACAACAGAAGCCACCAAATGCAGGATCAACCAGATAAAATGTTGTGCAGCATGATCACTCACTAAATCTGCATAAATGCAGGATCAACCAGATACTTAAAATAAAACTGCAAGATCAAGAAGATATTTTCAATTATACACAAAATCCAATGCAGGATCCACCAGATATTTAGAGTACTCACAAAATCCAACGTGGTTCCTCAGTAAGCATCTTCTTGTTAAGTGAGAAATACAGCCAACATTTTTTTTTAATCTCTTCCAGATGCAGCTGCCAACCAATGGGAGTCTCCATTATAGATGTAGGGACATCTGGTCCCTAACAGCCACACCACTGACTCTAGCAACCAACCCTGAACTCCATAAGAGGCAGCAGAGAACGAGTAAATCCTGTTTCTTTTTACTTCAGTAATGCGCCAGTTAGGGTTGGGTTAAAGTGACAAAAGTAAGGAAATGTGGTGTTAGAGTTCCCAATCCTAACGCCTCACCCCCACCCTGCAAACAGCAACAGGACAAATCATTACAGTTTCACCTTTCCTGAGTCTTCGCAAACCAGGCGTGGGGCACACCTTGGGGTTGTCAACCCTAATGTTTCATATATGCCAAAAGACAATATATTTGCTTGACTGTATGGGTTGTTTAACAGTGCCACTATAATACTAAGAAATATCAGTGAAAATAATCTGAACATGAATGTAATCAACTTTGTTGGTAACATCCACGTGTTATAGTTAATGTTAACGTTAGAGTAAAGTATACACAGACAACATTGTTGCTTTTAAATGAAGCACTTTATTGACTAACAATAAATAACTGCTCAAAAAAAAAAAACACGAAAGTGTGAGTTCAATCGATACTGCATCCAGCAGCAGTGTTCCGTGTCATGTAATTCTACTTCTGTGCTGCATCCACCTGCAAACCCTAAATAGAAAAAAGAAAAGAGGTACACTTTACTAACTGCACTGTGCCTGTTCAATCAAAAATAATGAAAACTAATGTAAGCTTATCTTAGTAAGGCAGTTTGTGTACTTCCTGAATACCGGATTGTTGAAACCCGTGGACAATGTCATCATGTCTAGTAGCAAGTTGTTCAAAGCTGTTCTGAACAAAGCGAGCATGGTGCTCTTTTAAATTTGTTAGCCGTAGGTCTGCTGCCATATTTTCTCCATTACCTGCTATCAGTCTGTCAGAAACTAATCCAGCATACCATGCTGTGAACTGTTTCTTTAGGCAGTCCTTAAAAATGTTGTTGACCAAAACATCGAGGGGCTGGAGTGCATCGGCGCAGGATGCCGGTACGTATACCGGTATGATGCCATTGGATTCAAGCAGCTTCAGGACTGCATCTGTGGTATGTGCTCTATACAAATCGAGGACTAGGAGAGCCTTCTGCTCATCAGGCAACGACAGGTTTTCTTTTTGACTTGTTACATAGGGTACCAGCACTTTATCAATAGATTCCAGGGTGGTTTCGACATTTGCCCAGTGATTCTCACTGTGGCTTATGAGCCACTCAATGGGGAACTGGTGCCGAGGGTGTGATGCTGAGCTGTGACCCTATAAATCAATTGTGGGGGGAGCATTACACCTTCTAGAGTACAGGCAAGCACAATGGTTATCTGTCTTTTGCCCTGAGTCCAGTGACAGGGACTTGCCTTGCACCTGTGACCTCTATCTTCCACTCTGATACAGGGATCATATTGACCCCTGTTTCATCCATGTTGATCACTATTTGAGGTCTGATCGGCTTCTGTGCACAAGCAACTGAGGAGAGTTGGCTTTCACTATGCCAACTGCTACTGCATGTATGACCTCTACATTAACTACTGCTCCCTCGGCACGGAGGTTTAAAGATTTTTTCAACTGTTCCTCAAGATGCTCCTCTAGATGTGTCGGTTGTCCTCATGGTTTACGAGGGAGAAGAGGGAGACATGGTTGTGGGATCAGGTATCTTCTGGAGCTCGGCCAGGTAGTGGCACTTGAAACTGCAGACTGTATTCTCATTTATACTGCTGCCTGTGGCACTCATGTAGTGGTGAACAGCAGCCATCACTCCCTACTCAACTGCATACTTCCCCACTTGAAATCTAGTCTCAGGTGTGTAATTTACATAGGCAGAGGGTCTACTCTTCTTTGTCGGAGGTGAGGAAGCAGCTGCAAGTTCCTTCACAACAGCTGCTGCTATTCCAAGCTCCACACCAGAACTCTCGGCCAGATCAGTACTGGAAACAGTGCTCGCCTCCAAAGGATACTTTCGCTTGACGGGCTGTGAGGAACTCATCCATTTTAGAAGCGACATGCTGGCAACTGAGCCACAACTGAGCAACCAAGCAAGTAAGCAGAACAGGATGAATCAGGGGAGTGCTTAAAGCCTGCTGTGATCAATTATGGATCCATTAGCGATCCAGATCTTCATTAGCCGCTATGTAGTTCTGCAGCATGTACTACTGTATTTGCCCGTGACTGCAGTGCGAATACTATCGGGAGCGAATATGTATAGTAGCAGAGCACCCACTAAATATACTTAGCGTGAATACAAACTGCTATACAGTACATTGTCCATTAATGCCAAAGATTGACAGAGGTACAGCTTGTTAAAGTTGCAATGTTATACTATGGGAATTATAATTTGTTTTAATTTTTAAGTTTTTTTATATGGCCCCTAAACTTTTTTTTTGGGGGGGGTTATGTGTTAATGTTATAGTACTTATTAGGACCTTTATTTCGATATATATATATATATATATAATCCCATAATCGCATGCATTGACAGAGTTACAGATTGTTAGGAGCTTGTTAAAGTTCCAATGTTATCTTATAAGAATTTGCATTTTTTATGATTTTTTTATGCTGTCCCCAAATGTTTAGGTGGCATTATATGTGTTATTCTTGTAGTACTCCTTAAAATCTTTCCTTTGATATATAGGTTGTCCCTTATCTCCAAATAATGCGGGAGTTATGGCTTCTTCAAGTTCAATGCTGTGAAAAAAACTAAGTCCAAAATCTTTTTTCATATGAACGAGACCTTTATTGTATCAAATGAAAAAGCATACTGAAAAGGATCCTTCAAATGAAAAAAGAATTGGAAAAAATAGTACAACATTGTTTCTGTATGAAGCGATCCTTTTTCGTATAAATGGAAAAAGCATACGAAAAAGGATGCCTTCAAATGAAAAAAAGAATTGGGGGATTGGGGACTAAGTCCAAAATCTTTTATGAAGGGTTCCTTTTTAGTATGGCTGAATTCCTTTTTATATGAAAAAAGCAGAAGCAAGTCAAGAAAAAGGATGTAAAAGTGTAAAAAACCAAACACATTTGGAGGTCATTTTTTTTTTCTTTAGTTGTTTAACCAGGTATAGCACACTAAGCTGAAAGCTTTTTTACAGGAGCGACCTGGGAGCACAAGGAGGTTAAGTGACTTGCTCAGGGTCACACAGTATGCAAGTGGAAGCTGTGGATTCAAACCCAGGTCTGGTCTGCTGGATGTCACCAGATTTGCAGCTCGAGCCTTAGACCACCGCGCTGTACTGCCTCCTTAAATTTAAATTTTCCAACAGTTAAGTGCAGAATCCACCTAACAAGGTCCCAATGAACAAGATATGTTGGTCTCTCTGCAGGATGTAATTTTGTGGGTTTTGAAAAAAAGTTTCTGAAAAAAAGGAAAACAAGATGGCAGCCATACAAAAAATGATTTTTCCTCATGAAAAAGGATTGGCTCCATATGAAAAAGGACCCTTTGTCATATGGCCAAATTCTTTTTTCATTTCAAACATATTATCCTAAAGTGCCTATTAGTAACTTTGAATGGATTATTACTTTTTCACCAAACAAGTGAAAGACACTACTCTGGGCCAAACCCTTTCTACTCAAAAAATGTCAGACACAAATTTCAAACCATCTGGGCACTAGGGGCCAACAAAAAAACAGAGAAACCACCCAATGTTTAAACATTTTGTATTGTCCAGATCTCAGAATCTGTACATTCAATAGGAACAAACCCTGGCATATCAAGAGTCCTTGAGTTTCTGACAGTGCATGCAAACTTTTGTGCAAATCCTTTGGATGGCTGAGAAGTTATAAAAATGCAAAAATTGGGGTTTAATATTAAACAGCCTACTCAACCCTAACTATCGTTGCATAACCGTACCACTATAATATCTGTTTGTCTGTCTGTCTATCTATCTATCTATCTATCTATCTATCTATCTATCTATCTATCTAAAACTATTGATGAAACAGTGTATTTAGATTATTTTTTGGGGCACCATACACTATTAAAAAATACTGGATGCGGAACTCTATGCACATCCAGTGTCTTCTGCCACCTCGGGGTTCTTTTTTTTTTTGAACTACTGCATTTGTCTCAGCTTCCTGCTTCATAAATTAGGGACAAGGCTTGAAAAAAAAAATCAGGGATAAAGGACCAAAATCAAGGACGCATCTTCAGGATTGGTGATACACACTCAGGGAGCTGGTAGAACAAGGGGCTTAGTGTAAAATGCATTTTCTAAAGAACAAGTCTGTAACTTCAATGTTTGACATAATTTTGAGCTTACAATCACCGCTGTTTAGTCATGAGAAAAACACAAGTTTAAAGAGGGACAGAGTAAAATTTTGAGGAAAGATCAGGGACATTCTCTTTTTTTTTTAATTTATTATACTTTTTCTTCTGCTGCCAGCCACTCGGTACCTCTGCCCAGTCATGGACCCTGGCTTCCACTCCCAGATTGGCCAGTGACCCTCCAATACTCCCTGGCATACCCCCCAAGATGGGGTTGTGGCACAAGACCCCTACAGTTCCGCAGACAATGGGATAGGTCAGAGGGACGGCCTGGAAACTAATTGAAGCTGAGGTGGGCTTAATCTAGGATGGCCAGCAGCAGCATTTTCTCCCCAGTGTACGAGGGCAGAGAAGTGCAATGACATCCAGAGTGAGCCCTGCCCCCCCAAGCTACTTGGCATTGGTGTAATCAGTACACCCAGCCTCTGCTAGGTGTCCGTAGTGCACCGAATGCTCTACCCCCTTGGAGAAGGAGGCAGTCATTGGATGCTCAATCCTTCTCCCCAGCTGGCCCTCCGATGATCCGGGTCTGTTCCTGAACCTGGGTCACCGGCATTGCAGGTAGGCGACCTGCCCTTGCACCAGTGGGCCAGCATTGGGGACATTCCTGTAAAGCAGGGTTAGTTTTGAGACATGTACTGTTGCAGCTTTCCCCCCCATTAAAAATCATTATTAAAGAATTTTGATTACAGCAAAATCAATACAAGACATACTTACATTCCATTCATATTTAGCATAATAATGGACGGTTCATAAGAGAATATTAATAAAGAATATGAAAAACATGAGTTTTTATTAATATTTGTAAAAGCACATGTTAGAAGTACAGAAAAAATGAATGACATCATGGAAGCCGTCAACCTTGCATTACATCTGTTTCAACTTTTGTAGAAATGGAGACCATATTTCCTGAAATAAATTTTCTTGTTCTAATATATGATAACTTATTTTTTCATTGCCGGCAGTTACACGTACATAATCAGACCACTCAGAAATATATGGTACCATGTCAGTTTTTCAGTTTCTCATCATCATCAGCAGCTTTTTTAACACCCAAGGAAATTGCTAGTATCCACTGTTTTTGAAAGTGATCAAGGAAGAGACTGTCTGGGTCAGTTCCCAAAAGTAGGAAGGCCAGGATACTTGGAACTTGGCTTTTAACAACTTTGGAACAAATAGTTAAAACCTCAGTCCATAGACCTCTGATAGGAGGCAAGCCCATAAAATATAAACAATATCTGCATAAGAAGTGTTACATCTCCAGTAGTGTCCCCAGGTTCAAACCCATGTCTTCTAGTTTTTCTGGAGTATGATAGTAGCAGTACACATCTGAATTGAATTAATTTCCCTTGCATCCCTGCTACATCTGCTAGCATTGAACCAAACTTCTCCCAAGCGCTTGTCATCTTTAGTAATTTACAATTCTTTTTCTCATTTAGACTGAGTGGATTCTAGAAAAAACTGGCTTTCACTCAATATAACTATGTAAAGAAGGCAAACCCTTTTTCATGGGTGCTATTTTTGCTTTGCTTGCATGCATGTGCGTGTTACAATCACCATCCGAGTTTTGTAGGTGTGGCACCTCGTCTTCCAATGCAGTCAGTGTGTTTGCAGGCGCAGCCAATTCACCAATGAATGCTGCAGCTGTCTATGACACCAGTTGAAAATGCAGTGCCGTACAGTTGAAAGGAGAGCTCTGCTTCAGTGAGCAGCGAGAAGATACTGTGAACATCTCCTCCCACACCGCTGCGCATATTGCATACCGTCTGTTACACACACATTGTATGGCTGACGGGGCCCAATCCCCATCAGCTCTGCTGCCCTCCCCAACAGAGTTCTAGGTGCCACACTGGGAGCCCACCCCAGTGTGGCAACAGTCCATATGTGTGAGGGTGCCCAATCACCCATCGGTTTAAATGTTCCCTCCCAACAGACAACTGAGTACCACACTGGGAGCCCACCCAGCTGCTGGCAACAGTCCGTATGGCTGATGGGGTGCCCAATCTCCTGCTGGCTCCACTGCCCATACAGCCTTCCAGCTGCCATGCTGGGAGCCAACCCAGCGTGGCACAAGTCCCACATCGTCCAGAAAAAAAAAACATGCAAGAAAAACCTTCCCTCGCTGACTGTCCTGACCCTCCCTCACCCGCGCCACCTCTGTGCACCTGCCTCCCACCTCACCCCATACTTACCTCTGGAGTCTGGCGCAGCGATCTTGAGTGGACCAGGAACATGTCTGTACTCTTCAAAGCTGACCACGAACTGAAGAAATGCTGGTAAGCTGTAAAATGGAATAAATAGGTTTTCAATTTTGATGCATATCTCAAGCATTTTAGGAATTTTTAACCAAATTTTCAACATGGGTTTTGGGACCCCACCTCATGAATTCTGTCACTGTCATTTTGTTAATCTGCCCGAAGGTGATTTTAGGTCACTGCGTGGAACCACCTTTTGGGACCCGATTCTAAAATGACAGTGTCTGAATCGCGGTAGGCCCCAAAACCCTATGTTGAAAATTTGGTGAAACAATTCCCAAAAATGACTGTTTTACGAGCATGCGTTACGCTGTTCCTACGCGTGCTCATAGGTTCGTGAATTTTCAATATTTTCACTCCAGATTTTCAACATTGCCATTTTACCACATCTTCTTATTAGCAGTACAGCTGTCATTTTTCACATTTTGCCCAAAATGTGTTTCCGCCCATGTAGCACACAATGGCGCAGTCAGTGTACAAAATCAATGTTCGGGACAGATTAAGAAAATCACAGTGACACTGTTCATGGGCAGAGGTGTTAAAATGGCTATGTTAAAAATTTGGTGAAAAAATTCCCACGCAAGTCCGTAAGTTCTCGAATTTTCACCATGTTCACTCCAGATTTTCAACATTACCATTTTACCACACCTCCTTATGAGCAGTACAGCTGTCATTTTCATATCTTGCCCAAAACGTGTTTCCGTGCATGTAGCGCACAATGGCCCAGTCGGTGTGTGAAATCAATGTTCGGGACAGATTAAGAAAATCAGAGCGACATTGTTCATGAGCATAGGTGTTACGATGGCTATGTTAAAAATTTGGTAAAAAAAGTCCATAAAATGACTGTGTTATGAGTGACCATTGCACAGTTTCCACACACCCTAGTAAGTTCATGGATTTCTAATATTTTCAGTCCAGATTTTCACCACTGGCATTTTTCCACACTTCCTTATGAACAATATAGCTGTCATTTTTCACACAATAGCTGAAATGTGTTTTTGCACTTCCAGCGCAAAAGTGCGTGGTCACTGTGGGAAATCACTGTTCAGGACAGATTAAGAAAATCACAGTGACACTGTTCATGAGTGGAGGTTCCAAAATGCCTGTATTGACAATCTGCTGTAAAAAATTCCCAAACTAATTGCATTACGGGTGTGCATTGTGCAGTTTCTACGTACGCTCATGACTTCACCATTTTTTTTTAATTTTCACTGCAGAATTTCAACATTGCCATTCTTTGCACCTCCCCATGAACAGTATGGCTGTCATTTTTCACATCCTGTTTCAAATGTGTTTTCGCACCTGTGGTGCCAAATGGCGTAGTCACTGTGCAAGATCAGCTTTGGCTAACAAACTAATATTGCCACTGTTCATAAGGTGGGGGTCACAAAAAACCCATATTGAAAATTTGGAGTAAAAATGCCAATGAACGCCTGAGGAGTTAGGGTTTCCGACCATAATGCCCCACCCTGTAGAGATTGACAGGCATCAGGGGTGTGACTTGGGATTCTTGCCTCTAATGCTCATACCATTCCACACCCTGCAGCCAGTGAGAGGCATCGAGGTGTGCCTTGGACTCTTCACCCCAAAGTTCATCCCATTCTCCTATACAGCACCCATCTCATCATATTTCCTGATGGAATGGGGTGAGCATAAGGGCCAAAGACCCCAATGCACACTATGACACTTGTCGGTGTCTGCAGGATAGGTGTGGTGAAATGGTGTGGCTGTTATGCCTGACAACCCAAAGGCACACCCCAATGCCTGTCAGCCTCCCTGCAGAGTGGTGGCAGGGTTGGCTTCAGTTCAATACTTCACTGCCATTCCTATTATGCAGCTCTCTAATTTACACTACCAATGCCAATGCCAGCAAGCAAACATTTGGCATTGACAAATGCCTGTTAACAGTTGTTCCCATAGGGGATACTCTGGGAGTGGGAGATTTGGAAGTATAATATGATTTTGCAGCATCTCCCTAAGCTATAAATATATACAGAAATGAAATCTAGGCAGGTAATTTTTTTTCTGTAACTCATCAAAGGATTTCATGATTCTGGTTCGGGGGTCAATAATATCCAATACTCTGTTCACATCTTACTTGCTCCATCCCTTCTCTAAAAACTGTAGGTATATTAGTGAGTCTTCCATTACTCCATAAAGGTGCCAACTCCCAGTGATAGCTATTTTTGTATTCATTGAAAGTATTGGAATTACAAACCTTTGAGACAGAGACTCCTTTACAGAGGCTCCATGTCAGAGAAGTGCAAGACAATTAAGGATGCATACATACAATAACGAAAATCCATATAATACAGTGTAATGACAAACAACTTATTGACACACAGTGAGTCAGTAGGTACAGATTAAACAAATAGTACAGTGTCTTGACAAACAATAACTTATTGACACACACAGTGAGGCAATAGGTACAGATTAAACAAATAATAGTGTATCGACAAACAAAAAACTTATTGACATACACAGTAAGACGATTGGTACAGATTAAACCAATAATACATTCTACGCAAGTATTTAGACAAAATCAGGTCATGCAAGACCTGGTACAAAACATTCAGACCTATAGTATTCAGCAATACTCAGAATTTAAGGGTAGAGTGAGGGGCTGTGGGTAGATACGGGATGCAGAGAGAGAGATGGGTGAGGCTGATGCAGTCAGAGGAGACCTTGTTAAAAAAAAAAACTCTCCTTTGTCTTTAAGGAAAAGTCTTAATGCTTTCACAGAGTTTAACTAGGCAGATATTATCATGGATTGCACGAGGTAGGCTGACAAAGAGAAAATCTATTAGTTTAGCTTTGTTTAACAGCTTGGATTCTATATCAAGCCATAATGGGATACCTTGTTTTGAATATTGGGAAGGTGGCAGGAAGATTGTCTGATTAAGAAAGCTAAATTGTGTTTTACCCACCAAGGAAGAGTGAATCCACCCTGGGTCTGCGGGGCTTGAAGTTTCTGTAAGTAAAATCTCAAAAATTTCCCTTCCTATATAAAAGCTTTTATTAGAGTATCTGTTTTCTGAAATGTTTCTCTACTGGCTATATTTAGTATTGTTTGAAAAACATAAAAAATTTTAGGGGCAACAACCATCTGAACTGCCAATATTATCCCCCCATAACGAGAAGTTAAATTTGTTCCACTTTGCAAAGTCCACTACCATATTTGTCAGCAGAAATTTCAGATTTTTTCAATAATTTCCCCAATGTGGCTTGTAAAGGAGAGGCCTAAATAAGCTATTTCTTTTTTGAAGTTATCTAACATAGAAACATAGACTTTGACGGCAGATACGGACCGCTTGGCCCACCCAGTCTGCCCATTTCCCTACCTACTGGATGAGCTGCAGCTCCTAGTTAACCAACAGCCTACATCCTGAAACCCCCCACTATAATTGCCTTGTGTCTGTCCCATGCATGTTTGAATTCCCCCACTATTTCAGACCCAACGACCTCCTCAGGAAGGCTGTTCCATGTATCCACCACTCTCTCATGAAAACAAATTTCCTCACATTACCCTGAGCCGTCCCCTCTATCTTTAAATTGTGCCCCTTGTTCTTACATCTCTTTTCTGAAAGATGCTACCTCCTGGACTTTGTTGATTCCTTGAGGTACTTGAACATTTCTATCATGTCCCCGTCCCTCCTTTCATCAAGAGTATACATATTAAGCTCTCTCAGTCTCTCTTCATATGGTTCATGCTGCAGACCCTGCACCATTTTAGTTATAATAATAATAATAATAATAAAATTTATTTGATTAAGCACCTTTCAAATATTTCAAGGCGCTGTACAAAGCATCATAGCATCAACATAACAATACATACACTGACAATATGACCAATAAAATATTTAAAATAAACAATTAAAATACAACAGGAAATGCCTGATTCCATAAAAATGACTTTAAAGCCTTCTTAAAACTATCCACCGTTGTACTTTCTCAGAGCTGGTGAGGCAGAGAATTCCAGAGGGTGGGAGCCGCAAAACCAAAAGCATGGGCTCCAGAAGACTTCAAATTCACCCTCAGTATCTCCAGCAACCCTCGTCAGCTAGCGAAAGCTGTCTCAGAGGGTGTAAGGCACCAGAAGCTCTTTCAGGTAGTTGGGACCCTAACCCATGTAGGGCTTTGTAGGTCAGAAGACCCACTTTAAAGGTGATCCGCCACTGTATTGGCAGCCAGTGCAGAGTGCGCCTTTAGGGGTAATATGGACCTTCTAGACACCCCAGTCAACAAACGTGCTGCTGATTCTGCACTAGCTGCAAGCGGCGGATATCAATCAGCAGCAAGCCCTAGGTACAGGGAGTTACAGTAATCAAGACGAGATGTCACAAAGGTGTGGACCAAAACTGGCAAATCGCCTGGTGGAACCAGGTGTCTAATCCTGGAGATGTTTCTAAGATGAAAAAATGAAGTCTTGACTACTGCAGACACCTGATAACGAAGGGTCAAGCCAGTGTCAAGCTCCACACCCACATTACGCACCCGTTCAGAGGTAGGGATCTGGTCTACCCCAAGAACTAATCCAGAGGGGGACCCTTTCCTAGACCCTCAACCCTGCGACCGGGGTCCACCACCATAACCTCAGTCTTTCCCGGGTTCAACTTCAAACCACTGGTATTCATCCAGTCTTGGATATCAACGAGGCAGTTATTCAGCACCGAGATAGCACTAACCTGGTCAGGTGCAAAAGACAGGTAGAGCTGGGTATCATCAACGCAAGCAGTGAAACCTCAGCTCATACCGTCTTACAATGTCTTCGAGGTAGCATATATACTGCGAATAACATGGGGGAAGCACCGAACCCTGAGGTACCCCACAAGGTAGAAAGCCCGGATGAACATAAACGAAACCACTCTCTGTGTTCTCCCCAGGAGGTAAGATGAAAACCAACTGAGGACCACACCTGAAAGCCCGCAGATGGACCTTAGACATTCAAGCAAAACCCCATGATCCACAGTATCAAAAGCTGATGATAGATCAAGGAGAACCAGAATAGAGCAGTGTCTCCGATCTCTCGCCATCAGGAGATCATTGAGCACCCGAACCAGAGCAGTCTCAGTGCTATGCCTCTTACAAAAACCTGACTAGAGAGGCTCGTATAAACTATGGATGGTCAAATGGTTATCAAGTTGAGCCACCACAACTTTTTCAATAACCTTCCCCACAAAAGGGAGGTTAGAGATCGGACGGTAGTTGGCTAGGTCATTCGGGTCTAAGGAAGCTTTCTTCAGAAGTGGAGTCACCACCCCTTCCTTCAGAGAGCTAGGGAAAACTCCCATCTCCAAAGAACACCGAATAATCCGAGCAAGGACCAGGCCAATAAGTTCACTACATCCTATAATCAAGGAAGTAGGACCCGGATCCAAACTACAACATGTTGGGCGCATCTCAGAGACAATCCTCATAGTGTCCACAAGGTCCGGAAGATTAAAGGAACTCCAGGAAACTCCGGGCTCTGCGACAACACACTGATCAACTATAACAGCCTTGGAGTGAGGTCGGGGACACTGCCTCCGAATATCTTCCACCTTATTCGCAAAGAATCGAGCGATCTCCTCACAGTCATTCTGCTAAAAACTCGATGGACCTGCCGACAGGCTGGGTTGCACAGTCTGTTAACAGTTCTGAAGAGCTGAGCCAGTTGATTCCGAGCGACAGAAATTTCCCTGGACAGGAATTCTGCCTTCTTACGGGAAATTTCTGTTTGATAGAGCTTATGATGCTCTAGCAAAATAAGATGGTTGTCATCCGAGGCTGTCTTCCTCAACGGCTCCAACCTACGCCCCAACCTCCGCAACCCTCTCAATGCTCCATCAAACCAAGGGGCAACGGGATGATCACGGAAGGGGGTGAACACAGGTTGGTGCAATCTGGTCAAGAGCAGTCGAGATGGCCCCATTATAGGCCACCACCAGCCATTCAGGATCAGAGCACAATTCGTCACACATCGAGAGGTCAGTAACCACCATCAGGTCTTCAGGGGCAACATCCCACAATGGGCGGTGCCTGACCAACTCCACAGGGCCAACCTACCCAGGGAGGCCTCAAAATTGAATCCAACTGAGTAATGATCAGACCAACCGGCGGTTCCACCCACCAAGTCGGATGCCTCGATCCCCAGGAGGAAAACCAGATCAAGAGAGTGACCTCCCTTGTGAGTAGCTGTGGAAACAACCTGAGTGAAGCCAAGAGATGTCATCACCTGGAGGAAATGTTGACCAAAAAGTGAAGATTTGTCGTCGACCCATGCATTGAAATCGCCCAGCACCATCAATCTGGGCGATTCCAAGGCCATGTCAGCGGCGAAATCTGCTATTTCCTGCAGGAAAAGCTTCTCATCCCCGGGTGGATGGTAGATGAGAGCAATCCTGCACCCCACCCCAGCTACCACAGTGCACTCAAATGATCTGGCCTCCTCAACTGGAACATCAGTTAGGCCCAATTTGGTCTTAAAACAGACCGCCACCCCCCCCGCGATCCAATCTCGGGCGATGTATAACAGAGAACCCAGTGGGAACAGCGGCCTCTAAAAATGGGGCTGCATTCCCATCCAACCAGGTCTCGGTAATGCAAGCCAGATCTGCCCTAGCAACAAAGTCCGCAATAAGAGCAGTCTTATTGCAGACAGGTCTGGCATGTTGCCCTCCTCTGGACTGCTTCCACCCTGTCTATGTCCTTGCGTAGATGAGGTCTCCAAAACTGCACACAGTACTCCAGATGGGGTCTCACCAACTGTCTGTACAGAGGAATAACCACTTCCCTTTTTCTACTTGTGATGCCCCTTCCTATGCATCCCAGTATCCCCCTGGCTCTCCTTACCGACTTTTCACATTGCTTACCCACCTTTAGGTCATCTGATATGACTACCCCCAGGTCCCTTTCCATTTTTGTTGTTGTTAGTACCTCCCCTGCGATTGTGTACTCTTCTCCTGGTTTTTGTTTCCTAGGTGCATTACTTTGCACTTCTTTGCATTGAATCTAAGTTGCCATATGTCTGACCATTCCTCCAACCTTGCCAAGTCCCTTCTCATCTTTTCTACCCCCCTTGTGTATCGACTCTGTTACAGATCTTTGTGTCATCTGCAAAGAGGCATACCTTTCCTTCCAGACCCTCTGCAATGTCACCTATAAAGATGTTAAAGAGGACTGGACCCATACTGAGCCCTGAGATACTCCACTAGTAACCCCCTTTCTTCGGAATGTGTTCCATTCACTATTACCTTCTGTGTCCTGTTGTGCAGCCAGTTTGCTACCCAGGCTACCACCCTGGAACCCACTCCCAGGCTGGCTAACTTGATTATTAATCTTTTGTGGGACTGTGTCAAATGCCTTGCTAAAGTCTAGGTAGGCCATATCCACAGCCCCTCCCTGGTCTATTACTTTGGTCACCCAGTCAAAGAAATCAATTAGATTCGTCTGACATAACCTTCCTGCTGTAAATCCATGCTGCTTTGGGTCCTGTGCCCCGCTGGCCTCTAGGTACTCAACAATTCTTTCTTTCAGAAGTGATTCCATCATTTTCCCTACTACTGAGGTCAAACTTACAGGTCTGCAGTTTCCTGCTTCTGCCTTGCTCCCACTTTTGTGAAGGGGAATCACATCTGCCCTCCTCCAGTCCTCAGGTACCACCCCATCCTGCCATGATCTGTTAAAAAGCGAGGTCAGTGGTGTCACTAGGTCCTCACTTAGTTCTTTTAGGATTCTGAGGTGAATCCCGTCAGGCCCCATTGCTTTGTCCACCTTGAGTTTTAGTAGTTCTTTCAGGACTCTTTCTTCTGTGAATGGACTGGTGTCAACCCCCTTACCAGAGTGCTTCTATTGTCTGGTTTGGTAACTCCTCCTCATCTTCTTTTGCGAATACTGAGCAAAGTATTCATTCAGTATCTCTGCCTTTTCACTGTCTCCTCTGCCCACCTCCCTCTTCTTTATTAATCTTCACTATTCCTCCCTTAACCTTTCTATGCTCCCTAATGTACCTATAAAAGATTTTATCCCCCTTCTTAACTGAGTTGGCTATTTTTTCCTCGGTTTGGGCCTTTGCTAGTCTGACTGCCTTCCCCACTTCTTTCTGCTTTAATTGATACAGTTCCCTGTCATGCTCCTTCTGTGATTCCTTATACTTTTTGAATGCAGCCTTTTTCTCCTTAACCTTCCCTGCCACCTCTTTTGAGAACCATAGTGTTTTTTTACTCCGCTTTGTTTTCTTTATTTGTTTCACACAAAGGCTTGTTGCCTCTATGATGGCAGTTTTGATTTTTCTTCATTGTTCTTCCACCCCTCCTTTTTGGTCATTTGCTAGTGCATTTTTCAGGTATTCACCCATTTTGCCAAAGTCAGCCCTTCTAATGTCCAGTATCCTTGTTTTTGTATGGCTTGTCTCCATGGTTGTGCTCATAGTGAAGCACACTGACAGTGGTCACTTGTTCCCAGATGTCTACTGACTTCTAAATTTGTGATCCTCTCTCCATTTGAGAGTACCAGATCTAGTATTGTTCCCTCCCGAGTGGGTTCCAACACTAGCTGTCTAAGGCCTGACCCCTGCAGGGCATCGGGAATGACCCTGATCTTGGATGTGGCTGCAGTACATGTTATCCAGTTAACATCTGGCATATTCAGGTCCCCCATCAACAGTATCTCCCCTTTTTCAGCCATTTTGAGAATGTCCTCTATCATTTGTTGTCCATTTCCTCCCTTGAGGCGGGGTCTGTATACAACCCTGTGTGGATTGTGATGCCATTCCCTGTCTCCAAGGTGACCCAGAGTGCCTCTTGTCCTCCCCCTTTACTTTTTAGTTCTGTAGCTTTGATCCCTTCCCTTATGTATAGAGCTACTCCACCTCCTCTTTTACCTTCCCTGTCCCTTCTGTAGATTGTGTACCCTGGTATGTTGACATCCCAGTCATGGTTCTCAGTGTACCATGTTTCCATGACTGCCACAATATCCAATTGTTCATCTTCCATCAGGGCTACTAGCTCAGGAAGCTTGTTTCCCAGACTATGGGCATTGGTACTCATTGCCCTCCATTTAATGTTGGCTTTATCCTTTTTCCCCCCATCCCTGCTCTTATTGTCCTTGTCTGTTTTTCCATTTACCCCCTGTCCTGCCCTGTGTTGAGCTCTGTACCTCAGTGTTTACCTTACTACCTGCCATGTTTTGTAAATCTATTCTTGGGAAATCTTTGAGCGAGGACTGTAGGAATTTGGGACAGTACAATGGCATAACCTGACTTTTCCCCAAACGGAGGTAGAGACCTGAGATTTCACTAAATATTTAAATGTTTTAATGAATCCTAAGACTGAGTCAGTAGGTTGGCTTAATGTGAGTAAAGTGTCATCTGCAAAAGCAAATACTTTGTTGCAGATGTTACCTATTTCAGTTCTGTGTATTTGAGGACAGGATTGTACTATGCGAATAAGAGGTTCCAGGGCTAATATGAACATATAAGGAGAGATCAAGCATCCCTGCCTGGTGCCACAACATAATCTAAATTCTTTAAAAACTGTTCCATTAGTTATTTATTCAGCAGATGGTTTATGGTACAGGGCGACTATCCAATTATGGAAGTTCTCATAGAAGCCATAATGTGACAAGGAAGCAAGCATGTATTCCCAACTGAGAGAGTTGAAAGCTTTCCGTATATCAAGGGACATAATGGTCCCATGCACCTTAAGCTTATTAATGCACCACAGGACATTTAGAAGTCTCCTAACATTGTCGAAACTAGCTTCACTCTGAATAAAGCCTACCTGCTCCTTTCCTACTAACTTTGTTATTATGGCCTGTAAACGGGATGCTAAAACCTTAGCAATAATTTTATAATAGTCATTCATTAACAAAACTGGCCTATAGCTTGAGCAGTCTGTGGTTTCTTTTGCTTTCTTGAGTATTAAAGTGATGTAGCCCTTGGACAGTGATACTGCGGGGTCACTTTTCACTTGCACTTCCTTAATTACTCTATGAAGATGGGGGACGATAGCTGTATTTAAAAATTTGAAGAATTTGCTTGGCAAACTATCTGACTCCAGAGTTCTTCCATTAGGTAAATTTTCAATGGCAGAGGAGGTTTCTTGCAGGGTAACTGGGGCACCTAACTTCAAATTGTCACTCTACGGCAATTTAGGTAAATTTGCTAGAGTTACAAAATCATAAATATGCTTAGGGTCTGTTTCTTGTTTCTTTTTGTAAGTATCAGCATAGAATTGAGTAAGGGTGTTACTGATGTCTTCACAGGTTAGGGAAATAGTTCCATCTGGTTTACGGATGGCTGGGATTAAATAGTGATTTTGACTTTTTTTTTTAACCTGGGTATGAGAAGTTTCCTGGCCTTCTCCACTGAGTCCCAATAATGTTGTTTAGTTCAAAATATTGCATATTCTGCCTTAACTGTATACACTATATTTATTTCATACTTGAGGTTAGTTATCTTGTAGAAAGTTAAAGGCTTTGATAGGGGGCTGGATTTATGTTGGTTTTCTAAATCTTTAACTCATTTGCTCCCGGTGGCCATTGTGGGTCGGATCCAGCAATGAATGGTTCCGATGTCATATGGCATCTATGGGAACAAAATTAAGGTATTTTTTCAAGTTTGTTAATTGTCTAGAGGGTTCTTTTTTCTTTTGAATGGAATAACTAATAATCTTACCATTACAAAAGGCATTACAGCCTCCCAGAGGCAGATATCAGAGGTGACTTTAGTGTTGTTATTTAAAAAATAAATCTAACTTTCTTTATGTAGCATAAGCTTAAAGTTTGCATCACTCAAATGTGAGGAGTTAAATTTCCACCTGAATGTGCAAGTTTTCTTACTCAACAATAACAAGGGTGCACGCACCAGGCTATGGTCAGATATGGTTATATGTTCAATGTCAGAGCCTACAAGTCCTTCTATTAGCTCAAGTGCACACACAAGTAATCTATTCTACTGTGAGTCTGATACCTGTCTGAGAAGGAGAAATCCAACCACTAGGGTGACTCTCCAGGTGTCTATCAGAACATGGTCAGAGAGAAGTTTTAAAAGTGAAGCCCTAAGCGTTTGTAAAGTGTTAGCTAGGATTTTGAATGTCCCTATCTTGAGCACAATCTAGTACATCATTAAAATCTCCCCCAGTCCAGCACAGTTTTGTAATTTGTATAGAACTAAGGTGGACATTGAGGTTATCAAAGAACACCACCTGTCCATAGTTGGGTGCATACACATTGCAAAGACCCATTTTCTCCCCCTCCAGAATTCCCAGCAAAATTTGGTATCTCCCATCCATGTTAATTATGTGCTGATGCTTCACAAAATGCACACCTTTTTAGATTACAATTGCAACCACAGATTTTGGATGAGTAACAACTATGTTCTGCAAGGAGTATCCACTCTCTGCATAATTTGCCTGCTTTGGAATTTGGGATTTGTTAGATGAGTTTCTTGCAGAAAGGCTACATCTACATGCTGTTTTTTTAGATAATTAATTACCTTTTTCCATTTTATATGTGACCCCAAACCATTGACATTCCAGGATGTCAATTTGATGGATGCCATCTGGAACCAATAAATTTGAAAAGGAGAGATAATTGGGATACTCCTTGGGATCAAAGGCTAAGCTGATTAGTATAGTGTGTACTAATGACCAGACCCACAATTTTTGTGATATTTGACCAATATGACCAGAAAGATAGACTTCTTGAATATTTGGTTAATGCAGTTACACTAAGACTGTTGTAGTGATGTTAGAATGTTTTTGCATCACAGTAGTGATGCCAGCCTGCTGTTGCACCACAGTAGTGATGTCAGAATGCTGTTCTACCACTGTAGCAATGTCAGAATGTTGTTGTACCACAGCAGTGATCTCAGAATGCTGTTGTACCGCAGTAGCAATGTCACAATGCTGTTGTACTATAGTAGTGATGTCAGATTGCTGTTGTACCACAGCAGTGATGTCAGTATGCTGTTGTTCCACAGTAGGGATGTCAGAGTGCTGTTGTACTACAATAGTGATCTCAGAATGCTGTTGCATCACAGTAGTGATGTCAGAGTACTGTTGTACCACAGAAGTGATGTCAGAGTACTATTGTACCACAGTAGGGATGTCAGAGTGAGTGCTGTTGTACAACATTAGAGATGTCACAGTGCTGCTGTACGACAGTAGTGATGTCAGAGTGCTGTTGCACCACAGTAGTGATGTCATAGTGCTGTTGTACCATAGTAATGCTGCTGTACCACTGTAGTGATGTCAGCATGCCTATGTTCCACAGTAGTGATGTTAGACTGCTGGTGTACCACAGTAGTGATGTCAGAGGGTTGTTGTACCACACGTGTGATGTCAGAATGCTGCTGTACCACAGCAGTGATGTCAGAATGCTGTTGTACCACAGTAGTGATGTCAGATTGCTGTTGTACCACAGCAGTGATGTCAGAATGCTGTTGTACCACAGTAGTGATGTCAGAATGCTGTTGTACCACAGCAGTAATGTCAGAATGCTGCTGTACCACAGCAATGATGTCAGAATGCTGTTGTACCCCAGCAGCGATGTCAGAATGCTGCTGTACCACAGTAGTGATGTCAGAGTGCTGCTGTACCACATTAGTGATGTCAGAATGCTGTTGTACAACAGTAGCGATATCAGAACTGCTGTTGCATCACAGTAGTGATGTCATACTGCTGTTGTACCACAGTAATGCTGCTGTACCACCGTAGTGATGTCAGCATGCCTATGTTCCACAGTAGTGATGTCATACTGTTGGTGTACCACAGTAGTGATGTCAGAGGGCTGTTGTACCACATTGTGATGTCAGAATGCTATTGTACCACAGTAGTGATGTCAGAATGCTATTGCACCACAGCAATGATGTTAGAATGCTACTTTACCACAGTAGTGATGCATGTTGTACCACAGCAGTAATGTCAGAATGCTGCTGTACCACAGCAATGATGTCAGAATGCTACTTTACCACAGTAGTGATGTCAGAGTGCTGCTGTACAACAGTAGTGATGTCAGAATGCTGTTGTACAACAGTAGTGATATCAGAATGCTGTTGCATCACAGTAGTGATGTCATAGTGCTGATGTACCATAGTTATGCTGCTGTACCACTGTAGTGATGTCAGCATGCCTATGTTCCACAGTAGTGATGTCAGACTGCTGGTGTACCACAGTAGTGATGTCAGAGGGCTATTGTACCATATATGTGATGTCAGAATGCTATTGTACCACAGTAGTGATGTCAGAATGCTATTGTACCACAGTAGTGATGCATGTTGTACCACAGCAGTAATGTCAGAATGCTGCTGTACCACAGCAATGATGTCAGAATGCTATTGTACCACAGCAGTGATGTCAGAATGCTGTTGTACCCTGTTGTTCCACAGTAGTGATGTCAGAATGCTGTTGTACCACAGTAGTGATGTCAGAATGCTGCTGTACCACAGCAATGATGTCAGAATGCTGTTGTACCCCAGCAGTGATGTCAGAATGCTGTTGTTCCACAGTAGTGATGTCAGAATGCTGTTGCACCACAGTAGTAATGTCAGAATGCTGCTGTACCACAGCAATGATGTCAGAATGCCGTTGTACCCCAGCAGTGATGTCAGAATGCTGTTGTTCCACAGTAGTGATGTCAGGAATGCCGTCGCATGCAGTAGTGATGATGTGAATGCCGTTGTACCACAACAGTAATGTCAGAACGCCGCTGTACCACAGCAATGATGTCAGAATGCTATTGTACCGCAGCAGGATGTCAGAATGCTGCTGTACCACAGCAGTGATGTCAGAATGCTGCTGTACCACAGTAGTGATGTCAGAGCTGCTGTACCACAGTAGTGATGCTCAGAATGCTGTTGTACAACCGCAACGATATCAGAATGCTGTTGCATCGCAGTAGTGATGTCATGAGTGCTGTTGTACACAGTGATGCTGCTGTACCACCGTAGTGATGTCAGCACTGCCTATGTTCCACAGTAGTGATGTCAGACTGCTGTGTACCACATATGTGATGTCAGAATGCTATTGTACCACAGTAGTGATGTCAGAATGCTATTGTACCACAGCAGTGACGAAGCTGTTGTACCACAGCAGTAATGTCAGAATGCTGCTGTACCACAGCAATGATGTCAGAATGCTGTTGTACCCAGTAGTGATGTCAGAATGTTGCTGTACCACAGTAGTGATGTCAGAATGCTGTTGTACCACAGCAGTAATGTCAGAATGCTGCTGTACCACAGCAATGATGTCAGAATGCTATTGTACCACAGCAGTGATGTCAGAATACTGTTGTACCACAGCAGTGATGTCAGAATGCTGTTGTACCACAGTAGTGATGTCAGAGTGCTGTAGTACCACAGTAGTGATGTCGACATGCTGTTATACTACAACAGTGATGTGAGAGTGCTGTTGTTCCACAGTAGTGATGTCAGAATGCTGTTGTATCACAGCAGTGATGTCAGAAAGCTGTTGTAAAACAGCAGTGATGTCAGAATGCTGTTGTACCACAGCAGTGGTGTCAGAAAGCTGTTGTAAAACAGCAGTGATGCTAAAATGCTATTGTAGCAGAGTATTGATGTCAGAATGCCGCTGTACCACCGCAGTAATGTCAGAAAACTGTTGTACCACAGTAATGATGTCCGAATGCTGCTGTACTACAGTAGTGATGTCAGAATGCTGCTGTACCACAGCAATGATGTCAGAATGCTGTTGTACCACCTGTGATGTCAGAATGCTTTTGTACCACAGTAGTGATGTCAGAATGGTCTTGTACATAGTAGTGATGTCAAACTGCAGTTGTACCACAGCAGTGATGTTAAATTGCAGTTGTACCACAGTAGTGATGTCATGGTGCTGTTGTACCACAGTATTCCTGCATGCCAAATCCCTAGCCCCTGGTAAGATTCATAGCATCCTGGAGGGTCAACTGGAGTTTGCAGCCACCCCTACCAGTCTCCCCTTTCCACAGTCATGTCTCCTTTTCTCCTATTACAGCACTTTGTTCCTACCTTGAGCCAGCTCTTGGTATTTTATGGCACTACAATTGTTCTGCCAGTTTTATTGTATAGCCAGCTTTATTGTTTCCTATTCTGTTTAATTCGTTTGTTGAATTATTGCAAACTGTATTGCCTGTACTGTGTATTACTGCTGCTTTATGCTGTTCTCACTCCTACACAGTTTGTAATTGTTTTCCATCCATTCAATATATATGTACAGTGTATCTGTCATATCCTCATGTATCCCCATCACACCATGAAATGAAAGTGTGTCCTAAATATAAAATAATAATGCTGTCAGAGTGATTTTGCACTACAGAAGTGATTTTAAAATGCTGTTGTACCACAGTAGTGATGTCAGCATGCTCTTGTACCACAGTAGTGATGTCAGAATGCTGTTGTAACACAGTAGAGAAGTCAGAATTTACTGTACCACAGTAGTGATGTCTGAGTGCTGTTGTACCACAGTAGTGATGTCAAATGCTGTTGTACCACAGTAGAGATGTCAGAATTCTGCTGTACCACAGTAGTGATGTCTGAAGGCTGCTGTATCACAGTAGTGATGTCAGAATGCTGTTGTACCACAGTAGTGATGTCAGAATTCTGCTGTACCACAGTAGCGATGTCTGAAGGCTGCTGTATCACAGTAGTGATGTCAGAATGCTGCTGTACCACAGTAGTAATGTCTGAATGCTGCTGTACTACAGTAGTGATGTCAGAATGCTGTTGTATCACAGTAGTGCTCGAATACTGCTGTACCACAGTAGTGATGTCAGAATGCTGTTGTACCACAGTAGAGATGTCAGAATTCTGCTGTACCACAGTAGTGATGTCTGAGTGCTTTTGTACCACAATAGTGGTGTCAGAATGCTGTTATACCACAGTAGAGATGTCAGAATGATGCTGTATGACAGTAATTATGCCAGAATGATGCTGTACCACAGTAGTAATGTCAGAATACTGCTGTACTACAATAGTGATGTCAGAATGCTGTTGTATGACAGTAGTGATGTCAGAATGCTGCTGTACCACAGTAGTAATGTCCAAATGCTGCTGTACCACAGTAGTGATGTCAGAATGCCGCTGTACCACAGTAGAGATGTCAGAATGCTGCTGCACCACAGTAGTAATGTCAGAATACCGCTGTACCACAACAGTGATGTCAGAACGCTGTTGTATAACAGTAGTGATGTCAGAATACTGCTGTACCACAGTAGTGATGTCCAATGCCGCTGTACCACAATAGTTTGCGTCAGAATGCTGTTGTACCACAGTAGAGATGTCAGAATTCTGATGTACCACAGTAGTGATGTCAGGAATGATGCTGTACCACAGTAGTGATGTCAGAATGCTGTTGTACGACAGTAGTGATGTCAGAATGCTGCTGCACCACAGTAGTGATGTCAGAAGTGCTGTTACCATGTAATGCTGCTGTACCACAGTAGTGATGTCAGCATGCCTGTGTACCACAGTAGTGATGTCAGAATGCTGTGTACCACAGTAGTGATGTCAGAGTGCTGTTGTACCAAGTAGAGATGTCCAGAATGCTGCTGTACCACACAGCAGTGATGTCAGAATGCTGTTGTACCACAGTAGTGATGTCAGAATGCTGTTGTACCACAGCAGTGATGTCAGAATGCTGTTGTACCACAGTAGTGATGTCAGAATGCTGCTGTACCACAGCAGTAATGTCAGAATGCCGCTGTACCACAGCAATGATGTCAGAATGTTATTGTACCAGCAGTATGTCAGAATGTTGCCACCACAGTAGTGATGTCAGAGTGCCGCTGTACCACATTAGTGATGTCAGAATGCTGCTGTACAACAGTAGTAATATCAGAATGCTGCTGCATCACAGTAGTGATGTCATAGTGCTGTTGTACCATAGTAATGCTGCTGTACCACTGTAGTGATGTCAGCATGCCTATGTTCCACAGTAGTGATGTCAGACTGCTGGTGTACCACAGTAGTGATGTCAGAGGGCTGTTGTACCACATATGTGATGTCAGAATGCTATTGTACCACTGTAGTGATGTCAGAATGCTATTGCACCACAGCAATGATGTTAGAATGCTACTTTACCACAGTAGTGATGCATGTTGTACCACAGCAGTAATGTCAGAATGCTGCTGTACCACAGCAATGATGTCAGAATGCTACTTTACCACAGTAGTGATGTCAGAGTGCTGCCGACAACCAGTAGTGATGCTCAGAATGCTGCTGTACAACAGTAGTGACATCAGAATGCTGCTGTACTCGCTGGCAGTGATGTCATAGTGCTGATGTACCATAGTTATGCCGCTGTACCACCGTAGTGATGTCAGCATGCCCATGTTCCACAGTAGTGATGTCAGACGCTGGTGTACCACAGTAGTGATGTCAGAGGCCATTGTACCACATATGTGATGTCAGAATGCTATTGTACCACAGTAGTGATGTCAGAATGCTATTGTACCAGTAGTGATGCATGTTGCACCACAGCAGTAAATGTCAGAATGCCGTTGCACCACAGCAATGATGTCAGAATGCTATTGTACCACAGCAGTGATGTCAGAATGCTGTTGTACCACAGCAGTGATGTCAGAATGCTGTTGTACCACAGTAGTGATGTCAGAGTGCTGTAGTACCACAGTAGTGATGTCGACATGCTGTTATACTCACAACAGTGATGTGAAAGTGCTGTTGTTCCACAGTAGTGATGTCAGAATGCTGATTGTACCACAGTAGTGATGTCAGAATGCCGCTGTACCACAGCAATGATGTCAGAATGCTGTTTGTACCCCAGCAGTGATGTCAGAATGCCGTTGTTCCACAGTAGTGATGTCAGAATGCGTCGCACTCACAGTAGTGATGTCAGAATGCCTGTTGTACCACCAGTAATGTCAGTGAATGCTGCTGTACCACAGCAATGATGTCAGAATGCCATTGTACCACAGCAGTGATGTCAGAATGCTGTTGTACCACAGCAGTGATGTCAGAATGCCGCTGTACCATTAGCAGTGATGTCAGGAGTGCTGCTGCACCACAGCAGTGATGTCAGAATGCTGTTGTACAAACCGTAGCGATATCAGAATGCTGTTGCATCACAGCAGTGATGTCATAGTGCTGTTGTACCATAGTGATGCTGCTGTACCACTGTAGTGATGTCAGCATGCCCATGTTCCACAGTAGTGATGTCAGACTGCTGTGTACCACATATGTGATGTCAGAATGCTATTGTACCACAGTAGTGATGTCAGAATGCTATTGTACCACAGTAGTGATGCATGTTGTACCACAGCAGTAATGTCAGAATGCTGCTGTACCACAGCAATGATGTCAGAATGCTGTTGTACCACAGCAGTGATGTCAGAATGCTGTTGTTCCACAGTAGTGATGTCAGAATGCTGTTGTACCACAGTAGTGATGTCAGAATGCTGTTGTACCAAGCAGTAATGTCAGAATGCTGCTGTACCACAGCAATGATGTCAGAATGCTATTGTACCACAGCAGTGATAAGTCAGAATACTGCTGTACCACAGCAGTGATGTCAGAATGCTGTTGTACCACAGTAGTGATGTGAGAGTGCTGTAGTACCACAGTAGTGATGTCGACATGCTGTTATACTCAACAGTGATGGAGAGTGCTGTTGTTCCACAGTAGTGATGTCAGAATGCTGTTGTATCACAGCAGTGATGTCAGAAAGCTGTTGTAAAACAGCAGTGATGTCAGAATGCTGTTGTACCACAGCAGTGGTGTCAGAAAGCTGTTGTAAAACAGCAGTGATGCCAAAATGCTATTGTAGCAGAGTATTGATGTCAGAATGCCGTTGTACCACAGCAGTAATGTCAGAAAACTGTTGTACCACAGTAATGATGTCCGAATGCTGCTGTACTACAGTAGTGATGTCAGAATGCTGCTGTACCACAGCAATGATGTCAGAATGCTGTTGTACCACCTGTGATGTCAGAATGCTTTTGTACCACAGTAGTGATGTCAGAATGGTCTTGTACATAGTAGTGATGTCAAACTGCAGTTGTACCACAGCAGTGATGTTAAATTGCAGTTGTACCACAGTAGTGATGTCATGGTGCTGTTGTACCACAGTATTCCAGCATGCCAAATCCCTAGCCCCTGGTAAGATTCATAGCATCCTGGAGGGTCAACTGGAGTTTGCAGCCACCCCCTACCAGTCTCCCCTTTTCCACAGTCATGTCTCCTTTTTCTCCTATTACAGCACTTGCGTCCTACCTTGAGCCAGCTCTTGGTATTTTATGGCACTACAATTGTTCTGCCAGTTTTTATTGTATAGCCAGCTTTATTGTTTCCTATTCTGTTTAATTCGTTTGTTGAATTATTGCAAACTGTATTGCCTGTACTGTGTATTACTGCTGCTTTATGCTGTTCTCACTCCTACACAGTTTGTAATTGTTTTCCATCCATTCAATATATATGTACAGTGTATCTGTCATATCCTCATGTATCCCCCATCACACCATGAAATGAAAGTGTGTCCTAAATATAAAATAATAATGCTGTCAGAGTGATTTTGCACTACAGAAGTGATTTTAAAATGCTGTTGTACCACAGTAGTGATGTCAGCATGCTCTTGTACCACAGTAGTGATGTCAGAATGCTGTTGTAACACAGTAGAGAAGTCAGAATTCTACTGTACCACAGTAGTGATGTCTGAGTGCTGTTGTACCACAGTAGTGATGTCAAAATGCTGTTGTACCACAGTAGAGATGTCAGAATTCTGCTGTACCACAGTAGTGATGTCTGAAGGCTGCTGTATCACAGTAGTGATGTCAGAATGCTGTTGTACCACAGTAGTGATGTCAGAATTCTGCTGTACCACAGTAGCGATGTCTGAAGGCTGCTGTATCACAATAGTGATGTCAGAATGCTGCTGTACCACAGTAGTAATGTCTGAATGCTGCTGTACTACAGTAGTGATGTCAGAATGCTGTTGTATCACAGTAGTGCTCGAATACTGCTGTACCACAGTAGTGATGTCAGAATGCTGTTGTACCACAGTAGAGATGTCAGAATTCTGCTGTACCACAGTAGTGATGTCTGAGTGCTTTTGTACCACAATAGTGGTGTCAGAATGCTGTTATACCACAGTAGAGATGTCAGAATGATGCTGTATGACAGTAATGATGTCAGAATGATGCTGTACCACAGTAGTAATGTCAGAATACCGCTGTACCACAATAGTGATGTCAGAATGCTGTTGTATGACAAGTAGTGATGTCAGAATGCCGCTGTACCACAGTAGTAATGTCCAAATGCTGCTGTACCACAGTAGTGATGTCAGAATGCCGCTGTACCACAGTAGAGATGTCAGAATGCTGCTGCACCACAGTAGTAATGTCAGAATACCGCTGTACCACAATAGTGATGTCAGAATGCTGTTGTATAACAGTAGTGATGTCAGAATACCGCTGTACCACAGTAGTGATGTCCAACGCCGCTGTACCACAATAGTTGGCGTCAGAATGCTGTTGTACCACAGTAGAGATGTCAGAATTCTGATGTACCACAGTAGTGATGTCAGAATGATGCTGTACCACAGTAGTGATGTCAGAATGTGTTGTACCACAGTAGTGATGTCAGAATGCTGCTGCACCACAGTAGTGATGTCAGAATGCTGTTGTACCACAGTAGTGATGTCAGAATACCGCTGTACCGCAGCAGTGATGTCAGAATGCTGTTGTACCACAGCAGTGATGTCAGAATGCTGCTGTACCATAGTAGTGATGTCAGAATGCTGTTGTATCACAGTAGTGATGTCAGAATGCTGCTGTGCCACAGTAGTGATGTCAGAATGCTGTTGTACCACTGTAGAGATGTCAGAATGCTGCTGTACCACAGTAGTGATGTCAGAATGCTGTTATACCACTGTAGTGATGTCAGAATGCTGCGGTACCACAGTAGTGATGTCAGAATGCTGTTGTACTGCAGTAGTGATGTTAGAGTGCATTTGTACCATAGAAATGCTGCTATACCACTGTAGTGATGTCAGCATGCCTGTATTTCACAGCAGTGATGTCAGACTGCTGTTGTACCAAAGTAGTGATGTCAGAATGATGTTGTACCACAGCAGTGATGTCAGAATACTGCTGTACCACAGTAGTGATGTCAGAATGCTGCTGCTGTACCACAGTAGTGATATCCGAATGCTGCTGTACCCCAGCAGTGATGTTAGAGTGCATTTGTACCATAGAAATGCTGCTATACCACTGTAGTGATGTCAGCATGCCTGTATTTCACAGCAGTGATGTCAGACTGCTGTTGTACCAAAGTAGTGATGTCAGAGTGCTGTTGTACCACATGTGTGATGTCAAAATGCAGTTGTATCACAGTCATGAAGTCAGAATTATTTTGTACCACAGCTGTGATGTCAGAATGCTGTTGTACCAGAGTAGTGATGTCGGAATGCTGTTGTACTGCAGTGGTAATGTCAGAATGTTGTACAACAGTAATGATGTCTGAATGCTGTTGTACTGCAGCAGTAATGTCAGAGTGCTGTTATGACACAGTAGCAATGTCAAAATGGTTTTGTACCACGGTAGTGATACACATTGTACCACAGTAGAGATGTTAGAATGCTGTTGTACTACAATAGTGATGTCAGAATGCTTTCGTACCACAACAATGATGTCAGAATGCTGTTGTACCTCAGCAGTGATATCAGAATGCTGTTGTACCCCAGCAGTGATGTCAGAATGCTGTTGTACCCCAGCAGTGATGTCAGAATGTTGTACCCCAGCACTGATGTCAGAATGTTGTACCACAGTACTGATATCAGAATGCTGCTGTACCCCAGCAGTGATGTCAGAATGCTGTTGTACTACAGCAGTGATGTCAGAAAGCTGTTAAACCTCAGCAGTGATATCAGAATGCTGTTGTACCCCAGCAGTGATGTCTCGAAATGCTGCTGTAGCACAGAAATGATGTCAGAATGCTGCTGTACCCCAGCAGTGATGTCAGAATGCTATTGTACCCCAGCAGTGATGTCAGAATGCTGTTGTACCACAGTAGTGATATCAGAAAGCTCTTGTACCCCAGCAGTGATGTCAGACTCTGTTGTACCCCAGCAGTTATGTCAGAATGCTGTTGTGCCACAGCAGTGATGTCAGAGTGCTGTTGTACAATAGTAGTGATGTCATATGCCATAGAATCCTTTGTCAGTTAAGATTCCTCATGCTTTCCTATACTGCTGATTCCTCTTAATGGAGATATCTGCAAGACTGAAAACATCACAAGTGTTTGTAGAAAGGTGAACTGCTAGAAATGTTGCCAGCTCATGTAGCTATTCCTTAAATCACATGAAATGTTTTTAATCTTATGCTGTTTGCTCTGTTTTCTGTTCTTTTGATGGCAGTACAAGACAGCGTTAGAAAGAAGGCAAATGAATTAAAACAAACACATCATGGGAACCCCAGTAGAACAAAGGTGATGTTTCCATCTCAGGGGGTGAAATAATGTCAGAGAGTTCTCGAGGTTTTCTCTTGAGGTCTATGATGCCATTCCACCCCTTGATAGAAACGCAGCCTTGTTTTGTATTGTTGTCCATACATTCTTTTATATATTGCTTCCCGCACTACCAGGTCAGTATTGCATATGGGCCCAAGTTCCCACTATGGAACTAGAACCTACAACCCTCATGTGAGTTGGCAAGAATACTATCAACTGTGCTGCACTGACACTTTTCTTCATTCCCTTACAGAAATTCAGTTGCTAAGCATGTGTGGTAGCATGCATGCCGCATGCTTACTAGGCATGCGACATGCATGCTGCTCTCATGCTGCGCAATTGTATTTCTGTAGGGGTTTGCTTTCTATCTCTGTCTGTCTGTCTGTCTTTCTACCAGTATCTCTGTCTGTTTAGGGGGCTGGTGTGCTGCGCTCCATTTCTTATGCCAGTCACTTATCAGAATTGTTGGCATTCTGTCTGGTGCCTAAAAATATCAATTGTTTACCGAGTCGATATATCAAAAGCTACAGCCAAGGCAGAAAATGTCAAGGAGCCTCTGTGTCATATTCAGGCTGTTCATTACTGAAAGTTTATTTGTTATCTCCTGCCAGTGGAAAACATGGTTGCCAGGTAGATGCATTTCAAATGATGGATGGTTCAATGGAATAGAGAGGTGCAAAGAGAAGAGAAGGCAGTGATGATGGTGGGGAGGGCTTCAGCTAATAAAAAAAAAAATGAATCGCATGAGAAGACTACAAGGGTCTATTCTCCAAAATGTTTTATCATTCTGTTTGCATTGTAAGTGACAAAGTACAAACTCACTTCTGGGGCAAGAAGATCAGAAGGGCGTGGGTTCTAGTCCCACACCAGGAATGTGGGCTATAATGTAATACAGGCACTGTACTGCATCAAGGGGGGGGTTGCACTGTTGAGATGCCATCCTTCTAATGAGACATTAAACTGAGGCCCCTCTGCCCATCTCTGGTGAGTGTCCAGGTAGAAGTTAAAGAGCCTTGGCATTTATAATAAAAGCAGGGATTTTCCCTGGTGCTCAGCAACTATTCTCTGTCATGTTCATTTACTGCCTCCTGACACATTTGAAACAAGGTATCACATCTCAGTGCATCTTACTTGTAACTAATTAATAAATTAAACAATTTTCAGCCCCTAATGTTGATCCCTTCCTGTTTTTTATATATATATATATGTAGTATACCATCTTATTTTATGTTTGCCAGGTTATATCTCTGTCTCCTAGCCCTCCTCCACTTTGCTCCTGTACCCCCTTCGCCTACTCCGTATACCTACACCTTTCAAGACAAAGCGATTCTTCTGACTGCCTCACCCTTCTTTCAACTCTGTTTTCCTTCCCCACTTCCATTCACCCCACCCTCCTCTCCTTCCCTTTGTCCCTGCACCCTCTCCCAGCCCTTATTACCTTCACCTTTCAGGACAAAGTCACTTGTCTGACCGTCTCACCCCTTCTTTAAGTCTACTTTTCTCACCCCCTCCTCCTCCAAATCCCCCCACCCTTTCTCTGTTTTTCCTTCTGCTCCAAGTATCACCTACAACAATTCAGGACAATGCCATACCTATGTCTGCTGTACCCCTTCTTTAAATTCATTATTTGTTATCCTGCAATGCATTTCTCTGCGCTGTTTGTATTATGATGCGGAACCTTTGTAAAAGAACCTTGGGTTCAAGGTATATAATTCCTAGTTATAAATAAATAAAATAAAATAAATAGTTTAGATATTGGAGCCTGGTGATAGTTCTGATGTCCCCCAGTGCCCCGTGAGGTCAGAAAGCAGTTTCAGTTATATGCTAGTTCTTCTTTGGCACAAGAAACATGACATTAAGCAATGTTTGTGCCAACTCCATGGCATAGAGTGGTGAGACACCCATACTGTGGTGACCTGGGTTCACACCTCACACTGAAACAACTGGAGCGGAGACTAACTAGGTGGGCTAGGAGTATCAACATGGACACTCTGCTCCCTGAGCAGGAGGGACT
Organism: Neoceratodus forsteri; assembly: GCA_016271365.2. Classification (NCBI taxonomy): domain Eukaryota; kingdom Metazoa; phylum Chordata; order Ceratodontiformes; family Ceratodontidae; genus Neoceratodus; species Neoceratodus forsteri. The sequence goes on from JADMNL010000033.1 coordinate 60,244,207, forward strand.
GGCATTCACTGCTGTCAGAGCAGATCCTGGGGTTGGCCTGGTGAAGGCGTACCTGGTGGCACTGGTACCACACTCAGTTGTGAGCCCTCCAGGATGTCATGACGTGACCATAATGAAGGAGGTGGGTGGAGAGATGGAAGAACATGGGAAATGGCCTGGTTCTGTTGGGCCAGATAATGGCCCCTGTGACCCGATTATGCCACCAGACCCCTTACAGCACTGTCTTCATGGTACCCATAGACCATCACCCTAACATATCAAGGCGCTTCTTCCCTGGTGGCAGCAGAGGCCAACTGGCAGGAATAAGAGTTGAAGGGTGACAGAGGTTCTGAGGGAGCTGGAGGCAAAAAAGCAATGGGGGGTTGAGTCCAGCGGGCATAACAAGGCATTTGCAGGAGCCAAGTTGGGTACCGAATGGAAAGTGGAAGGGGCAATAAAAAGTAATGTGTGTTGAAAAACAGTTGAGAATATTCATAAAAAAGCACTGTTGTATTTAATAGTGCTTGTTACTTGCCATTAATTATTTCAAATAAAAAAATACTAAAGCAAGCACAGAATTTGGGAAAAAGTATGATGATATCAGTACAAAATATACACCACATTGCATGAACTGCTGTTTATAGAAAACTCACATTTTCATCCCAACATGCAAGGCTTAAATAACGAAACCCATGTTCAGGTCTGTCAACCAGGAGGCCATCAAAGGAGGGGCATAGACATAGGGGCAGAGTATAAGGGGGGAGAGGAACTGCAGGTACAAGTGGGGAGGGAGAGGTATAGACAGGAGTAGGAACTGTTGCTCAAAGTGTGTGTGTGGGGGGGACATGCAGGGCAGGGAGGGTGAAAATTGAAGGAGCATGTGTGGGATTACAGGTCCTATAGCAGAACATTGATGGAGAGGAAGAGGAAGAGGAAGAGGAGTAGCAGGAGAGAGGTTATTCATGAGGAGATGAGAGAAGGCACAGGTTCCACAGCTGCGGACCAAGAATAAGCATGAATCTGATTAGTGGAGTGCATTGAAGGAGGAGGAGTGGAGAGAGGGAGAGGAGGAGAGATACTGGGGAGGGAGCTGTTCAAGAACTGGGATAAAAAAGAAGCACAGTGGGAAAGGTATCTACACTCTCGTGAGAGGTTGGAGAGTCTGGAATAGAGGGAGCAGTGACGAGAACATAGAGGGCACTAAGACTCCGTCTTGGACCTGAGTCACAGGCGTTTCGAGCAGTAGGCCTATCGCAACACTGACGGGCTAGCTGTGACACAAACTATTCTAATACACAGGCTATTACTTTTCAGTAGCCCAAACTCAGCTTATGAAACTGCTCCCACAAAAATGTTCACACCAGCTCCTCAATAAAGGAATTTTCTTCTGAGCTGCCATGGCATCGCCAGTCCTGGAGCACTACGCTAAGTAAGGAAGATTAGCGGATGCGAAGGAGAGGAAGGGGGAAAACTCCTGTCAGCCCCTTTTACTTGATAAATTATCTGTTAAATGCTAGAAAATATTTTTCATTATTGCAATAAATAAATGTCACAAGAAATCATTGACTAGTTCAGAGGCGTAGCTGATAGATTTTGCAAAATGATTGAAAACATTATATTGGAAGGAAAGGAGACGCTGGAATACTGAGTACCAGATTACGTTGTTACCATGGTAACACTATAGGAGCAGATCTCCAGAAAGGTATCGCTTTTATATTTTTAAAGTTTAATAGGTAAGAAATAATGTTAGATTTAAAGGTGTTATTTATGCCTTCAAGGAATATGGGAACAGTTTTGATACTGTGACACAGTTTAGCTTATGATTCACATATTTTCCATTTATCTGCCTTTTGTTCAGTATTAATAAGGATATTTCAAGGAAAGGTGGAGAGAGGGAAGAAAGTAATCATATTTACTGTATTACAGTATCCCCAAGTGCTTTGCAGTCGGGCAGTGCAGAAAATGTTGGCATTTGCAACTCGAGTGACATTACATAGCTGTCGAGCATGGGACATTCAGATAGCACAGAGATAGATTAGAATAAGACTTACATATGAACATATGAAGGAGCCAGCAGAAGAAGACCATTTGGTCTATCCAGTCTGCTCGTATTGCAGGGCACACAGGTTGAGCTACTGTCCCTGCCCTCCCTTCCCACACCTCCCATCCTCCCTACCCAAGATCCTCACCTTCTGCCTATGCCTATACCAGCCTCTCTTAAAGCTGCCCACTGTCTTCAATGAGATTACCTCTTCCGGCAGTGCATTCCAAGTGTCCACTACCCTTTCTGTGAAGAACTGCTTCCTGACCTCCCTCCTAAACCTCCCACCCTCCAGCTTAAGACTGTGCCCCCTTATGTTACGGTTGCCACTCAGCTTAAAGAGACTCTCCTTATCTACCTTATTTATACCTTTCAAGTACTTGAAGGTCCCAATCATGTCCACTCTCTCTCACTTACCTTCCAGGGAGTACATGTTCAGTGCCCTCAACCTCTCCTCATATCCCTTACTCTGCTGACCCACTGTCATCTTTGTAGCCCTCCTCTGGACCTTCTCCAGCAGGTTAATGTCCTTTTTGAGGTGTGGGCACCAGTACTGAACCCCGTACTCTAGATGAGGCCTTACTTACTTACTTGAGAGAGGTTAAACACAAGAAGGTCAGATCAGCTGCTCAGGGTCACATAGTGAGTAAGCATGCACGTGTCAGGAGTACTAGCATATAGGTAAAGGGTTTTTGTGACAGATGTATCTGCACCACTGCACCATTATAGGAGATTCAAGCAGTGACATCATCGGCGGCAGTGTCAGCTGATGAGGAAGCCATGACAGCATCATCATCATCATCATCATGGCAGGGGGAACAGAAGACACCATGGGGAAAACTGGGTTGACTAAATCCAAACATGTCCCCTCTCCCCAACTTGTTTGCATGTCACGTGACCAGCATGGTTGAAACAGTACCCAAGCTTTAGACTGAGCAACGTGCAGCAAGCATTCAGTTTAGAGCTCACGACCCCGAGACAATCAGGCAGTGCACACGGGGAGGCAGCAGAGAGGGATGCCATTGATAAATCTTCAGGAGACTGGGACCCTCCCAGATCATATCAGCAATAAAACTCAGATAATCTGCTTGCTTTTATTGGTAGCATCCTGGGTGCACTAAAATGGCTTGTCAGATATGATGGAAGATGTTGTGGATCGGGGGGGGGAAGGGAGGTGCCTCCTCCGCTTTCAGAACAAAGCAGCTTCAGACATGTACAGCTGAACCCAGCACCTTTAGATGAAATGGCAGTGGTGTATTTTACCCCCAATTTTGTAAGAAATACTTTTTTTCTGTTATACAGATCATAACAGTAAACCCAGCCTTTCCCTTTTCTAATATATTTAGAATTTTGTGCCCGTGACTAGCCCCTTTAATCTTCCTTATTTGCTTTGAAATATTTTTCTTTTTCCTGATCTCCTGCTGATGCTGCCTTTTCATGCCTGACATTAATTTTATAATTTCTGAGCTGTTTTGGAACCTGGTGACATCGGGTGAGTGGACGCTTGTGTTGAAACCTAAATTGTTTGAGGTCAGCCCGTAGGGTGCGGCTAGGGTTACAGCTCACAGTGCTGGTGACCCAGGTTCAAGAATGAGTCCTGATCATCTGTGATGCCCAGTGGGGTGGGGAAGGCAGACTGCATGTCTGGGGGACATGCTTCACTGCAATACCACCACCTCACCTAGAGACCAAGGTGGTACAGATGGAGGAGCTCGAGGGATGGAGAGGAATGCAGCCTGGCTCTGGAGCACTTAGCCATATGGTTGTATGCATGTGCACCACAAGAGTTCCTGCCAGCTGCATCCTTGGAGTCTGGGGAATTAAATGAAACCCCCCCAGAGCACAACTGCGAGATGTTGGCACACTCAGTCCCCACCACTCTCAACTGGCTTCTGTCCTCCACACTTCAAAGATGTGAGAGGCGGATACTTCCACAGTTACGCCCCCTGAAGGAATCTATCATGGGGTGTAAATGCCCTACAGACCCCATGAGGATATGTAAGCGCCGGAGATAGAGGTGAATAGGGCTGGGTGCTCACTGGTCAGACCCAGCACTGAGGACCAGGGGATAAACAGACTAATAATAAAAAAAAAAGTTGTCTTGCGCGAGAATCTGCCCAACTGATGTCACAGGGCTCTAGAACTGATCAATAATTATAAAAATGAATGTCAGGCGGAAAAAAGCAATATTAACAAAGGGCCCAGGGGAGGAGGAGGAAAGAATATTTAAAAGGAAATAAAAATAATCACACTGTAGGGAAAACAGGTAGGCTACTCCCAGGCTCACATTTCTAGTTATATTGATGTAACTGCTGGATATCCCCACAGGTTCTGATATATCTAGTTGGAGGCAGCTGAGGCACTCGAGGGTTAATCAGCAGGCTCCTTCTGCAAATAATGCCGGCTCAGAGGCGAGAGTGCATCCTGCAAAGCCACTGGCAATGTCAGTGGCTTAGCAAAACTACACACTTACTAAATACAATGGTGCAGAGCTCCCGAAGGAAAGTTGTGGGTTTGAGCCCCATGCAGGAAACATGAGGTAAATCCCAATTCTGACACTGTAGTGCAGCCGCACGGGGAGGCTGTCCTGATGAGGTGCTGTCTTTCAGATGAGATGCTAAAACCAATGTCCTGTCTGACTGGGCCAGATTTCCGCTTACAAAAAATACCACCAATGGCTTAACCAGATACAGTATGTCAGATTGCAAAATGTTGCTCTGTAATACGGATAGTGGAGACCGTGGGTGGGGCCTGACTGTTGTCATTAGAGAGTGGGTTTTGAAGTCAGGCAGGTGAAGGCTCCAGTAGTGAAGAAAGTGTACTATTTTCCTCATTAGGCACTGTTACTGCCCAGCTGGTGCGGCATGACCTTTCCTTCCAGTGTGTCCCCACTGGCTGTTCCATGCTGTAAAGTAGGCCCAGGTTTACTGAGAGGTACAATGACTCCAGGTGAATGGAATAACTGCTGCTGTTGGCGTATACTCCTTGAGGAGCTATCGCCTGGTACCAAGAATCGGCAGGAATTCATCACGCACCACAGGGGTAGGCCTAACTCCTGAAATCACTCTTAGGTGTTTATACAGATGTATATGTAGAGTGCCGCTTCTCGTGTTCAGTCTTCTGTTAGTTGAGTTGCAGGCACAGGCACATTAACTTTTAGCAGCCCCCTGACTCTGCAGCTGTCCTTCTTTTAGCTTTTACACAAGTCTGAAATCTTTCTCATACCTTTTAGACTTTGGGGTGCTAGGCTTTTGGCCCTGTACTTCGTGGGTCACAATCATCCATATATCACTGCCCTCCTCAAGTGTCAGTCCGTCAGGCACTTTGCTAGTTCCCACTGTTTCACTCCACTTACATGCTTAGTGTCTTGGTGACACTGTTGAGGTATCTTCCTTGTATAGTTACTTTTCCTTAGCACCTGATGTTGATTACAGCAGTCTCTATTTTTTTTATTATTCTTTGGTAGCCAGGTGCGGTCCACGAGGCACAAGTGCCTGTTTTCAGGGGTGACCCGGGAGCACGTAGGAGGTTAAGTGGCTTACTTCCAGTCGCACAGTATGCAAGTGAAGGCTGTGAGAATCAAACCCAGGTCTGCTGGATGTACCAAGTGCATTCATAGCTCGTTACTCTAATGTCTAGGTTATACTGCCAGCCCATATTTACTCCCTATTGGTCCCAGGAGGGATTTCTAAATCCAATATGCTTTTGAGCATCCAGGGTCTCACTGGCACTCCAAGCCAGAGTCCTGTACGTGCATTTTGCACGTAGGTTTTGCACACGCAGGTCTGTGATTAGGCCTTCTCAGTCAGGCTGGTAGCAGTGAGGAAGAATGCACTACCACCCCTTTCATGCCCAGCAGCCAAACCAAACTGAGCTAGGGTGTCACCTGTCAGCGCTATGAGGCATGGCTACCTCTCCAACTCAGTCACCTGACTCCTCTTGGGCTTACCTTGACTCTGTTCCCAGTGGCAGGGGTGGCAGGGCTCCACAGCCTCCCCCTCCACAGTAACGGATCCTGACCTAGAGGAGGGTCAAGGTCACAAGTATGGGACCAGCGAGAGGTCGGAGAGTCATCATGCAGGCTTCAGTCCCATGCCCTCAGGATGCTGGGCTAGGGGTGCACATGAGTGCGACAAACTTGTGTAGCATGGCACCAGCCAACGCTCCCCAATGAGGATTCTCTGATTGCACTGCAGCTGTGGGCACCAGGAAGGCAGTACCACAGCCTAACTAGCTGGCCCCTCCTTCTCTCCCAGGAGAGGAGAAGAGAATCCTCAGAGATGCTGTATCCTCCTCCCCCAGCTGGTCCCATACAACCCAGGCTCATCCCGAACCCCGGGTCACCTGCATAGCGAGCAGTACCCCTAACGCTGTGCTGATGGGCTGGCCATAGTGCTGGTTTTAAAGCAGGGGTATTTATTTTATTTATTTATTTTTTATTTTAGTCTTTGATAACCGGGTAAGACCCACTAGGCACAAATGCCTGTTTTCAGAGGCAACCTGGGAGCACTGGGCGGTTAAGTGACTTGCTCAGAGTCACACAGTATGCAAGTGGAGGTTGTGAGAATCAAACCCAGGTCTGGTCTGCTGGATGTATCAAGCTTCGCTCACACCTCGCTCCTCTAACCTCTAGTTAGTAAATCGTGATAGTTTTTTTTCAGCAATAATGCTTGTCTGGCACCATATCAAAATATCCCATTTTCTGTTTGTTTTCTTTCATTCCTGATCCAAGATATGAGATACTGATGTTTTAAAAGTTCACACTCGTGCCATGCCCACCATGAAAAATTTGATACCTTGGCACAGTGTTGTACTGTTTACCATCAGAAACATGTGATGACACCATCCTAGTATATCCACAATATTTTATTTATTTCTTAGCAATTCGAAATTACAACCCTTTGGGTCAAAGACTCATTTCCAAAGGCTCCACGTCCGAAGAAAGAAATAAGATTGATAACAGAAACCGATTAGAAGCATTACATGACAGTAGTACAGAGATGCGGCCTATAGTTGTTAGCTAAGCTGCTCCCCTGAGACATAGGGACCAGTTATTGTCAAGGTAAACAGAGAGCAGTCAAGGCATAATAGACTTTGTCAAACATATCACCAGTTAGGCCAGGAAGCTACATTCAACAGGTAATCTCATCAGGAAGAGATTTTAAAATGGCGAGGGCGGCAATCTTCCATGACATGTGCCATTAATTACAAAATTAGCTGTAAACACTATTTCAAAAATATTCATGAAACTAAAAATATACTGGGCATGAATCTTGGGATGTCAGAATGTATTTTGCCAAAAACTATATGATAAAATGGTTTGCCGACTAGAAAATATTGCTGAGTTGAAAAGATGTGGGGAGACAGAGAAAACAAAAAGGAGAGTTTTACAGAAAGAGACCATGGGTAAGTAGTTATGAGTTGGGAACACTGCAGTGTTTCCTTCCCTGAGTGATCCAGGGGTTAGGAAGAAGCATTGTGAACCATGAAATGGGTGTTCTTGTCCTACCAGAATGGATTGTGTGACACTGAGCAAGCCTCTTGACCTCCTGTGCTTAGTCCATCCCAGAAGTAAAACCTGTGTGAACACAACACCACATCTCAACTGGGCTATCCTGCACAAAAAGCCTGTGAACGAGGTATTGTAATGCACACTGCCTACCTTCAGGCTCTCCCGACAACTGAAAAGAGACGCCATCAGTGTTCAGTATTTTTATCTTCAGATGTCAAATCAAAGAGCTTCTGAATGATTTAAATCTACATTTGACAAATCCTTTCAACCATACAGCAGTCCACAGTGGTCAAGCACCTATTCGATCATTCCGTTTTTTTTTCTTTTTTGACGTGTCAGATACACACTTAATGTGTTTGACAGTTCCTCAGAAATGCATAACACTATATTACTTTGCAGTAAAAGTCCCCCTGACATGCTCATCGCTGGCTCGGAAAATTAAATCAGCAGTATGTATTCTGTCAGCATCCTGCATCAGGCCATTATACATTTATACCTGTAATAAATTGTATTCTTTAAACTTTGAGCGGGATTTACTGTGTGGGCCTCACGGGGGAAAAGGGGTACTGGAGTTTTCCAATTAGATGGCAACTCTGTGAATAAAAAAGTAATAAATATTTTAACACCTTGTGAGTTAGTAATGGAAGGCATTGATTTCTCTGACTGGGCTTAAATTCTGAAGGAATTGGTTGGTGTCGCTTCACACCCTAAGTTTGAAGGCAGATTAATGAGACTGGATCAGTTTCCAATTCACTTAACAGCGCAAATCAATCCATGTTGGATTTGTTTGGGAAGGGGAGGGTAACACCAGGTGGGAGTTGTCCTTTTTAGCCCTGGTTAAGAATGATAGCAAGGTTCGAACCTTCCTGCCAACTCATTCCTAAAGTATTCCAGTAGATCTTTAAAAATGTTAACACACTTAAGACAGTTATGTTTGTGACAACTGTGTTTAAGGTTTTCTAGTTTTTTTTTTTTGTCTTTGTATCATTGTCTTTTCAAATATTTATTTATTTATAGGTTTTCATGGAAGGCACAGTGGCCCTTATATTCAGAGCTGGCTATTAGTGCCTTGCAGCCAGTAGTGATGTGCAGCAAATAGCATATTGCTGGCCCTGTACAGTATCTGGGGCTGCCAGTATAGCTTAGAGGTTAGAGTAACAAGCTATGAATGCATTTGGTGCATCCACTTGACCTGGGTTTGATTCCCACCACTTGCATACTGTGTGTGACGATGAGCAAGCCACTTAACCCCCTCAGTGCTCCCAGGGGTATCCCGTGACTTTAGCAACTGTGATTGGGCACCTACCAAAAGGGTGACTCAATTGCGGCACCTGTCATCTGGGCGACTGGGAAAGGTGGGCGACCAGATGGGGGATGCGCAAAATAGCGACATCCTGTTGCTACACACCTACACACCGGGGGAGGAGGGGGAGCGAGCACGCTGAGGGTGGGGTGGGAGCGGACAGAGAGATTGCAGGGGGTGGCACTGTGGTGAGCTGCCGAGCTGCTTCTATGACATGGTGGGTGGGTTGAGGGCTGGGGATGGGAATGGTGCTGGGCTCGGGTCCAGGAGCAGGTACTTTTTGTTGCACCTGGCACAATATTTATTTTTCTGTGTTTGCACCCTCCCCCCCGACATGCACTTCCCTGGAGTTGACAATCCTTAAGTGGGGGTGTAGGGATGAAGCATAAAATCCAAGTCCCTGCATCGTTTGCTGTGTGTCAGTATATCACCAAAATAATTTTTGGCATTGTACTGTTGCCCTAACAGTGATTGCCCATCTGCGATCGCCGTTATCACATAAATCCCTCTGAGGTCACCCTGAAAACAGGCATTTGCGCCTAATGGGCCTTACCCGGTTGCCAAAGAATTAAAAAAATGTAGACAGACCGAATGGAGTGCAGCTGCTATCTGAATAGTGGGCTGACCAATGCAATGCATATGTGTTGTGCTGACACAGTCCATGGCTGAATATGGCCCACCGGGGAGCACACTGTAGATGGCGCTGCCCAAACAGGATAGCGTCAGGGCTCCTGCTGGCCAGATTCAGCCCTAGCATACTAACTGCCCATTGGGCATGCAAGGTGTTAAGGGGCCATTAACATGCTAATTAAGGGGCCATTAACATGCCATTTAAGGGCTAATTTGAAAACTCATGTTGGGCTTTTGAAACATCCATTCCCTGGTGCCTAGTGGTCCCTCTCCCATTGCCCTTTCCCATTAGACAAGTGCAACTCCCTTGGTAGTCCTCTAAACAGTTGCCAAGCCCCCATCTGACCCACCCACTCTGGATCCAGTGGTTAGCACCCCCTCCCTCACCCCAGACATCGACCAGTAACAAATGAACGGTGACTGGCATAGCCCTCCGCTCACCTCCTCAGCCAGCCACCATCTGACTGTCAGTGAGTGGCCACAAAGGGAACACAGAACAAGAAAAACCCTCCAGAAATAAAAGAGAATTAAGAGCTATTTTACAAGTACTAACATTTTTTGCCTTCTGCTTCTTGGCACTACTGGCTCTTTAACGCCATTCTCCCGCATGAATCTAACCTCAACAGGTAGGTTATACTGCATGTTGACCATTCTCTGCATGAAGTGTACAGACTAATGTGATATTTGTTTGCTTGGTACAGACTGTTGGCCATCATCCTGCCATATGGAACTGCAGAGTGTGCCAGAGAGAGAAAATGAGGGACCATTCCTTGTAATGCGAGAACTGCTGAGAGGTTTTGGGCAAGGGGATTTTAAATGTGCTTTGCACTGAGGTCCAAGTAGAGAACAAGTAACCAATAACACACCATGTGGGTTGTTCTGTGGTAATCCACACTCCCCTGTACTCCCCATTACATTTGCCTTCTGCCTTTATCAGGGGTGTGGGTTATTTCACAAAAGCCCACAACCACGGAGTGTGCTGTTGCATTTATTAAAACAAACCATTTTAATAGATTGTTGATGCCCCTGCACTGGTCGGGCCCCTTTGGGATGGGCGCAGCCCCATCTACATCCACTGCGCCTTAGGTGCTTATCCTCTACTCCACTTTCAACCCCATGGGTTTGCACCCCCCATGGTGGAGGCTGACCATACCAGACTCAACCTCCCATCTCCTCCTGAATGCAGAGGCAGGTGTTCCTGAGATGGAGAGAGTGGACAGCGGCAAGGGTCAGTGCATTATCAGGCTCTAGGAGCATTCTGCACAGAGCCAGAGTAATTTTTCCATGTTCTAGTTCCCCACCCCGGGACATCGGGTATGCTAATGGTTTTTGCTCATGCATGCAAAGCATACATAATTTTTTCGCAGTTTATGCTTCCGTGGCTGGAGCAGACTTGGTCTCTGTTCAGCCCTGCCCACCAGCCACCAGGGTCCATCGCCTCCCCATTACTTGTCCTGAAATGGGTTGGTATAAGATTGGCAGGCAGGGCATCATGTTGCTTGCCTGCCACCATTTTCTACCATTTTTCCCATTCCCATTGCTGGGGTACTTATGTCAGTGTGCACGCTGTAGGTCCCACAAAACTCCCCTCTCTGCCACTCCTGACCTGTACCTGGTGGCAGTAATTCAGTGGAGTCAGCAGTCCTTCCTCCCTCCCAGGAGAGTAGATTAGTCCTTGTACTATCAGTCCTCCCCCACTTGGTCGACCCCCAGTCAGCTTGCTCATTCCCAAACATGGGTCGCTGGCATAGAGTGAAGTGTGGCATCCAATGCCTCAACCCTCAGCGCCACCAAGCTGGAACCCACGCAAGCATACTTGAGTCTTGGCCAACCAACGCCCCTCACTCCCCATTGTACAGCTGCTGCAGTGCCACCCCATGGACACCAAGGTGGCAGTGTTACAGTGGTAACAGCTACCCTCCCTGCCCAGAGGAAGAAAGCAGTTTCTGGAACACTCGATCTTCCAGATGGCCCACAACGATCTGAGCTTGTTTCCAAACTTGGGTCCCCTGTGTCACAAGCGGCAGCTCTAATGCTGTGATGACAGCTGGGCCAGTGAAATCCTTTTTATGTTGTTGTGAAATGTGTCACATCTGTGCATATGTGTGTGTGGGGCTGTACAATTTTACAAATGTGGTTGAAGTACAAAAATCAGTACCAACCTGTGGGTCTTGACAGAATTACATGGGTGTGGCTACTAGCAGACCAATTAGGTTGCACAGATTTTCCAGTCCATTTTTTAGCAAATTATAAAACTCCCCTACAGTGATTTTAATAAAAAAATTTTATAATGCAAGTTTATCTATTTGAATGCAAAAAGCATAGAAATTGCAGGACAGAACTGGTTTTAATTCATGTTTGGTGATGCCTAAAGTGTTAGTACACCACCTGTTAAACGTAATCAACCATTACTTTTTTATATTGGAAGCATTTTTCTTTTCCCTTCTGCTAATTAGAAGATTTTCTACCTGATGGTACAAGGTGTGATGTGTGGAAGAGAACTCTACCTGGAGGCTGACTTAGTTTTAGTTCCCCTTTATGCCATGTCAGTATTGTAACCTCACTGATTGTGACATCACAGCTGCCCAAGGAGAGCCATTCTCCTGCTGCCAGGTTGGTCATCTGTGATGTCACAGTCAGTGAGGTCACACATGCTGATGAGGTAGGAAGGGGACTAGAACTTGCAGACTAGACTGGTCATTCTCCAAGTGAAGTACTGAGGCCAGATATTCAAAGAAATGAAAATCAGCGCACGACCGCAAAAGTAGTGGGGTGGGGCTTCCCATGCACATTCGCAGGTTTTGCCACATGTGTAGTATTTCCATATGTAGAGCTCTTTTGCAGTTGGCTCCATGATTTATGACAACTTGCAGGCATTTTTCTAGCTCAGCTGCGCCGACATGTTACACTTGGTGGAACCAGGCACGGCATTGCCCGGCCATTTCCGAAACAAACAGATGGTGCCCTGCCGCAACTGGGCTGCTTACCGTACCCAAAGGCAGACTGGTGCAATAATGCATAAGCACCCCTGCACAACAAACGTGGCCAACCCCAGTGTATGCGTCACATAATGACATATGGAATTGAGCACAACTCCTCGCAGCTGCGCCTGCTGCCCATGTAACACGTTAAACGGTGGGAGTTTTTTTTCTCCGCACTGGTGGGTTGCGGTGGAGGACTTCGTCTCTGGGCCATGTAAGGCCGTTTGAAGATGCATCCTGATGATGATCTTCACATCACACTTAATAATATCTGGTAAAAATTACAATGATCAAAAGGAAAATAAAATTTTTGAAATACAAAGTAAAAGCTGGCTGCTTTTCAAAATCAGTAGCCCTTTTCTGTCGGCTATGTTTTGTGCTGCTAGCTCTTTAATGTATTGTAAAAAAGCCATGGTAGGTCTAATTACATAACCGTGGCTTTTAATGTTAACTCCATGACCTGACACTTTTCTTTCCTTCTGTGTGCCACTGCAAAATCAGAAAACTGCTAGAGAAAAAAAAGTAAAATATTGGTTGCAAGTGACTTCTCAGCATACCTCTCAACCTTCTGTCCCCCAAATGTGGAACATTGCCTGTCAAAACGTGGAACAAATGGGCAAAATGTGGAACACTTTGTCAAATCTTTACCTAAGAAGCTCAAAACACTGTTAGCATGATGCATTTATGTTCAGAAAGTCTGTTATTAATTGAATACTATATTTTCTGCATCATTTACTATGGATTTTTGTTTTAAAATGTTGAATTTGAATGTGGAACAAGTCCTTACAATGTGGAACAGGGAGCTTTTGTGAAGTAAAATGAGGAACGTTCCTCGTAATGTGGTATAGTTGAGAGGTATGCTTCTCAGTGCTGGTACTAAACTTCTGAAATCATAGCCGCCTTTGTTTTATAATCTCACCAAGGCAGTCAGAGCAGAGCTTCAGATGAATAACTCAGAGTCACCTGAAAACAAATCATTTCCCAAACGTGACAGCTGAGGTTTTCTCTGCGCTCATTTTTTTTAATTTTCAATACACATCCCACATTTATCTAAAATGCAGTGAGAGCTCGTCTTATTCACTGAAACTTTCTCGAGCGTCCTTGTAACTAAGTGTAGCAGTCCCCAAAACCCAACAGCACCAATAAGCGGGCTGATTAGAACAGAATTATAGAAGGCTAAGAGTCTGACTTTGTTTATGGTTTACCCAGGGCAGTCTGACTGAGAGGCACCGTCTTGTTTTCAGTGGGGTTCTGTTTCTAACCAGTTTTACAACTCAGAGGGATTAAGGCAGCTTCAATCAATTTGCACTTCAAATAAATGCCTGTAATTAAATACTGTATAATACATTATATATAAGCAGTAAGACATAACAGGTTGTGCTTCGTGGTGATGTAATGGCACGCCTCAGGTGCATTGTTAGGCACAAGACACCGCTGAGTGCCTTTAAATAGAAACATAGATAAGGTCTGCTTGGCACACCCAGTCTTCCCATTTTTCACTACCCGTAGTGTCACCACAGACCTTACTTGATCTCCGGCTCTTTCCCCCTCCCACCATTCCTATCCACAAAGATTCCCCTATGGCTGTCCCATGCTTTCTTGAACCCTGCCACTGTTTTCGCCCCCATCACCTCATCGAGTAGGCTGTTCCAGGAATCCACCACTCTTTCTGTGAAGAAATACTGCCTCACATCTCTCATGAATTTACCCCCCTCCAGCTTTATAGCTCGTCTCCTTTTTCTTGAGCATCTTTGTTTCTGAAAAATACTTCCCTCCTGTACCTTATTTACCCGTGTGAGGTATTTAAAGGTCTCTATCATATCCCCCCTCTCTCCTCACTTCCAGGGTGTACATATTGAGTTCCTTTAGTCTTTCCTCATGGCTTTTGATGCAGACCTTTCACCATTTTAGTTGCCCTCCGTTAGACCACTTCCACTCTGTCAATGTCTTTCCAGAGGTGTGGCTTCCAGAACTTTACACAGCATTCCAGGTGAGGTCTCACCAGTGATCTAAACAGAGGCAATACCATCTCCTTACTTCTGCTGGTGATATCTCTTTCTATGCACTCCAGCATGCCACTAGCTCTCCCACCACCTTGTTGCACTGCCTGGCCACCTTTTGATCATCAGAGATAATTACCCCAGGTCTCTCTCTCCTGCTTGGTGGTTGTGAATAACACTCCCCCAATGTTGTACTTTGTCCCTGGGTTTCTGTGTCCCAAGTGCATTATTTTGCACTTTTTCACATTGAAACCCAGCTGCCATACTGTTGAACACTCCTCATGTTTTCTCAGGTATCCACTCATCCTTTTAAGCCCCCTCCCATGAATGTCCACTTTATTGCATATTTTGGTGTCATCTGCAAAGAGGCAGACCTTCCCTTCCAGCTACTCTGCAATTTCACTTATAAAGACATTAAAGAGGAACAGTCCCAACACTCATCCCTGAGGCACCCTGCTGGACACCTTCCCCATCTCTGAGTGAACTCTTTTTATGACTACTCTCTGTCACCTATCCCCTAACCAATTTCTTACTCGGCTTACCACTTTTGGAACAACTCCTAAGCTACCCAGCTTACTTACTAGTCTCCCATGTGGAACAGTGTCAAAAACCTTTCTGAAATCTAGGTAGACTACATCTACTGCTCCACCCTGATCTAATTCCTTGGTCACCAAATCAAAGAAATCTATCAGATTAGTTTGACATGACCTCCCACCTGTAAATCCACGCTGTCTTGGGTCTTATAACCTATTCAATTCAAAATATTCCACTGTTTCTCCTTCAGCAGTGATTCCGATACCTTCTCCACCTTCAATGTCAGGCTGACTGGCCTGTAATTGCCAGCCTCTTCCCTGCTACCACTTTTGTAAAGTGGGATTACATCTGCCCTCCTCCAGTCCTCCGGAACCACTCCTGGTCAGGGGTGCAGCCAGTACCTCCCGGAGCTCCCTCAATACCCTAAAATGTACCTTGTCTGGTCACAATGCTTCGTCCACTTTTAGATCTGAACAAAAGTATTTGTTCAGCATGTCTTCCTTTTCCTGGTCCCCTTCTGCATAGTTCACCCATCCATTTTTAACCTTGCAATCCCTTCCCTCGTCTTCCTCTTTTCACTTACCTAAAAAGTCTTGTTCCCTTTCATTACCGCTTTGCCTAATCTGTCTTCACTTTTACACCTTCGAGCTCCTTATTGCTTTCCCTGCTCCTCTCGATACAACTCCTATCCTTCTCCCTCCGCGTCTCCTCATATCTTCTGAATGCTATCCTTTTAGCCTTGACCTTATCGCCCACCTCTTTCGAGAACCGTTGGAGTCTCGTTTTCCTCTTACTTTTGCTCACTTTCTTGGTGTAGAGGTGTGTTGCCTTCACTATGCCCCCTTTTAGCTTCATCCACTGTTCCTCCACTCCACCTAGGTCATCAACCCTACCACATCATCCCTGTGGCATGCAGCCACCTTTTTAAAATCTGCCTCCTGAAGTTCAGGACCCTCACCCTCGCCAGTGTGGTTTGAATTGCAGCCATCCTTATATTGAACCACACTGTATGGTAATCTCTGTCCCCAGGTGGCCTTCCTCCTTGACATCTGCAACACAGTCCCTGTTAGTGAGTACTAGGTCCAGTTCTGCTCCATCACGAGTGTGTTTGCTGACTAGTTGCCTGAGGAATGATCCCTGTAGGATGTCCAGGATGTCCCTGCTTCTAGCTGAAGCTGCAGCTGGGAGGCTCCAGTCTACATCCAGAAGGTTGAAATCCCCCACCAGTAGCACCTCTCCCTTTTCTGCCATCTTGCCAATGGCTTCCACCAGTACCTTATATAATTCTTCCCTGTGATGGAGGTCTGTGGATCACCAGTGCTAATAGTTGCTCCATTCCTTTCTCCAGGGTGACATATCTGTTTTGTAAATTACATATTTATTACTACGTATGTATATCAGGGGTACATAATGGACTGCAGTAGGATGATTAGATTTATACAGTATGCATGGATACAAAGCCAGTGTCATAAGAATGCTATCTCCACATATGCGTGATAAATTTTAGAACCTGGAATTTATCACGCATATGTTGGATAAACACTACCTGCCAATCATCCCTCCCTCCCTCAACAAAACACCAGCCTATTGTATAAACAGGACATGCAGTGGGGATCTCTGTGATACAGTATATACACTCAAGAAGTTTGATCTTGGACCATCACTCATGGCTTACACCACTCATGAGGTTACCTGAGGCCAAACTGCTCTTGTGTAGATAAATAATGTATCACACAGGCAGTATAGCCCAGACGTTAGAGTAATGAGCTGTGAATATGCTTAGTGCATCCAGCAGACCTGGGTTTGATTCCCACAACTTCCACTTGCATACTGTGTGACTACATAAAAGAGCTACCGCCCAACTCACCGATTCTGCTCTTCTGATGTGGGCTTGCTTTCTGTCCCTGTTTCTAGCTGCAGCAATTCTGGACAGACCTTGTTGTGTGGCAGCACCTACCTTGTGGAATGCCTTGTCAGAACATATTAGATCTGCCTGCACAGGAGGGGCCCTTAAGTCTGATCTAAAGCCTTTCTTTTGCTGAAACCTTTCCTGAACATTTAAATTATTGTTATATTTATGACTCATATCTGTGACTGTACCTGCTGCTTGAAGTTTTATCGTGTTAATTGTAAAGCACCCTGAGCCTTCAGGAGAGGGCGCTATAGAAATAAAGTTGTCTTGCTCTGCCTTTGAGCAAGTCACTTAACCTCCCAGTGTTTCCTAATCACCCCTGGAAACAGGGGTACCAGGTTAGATGAGCGCTACCAGAATAGCGCTGCAATTCACAGCACTAGTCTGGAAGTGCTACACAGGACAACGACGGGGATTACAGCTTGTTGTGAGTGCTCCTGGTCACTGTCCATGGTGCTGGAGTGACAAGGGCACCAGGAGCCAGGAGGCTGGCGAACTGCTCCTGTGGCATGGAAGGCTGGGGGCATCAAGCAGCTCGCCAGCACCATTGGAGACCAGGTTCTAATCCTGGTCTTCAATACACTTAAGTGCACTGGACTTATACCTGCTTATGCGGGGCTGTGGAAACAGTATTCCATGGCCTCATGATTTTTAAATTTCCCCAATATCCTCTTCCCTGGAGTTAGTATCCTTTAATCCGGAGGGTGCAGGGGCAGAGCCTCCCTCATCATGGGGCACGGGGGAGCACAGCCCCCCTCAAAAGAAAAATCGGTGTTATTTTTACCGCGTGGTTGTTGACCATGCTATTCTTGATGGTGCTGTTTGGACCCAGTGCTGAAAACAGGCAGTTGTGTCTAATGGGCCTTGCGTGGTTGCCAAAGAATTAAAAAAAAGCATTCATTGCATATCCTCTATTTATTCCCACGTTTAAGGACAGGACCCCAAACAACTCACGACTAGTTAAATTATGAGTTGTGAAGTCATGACTGGTTTAACAAGTCTTAAAAAGGCACATGATGGTTTAATGGGTACATTGCAAGCTCCTGTGCTGATCATCTGGGTTTGGAAGCAAGCTGAAACGGGTGGACGGCCAGCCCAAGGTCGGGGAGGTGCTGCTACTCAGCAGCCGCAGCCTGGAGAGGTATGGCATGAGGTCTGCCACCATGGTGACCCCTGCAGGCAGGCCAGGATCTTCCTCCACAGTGATGTCAGAGTGTGGCGAAGACTTCTAGGAACTGTGTACCCACATGCGAGGTGGGTGGGACAGAAAAACAGAGAGATAAGCATGCAGGTTGAGGAGACTTTCACCTGCACCATCTCCAAGCCACCAGACACTACTGGAGTATTCTACAGGGGGGGATGGCCCTTTCTCTCCTACCCCCACTATGGGGGGGGAGCCATGTTTTTTTTTTTGGCAAGTAAGGCTCGGGTAGATGGGTGCTGGTGGGAGGCAGCAGGGACAAGCTTGAGAAGCCGATGCCGAATACAGGGGGAAAAAAATATGAAAAACAAAGTCTTAAAAAATGGTACAACAGCATCTAGAAACTTCATTGGCCAAGATATGTCACCTGACCATGCATTAAAGCCTTAGCACTGCATGGTCAGATGCCGGATCTCATTACCATCATTACCAAGACAAAAAAAAAACAATCATAGTACCTATACAATCAGGGGCTATTTCATGCATATATTTTATTTAAAAGTATTTAAACAAATAATTCAGATTAAAAACATCTTAATATAAATGTTTCACTTTACATATAATAAAAAAGCAGCAAGCCATTTTATAAGTGCAGTATGTCCTTCCAAGACATGCATTAAAGAATTTGAATGCACCACCCAGGATGCTGATGATCCGAGTTTGGGAGTGAGCTGTGGGCTGAGGGGAGGAAGAGGGGATGCTCAATCCTCCTCTGGGGAGGGAGGGTTGCCATCTCCACTGCTATACTGCCACCTGGGTGACCACAGGCAGTAGTGCAGTTCAGGGATGCCAGGGGTGGGATGGATGTCAGCTGGGTCTGGGAGCACCACTACACATCTGTGTTTGAGACCCCTTGGAGTCCTTGGCATGCCCAGGACTGTGGGGGAGGAGACTACAAACAAGGAAAAATGGCCCCTGCACACATAGATGATGGACCACCTGGCACCTTTCCGGATCTCGCCCTGCTTGTCCCACAGCCACAACTTCCTGATGAAGTGACAAAGTTCGTTGGGGAGCAGATGATCAAGGGGATGTGCCTCCACCACGTCCCCCACCTGGGGAGAAACCATGGCTCCATGAGGGAAGGCCCAAGCACTGGAGTACAGGTACAGGGAGACAACAGTAGATTGGATGCCTTACCAGCTCCTGAAGGAGTTATGTGCAGCTGGCTGGAGGGCTAAACAAATGAAAAAAAAAAAAAAAAGATGCACTTTCTGGGGAAAGAACACCGGCCTTCAGCTCTGTGCCTCACTCCCATG
Organism: Neoceratodus forsteri; assembly: GCA_016271365.2. Classification (NCBI taxonomy): domain Eukaryota; kingdom Metazoa; phylum Chordata; order Ceratodontiformes; family Ceratodontidae; genus Neoceratodus; species Neoceratodus forsteri. The sequence continues at coordinate 60,263,559 of JADMNL010000033.1, forward strand.
AGGCGTGCACCCTGTCGACTTACTGCTTACTTATCCTCACTTGTGCAGACACATATGGTTAACCCTTTGCAGTCCATTATGTATTCTATTCAGAGCTGGTCTTATGTTTCTGGGAGCCCCCAGCAGGGTTAATCATTGGGGGCCTATGAATGTCCCTTAGTGAGTATATTCTTGGCATTGTGATGCATAGTTGGAAGGTTCTGCCTAGCCTAGTGATGTTCCTTGTGTGATATTTCACTAGTACCCACAGAATGACCTGTATAAAGTAAAACACGACTTTGAAAGACTACGAGAGTTAATGATTTTCTGTTTTCAAAAATGCCAAATTCCATTTGGCAAAATCTAAAATCCATTTTTTCCATTTTAACCAAAAATTGAGGGCAAGTCAGCATATTTTGTATAAAATTTAGCTTAGAATGGAGAGGTTTGTCCAAACACTGGTGCAAAGTGGGGTTTTCATGAAAAATGGACTCAAATATGCTGGTCTAAAAATGACAAATCCCATTTTTTTGCCAGTGTTTTCCACTGGAAATGGAAACTCATTGGGCCTAGTGATGGTGTGCACAACTCCTGCCTTATAAGAAGGGAGCCCTCAGTGACTGCTGTGACTGAGACTGCCTAGGTTCGACCCTGATGCCATTTATACTATAACATTTTAAAGCACCAATGCAATAAAAAATGTTTTTCCAAAAAGTAGTTTCAGTTAAAATTAATACAAATATTAGCATAAACTGTCAAATCTACTTTTCTTTTTTTTTTTTTTTTACTTTCTATTTATCCTCTTCCCTCGCATCAGAACCCCACTCCATCGGGAGATGCTCATGTGTCAGCCCCGCTTCGCCTCCTTACCTGGTTCCGTGGTGGACTCCCATGGAACCGTGGCTGTACACCCCAGGTGGGTATGAGGTGGGGCCCATACACCCCAATGCTTATAGTTTTGTCGGGTCCCTGGTGGTCCAGGCAGGAGGGAGCCACTAGGGTCTGCACTGGTGCTCCTTCCTCTCAGAGTTCCGGTGCTGTTTTCCCCTGTTCTGTGAGCGTGTTGTATGCCCGATGTCAAGGCGTCATCACTGACATCCACCACGTCCCAACCCTCATTCTCTGCTCTGTGCTTGCTGATTCTCTGCTTCCACCAGAGGTCAGTCAAGCACCGAGCCAAGTCCCCCCTCCCTCCCAGAGAAGGCAAGCAGTCCTACAGATGCTTGAACCTTCTTCCCCGGCCAGCCCTCCACCTTCCCAGGGTCATACCTGAAACCGGGTAGATGGCATCATGAGCGGTAGCACTACCACTGTGCCGGTGGGGCTGGCTTTTAAATCTACTTTTCTAGGTACCTTCTATGCTGTGCACCATGTTTTTTTTCTTTTCTTGAACCTAACCCTTGCCAGGTGTACAGTGCAATTTCTAAACTAAATGTGATGATCATCTTTATTTCTTGAAAAAATAAAACTGAATTAAAACATTTATTACATACTCAAATGTTGGTGGAACTGGAAAATGTTACCACCAAGTAAATGTGGAAGATTAGTACAACACAAAGCAGGGCTACTACGTCAAATAAGCATTCAATTGGATCACCGTGCTAGATCCCAGTTAAAAAAGATTTTATTTAATCTTAAAAACAGAAGCAGCTAGCACCCCACATGTGACACTGACGTTTTGCGTCATGACTGATGCCTTTCAAGACCTTGAAAAAAATGTCAGTATGGCCAAGCGTCTATGTATAGTATTAGTGCTTACTACTTCTATTTCAAAATGAAAAGAGATCTTTTAACTGAGATCTAACATGGTGATCTATCGAGGATCTTATGATAGTGAGGAGCTTGAAAGGTTCTGATGGCATCAAAATTCCAGAGGATGGAAGGACAAGTCTAGTCACTCAAGGCTTCCTATTTCTAGTGTGTAGTCAGCCCTTTTTGTATGGAAATGGTGGCTTTCAAAATGTTGTTGTACCACAGTTCAAAAGGTCATGGAACATGCTTATACCCACCTGTGTTACAACAACATTTCAAAATCCTCTAGAGGCGGAATTTGGTGTGGGGGGTGGGTTAACTTACCTAATTGTAAAAGTGAATGTGAACAGGAATTCCTTCATGCTTCTACCCAGTCAGTAACTCTGTACAGATTGCCTTCCTCTCAAGGTTCAATGATACTTATTAATATTCTGTATAATGTAACTTCCTGTTTTTTTTCCTTGTTCAATAAAGTATACTGAATTAAAAAAAAAAAATCTCTAGCGGCTCTATCACTAAAACAAATTGACCATGAGCCGACCTGGCAACAGAAACAGCAGGATGAACCAAATAGACACTAGAAGTGGTGGCATGATCACCGGAACCCATGACCAAACAAGATCAACCAAGATAACTACAAAACAAATGCAGGATCAACCAGATAAGGGCAGCTACATACAAATGAGAAGCAGGATCAACCAGGTATTTAAAGAGCTAGTGTACAGCCTAAAACTAATATTAGTTTTAAAAGCTGTCAACCATGACCTTTTGTATCTGAGGTACTTTTCCCTTTTCCTTTTGTTTAATTAGAAGATTGTGTAGTAGGTGTTCATAGGTGTGCTGTGTGGAACAGCACTCTGCCCGGCAGCTGACATATCCAGCTCTGTTCCGCTCATTACATCATCAGCATTGTGACCTCACTGACCGTGACATCACTGTTGCTTAGGAATAACACTCAGCAGCTGCCAGGTCAGTCACATGTGATGTCATTTAGTGTGAGATCACAATGCCGGCGATGTAGTGGGGGACTAGAGAATAGATATGTCAGCTGCTGGGCTAAGAGCTATTCCACTCATCCAAAACAATATTATCACATAAAAAATACTTTCTAATGAGCAAAAAGAAAACTACTTCAGAAATAAAAACTTACAACTGACTGCTTAAAATTTGTATCATTTTCTTGTCTGTCTGTTTTAATTCCACTAGCTCTTTAAAATAACATACAGGTACATCTTTTCCTGGGAGTCCACATTCTCACGCTAAGCAAGCGATACAGCTGCCATTTTTTTGTTGAAAAGCCCTCAAACACTTGATTGACAGTCAGTAGAAGGCTATGCAACAAACGTAGGGATGTCTGCTCCTAGCAGCCACACATGTCGCCCTTCGCAACCAGCCCTAACTCCTGGAACATGATGGAGGCAATGAACATTTAAAAAATAAAAGTGTTAAAACAGCATTGGCAGGGGACTATACACTATAAAAAATAGTGCATGGGCAACCATATGACCAACCAGCCTATTGTGCCACCTCGGGGTTCCGATTACCTCGACATCTTGAGCTTCACCCTGAGGTCTGAGGTAATCAGAACCTCTGTGGCACAATAGGCTGGTCGCATGGTTGCCCATGCACTATTTTATATGTTGTCTTGTGCAAGATGCAGAGCTCTCTGAACGCTAAATCTCATAATGCTATCGCTCTGATGTCAGAACGATGAATGATGGTATTCTGACATCAGAATCAAGGTATTATGACTTTCTTGAGGTCAGGACAGTGGATTATGACATTTAGAATTGAATTATGCCTTTCTGATATCAGAACGATGGGGTTATGACTTTCTGATGTCAGAACACTGGGGGTATGACTTCCTGATGTCAGAACAATAGGTTATGACTGTCTGATGTCATAACGATGGGATTTGTTATGTTAATAACATTTTTATTTGAATAAACAGATATCATTATATAATAAGCAAAAAAAGAAAAGCAAACCACACAAACATATTTAAACAACAACATTTGAAACTACACGTTCGCTAGTAAGCATCAGGAGATATTACACCATGAAATGCTATGTCTAACAAAGTCTATTGACATAAAACAAAAAGATCAAACATGCAGTAATGTAAGTCAACACAGAAATATTTAAGTAATCAAAGAACTTGCACTGGATCCGTATTAATAAAAAAAAAGTAAATACATGTATAACCTTTCCTCTTACCCTTTGCAGATCAAGCTCCCCTGAATGGTCCAGAAAGAGGAAACTTCATTATTGAAAGAAGAATTAAGCTACTAAAAGACAAAAAGAACAGAATGAGAAGGAAATGAAAAAAAGAGGTAGCAATAAGAAGAGGAAGAATAATAGAAAGTAATTGGTATAGAAAGATTAAAAGTATAAATAATGTATGCAATATAGGGAATCACGGATGGGATAAAAGATTGCTGTGAGAATGTTGCCTTTGCAAGGAGTACTTTAAAGAAATTTTGTGTATTAAAAAGCCTATCCTGTGATCATTTTGAATAAATAGTGCTAATATTTCCAGAATGTTTTGTTGTAATTTCTTAAATAAAATTGTACCTATCCAAAATGCCTTTACTATCTTTTTTTTTAACTATTTTTCTGGCCCTTTCGTCTCAGAACTCTCTCGGGCCACTGCACTCGCCTACTCGCTCTACTGCCTGCTGTGTTCCCCTACATCTTCAATTTTGTCATGGTTTCCCCAGGATGGGAGGCAGCAACCCAGGGAAACTGCAAGGGCAGTGATGGGGAACCAGCTTTGGGCATGTGGCGGTGGCACTGACAGGGCTGTCGCCTATCCGAGGCGGAGGGTATTTTCTGGATTTACGCCTTCACCATTGGACATGCAATGTCATCCAGCCCGCGACGTGAGTGGGAGCAGCTGCCAATGTCTACCCCACACTCGTGAGCCCCTGAGTGTCGCAGCGCTGCTGGTCTCCACCAGGGGCCGCTGCTGCGCTGGGCTTCCCCTTGATCCCTCCCTGAGAGAGGACAGCAGTCCTACGGATACTCAATCCTCTCTCTCCCCTGCCGACCCACGGCGGCCCGGGCTCGCTCCCAAACCCGGGTTGCCAGTGCGACATGAAGTGTGGCGTCCAGCGCCTCAACCCTCAGCACCACCAGGCCGGCTGCCTTCACTGTCTAATCTCATGAATCTCAAAACTTGCATTACAGGACAATTTTTTGATGGACCTCATATAGTGACAGCACTTAAGTACACAATATTAATTATATCAGTGGTGGCGAAAAATTGTATTTTGACATTATAGACAGATCTTAATACACCCACTGTTTCAGAATGGAAGAATAACTTACAGAATGAAGGTATTATGACTTTCTGATGTCAGAACACTGGGATATATGACTTCCTGATGCCACAATAATGGGGCATGACTTCACAATGTCACAGTAATGGGGGTATGACTTCACAATGTCACAATAATGGGGGTATGACTTCCTGATGTCACAATAATGGGGATATGACTTCCTGATGTCACAATAATGGGGGTATGACTTCCTGATGTCACAATAATGGGGTATGACTTCCTGATGTCACAATAATGGGGTATGACTTCCTGATGTCACAATAATGGGGATATGACTTCCTGATGTCACAATAATGGGGTATGACTTCCTGATGTCACAGTAATGGGGTATTACTTCCTGATGTCACAATATTGGGGTATGACTTCCCGATGTCACAATAATGGGGGTATGGCTTCCTGATGTCATAGTAATGGGGTATGACTTCCCAATGTCACAATAATGGGGGTATGACTTCCTGATGTCACAATAATGGGGGTAACACTTCCTGATGCCACAATAATGGGATATGACTTCTTGATGTCACAATAATTGGGTATTACTTCCTGATGTCACAATAATGGGGTATTACTTCCTGATGTCACAGTAATGGGGTATGACTTCCTGATGTCACACTAATGGGGGTACCACTTCCTGATGCCACAATAATGGGATATGACTTCTTGATGTCACAATAATGGGGTATTACTTCCTGATGTCACAATAATGGGGATATGACTTCCTGATGTCACAATAATGGGGTATGACTTCCTGATGTCACAGTAATGGGGTATTACTTCCTGCTGTCACAATAATGGGGAATGACTTCCCGATGTCACAATAATGGGGGTATGGCTTCCTGATGTCACAGTAATGGGGTATAACTTCCCAATGTCACAATAATGGGGGTATGACTTCCTGATGTCACAATAATGGGGGTAACACTTCCTGATGCCACAATAATGGGATATGACTTTGATGTCACAATAATGGGGTATTACTCCTGATGTCACAATAATGGGGTATTACTTCCTGATGTCACAATAATGGGGTATGACTTCCTGATGTCCACAATAATGGGGTATGACTTCATGTCACAATAATGGGGTATGTCTTCTGATGTCACACAATAATGGGGTATAATTATATGTCCTGTTAAATCTGATTGACAGAGCCAAGCACAGGAATAGTAGGAGTTGTGGAGTAGGAGGAGTATAAGGGGAGGAAGCCCACCCTTGGCACAACAAGTGTTTTGACTCATTTTTTTGTTTTTTTTCCTTCTTTAAAAAAAAGTATTTGAAGATCGATGGCAGGATTTTCAGGACTGTAAATTAATAAAGAAGGAACTAGCAGAGCTTCAGTAATAGACAAGTACTGGAAGAGCAGTATAAGTGCAGTATAATGTGGGGAGTGGTGCAATGCAGTGAATGCAGGGCAGGTGTATTCAGGCAGACCTTCTGGACTCTGAGGTGCTGCCCTATCTGCAGGCATCTCTCTGGACTGCGGGATGAGGTAGCCAGACTCAGAGTGGAAGTAAACTGGGTCAGGAGTACCTTCACACCTATCCAGAGACCACCCAGTTCAATGCCGCTGCCTCAAAGGATGCCAAGAATGAGGAGCACTTGGATGACAGTGGGCTCAGGGAGGGTTAGGACAGTCAGGCAGATGCACATCCCAAATCCTATTCCACTCCAGAACTCATATGCTGCACTGGCAAACAGGGTCAACCAAACAGAGGTACCCAGAGAAGTGGAAGGGAAGGATGTGGAGGTCAACCAAGGAGATGACCTCAGTGGGGAGAGCAGTCGACCCCAGAGGAGGAGGAAGTGAATCCTGGTGCAGGACTCTATCATAAGAGGCATCCAGCTAGGAACACAGGAAGGGGAGGACAGGGAGCTGAGGTGCCTACCAGGTGCCACTGCATGGAGGGATGGGAGGAAGAGCCTGGGATCGCTGGGAAGACAAGACGGGAGGGTGAGCTGGATGTCATTATCCACCTAGGTGCCAATGACTTGGCAAATGGGGAGCCTAAGGAAGTTCAGGAAGAGTTTAGGAAATTGGGGAGGGGTCTCAAGCAAGTAGCTACTTCTGTCACCTTCTCGGAAGTACTACCTGTGAGAGGCATGGGAGCGCAGTAGGGGTGCATGCACCAGGAACTTTAACTCATGGTTGAAGAACTGGTGATAGGAGGAAAGGTTTGGATTCATCGGTGACTGGGGACCCACCTGGAAGGATGGAGGTTTGTTCAAGCCTGATGGCCTGCATCCATCCTGGAGGGGAATCCAAGCACTCAATGATAAGTTTAATTGCTATATGGACAAGTATTTTAACTAGCCAAGGGTTGTGGCAGGCCAGCAAGGAGGGTACTCAATTGCCCCCCCCCCCACAGCTAGCAGTGGAACCAGTGAACAGGAGGAGTGGATATCTCTATAAAGCAGTGTGCAAAAGATGGAGATGAGCACCCAAGAGGTGGATAGGCAGAAAGGGGCAAAATTCAACAGAAGGGCAGACAGTAGGGAGAACCAGGGATAAAGGACAACCAGGGAGGGGCTGGAGTAGAACAGCCAAACAGTCCAGGGAGTTCAAATCATGGAAAGCCATGTGTGCCAATGCCAGAAGCCTTAGCAACAAGATGGAGGATCCGGAGGCTATCGTGGTGCAGTCAGACCTGGACATTGTGACCATCACAGAGACCTGGTGTAATCATAACCATGACTGGGAGATGGCCATACCTGGCTACAACATATTCAGAAGAGACAGAGCAGGCAGGAAGGGAGGAGGAGTGGTACTTTATGTGAAAGATGGCATAAAGGCCACAGAGATCCAGGAGGAACAAAATGGGGAGAGATACTGTGTTAAGCTGGAAAGGAAAATGGGGTCAGCCATCTGCACAGGGGTGGTCTACAGACCACCAGCCCAGGAGGAAGAAACAGACAGGGAACTGATGCTAGCCATCCAAAGGATGGCAGACAAGGGTGAGGTGGTGCTGGTTGGAGACTTCAATATTCCAGATGTGGGCTGGAGCCTCCCAGCAGCAGCATCAACTAGGAGCAGATTTATCTTGGACTCCCTTCAAGGTGCCTTCCTCAAGCAACTGGTCATGGAGCCAATTCAGCAGAAGAAGACAATACTGACTGTGGCTCACAAATGGGGACAATGTGATGGGGTAACAGTGGGGGAGCACATGGGGAACAGTGACCACTGGTCATTGTGGTTTGAAATCACAGAAGGAGCAGAACCAAGCCACACAAAAACACGTATCCTGGGTTTTAGGGGAGCAGGCTTTGGGAAAATGGGGAGATGCTTGAAAAAGGCATTAATGGGAATGGAGTGGGAATCAGGGGTTGAGGAACAGTAAGCAATATTTAAAATGGGGATTACAAGAGCAACATAATTATGCATTAAGCAGGTTAGCAAGAGGAAAAGGAAGAGGAGGTCATTATGGTTTTCCAAGGAGGCAGCGGAGAAAGTGAAGCCAAAAATATTTCATTCAGGCAATACAAAAGATGCAGGCAGAAGGTGATAGGGAGAAGTACCAGGAGAAGCAAAGGGAGGCAGGAAGGTCAGTAGGGAAGCCAAAGCTCAGACAGAAAAGTGCATCGAAAATCAGTGGGTAGAGGGACAAACCTTTACAGGTACATAAGTGAAAAAGAAAGGAATAGTGTAGACAGAAGGGGAGGATGGGGCCATGTGGAGGATGACAACAGTAAAGCTGACATATTGAACAGGTATTTCTGCTCAGTCTTTACTGAGGAAGAAGAGGTAATGGCCTTAAGGGAATCTGAGGGTGGAATGGCGCAGAAATGGACACAAGTCCCTTTACATGGGAAAGGGTCCTGAAGGAACTGGAAGGAATAAGATTTGATAAAGCAATGGGGCCAGATGGGGTGCACCCCAGGGTCCTAAAGGAACTAAGAGAGGTGGTGGCTGAACCTCTGGCAATCCTGTTAGCCGATCACTGGAATCAGGGGAGGTATCCAAAGACTGGAGGACAGCAGATGTAGTCCGCTTATACAAAGGCGGGAACAAAGAAGAAGCGGGGAACTACAGACCAGTCAGCCTGACCTCAGTAGTGGAGAAGATCATGGAAGCACTACTGAAGGAAAGATTGGTGGAACATCTGGTTGCCAACGGGCTACAGGACCCAAGGCAGCATAGTTTCACTGGGAGGAGGTCATGTCAGACCAACCTCATTGAATTTTTTGACTGGGTGACTAGGGAGGTGGATCAGGGGAAGGCAGTGGACATGGCCTATCTGGACTTCAGCAAGGCCTTTGACACTGTGCCACATAGAAGACTATTAAACAAACTAGAGAATATGGGAGTGGGCAGGACAGTAGTGCAGTGGGTAGGTAATTGACTGGGTGGCAGGACACAGAGGGTTGTGGTAAATGACTGTCACTCCACAGAGGGAAGAGTGACCAGTGGGGTACCACAGGGATCAGTGCTGGGACCAGTCCCATTCAACATCTTCATCAGTGACATTGCACAGGACCTAGAAGGCAGAAATTCTCTGTTCACTGATGACACGGAAGCTCTGTAACAGAGTGGACATGCCAGAGAGTGTAAACAGAATGAGGAGGACCTCAGAAGCTTGAAGAATGGTCAGGGTCTGCAGTTGAAATTAATGCAAGAAGTGCAAGATATTGCACATGGGGCACAAAAACCCTGGAACAACATATCAGTTGTGGGGTGAGGATATAGCATGCACCAAGCAGGAAAGGGACCTTGGGGTTATCTTCTCTGATGACCTCAAGGTAGGGAAATAGTGTGACAAGGCAGCAGGTAAAGTAAATAGGATGCTGGGATGCATAGGCAGGGGCATCATCAGCTGGAAAAGGGAGGTCATAATTCCACTATACAAGACACTAGTGAGGCCCCACCTGGAGTACAGTGTACAGTTCTGGACACCTTACTTACGTAAGAAATAGACAGGGTTGAGAAGGTTCAGAGGAGGGCAACAAAGATGGTACAGGGATTGCATCACAAGTCCTATGAGGACAGGTTGAAGGACTTGAATATGTACTCCCTGGAGGAGAGGAGGGAGAGAGGGGATATGATAGAGACATACAAGTACTTACAGGGAGGAACAGGGTGCAGGAATACGCTATTTTCCAGTGAAAAAGATGTTTCAGGACTAGAGGGCATGGGATGAAGTTGGAGGGAGGGCGATTCAGAGGAAACGTGAGGAAGACTTTCTTCACGGAACGGGTGGTGGACAAGCGGAACACCCTGCTAGAGGAAGTGGTGTGGGCTGAAAGTATCATGGGATTTAAGAATGCATGGGATAGACATAAGGGAAGTCTGGAGGTCGGGGTAAGGGGCAACAGATCTCTAGAAAAACATAAAGTGAACTTTCAAGCTCAAATGGGCAGACCGGGTGGGCTATAGGCCCTTACCTGCCAACAGTGTCTATGTATCTATGACTTCCTGATGTTAGAACAATGGGCTATGACATTCTGATGTCAGAACAGTAGGATTATATGTTTTTGATGTCATTTATTCCTGATGGGAAAAATGACATCCCGTATATTAGGTTTGTTTAATTCATTTATCTTCTTTCTGCCTCTGTCTTGAGTTGTGGCTAAATACATTGAAAACAGAGCAAACAACAGGGTAAGATTATGGACGTTTCATGTACTTTAACTAATAGCTACATGAGCTGGCAACATTTCTAGTAGTTCATCTTTTAACAAACAGTTCACTTGGGGTGTTTTCAGTCTTGCTAATATCTTTGTTGTGAGGAATCTGCAACATAGAGGAAGCGCTAGGCATTTTAATAGACATGGGATTCTGTGCTGTTGTACAACAGATTTCTGACACTGCTAACATGGTACAGCAACATCTGGAAGTGTATGGGTTTCCATACATAACAACTCCTGAACACATATGTTAATCATTTGTTTTCATTCTGGCCATTTATCACCACTTTAGGCAGGTCATAATGGAACCCTTCAAGGGGAATAGAACATTTCAGCCTACTGGCAGATGTTTATAATGCACCAGTTTACAAAGATGACATTCATACCTCCAAATGATCCAGTTTCTATTATACCTGACTAAACAAGGATGTAACAAACTGTGTTTTGTATTATTTTCTCATAATGTATGGTAGAACGGTGTTAACCTTAGGAAATCATCATTTCCTAAGGTTGTTATACCATCGATGTGACATAGTAATGTGGTTAACCTATCGATGCTACATCACATCGATAGGTTAACAACAGGAATTGGTCTGCGCATGTGTGCGCCTTTTTTTACTCTCGAGAACCGACGGATGCACACAGCAGTAAGGGAAGGACTGAACGGCTGTGGCGGTGACTCTATTTCATAAAGTAAGGAGCTGTTTTCCCTTTTTCTTGGGACCATACACTATAAAAAACAATGTATGGTCCTTCTATCAGCAACCGGTTAATGTTAACCGTCTCGAGGTTGCCATGGCGATGTAAACCTCTCAAGCTTTGTTGAGGTTTACACAGTCGCCCTGGCAACCTCTCGACGGTTAACAGACCGGTTACTGATAGAGGACCATACATTATCCTTTATTTTATGAACAACATTCTATACCATTTTCTGCAGGGGTTCACCCATATCTTAGTGCAGTCAAAACCCACGCAGTCAAAACGTATGCTGCACAGCGACCCCAAAAGCATGCGGTCGAAAACCACACTAAAATTAAACTAACTCCAAACTGCGCACACTGTTTTGACCGCACGGTTTTCTACTGTGTGTCCATCCCTTCATGATCTTGATGGCATATCCTCTGCAGAGAACTAGTAATTCTGAGTTTTCAGCATGTCATCGTTTTTGTACCAAATGCTCAGCATGAGCTGTTAACCAATTAGAACAGTGCTCAGGGTTCTGTACATGAATGATGACATTGTCAGAACACCAGAGTATAACCTGATCCTGTTGTTTTCTCTGTTTTTAGTTTATTTAAAGAGCCCTGACCCCACTGGGACATATTTAAAAAAACTGTAATATTTAGACATAATTCAGCTTATATTTCATATTTCTACTGTAATTCTCGCCCTCATTTCTTTATTCCTAAGAACATTTGCATGAAAATAGGATTTGGCCCCATCTCCTCTGGCTGCACGCCATCACAGTACTGTCTATGACATCACAGTCTGCTTCCGTGGAGATATAATATGATGCCAGAAGCAGGTTTTTTTTTTTAACTTTATGGTTATTAATTTTCGGTATAAGCAGACAAATTAACATCCACAGTTCCTCAGACATGGAAATAGTGAATGGTACATAGGTTTTTACAGAAAATTTTGATATACACAACATATATCTGACCATGTAATCTTTTACAGTAGGAAGGAGGGGAGCCTTTTATAAGATAATCAATAAAGTCCATCTGTAGTTGCCAGCCTCTTCAGTGGTGTTAAGTATGTCCATTAGGGAGAAATCATAAAAGAAAAAATACAGCTATAAAAACTGCTAATTACACCTGTTGCACGACTAGGTAGAAGAAAAAGTAAGTCAAGACTCCTGTGTATCCTCCCTCCCCTTACCAGCAGCAAACTCCTTAACATAGGAGAACACTATACTATGTTTAAATATAATATCAAGTTAGGAATTCTTCTTGGAAACAGAAGGAGAACTTAGTTATAAGACATTTAGCTCATTTAGCTCTGGTTAAAACAACATGAAACCTTTTGCTGTTTCAAGACAGCAATTCCATATGTTAAGCACTGAAGATGGGAGAAGACATCCGTGGCAGAAAACATATACTTTGAGAAATTTACAATTGACTCGTATATCCCCGTCTACAATACCCTCCCAGAAACATCTGAAAGTATTGCTTTAAGAAAAATCAAAGAACTCTCGTTACAAATCAACAGAGATGCAATACAAAATATTTGTAATTTTTAATTGCCTGTTTCAGAGCCATTACAATCTCTGTTTTTCACTCACAGTCTCAAAAGTTCACGATTCCTCATCGGAGCCCTGTGATTCAGACGGTGTTCTGCGAGCAGCAAATTATTTTTCTACCTTTTCTAACCAATGCCCCGCATTTTGTGGGCTTGTGAACTGCCACATCTTCCCA